>CM042431.1:25197089-26657089 GCA_023631565.1 Gymnocephalus cernua | reverse complement strand
GCGCTTTTCTCTTCTCTACTTCTTGTACTTTTTTATAAGGGAATTGAGATACATCTTTTGTCATCCTTAATTTAAAAAAAAAGTTTAAACCTGCAATGCAATAACTGATTTTTTTTTGGCCACTTGTGGGCAGCGGAAACAAGGTGGGAAGATAACATTGACAAATCATCAGGACAGTTTGTGGTTTGTTCACTATAGCCGATGCTTTCCTGTTTTCTATATGTCCCTTGTTGTCCACTCTTGTTGTTATTGTTTGTTCTAACATGTGATTACTGTTCTTGTCCTTGTTCCTTTGTATATAGTCTACATATAGTGTCTCTGTGTGTATTCATTAATTTGTGTGTAACACCAACCTGCCAGGGGGTCTGCAGATGGAAATTAGCCTAAGGCTATAATCTGGCATATTTACATTTGTAAAAATGTTCATTAATATGTATTGTCCCCTTTTAAAATAAAATAAATAAATAAAAATAGAAATCTTTAAGTTTGATATGGTGTACTTGTTAGCAAACAGTTGCTTATTTTACACAGTAGTTGCGGAGCAATGCATTTGTTTGGAGTCGTGTTTGTGTACACCTGGCAAATATAAATCAATATTCACTCTCTGTTAGCTCTGGTTTTGGTCTCACCAACTCCTGAGGGAAATATCTGGCACTTAAGCTGCTAAATGCTCCACTGTGGTCACCAGAACTGTGTCCGTCTGCTGTTTGGTGTAGTATCATTATCAGAGCAGTGAGAGTGAACCAAAACAGTGAAGTTACAGAAACACTGAGCTGAAATCGCAATAAAGCTTAAAGCTGAGGTGAGCTGCTGATTCCCACTAGGAGCAATCCCTTTTCAGTTATTCCCAAAGTAGCTTAACTACTGTGAATATTTTATGCTCTTGAGTGATGATTTTGGTTTGGTTGAACATAAACATGTTGTTTTTGGGATAACTGATGCTGTTGCTTGAAAGTGTGTTTAAAAAATGCAAGAACCTCCCCAGTGTTAATATTTTCTTTGGACCCTTCCCTTGGCTTAATATTAAACATAAGAAATGGTGAAAATATAGCCACTTTCTCTCACTCTCTGTAGGATGGTGAAACCCTCTCTGGAGAGATACCACAATAATAAATAACTACAGTGATCCATGTCTGTTGGTCCCACAAACTACTAGTTGAGTTTGATGTAAAAATAAATAAAATAAAGCTCTGTGAATTGTTGTCTTATGCATATGACCAAACACAAACACCTTTATGACCCGTGGCCTTTTTGATGTACTTGTTTGAATTATCATACCTTACTTTTTTTTTACAATAAATCTCACAAGGTGAAAATAAAATAAAAATCTGGAATGAGAAAAAGTTTAAAAGCCCTCCCCCGCACTCCCAAACAATTCAGACTAACTTCCCTTCATCAAAAAGAAAGAATACATACTGCAAATTTCCAGTACCTGACATTGTGTATAAATAATGCTTTATGCAGTGTCCTTGTATGTTACATGTCAGGTTTATGCTGAAAAAGAGTAATCAAGATTGTTTTTCATGTCACAAGGATTTCATAACTGTCCAAACATATCCCAACCTTTTATCTCAACATTGCCGCATTGTGCCTCTCACATTTGACGACAGATATATGATTGACATTTGATGTGAGGACATTTAAAACAGATAAGACATTGGATTGGAGGTGTTCAAGGCGCGTTGCTGCTGCAGTTGTTGAGCACACATTGTTAGCAGAGGTTCGGCCCGATCAGTGTGATCAGCCATGCACAGTCAGGTGTGTGGAGAAGCTCAGCGAGGCACAGGGACAGGGTTTATAAATAAACCAAATAAAGGATGGTGCCGTCAGTGACCCTTGAGATGTGGCTTTGGAAGGGGTGGAAAGGCATACGTTTATCCTGAAGAAACTAATAAAGCACTGTCTGTCAGCTGGGAGGCGAGTCAGCCCAGAATAGCATCATTAGAGAGAAGCAGTGCTCTGATCATGTCTCTGAGGGGAGATGACCACCACGCTGCACCACACATCCAGCTGAGACCACCAAGAAACATGCAGAGCGGGCAGGCTCACAATACAATCTGTTCCTGCAAACTGCAGCTTTGCAGCCCATGCAGGCTCTAAAATAGCAAAACACGTATGGTGTTACACTCAACTGTCATGGTGATAATCTCCAAATAGGAAAAAAAAATTGTCTCATCAAGCTTGTTGGATAATGATGTGTTAGCTTGCCAAAGATTTGATTACACCTCTCTCACATAGTCCTCTCAAGACTATGATGGCCCCAGCCATGGCCACAGCCATCTTCAAAAGTGGAAACCTCTTGCACTCACATTTATTTTCTTTGGCTTATTATTTCTTAACCCTCCAAACCAAAGAAAAACCACTTACTCTAGAAAGAAGCTGAAAAAACTAATTATTAGTTGGATTGTCAAAATTCCAACCGTCTGTGAATGTGTCTCGGTAGAACTCGCTGACATTATGTAAAAAAACAAAGTTAAGCCACTAAATGGATGCACAACTAACCTGTGGCTGCTCTGAAAGACCTTTTACATAAGGATATTCTTCAACTTTTCAAATGTGACAGTTGGCAAATAACCAGAATATTGCTGTGCGTCAAAGTCTATGGTCCCCCAGTGGATAGAAATGGTGATAGGTGTAAACCGAGCCCTGGGTATCCTGCTCTGCCTTTGAGAAAATGAAAGCTCAGATGAGCCGATTTGGAATCTCCTCCTTATGAGGTCATAAGGGGCAAGGTTACCTCCCCTTTCTCTGCTTTGCCCGTCCAGAGAATTTGGCCAACCAATGAGAAAGAGAGAGACATCATGGCTTTCAAACGAGCAAAGTGGCAATTGGTCAAGGCCACACTTGACCAACACATACCTAACACCCCACGTATTAGGGGACCACTAAGGTCTATATAAAAGCATCTAAAAAGCAGCATGTCATGGGATCTTTAAGGTTTTGAGAAATTCAAATGATATTAGAAGATTGACACCACTCTCATGTTTGTAAGGTAAACATGAAGCTACAACCAGCAGATGCAGCTTAGCATAAAGACTGGAAGCAAGGGGAAACTGCTAGCCTGGCTCTGTCCAAAGGTAAGAAATAAAATTCCACCCACCAGCACTTTTTTACCTTTGGACAGAGCCAGGCTAGCCTTTTCCCCTTGCTTCCCAGTCTTTTTCCATGAATTGCCATGGCTTTATTCACACTGGCAAGTTTTCTCAATGGTTTGCTGTGCAAGGCTGCAGTTTCTTCCAAATACCAGGCGTTTTTCCAGCAGTCTTTAAGCTGATTCCTTTTCAGAGCTGATGGGAGTCAGAAAAAACTGCATGCTACTGCAGATATTAAGTACAAAGAAGAAACAGGAGCATTCAGGATGTGCAGATCTACTTTAGGCTCTTCCAGATTGCTGAGCTGTCCTTGAATGTGACAATGAGCAACTGGGGAGGGACAGGTGGGGTCAAGCAGGAGTAAAAGTAGTAGATTAGAAGTAAAACTGAACATGTCACATTCTTGATGAGCTGCATCCGACATGTTTCTTACACATGAAGATGCTTGGATTTGCACTGTTTTTTATTTATTTATGGCTGGGTAGTGTTTAAAGGGGAGGGAGGAGGTGATTCAGTCTTGTGCCAACACTCTTCCCACAGAGCTACTTCACACCCAAATATGACATCAAATGATGAGATGTACAGCTGCATCATTAGCCTATTTTTGAGGAAATTTCAGCACACAGTTCTGCCTGAAACACATTTGTTTCGTTTCACATAATTTACAGCTATCTTTAATATATCTGAGATGTTTTTGATATATTACTGCTTTTGATTATTTTGAGATGTTTATTGAGAGTTGAATGGCTGAGCACATCTGTCATCATAGTCTATAAATCAGACTATATATTCCTCTCAGTTTATTAGGAACAACTACCTAAACGAATGCAGTCTAATCCAACAATCCTGCAATGAATCCTTCCTTTATGAAGGTTATAATATTCAGTTTTTGATAGGTTTTTGAATATGTTTTAGAAAGGAGTTGAGTCAACTGTATGTTGAGGATGTAGGATGTAGTTTGTGGTGCTCTGGAATTGTGTTGCATTTTAGAAAGGTGTTTCTATTATTTTGTCCACGACATTTATATCAATGAGGTTAGGGTAAATACCCTCCAAAATGTATTGTTCCAATTAATTAAAGTGAGACTATACACCTTTTAAAATAAGAAACAACACAATCTTCCTCTTACAAATGAAAAGTTAAAATCAGTAATAATAAAACACATTTTCTACGTTCAATCCACTTTGCAGCTAATTAAGAATTCCAATATGTTATTCCCATGGCCTATAGGCTAGTCTGGAGCTGCTCAATAGACAATGAATAGGAGACTGATTTTGTGGACCCACAGAATGTTTGTTTACATTTTCATACCCAATGAGCTTTATTCTCTTGTAGTGTTCTCAGTTCTGAAAGAGAAAACGTTCCTTTATACTAAGAGCATTCCCGTGGGGCCTGGGTGCTCTCTGTGTCATCTGCAACATCTTTCCCATTCCATTGCTTATGGAGCAGTTAAAGACAGACTTTGTACTTGATGACATCAGAAATTTACATTTTTACCACTCTAGTTTTTGGATTTGAGAGAGATGTTTTTTGTCTTAAACCATAGACAAAACTAAATTCTATGAATTTTGAAAAAGGGGCATGGTTCCCCTTTAGTGGCTAATGTTAGCAAATGTTAGTAAACATACATAGTGCTCTGTAACATACATTACTGGGCCTGGTCACTGAGTTAACTACTATCCTTTCTTGTTACTACTGCAACATTATGTTTTAGCATTTACCATCATCCCATGGTTGTCACTTGTTGCCATGGTGGCAGCTGTTCAACAGAAAAACCTACTCCTTACATTCCTAACTACCTTTGTAACACTGCTGAAATAAGTGACATGTGTGACGTGTTGCTGGGTTCAAACAGTCTATATTGCAGCTTGAAAAAGCTTTTAAGCATATTCTCTTTCTCTTTGATGGAAACAATTTGTTCACCTGTCCTGTGGATGTAATATGCAGTTGAAAAGGTCAATAGATTCCTGCTTTTGGTTTGTGAAATGTCAATAAGGTAAATGGCAAATGCCATGCATCCTGGAGGGGAGGCTCTTTGGACCCTTACCCTCACTTAGACTGTCCAATAAAACACAATGGAGAGTAGGTTTTAAAAAAAAGAAAGAAATCCAGATATCGAATGGGGGGGAAAGCTGCAATAATTTAATTCATTCCTCTGCTTGAGTGGTGGCTCATCTTTGGGTTTGAATTTGCCCTCCCTGCCTTGTTATAGTTTACTGGTTGGTGGCATATGAAATGAGAACATTTGGCAAAACATCTCTTATTAGCACTTTGCCAGACTTCCTGTCAGAGCTGACGCGTAGAGGCATAAAGCCACCTTCACAGGTCTTGGCAGCATCCTTTAGCATATGAAGGAGTAAGAAATGCAAACCCAGTGTCACAGAGCAGCTGGGGCGCACCCTGGTACCTCCAAAACTCAATTTATTAGACGGAAATGACTTTAACGAGGTACAGAATTTAAAGCTATAGTGCGTAGTTTCTGTCTCCCCCATGAGGAATTTTAAGTAATGACAACACTGTTGTCCACATGATACAGCCTTCTGTGATCGTTCACGCGCCCCCACCCCTCCTCCATGCAGTTGCTAGTAGCCAAGGAGGACACAGAGGATTGAAAAAAACATGATGGACTCTTCAGAAGAGGTAATTATCTTCACTCAAGCTTCTGCGTGGCAAAGTCCCCGGACAACACAATTTTCTCAACATAGCCATACTGAGAAATACAGAGAGAGTTTTGTGGAGCTGATAGTCTCAATTGGCTTTGTAGCAACTCATTTGGCAATGGGTTGAATGTAACGGGCGTTCATTAATTTCAAAAGGTTATATGGGTTTCCAGTGAAGATTCAACTGAATGAATAATGGGTTGATTCCTGGTTTCGTGCTCAGGCTATTCTTCTCACCTTTTGCATGAGATATTACACAACAGCAAAGGAAAGGCATTCCGAATTGACCCTAAAATGCTGTCGTAGAGTCCCAGCCCTGCAGCCTTATCTTCGGAGTCATAGATTCCTCCTGGGAGTGAGACTCTGACGTAAGATCTCGCAGCAGCTAGTGCCATCAGTCGCATTGCCGTGTCAAGCCATAGTAACTGCTGAGCTCCGCACCAAGCAGATGGATACAAACCAGTCCCAACAGGCACAGTGCTGCTCTCCAAAAATTAATTGCTGGGCTCCTTCTCTGGGTTTCCTGAACCCACCCCGGAATTGTTTCAATGGGATCTGTCATTCAGTCTGTCCCCTGTGGTTGGCTGATGTTCAGATGATGCAGGTCTGAAAGGGCTGGTTTTGTATCACTGTGGCATTTGAGGCAGTGGATGCCTTGGTAAACACTTAGCACATGGCAACAGATGGTGGTGGGGAGCTCCAAGCTTCCGTGGGAGGTCTGGTGTTATAGCTCGAGATAATGGGGATGTGCTACCCACTCAATTTAAGGTGTGCTTTATGTCTTCCCCTCTTTTCCTTTAAAAAAAATTATGAGCAGGCCATTTTTCATCTCTTCAATATCCTGCATGTAATCATATAGCATTACCTGTTCTATATTTTGACCAGTGCAGAGCTGCCATCCATTCATGAGGACACCATGTGTCACGATGTGGTCGTGGCCGATTTTGAAGACCATGTCAAAATAAATTAGCAGCAGATATTAATAGGACACGGAGATCATATCACACAATTATAGCCAAATGTATGGTGATATGCGGTGCCCTTTCTGCTTCCAGAGAGCCACACCAACCCGTCTTCCTTCGCCTCTGTCTTTTTATTGTGTCGTCATGGTGATGGGTTTTCGTCTTAGTGTCTAATTAAAGAGAGAGCTTTAGATGTATTGACTATCTCAGATCATAGAACACCTCTCTCCCAATACCTTTCCTCGCGTCGTCATCAAATGGTCAACCTTTAATTAGAAACACACACATGCAGTCACAAAGAACATGCAGAACACATGTGGATAGACACCAGCAGCATCAGAAACATGTAGTGAAACTGTTATTATCGTTGATGTATTCATGCTTTGAGAGAGGATCCTTCCTTCTGTGATGGAAGTGTTGTGAACACTTTCACAATTAAACTGTGTGACCTTTGCTGAAAGACACGTGTGTCAGTAGACAAGTTTTTATAAAATATACATCTCTGCAAGAGCGAAAATCACAAATTCATCCCGGAGTCTGTCAGCAATCAAAAATCAAGTTCTTAATTAAAATACATAGTTTCCATAGTTACCGGCAGAATAGGAAAAGGATGAGCCAAGGCTTTCCAGTTTCAACATGGCTTTTCACGTCATGTTTTCCATGGCTCCTATTAGAGGGAACATAATGTGACTGTTAATCATGGCGGTGACATTTAGGGACAGCATCACCTTTTTAAAGTTGAGCTCATTCCTTAATTTGTTTTCAATACATCAGGCTATTTATTTACTGATAATAATAATTTGGGGTAACTGCACAGTCCAAGGTGCCATAAGAGAGGAAGGCTCTTGATCAAAGCTGAGAGAAAAACACCAGTTATTGTCATGCAAATACAAACACAGTTATAAACACAGTCCTAATTGCCTTTAAACTACAATAAATAATGGCAGCTTGATGGCAGCGTAGTCAAAAAGGAGACATCAAAGCAGCAGCATTTTTTTCATTATTCTTAAATAAGGCGAGGCATGTTTGTTTGTCCTATTAGAAGGTGTATTACACTTTAATCTTTTACTCCACTTAGTTAATCTTTGCGCTACTCATACTCACAGTACTGCACTTAATCTAATAAATATTCTATATATCTATAAATATTTCCCCAGAAGTACTTTTTTCCAAGCTGCACATAATATCCTTCTGGCCTTATTGATAAATATAATTATGAAAGGTATTCTTAGAAAATTCAAAAGCTATATCTTGCCCAAGGCATAACCAAGTGGTCCTTCAAAGATTTTGCAAACACATCAGGCAGGAGGGTCCTTTACTTGGCAGGTGTGGATGCTTAAAGCACAGGTTAATAATCCCAGAGCCTATAAAGTCTGTACTGTTCCACGGATCGACTTCAGGTGACATTGTCTGACCTTGCATATTTGACATGATTAATGGTCTAAGTTGATTACATTCTCTCATCTCAGGGATGTCATTATACAGTAAGAGCTTTGGGGTTTATCATTGGTGTGTCCTGTGTGTTCAACACTCCACCTGTTACTGACGACCAGCGAGCTGCTCTGCAAAAGTAATGGAACAATGCCCTCTTGTGTCGACTGATGTAGCAGCATGCTCGGTCAACCAGGTCAGGGGTCGTTTCTGCAAAGTATGTTTATGTATAAAACTCCTATAAGTCCTATAATTTTTGTATTGTTGCATTTCTTCAAGTGCATATTATGATCCACATGATGCACAAATATGTTGGTTGGTACATATGGTTAGATTTATGATATATTTATATTTAGAATGTTGCAGCCACTATTTGGCTTCATAAAATCCAAAACTAAGTTGTTGAAAACGTTCTGCTTCTAATGCCAGAGAAGAGTTTTTGAGGCATGAATATGGGACAAGATTAAACTTCAGATCTCATCTATTCTGTCTCATCTTTTCAAATAAAGGTGCAGCAGCATTGTTACAACATTTGCAAACCAGAATTTTGCAGCATTTTTTCAAAAAAGGAACTGAAAACAGGATGTGCATTTTGTAAATGTATCCAAACTTTTTGTATTTCTTCTTTATACTTGGCAGGGCCCCGGGGATCCTATTACAGGACACATTAGGTGACAGGCAGATAGCCCATGGACAGCTCGACCACATTTTCATGTTGACCTGAAAACATGTTTAGTTGATTCATCTTTTAATCATGGCTGCACCTGCATCATTGTTGTGTGAGAGTACACTGATATATTATATAGTGTTCCATGTCTACATAGTAAATGTAAATTAAATGTAAATTAAATAATCCTAATGTCATACACCTGTCTAGTCTGATAAACTGGGTTGTTTAACAATATGCCATCACCATAGAGAAAAAAATGTGATGGAATTAAACTTCTCATGCTGAAATAAAGGAGCCACTATGTTGGGAGCACTTAGTGGATATTGAAAACCAGCAAAATGAAAAACTACATTTGGTCAGTCCTTTTTTCCAGTTAAAGGCCCACATATTTGGAACACCATGCCATTAGAAATAAAAAAAAACATTAACAGATTTTCTAAGGCGAAACTATGGCTTAAACAAAGGCAAATCTGTTAACACATGGGTTTAGTATACATATATTCAATCTTTTTTGTGGCTCTTAATTGTCGTTTTCAGTATTAATTGCTCTTTTATTTATTTATTTTTTAGTCATTGTTGTTTTGAATTACTGTTTGCAGCGGCCGTTTGTCTATTTCTGTTGTATTGTGAATGTCTATGCCTGTATTAGACTGTGGTATATTGTGTTTTATTTATTAAAAGCCAAACCAGGGACAAGGTCTACAAATTAGCTACGGCAAGAAGTCCCATATGCACTTCATCGGTTGCTCTTCATTTCATTGTAACAATGCCTACATGTATTGTCCCTGTCAAAAATATGAATAAAATAAATGAAGTTTGTAGTACCACTGTGCTAGGATTTGGTAGTTAATTAATTGACACATATACATATACACTGATGCTCTATAGAATTTAACAAACATAAGCAAAGAGCTTTTGTCAGGGGAACCTTTGTCTCCAAAAAAGCAAACTTGTAAACGGTCTCCAATTGGACTCTAACGTGGTTTTAAAATGGTTTTATATCTATACATATGGTAGAATTCTTCCTAAAACATAGAATATCATAACATGTTTAAATAAAAATTAAAACAAGAATTTCATCAAATATTAGATTTATGAGGTTTTTGTATCACAGCAATGATACAGTACAATGATATGACAATAAGGGGTAAAAGAGAGACAGACAAAGGTGGCCAAATAAGTCGATCACTGATGCAATATTTCTTAAAATTAAACTTGAAAAGGTCACGACCTGGTTGTCCTAATGACCCAGTCACTGGTTCATGTAGTGAACTTTTTTTTCAGCATATTGTGTCCAGTTATTAGTGATGGAAAGTGTCAGACACATACCCTTATCAGTTCTCCGTCCAACAAACATTTGATAGATAGCTGGGCTGGAAAAGTGATAAGGAGATGTGCTTGACAACATTATAACCTGAACAACATTTTGTAATAAAGCAATAATGAAAAACATAAACTGACCTTAGCAAAGGTAAAAAAATAAAAAATAAAAATAAAAACACATTATAAAACGTCTCACTCAGTCTTCATATTATCACCCCAAAATGGTCATCCAAAACGTTAATGAAGGTTGTTTTTTTTTTGTCCACAATTAAACGTTGATGAACACAAGTGTCCTCGGAGAAAGCAGATCGCTGCATCACTTCATCATCAGAACCAAAATTCCGTCCAGCTCACTTTGAGGACACGTCCCATGAGCCGTTTTATGTCACTCTGGCCCCACCTCATCCCTGCTGCTGTCCTGTCTCTTACTGGTCAAAAATGAGTACTGAGATTATCTCTTTACTCCTCTTCACTCCCTGGTCTGTGCTTTGTCAAGTCATTGAGTCATGGCACAAGGGGCCTGACTCTGTCCCAGGAAAGGATATTAGTAGTAATTCCTGTTATATATTATATATAGTCATTAGTGGTTACAGCTGTTACATTCAAATGCTACTTAAAGCATCAGTAATAATAATCCAATAGTATGATATAAATAATATAATATATACTGATTTTATCAGCCGATATTGGCCTATCACAGACATATCCGTATCTATCGATTTCGGTGTATATGTTGTCAAATATGTGCCGATACGAATTTTTTTTCCAGAACATATAATGCAGAAAACAATGCTTGGGGTGGTCAGCAATTTACTGATGATGAACATATGATACTGATATCGATTTTAGAGGCAAATTTTCTGATTACGGACATGGCGGCCAATAAAATAACTAAACTAAACTAAACAACTATATTAAAGAATATTTAACATTATACTAAAACATTGTCAAACAATTCTAGAAATTAACACTAAAATAAAAATTAAAAGTAAGTGCAGGTCTCAAATCCAGTATTGATCAGCCTTTTAATATATAATAATATAAACTCTCTGAAAGGGACCATTCTGCCCAACAACTTGTAACTTGTAACAGAGTATGGCTACACTGTGGTAGTACTACTTTTACTTAAGTAAAACATCTGAATACCTCTTCCACCACTGTCAATATCAATATAGTAATTGACACAATTACGCAATAATAATCAAATTAGGTTGAAATATTAGTAGAAACTACACAGGGAATCTGTGAAGAAGCTTGAGTCAATTAAGTTTAAATCCAAATTGCTGAACATCAGAAATAAATTATTAACTGAGGTTCATTTTTTATTATTTCAAAAGCAGCCAGCGTCATCTGTGAAACTGGTATTTAGATTTAGATCAGTACATATTAGTTATTAGTCTCCTGTCTTTAGAAATGAGCAGTAAGTTGTTTTTTTGTGTCAAGGTATCACATTACTATGCCGATCACATTTTTAGGAATAGTCTCTTCAAAGTTTGGTGGTCACCTTTCATTGCAACGCAGTCTTTTAAAAGAGAATCAAACAGGATGGCTTCACATCTAGTACACTGACACCCTCTGACCGTTCTGCCTGTTATCTATAGTCTCTCATGGGCATGCAGTTGGCAGAGGAAGGACAGCAGACGTCTCTGTATGCTTTGGTGTTCGTTATCTCTGCCCAGTTCCTCCCCTCGGTGTGAAAAGTCCCGTGCAAATAAAACACGGCTGGCTCGCTTTCTGATCCAGTTCCGGATTTCTTCTCCACACCAGCCGCCAACAGCAGTCACACGGATGAGGGGAGATCTGCCAAGCATCTCCTCTGCAGTGCTCTGCTCTCCTCTGGGATTAGCTGCACTGCATTCCCACCATCAGCAGCACCGGGGCCATCATACGCACACATGCACACACACACACACACACACACACACACACACACACACACACACACACACACACACACACACACACACACACACACACACACACACACACACACACACACACACACACACACAATTCAGTGTAGGCAGGGTCAGGGGTGTCTATACAAACAAACAAACACACACACACACACACACACACACACACCGAAATTCTTTCTCTTCTCTGTCTTTCTGTCTCCCACAGACTCTCGCCAGTCTAGTTTAACCTAGTTTAATCTGTTTCACTGATTTACTGACACACACACACACACACACCCACACACACACACACACACACACACACACACACACACACACACACACACACACACACACACACACACACACACACACACACACACACACACACACACACACACACAGAACTAAATCAGTTCTACAGTTTTTAAAGGTTGTGGTTTTGTTGCATCCTTCCCACACTGGCAGGACAGAGACCCTCTCCTCTCACCCGCCCTGGGGACGATGGATCAGATTGTATGAACAAGAGGTCAGTGCACACATCATCACATATCACTGAAAGGCTGCAGGACTGCAATGCAAAGCAAAATCTTCAATTTCTGGAGTAATACTACACACAGCCACTGCTGAATTGTAAAGCTATGATAACTTATTTTGAAGTAAGAGAATTGCACTTATTTGTATAGCCATAATAGCTAGTGCTTCATTTGCAAAAGGAGCTGCAAAAAATGTCACATATGTACGTAATCTCTGCAGCAATGTTATCAGAACCAAAAGCAAAGGCCAGAAGCTTCTTGATTCCCAGCACATTTGATGAAATAAATTAGCTCCACATCCAACCACTACCACCATCTATCACTTATCTTCCCCGTCTCTTCCTCAGCCACTCTAAAGACTTCACATCCCAACGGTAACCCTGCTGCATCCTCCTGGGTCATGATTGCATATTGTTAAACAACGATAGATGATTGGCCTGAGACATGGCGGAGGGCGATTTCCACTGTTATTTTGTCTGCAAACAAAAGAGGAACTCAGTTTAGTGGAGGCTTGATTAAACGTTTCCTTGGGAGACCAGGTAATTCCCACTAATGATGAGAGATAACAGGGGGAGCTTGGCGATTGGCTGACTGCAGGATGATGCAGGTATGAATGTGGCAAAATGTCTTCATGGTGAAAGAAACTTGCTTTCAACATTCACACAGATGCCGCTGATCAATGCGACAGTGTAAAACTTAAAAGTGCCAGCCTTGTGATTAATTTGGCAGGAAACACAGCATAGTCTTGTGTACATGAACACAGCCTGTGAACAGTCCTGCAGCATTGCTTGATGCTCCAAAATACAGTGCAGTGCACATCAGTGGCTCAAACTAATCTCCAGCAGAGGGCACCATGGATGCTTTCTATTTATAGTAGTTGACTAAGATTTCTAAAGGGGATTAGAGGCTTCCTGAGGATGCCTTGCTCTGTTTTCAGGATAAAAAAGGCTCTCTGACTGAGCACTAACAGGATACTGTGCAACAGCCATTTATCAATTCCTGAGAATTAAGCAACAGTGATAATTGTAGGTTATTAACATCACATCACCGCAGATGGTTTTAGCATGCTTTTTGTGTCATAGTATTCACCTAACACTATAGCAGCATTATTTGTATGGGCTGCCAGGTGAGATGCTGTTACGTGCATTTGCTTCTAATAATAGTGTATTGTTGAATGGGTAAGATTAGTTTACTGGTAGCTTGTATGTGCCATACAAGGGGCTGGCATCTAATACACATATCTCACATCTCTGAGAAGACTTTTGCCTAAACCATTTTTGGCAGCACTAAACTTGACTCAGTTGCTATGGACACAGATGATGTTTTCTTTTTTCTACCTTTTTTTTCTATCTGTGCCCATGACAACAAATGGCTGTTACAGGAAATGGTATGCATTTTAAGAAGCCAGAAAGAGAGTGTTGTGTGTGGTGTGTGTGTGTGTGTGTGTGTGTGTGTGTGTGTGTGTGTGTGTGTGTGTGTGTGTGTGTGTGTGTGTGTGTGTGTGTGTTTTTGCTAATCATACTGTATTTGGTTTCTCCCACACCAATGTGACCCTTATATATGTTCAGAAAACATAACAGATTTGCAATTCATAAAAATATGACACCATTTATCGTTAACTACGTTGCTTATTTTTGTAATTTTACAAGCATTTTACACTGATCTGGGAGACAGATGATGGTCAAATCAGAAACATACATACATACATGTGTACTGATAAACTGACTTGTCACACAATGAGTGACTCTCACCGGCGCCCTAAAGGCAGCATGAAGGAGGATAGAAGTGGGAGGGTGGGATAGCCCTGATGAAGGTCAATGGCGTTTTTTTCTCTTTTGTTTGTTTGTTTGTTTGTAAAGGGTCACCAATGAAGATGAACAAATTTAATTATTTATCCAAAACAAAATTATCTTAATTGTTCACCACTTTGTAGAAAATAAAGTCACAACTGTCACATCCAAAAAGACATTTTAATTGTTATCTTTTCTTCTCTTATTCAATAAACACTGATAAGAGTTAGGTTGGATTTGATTTGATTGAAGCAGTGTGTACAAAAAGGATAAAACACATTATAATGTAATCATAAGCAAATATAAGGCAACTTTTATGTTTATTAATCTATTTGACAACAATATTTCATAACTGGTGAGTTAACAGTAATTGAAGGCTTGATAATGTAATATATTTGTAATTAAGTATAATGATATGTGTTAAGACAGGCTTTATGCATTGTAAGGGTTTGCTCTTGTGTTATCATATTATAATATATTTACAACTATGTTATAATGTGTAACTATTCACTAACTGTTTATGGATGGAACAGTTATGGACAGTTATTGGCTGATTCCTACCAAGACCTGCTCCTTCTGCATGACCACAAGATGGCAGCGTCAAGTCAACCATCAGCTGGGTTGGAGCCGCGTGGCCACCAGGCTCATTATTAGCACATGATGAGGCTGCACTTCTTGAAAGAAGCAGAATACTAGATGAATATTTAAGAGGGCTATAAAAAACAAACTGAGTAGCAACAAATTCAACACAAGTGGACATCCAAGGTGATTGTGAAAAAAACCAGCCCTGACGCAGCAGCAGCTTCTATATTCCTCATGGATTCAATTATAGATGGTTTTAAGGTTATGTGTTATGAATGTTGTTCATTAGAACAACATCACATCTCATCTTCAAAGGAAATGTCACTGCCAGTTTGCTGTGACCTCCTACACTGTGTTTGTATTTTCAAATATGTACAAGGTTTTTCAGCTGATTACAACTAAAGGTTTTGGACATGCTTACATCAGAGCACATAAAAACATGCTACTGTCAGTAGTGCTCAGAACATGTAATAATGATACATAATACACATATATACTTTAAAATCATCATGAAGAAAAATGACATTCCAGCTGTGCAGATTTGACCAACTAGACTAATCAAGGAACCTGCTGGGAGTTTTTTTTTTAAATGATTCAAATAATACAAAGAATACAAATAATAACACAAATGGAGGCCAATCAGGAGAAAGACGTGTTAAGAGCGCCAAAGCTTATACAATAACTGAAGCACAGCATGTTATGAAATGCTTTCTACAAGAAGAACAAAATTGAGGTGTTTAGTTCTTTTAACTCTAATAAAGCATGACATTTATTTGTGCTGTGCAAATAAAATACTACTGCAGTGTCACATTTACTGTTAATTAAGCCTTCTCTACTGACTTCAAATAAACAAGGTTGTCCTGCTAAACGGACTTTGCTGAGTAAATGATTGTGATCATATTGCACACATTGTTTTGACTGTCAAAATATGGGAACAACTGTGAATGGGTTGAACCGATAATGGCATCATTTTACCAGCACAATATGCAAATTTGAGCTACATGCCTTGTACATCAAACAGTACTGGGTCTGAGGCAGCCAGGAAGTAAGAAATGTGGGCAAACAAATAATTATACCAGTTTGTTACTGGGTATGAGCTTGATTTGGGATGCTTGTTTCACTTAAATTATCATTTCCAGATGACAGATCGATGACAGCAGAAGGTTAATTTATTGGTAGTTGTGACACATTACCACATTAAAAGTGAAGGTGGGGAAAACACATACACACACACACACACACACACACACACACACACACAGATGCATTTCTACAAAATACTGCAGTGAAAAGGGAGAGAAAAGGAGGTATTAAAGATCACAACCTCAAATATCAACTCTGCACAGTGTTTCCAAGTCTTGTTGCTATGGAGATTGCATCCTACTGCAGGTGTGAGTAACGACAGAGGAAGTCAACTGTGCTTCCCTCTTTGTGTCTCTTTCTGTATCTTACATGGCACTCGCTGCATGTGTGAGCGCATGTGAGTGTGTTTTCATCTCAGACGTGCTAATAAACATCCTTGAAGATGAACCTTGAGCTACAGTACGTGTAAATATGTTCATGCAATTTTTAAACTCCCTATGATCTGTGTGTTCATTACAGATAGATCACAATTAAAGGCTTCATTGTCCACAAATCTCGACATATTTTCTTCTCTGCCATTGTGTCGGGGAGTTCTCTCAAAAAGGCGACAATGGAGGACCTCTGAACTGTGCAAATGTAATTAGCCCTCAGGCAGGG
Source organism: Gymnocephalus cernua (assembly GCA_023631565.1). NCBI lineage: Eukaryota > Metazoa > Chordata > Actinopteri > Perciformes > Percidae > Gymnocephalus > Gymnocephalus cernua. The sequence goes on along the minus strand of CM042431.1, from coordinate 26,640,405 downwards.
TGTGCACAGTGTAGGCTGAAATAAATAGATGCATGCGTCCAAATACTGCTAGGGAGATCTCCAGTGAACCGAGATGGCATTGCTTTGCGTCAACGCTGTTGGAAGAAATCCAGTCTGAAAAGTCAAAACAGATCTGACCTGGCAAGATGTGATATGGCTCCCTTTAAAAATGTTTCATAATATGGTGTGGCACTTGTTTTTAGGATGTGTGTCTAACAAAGAAATATAACAAAAATCACTGAAAATCATTGACTATTTACAGGGATCAGTACAGTGACAGTCTTTACCATTTTATCTCTTCTCCTGCTCAAGTGATCAATGCCAAAGCCCTAGAATAATCCCTTTGTCCATCAACAGAAAATGTTGCATCTCTTTTGATAATCTATTAATTGTTGTGGTCATATTTCCAGCAAATAAAACACTAAAATAACATTTTCTCAGTTGTGAGGATTTGCTGCTTTTCTGTGTCTAATAAACTCAATATATTTGGTTTTTAGACACATGAAGACATCACCTTAAGCTCTGAGAGACTGTGATAGGCATTTCCGCCACTTTCTAACATTTCATAAATCAAATGACTAATATAAAAATAATAATAGTAATTATTAGTTGCCGCCCTATAACAAGTTATTAGAGATAGTCTCTGTCATTTGAGTAATTTTACTGCTACAATGCATAAAACGAAACAGTATTTTTTTTCTCCACAAAATGTATACCCTCACATTGACTTGTCCATTTCTATCAGATTTGGAGCTGTTGTTATGCACTGCAGGCGGCTGCTGCTCGGCTTCCTCGTGGCTTTGAGTCTAACCAAGGCAGACTGAGAGAGGCTTATTAATCCCAGGGCTGCAGCTTTACTCTGAAGGCCACAATCAGGAAAAAAATGCACTCACTGTGTGACATAAATAGATTTCTAATGTTGATCATCTAAATATAAAGGATGAAGTGCAGACGATAAGATCCAGCATACTTGATCCAGAATTGTTGTTAATAGGGACTGACATTTTCACAGTTCACGGCTCAATCACTCGGTGCAAGCCTTGGTGAGCCTGCACATTTGTATTACGATGCATAAAAGCTCACCCAAGTGTCCACATTTATTCATAACTGCATTTTGAAGTACAGATAAAAGCTAAAGATAACCATCTGCAGTGAGAGAGCACAAGGAAGGCTCTACTTCCACGATTACTGCTGCTAAAAACCAGCGCGACAAGAAGGTAACAAAGATGAAGAGGAGCAAGGAGCAACAAGAATGATTCATTTACAGTATTTCATGATTGTCATCATGATTAAAACCTTTTGTTTTGCCATGTTTCCTGTAAGTGGCCCTTAAAAAAAACCTAGACAAATGAATGACAAATTAAACACCTAATGATCTGTATCTCATTAGCAGAAGAAAAGGGCAGCACTTTGATAAACAAATATCAATCAGAGATGTCAAACCGATAATCTCGGCAAGTACAGTTTTAACTCAGTGGATTTTGGTGTGAGAGGGTCATCCCTCATCACTATTACGTTGGTTGTCATGTAAAATCACCAAGACCAACCACAAATGCCTGTAACCGACACTCGACAGGAGGAACACTCCAGCAAAATGAATTGTAGTGACCAAACGAAATGGACAAACATGCTTATATACATCAGATGAAAGGATACGGCTGCTGTCTTTATTTTATTTATTGTGAAAAAATCCCATGAAAAGACTGAAAACAGCAATGCATTAGTCCATCTCTCAAAAAGCTTTCTGACTTCCCCAACCTGTATGTGGCTCTCTCAGCCCTGAGGCCATTGTTTTCGACTAAAGATGTAAATCATTAAAAACAGGTCACAAATATATAGTTTCTTTATATAAAAAAAAGACTCAGTAGTTTAATAAAACAGCTGGGCACTGTAGTTTTTAGCAAACATTGCTCAAACTGGAGGAAATAGAGTGTTTGTAGGGTATTTTCAAGATGTGTATTAATATACATTTAGTGCTCTAGTGAGTATTTACGGCAGCAGGCCGGTGTATGTGAGATTTACTCAGAATAAACTATAGCTCCCATGTTCATCATAATTAAGGAACATGGTAGCGTTGTCACCTTCTATGTGACAAAACAAAGGGACACCTTTGCAGCGGCCCAATGCCCGGGAGACACAAATCAAGCGAGGGGTCTGGGGGTCCTCCCCCGTGAGATTTTGAGCAGAATTGCTTTAATGCTGATACTTGATCTATGATTTAATTAAGTTCAGTCAAAGAGTTATAAAAAAGTTATTTTGTTTGCGCCATCTGGCAAAATACCTCTCTATGCAGGCACAAGTAATTGAAGAGCCCAAAATGCTGAGGAAATGAATAATGCATCGTCGTTTAACAGTCTTTTAATTGACAGTTAAATCTGATTCAATTCAAGTATTTGATTAAATTCAACATTGTTTTCAATTGATTTTAACACATTAAAACAATGAGTACATGCAATTATAGATCTTCCTACAGTCATGGCCAGAAGCTGTCTCTCGTAACTAGTAACGATAAATTCAGGTTAAAATTTTAAAATGTTTGTGGTGGTTTGTTTACCTTTTGTTGGAGTAATTCAATTTAATTAATTAATAATTTTTTTGTGTCTTATAGTTGAGGGTAAGGTTTTTATTACTGCCCACAACTGTTGTTGGATCTATAATTTATGGATCACATTAACTAGGCCTACACATAGCACTGTGTGTTAATGACATCACAATGACTTTACCAAATTGTAAGTAGCTCTTTCAGGTATTACGCAAATCTGATTGAAAAAGTTACAAAAAAACAATACATTCAAGTTCATGAAGTGAGTCACAACAATAACCATCAAACATAAACATACTTAGGACCGGGTAATATATCAGTAACATTTTTATATGACACTAAATATGGTATTTTGTTTATCACAATGTAACAAAGCTTTAAACCTGCAATAACTGATTTATTTTGTCCACTTGGAGGCAGCAGATTCAGCTGATGACTTTGTAGGTTCATCAGACAGCTTTCACATTGACACACTGTTTTCACATTGTCATTTCATACACATATTTGGATTGTAGCCCCTGTAAAGTTGTCTTTTCCCCAAATTGTTGGTAAAAAGTAACTAAGTACATTTACTCAAGTATAGTATATTGAGACTGCCTTAACTACACTGCAATTCAGAGGGAAATATTATACGTTTTACTACACTACATCCATAGTTACTTTGCATGTTAAGACTGTGCATTTAACTGAAACAGAAAGCTCAAAATGATGTCATAGTATTAAGTAAACTAACCAACAGTTAATTACAATGCAACGATCAATATACAGCTCAACCTTGACTACAACATTGTTGCTTACAAATGCTGCTTACAGTATCAGTAATCAGTAATAATACTATAAATATAATAGTGTAACACTGAAAGGAGCCATTCTGCATTATAAGTACTTTTACTTTTGACACTTAGATACATTTTACTGACAATACTTCTGTACTTTTACTTCAGTAAGATTTTCAAAGCAGGACTTGTACTTGTGACATTGTATGTTGTTTTTTTTACATTGTGGTAGTGCTTACGTAATGACCGGAGTACTTATTTTCCCACTGCCAGTGATATCCTGTATATAGAACTAAAACATAATACGATATTAAAGTTTGGTTATATTGCCTGGCCCTGTGGTTCTAGGAGTAGCACATGCCTGCCCAGGCTTTGACTAAGGGCCCATTTTGGTAATAAACCAAGAGGCAGGTGACAGTGTAAAGTTTATTGATGCTATCTATGACTGAAAGAGATATTACAGCACTGAATATTTTGTGCTCCCTCACCCTTCAAATGAGTTGCTTAACATGGAATCTGGGTCTTGCGATAGACTGTGTCTCCCTGACTTCTGGCACAGACAGTTGTGCTGTTTGGACAGGAAGGCAGGTATGTAAACCGTACAGGGCACACAGTCCTCCACAAGGACCCATTCAAGTTTTAACTCGTCAATTCAAACATGGTGTAGTATATGGATTAATGTAGGGTGTGCACAAAATATGGGACATATCCTTTTCCTTGAAATCTGTCACCCAGACAAGAAAAACACCAACCAAAACACTGAAGAAGCTTGGGTTGGGCGATGGGGGTGTTGAAGGAGCCGTTGATGCACTGCAAAGATAATAGCATTTTTATTGAGAGCACTCGTCAACAGTGGTATAACCTTGCCTGGGCCTGGTGAGCACTGGGCTGTAGTGTAAGTGATGGCACTCTGCCAGGATCTGACCATTAAGGCTCATTAGTCCCTAATGATAGCCCTGATGATAGGCACTCTGAAAGGAGCCATCCAATGAAAAGGTCAGTGTATATATGGATCCTAATTTGACCTCACTAACACTGTTAATAATCTGTCATCCTTAGATTTAATTTAGCAATGATTGAGTGCTGCAGAGACCATATTGGCAATAACCCCTTCGGGCCGCTTCATTGCCCCTCTTCTTCCAGATGAAACCTGTGCCTGCCACCCATTATGCCACAACTGTCTCCTGTGCCCATTTCATTTAGGCAGTGGATACAGTCTGGTGCTTTGGCCATGTACCTGCAATTTCGCTTTGTTTCTCATGTTAGTATTCCACTTGCAGTTACAGTCTTTCAAACACTCAAATCCAAAAATATAACTTTTACAAACTAAAACTCACAATGTGTGGTATTGTATCAGGTCAACATTTTGGTCTCAGTGTGTTTTATTTTCAGTGAATCCTGTTGGTGTAATTGACACTATTGTTTATGGATACAGTTCTAACCATAAACCAGAGTTTTTGCTTATCTGAAATCTGAAATTAAACTGATGATGCTAAATGAAAAGTCAGGGGATCACCAAAGTCATCAGGATACATTTTCTTTGATCCATAAATTAAATTTTAATCAATAAGTGAAAACCTTGACCTGCTAGTGCTGCTATAAGAAAAAGAGACCTTGAATATCTGCAGCAAATTCCACAACAATCCATCCAATTATTGTCAACCTCATTGTGGTGCTAGAAGAAAGTCATGGGTTCACTAAAGTCAGCAGGATTCATCCTCTAGGGACCATGAGGAAATAATGAGGCAGCTTTAACACCACATGAAGTATGAAATTAGACAACATCAACAATTTCCAGTCTCTGCTTGAGCCAGCGAGCAGAGAGAAGACATAATGGGGTATGGGTGTGTAAAATAAGAGAACATGCACCAAGGAGAAAGGGATTGATTATGTAATAGAGGGACTTGTTTACGTGTCCCCTATGAGTTCAGTTTAGCTGAAGGAAGACACCCTGCCTTTGTTGCTCTTCTTGGGCTCTGCCACATTGCATTAATGTCTTTGTTCATAGTGACTGGTAATTGGTCTACTTTGAGGTGAGCGTTTGTGTCTCATGTAGAATTGTACAGTAGGGAAAAGGGATAGAAACCACTGTCTGAAGATTTCACTTAAGTGGAAGTGCAAACACAACAATATAGTAATGAAAAATGCCAGAGGAAAACAAGTTTTGAACCTGTGGAGAACCACAGCTGCTCCGGTTCATACTGCATCGACTAGAGGTTTGCAACAGTAAAGTGTGTCCATTTGGGAAGATGGTGTCTTTTTAAATGGAATGATCTTTGTAGCTATAAATAGTTAACTTGCTAAATTGCCACCAACTGTGTAGTGTCTTATTAGTTTTTTTTTTTTTTTTTAATACAGTTACCCAGGCTAAAAAAAACTAAATATGCTTTAACTATCCCCAGAAATACATCATCCTGCTTTTCCAGAATTGGCGATTTCATTTCACACATACATATTTTTTGTTTTAATGTTTATCGTACAAATGCACATCGTTTTGTGAAAAAAGGAAAAGAAAATGACATCTTGTATGATGAAGTGAAAGTTAGTGTCTTTTATTACGGTTATTAAGATTATGAAGACTCTCAACAACCGACAACTACCTACTTACTGTAGGTTTTTACTGTTTTGGCCCCATACTTACCTACATTTATTTTAGCGACAGTAGTTCAAAGTGTGCAGAGGAGCTGAAGTACATTCTCTCTCATCACGATCATTCTCAAGCATATTGAAATTTTCAAGGTACACGCACCTTGCAGAAAACGCAGTTAAGCTGACTGTGACATGTGTGAAATTCAATTACAGACCTGCTGTGGATGCATTCTGTGTAACCCAGGGAGATTGGAGGAAGCGGCAGCCAGGTGGCGACCCTGTAGGCAGCATCGAGCACAAATCACAATGGCCTGGGCCGCTGCCAAGAGCTGGGATTCTGCCATCACGCAGCCCACCAACACTCCAAGAGCAGCTCATGGTCACTCATCACAGACACTCTCCACGCGTCTCTCTCGCAGTGCACTCAGATCAGTAGAAAGGGAATGCAATACACATTGTTGGCCACTTTGCTCTATAATTCATGTCCTGCTCCTAAAATAGAGTACTAGAACAGTACGCACTGTTTCATCGGTGGCTACAAAAATAGAATCATGCATGTGGAGTAAAAAGCTGCCTGTTTTCAGATGGAATGGGATTCTATTCATGTTCACATGTATACATTTGTAATTTGAATTGTCTATATTATAATTGTATTATGTTGGTTTATTCTGTAAATCTATTGCACGTCTGTCGGCCCTGGGAGAGGGATCCCTACTCAGTTGCTCTTCCTGTCCATTTAAGGGGTTTGTTTGAGGAGTTTTTTGTGATATTGGGCTCTATAGATAAAATTGACTTAACTATATTAACACATTAGAGATGACTGTGGTTTATAATGTTTAGAATATGATGTATACAGTGACATGTGCTTCAATTTCACCACATAGGTTTACTAAACAGTCTGTTGTCATCTCTGGATACAACCAAAGTTGGATTGGCTGATGTCAGAGATCTTTGAGTCTTTGAGCTAGAGTCCAAGTCAAGTCTCAATTATTTGAGCTATTATTTTGAGTCCACATATTTAGCATTCAGCACTTCTTTTGTGTGGGCCTTGTTGAATTAAATTTGTAAAGCCAAAGCTTCGGATGAATGCCACAGCAGCTGCTGGTGCAGTCGCCATGTTTATTGTCGTCGCTCACGTGTGGCCGTGCGCATCAGATATGTTATGGATTACGTGTTACATGGGTAGGTTATAGGTTACGCAGGGAGGGGAACAACATTAAGTTCCTCAGATGTTTCCTAAAAATAAAGATTGTTCACAAGACCCGAGTTGAGTCTGAAGTCTTTTGAGGATGAGTCTCAAGTCAAGTCTGAAGTCACTGTGTGTGCGACTCGAGTTTGAGGCTGTGTCTCAAATCGCCTACTTGCACACTTCACGCACTTAGTTTTAAGTATATAGTGTAGATAACGAAAAGGTCAGTGCACTGAAAGTACCCGGATGAGCCCCTAAAAAAAGTCAAAAAGTTCAGTGTAGAACGATGGACACTACGCGCACTAAACCTGCGCCATCTTGACTACAAAGCGGAAAGGGGAGGGACCAGGGACGTCGACCGGCAGCTGATTGGACGAACGCGTCACATGCATATTAGCTCTCGCAGATTTTACATCCGAGCTTAATGGCGGCCAGATGGCGGCTCGTTTGGAATATGATCTCGAATTTTACAAAAATAGTTCACCGAAACGTGTTTCTGAAGACATTTTAAGCGAGAAATAGGCCATGCAGTTGCTGAATCTGTCTTCATTTCAGATCAACTAACGTCATTTCCGGTAAGTGCTTTATCATAAGTGTTCCATTTGGGACAATACTAACCATCGACAGTGGGCACTACAGCAGTAAGTGGTCAGTGTACATTAGCAGTGTACTGACCGAAGTAGGCGGTTTGAGACACAGCCTGAGTCTCAAACTGAGTCTCAAACTTGCGACTTGAGTTTGAGTCTCAAACTCGAGTCCCCATCTCTGGCTGATGTGGGGGTAAACTTTAAATAGAAGTGAAATCTTTCTGGTCTGTGAAGGCTCAACCAGGCAGACATGAACTCTGCATGTACACAAGCCCAGACTTCCTACATGGTGACCAAGATGCTGTGGCCCCTGGGGATCTTGGAACATCTCTGTGGCTGTTACACAACGGTTGTAAGCGATGGGAGTGTCAGCGAACAACACAAAAGGTCACAGCCAGCTCAAATAACAAGATGAAAAGCAAAGTATTTGTCCTGAAAATTTTACTTGTTAAACACATATTATTTGAAGGTTAGATATTGTGTGCCATGGTCAGTAGTATCACTGCCGCACATAATGCATCCAGTGTCTGGTGGGTCCAGTTTCTCCCACTCCCCCACTCATGAGCTGTGAGTGGCAGGCCGGCTAACCGATGTTGACACAAGAGAATCAGTCTGAGTTGAGAGGGAGCAGCCGTGGGAGCAATGCCTGCCTGCCACATTGGAGACCGTCAGCAAGACATGTCAGCCTATATTCTGGTTAAAGTCCCAAAACTGTGTTGTACTGTACTGCTACCCAGCGAGGAATTGCAAAACAAAGAAACAAACAGAAAATGAACACATTTCTGCAGGATGTTAATTTAATGGCAGAAAAAAAAGTTTGGTTTGTTTGTATAGCCTCCAATTCAACCACAGATGTTCTCTTTCAAGATAGTTGCCGTTCATCAAAATGAACATTTATGCATTAAAACATTCATTCAGTGGGCCCTCACCCCTTGAGTGGGCTGCTCCTAAAGTGCTCCTAAAAGTGCTCTCTGGCTAGTTCAAGTGCTACTTTGATGCAACCTGAAGGGTATAAATTGACCATAACCCAGTACTACTTTCAAAATGTCCCTCTTGTCTATGTTGAAACTGAAGGCTTTATTAATGTTAATAGATGATATACTAAAACTTTGTAGATCACTTATAAGTAATTAAACAATAACAACTTTTAGGCTGATGTTTTTCTTATTACACCATAACTTGCATTATCTTTGTAGCTCTTTATTTAATCAGGAAGATCCCTCCGATAGACTGTTTGGCCTCCAACCTTCTGGGAAAGGAGCTGCAGTGAATCTGGACCAAAATAAATGTATGAACAATGTATTAATATTTACAAGTTCCACCTTGAGAGATTATTGTAAAAAATATTTGATTTATAACTTTTTAACTTTAGCCCTGTTGGTTTATTTGAAAAATAAAAAGCCATGACGTTTTATTAGGGACTTTATTAACATTTGTAACTGCAGAATTAATGACATATTAAAATGTAAGACCCATTATTTTATGTTGAGGAGAAACAACAGCAAAAACAGCAAAAGTCATTTTTCAACACAAAAGTTGTTCTTATTATTGGCTTGATCTATCAAACAGTAAATTATTTATTAACCATTAGTTACAACTTATAAACCCTTTAAAAGACAGCCCCTAACCCTTTGCATGAGTTCTCACAACTGCCGCACAGAGAGTCTGTGCACGCCACCGGCCAGAGGTTTTCCCATCATGCACTGGGCAGGGGGTATTGAAGCATCCCAGACAGGTCTCATATCTATCGCAGAGCCCGGGTTTCGTCTTGGGAAGAGAAAAATCTTTTAGCATTCACATACAGTAAATATGGTATAATAGCACACATGACGGCTATTTGCCTACAGTGCAGATGTGGCTCCACACTATTATTACAACAAAGGGAACTGTGCACAGATGGCTGGAGCATCACTGGGAACAACATTTTGGTTGCCCTCTTTGAAGAAGTTGTGTGACTCTGACTGCTCTGCTTTGTGCTATTATAATTATTTAATTCCTCTTTACGGATAATCCAGATTGTTTAACACAACATCATGCTTTAAAGGGATTTCAGATGTCTGTTTTTATGTTTGCTTACTCACTTTCAATCTAATAGGCTGTGACTGGCACAACAGCCAACTTGTTTGTTCCTACATGACAATGAGCATGAGGGAGCCTGGATCAAATCCAGAACGCTGTTTCTAAAAAAGGAAGGAGTAATTAGTAAATGTCATTTGAGAGGAGTATGGCGAATTAGAAGCCTGGTGGATCATGTAATTAGGACTGGAGCCTTTTCATAGGCAGCTCAGGGAAGGACGAGGACACCGCAGCAGCATCCTCTGCTGAACACTGACAGCACTACGAGCTGTTACAGAAAACACCATTTGACACACACACAGACTGTTGTAGTTTTTTTCTTATTCTCTTGGTTCACATATCTGACCAGATGTCATGAATGTCAGATGTGATGACACGTTTGAGCTTATACTGACGATGTGGGTTTCCATATGTGAAATCATGTTTAAATCAAATTTAATCAATTTGTATGTAATATTTTATGTTGTGTGTATGTAACAATTTAAACTGACATTTCTGTTAGTAAGTGCACTTTTGGGTGTTTAATTTCTTTCACATTTTTTTCTTCCAACTAGAAAAACCTATTCTGGCAAAAATATTACAAATGACTTATAACAAATAAATACATTTCCCATTTTCATGAATAAATGTGTCCAAAAGGATTCAAAAGCAATTCAAGTGTGGATTTCCACATTCCACATTAATCACTGCTGAAAATATAAGTCAGTGTATTAATTGGTAGCTCTACAGAACGTTCATTTTGAGAATCGATTAACCATTTCAGTCATTTATCAAGCAAAATATGGAAAATATTTGATGGTACCTGATTCTCAAATATGATGCTTTAGTCTGTTTTATATAATAATAATAATAATAATAATAATAATAATAATAATAATAATAATAATAATAATAATAATATAATTATTATTATAACATTATAATATTCAAGTATCTTGCTTGGATAACACAAGCAATTTGAAAATGTCACCTACAGCTCAGCATTTTTCACAATTGTCTTGCATTCTATTGACTAAATAATTACAATAAATAAATCAATGCTGAAAATAATTCCTACTTGCAGCTCCAGTTTAACATCACCATTTCACCAGAATACAAAAACACATTTTGTTTATTGTTTATATTAATGCACTATATTAAATGCAATGATCAGTTATGGGGGGGGGGGGGGGGGGGGGATCTTCATGTTGGAAAAGTGAACAGCACAGATGTCAGCTCTTCTCATTAAACAGAAATACACCCTTAACAGCCATTATTGACACTCATCAACAACACACACCCTCCCTCCTCTGTGAAATGTTTCCTCCAGCAAAGACGCTGAGCCTCAGTTTGATAAAAGCAACTGAGGTGCTGCTGATTCAGATAACACAAACTCATTGAAGTATCTACATAGTAAGCGTTACTTTCAGACACATCTGAAACGATTCAGTGATCCACAGAGCAGGATGGACTGAAAATCCCCACATTAAGTACAACAGCCCTGTTGTGTTGCACCTTGGCTCACACAGTGCAGACCAAAAATACCCGCAGTGTTATCAGCCTCTCACATGTGTGTCAATGCAAATCTATTCAAAACTTGGCAGTGTCAATTGCTTAGTCACAGCACATGTGGCTGCCATTGCGTCAGTTTATTACAAAACAAATAATGCCTCTACATCTCAGCCTTGGTTTCACCGACCACCTGTTTAAATATTTGGTTAATATCTATCTAGTGAGTGATTAATTGAAGAAAAAAAGGGCTTGTTCAAGAAGACGCAGCAGAGCCTGCAGAGGTTTATGGCAGAAAAGATCAGAGAGAGCTCAGACAACAATGGAGATGGAGTAATAAATAAATCTCCTCTCTGAGAAGTAGCTGGAGGACTGACAGCAGCAGATTAGAGACTGTGCCTTTTAAACAAATTGGGTGCTCAAAGAGGCATATTGGCTGTGTGCTCGAGCATGTTTTATAGTGCAGCTCTGTAACCACTGAGACACACAAGTCTTACAGTTCAAACATGACATCATGGTGTTTAAACAAGCTCACGCTGCAAATTTATTTTTTGCAATGACCCTTTTTAACTATTGACCTATCAACTGCTGTCTCGTCCTGTATTGAAAAAGCTGGATGCAGTGTTCAGAGCCAAGGTTAACAGTGTATTAAGGGGATGACATACAACATAAGGGGACCAACCCAAATGGGTTTCTGTAATCTGAAAGTGAGTTTCGGGAATTATTTATTTCATCTGGAGATAAAACAAGGTAAAAAATAAATCTGAAAAAAAAACACTCAGAAACTGAAAACTCAGAAATATGTATTGTAAAAGGTAAACCATACATGCCCCTAAAAAAACTTGTATTAAGGGACACTCCTATAAATTATATAATATATGGTGTTCATTCACATCATCAAGGTGAAGTCTTTATTATGTGTTTTTGTACTGTATAATCTTCTCAAATACTCAAATGTTTTTACACATTTAACGTAGTGCTTCTATTTCAGTGTAACCCATGTATCTGATCTGCAAAATAAATCTGACCAATGTTATACTGAATTCCGGAGTCAACATCCTACTGTGAGATACCACACAGCCAATATGGGAAAGCAGTTTATCTTCTACTGTCTACTTCCTGCCACTGACTGCACTCTTTAAAACGTAGCAGAAACTGATCTTAACCTTTGCCTTTTCTTCCCGTCGACCGTGCAACTTTTAGTTTTTCTGGGTCAACATTTTAATAATTTATTTCCCCAAGTTGTTTGTCACATTTTTTTCAAGTACTTTGACGTTTTTGTTGTTTTTTTTCCCCGCGTTGTTTTATCAACATTTTTGTTACTTCTTTCAACGTTCTTTTGTCATTATTTTCTCCAAATGCTATAAAATTGAATAAAACCCCCAAATTCAACGAATGTAGTGAACCGATTATATATTTTACGTGTGAAGAGCGTTGTATGGAACCATCCACGTTAATTATTTTGACAATGCGGTTGAAAGAAACCCACATTTCTGGTATAAAAAACAGAAAATGGGTCAAATTTGACCCGAGGACAATAGGAGGGTTAAACAGCTACAAACCATGCTGTTGGTTTTGAACATTTTGGCCTATTTACACTGTAAGTCACATAGAGAACTAATCCTTTTTTTAGAGTGTGTTATTGTTTGTTTGTTTTTTCACAACTTCCAGGCAACCATAAGCCTTTCTCACAGAAAATATTTTGACATGTCACAGTAGGAAAAGCACAGGTGTAACTTCTCAAATGAATGAAGGCTGAATTCCATTCAGCTGCTTTGGTTTGGTCATGGTATTGTGCATGCTGGCTGGCTCACTACACTAGAACAGAGACATTGCTAACGTTATTAGTAACACCTGTGTCAAAAAGTCTGCAGTGAAGAGGTTGTTTTAATTCATGTGACCACAAAATGAAAATCAGCTTGCAGAGACTTGATGTTATTAGTAAGCCATTTCAGTAAAAATAGTCTACTTAGTGGTAATGCAGCATAATTGTGATAGTTAATGCCATGTTATACTGGTAGTTGTAACTAAACTAAACCTAAACATATAAAAACATAAAATATCATGGCATAAATTGTTGGCAGTAATGTAAAGTATTTGTGATTTTTAGTTGGGTTTGTAGTAAGTAGGCAAAATATGCAACAGTCCTTTACACTATGTTGAGTAAAGGAATACTTTAGTTCATTCTTGACCGTAATGTGTGACAAAATCATTTCAACTCAAGAAACCCACTACCAGGTGGACTAAGATGTGAGATGCAGTTGAAAGCGCTATAAATACCCAATAAGTAGAGTCCAGAAACACACACACACTGTAGCATTTAAACTGAGATATATTTGTTTTTTTTATATTCATATTTTAAGTTGTGAACTAAAAATATTGCCCTCCAGAGGCTGAACTGCAACAAAAAAATGACTCCTCTAGAGCAACTTTTAGTATTTTATGTAACCACTTTAAAACTCAAAATATCTACACTGATTGTTTACTTTGTCAGGAAGAATGTGCTGAACCGTGAATGGCAATCAGTGAAAAAGGAAATAAGGTAGAAATACTTTTATTCAGCAGCCTGTTAAATGGCTGATTTCTATTAAAGTGTTTTTTTTTTTCTTCTCATGAACGTATGTGATTCTCCATTTTCCCCCTCTTGTATCCCCAGTACTACTTAATACTGCAGGCTTGAGAGTAAACTCAACATCTTGTGGAAACGTTCCTGTCCAAGGTCCTGAAATCTGCTTTCCCAAGCATGCGCCATGTGACTTCACCCAGCACCAAGCCTGCTGTTTTCTGGAGATTTCATGTGAGGAAAAGGACGAACCCCAAACCCCCTTCCCTCTCATCTTGCGTTGTTGTTTATTTTTTCGCCGCACCGCCCCCCCCCCTTTCCGTCTTTTTTTCCATCGGATAATGTGGACCTTCCAAGCGCTCGGAGTATGACACAAGGTTTTAGGATGCTGGACTTGTGCAGCTCGTCTCGTTCCTCTCTTTTTACTTAAATGCCAACACGGTGAATGCGTCGGACAAAGTGGACAAGCCTGCTGGTCCGCATTCAGAAAGTCAACATCTTGTCTTTCTTGATTCTATTTTCCCTGGAGCGACTTCAGAAGGATGTAACGACCGATCCACCTTGCGCAGCTGAAGTCTTCTCATCAAAATGCAGAAGGGAATACGACTTAATGATGGTCATGTCACCTACCTGGGGCTTTTGGCGAAAAAGGATGGTACAAGACGAGGGTGCTTGAGCAAAAAAAGCTCAGACAACACGAAATGGCACACAAAGTGGTTTGCTTTGTTACAAAATATGCTCTTTTATTTTGAGAACGAGTCCAGCTCTCGACCCTCGGGATTATACCTGTTGGAGGGTTGCATATGCGACAGGGCGCCTTCACCAAAACCTTCACAGTCAGCCAAGGAGTGTTTGGAAAAGCAGGTATGGAGAGCGTGCGCGCACGCACGCACGCACGCACACACACACACACACACACACACACACACACATGCTCTCTCTCGCACTGCATTATTGTTTTTCAGGCTTTGCGTTAAAATATATTGACGAGGTGCAACACTGGGTGTAAAATTAGCTCATGCCGCAAACGCCTTTGAACTATTTTAGTCGCGAACAAAACGCTTTTCTTATGCGTATATTCTTCTTATATCCAATGGCATGATGACCTCAAATCCAGCGCAGCAAAATAGCACGAGGTTCCAGATTGCTGTATTGCACGTTATGTAATCCATGCATGGCATTCATGATGAGGTAACACTTACACCTAATTAACTATCATGATAACAGTTCTTGCACTGGGCTATGCAGTGTTTTGCTTTAGGTTGCAGCAAACCCGAGCTCGATGATTTTTGATGGGATAGTTGGTGCAATGGATGTCAATGGATTTCTGATCTTTTCAGGATGATGCATTTGCATCCTAGTTGGTCACATATTTTGCTTTTGACTTTCAGTCATTATCTTTTTGACCTTTTAGGGTGGAGAGTGATATATCTAATGCTCCTTCCAATAAAACATGCACACACACAAAAAAAAGTTGTTGTCTCAAGGTTTCCATCTTGTGGTGAAATGATGAAACTACAGCTGAAGCTGCAAAAACAGAAGGGTGCCAGTGATCAGTCAGCTCTCATCTAGATGACCTGAATGAAATGATTCAGTCTAATACTGGAATTTGTAATTAGCATTATAGATGGTAATTATTTTATCACGTCTTATTAGTGGTATCAAAATGTAAGGAAGACTCTATCACACAGTGTTAAGACTACATGTAGCAGAATACATTTATATCATATGTGCAAATGAAGTATCCACTCGATCTTAAAACAAAAAACTCCTCTGGCTGCTTCTTAACACAGCAAAACATGAAAGTGAGAAGTAGAAAGGTTGACAGGTCTGTTGACATTGTTATTGTATATAAACCGTCTGGGAACATAATGCTTCACTGCCACTGGCTCTCCTTTCCTCTCTCCAGGCTCTGTGCCTGGCTCTGTTGGTAGGGCTGCAGTCCAAAGTGAGCCCTGGCTCTTCCTGTGAACAGCTGCCTTTGTGCTGACGAAGCAGAATGCAACACACTGGCTAATGTTGTGCTCTCACAGTTGCTTGCTTTAAAGGCACCCAAAAAACCTCCCTGAAAGAATTTGGATTATTTTTTATTTTTGTCAGCAGTGCTGTTTCCAATGCATTGTGCTGTTTCAAATGCATAAATGTGAACATGAACATGCTGAGAAAAGCCTGATCCATAGATGGACTGAATTCATGATAAACTTAAAGGAAGATGCTTGACTGCTTTGTCCTGTGAAACATGTTTGCTGAGAGTGAAAGCACTGCGAGGTACCCAAATAATAATGAATGACTAATGTGACTGATATTACGGGCTGCTGAAGAGTTACCGCTCAGTGTAAACAAACAAACATCCTTAATAAGGACAAATAAGAGTAAGAAAATATCACCTCCATCTCCTATCCCCACCTTGATTCATGGTTTTGTGCAAACGTTTTATCAATCCACCATAATCCCTACATTATGTTTATCCTCAAATGCATTTAGTGTGAAAATAATAATGCATTTGAGCCTGAGGTTTCTATGGCAACCCTTATTTGCATCCTAAAGAATGATGCAGTTGGGAGAGGCGGGGTAACAGGGAGGATAGAAGTAGTGTCTCGCATCTCTCCTATTCATGCAAGCGCTATCTGGGCTAAATTTGTTCCTTGCAGTACCTTGGAGGGGTCAGTGTCCATTTATAGAAAACACAGCTCGCTAACACTGGGAAACAGCAGCACTTCGACCAATAACACACAAAGCTAGATGGTTGATTTGATACAAACTGTACTGTAAATCAAAAGATCTGACTAATACGTACCTGTGATGTACAACCTGGTGATGTTGGCATGGAGAAGGCTAACATCCAAACTAAAGATCCTCATTAAAATGAAAGCAGATGTAAGTAGAGTGATAACTAACACTTGGTGCTCCAGGGAATATTCAACCGTATAGATCTCATTATAGGATTCAGGAAAGTCCTTCAGTATTGCTGCAATAAAACTGAGCTGTTTATCGGTCAGTAGCAAATATACAAAACAAAAGAATTATTCCACTCATGTCTAATGAATTATTTACCACTCATATCCACAGCACAGCAAGACTGACAAGTGAGTGTTGCCCCCATAACAAAAGATTATCGGCTATAAGAGCAAATAATACTCATGGATCTATATGATACATTTTATCAATGCGTTATCAATCTCATATATCTCTGTTCTGATCAGTAATGATTTTTTAAAGGCACATGACTCAGCCATAAACATAAAGCAGGAAGCAGACAGTGCGCTTAACATTGCCTCACACCAGACACTCACCGCGCTCTTAGAGAGACCATGAGGGAAAACTACAACAACATGCATGCCTCTCTGCCAGAAATAGATTTTCTTTGACGGTAGGATGAATACCTAATGAATGTGAAGATGGAAGAGCAGTCAGCCATGAATAATGATCAGTTGCAGGTTGATAGGCGCCTGTTGAACATCTGCAGGCCAAAGATTAGAGTCTGGTCTCCCTCAGCACGGCTGGAACAGTCCACAGGAAAAATGACATTTCACTTATGGGACTTGTGGTATCATTTTATCATGGCTCACTTTATTATATTTGTTATTTTTTAATAAGCAAAATATTGCATATGTAGCTCTCATCAAAAAGGCCTTCTTAAACACAATATAAACCAAAGAACTATTACATTTAGAATGAAAAGAAAGTTGCATTTATATTACATTACATTACATTACATTACATTTAATTTAGCTGATGCTTTTATCCAACGTTGTTTATCTATTTATAAGATATTTTTAGCATCTGTTTGGACACTTTATTGTGGGGTTAAACACATTTGTACCCACTTTGCAAACCCACAAGGATCACAATATTTGCTCTATTTACATGTATCCAAATAGTTACAGTATTGTGTCATTTCACCAGTGATAGCATAAATGTTAAATCCTAGTAAAAATAGCAATACTCTGTAACGAGTAAAGGTTTTGTATGAAAAAAATTATTTAAGCAAAAATACTTAAGTATTATCAGCAACAATGTTATTTAGTATCAAAAGTAAAAGTAATTATTATGCAGCATGGCTCCGTACTACAAGGAAATTCCAAATCAATTTTTCACAATTTGAGAACCCCAAAATCTGCCCCTATCAATGACCCATGCATAATCTATGAAACCATAGTAAATGATTTGAAATGCTAATGTCACAATAATTATAACAATAATAACAATACTAATAATACATTATTTTCAGTTGAGCTTTAGTTGCTAGGAAACAGGTCTCACACAGTTATGTAATTGGCCGTGGCTCCAGCCTCCATGTCTTATGGCATTTCCTCCTGGGAACCAGAGACATCCCAGGAACCGAGCTGGGGGAGGGTTCCCTCAGTGAGCTCCATCAATTGCAGTGGTGGGCGAGAAAGATGTGGCTTCCCCAGGCCCTGTGTGGTTTTAAATCACCCGCTTGATGTCTGCAGCAGCGAGGCAGTGGAACAAACACAAAGACAAAAGCAGTGGAGAAGCTTCAGTTAAGCCCCTATATAATAGATTTATCTAGAAGGTATGCAATAACGAATGCTCCTTTCTGTGTAGAACATATACCATGTCAGGTTAATAATAGTCCTGTTGTTTCTAACAAGAACTCCACACCCTTTCTCCCTTGTTTGTTTCAGTACTATTTCACTGTCAACTTTACCCATGAAAACCAAAAGGCGCTTGAGTTACGCACAGAAGATGTAAAGGACTGCGATGAATGGGTGGCTGCAATATCACACGCCAGGTAAAGGCACACATCAGTGAAATGTGCAGACATGGCAATTATAAGTTGAATTAGTCAGTAGAGGGTAAGTAATCTTGGGCTGTTCAGTCTGTAGGGGATGTTGCCATGGTTTCATAAGTAGGGTTAAAATATAAAGAGATGACAGAAAAATGCTTTGTTCACAAGAAAAACCTGATTGCTTTGATGTGAGATGAAACTACACACACTGATGTGAAATTCATTACTCAAGCTGCAATACAAAACTCTGTGTGTGTGTGTGTGTGTGTGTGTGTGTGTGTGTGTGTGTGTGTGTGTGTGTGTGTGTGTGTGTGTGTGTGTGTGTGTGTGTGTGTGTGTGTGTGTGTGTGTGTGTGTGTGTGTGTGTGTGTTACAGTTACAGAAACTTGGCCAACGAGCATGAGACTCTCATGCAGAAGTATCTTCATCTGCTTCAGATTGTGGAGACGGAGAAAACAGTTGCTAAGCAACTTCGACAACAGATAGAAGATGGGGAAATAGAGATTGAAAGGCTTAAGTCCGAGGTAATACTCACTGTGATGCCTTTACGCTGAGGAGTAGGGATGTAAACAAATGTGAATACATTATTCAGATTTGAACGGATACAAACAGCAAACGCCCCCTGCCAACTGACACATTTTCCCCACAAACATCACAACTCTTCTTCTCAGAGTCGTACCTCAGTCAGATCTAAATTCACTCTTTACAGCAGTTTCTTCACTATCAACGTAATCCAGGGGATTGTTATCTTGGTATGAACATGAACTGCTAGTAGACAAACCAGCACGATTTTCCTGATGAGAATTTATCAGAATGTAAATAAATAGGCTACAGGTTAAAAACACAGATCATTGAGGTTCACCCTCATTTACTTCTCACCAGTCCTCACCACATTTGTTGTGCAGCTCAGGATGAAGCTCGACTGATGTTCCACAGCTTTCATATCATCATCATCCGATACAGAAGCCTAGCACCTTGAGCTGATGTTAGGGACCGTATTAAACGTGCATGCTAATGGAACAAGAAAGCCTTTCAGATTTTTGTTTTTTTATCAGAGATGCTTTAGATCAACTTTATTATTCTCCCATTACATGGAATGAAAAATATAAAGAACAACAATGCATTATAGCCCATTGACTTGTATTTCCCTACTGTTCTCGTCCTGTTCTATTTCCACAAGGATTATTAATTTTCACCTGAACAATTAACAAACACATCTGTTATTTTGAGTCAATAAAAAAAGTCATGTTATTATTTTATGGATAAAAATATTATGTAATATTGTATATTTTGTTGGCAGTTGTACATATATGTATGACAAGTATAATGGATCTAGAAAACAATTTAACACCAGGGTATAGATCCAAATACACATATTGTCGTAAGACAAACAGATACAGTTAGTAGACAGATACTCTTGATTAGGGATGTAATGCGGACATTACATTACATCTGGGCTATTGTATTCTTCTGATGGCAGACATTTTACTGTTGAAATATCCAACATTTTGTCTTTTCTAATCAAACCACAATAAGCAAGGATTACAGGGTTTTTCACCTATAGATGGATGTGTGACAGCCACACACATTATCAGTCAGACCTGCTGTAAATAGACTTCCTAAACTGGCACAATAATACTATATTACCACTTCTTCTTGTACCACACACTCATTCCTCATCTCACCAGCACAGCAAGTAACAGCTGAACCAGTGGGAAAATGATGGATTATGCTGATTATTGTTATATTTGTCTCATATGTATGAAGAAGTGTTAAGAGGACAGAAATGGAAGCACTGCATTGTCACAGAGAGAGACGTGTTCAGGCCAACCACACTCCACTTTGCATCTCCTCTCAGAAACAATGCCTCCAATAGGGCTGCGTTCCTGGCTGTAATCTTCAGATCAAATAGTCATTTTACTTTAATGTGCAAATGTGATGCTTGAAATCAATTTATGTGCTGAATATGCATGAACACGGCTTTTAAATTGCATCACTTCTATGAAATGCAATGACAATTAACTATCTTGCCGTCTGCAATGTAAATGGAGATGCTTAGCTTCACACAGTTCAAGGCAGCTCCAGTCTGTCTTTTTTTTCCAGCAGCCTATTACCTCATGTCAACATGCAAGACAGTTTAGTTCTATTTACATGACCAATGTAATAAATATTGATGCAGAGGTACCAGCCAAGTGAACACAGCTAGCTTAGTCAGGCTAATGTCTTAGTGTTGACAGTGCACACAGGTCCTGTCCTGTTGACTCAGTCACTTTGTTTACATGCTGGTACAGTAAGTGAGAAGTGTGTGAGTGGGAATGATTAGTCTTTCTTGTGGTTGCCTCTGCGGCAGATCTGTGGGATGCTCAAAGACAACGAGAAGATTCACGACAGCCCTGCAGCCGCCCCAACAGATGACGACTCAGAAATCAAGAAAATCAAAAAAGTAAACACATGAATTAAAACTTGTTGCTAAATTTTACATCTTAAGATGCTAAGAAACTGACTACAGCCTTTAAAATTCCAGGTCCAGAGCTTCCTGCGAGGCTGGATCTGCAGGAGGAAGTGGAAGACAATCATCCAGGATTACATCCGCTCACCACATGCAGAGAGCATGAGGAAGAGGAACCAGGTGGTGTTCAGCATGTTGGACTCAGAGGCCGAGTACGTCCAGCAGCTTCACATCCTGGTGAACAATTTCCTGAGGCCCCTCCGCATGGCAGCCAGTTCCAAGAAACCGCCCATCACCCATGATGATGTCAGCAGCATCTTCCTCAACAGGTTGGATCCTCTTGTCCCACAGAGCACTTCCATTAACTGCCTTACAAAACATAGTCATCTTAAAGGTACCCTGTGGATTTTTTTTTTTAACACTAGTAACACTAGATTTCTTTTTAACACTAGTAACATTATGGAGCAATGTTATTGTGAGTGGAAGATCGATTTGTTTTTATCTCTTGGACATGCGCTATTCCACTGAACGCCAATTGGTGGCAGTAATGGGCAAAAAACGAAGAAGACTGCTAGCTAGCAAAATATATGTAAACAATGCAGAGGTAAAATCACAAATCACCTTTTCAAATGTTTCAGTAAGTACTGCTAGCTTGTCAGTTGCAGAGCATGAGGGAGTGCCATGCTAGCAGCTAGGCGAGCATGATAACATGTGTTACAAAGTAATGCACATTTGTCACAGAAGTAACAACTGCTGTTTGGAGCAGTTTGTGAACAGTGTTTTCTCTGGAAAAGTCCCTTAGGGGTGGACTTTGGACTTTTTCACTTTGTAAACCTATAACCCCAAATCAGAAAAAGTTGGGACAGTATGGAAAACACAAATAAAAAAAGAAAGTAGTGATTTCTAAATGTACTTTGACTTGTATTTCATTGCAGACAATACAACAGCACATAATTTAATGTGTTCCTCATGATTTTTATTGTTTTTCTTTCAAAAAAACAAAATTCCTATTTTGGTTCTTGCAACACATTTCAAAAAAAGTTGGAACAGTAAAGCATTTACCACTTTGTAATGTTGCCATTCCTTTTCGAAAACACTTAAAAGACGTTTAGGGACTGAAGACACCAAGTGATGAAGTGTTTCAGGTGTAATTTTGTCCCATTCTTGCTGCAAACAAGTCTTAAGGTGGGCAACAGTACGGGGTCTTCGTTGTCGCATTTTGTGCTTCAAAATGTGCCACACATTCTCTATTGGAGACAGGTCGGGACTGCAGACAGGCCAGTCAAGTACCCGTATCCTCTTCCTCCGCAGCCAGGACTTTGTAATGTGTGCAGAATGTGGTTTTGCATTATCTTGTTGAAATATGCATGGACGTCCCTGGAAAAGATGTCTTCTTGGAGGCAGCATATTGTGCTCCAAAATCTCTATGTACTTTTCAGCATTAATAGTCCCATCACAGAAGTGCAAGTTACCTTTGCCAAGGGCACTGACACAATCCCATACCATGACAGACCCTGGCTTTTGGACTTGTTGCTGGTAACAGTCTGGATGATCCTTTTCTTCTTTGGTCCGGAGCACACGGCGTCCATTTCTCCCAAAAAATACCTGAAATACTGATTCATCTGACCACAGTACACGTTTCCACTGTGTGATGGTCCATCCCAGATGCCTCCGAGCCCAGAGAAGTCGACGGCACTTCTGGACACTGTTAACATAGGGCTTCCTTTTGGCACAGTACAGTTTTAACTGGCATTTGTGTCTGTAACTACGTATTGTGGTATTTGACAAAGGTTTGCCAAAGTAGTCCTGAGCCCATGTGCTGATATCGCTTATAGATGAAAGAAGATTCTTGATGCAGTGCTGCCTGAGGGATCGGAGATCACGGTTGTTCAGTTTAGGCTTGCGCCCTTGTCCTCACACAATTCCTCCACATTCCTTGAATCTTTTAATTATGTTATGCACTGTTGAAGTTGAAATAAGCAAATGTCTTCCTATCTTTCTTTGAGGAACATTGTTTTTAAACATTTTAATAATTTGCTCACATATTTGATCCTCGGCCCATCTTTGCTCCTAAAGGACTAGACCTTTCTTGGATGCTGCTTTTGTACCAAATCATAATTACAATCACCTGTTGACATCACCTGTTTCAAATCACATCATTATTTAACCAATTTACCTGATTACTAGCCCTTAATTGCTCATGTCCCAACCTTTTTTGGAATGTGTTGCAGGTCTGAATGACAGGAAAGGATGTATATTTACAAATGAAATTAAGTTGACCAGACAAAACATGAAATATTTTGTGTTCACATTGTCTGCAATGAAATACAAGTCGAAGTACATTTAGAAATCACTACTTTCTTTTTTTATTTGTGTTTTTCATACTGTCCCAACTTTTTCTGATTTGGGGTTGTATAATGTGCTTAAAAAGATACATAACACAATAAAGGAAAGGGGAAAAGCCAAAAAGCATAATATGAGCACTTTAAGTTCAAGGTTTCAGATTGAGTTTTGTGTCCCATTAGACAAATCTTTGCCGAACACACAGACAGTAAAAGACAGTAATCTACACACACCTCTATTGGCCTATTCAAAATCCACCCACACACTCATCCAAGCACATTCATGCTCAAAACCTGCACACCCATGCTCTCGTACATACTGTCTGGTGTCAGGGCTTTTTTTCATCACAACTTGACTGGATTTTGGCAGAATTATGAATACAAACTCTGTGTTTGTTTGAGAAGTTAATCATTTTTTCTTTCTTTTTTGTCAGCGAAACTATCATGTTTCTACATCAGATATTTTACCAAGGTCTAAAAGCCAGAATAGCGAGCTGGCCAACATTAGTGCTGGGTAAGAAACATTTTCATTTCATGACTTTTTTCATAATGTGACCATTGTGAAGCTGGTTCAGTGTGAGTGTCAAATATGATTAAAGATGAATGGTGAATTACTCCACAGTCAGTTTATGTCCTTGTGACAGTAAAGTATCTTGGTATTGATCCCTCTATAGCCGACCTGTTTGACATCCTGCTGCCCATGCTGAACATCTACCAGGAGTTTGTGAGGAACCACCAGTACAGCCTGCAGATCCTGGCTCACTGCAAGCAGAACAGAGACTTTGACAAGCTGCTGAAGCAGTACGAGGCCAAGCCCGACTGTGAGGAGAGGACTCTGGAGACCTTCCTCACCTACCCCATGTTCCAGGTGATCTCATTTGTCTCACAGATATACACAAGAACTAAAGGCAGACCCATTTGTTTGCTGCAGAGCTGCAGCCTGGAGTCAGATTATGGCATTAATTCTGAGCTCTCGCCAGCATTCTGGGCCAAGTTCTTCCCTCCACATAGAAATGTTACCCTTGGGCCATATAATTCACCAACTTAATACTAGTTGGCTATAGCTATGCCAATAAAACCCAGTTGTAGCTGTCTGTAATGTGGTTTTGTTTTCTCGATATTCAAAGTTGGATGTCTATTAATGGCACTGTCTGTGATCCAAATGTAAACAAGGACAGTCCTGTCACCAACATGCAACATTTATAAGTGGAATCTGCTCTCACTTCCAAAACATGTTAACTCTTTAAATATTCTTGAATATTGTTTATATAGTGTACCTATAATTGATATGGTTGCTAGTTTTAGTTTTGAAGTCCATTTTAGGCTTCTCTCTTATAATGTAAGAGAGTAAAACGTGTCTTACCCGGAGTATATCCTGACATTGGACAGTGAATTGCCCACATTTTAACCTCTATTCCACCGCTATTAATACATGTTAATAGCAATTTTCTCATTTTATTTATTGCTCTCAAAGCATATCCGAGACCTATTTCCCTAATTACAATTAAACTGCAGTGCATAAGATGCTCTATAATCTAAGGTGAAGATGAAAGATGAGCCCACTGTCTCTCTCTGGAGAAACCTGCTGCACAACTCATGGTAGATATACCACATTTAACAGTAATTGTAACCAAATTGGCAAATTTCCATTTTATGTGTTCTGGGCTCTATTCTGGCCATCATGGCTCAAACAAAGACGCGAGTCTGAGTGATGTCCCATATTGTAGCATTACTGATCAAGAACAGAAACAGCAGGCATGTGTCTGTTTTTGCTCAGAATATCCCTGTAGTGTTTTTCATATCTATGAAAAGCGGTTGTTTTTTGGAGCTCATGCTTTAATAATGGCTCCTTTCTGGCAAGGTACGCAGTTTCCCAACAGTCCCCTCTGCTGGGGCCTACTGCAGGCTGTGCTGTGTTGATAATACATTTTGCTGATGAGTGTAGATTGTGCTCTCCACTGATCTACTTCTCATTAGTGTGCGTGCACGTTGGCACATGCATGTAAGCTCTTATATTTGAATGTGACTCCCCTGTTGCTTTCTGTTTTGTCTCTGTAGATTCCCCGCTACATTCTTACGCTCCACGAACTTCTGGCCCACACTCCCCATGAACATGTAGAGAGAAACAGTCTGGACTACGCCAAATCTAAGCTGGAGGAGCTTTCCAGGTACTTCTGTATCAACAATTCCTCCGATTTCATTCAACTACATAGGTAATTTGTTCCTGCCATCCAATACGACCCACAGGAGCATTTCCCAAATAAGCACCCCTACCGGTGGCAGGAGATTAACACACCCTCATACCTAAACATAACGATTGCTGTTTTAAGGTGTGGTTAATGTTGTGAAAAGGTCACAAAACTACTTGGTTAGGTTTAGGAAAAGATTGTGGTTTAGGTCAAAATAAGTATGTTCATTACGTAACTTCAGTTACGTACGTGACGTAGTGTAATGTTGCGTAGCATAATGTAGTTACGTACTTAACTTATGTAAGTACTTTAACAAGATTAACTGTTAGTTTATATGGGACAAGAACAAGTGTTTCCTGGGTGAAAGTCTGATTTGATTTTGAGTCTTGTTTGATTGACCCATCCACTGCAACATTCTCCAGACGCAGACTTTGTCACTCTTTATTTTACGTTACTTGACTTCCTCCTTTACGTCCGTCATAATTACTATAACCACTAGAGGCCATAGCCACAATATACCTGAATATGGGTGTATAATCGGGTTGTTTTTTAGGGGAGGACAGTCCCTTCTATATAATAAAGTTAAGTCAAGACTTGCATGGCATCTCGACTGAGCGACATCACTTTACACGACATAAAGGGCATGAATGTTATGTCGTGCATTTATATACATTTACATAAATCTAGCAAATAATTTAACAAACTACCAGTATGATGAAACTGGTTATCATGTTTTCCGTAATAACGGTAGTACCAAAAAACATAAAACATTTATAGGAGAAGTTTAACTGTATATAGAAACAGAGTAAATTATTATTTTGTTACCCGTAAAAACATGCAGAGGTTGTAATGCCTTTTAAAGCGGTATCTGCAGGGCATTGAAAGTAAGACAAGCACTTGCCTTTTGCTGTAAACGACAGTATAACTGAAGGCTACCCAGATTACTTTATTAACTTTATTACATATTATTTATCTCATTAGAAATTTGGTATATGGACAGTCACTGACTCAGATTTTACTGAGGGTTACTGAGTCCTATATAGATTAAATGAGAATAATTATATGTTCCTTTTTCCTAGAATCATGCACGATGAAGTGAGCGAGACCGAGAACATCAGGAAGAACCTGGCAATAGAGCGCATGATCATAGAGGGCTGCGAGATTCTCCTCGATACCAGCCAGACATTTGTAAGACAAGGTAACGCCTGCCTGCTGTACTTTAGATCCCAGCAAAGAACCCTCCAATTCCACAGAAAAGCAGACTTGTAAGAGAGGGGGATTTCCTGTCCCTCCTTACCTGTCTGACAGCCTGATCTCACATCTTCAGCACTGTATTGAGGGGAAAATACTGAGTTACAAAAAAGATATCTCTCTCTCTGGGGAACGTGTACAGGCTTTCATTTCCAAGTGTAATTAAACTGTTCAGAGGCAAACTGATGATGAATCTGGGACTGTAAATGTCACACGTCCCCAACAGGCCTTGATGGATGAGGAGAGGGAAAACCAAAATGGTACATTATTTAATCCTTAGTATCTCATGTGACTCTACATGTATTCATATGTAGAAGAAGGCTAGACAAGCAATGTAATATTGATTCTTTCTTTTATTCAGTTCCTCCACTGCCAGCTCCTCTTGCTCCTTGCTCCTCTACCCCCTGTCCTTGCCTCTTTTCCACTTATACACTCTTTTATTCCCACATACAGGGTCTCTCATCCAGGTGCCGATGAGCGAGAAGGGCAAGATCACCCGTGGGCGACTAGGCTCTCTGTCTCTGAAGAAGGAGGGGGAGAGGCAGTGCTTTCTCTTCTCCAAGCATTTAATCATCTGCACCAGGGGTTCTGGGGGAAAGCTTCATCTCACCAAGGTGTGTCTGCGCTGCTGAGCTAGCAGTGGAGCTGCTCCTCATTTCAAACATCACAATCTTACTGCGCCGCAATAAACCCTGAATCTCTGAGCTAATTTGAACGGATTAACTGAGATGAAAGCTACAGGGTTAGCGTTGGTTGTGGCTTTTATCAGTGGCAATGACCGCTGGAGCTACACACACACATACAAGCCTGCAAACACACACACACACACACATGTTTGAAAGCAGCTCCTTGATGCCACTTTTATGTGTAATGTAATGGAGTGGTGGTGTATTATTACTCCACATTATTCAACATTACAAAGGGAGATTGTTGTTTGGGGTCCAAGATGAGACTAAAACGTTTTCAACTGAAGGCCTTACATAAAGTTACAGTAAAACTATATCCTTCTTGTGAGATGTTTCAAAATTTTTAAAATTTTAAACCTGCAATAAATGCTTTTTTTGGCCACTTGTAGGCAGTGGAAGCAAGTTATGAACACCACATTGACATATCATCACTTTTCAAGTTGATATGGTAAACTTGTTAGCAGGTATCAGAGAAAGAAAGAAAAAAATCTGAAAGACACAAGGGTTGATGGCAGTGGCCCAATCTGCAGCTGGCCAACAGTTTTCTGCACAGCAAAGGTTAAAGTGCATTTGCCAATCTATACAGAAAGAAAACTGGGTGACACTTTACTTGAAGGTATCTACATAAGAGTGACATGACACTGTCATGAACACATGAACCCTAACTCTAACTCTAACCCTAACTTGTCATGACAAAAACTGAATGACACTTACTAAAAGAAGCGTTATGTCATAAATGTTTATGACTTGTTTATAATGTTATGACACGTTCATGACATGTTCATGACAGTGTCATGTCACTCTTATGTAGATACCTTCAAGTAAAGTGTAACCAAAAACTGTTATGTGCTACGACTGTTCACTTGTTCAGTATGTTTTGCTAAGAATTTTAGAGCTGATGTTAATTACACCTTGCATTTGATTCTTGTCCCTTTAACAAAGGCATAGAAACAGCATATACAAAGTAAAAGTAGTTTTAATTACATTTATATATGCAGTACAGTTGCTGATGAGCCTTTTTCACAATCACATCTGTATTTTCATGTTTTAATTCTAAAATTCACAGTATAGCGCTCAACCGATGAACCTTGAACTTTTTAGTGTAAGTGTACAGTATGCTCTAGCTGCAATGTAGGAGCATGAATGAACTAAATATATACTGTATTGTATGTTGTTTCCAGAATGGAGTAGTCTCGCTTATAGACTGCACTCTTATGGAGGACCCTGAGGGAACAGATGATGAGTGTGAGTGTTTTATTCATGTAGCAGCTTACAGAAATATGCATAATATCTACCATGTGTGCTAATGTATATAATGTAGGATTACTAGTGTGTGCCTGAATTTGTTAATATTTTATATTTCATGTTTGGAACAGTTGCAAATGTGCTCCAAAGGCAGGCAGTGCCACTAGAAAATAATACAGACTCAACATAAATGTCAAATGATGATGTTAATGCAGATACAGTATAAACACTTGAAATGTATGCATTTTTAGAGAGAAAGATAGATAGAGAAAATGACATCTAGTTATGTCTTTGTGTTCGCCTCAAAGCCAAATCAGACAAGAGCGGCCAGGACATGGAGCACCTGGACTTCAAGATTGTCGTGGAGCCAAAGGACAGCCAGTCATTCACAGTCATCCTGGTGGCCTCCTCGAGGCAGGAGAAGTCTGCATGGACAAGTGACATCAGCCAGGCACGTCAACACGCATCACAGTCTCCAGTAGTCAGAAGAGAAGCCGAAGATGTCGGCAGAAAGCCTGCACGTTACAGAACTCACTAACATTTCTTATGTCCTCTCTTTTTACTTCTACTGCATCTGTCCCACAGTGCATAGACAACATCCGCTGCAATGGGCTGATGATGAACGCCTTCGAAGACAACTCCAAAGTCACAGTGCCGCAGATGATCAAGTAAGCCTTGTTTTTTTTTTTTTTTTGTATATGCAACTCTTTGCAGCTTTCCCTTTGCATTCATTTCTAGTTTTGTTTGTCTTTTTTATTTTCTGAGCAGGTCAGATTCAAGTCTGTACTGCGATGATGTGGACATCCGCTTCAGCAAGATGATGAACTCCTGCAAGGTGCTGCAGATCCGCTATGCCAGCGTTGAGCGCCTCTTGGAGAGACTGACCGACCTTCGTTTCCTCTCCATCGACTTCCTCAACACCTTTCTGCACTCCTATCGTGTGTTCACCACCGCTGATGTGGTGCTAGACAAGCTCATCACCATCTACAAGAAGCCCATCAGTGCCATCCCTGCTCGGTGAGTCACTTTACATGTGCACATGTGTGAATGTTGTAAAGTTGTTGTTGGCACTACTGTAACAATAGACAAACACATCTTACAGTATTTGATACGTTGGCATCCCTTCAGTCCAGACTTTACCATGCTGCATAAATATGAGATTGATCTATTTGTCGTCCTCTCATCAATTCAGGGCATGTGCAGGGGCCAAGGACCTTGCAGGTTGAACTTTTAGGTTTTACTGCAGCCATATGACTTGTTTTTAGTGTTTTTATAGCCAGAAGTGATGAATTTGTTTCAGTTTTTACATATGAAGAAGGTTAGTTTCACCTGAGGATAGATAGATAGATAGATAGATAGATAGATAGATAGATAGATAGATAGATAGATAGATAGATAGATAGATAGATAGATAGATAGATAGATAGATAGATAGATAGATAGATAGATAGATAGATAGATAGGTAAAATGTGTGTCTAGCTGGTGTTCAGGGATATTTATTGTTGCGTTACATGTGACAGAATTAGTGTTCACATACTGTATGTGACACTGGAACAGTTAAGTCCAGTGTTTCGAAGCTTTATGTGTGCATTTGGGGAGTTTGTTTTGTTGGTTGCACAGAGAAGCAGCAGATAAAGCAGTAGAGAAAGACCAGCTCCATGATGCTTAAGTATTCCTGTGTGTGTGTGTGTGTCTGTGTGTGTATGTGTATGTGTGTGCTTATGTGCACGTGTGTGTGTATTTATGTGTGTGTTCAGTGGTTGCAAGCAGTAATTAGGTCCAGTCTCTCCTGCCTGCCTGGGAGTGTCTCAACTGGGCTCTGTCGCTCTATGGCAACCAACATCGGTGCTGCAGGACCCCACCCTTCCCTTCCTCCCCTCCCTCCCTCTCTCCTTGTCTGCAAAAGATCCATAGTGTGAAATATTGAGTGTTGCAGTGGGGCTAACTCGCCGCTCCACAGGCCTAGAGCGAGGGCCCCACTGTGGGGTTCAGATCACGGGGTGCTCCCCATGCCCACGCCCTGCAGCATGCTCTCCCGTGGCGTTTGTCATGTCACTGTGTGAGACACCTACACTTGGCTGCTTGTGTCAGCAGTGGCCATGCGCACTATCACTCGCTGTGCTATTTATGGGAACCTGTGAGGTCGCCAGGAGGGTGGCAGGGAGTGGGAGAGGTTTTCTGCAACACTGCAGCTTGTATCCTGCTTTAAAACAATGAGACTACTGGTTGCTGTGCTAACTTGGTTTGCATGAATTATTTAGGAGATGTTGTGTATTTAGCTAAGCTCTTAAAACATAGAGAATATTTTCCAAATATCAAGGAAACATATTCCTATATCCTAAATTCAAATGCATTTATCCTCGCTTGATGCAGGTCCCTGGAGTTGTTCTTTGCCAGCAGCCAGAACAGTAAATTCCTGTATGGAGAGCCTCCCAGCTCCCCCAGGGCCAGCAGAAAGTTCTCCTCCCCACCTCCTCTCGCTATCGCCAAGAATTCATCCCCAAACCGCCGGCGCAAGCTCTCCCTCAACATCCCTATCATCACTGGGGGCAAAGCTCTTGACCTTGCTGCCCTCAGCTGCTCCTCAAATGGCTATGCAAGCATGTACTCATCCATGTCCCCATTCAGCAAGACCACCTTAGACATCAACAAACTGTACGTTTCCAGCCCTACCTCAAGCAAAATCCCTGATGATGGAGAAGACAAGAAGGACAAGGTGGAGGATACCTTAGTGAGCAAACAAGGTAGGTCAGCAAGATCCAGTCATCAGCAAATTATTCCAATTTTGATTTGCGGGAATGATGTTTTTATTGATCTGTGTAATTTTGTTATGATACAGATCACTCTGTACGAGAAGAAAGTGACATTGATCAAAACCAGAGTGATGACGGGGACCCAGAAGCCTCTCCTATCAAATCACCAACCACCCCAAAAAACATCAAATGCAAAAACTCCTCAGGTACATTGTGTCCTAAACATGTGCTGTGACATAACATGCCCCAAATCCAGTGTACCAGCCAGTTCCACATTCATTAGACAGTCCCTCCAGAAAAACGCAGAGTTTTTTTGTGATTGTTGCGGGCAAAAATCCTTGATTATGCGACACGTTTTCTTAAAACATGCGATGGAATATGCGGGATATTTATGCCATTTTATGCGATGAAATTGCGGGAACTTGCAAAAATTGCGGGAACTTGCAAAAATTGCGGGAACTTGCAAAAATTGCGGGAACTTGCAAAAATTGCGGGAACTTGCAAAAATTGCGGGAACTTGCAAAAATTGCGGTTTGATGAAACAGAGAACAAAAGTGAATCCCCCAACACGTGTTCTCAGTAGGTGAAATTACGTCACTTCATAACGTTCCCATGGCAACAGGGGAAAATGGCTGCTCTTGTGTGAAGTAAACGCAACATTTTTCAACTTTCTGCTGAGATATTTGTGACTTTTTTGCAACGAAAATGCGGGGATTATGAAATCATGCAAGCCCCGCATATTTTGTGCGGAAATCGGCTATTTATGCGGCGAAAGTGCGGCGTATTTGAAAAAATGCGGCCCCCGCATAAATAAATATGCGGACTTTGGCTGATTATGCATTGAATTCTGCGATCGCATAGGCTAATCGCGTTTTTCTGGAGGGACTGATTAGAGCCCTCATTTTGTTTGACCACAGTAACAGACTACGTAATAAAACAAAGCTTGTAGCTGAAAATATTCTTAGATTTGGAGAAAAAAAATTTTTTTTACTGTATGTAGGTTGATGATTAATTGTTTTAAATGGAAATTTTAGCACTGACTTTGTTTAAAGAAAACAACAACCTGCCACTGTGAAGCGTAATTCATATCAAATATAAATTGGTTGATGGTTATGATCATGTGGGGAAAGCCAATGTTTGGCTTCAGTAGGTGTTAGGGAAACTTGTGTCATAGCAACTACATCAGGAGCGTGTTTTTCCTTCCGCCCCCACTAATGAGGCTTTTTCACTGCAGCCAAGATTATCTGTGATTTTTAAATCTAAGAAAATCACACAATAGATTTGTCATCTATCGTGTGAAGTAAAGAGTTAAATTAAATTGTGGAGCAGCAAGTGTCTCACATGGTGTAGAGTTCTTAGCTGCTCATGATCTGTCTATGTTCCCAGGATTTAAACATAGCAGACTGCAGAGAATCTGTTGATTCCTCTGTTATGCTGATATTTGGTGGCTATATTTAGCTGCAACCATCTTGAATATCAAAGCCTCTTGTAAAGGAAAGTCTGGAGGGAAACTGTTGTCTTGGCCTGTAGTGCCCCCTAGTGGATGCTTGTGTAACAAAAGCAGGTCATTCTGCCGTCTATACAGATTCAGTTATACTCAGTAATGTAAATAATAGTTTTCTGTACATTCTGAGTTACATATAATGTGTTATGTCCCTCCTCAAACTAACCACCCATTTCATTTACATGCCACTAAAATCAAGCCCTTGCCAGTTTCCAGAGAGTTATTTTCTCTTCATCTGTGCTTCTTTGTAGAGTTCTCCCTGTTTTCCTACAACAACGGCATGGTAATGTCCTCGTGTCGAGAGCTGGATAACAATCGCAGTGCTCTGTCTGCTGCCTCTGCCTTTGCTATTGCTACAGCTGGTGCCAATGAGGGCACACCCACGAAGGAAAAATATCGGCGGATGTCCCTAGCCAGTACTGGTACACACGCCTATTCACTATTCCATTAGACCTAAGCTCCAGTTTCAGTTACAGGTTAACATAACCAGGCGGCCAAGAATTATAAAACTGCACCACGTCAGGTCAACTGATATTTGATGTATGGATTCTTCAAACTTTGTTGCTCTTTGCCAAAGCTGTATGTATCATAGTGATGAGAGCTTTATGTAAAAACGTACTTGATATGTTTTCTGCAGGCTTCCCAACAGATCAGAGAAATGGAGACAAAGAGTTTGTGATCAGACGAGCAGCGACCAACAGAGTCCTGAATGTCCTGAGGCACTGGGTGTCCAAACACTCTCCGGTAAAACATCCCCACACACTTCAAGGCACATTTATAGGAACAGTTCATAACCTGCTGGAACACTGGCATGTTAACACTGGATTTGTTTACGTATTCATATACTGATTCATTTCCTCTTTTGAAAAAATAAATAATGTGAAATAAAATAAAATGAAGATTCCTAGGAAGTGTAGTGATTTCATGCATGTCCCAGGATGCCTTTGGCCGATCCCAAAATATAGCTGCTGAACCGTGAAGAATGATATCATTGTGCATCATCTCATGTATCTTTGGTAACGTGGTATGCAGAACACGTTTTCATTGCATATAAAATTGCATACGTTCCACCTAGTTATATATTGCACAGAGAGGCCTTTCTTTGCAGACTGTTGAATGTCCCTTTTTTTGTCAATAACAGATGAAGTAGACAAGAAAGCTAAGCAAAAATTGGTTCACTACAGAGTAGAACACATTTTAACTAAAATCTAAAAAGCAAAGAATATCACAAGTTGGTGATTGATGATGAAAGTAATTATACAATAGTTTTCAAGCCACCTTTATGTGTGCTGTCCGTCCCTCTCCAGGACTTTGAGAGTAACAATGAGCTGAAGACAAAAGTTATTGTCTTCCTGGAAGAGGTGATGCATGACCCTGAGCTGTTGACCCAGGAGAGGAAAGCAGCAGCCAACATAATCAGGTACCGTTTGTGTGACTACAATTTATTAAACCCAACATTTGAAAATATGTATTATCCTGTAGCTACATACTATAGAGCTTGACCTTCTCTTACTGTCTGTCAGGACTCTAACTCAGGAAGATCACGGTGACAATCAGATCACCCTTGAAGACGTGACACAACTGGTGAGTGAAGTCAGCTGCTGTTAATAAATGTTTAGTGTGGAGCGGTTTTAAAAGCAAGATTGTAACAAAAATATTCAAATACATCCACATTTATACAGGTCAAGCAAAAGCACAATGTGGGGCTGTGATGGAGAAGAGCACCTCATCTACATTAGGGCTGCAACTATTGATTATTTTCTCTATTGGTTATTCGCTTGGTCTATAAAATGGCTGATTTCCGTGAGTAAAAGGTGCATCTCCAAATGCCTTTTTTTCTGACCAACAGTCCAAAATCCAAAGAAGACTAAGAAGACCAAATAATAGTCACATTTGAGAAGCTGGAACCAGGGAATCTAATATAATTAATCAACAAGTCATTTCAGCTCTAGTAACATTAACTGAGAAGTAGATTTGCACATGAACTTGCAGTGAAATTCGAAGGTCTTGTATATACATTCCTCTACCCAGACAAAGTGAAAAATCAAAATCAGTAAAGCATTGCCAAGTCTAAAGAAAGCTTGACAAACATCGTTGTGCTTTGGGAGAAAGCAATCACACATGAGTATGAGCATTCTGGGTGTCATTTACCAACAACATCATATTAACTTTTAAGTATTTACTGTATGTTCTGTTTTTTACTTGCATGCCACTTTGTGCTAGGTTGCCTGGTACAGATTTAATAATTTCCTTGCTGTTTTCTTTCTCCTAGATGGGAGAAGGAAAGGTCGAGCCCTTTGAGAGCCACTCTGCATTAGAGATCGCAGAACAGCTCACTCTGCTGGACCACCTGGTGTTTAAGGTCATCCCGTATGAGTGAGTGCCATCACACATCTCAGCTACATGTCTGTGGCCGAGAAGACCACACGGAACAATTCAGTTGTTTTTCTTTTTGTTAATCTGTTACCAGGGAATTCTTTGGACAAGGCTGGATGAAGAATGACAAAAATGAGAAGACGCCGTACATCATGAGAACAACAAAGCACTTCAATGATGTATGTTTTAATCAACAAACCCCTTACGCAACGCGTGTTCTGTAACTTTTATTGATTGTCAAATAATTATAATTAACCATTTGTTTCTCTTTTTCTTCGGCAAGATAAGCAACCTTATTGCCACAGAGATCCTGCGCTGTGAGGACGTGGTCACACGAGTGGTGGTCATAGAGAAATGGGTGGCTGTAGCCGACATCTGTCGCTGTCTCCACAACTACAACGCAGTGCTCGAGATCACCTCCTCCCTCAACCGCAGCTCTGTTTTCCGCCTCAAGAAGACATGGCTCAAGGTTTCCAAGCAGGTGTGTATCTGTCTATGTATTGTGTGTAACACCTTGTGGTTAGAGTTGTCATTCATTGTGTTCTCGATAACCTTTTTTCTTCCAGACAAAAGGATTGATTGACAAGCTGCAGAAGCTGGTCTCATCAGAGGGAAGGTTCAAAAACCTGAGAGAGGCTTTGAAGAAGTGAGTTCAGTTCAAGGACATAGTTTTGTACTGGATCAATAAAGCAAGCGTGCAGTGCAAGTGAATGATGTGTGTGTGTGTGTGTGTGTGTGTGTGTGTGTGTGTGTGTGTGTGTGTGTGTGTGTGTGTGTGTGTGTGTGTGTGTGTGTGTGTGTGTGTGTGTGTGTGTGTGTGTGTGTGTGTGTGTGTGTTTGTGTGTTTCCCACCAGCTGTGATCCTCCCTGTGTGCCCTATCTGGGGATGTACCTCACAGACCTGGCTTTCATTGAGGAGGGAACACCAAACTACACCGAAGACAACTTGGTCAACTTCTCGAAGATGAGAATGGTAAGATTTTCAGTGTCCTGTCGAGTCTTAGTGCAAGTGTGTGTTTTACTGTCAGAAATTAACACCCTGGTTTCTCATGTTTTACAGATTTCTCACATCATCAGAGAAATCAGGCAATTTCAGCAAACAGCATACAAGATTGACCTGCAACCAAAGGTAAATGAATACCAAAACTGTATACATGCGGCGCAGAACCATTCTGTCTTGTGACACCCTAAAGAAAAGCTGCGATGCATAGTCATTGCTTTATTTAAAGGGGTCATGAACCATAAAGGTTGGGAACCACTGATGTAGACAATGAACAACAGTGGCTGCCTTAGCTGTTTTGTATTGTTTGAAAAGTGTAAAGATTCATTTCAATGAAAATAAAATATTTATCTTTCTTTTTTTGAACCTTGTTTTTTAATTGTTCCAGGTAACCCAGTATCTACTGGATACTAGCTTTGTTCTGGATGAAGAAAGCATGTACGAAGCCTCACTCAGAATTGAGCCTAAAGTGCCCAACTGATGGGGAAGTTCATCCTCCACATTATTTTCTCTGTTAATATTACACATCAGTTAACATACACATATACATAATATACATCAACTTTTGTATAGTTGTACATGTTTAAGATATTTGCTCTTCTGTACAGTAGACGTTTAAGGTTGTTTGTTACCGTTGCCATGACGCCACCTGCTTAAAGTTTGTTTTTTTCCTTCCTTTGGGGTATTTCAAGCATAATAACAGAGGTCCCTTTAGTTGCACACAACTGTGTTTTCTTAGTGACAAATGACATTATTTTGCATCATTTCATACTGTTTTGACTTTGCACTTTCACTTTCTGCCGGCCCTTGCTTGAGTTTTATCGATGATTGAGTTTCTCTGCAACCAATGTAGCATTGTAAAAATGTAACTGCATCAAATCAGGTAAAAGTACGGAAAAGCACTTCATTTAAAGATAGGGAACGATGATCAGTGGAGATTACAGCGAGGTACCTGAAGCATAACTGTCTGTGCTTCCCAAACCAAAACAAGAGGGATTTGTTTCTTCATTTCAGATCACTACTCTGAAGTCAGAGGTTCCCAACCGCTTTTATATTGACAGTGTTATTGTGGACCAGCCCATTGGGATGAAACCTGAAGGGAAAACAGTTAAACTAATAATACTGAATAACTGCTCAATGTGCTGTTGACGGAAAGGTTACCTCACATACTCATGAATTCCTTTAATGAACACGACTAAGAGTCTACTGCCATGCTAGCAGCTTTGTGAGTCTTTACTTAGGCACAGTGGTGCTTTGACCCTAATGATAACATCAGCATTCTAACATGCTCAAAATGACAATGCTATCATCCTTATGTTTACCATGTTAACCATCTTTGTTTAGTGTGTTAGCATGCTAACATTAGCACTAAACAAAAAGTACGTTTAGTTATGCAAGTAAATGATCATAAAGTATTGGACCAATTCAAATTTTGAAAAGCCAAGGGATCACCAAAGTTATCATAATTCATCCTGAGTGGGACATAAATATCTGAACCAAATTTCAACAGTTGTTGACTTTTCACTTGAAAAAACCAATGTGTAAACCTCGTGGTGGCATTAGAGAAAAAGTGAAAG
Organism: Gymnocephalus cernua; assembly: GCA_023631565.1. Lineage (NCBI taxonomy): Eukaryota > Metazoa > Chordata > Actinopteri > Perciformes > Percidae > Gymnocephalus > Gymnocephalus cernua. The sequence continues at coordinate 26,602,469 of CM042431.1, read as the reverse complement.
GGGCACTAAAGTCAGTAGGCTTCATCCTCTGGGAACTGTGAATATTTGTACCAAATTTCAATGCAATTCAGTAGTTGTTGAAATATTTCAGTCTGGATCAAAGTGGTGGTGACAGACTGATGAGCATTGCCATCTCTAGAGCCATGCTGCTAGCACAGCTAAAAATCTATATGGAGCTGATGAAAAATGCAGAACAGACATTCTTTTATAATTATTAAAGTTTTTTTCAGAGAATTGTTTTTGTTTCTTTGCTCCCTGGTAGCAAATGTTCCGAGGGCTGGTAACGGTCCACAGGGGTCAGGAACCTCTGTTTTAAGACACATGTCTTCATTAATTCGTTTGTTTTTAGCCTCTTGTCACACAAGGTGCACAAACTCACCTAAGTATATTTTATCTAATTTGTTAAAAGCTGTGTGACAACACACAGTAAATCATAAAGAAAGGTTGCATCTCTTTAGATTGCTGTGATATAAGGTGAAGCATCAGTCATCTGAATTTACAGTTACACTTAAAACACACCAATACAGTACAGTGAGTGCTGTCTATGTTCAAATTTGATGTTTCCTGGTTTTTAGTTCAACTCATAAAAAAAAGATCACATGCGGTGGAAAGTGTTGTACTTCAGGTTTTTGGCGATACTTCTGTAGAGTGAAAGGTTGTTGCTCTTCTGTAATTAAAAGACAATCTGTCCTTTTTTGCTGTTCCAGTGATTGTGGAACGTGACTGTATATCACTCTGTTATATGCATTGCTGTTTACTAAAACTATGATAAAAATGTATGTGAATGACCTCTGCCTGCAACATTCAAACACTATTTTTGTAGTAGTATAAGAGAGAGTAACCTGCTCTTTATATGAACATGGGAAAGTATTTTGTACTTTGTTGTTAATTCACCTCACTGAGATTTGCTGTACATTTTGTACATGCAACCCTGCATATTTCTCAATGTGGAACAGTGTAATCCTTTCAACAAAAAAAGAGTTGTATCTCAAGCTTTAACACAAAACGCTGTGGAAACCATGACTTAGAGGTAGGAGACAACTTCAAAGTGTTTTGCATTTATACTGTAATCCTGGCTATAACCATTTCTGTTAGCAGGAATATAGTAATGTAGTGCTTATTCTGTGAATATTTGTATGTATTTTTACTATGTATGTACAGTACACTTTTGAAGCTCATGTGGCAGGCATGCAACACCTTCACAAACAGAATAATACTATATACTTATACTGTATACACTTATACATGCACATACTCTTATAAGGTATATAAACAAATAAACATTTTGCTGTTAGCAATACCCAGTGGTATGAAAATTATCTTTCAACCCTCATGTTTCCACACAGACTTCAGAAATATTCCCAGTTTTGTAAGAAAACAAAATGAAAAGACAACAAAAGAAAATATATGATGGTGATAATAACAACAACAACAACAAATAAACAAAAATGTGTTTCCCAGTTACCTCTTGCTAATAAATCTATTTTATATCAGGGGCATTTTGTCTCAAGTGTTTTTGTAGATCATCTATCAGTCGACTTCATGCTCTCTCGGAATGAAATAAAATATAATCTGAAAGTATTTAACATCACCAGCATCTCTCTGTCCTAGCAAGCCATGATGTCGTGGACAAAAGTGTAAAATATCAGCTGTATCTAAAAGGAAACAACACAGCCATATTCAGAATTCACAGTTTTCACAAATGCATGAACGTGCATAAAATATACATTCGATACATGTAGCAGTTACATGTTAAAATACATGGACACATAGTTTGGGCCAATGAGAGAGTTTCACAATTCGAAAATCACTCAATTTTAGGTCTGGAGGTAGAAATTACAGTCACAGTTTGTTATCTCTTTGTATTCATTTATTTTGTATATATTTTACTGTCAATATATGGTATAAATGTTGGCTGGATTAACCTTCCCCAGGGCAAAACATTATCGTTGAGCCTCCCTCCTTTATTACATGCCCAGATCCAAACCACTCCTATGCTGGAATAATACCTGGTCTTTCTTTGTGTCAATTAGTTTGAGGCAGTTTGATTAAACATAACTTTATTTATGATCATTTGACCACAATATAAACTCAAAATAAAACTAGATTTTGACACAGGGGGCCCTCTTCATAACAAGCAGGACCTGCTTTAGTTGATTTTATACTTTTGTAGTTCAAACAGTGATTCCGTGGCTTTTTGGGCCCCCGGCCAGGTCTGCTGCCCAGTTGGTAATCCGGCCTTGCATTTACAAGCATTTGGAGAAGTTGGTAGAACATTGGTGCTTACATTTTTCCTTAAACCTTTAAGCCAAAACATTATTACAGTTTGTATTTCAACCAAACATATCCTTACATAGTATGTCTTTATTTCTCTGTTAAAATATTAAAATGCAAATTAAAAATAAGTAAAAAAGTAAGGGGGCTAAAGGGATGTATTCGCAGGTTGATTCAGCGACGGTCAAGGTACACTTGATTAATTAAGGCTTATTTGACCCTTTTGTGCACAGTTTAGGCTACTTAGTTTAGTTATTTATAGGAGAATAAACATGAATGTATCCAACCATTAGTCTATCAAAAAAAAAAAACCTAACCTAACGTACACAATTTGACCATTAGTGACTTACTACTTTAAACCAACCAAGGGCTTTTTGAGGTTATTGCAAAATGAATGTAAATTATCTCATTTAACTAATTAAGATGGGAAAAAAAGATATATATATAATTAAAGTGCATAGGTTATTTACGCACCGCGTAACCTAGGCACTATACCGGTATGCCCTATATGGCAACGCTCAAAATAGCCTAAATATAGCCATAAGCTTTATTTCCATAGCATATGGGTGTTATGTTTGACACTGATTGGTTGATTCATTAACTGCCATTTATTTTTGTCAGTAGGGGAATTTGAACAGGCAGCAGCAGTTCACCTCGTGACTTATCTGCTTCACTTCACTTTCACTCGCCTTCTCTGTGGCACCGACTGCGGCTATCCGAATAAGCGATCGTGATGAACATTTATTTGCTTTTGTTTGCTTTGCTGTCGGCAGCTTCAGCTTTTCACCTGTCGTCTGAACGAGGTAAGCTGCTGCGATCGTACATTTTATGTTTTGTTTACAGTACAATTACTAATTACTTACGTTGAATTATGTGTTACCAACAGTGTAGCTTTCACTTTCATAATCTACCATGGCGTTACATTTGTTAAGTTTGTTCTCATTGTTTAATTCTCTGTATTAGGCTACATTGGCTACATTTTGATAATATGAATTGTTTTCAGACGAGTTTCACTTCAAGTTATGGATGGCACAGGTAAGTTATGTATCAGTTATATCAATCAAATGCTGTGTAACAAATGTGTACAGTATATGGTTAGGAGAGGAAGTTACCCGCAATGAAAAATCACTGTTATGTCTGAAGTGTGATGCTCAAGTGTGAGCTACATGATTACAACCGTATACGCTGATCACTAGGCCTACTCGTGTATGCCCATAATTAATCTTAAAATATATACTGTATGTAGAAATATAAACAGCAGCAACTCCCCCATGTACAGCACAACAGAGCATACAGCATGGAGGAGTACTACGAGAGACTCCAGATATTCACTGAGAACAAGAGGAGGATTGACAAACACAATGAAGGAAATCACACATTCACAAGTAGGAACAGCTTGTTATTGCATTTTCAATTTTTTTCATATGATCCATAGTAAAATATTTTGGGCATTGTTTCATCTTTTCCTGCAGTGGGGCTGAACCAGTTTTCAGACATGACATTTAGTGAATTTCGAAAGTCTTTCCTCTGGTCTGAGCCACAGGTACAGTATTGCCATACATACAGGAAGTCGTTTACATAGATGTTTTTTTATATAACAGTGAGGGTCTTTATTTAGCATACTGTCTTTTACAGAACTGCTCTGCTACCAAGGGGAACTACTTCAGCAGCAACGGACCACATCCAGACTCCATCGACTGGAGAAAGAAAGGAAACTATGTGACAGATGTGAAGAACCAGGTGAAGTTTAACTGCACCAACATCCACACACACATTTTATTTTCAGTTATTTGATCTTGAAGGTTACAGTACATTGTTGCTGGGTAAAACAGCAGATTAAAACAGTTTCTGGTGATAACTGATAACTCCAACTACAATTGTCAAATTGCCAAATAAATACGCGTCAAGACTGGAAAAGTGACAAAATACAATATACTCAAAACAGTCATTATGCATGCTAAACACACACACACACACACACACACACACACACACACACACACACACACACACACACACACACACACACACACACACACACACACACACACACAAACTACAATGCAATGCAAAAAGGAAATAGAGGAGCTGCTCATCGCTGGAAATAAATACTTAAACCTATTGTGGATAGTGGTGAAAAAATAATATTTTGCTGTCTCTTTGTTAAGTTTAATTGGCAGTGGCAGGTTAAAGTTGCAGGTTGATTGACATCCGTCACCACATATCATTCCCTGTTATTGCAAAACCATAAAGTAGGCCTATGTTTATTTCTTGTAAAGTAATTTAAGAAACATTATACTATAAATATTAGTACTGTATACAGTTAGTATGCTGTATGCAGTTGGGACAATTTATGACATGTCAAACACAGGTGTAACTAAGAACATTCATTACTGCATGCATTGCAGTAATTGCTGGACCAGTGCTATCGTTAATGTTAATTAGTTGCACCGGTGCTTTTCCTGCTGTGACATGTCAACATGTTTTCTATAAAGAAAAGAAACGGCCTGTGAATCTGTTGCATTCCATAAATCAAATGGCTTACCTTTTGTTTTTTGCACCAAAGGGAAGTTGTGGTAGCTGCTGGACTTTTTCCACAACCGGCTGTCTGGAGTCTGTTACCGCCATCAGCAGTGGGAAGCTTGTACCACTGGTGACGTTCTTTCACTTCACTATCAAAACTTTTGCTCTTGTACAAAAATTATAGTTGCAATGTCATAGTGAGTGCAGGTTATTTACTGTAATATTTTCACTTAGTCAGAACAACAGCTGGTAGACTGCGCTCAGGACTTCAACAACCATGGATGTAACGGGTGAGAGTCAAACATGGTTCCTTAGTCTTTTGATAATTTCCCTGCATCACCACAGACAGACAATTTTATAACAATCTCAATTTGTCTTCTAGCGGCCTTCCCAGTCAAGCATTTGAATACATTATGTACAACAAGGGACTGATGACAGAGGAGGACTACCCATACACAGCTTTTGTAACTAAATAATTTCCCATCCTACAGTATAAAATAAACTAAATAAGTAAACTGATTTTGAAGTCACATATTTTATGGCTTTTAATGGTGTTTTCCTTTTTTATTAAAATCAGGAAGCTACTTGTGTGTATAAACCAGAACTAGCAGCTGCTTTTGTGAAGGAGGTGATGAACATAACCGCGGTGAGTGAACATCAGAGTCTGTCCTCCAGATGGATGTCTTTATTGAACAGCCCGTGGTTGATAAAGTTTTTCTGTTTCAGTATGATGAGATGGGGATGGTGGACGCTGTCGCTACACGCAATCCTGTCAGCTTGGCCTTTGAGGTGACCTCTGACTTCATGCATTACTCCCAGGGCGTGTACACCAGGTGAGCAGACATCACGGAAATATTGTCATGTATGCTCTTGGAAATTGATTTTTCTGTCAGTTTTCATGCTTACACTTATACTGTAAACTGGTGATCAATAAACATGAGTGGGGAGGGTATACCACCTGATACAGAGGCACAGTCCATTATATGGTAATATACACTATGCTAAATGGTTAACCAAAATAGGAGTGGTGAGGCAAGGCCAAATTTACCGCCAACTATGTCACATAAATAAGAATTGGAAAAATTGTGGCTAATACATATTTATTATAACATTTTGTCTGTACTATGCATTTAAAGCACCCATTCACAGGCTTTTGTTGTCAGTAAAGCTGTAAGACTTGAAAGTGGTTAGTTCCTCATTCTTTATCAAAACAGTCATGTGTATAAAGTTGGATCTACAGTAACTCACTTCCTTCTTTCAGCACTGAATGCCACAAGACCACAGACAAGGTGAACCATGCTGTGTTAGCAGTCGGGTATGGACAGGATAGTGGCACACCTTACTGGATAGTAAAGAACTCATGGGGATCTGGCTGGGGGATTGGCGGGTAAGTCTTCTATTTAATCACATACAGGACCATATCACTAAATGTATTGCAAGCAGAGAAAGATAATAACAATGTTCTCCTCTTACAGATATTTCCTCATTGAGCGTGGGAAGAACATGTGTGGACTTGCTGCCTGCTCTTCTTTCCCAGTGGTGTGATTTCTACATGTTAGCAAACTAAAAGGGCTGAAAAGGGAGCAGAGTCCAGATTTTATTTTATAGTCAAGATTGCTTTTTTATATAATCAATAATCCTACTGTTCTTCTATATACAGTGTGTTTTTGCACAATGGAGTAAATCTTAGCCTCCAGTGAAGCACAATGATAGGATGGCTTAAGTCATATTAATCAATAAATCTGAAAGTATCACTACATTCCAATCATTCAATTCATTGTAGTTAAATTAACAAATAAAATCTATTACATGTTGTTGTTTGAGTATTTCATCACACTATATTGCAGCTGTGTGCAAGTATAATCCATGATGACATCCATAATTACACAAAACATATTGCATATTAACATAAAGTCATTTGGTGATTAAAATATTGACATTATATTGAGTCCGAGTTTGTTTTTTTGGGGGGAGGTTAAAAATGGTATTACAATTCTGTGTATTTATATATCCCACTATCTCAGCGGTATATATTTACTACCAGTAAGAAGCCTGTGATACATTTAAACAATGAACCCATAGAGTTATGGGAAACTAATTTTAGGAGCTATGTCGTAAGCAACTACATTTCCCAGAATCCTCATTCCTACTCCCTCGGCCAATAAGGAGTGAGTTTGTTAAATGGGCGCAAAGTCTATGGTCTCCCCATGGATGGAAGGTTCTTCCTCACATTTGCGAAGAGAGTAAACGTAGCGGTTGCATTAGTGACCAAGCTAAATGAACTTTAACAAATTACAACCCAGCGGCGAGACAAACTTAGCGCGAACTCCGCTCACTTGTCTCATCCATCTCGTGTCGCGAGCAATGCTGAAGAAACTGGCCGCCACTTCTTGAAATGAGCTCGGACTGATAGCTAGCTAGCTAACAATCGCTAGCTCAGCCTTATACCGATAATGTCAAGTCTTCCACAAAATAACTTGAAGGAGCAGCTGGCGAGGCACAGCAGTGCCGCTCAGAGCAAGTTGTCTCTGGCTAAACCCAAAGCGGGGTAAGTCAACTGCGAGCTCACGATACAGTGAGGAAATTACACCAGGAAGCTGACAGTTAACCTGGCTTTGAGCTTCTTTTTTAGTTAGTTAGCTAGCTAGCTGTCAGCTGTGCTAACAGAGAAACACTCTAGGTACCTCCTAGCTAACGTTAGTTATGTCAGCTGTGTTAGAGATAACTTACTGTGCAAAGTGCAAAGCTGATTGCAAAGGGTCTCATGCATCCAGAACAAGTGATTTCACAACTCGATATGATAGTGAGCTACACTGAGACTGAATTGGTTTACTGTGTGGATTCAGCATCTTTGTGTTAACAAATGCTGCACTATTCTGCACATCATTTAATTGTCTCTGTTCAACTAATGTTCAAGTATGTTAAAGTATTTCCTGCACTTGCTAACTCATATAATGAAGCTATACTTTGCACCTAACACTTTTGAATCAAATCAATAATGTTTTGGCTGTACTCAGTTGTGTCAACTCATCTGACCTGACATTCTGTGGCTGCAGCTGAAACTGCTGTGCATCTTCCGGTACCCAGACACTCGTATTAAAATTAAATGTGACATTCAAAGCAAATCAGCCATGTGCCTCTGGATACTCTTCATGTTAATGTTAATTCTTAAGCCAAGCTAATTGTTAAGAGTTCATCAGGCCTTATCAGGTTTTCCAAATTAAAAGAGAAAGTTTGAAAACTAAACTAGAATGTGGCGATTCTCTTAAACAATCAAATTGAATGGGCATTACACCCTTGCTCTTAACTGTACACATGTTACATTATGTTTTCATAATTTCTCACTGGTTTATTCTTCAGGGCCTTTTCTTTCAAAAAGAAGTCATCAGCTACAACCAAGGTGGAAGTCCCGACCAAGGTAATCGGCTCTTATGTTTTGGCAAACAGGAATGTCAATGTTCCTAACAGTTTGGTGACTAAATCTCCTTTGGCATTTTCAAACAAGCTTGAGAGACCTCAAAAATCCCAAATCAACAACTTCTTCCCTGTAAGTTCAAAAGGCAAGTCGGACTCCATCAGCCCAGCAGGTAACATTGCTCCTGCATGCCAGACTCCTTCAGCAGTGTCTGCTATTAAGGTGACGACAGCTCCAACTAAATCTGACAACCAGTTTACTAAAGACAATGGAGGTAATTCCACAAGTCTGGATCTTGGATTCCCGGTGGATGACTGGGATGATTTTGATGACTTTGAAACTCCTGTCAAAGCAACAAATGACTCATTCACTTCAGAAATATCTGGGAAGAGCATAAAGCCAGTGTCATCTTTTAGTGAAGAAAAAACACAATTCTCTCTCATGACACCGGAGTTGAGCAACAGTTTTGCAAACAAAAATGATCCTTCCGGAAGTGAAAAATCTTGTATGGAAACAGATGAACTGGAGTACAGTGTCGACAAAGCTGCAGTTTCACCAGGACCTAGTTTGAATCAGGAGCCGGCAGAGTTTGAGGTTTCTCCACTAAAAAGGACCCGAAGACGTCCTCCTCCTCCTGCTTTTCTGAAGTCTGTCCTGAGTGATAGTGAAGAGGACAACAGTGATCTGTTTGAGCCTTTTAAAGGACGGACAGGTAACAAGCTTTTTGTTGCAGCTATTGCGTTCTTTTTGTATGTTACTTGTCGGGAAGATATGTGTCTGGAAAGAATTTAATTGTACAAAAAACACTCTTTTTTTGCCTTTTTTAGACGATAAGAAAAAATGGATTGACCCAAAGGTAATACAGCTTGAGGACAACTCAGAGCCTGAAGAAGATCTAGATTACATTCCCCCTTCTCCGATCCCTGATGACATCTCTTATACTACTCCTGCATTGGAGACCAGGTCAGTTTGTTCAATTTATGATGTTTTATTTTTGTTCATACAAGATCGTGCATCTACATGGATTGAATGCGATGACCCTTAAAATAGATGTGTATTTTCTATAATCAAAAGCAGTATGAACACAGTTATGAGTTGTACTGTTAACTGAGTAAAAAAAAAAAAAAAGATTAAAATTAAGGCAGCAGCGATATTTTTTTTTTTATATTTCACACATTCTTCTTCCCAGCTGGTGTTTTCGGTTATGAATACTAATTAGAATAAAAGGCATCAGTTGAGACCGGTTAGTATGAAAACCATATTACCTTTTGATAGTACGGTGGTTATAGTGGGTGCATTTTTGCTGCCAAGGGTTCACAACATTTGTATTACTGTAATAGTTATTATAGGCTCATATGTGTTTTTAACTGGATATCAGATGGATTTAACCTAAAAGAGAGTTTTTTTTTCAAACAGATCCAAATCAGTTGATGCTGAAAGCGGAGATATTCCTGTGCAATCAAAGGGTCCCATCACAACACTACATAAACCCCCTGATCACTTCTCAAAAGACAAAACAAGTGTGTGTGTTTTTCTGATTTGCCCAGACCTTGTGCACATTTTAATAAGCAAGTCAGCACTCTGGTATTTGTCCCTGTTCACTCATTTTGTTGTTCCTTTCTTCTGATCACGTCACAGATGAGCAACTCTTCAGTATCATGCAGTCCATTTGTTCGCTGGTTGATTCCATTCCCGAACATGAAGTGATAGGTCTGGCCTGTGGAAATGAGCTTTTGCTGAAGAGGGCTCAAAGGTGTGTACATGTAAATGGGAAAACAGCTTTGTTAATATTCATGATATTTAATGATACCCTGGTGTGATTGCAATCATCTGCCTTTTGCCCGCAGGAAGAGGATTCTTGCAACTGGTGGTGGCGGTTTATTGAGGATGCAGCAGCCAGACAGCACTGTGATTTCTGAACCCAGCTGTAAAGACAAATCTTCTTTTAGCTGTGATATGTCCAGTGTTATGTCATCCAGCAGCTCTGTGCTCCTGGACTCCAAGAAGCCTGCTCAGACCAGGAGATCTTCGGTCATCTCTGTGGACTATGACTCTGATCGCTCTGACAGTATTATTAACATGCAGCCCTTGCACAGTAAGAGCAGTGCGACATATATGAAGAGTCAGAGTCCATCAACCCACAGCCTCACAAATCCATCTTCTAATTTCTCTCAGAAAACGAGCACAGACCTGGATCGTTCAGATCTCTTCTTTTCTCCCAAAACGCCAGCGACTGTTGTTCAGAACAAATATAATACCCCAGCAGCCAGTACAGCTGCAGAAGACCTAGAACCAGATGACTTTTACATTGACGACTTTGACATAGATGACCTAAATGACTCTGATATCCCAGATTACTTTGACGGACCCCCAAACTCCAGCACTGTGACTACAACAGTGAAAGAGGGGGGACCAAGCAAGTTTTCGTGGGAGAAGAAACCAACAACACCTGCTCCCACACCCAAGCCTTCAAAGATCTGCTCCCCTGGTAAGTCAGCATGGCATGGACAAATGTGTTTTTAGTCTTAGTGTGTGTGTTTAAGCTTAATTGCATCAACGTATATTCTCAAAAACCTGGTGTGTTAATTGCACACTAAAACTACAAGATGTCATTAATTAAACACAGATCATTAGAGCTAAAACAATAGTTGATTAATCAATGAGCCGATCAAAAGAACACAAATCAACCAGCTTTCTTGATAATTGAATCATGTTTTTATTAGCAAAAAATCACTGGAATTTGCTGTTTGAGTCTGCTGTGATGGTTAATTGAATGTCATTGGGTTTTTGGACTGATGGACAAAACAAGCAAATTGAATATTTCAACTTGGGCTTGGGTGAATTGTGATGGGCACTTTTACTTTACTTACTTTTTATAAACCAAACAATTATGAGAAGGAATACTAAGTCGCCTTTGTTCAACCGTCAGCATATTTCTTAAAGGTATAATGGAGGATTTTCCCGAATTTTAGAAAAGAACCGCCCTCTCCACTTTTTGAAAAAATGCACATGCACAACACTACCTGCTCCCGAGAGGGAACGCCTATCAAACGTGTGCACGAGAGAGCATGCACACGCCTAGTTCTCCTCGTGCACACTCTGTTTACATGTTTCCAAAAGAAGATTTGCACTTTTTCCACTATGTCAGACTCGCCACCGGTAAGTGAAAATCTATTTACGACAAGCATCTCTATAGCTAACTTTAGCATGCTACATGCCAACAAACAAGCTATCGTCTAGCATCTAAGTTGTTGTTGTTATTTTTTATTGCTGGTGCGTTTAGAGCTTTCAAGAAGAGAGTCTTGTGGAATCTGATATTAACTACGAGCCCGTGCCCTGTTCATCCCGACCAAGATCCGGGGATGGGGGGGGTGCCGAGGGAGACGAGGTCAGGGCGGGGGCGCAAGAGCCAGCACCAGCCGAGAGCGGGGAGAAGGCGGTCGGGCTAAAGGCCGCAGAAAGCGAAAACTACCTAGGGACGAGCACGTACAACGGCGTTACGTAAACATATCAGCAGAATGATTGACAACTAGGAGGACCAATAGTCTTGATGATCCACCCGGAAAAAGAAAATCCTCCACTATACCTTTTTAAGTGTGATTCTGAAATGATGCATACTTGAAAAATGATACACTCGATAAATACAGGCCTTGATTACGTTGACGGCGGTCTTGTGGTGCTTTTTACTGACTTGGCTTTAATGATTTCCGATGCAGAACCCAACTTCAGAAACCCAGCCCATGATCGCTTCAGGGGGTTCAACTTCCCCCACTCACAGGAGATGATGAAGATTTTTCACAAGCGTTTTGGTCTTCATCAATTCAGGTTCAATCAACTAGAAGCAATTAATGCAACGATTCTGGCAGAAGACACGTTTGTTTTGATGCCCACAGGTTGGTAACGAAAAAACGAGTTTTATCTTAGCCGTGTAACAGTGGAATAAGGATGTGAACTGCAGTAACAAATGTCCACATTTCTCTGTAACTGATGGTATTTTCAGGTGGAGGTAAAAGCCTGTGCTACCAGCTGCCTGCCTGCGTGTTACCAGGAGTCACTGTGGTCATCTCCCCACTCAAATCTCTTATTGTAGACCAGGTCCAGAAACTCACTACACTGGATGTAAGTATGTTTGCTCCTATTGGATCGGTATGAATATATGACCTTGTTATAATGTGTGGTACTCAGAAGATGTATTTTGAAATGTCCCCCATTTCAGATCCCAGCAACAAGCCTGTCTGGTGGTAAAAGTGACAGTGAAGCAGGGAGGATTTATATGCAGCTCTCTAGGAAAGAGCCCATCATTAAACTTCTCTATGTCACTCCTGAAAAGGTGAAAAAAAGAATGATTTCAATTTTAAATGGAATCTGTGAGTTTGTTTTTCCTGCTTTCTATAGATAAAATTAGTAACTATGATTTTTTTTTTTACTCAAGACTGGTGCATGTTTTTTCTCCCCAAGGTGAGTGCAAGTAACAAGCTGATCTCCGCCATGCTGAACCTGTACGAACGAGGCCTTTTGGCCCGCTTTGTCATAGATGAGGCCCACTGTGTCAGTCAGGTGTGTTCCTCTGCTTTATACACCATCTGCGCTATGCTTTTATTTTTGCAACAGCCATTGTGAATCCTCCTGCAACCTTAAATCTTTCAGTGGGGTCACGATTTCCGTCCCGACTACAAGCGGTTGCATGAACTGCGTCAGAAGTTCCCTAACGTGCCGATGATGGCCCTGACAGCCACCGCCACTCCCCGTGTTCAGAAAGACATCCTCAACCAGCTGAATATGACTCGGCCGCAGGTGTACGTGCTCCATCTCACGCTCCGATTTTTAAAAGAGTTCCATTTTCATATTCTTGAATTCAAACGGCCAACAGCTTTACATCCATCCTATTTTCAGGTTCACCATGAGTTTCAACAGAACAAACCTGAAGTACGCTGTCCTGCCCAAGAAACCCAAAAAGGTTGACGAGGACTGCATCAGCTGGATCAAGAAGTACTACCCACGTAAATAATTTAAAAGTACTTTTTCTGGTCCCGGTTATTTTCAGAACACTGCCCTAGCTATTTTGTTGAAAATTCAACTCAGATTTGTACATGAACACATTCTGAGGTCTGTGATATCTGAATAATTTTGAATAGACTTTTATATGAAGCATATCAAGTTATTCAGCTTGTATCAGAAATAATTTAAAATCAATGCTTTTGTCAAATGCTTAATTTCTTTTGTAAGTAGCCTTGTAATAAATGAAAGAATGACCATGTTTTGAGTTATCCCAGTGGGGAATATTTTGTGTGTGATTACAGACCCACTTCTGACTTTGTCTTTTGTTTATTAACCTGCATCTCTGCATGTTGCAGGTGACTCTGGCATCATTTACTGCCTGTCCCGTAAAGACTGTGATGCCATGGCTGAGAGTCTGCAGAGAGCGCGGATATCAGCTCTGTCGTATCACGCAGGCCTGAGTGACGGTGACAGAGAACATGTGCAGAGCAAGTGGATCAACCAGGACGGCTGCCAGGTGAGGTCACCACTCGCTCACTGATGCATAATAGATGGTACTGGGATACTAAGCAATGAGCATACAAATAAAGGTAACATTTTGCAAACCAGTAGCTGTTTAAAGTGCACATTGCTCTTGTTTCACTGTTTCGTTTTTGCCCGCCAGGTCATATGTGCCACAATAGCTTTTGGCATGGGCATTGACAAGCCAGATGTTCGCTATGTGATCCACGCCAGTCTGCCTAAGTCAGTGGAGGGTTACTACCAGGAGTCTGGGAGAGCTGGAAGAGATGGAGAGATCTCTCACTGTATTCTCTTCTACTCCTACGCTGACGTCCACCGCATCAAGAGGATTATCAACCGTATGTGGCCAAAATATAGACCTTTCTTGTTGCATGTAAAATTTACTTGGATCATCTTCGGTTGTGTGATTGTTTCCGTCAATCCCTAAACCTATGAAATCGTTCTAAGCACATTTACTTTCCTCATGACTAACTGTAAATATTACTCATGTAGACTCTATGGCTCTTTTTTAAATCGCAGTGGACAAAGAAGGTGACAGACACACCAAGGCGACTCATTTCAACAACCTACACAGCATGGTGCACTTCTGTGAGAACATGATGGAGTGCAGAAGAATTCAGCTGCTCGCATACTTTGGGGAAATGAAGTTCAACAAAAGCTTCTGTAAGGACCACGCAGGCGTCAGCTGTGACAACTGTGCCAGACCCAACGTAGGAATCATTTCTTTCTTTATTTGTTACAAATTCAAAACCTACCTGGCCTTTTTTCTAATTGAGTTTAACTATACCTGTGTGCAGCAATACAAGATGAGAAATGTCACTGAAGATGTGAAGAAGATTGTGAAGTTTGTCCAGGAAAACTGCGAGAAAGTTGGAGCAAGGTTTGGCAAGACTGCCCAGCAAAACCGACTGACGCTGAATATGTTGGTGGACATCTTTGTAGGTAAAGTACATGCTTGCAATAAAAAGGCATTTTGCAACTGTGAATCCTGCATGATGTCTTATACTGACGTCTTCATATTCCATGTGGCAAGAACTGAGAATGGTCTGATGCGGGCAATTGTTTCTTTCTGTCAGGGTCTAAGTCTGCCAAGGTACAGAAAGGAATGTTTGGGATGGGAGGAGCCTACTCTAGGCATAATGCTGACCGTCTCTTTAAAAAACTGGTGCTGGACAACATCCTGGTGGAGGATCTCTACGTCACTAACAACTGCCAAACTGTGGTGTATATCTCTGCTGGATCCAAAGCCATGGCCGTTCTGTCTGGACACATGCAGGTAACCTGACATCTACAGTATATTATCAACTGTATGTCAGCATGACGAGCTGGATATGTAGCATTTATTAAAGTGTAAACACTATATAGTATTAAACACTAACTGGCACTTGTCTCACCGCAGGTGGAGTTCTATGAGACAGAGAGTGCGTCTAGCGTCAGGAAACATAAAGCTGCTGTGGCTCAGATCTCCCAGAGAGAAGAGAAAATCCAGGAGTGTCTGAAGGAGCTGACGGATCTGTGCAAGCAGCTGGGGAAAGCGTTTGGCATTCACTATTACAACATCTTCTCCACTGCCACCTTGAAAAATATATCTGGTAATTTCTGAAACAATTGTTAAGACTTTCCTTTTAAATAGCTCATATGATTCAACAAGCATTTTAAACTTGTCAAACTTTTTTTTCCCCCACACAAACAGAGAAGCTTTCTTCAGACCCCGAAGTCCTCCTACAAATTGATGGTGTGACAGAAGACAAACTGGAGAAGTATGGAGCTGAAGTCATTCAGGTCCTACAGAAATACTCTGAGTGGCAGCTAGCTGGTAAGAGACCCAACTCATTGTTTTTGCATAATTCTCCTTTCCTTGACTGCTTGACCGTTTTTTTTATTCTGCACATTGTGGTATTAATCCTACATTGTCTCGTAGAAGAGGAACAGACTGACAATGGTGGAGATGGGTGGATAGACACAGCACAGGGCCGCACGTATGGAGAGGACGGGGACAACACAGAGTCTTCCACATACTTCCGTAGTAAGCCTGCACAGGGACAGAAGAGAAAGAAAGCTCCGTTCTTCAACTATTCCAAGAAGAAGAAAACAAGTGGCAACTCTAAAGGGTCTGTAACCGCTTTTGTCTCACATTATATCTTGTAGCTAGGGATCATATTTAGCAACAAGCTTCACTTCATAGCTGAAACCTTATTCCCCCCTCCGGTCTTCTTTCTTGCTGTGGTGTTGTTGATTCAGTCGTGGCTACAGCAGCAATAAATCGTGGTCATCGTCCAGCTCCAGAGGTGCAGGCCAGGGGTCCAGGAGCTCAGCAGGCGATGCATCAGCAGGCCGGAGGCCGGGCTTCCTGACAGTCCCAACCCCCCAAACCAACCAGCGACCCTTCTTGAAGCCAGCCTTTTCACACTTGGGCTAGAGCTGTCCTCTGGATCGGACTTTCAAGGATAGCAGACTCATTTTTCACTACATTTTCAAACCAGTTGATGTTATTAATTGTTGTAAAGTATTTACCTGATATATACCAACTGTTTATTGAAACGGCTAAAATTAAATATTTGTTATGTACAGTTAGTCATGTGTGTCCAGATTTCTGTAAATTGTCGCTTTTTTACTTTCCATTGTATTGTAAATTATTTTCTTTTTTGTTATTAAAGACACTTTCAGAGAAAAGATCGATACAAGATTTTTTTTTTTTTTCTTTTTGCTGTGTGCTGAATCTGTGTTGTACTACAAAGCCACAGGGAGCCATATCACATTTTTATTCAATGTTTATTTCAAGTTTGAATAGTTTTATTTAATGGCACCAGTTACAAGGGACTATTGGAGAGAAACGATATTTTATACTGACTTGTACAGAAGGTTACAGTACAAACATGGGTTTGGAATGGATCAGACTGAACAAGAACTGGATTTGGCACATGGATTTTTATATATATATATACTTGTATATATAACGTAATTAAACAGCAATCTCCAATCCCATGATAGAACCTTGCAGATTACATAACACGCCACCAGACATGGATGCATATACACTTATTGACGTATACGCATGGCTGTGTGAGTGTCTGCTTACTGGGAGCTGACAGAGGGCCAAAAAGCACATCAAGGTGTCTTCGGTTATGACTATTTTCATTTCTCAACCCTTCAGTTCTACATGCATCGTCCACATTAATGTGACAGGGATTTTGGCCAGGAATTAAACTTAGGTAGCCGATTGTGTATAAATCACTTGATTTGATCATCTAAACTGGATATGTAATTGTTTTTAGTCACATAAATAACAAACCTTCAACAAAATGTGTTTAAAGGACAGCCAATAATCTTTGAAACTTATTAACTGATTATTTCATACATATATTGGTTTGTGAGACTTTTATTACGACATCTGCTGATGGTTGAAAATATGTAGTAAAACACAGGGCGTAGACAAAATAACAACAACACCTCACAGTAAAGTTCAGTCCAGTACAAAAGCACCACCTCAGAAATGACCCTTAACATCCCTTTGACCACCCCTTAATAAAAAAATGATCATAAGTTTCACAAATGGTAGATTTTGTTGCTTGGTTGATGCATTATATCATGTGGGTGTTTCTGTTATTGAGTCCATCTCCTGTATAATACATTTAAACAAAAATCAATGCTTCATCTTCCAATGCACCACGTTGTATTTGCATGGCTGTACCATCACTGCAGCTTTTTAAGGATGGACAGGCCGTTTCTGATTTGTAAACCATGGATGACAATCACATCAAAAGTTTATCCAAAGTCACACATCTGGCCAAAACATTTCCCATGACGTAAAATAACTGCAAAATATGTAAACATGACACAGCAAATGAAATGTAAAATTAAAGTCAGGTTTGTCACAGGAAACCTGTAAAGAAATTAAGACAGAGACTTCGGGCTGCCCAGTACATTACAAACAACTGTTTTTCCTGCTTGGCCTGGGAGATTTAAGGATGGAGTAGTCTGTAGTACAGTTGTTAGGGATGTTGTGTCTTTCGTTCTCCATTCCTTCATCTTTGTCACTTTGGTAAACTGCAGAGTTAGGATCCAGGCACAGGGAACAATCTCTCACTTAACAATGAAGCAGCAAAGAAATCAGCAGAACAAACATCCACACAAGAGGTCTCTAAGGAAAAATCTATTTTTTATAAAATGTTATAAATTAATTCAACAGTAAGTGTCTCAGTGGTCACATCATTGTTAGAGTCAGCACAACAGCAATTTGGTAAGTGGTTTTCAATTTCTAGAAACAGAAAGGACATATTTGACTTACTCATCGTTGGATTTTCATACACAAGTTTGTAAATCACATCTTTTTGCTCTTACAGCTGATTATTGCTCCTTGAATAATGCTGCCTTTTCATTTTTTTTTTTTTATTGTTGCATGTTCAGAGAGACCACTGAAGCTACATAATGCTGATAGATGTATGAGAAACACCTTTGCAGACTGACCTTTAAAAGATGTCCTTCTAACAACTCAGCCCGGCTGCACTGGTCGGTCACGTTGACCTTCATGTCAGTAAAGAAGTAATAAATATGAAGTATGAATGTACACCAAAAAAAAGTCAACCCACCCACCCTGCTCCAACCCCTGTTAGGAAAAATGTTCTTCATCTTTGCATCACCATTTACTGGTTGTATCCGAGTTACAAATTATTATCTTGACATAAATAAGCTCCTACACTGCATATATGACAGGTTTCTTGCCAAGGTAGCTCTAATGATTTGGCATTCCCTCTAGCATCTAAGAAATGTCAATGGTGCTCCCTCCACCACAGATAACTAGTGAAGGATAATGAGCTTCAGGAGTGGATCCAGCCACAACACCAAAGTGCATGCTACTCTATGGTCAGGACTAAAACTCGGCCAAGGCCTGATGCGCTCGGATTACACATACAGCAAAACAGCAAACAAAGAAGGTAGCACCATTGGGCCTTTAGTGGAGCAGCTGCAGGTGTTGGTATGAGAGTGTGATGTTTAAATTAGCAGGCCCAAAACAAGCAACCCTGTGCAGCCATTGAAGTGGTGAGTCGCCAGGGGCCTTACATTCCCAATTTGTTTTTTAAATCCCACTTTCAAAGAACCTCTTGAAGGCCTCTGATATTCTTCAGTCTTCTCTACCTCTTTCTCTCACTGTATTTCCTTTCTCTTTTCCATCCACTCAGTCCTTCTCGCCTTTTGCAAAAGTTTTTTTTTTTATTACTTTTTTACCTCTCTGTCTAATCCTTCACCGCTACAACCTTTAATCTCATTTCCATTCCTACATACAGACACAGTAACACTTACACCTGCACTTGGTGCAGGAGGTATACGCTCAATACAAAAAACAGATTTTACCCAGAATCCAGCAGCCGTGGCAGTTATTGCTTCCTGGAGCTGTGAGACCGAAGAGTCTCGAGCCTGACAGACAAATCTAAGGGCAGGTATTATTCACCAATATCAGCTTATCATAGAAATATTTGTGTCTGCTTTTATTTTTGGGTGAAAATGAATTTAAGGGAATAACTAAAGTACGTAATTAAAAAGATTTGTGTGCAAGCCAAGTGCATAAGGTACCTCAGAAGCAGACTACATTGTTACCTTCCGATCCCCTTTAATTGTTCATTCTTCATTTATTAATGACAAAATGTTTTGTTTAGGGCTGCAGCAAACACTTATTTTCATTATTGATTAATCTGCCCATTATTTTCTAGATTAATACATTCATTGTTGGGTCAATAAAATGTCAGAAAATAGTGAAAGAAATCCATTAGAATTTCTATTCAAAATAGGCCAATTTTTTTTTTTTAAATCTGTTTTTGCCAGTCTCAAACCCAAAAATATTCAATTTCCAATGATATGAAACAGAGAAATTCTGCTGAAACCAGAAAATGTTTGCCATGTTGCTTGAAATATGGCTGCCAATTAATTTTCTATCAATCGATTAACGAATTGTTTCAGCTTTAGTTCTTCTTTATTACTTTTTAAAATAAATGTCAGTGTGAGGATAGGCCACGGTTCAAGGATCAAGTGACAAGATCCAGTATCGGTCAGGCTCACAATCACCTCTCCAAACTCTTAGAGTAAAATAAGATATGGTAAAGTTATGAAAGGTGAAAATGTGCTTTTGGATTATTTGGTTCTTGTGGTGGTATAATGATATCTCCAGATTGCATTCTGTACAAATACATGTTCAATAACATTATCATTAAATTGATGCACACACAAGGTTGATTCACTGCTGGTGGACTGATGAGAGATGTGATCAGTGTTGAGTGGATCTGGATAAAAACCTTGTTTTTTTTTAGTCCCCACTTCCACATTTCCATAAATGCTTCTGACCTTACTTGAAACACAGCGCTAAAAAAGGTATAATTTAATCTTCAATAACAAAATAACATTTCAGTTCTGTTAAAATATACATGGAAAACCTGTCAATATATATTAGGAAAACTACTAGAACAAACTAATTTGTACAAAAAGTACATCATTATTCTTATTCTAATAATAATATAGTATGATACATAAACCTAAGTGCAAGGTTGATATGAAACCAAAATAAATCATAAACTCTTCATACAAAGAAATTATTGAAATTCATCAAATTTCAACTTGATGAGAAAAATGCAAATCAAATTAATTGGAAAAATAACAGAACTGAACAAATGAGCACATTCAAAAGTACTTAATTATTAAAACCATATGAGCATTGCACATCTATCTAGACTTATCTATTGGTGCCAGCGAATCTTTGCTCTTCATGAATATTTCTCTAACCACATCTGACACTATTGGTGCTGGTTTATTTTACTGTATCCCTATAAAATGTTCGAAAAACAACATTGTTCTTCATCAGTTTACTTTGTACACCACTGTATACTAAAGTGTAATTGTGTCTTAAAACAATCCACAAATCAACCTTTTCTGTAGCTTGGTACCTTATTCTTGAAAAAGGCATTTTGTAATCACCCTGCCAGCTATCAGTTTTATTCCCTTCAGATTGTTCTGCTTTTTCTGAATCTGTTGTTTGTCTAGTTGATTTCTGATGGGGATGAACCAATATCGAAAGATATTATACTACTTTGCCTCACATATACTTCACAGCAGTAGGCCTATCAGCTCTATCAAAACTCACTTCCATCTTCATTTTAAGGCCAAATCAACTTCTCGATTGCTGTTCATCTTTTCTCCTTTCCTTCTGCAAATACATGTTTAAAAGCAATAAATAATAAATGAAGGCAACGTTCATCCGTTGCAACAAAACCTTCCGTTCCTGTAAAAAGGAACCGTTTAAACTTCTTCAGTTCTTTGATTTCTGTTTTAATTTTTTTCCTTTGTGTTATTTGAAAAAATAAAATACCTGAAATGAGTTGAAATAAAAAAAGAATGCAACAAAAAAAAAAATCCTTAGGCTTTGTAGAAAAAAAAGAAGAAAACAAGCGAAACGAGGAGGTGGTTGGGTGGGTAGGGGGGTTAACTCAAAGTGGAGGAGGGGAAGAGAGATCCAGGCCCGGTGTTACCAGGAGTGGTCCAAGCTGTATGTCTGCAGGAGGATGATGAGACAAGCAGGGTTCATGGTTGGGACGAGGCTGCCCTCCATCACTCCGGAGTCCTAAACCGTCATCTCAGACCCCTGAACGGGCTTAGGAACTCTACGACCTCACTCTCACTTGTTAATGAGCAACCCGCCCACCCAGCGGAGCTTGCAGGCAAACCACCGCCTGAGGGGACAAAAGTATTCGTAATGGAACTGCTCAAATTCGGGGGTCTGGCGGATATCACGTAAAAATGCAATGTCAAGGTCTGACTCGGTGAGGATGATGAGGAGGAGGAGCAAGACAAAGAGGAGTCCAATGGTCACAAGGAGCAAACGGAGGACACTTAAGACAAATTTATTCACCTGTTCCACCTCGCTGAGGGCCGAGTCCCCCCCTGCACCCTCCTGTGCGGATCTACCGTCCGCACCAAAATCACCCCCTTCCCCGCGCATGGGGGTGCCCGCCTCCGACTCCTTCTCCTCCTCGATGCTGCAGGGCGCCCCGTTGATCTGGCGCGAGACAGCCATCTCCATGCTGTGCTCGGCCACAGGGGTGGGCAGGACGCTGTCAGACGGGCTGTAGGCCTCATCCGAAATCACCGCAGTCCTCTCACTGGCGTCTGTGGCCTGGCTCCGGGAGCGTGGCATGAAGCAGTCCCCATGGGACACTGAACGCACCGGTGTAGAGTGGGCACTGTCACGCAGTGACTCCAGACCTTGTGGAGTGGTTCAGGGAAGGAGAGGAGGAGGGAAACAGACAGGAAGAAAGGAATATTACACACATTTTACAGCATGAATGAAATTACTGGCGGCGTTCAGTGACACAATATACTGTGGTTCTGCTTCTAAATGCTGAGAGGTCTATTCTGCCGTTTGTCCAGAAGAGGTCTGTTACAGAGCACAGACACACAGTCTCCAACCTGAGAGCAGAAATCTGATCATGCTTTCCCCAGAGTCAAGCAGACAGGGGGGAGTATTGTCATTGTACAGAATGCTCTTGAGCTGATGTGATGCCTAATCATCATCTCTAATGGAAGAAATCCTTATGTTCCACTTGCAGTGGAAGTGCAGATCCCATTTAAAAACAGTATATATACACAGTATATGCAAATTACAGAAACAATTGCAGCAACCAAAAAATATTTGAATGCCCATAGGGGCATGTGAGTGTTATTTTAAGATAGACGTGTATAAGAAAACTTACAATCAACCTGCTTGCATCAGCACCAAACACTCAAAGATTCTTTGCTAATTAAAGCTATTACAGTATATGCAATATGAAATCTGTTTATGGATAAATAACAAGACAGGACATTTTGTTTGGCTAATTTGATCAGATTAAAACACCTAACAAATCAAGCTACTTTCTGAGATGAATGCTAAAATCATACAGAAATCCAAATTTGCCATAAAACAGTAATGCTCATTGGCTTGCAACATTGCCCACAATGGTCTTATGAAACTGTAGATATTAAAAGGATACAGAAGCTATGTTGGTGGAAATGATATAGCAAAACCTGAGACATACATACCTAAAACTATTCAACAATGCATTAGCTTCATATACTTTACTGCTACTGTACAACTCCACTGTTCCTTCTGCAGCAGAAGTAACAGTACCGTATGTGAGAGCCTCAACAGTACATGTCAGTGGCGATGAGCTGCGGTTGAGCCCTTTGCTGACCATATCACATTCTCCAGAATGCCAAAGCAGCAACATTATACCTTCACTATAAAGGAAAGGGATTAAAATTCATTTTGATGAGGAAGCACATCATGATCATCATCATTTTTTTTAAACTGCAGGAAAAGTAGGACCAATTGTGTGCCGTGTCCAAGCCTCTGCTGACATGACACTCCTGTCAAGTGAAATAAATAAAGGCATGAAGGCTGAGTGACTGTCGGCAGCCATCTTTACTCATTGTTGATCAGCCTCAGCTTATCCTACGTTATGCTTACAAGAGTGAGGCAGCGGACAGAAAAAGCATTGCTTTAATTTGTATTCCCCATGTTTAGAGCTTTTAATTTGAACTTCAAAAGAAACACATACACCAAAAACAAACCATACCTCTTGAAATACTGTAAACTGGACTGGAACTGGAACTAAATAGCGCTGCTACTAGTGCTGCTACATAAAGAGTCATCTAATCTAAATCAACAAAACGACCTTCACAAAAGAACCAAGAAGAACAATTAAATAAATGCAACTAAGACCTCCACTAGGCACAGACAACCAAAAGAACGGTGTCACTCACTCCCTGCCAACATTGCTGAGGCAGAGACTGATTTAAAATAGAGAAAGCAGTTGGCACTTCCATGTAAAGCACATCCCTGGCTGGCTCTGCGAGTTTACCTGGGGGGTTGCTGGGCTGAACACAGGGCAGTGGAGTACCAGG
Source organism: Gymnocephalus cernua (assembly GCA_023631565.1). Lineage (NCBI taxonomy): Eukaryota > Metazoa > Chordata > Actinopteri > Perciformes > Percidae > Gymnocephalus > Gymnocephalus cernua. Next base: position 26,578,810 of record CM042431.1, on the reverse strand, counting down.
TAGAGGGCTAACGCTGGCAGACTCCTGCTGCCCCGTCAGGGCAGGATAAAGGGGCAGGACGCCCAGGGCCTTGCCCAGCATACGAGGTCCCAAGCTCAGCACGCGAACCTTCACATCCCGGTAGCAGTGGTTGATCATACGCAGGTGGACGTTCACCCGGGTGGTGATACGGATCAGACACTTCACCATGGTTGCCGCATGCACGTGTTTATCCCGTCTTGTTGGTCCCTGTCCCGGAGTCCAGGCCACAGTCTCGCTGTGTGTGTGTAAGGCCAAAGGGTTCTGCCTTAGTTGCAGTTTGCAGAGAGGAGTGTGTGAGGTAAAACAGTGTCTTTCTGCAGCAGTGCTACAATGGTCGGTATTGGCCTGGCCTGGTTTGGCCCCACCCAGTCCAGTGACATACATGGAGTAGAAGATCCAGGTTATTTTCAGCTGGGGTATTAATACCACTGTAAGACACCCAGTCAGCACACACTGGGGGTGGGAAGCTCTTATGGCTCTCTTGAACCCACAGCAAAGACCATCAGTATGCACAGTACACCTACATGGTACAGTACAGTATGTACTTGAAAGGTAGGGTCAAAGGGTGTCACTGCTGGTTTTACCCAGAGCCATGCAGGACAGTACACACGCTGCGCCCATCTCAGTAACAGGGAAGTGAGGCCACCTGTTTTGGGCCAAGAGCCTGCAGGTGGGCTGAATAAGTGACTTTAGTTGCCACTGTGTTGGCACACCAAATACACTCGCTGAAACACACACACACACACAGCTGAAACTCTGCACTGAAGTGGAGCAAGCTGACTGACGCACACACCTGCAGCACATCCCACCAGCACTGTAAGCATGAACTGGGCCAAATGGCTCAAGTTACAGCGTGTGTGTGTGTGTGTGTGTGTGTGTGTGTGTGTGTGTGTGTGTGTGTGTGTGTGTGTGTGTGTGTGCGCCTGTGTGTGTGCGCGTGTGTTTGTGTATGCAGAAATGTGTTTTCTCAAGAAAGGGAGGAGTTTGCACAAATAGGACTAATGGCTCCCTGATCCATTTAAGAGTTTGTACCAGCCAGTAGGTACACATTATCCACGATTATATCTGAAGAGATGGATCATAACTGCTTCCTGGATGGTACCGAAACTACAAATTACGTGTTTCAGTGAATGAGGAGGACGTGTAAACAATACCATACTCACTGTGAGGCCTCTACAGAACACATAATGTCTTGTGAAAACACACATTTGGCTCCTGCACTTATATGGCAGGAGGGTATTTGTTGCTTGCTTAGGCCTGGCAAAGAATGGAGGTGAAGCTCAGTTCTTACCCTCCATGATAGATATGTGCACAGCTCTCCGACGCGTGCGTGGCACACTGGTTAGGCGAGGCCCGTGGGTGATGGATGGACAACTTCTGCTGGGCACGAGGCCAGCTCTGCAGAGAAAACACAGACACAAATGCACAAACGTCACCGCACAGAGAAACGGCTATGAGCGGAGGTAACTTATACTGTAGCGATTAGGTGCTGCTGATATAAAGTAATCTACAGTAGCTTGGTACCTAAGAAAATGAAACAAAAATCTGATTGAGGACATTCTGACCTCTCCTGAGTTTACAACTCTACCTGTGTATTTCTGGAGGTTCGCGTTTGATTTTGGCACTCTGCTCCATCACCTCTTTTGCCACTCGACCACTGTTATAAAGCACAGAGACGATGCTCAGGATGAGTTACACACACACACACACACACACACACACACACACACACACACACACACACACACACACACACACACACACACACACACACACAGTAACCAGGCACCCTGGTGTCACCCAATGCCATGACAGCCACCGCTGCAGTGGATGAGTACAGTGCATGAGCATCATGATTGAATTAACCCGGTGAATTCAGCTTTGTGTATCTACATTACTACCAGTCAGACAAACGCACACACAGACTTGCAGGCAAAAATATCAAAACAAAATGATCATGGTTTTCCCTTCAACAGTAAACTCAACATTTAACTGACTGGGCTTGTGATCTCACTTCATATACAGTCTCCACATATGAATATGAATATTATTATATTATTATAACAGTTAAATATAACTATTTCCCTTTCAAATGGCCATTTCATCCAAACTATTTTTATATTTTTTAATTTACCTCTAGTAGTTTTGGTTTTAACAGCTGAGGTTTGAGATATCCAATGGGCTAATATCTTTAGTATAAAGTAGTTATACTAGTGGATTATTCCCAGTAACCGGAACATTGTTTTTGAAAATGCACGTTGATGTCAGAAAGGAAAGGAAAACAAAGGACATTTCATTCACCCCAAGAGGCAAAAATCTCAGAGATGGATATCTCAAAATCTGAGCAAATTAAACAAAAACTGTCATACCAAGCTAGATTCAACTAAAGATAAGTGAGAAATGTTTATTTTATATAATTTGGGTGAACTGATCCCATAAAAAAGGACAATATCTTGGCCATACTACAGTTTTACAGCTCATACAAGGTGATAATGCCTCAAGTGATCAGTCCACTTTATTTTCCTCCCTGTGTCCTCTTGTGAGGTGTCAGTCCTATCCTCCGGGCAAAAGTACGCTGACGTTACAGCACAGAAGGCCAGGAGGCCACATCTTCTGGGAACACTTCTCTTCACTTCCAGCTGGGGGTTTTCTGCAGTGTCCTCCCCTCCCTGTCATCAGTCACAGGGTCTTGACGTGTACTCTACCTGTAACGGAAACGGCTGCCCTTGAAGAACAAGTTGCTGCTGGACACCGTTCGAACCTGACTTGACTTCTCAAGCCTGATGGAACAAGAGAAAAAGAGAGAAAAATTAAGCCTACTGCACCTAAATAAGGAAAACAGGAAAGCAAACTACAAGTATGAATTTAAAAAGTCCTACTCATTCTTGCAAGAATATGCTCTTCGTATGACTACACTGTTGAAGCGTGAATATTAATTCTTGTTTTCTCAATCCCAGAACAAAGCAGAACATTGGATCAAATTCCCTGCTATTAATCTATGCATGTCCTCTCCTTGCAGTATAGGCACTGAGCAGACACAACTCCATACAGTATTCAATATGTTTATGTTGTCATAGTAAGTGAGACATTAATGTTTAATGTTTCATTTTGCTTCCAAGGGATATGTGTGCTTCTCTTCTATCACATGTCCTTTTCCCAGTTAGTTTCACAGATGCCTTATTACAGTACAGTTCTAATAAGTGGGAGGCTGATAAAATATTATCAGTCTGCCACTTGCGAAAGTCATCAAAAGGTAACAGCATATTAGCTCCAATGCACGTGCTAAGCTCTGCCCTTGCCGTGCTCCCTCAGTTTCCATCTCCCCTGCACACACCCTTTATATTTTTTATGTTTTTAATCACTTTTCCTGAGCAGGAGAGAACAGAGGGGACCGCACTATTATTCATGGCTTAGACAGGGGAGCCATATCTCAGAGAGAACGCTGAAGTGCTTGCAGTCTCGTGCCAGTGTGCACACTCATTCACTAAAGGTCAGAGGCAACTCACACCTCATTTTCCCGCTGACAAACAACCCGGGGGGGAGGGGCTTTTAAGGACACCAAGGTACTGTGACGGCAACCCTCAAGGATGCAGAGCAGGTAACTAAATCATGATAGCACGGGGAAATAAGAAGTTAACATTGAAATTAAATGAAAGAAGAAATTTGTGGACTCACTTATAGAAAGCTTGGTTCTCCACTCCACACTTCCAAAGGTGCTTGCATGCCTCCGGTGTGGGCGCAAAGTATGTCAAGATGATCTTTTTGTCCTGCACGTTGAAAATGAGAAATCGTGCAGGAAAATATAACACACTGAGACAGAAAACCACAATCAATCTTGCTGACATTTTATCTAAACATCCAACAATTCATGCTCTCACCTCCCTCTGATTTGCATGTACGTGGAAGGTCTTGCCTTCGAACTTCAGTTTGGTCACTTCGTTCCTGTCCAGGAGAGAGCACAGCAACAGTCACACATACTGTACAGCAGAAACAGGAAAACCACAGCCTCTTTAAATATTCACAACAACCACTTTGACATCACATAAACAGCAATGGAGCTTGGTGTTTGGATGACTAAACAAATAACTGATAATATTCCCTGCAGACTGAGAATGGATGGAGAATGTGGGTAACCTGAGCGCTTCTGAAGGCAAACAAACAAAGCCATTATAAATACTGCAAACATAAATCTGTCTTTATTATTGTAACAGGAACCTTTTCAGTAAAAAGCATATAGAAAAAAACACAAATGTTAAATAGACTTGCAAAAATGTTCCATTTATCAGTAAAGCATCTTCCTGAATTCAAATCAGTAGGTCTAAGATGGCATAATTAGCTATCGCACATGCTAGCCGCCGGCTCTTGTCCCAGGTAGAGGCAGGTGGATGAGCTTTGTTGAGTATTACTGTACAACCAGCTGTAGTGCACATGCTGTTTCACGTAGAACGCCCTGCATATTGAGCATGTATGTCCGATCGGGTAAAATTAAGGCCTGCAGCACAGTGTTTGTCTATTTACATTCTGAGAGAACTCGAGGAGTGTCCTGTCTTTGGCTCACATAAGACAATGTTGCACATTTGGCTCACCATTTAAGAAAATGAACTCTCCTGTTTCCCTGAAGCACCACAAAACCAAATGGTGTGAAGGCGAGGAAAGCTGGGTTCCCGGACACATCCTGAAAAAAAAAAAAATTCAAAATATAACTTGAACGCCCACATTTAAAAACGGATAAAATATAAATGACATATATATTTTAGATGGTGCTGTATGTCCCATGTGTTTCAATGTTTAAGTTGGACAGAACTGTTTTCTGAAATGTTTACTATCTAAAAATAGTACAGCAGTGCTGAAAAACCTTGCATGGATGTGGATCAACACCATATGTCTCCAACATCTGGGCTTTCTGCAGGAAATTTCGCTCTGATGTTTCAGGTGTCTGTCCACTGAGGGAGAGCAACAACACATGGAACATCTGTGTCAGTCCAGCATAAACATAAAAAATGCAACACAAAAGTCTTGAAAGGCCAAACACTTCTGAGAGAGGCACAAACTAATTCATTTCCAATGATGTCATACCCTCATTTTGAAAGACTGAAAGAGGCAGACATAGATTATGGAGATCAAACATTAACATAAAATCAGTTGAGGCAAAGAAAATATGTCATGATATATTTAAAAAGCAGTTGTTGTTAATCTCTGCTTCAACTGTTAAAGTGAGGCTGTCAAATGTGAGTATCCATAGTGAAGCACTGAGTTTACTTGGTGGTACAGAAAGAAGAAAATCACTAGTGGGCAGCAGAGTCTCATGCTGTTGGTCATTCTGCTCCAAAAGCATCCAAACAAGACTTCGTCGATGCCTTTCTACCTGTATTATGTACATCAGTACATCATGTTAAGGATGTACAACAGTACATCCTTAACACAGCAGCTGATTCATATTAGAAATGATAAAAAACTTAGCTGTGCCAGCATACCTCTATGTGTTGTGTTTGTTTATGTCTGTGTGTGTGTGTGTGTGTGTGTGTGTGTGTGTGTGTGTGTGTGTGTGTGTGTGTGTGTGTGTGTGTGTGTGTGTGTGTGTGTGTGTGTGTGAGTGTGTGAGTGTGTGAGTGTGTCTGTCAACATTTATTATTGCACTCTGCTGCTCTTCCAGGTGAAGCTTGGGCTAGGACTCATCACTAATCACACTAATACCTACAATAAAGGGAAGGTAATGAACTTAAGACAATCTGACCGGTTTATGTGATTGGATAGCGGAGAAGAGAGCACTTTTCTCTGCTATCTGCTCAAAATGTACTTAATCACATAATAGCCAAAGGAGGTCTGGTCTTTGTTCAACCTGTATAAGAGCAGGATCTGTAGGTATGTGAAAACAAGCAAGATATTGATCTAAAAAGTTCAGTGCAGTTGTATATATTTTGGCTCTTACATCAGCTCTGTCTTGTGTATGTCTGAAATCCGGCGCTCCAGCTTCTCCGAATGTTTAGGGAAGAACTGAAATTTGGAGCTGTAACCTTCAGGATGCTTCCCAGGGTCGTAATTACCAATCTCAGCTGGAGGGAGGATCAGAAAAAGTAAAATGTTAAACAGATTCACAAAGGGCAAATAAAAGTTAAAACAAAGTCTACAGCTTACAGCACAGCACTGCTTTTGCAGGATGAGCATGCCCAGGATTATTTGTGTTCCTTCATGCCACACTGCACTCCCTCAGATGACCCTGATGCTGATTTCTCTCTGCAAGGAGGAGCTGACCAGGCAGCCCATCTTTAATTCATCAGCAGCCCCTCCTCCAGAGGACCTGCCTCTCCTCAAACACTGTGCTTTTTCTGATGTTAGCTGTGCCATCACACCTCTATGTGTTGTGTTTGTTTATGTCTCTGTGTGTGTGTGTGTGTGTGTGTGTGTGTGTGTGTGTGTGTGTGTGTGTGTGTGTGTGTGTGTGTGTGTGTGTGTGTGTGTGTGTGTGGTGAAAGGATGATAAGATGCCAGATAACCACTTCAAAGACTTTATAATTGAGCGTGGCGTCTTGTTTATGAAAGAGTGTGCAAGTCACTGAACTAATTATCATACAGAGTACAGAATTACTTTACATTTTGTACGGGTTATAGAGTCAATATCAGTACATTAAATCACATTCGATGAGTGTGAAATGCCTTCTACATGTCTTAAAGCATAAACAATCGTGTTGAAAAAGTCACTGCAGGCATATTCTTTGAGGACCATAATACTGTACATTCTCAGTCTATCACCTAACTACTAAGTACTTATCAAACTGGTGAGCTACAGGGCATGGTAAGACAGAGGTCAAAGCGGAGAGTGGTGCAAGTCATTTCCATCTGTCACCTTCCATTACCTTGAAGGATGTGGGCAGCGAGCATGGCCGCGTCCGAGGTTTTACACAGGAGGCGACCGTGGTAGAGGTCTCTCTTGATTTGCAGGAAGACAAGATATCTACAAAGGAAAGGACAAAAATCACGTCAGACCGTTTGACAGGCCTGCTTAGTATGAGAATGCTGATGAGCAGCAGAACAACAAACCTGATAAACCTCAAGAGATGTTGAGTTCACGTTTAATATGGCTGGTTTGAATATTTCTTTTTGATTTAGCTGAAATGAGTGTTTTGTTTTGGGGAAAGGAGGGTAGAGGAAGGCCCTGAGGGAAAAGCTGCTACTGATGCTGTGCTTCTGTTAAAGCCTCCAGCCTAGTTTCAGACTCACCCAACCCATCAGCTCCTGAAGCATGAAATTTCCTCAGAGACGACATCTGAGGCAAAAAACCATGATGGTGACGATGACTACTATTACTGTATTATCATTATTGTTAACACGTTCAGAGGTGGGATATTAAAAATCTTATTTACACCCCCCCACCCCCCGCGCTCCACCGCCCCAACCATTAACGGGAAATCCAACATTCATCTCATTGTTTTTCACAATCAGCCTCGCAGACCGGCTTCTCTCTATCTAGGCCATTTCCACAAAGGCTAACAACCCTTTCTGTGCAGAGAGATGCATTAAAAAGCTGCTTACATTTCCCACATTGTGCACTTAGCAGCAGACCCATGTGAAGGTGTGACGAGTACAACTAATGGGTAATCATTTTACAGCCATTAAGAGCTGATGGATGCTGATGTTTTGACTGTATTACAAAACATCTGTACAAAGCAAACATGCACTCACAGACAGCACAGCTGCCAAGTTATTTCACCTTTACAGTACTTACATGGTGCTCCTTTTCCCTCTTTATTTGAATTTCTTATTAATCTTTATTTCATTTGTTTGAACCACAGGGACAATTTAGCTGTTTAGCTAACCCTGGTACATTAACATTGATGTTCTTAAAATGTCAGTGTTGATTAATGTGCATTGTTCTCAGTAAATTAACAAAAATGGGTTAGACTTTACTTGAAGGTATCTTTTAAGAGTGATATGACACTGTCATGAATGTGTCATAAACATTATAAACAAGTCATGAACGTTTATCACATAACGGTTCTTTTATTAAGTGTAATTTGGTTTTTGCCATGACAAGTTATGGTTAGGGTTAGGGTTCATGTGTCATGACTGTGTCATGACAGTGTCATGTGTTCATGACAGTCTCACTCTTATGTAGATACCTTCAAGTAAAGTGTTAAAAATGTCCCAATTAGTTTCCCCTTCTTTCTTTTTCCCCCCCTTCTTTCCTTGTTTGTGTTTTGTCATATGGATCTTCACACAGGTGTAATTGCTTTCCTGCAGACTGCATACATGCTGCCATACATGCTCTGATGAGGGCTTAGAGCCGAAACACGTCAGCAGTTTTGTCAGCCCATTTCTTGAGAAGCGCACCTGGAAAGCATGTTAACTATATTGAATAGGAATATTTCACAGAGAACAATTTGACATGTCACAGTAGGAAAAGCACAGGTGTGTATAATGCAATTAAAACCCCATTGTGTAACATTTGTAGTTGTTCATTATCAAATCTGTGTTGCCCTTCACAAACTTGTCCTTTTTTATGAATATTGACCACCACCATCAATTCCAAGTATTCCTATTGGCTTGAAATTTTACATTTGTAAAACTATTATTACAGTGGAAGGGACACACATGGGTGGTTGTTGCTAATTTCGGGTTCGGCCACTGTAGGAATTATAACGCACTCGGAATGGGGGGGGGCTAGAAAGTAATATTCAGTTGGTTGTCATATACAATTTCACCGCTAGATGGGAGACATTCTTACACAATGTAGCTTTAATGATGGCTGAATTCAATGTAGCTCCTTCAGTTTCAGTTCTCTCGTGGCTTTCTGGGATGCTTGACTAGAAAAGGCATATAACACCAAAGGCATCATCATATTTTATGGAAAAGCTGCCTATTTTGTGGTGTGTATAGAATTTAAATGTGGCATTAACATGCAGCATTCTTTGCCCCCTATCTCCTCTATCCGCCCTGTTCATTACACTCCACATGTGGTGCACATTTCATCTCATTAAACCTCAGAGAGAGTGAGTGAGTGGCCTCCTCTCCCTCTAGTCAGTGATGGATGTATCAGTAAACTGCACATGCACACACATAAACCAGCTGGCTACTCTCAGCCTTATCTGGAAGCAGTGTAAACTCGGTGTAAACTCTGTGCTCTCCACGTTTTTAATTTGTCACTTTCACCTTTCTGCTTATTAATCAAAACCCTATTTAGGAAGAATCACCATGGAAAGAAATGTGTGCATGTAGACACTCAGTCTGGCATGATGTTCCCTTTAATGTTCTAACAGAGTGAAGCCTTTTACATTCCTGTCTGCTTTAAAACTCCTTTTGCAAACTGTGTTCTGTGTAATATTTATCATAATGTTTTAGACACTAAAGTACTCAGGCTTTTTAATTATGAAGGCCCATGAATAATGTTTTAGAAATAGATGTTTGCTCTGTCTGAAACTTTTAGAGCACAATCTGTACAACAGGAAAATCAGAAAGAAAAACAAGGACAAAGCACAGCCGTTTTTCACGGTCTCTCTTGCTTACTTTTAAACTGAAACAAAGGTAAGCTGAAGCTGTATAAGAGCCCTTATCAATTCATCTGAAGTGAAGGCAACAACAGAAGGTCATACCGAGTGATTTCCTCCTTTAGAGAAGCGGGTTCAGGAGGGTAGAACTTGACTCTCAGACACATGGTGAATGGAGGCTGAGCTGGAGGAAACACACAAAAAACATTTAAGAAACACACAGGAATCCTTTCATTGTAACATATCAAACAATCGATTGTGGGAGACAGCAGGACTGTTTTGAGACTCAGACAGGCAGATTTAGAGTAGAGTTTCAAAAATCCTATTGGGTCAGTAACTACAGTAGTTGTTTGTCTTGATCAATGCCCTGCTATTTCCCTTCCTTGCATGCTTTTGTTCTGTACTTTATTTATAATGGATTGTAGCTACCATGTATTATATGGTGGCGTTATTTATTGGTGGTAGTTTACTATACTATCTTGTGCATATGTATTATGTTGTATACATTAATTGTATAAGATATGATGTTTTGATCTATTTTTAGGACCAAGGACAAGAGATGGAAAGTTTCCAACTGTTTGGAATCAGTCTGTTGATCAATGTGCATCATGTGCATCATAAATAAATCCTAAACATAAATACACTACAGATTTTTCAATATAGATAAATCAAAATGTCCTCTTGATCAATCATTTACTCCATAAAATGTCACAAATAATGATACTCGCCGAACACAAGGTGCAGAAGCCCAAAGTGAAGTTTTTTTTCTTCTTCTGGTCAACAGTTAGAAAACCCAAAAGAATTGACTTCAATAATGAAAAAAGAAAGCAAGTTGTAATAGTAAATGTATAAAAATACTCATTAGTATAAAAAGTATTAACAGCAAAATGTACGTACTTACTTGCTACTTATTATGCAGAAAAAATGCCCCTGTAAATGTTTGTAAGCAGCATCAAGTGCTGCAGTTGGTCAAGGTGAAACTAGTCTTAACTTCTTTATATACACTAATGTTATCTCTAACAATGTATCATATTTAACAAGCTCCTCTGTGGTTTTGTGTGTAAAATGTTATTCTGCTAACTGTGTGAGTAAAAGGTATATTTTTCCCTCTCAAATGTAGTGAACAAAAGCAAAAAGTAGCATAAAATGGAAATACCGGTACTAGAGTAAAGTACAAGTACCTAAATATTGTACGCATAGTGCTTGATACTTGAGAATTAGTAACATTCCATAAATAGCAAATGTTTGGTGTTTTCATTGGATAAATGACTTAACTGATTAATCAATTGTCAGTGTTTGCGCTGTTCTGTTGCTACAACTCCACAGTAAATTATATGGATCAAATGTCAGTAAGTCATTCAACATCAGTGCAGACCTCGTGTTGAGGATGGGGGATTTAATCACCCAGCATCCAAGATTATAAACAAAAACCCAAAGTACTTACATTTCATTTGCTTTGCAATTGATTTTGAGAACTCCAACCAGTGCTGCATTAGAAAGACAGAAAAACAGATAAATGTAAATGATCAAATGTCACAAAAAAATCCTCTTTGAGTAATCTACACATCAAATCATTTAGCTGGCACTTACAATACTAGTTGCCATGATGTTCAGCTGTTACTACTGTTCTCTAGGGAAACCTGTTCGTGCCACATATGGTGTTACATCGGCACTGTTGGAGCAATACGCCAAAGCTGCATAGAAAATTAAGAATTTGCAAGGTTTTCTTTTGAAAACATGGCTGCGGCGGTCTCTTGAGACACTGTTACAGCAGGAAGGCTGATGAGACAACAGGTTTTGACTTAACAACGAGCTCCTGCTGGTAGTGACAGTTACACAGGCTCTGTGTGTCTATACAGTTCGGCCAGATTCAGATTCTTCATTCTCTTTGGGAGCATATTCTCTCTCCGTCTTTCTCCCAGGTTGTCTTCTCGCCAACCCAACCCACCCACAGCAACAACCACCAAAATAGTCCTGAGTGACAGCATAGGAAATGCAGCATCAGCAGGACTTGGCTCTTGTCTGCAGGACTACAACATGATCTGTGAACATGTGAATACTTCATGAATCAAGCAGCGCTAGTAAATTACATGCCTCACAGCAGAAGAGCCTGATGGAACAACCGTGAGTTTGAAAGGTGGTGTTAATAAGAGGAACTGAAGAACACAACTATTCACTCTGGCCCACAGTCTTATTCTTCCAACTAAATCAGACCTGATCCATTTTTAAGTATACCCATGAAAGTGGCTTTTATATGGACACAAAGCAACACAGTGGCGCCTGTATGAAGTCATTCCGAGTTCACATTCAACCACTTCAACCACTGACCAATGCATCCAAAACATTGGACGCAGTGGATATAACAAGACGGATTTCAAACTCACAATTTCCATTTAAAGTTTGACATACCTGGTCTAACAACAGGAGTAGGAACTATTTGTTTTTATTATCAACAAGGGTCTATTTTTGGAGCCCATTGCAGACAGTTAAGGGAATCGATCAACATTTTGGGAAATACTTGACACTCTCATGTCTGTGCGTTAAATACGAAGCTTGATCCAGGAAGTTTTTATCTTAGTTTAGCACAAAGCAGGTTTTAAAAGGAGCTGCATGTTCATTTTCTTTCAGTCTTTATGCTAAGTTAGGCTAAACGCCTTTGGCTCCAGCTCCATACTAAAAGGGCATGACAGTGGTGTCAATACTTTCATCCAACTCTCGTCAAGAAAGCAAAGAAAGTAAATTGTGTACTATTGAGTGGATATGCTTTTCTTCTTCTTTTTTTCTCTTAAAAAGCATTACTTGGGACTACTTGGACTTTACTCCTATTGAAAATACCTTATTAAATAAATGAAACAAACACACATAAGTATGCACAGAAAGAACCCGTCATGCGCGCGCGCACACACACACACACACACACACACACACACACACACACACACACACACACACACACACACACACACACACACACACACACACACACACACACACACACACACACATACCCGCTGCTTGTCTGGATCCACATATCTGATGCCAAAATAGTCTTTCTCCAGCAAGTTGAGATGATGGCAGATGAGGTCAAACAGATACTGTCCCTTTGCATCCCGCTGTAATAGAAGAGAAGAAAATCAAATATCAAAAGCAAGCATGCCCGCAACAACAAATCACAAACATATTTGAACATGTGGCACGGAAAAGATTCAACAAAAGAAAAGGTACTGTCCTGAGTGCAAACATGAGATATCATGTCCTGCTCACAGAATAAACTTCAGATTCTTTTTTAAAAACCCTGCCAGAGATATCTCAGATTCATCTAATATTAATACACAGCCAGAGCCATCTGAAGTGTCTGGAATAAACCCCATCCACAGCTAAAAGAAGAGCTCAAAGAGAGAATGGATTAAATATGCTGAAATCTCACTGGGGTTTTGCTAATACTCTGCATTCTGAACCTCATGAGGAGGCTTCCCATAGAAACACCTGTGTATACTGCAGCACAGAGAGAGGCCTGGGCGTCCTCCACTGTGTCCAGTAAATATCTGATACCCCTCTTCCTGTTCACAACAATGTATTTGCATAACACTGCTGAACACCCTGGCTCAAACCAGAACATTTGGATCAGACTGGAACAGATTTTCTTGTAGAGATCCAACAGTAGCACATAATACGGTTAGAAAACGTAGCATTCACTGTTTAGAAACTCCTCTCAAAAAATACCATGGACAGAAACAAGTGCTGCTCTTCAACATAATTAATTGCTTTTCCTCTAGAAGAGTTGTATACAGCTATGAGGGATGCAGATATTATTAGCACGAGTACATTAAGAGCGATGATTACAGCTGGGTGCATCACTGCAGCGAGCCAGGTACAGTAATAAGTGACAGCTCATTGACTAATCGAAAGCTGCGGAGGTGCCACACAGTGCAAATCAGTGTCAGTCACTGTGAAGAGCTAGAATCTAGTCTGAACGTCTCAGACTGACAAGGAAACATAAACTCTCATATTGTACCATTATATCTGAAATAACTGAAGTTTTAAGCAAATTCACAAGACTGGATATCATAAACTGACATGCCTTCGGGAGGTTACATACCTCAACATAGTTTTAATTAAATAGGTAAACCTGCTGTCTGCGACATTTTAGCATCTTGAATTCTGTGGCATTAAATCATTGCATGTGAGCATATTTCTAGTAAATGTATGTGAGGTTAGAAGGTGGGTGTGATGAATCAGTATCAGGAAGACAGCAAACATTAAACTCCAGTGGGGTTACTGTGCACTGTCTCCCTCCATGCCAGGGAGACGTCATGCCCATGTGCCACATCACAGACATGTCTCAATAGGGGAATTTTTTGGAGGAGTGCTTTAATGGGTCAGTCAGCACAAAAAAAAGTCATACTTTTCTGGGCATATTATTTTTTTTAATTCAGAGTATTGCTTATCTTTACAACTTTGTACATGTTAGATGTAGTTACTGTATGCTCATGCGTCTGTTAAAGCTGCTGCTACAGGTATTGCTCGTATCACCAACCCACCTCTGCAGTTCTCCTCATCTCTATATAGCATTTTAGCATCTATAGGCTCATCATCATTATTGGTTTCCTGGCCCGCAACTTTACTGTTTTGATTTACTTGCACTGCTCTCATTAACCTAATATCCATCCAAGCAGCTGTTTTCAGCAAGAAAAGCTCTTAAAACCCCACTGTGCGCTTCCCACTCAAATAGCAAGGAGACAAAAGCGACTAGCTGGTGAACATAGTGAAGCATTTAGCAGCTATACAATCAGATATTTCCCAGTGTTGGCTGAGATCAAAACAAGAATTTTGGACTTACGGTCATCAGGGGGCCAGAAACATGACTGCAAATGCTAATGTTACTCTGTGAATGTGTAAATAGACATCTGTTTCAACTTCGGAACGGGATCATATTTCATTGCTGTGTTTATCAAGGATATCAAGGATTTAAAAGTAGGTACAGTAGGTATCCGAAATAAAAGCTTGATCAGATTAATAGTCTTGTTACTGATTCTTTGATCAGATATTTTCTGATGTAAATTGGGAAACTTTGCTAATTTTAAACTGTACTTCATTTAAGTTCTCATACAGTTTGTGTTACATGTGTTAAAACGGTTTTGTAGAAAAACTTGTTTATATTCCTAAAACTAATGTATAACATTTTTAAAACAGAACCCAGTTCTATTCATGACCATGATTAAATCACATTAGCTGAGATCTGATGGGCACTCAACTCTCAGTCCTCATAATGGCTCATGAGGAGGTCAGCTAAGGCCAAGGTTGGACAGCCACAGTCGGCCGTCTCTCTCTCTCTCTCTCTAGTAAAAGTGTCAATGGCAGCACTCTCCTCCATGTCATCACTCAGGCTGTAGATACAGTAAAAGGCACTTCATTTGGACAAAGGCCTGTTGATGCTTAACCGCCTTCACTCTCTGTGACAAAATGTTGATAGGAGCTCCGCTACTGGACGTAACTGACCTTTCTGTAGCGAGGCCGAGGGGCGTCATGGGTGCTCGCCACTGTCACTTCGAGATTATTCCCTCTTTGTAACATTACTAACCAATCTGACATGCCTGCTAATTTACAGGGCCTCGATAAAATGAAGAAGCGTTTTCAAGGATCACAGACACATGTATAGACATTTAAAATAGTAACTGATTTCTCAAAACGCCCTGTGTACAAGTAAACCTCTCTCAGTAATCTCAGGATTAGAGAAATTTAGAGATTTTCCCTGGAGAAAGACGATTTCTTCGTCAATTATACATGCAAAATAATCTGCCAATCATGCATAATCCAAATTAAATTAGATGTTCAGATTGTATGCAAGCATGCTTCCTCCTGTGGGTTTATCATTGGGCTGAGAACCCTTCTGGAGGGAGCAATAGGAAGCAACAAAGCCAACCACACATTTAAAAAGAGGTTCTGTATGGAGAGGACACACTGAGTCAGAAAAGACATCTGCTCTTTTGTTGCACGGAGAGAGCAAGTTTGTTAGTATTCAACAGCACTCCCACCAACCGCCCTCCCTCTCCCCCCTTTCTTGCTCCCTGGTGCCCCCTACCTCCATCTCTGCCCTACTCCGAACACAGCTGCATTATTCCCCCGCTGGTCTCTCTAATTACTAGATTGAGGCGATAGCAGGAGAGAAAGGATGTCCTGAAATTTCTAATTAACACTAATGAACCTTTTCCTCGCTTAGATTGGCATCTCAATATAGCCCTACAAGAGCCTAGACAGATTTACAAAAGGGTTTATTGGTTTGACCTGAGATTTAAAACAACCAGGTGAGACCTATTTACAATATCCAATCCTGCTATGTTGTATGTGTTGAATTAATAGGCTTCTGTCACCTCCCCCTTTTTTTTATAAATAAACTGTGAGAAACCAATAGGATAAATTGTGAAAATGCAAATGTAACAACAAGCTTGTTATGGAGATGGATTTATGGACTAAGAAATCACCAAATCGCCAAATGTCCCTGTTATACCGACAAATATTGAAACAATAAATTTCAAACAGCGAAATCATTCAAGAGATGTTTTGTGCCTGATCTTGGAGGCAATATAGGCAAAATAATTAAAAAGATCATTCTGACATGCCTCTAACTGAAAACAACGCAGAGGTTATTTACTTCCTAAAGAGCCCCCAGTGTGCAATGGGCACTTTCCTTTCAGATAAATCATTAAAATGATCTCCATGTCAACGCAGGAGCACAGACCATTAATAAAAGATTGTATCACTTTACCTAAAAGGTACCTAAAACCCTGAGGTGATTTATTTAGTTTCATAAGCAGATTACTTTCTTTTGTCCCAGGAGGCTGAGTGGTTGCGCTGTTTAATGTGTCAGAGCGATTTAGCGTGCTGACCGAGCTGCATGGAGTTCAAGTCATGACTCTGTCACTTCAGCTGGGACTGGGAGCACAGAAAGGCCAACCCACAACCACTTACAGTTAAAATGAAGCTCTCTTTGTTGAAAAATCAAGTCTTATTCTTTCAGGTCAAGAACTGATATTTATGGTTTAAAGCTATAGTGCGTAGTTTATGTCGCTCCAATGAGGAATTCTGAGTAATGACAACAAAACTGTCGGTGCATCCACATGATACAAGCCTTCCATGATTGCGCACCACCCCCACCCCTCCTCCACGCAGTTACTTGTAACCATGGAGGATTGAAAAAACATGATGGACTCTTCAGAAGAGGTAATTATCTTTGCTTGATCTTCTGCGCGTGAAAGTCGCTGGGCGACAAAAAATTCTGGACATAGCCATACTGAGAAATAGCTTTATATCAACTCTTTGGCAATGGCTTGAATGTACCGGACGTTCATTAATATAAAAAAGTTACGCACTAAAGCTTTAATCAAAGCACACACAAACAGTTAGTAGTCACAACAGTGTTTAAATACAGAACATCAGTCTATGCATTTACAACTATTTTAGTTTCATACATTATTATGTCATTCTAAACCAACAGATTGCCGCAGGCTGTTGCAGTATTACAGCAAAAGATGTCCAACAGTGATTTCAAACATGTTTTAGAAATCCAATTTTTGAAAAGGAAATAATTGATGCCATACCACTTTATAGCATTAGTTGTATGTGCTACTTGGATGTCACAGTAATGGCACACAAAGCAGGTGCTCCTGATGCACAAGTTCAAGGCACACTGCTTTGTTAAAGTACCAGATTTTCCACGGCCATTATTATTTAGGCTAAATGATTAAAAGCAAGACCAGGTTGAGTTATTTTGAGATGCCTCCACCAGCAGTATATCTAGCAATCAATGCCAAGAAATCTGGGTTTTAAAACACAGTCATCATCTTCTTTAAAAGAAGACTACAATGAACTGCATGTATGGGGTTAATGCTCAAATACACTTCTCAAGAAGTGAAAGTGAAATGCCAGTGGCTAATGGGTTGAAGACAATAAATAACCTGAAAGAGTTCTGCATTTTTCATATAAAACTCTAAAAGCTTCCTCTCCCATTGAGTAGCAAATCAGCAAGCAATTATCCTACTCATTAGGTAAGGAGGACAATATATGATTTCCGAGAGGAAATAACTTAATAAACAACATCAGCCTCACAACAATCCACTGGTCACTAGGAGTGAAAGAAATTACAAGCTTTATCTGATGTCACAAAATACGATTAACTGCGCCCAGATAGATATCTAAAAGAAATGGTGAGGCCAAATACTCCATAAAATGCAATTAAGCATATTAGCTCATCTCCCTAAGGTGTGGAACCAATTGATCGCCAAATGGTCGGACCTTTGCCATCATTGCAGTAGCTCAATGGCATCCTTTAAACAGGGTTATTAACTTACTGTATATGTAACTCTGGGCGGTTGAAGCAGACACAGACCATGTAACAGAAAGTGAAAGAATAGCTCAAGAGTGATTAAGATGCTCCAGAGAAACAGTTTGCAGCACAATCTTACCAGGTGAAAAGTGGGCCATCCAAACATGATGGGAATGTGCGAGGATTTGCCCCCGAAATGTGAGGAATCAAGAGAATAAGTACAGCAAAAGAAAGCTGTGGATAGAGCGATATGGATACTTGCTTTTAAAGCTTCTCAATGGTGGACAGTTTGACACTGTTGGCAAGGCTTTCAATAAATCAACAGCATTATGACCAATGTAATTGTTCTTTGATACAAATAATAGAGAAGAATTACCAAGGCCAACTGTTATCTTCTAGTCAAATCATACATGCAACATGCTACATGAGACGACAGCAATGTTTTGGGAGTGAGGTGGTAGTTACCTTATCCAGTATGTGATAAGAGGATTGGAACCACAATAATCATATGTGAGTTTGGTGAAATAATACAGAAAATAGTCCAATTAAAAGTGATAATTAACTGTGTGACAAAGTCATGTAAGGAAAAAGTTCAAAACATGCTGTTTAACAGAATGTGTTACATTTGTCAAGGCAGGTCTCTTAGCTTGGGGGTTTTAAAACTGTTTGCAATTCAACAAACATACCCTCTGATGGATATTGACAAATTGGAATTTTGACCTGATGGTAAACCTAAAGTAAAAGTTGTTTGTTTGTACCTAATTTCATTGCAATTAATCCTGCATTTGGTGAGATATTTCAGTTTGGACCAAAGTGGTGGACCAAACAGGATGTACCCTCGACCCTTGCAAAGTGGCTCTAGATGTGGGTTTGATGAAGAATTGTTTGTGACGTGTGCCTTAATGACACTGCCCTTTCCTGCAGGAACTAGGAAACAAATAAGTATCTCAATGAGGATTTCTGAGTCATTAGTCCTTCAGCCCACCAGTGATGGATGTCACTGCCCCACTGCCTCTAACAGCTTTTCTGTCACATCTCTCAGCTGCATATACAGCTGAGAATTGTGGGTACAACTATATTAAAATATACCCCCTGTATAACCCTGTACAGGGATAGGTTTTAAATAAACAAAGCAAGGATAACACAAGAAATCACCCAGGCATTAGATTGGTCTTTTGGTGGCCTGGTTACCATATACATTTTAGTGAGCTTGGAGTTGCTCCCCCTCTGTACAACAGTTAGGTTTTCTAAAAAAAAAAACTAAAAAGTGTGACAAATACCCCCAAAACAGAAAGAGCAGCACAATTGGTGTCATGCTTGGGGATTAGCATATAAACAATGCTTAATTTATTTGGCATTTGCACAGCTCTGGTGGTGATGCGCCAGTTTGGTCTCCCTCAGTGTAGTAAGGCTGTCGGGCAATGACTCAGTGTCGCTAATTTAGACTGTATCAGCCCCTCAGACCTGACATTGATTCTCATGTGCTGTTAACCTCTACATGAAATGAGAACTGGGCAGTTTTACAGTGTGCACTATTATAATATCTACATCTAGGTTTAGCCCACAGGCGTACCAGACATGTACATTTGAGTTGCTGTCAAAGACTCATTCACACATTGACTAATCAGTGTTATCAGCTAGTGTAATAGCCATAAGCACTGCACTATTGGATTTCTTGGCAGAGGGAGCTGTAATATCTCTGAGCCTTTAGTGTTTTATTTTATAAATGACGTTTAAGAACATAAGACCCTGACAAAAACTATTTCCAAGCAGGTTCATTGTGAGAAGTTACTAAAGCTACATGATCTACTAATTGGTCTCAGGCTATAACTTAGACAGTGTGTCCCAGACCTAGGCTTTTCTTTTCTTTTTTAACAATGAGGCAACCAGTTCTCTGAGTTTCAGCATCATCATCTTTTCCAAAACTCAGGAAAAGGTAGCTGGAGCTTACCTAGTAGTCTACACTCTGTCCAGTCTCCAGCCTGCCGTCTTTAAGATATGTGAGCATACCCATTGGGGCCCAATTGTTCCACTACCATGACACCTTCTGTTTGGCACGATTATCAGTGATACTGTGCTGATAATGCGAAACCCCTGTCTCGTTGCTTTCGTCTCACGATCCCCTCCTGACTGTACACTGAACTCTGATTGCCTTCCTGTGTCAGAGCATTTAATCTGCATATTACTGACTTGACTTTCTATTTTCCTCCTGTTTTTTTCACAAAACATTTTGCTCGCAACTATCCTTTTTGCTGCTACTTAAAAAATCTGTTGGCACAAACAAAAGAGCTGGTTAAAGCATTGTGTGTCTGTCTCCTTCAATAAACGGCTGCCGTCAGATCTTTAATGAAAAGCAAGACTGCACAAGATAGAGGGCAGAAAGAAAAAGGCTTTCTGGGTAGAAGAGACACTTTTATCTTTTTACTGTCAAACTGTAATTTCCCTTCTGAATTCTTGGTCTTTTTCTATTTTTATTGAATAGGGACATTTCCCAGCCGCAGCCTCTCCTATTTTTGTCAAGTGGGCTGATTGAATGTGAAGTCACAGGAGAATTGCCATCTTTGCAATAGAATCACAGTTAAATGGTTAAAATATTGCATCTTGAATATTAAACTAGGATAGCAAATTACTATTATTCTCCGCGGTTTCCTAAAAATTTCTTTGTGTTGTGTTTGGATACCTGTGTGAAGAATAGTTGTGCACTTCAGAATCAGTTGGGCTGCAGTGAAGAAGAAGCCTCAGGGCTCCACAGAGATTTTTGTTCCTGAGATTCCCTCCTCCTCTGTCACATTAAGTTGAAATGTGAGGCTACCTTGTCCAAAACAGTCAACTCGTCTGAGAGCCAACTAGTCTAGGGTAGTTTAATAAATAGCTTTAGCAGAGCATAATGGAGGTAAGATGGGACCTACTTACTGTATGTCTTGTTTCATTACAGGTATATGAATGTAAATAATGAGATTATGAGGCTGACATTTCAGAACAGATCCTTTGTTGTCTGAATGGACTTTGGTGTCATTGTTTGTATTGTTTGCTCTGGCGGTAACCAATTAAACCAATCAAAGAGACAACAGTCATTGTGTTCAGAGAGCCTTTTTTCCTGACTAATTATATCACCTCAGGAAAGGCCATGCATAGGCTGTGGAGTGGAATTTAAATACGTTTGTGTCTTAGCAAATGCATGAGTCGCTAATGTGAAAGCTGCAAACAGGTTCTCCAACTTTCCTACTTTCCATGGAGCAAAAACATGCAAGCAGCAGCACACCGATAGCACTGCAGCGTACAGCGACAGATGGCTTTAGAAACTTTGTAAAACCCAAAGCACACAGAGGCTCTATTATTTGACAATGTAAGCAAACTGCACATTTGCCAGCAGGACACAGTGCTAAGATTGCCGCTGTAAAGAAGAGGCAATGGCAGCAGTTTCCTTTTGAGGGAATTCAAGCTTTTCTGTAGCAAATAGGTGGAAGCTTGATTTTTCTGGCTCTGCTGATGAATTCACTTCCAGATGGAATAATGTTTGCTCAACAACATACATGCCTGTTTTTCAGAGTGACTTTGCAGTGTGGACCCAGTGTGGACCCACTGCAGGAAGCCAATGTCAGTCAACCAACAACAACTTGACAGAAATTAAAGATTTCTTAAATCTTTAAGTAATCTTAGTATTCTGTATCATACAACACAAAACATGTAAATTTACGGTTTGCTGTTTTCTATATTCTGCTTACATATTTCTTGGTTTATGGGGCAAATAGAGTACATAATAGGGATGGGCGATATGGATAAAATCCTCTATCATGGTATATGTATATTTTAAATCTTGATATATTGAGATATCATGATATTAAGTAGTTACTGTGAAATTTGATAGGCCAAAGCACTTTATCACATCATCATCATTGATGCAAATACCATATATATCATATAAAACCAAAGCAGTCCTGCTCATTAATTTGCAACATTGTCCACTACTGTCTAATACTCCTAGAGATGTTAAATTGCTAGCTACTGAGGTATAAACGGAACGCCAAAATCTGTGATGGCACCATAGACTGTATAAAATAGTACACAAATCTATATTGTCTTTCGGTATAAATCACCCACCCCTAGTACTGCTATAAGATATTTTATTCAAAGTTATCTGGTTGGATAAATCAATTTAAATCTGTTTGATAGCTAGACACAATCAATGCAACACAGAGGATGAGAACATTACACACAAAAAAATCTGCTGTACTTATAGTTGGAGACTTGTCAAAAGTTCTAGATTTCTTAATAACGACAAAGATATTGTTCTTTACAATGTCCCACAACACAGCTATGCAGTAGTGTTTCTTTGTGAACTGCATTCAGCTGCCCCCTCACTGTAGTGATACCTGAATTTCACTCAGTGTGCCTTTAGTACTTATGATGACCTCCCACGTATTTTGCAGCTGCATCTGACTCCAGCATGCTAGAGGCACTTAGTATGTGTAAATCTGACTCTGTTTAGGCCTCTTAAGTAAACCACTGATGTTACAAATTGTTAAAACAGTTACCACGGTAGTTGTCTACTTGACGGATTTATTGTAACGTGTATGTATCTTACTATCTGGGTCTGTATATGGTGTAGGAGCAGTACTCGTGTGACTGGCAGACAAGCTGGCTAAGTGACAGATGGGAAGATGTCCATTTCTCAGAGTTGTTACCCTTTGGCTGTTTTAAACATCTCATGCGGAGCAGAGGGGCCCTCCGTGGTGCCACTTCACCCTCTCCATTGTGTCCAGAGCTCCGGGAAATATCACTTTCCAGTGGTGAATCCAGCCATAAAAATGCAGAAAGCTGTTTGGCCCTTGAGACTAGCTGCCTGTGCACACAGGCATGAAAGGCCCACCACTGCCCCTGTGTGTCAACGCTCTAATGGAAGCCCAAGGGAGATACAGTCTTCTCAATAAATGATTCAGAGAAACCAGGCTTTCGTAGAATGCCATTCCACCTAGTTACGGCAAGGGTAAATCTGGCCAAGGGTGGGAAGGAGAGAAGATTGACTCAGTTGAATCAGGAGTAGCCGCTCGGCACAGAGAGATTACAAAGTTGAGAATGTTACTTTAGGAGTCAGAGGCTGTGTGAGCATTTAGTATTCAGTGTAATAGTTAAGTATGTTATTAGTGTGTGTTAACAGAGCAGACATTTCAAATCTATCTGCACCTACATGTAACTGTGACAACAATAAAACCAGATGTTCAGTAGAGCTGCAAATATTAGTTGATTATTCGAATAGGCAGGCAGTCGACAGACATTAAGTTGGTAACAATTATAATAATCACTTAACCATTAAAGTAGTTTTTAAGCAATGCATATTAAAAAGGATAACTGGTTCTAGCTTATCAAATGTAAATATGTGGTGGTTTTCCTACAGTTGGTCAGAGATATTAAGCCATGTGATTATGGCCTGTGCGAAATTGCAAAGGACCTTTTTCAGTTTATGACATTTATAGACCACACTATTAATCAATTAATTGAGAAAATATTCTACATGCAAATTAATCAATATTTAAAGCAATCATCAGTTTCAGCCTTAATGTTAAACATTGAAAAGAATTACCGAACTGAGGCAAGACTGAAGTCTGCAAATTCATTTTTAAAACACATGTCAAATCTTTAAAACACTGCCATGTGCTTCAAACAATGGTCAGCAGTCATGTTAAGTATGCATGATTTGTAGTACATGGGCTAAAACATGAAGTATATTGCTATCAGGGGTGCACTATGGTAAAATAACCTTTAAAAATCAGAAACTCTCAATAAAGAGAAGAATTCCCAGGCTCCACTGTAATGGGGAAAATTAGGAGATTATCGTATTGGTCACACACAATTGCATCGCCAACTGGGAAACAAAGGGCCATGTCTTTGAAAACTCTCAGAGGACACTGTAGCAAGTCATGTTCTGTAGGCGACAAAGTCATTAGGCCTCATCAAACCTACTGTCATGACCATTTTACAATTTTTACCCAACATATTTTTTTGAGGATCAAAAACAGACATAAAAGTGAACCACAGAATGGACCAAGTTTATCATTGCTTTACCTTAAAGAGATTCAACAGAGTAACGTTCAGACAATCTGTAAATTCTGTTTTGTTTTGAAAATCTAATCTTATGTGATATAATCTCTGGCTACTTTTTATGGAAGGCACTACACACTCCAAACTGTCCCGAGGAGGTTGCTGAGTTGGACTGGGGGCACAGCAGCACACTACTTACTTTTCACCTTCTTATGGAGACAGTAGTGAGCAGAATAATTTCTTTGAGATTGTGTTATATTCGTTGATTATTTAGTGTGACAGCCGTGAAAAGTTGAACTATGAAAGTGAGGGCGACTGCTGTCTGCGAGACACTGTGCTGTACTTGGCATCCAAACAGCGAGGCAGGACAGGCTAAAAAAAAGTGCTGCTCAATCGTCAGCAGGGGATTTGGAGTGACAGCTTATTTGAGAGATTTACTGTAATGTCACTTATGAGGCTTCATGGAGGAGTCTCCCGATTCCCTAATCATTGACATTGTCAGAGCTAAATGTGACACACTGGAAATATGTTCGTTGATCAATGTTGTAATGAGGAAGACAAATAGGAAAAAGTGGCCATTAAACAAAGAAAATGTGAGAATTAACTTGATCCCAGTTTGTGCGATCTCTTCTCAAAAAGGATACTTCATCAAACCTCCCATTTTTAAGTAAAATCATTAAAAAGTCTGTTTTTCAACCGCTTACCACCCTCTTGGACCTAAACAATTGTTGTGATGTTTTCCAGTTCATATTTCAACCACCACAGCACTGAGGATGCTCTTGTTAGGGTCTTGAATGGCATCCATTTAAACAGAGACAGTGGAAAATTTTCAGTCTTGGTATTATAAGATCTCAGTGCTACATTTAACACAGTTGACAACAACATATTACTAGACAGACTGGAAAACTGGGTTGGATTTTCTGGCAAAGTACTTAACTGGTTTGAATCCTATTTGAAGGACAGGGACTGCTTTTTGTCGATTGGTAATAACACAACTGATACAAAAATGATGTAGAGTTCCCCAAGGCTCCATTCTTGGGCCTCTTCTGTTCAACATCTACATGCTTCCACTAGCGTACTGTAATTTGTTTTTATAAAGAGAAATCTGATAAAGTAAGTGCTTTGCTTACCAAATTGCCTTAATGCCATGTACATAGCAGAAGCATACGTCATGTATTGCAAAGAGACACAGGAGGTGACCAGCTGTGACAGATACTGTTAATGTGTGTATAAGTCACCTGCATGCAGATGTTTTCAATGAGCTGACATAGCTTCACCTTGTAAACTTTAAACTAGAAAGGCTCATAAAGCTGAGCAGAAAGAACCTTGGGACAGTAGACCCCTTTGTAGCTATTAACCTTGTCTGAGGTTAACCATGAGAAAAGCTAAGAGGAGCATAACTTAAGTGGTTTGCATGCTTAATTAATAGCTGGTATTTTGAGAGCAATCTGATTGTACAGCTAATATAAATTAAGCCTCTTAGGATAAATCTTCAGAAGTGGAGCGAAAAATAGTACTTTCAAAAGGCAGCTGTGAGAACTGTTTTATCCACTTTTTATTTAGCTATGAGTCCGAGCAGCTTAGCTTATTCTCCTCAGGGGAGACATGGTGCTGATTGTCTTATGGCCCCACAGGGACAGAGGGTTAAAAACCTCCCATGCAATCACATAAGATCCAGTATCATCATGTGGTAAGACAAAGCAGAGATTGTGTCTCTAAGTGTAAGAAGAGTTTACAAAACTGACACACGGAAGCACAGGTGATTAACTGTGTCATGTATCTTTTAGTAGACACAGTCATTTCAAACACAATCCAAAACCAATACTGACAATGAGTGTATTCCAATAACCCCTTCCCTCCAACCTCTTAACACAAACCCAGAGGGACTTACATGGCCTTTTCTCTCCCTGTTATGCATGCTCTGTGAAAATATAGTCCCTCATAAGCTGATCAGACAGCAGTCGACAGTGAAAGAGACAGGAGGGGAGTTGAGCACAGTCCTACAACATACAGTGTACTTTTACAGCACTGGCTTCTTATTACCGCTGCCTTCAATGGCCAAACTATTGCATGTTCATAGCAGAGGGCTTAGCATATTTTTGTGCACATCGATCTAAACATTAGTTGTGAACATATTTTCACATTTCTTAAAACAGAGTTGTGCTTCAAACACATTTCCGACAGTCTCATAGCAACAGTGGTATCCATTAGCAACACTTTTTACTAAGCCTTACTTACTCAGAGCCTTAGTTTTCAATGCATGCCCTTTGAATGAAGGTAGGCAACTTTTTGCAGAGCATACACAATGTAAAGATAGCACTCAGTCTTCTTCAGTAACAGTCTCAAATTCATCTTCAGCTGTCTCCCACGCAGCTTACATAAGGTATTGATTTGAGTGTGCCAGACTTCAAATGGAAAAACAAGTGAGTAAGACGCAACTCTAAATAGCTTAGCAAATAAAATATTTAAATCTTATCAAAGATCTGTAAAATGACAGCAAACTGACGCCTCTGAGTTGGGAAGAGTGAGCTCAGAAACAATCATTTGGCTAAAGCAAAACAATGAGGCACCAACCTCACCTTGACATGCCTCCCCAAAAACTGAACATTTGAGCAAAGAATTGAGAAAGAAGAAAGCAGCATCCATATAAATTCAAGTAAATGTTTTCTTAATATATGTGTATGTATCGTGGTTTGGTATTATCTGGCATCAATTAATTGAACAGTTGAATGAGTTGAAAGGGTGTCACACCCATAAAGTGACACTGAAAGATCATAACAACAAATGAGAGCAACATCGTCAGTAACATATTCACCTGCTTGTAGTATCATTGCTTCAGCGCGCGCACACACACACATACATACACACACACACACACACACACACACACACACTTCTCATATTCTCACATTTTTGCTGAAAACATTCTTATTTTGTTCATATAAAAACAGATCGCAGTGTGCCACAAACATAGGTACAGTAAGATTTTACCTGAACATTTTCCTAAGCCTTCCGAGAATAATGAATACACAGGAAAATACACAAGAAATTATTCAGTAATGCATACAAGACAGAGCAGTAACAATCTAGTGAAAACATTGCATCTTATGCAAGTCAAACCCTTAAATAACAGCAACACCTGTCATTCTTCTGTGATGACAATCTTGAACCTCTAATTAAGATAGTTGCATCTTGCATCAGTTTCCCACATCCACCAAGGTGATAAAGAGTTGAGATGGTGTAATGTCAGCACAAAAACTCTTTTCATGCAAAATGCTAAATATTCATCATTAATTTATTGCTAGATCAGTCTTTCTTTAAGGCTTTACAATGCTGTGATTGATGTAGCAATACTCAGGGGAATGATAAAGAAATCATTACAGGGTTACATAAGTTAGGTTTTCTGTTCACTTGTCTGAAAGCTGAAAGTCTTTGACAGGAAGAATGAATGAACATGGAGAATGAAGAGACTGTTGTAAACCAACAAGTCAATACCCTGACAAATACATCTTGCTCAGCTATTGATTTTTCACAATAGATGAGAAGCAAATTACCAATTGATAAAGAGAGTGAAAATTTAACACACAACCGGTTAAAAGAGTTAAATGGAAGAGTTAAACATAAAGTGAAATATTATAATTCCATTTTTTTTTTCCTTTACTTTCTATTCCCCCTTTACCTTTCTAATAAAAACAGATATTCCTTTCATGAGGAATGTATCCATTTTGCAAACAAAATGGATGAATTTACATGGTGCCTTTCTACCAAACCAGACAAAATGCGTCATTCACACACACATTCCTACACGTATGGTGGCGGAGCTGCCATGCAAGGCACTGGCCTGCCATCGCCCCATCAGGAGCAACTTAGGGTTCAGTATCTTGCTCACGGACACTTTCACTTGAAGCAGAAGAAGCCTATAGGATCAAACCGTCAACCTTGTGATGAAAGGACGAGCTGCTTTACCTCTTGAGCCACAGCCGAGCCAAGCTTCCAACCTTAAAAATGTCTTGGGGGCTCAAAGGCTTTTTAGCTTTTGAACACTCTGACTACTGCTGAGAGAGAGACTGAATGAGGTCAGTGGATTGATGCTGCAGGTAGAAAGAAATTGGGAGTCCGCTGACTGACAGAGTGGAGACGTGACATCAGCCCAGAGGGCTGATGGGAGTACAGGTGCACGCTGGTCCAGACTGCCTCGTCAGTCAAACAAATAGCATTCTGGCCCTTGAGCATCCTAAACCATCAAAAGGAAGGTCAATTTTAGAATAATATCAGTGAAATACCTTCTTCAGCTACTGTTCCACTTTCAGTATCCACATCAAAGGCTGCAGGATATGGACAGCATATGTGATGTGTGATAAATGTGATGGATCCTTCAATGCCAATTTACAATGCTATAAATGTAGATTTAAGTAACCAACGTCTGTTTTCTAAAGGACATTGATGGAAGGTGGTAAATTGCACTTCTTTTCATTGTTCTTATACAGGCAGAAGACTGTTTACCTTTCACAGCTGTTGGATTCTCGCAATATCATGAGATCACGCAAGAATCACAGGATCACATATCACACAAAAAAACGTCTTCTCAGGCTTCAAGTAAAAAGCGTGTCCGAACAGCAGCGAACCTAACCAATCAGAGTCTGGTGAGGAGCTACTGGCAGCTACGGGCATGGTTTAGGTGGAGGTGAGGGGCGCAACTGTTCATTAAAAACAACAATGGCAGACGTGATAGACAGATGGCTCATCCAATCACCTGCCAGGTATTTTTTTGAAAGTGCCTGCCCTTTTCCAGACAGATTCCAATGACAGCTTCTCAGATGTTTCTGTGTAACAAATCATCTGGCTCATCAGGTTAGAAGACTGGAACATGCTTCCAAGTTATTGCATTTAACTTTAGTAAAAAAAAGCTGTGACTCCTTTTATCTGGTAACAGATGATTACGGCACCTGATTTTGATTTAGTTTTAATTATAGTGTATATACATTATATATAAAATGTATATAAGTTTTAGTCAAATTTTAGTCATTTTATTTTTTTTTTTAATTTTAAGACATTTCAGTCTAGTTTACGTTAGTGAAATTTTAGTCTCACCTTTGTCATGCATTTTATTTTTTTCTAACTATTTTAAGGCTACAGCTGTCGCCATCTTTGTTGTGTACAGTTGACATAGTTACTGGTGTTTTTCTAGTCTATCGTGAGGTTGGTGGTTTACTTGTTTACACTCAGTGTCCATGTCACTCTGTTCTGCAGTAGTACAACATACTGACTCTGCTCAGCTGAATGAAGGACAGTTTGAACAGAACCGCACATCCTCATTCCTGCTTACCTTTACAAAAAGAGTTACGAAAAGAAATTAAGTTTTAATAAACTGTCACAATCACAATCATTAGTTTGTGGTTTGCTTTAGAGGCCATAGGTTATGAACCTCTGCGTCTGAGATAAAAAAAAAAAAACACATTGGAAACACTGATGCATTTCCACGGACACTTGAGGGGATGGCTAATCTCAGCCTTCATGCCCTTTTAAAGATGGACAGGAGCAAGCAGAAAATTCAAAAAACAGAAATCAGCCTTGCTGGTTGAGTGCTGCACAAACCAGCAAAGGTGTAGCAAGGAAAAGGCTCGGTCACTTCACAGTGAGCAGCCAAGAGGAACAGATTGCTTCTGCTCTGCATGATCACAGTAGGGACTGGCCTGAAAGGGGTCTTTGTTTGCCCAGGGGGAAGCAAGAATGGCATGGCTTGGCTGCACAGGGTGGCATGTTGTCTGGTGTAACTGGGACCGGGGTGGCGTGGGAGGCTGCACGTTTTTACTGCAGGACATTTCCCTCTGTCTTTCCAACCTCTACTCGGTCATGCAGCTCTGGGAGCTATGATGTCATTCAGCTGCAGGTAGTGGGCAGCCTCTGGTGAGTCTCACTAAAAGTCTGAGATTTAAAGAAAAGCTGACATATTCCAGTGTTTATTCCCTGTGCTCTATGCTTGATATAAATGCTAAAACAAAATGCCTTTCCATGGTTAAATGGGAACAATTTGCTTAGTCATCCTTAATGTCAATTTGTGATGCATCTGTGGTGTGCTCTCATGCATCACAAATTGAACCACTTAGCAAGTGCTACCAACAGAAAATTGCAACGTGGGCTAAGGAAATACATCATTCCATCTGTACACAGCATACTGTGTATGAATGTTGGTAACATCTTTTCTTAGAAGCTAAATAAAGAGTTACCCGTCAACACAACATGACACGATAGTACGGAGCTGAACATTACGTTTACAGTGGTGGGTTTGGTAGAGAAGATCCATCAGCTCACACTAAAGTGAACAGAGCGCTGTGGTCCCAGAAGCAAAAGGCGTCTCAACATTATCATCACCTTCTTTGCCCACTGCGGTGGTGCTGGTGTCGATGTTCTGCTCTAGATGGATGAGCTGTCTTAAAAAAAATATTTAAAAAATCTCACAGCCCCATAAGATGAGAACCTCCCTAGTCAGCAAAAGAAAACTGCAACTGGGAAGTATGCTGATTGGTTTGTCAGCATACCTGAATTTATGGCTCAGACGGCACGCCATCAAAATGACAGGGACAAGTGATTCACCGTAATGAATGAAAAATACATGTACATGAAGCCTGGAAACACTTGAAATCACAACGCTGACGCATCTGATTGAGGTTTGAGAAATATATAACCTATAAAGAAACAACTAAAAAGTCAACTGAGAGTCAAATGGATGCAGGGTTTTATTTGAGTTACTATATAACTCAAAGTGCAGTATTTTTCCAGAAAATGTAAAGACACAAAACAGAAATAAGTCGTTCGGGTTGACTTTCTAAACTGAATAAAGCCAAGTTGTTTCAATCCCACAGAAACCACATAAACACTAAATCGGTTTTAATCCTGCCAAATGAGGCTCTTGCTTCTTTTTTACTTTCCCTAATTAATAAATAACTTGTAATCAAAATTGTAATCCCTGTTCTGGGATGAATAAGGCAACATACAGCCATCTATTCATTTTCATTATTTGAATTCAATGGAAGGCAGAGAGAGTCAATGTTTTTTATGGGCACATCGTTAGGGACATGTAAATCTTCTCTGTGCTACAGAAAACAAAAAAGACACACATGCACATACATCAGCCATGTGTAACCGGCTGTCTGGTCCAGTGACAGTGATGAATGAAGGTATGCTAAAAAGGTCTTTAGGATGATGCATTGTCTATTTAAATAACAATTGTCATCGCTTGATGTGATTCTGTGATAATCTTTATAATGAAGCGGGACGCTCTGTGTGTGTGTGTGTGTGTGTGTGTGTGTGTGTGTGTGTGTGTGTGTGTGTGTGTGTGTGTGTGTGTGTGTGTGTGTGTGTGTGTGTGTGTGTGTGTGTGTGTATGTATGTAGTATGGCGTTATTTTTTAGTCAAAAGTTATGAGCGTGTAACACACGCTCACGAGCACATTATGTTATTTCACACGCGCAAAAATGAACCTTCAGCTGGCATGATAAAAGTACTCGCGCACAAATTCAACAACCGAGAGGTGTAGGTAGCTGCGAGCGAGCGCCTGGCTACTCTTACTCTGCTTGTACAGTGGAATCCTGCTCGCGCGCAGCGGCCTTTTGCTCGCGGTGTGGATTTAAAATAAAGTCGTTGTGTTTCGAGAAAAAACTCATTAAATATTGAGAAAAAACTTGAAATACAACTTTATTCTCAATATTTAATGAGTTTATTCTCAACAAATTTCAGATTAAATTGCTATAACACTGTCAAACACACAGCCCCCATCATATCATCAATATCACTTACGCCTACATCTTCAGGTGTCGCCGCCATTCCGTCCACTGTGCAGTGTTAACTGAATGACTGAACTCCGTCAGATACTGTGACTCCGTGCTTCCTGTAATGAGAGCTGTCAATCAAGGATGTCCATGTGTGAAAGTGACCAATCATAAGAGGGTCAGTGCCCTCCTTGGTTTCCGCCCCCAAATTGTCAAAAGTCATGTACTCGAGCGAGCAGAAATCAGCTGAGCGAGCAGAAATCCACACCGCGAGCAAAAGGCCGCTGCGCGCGAGCAGGATTCCACTGTACAAGCAGAGTAAGAGTAGCCAGGCGCTCGCTCGCAGCTACCTACACCTCTCGGTTGTTGAATTTGTGCGCGAGTACTTTTATCATGCCAGCTGAAGGTTCATTTTTGCGCGTGTGAAATAACATAATGTGCTCGTGAGCGTGTGTTACACGCTCATAACTTTTGACTAAAAAATAACGCCATAATGTAGCCTATGTCTCTGCGTCTTTGCGTCTGTCTTTGAAATATCTCATGAACCGTTCATCCAATCTACATCACACTTGCGTTTCCTGGGTAGTACCAAATTAACTTGTATTCAATTCGTTAGAGATAATACGAAACGAGACAACACTACACCGGCTTCATTAAACACTGGCTGTGGTGATATCAACATGCAATATTGTTGACGAAAAAGACAACACTAAAAGGTTTTAGCCCCCTCTCTCTTTCTCTCTCTCTCCACACACACACACACACACACACACACACGCGGTTATGGTGGTTGATTAACCGCAGATATGTGCTGATTAGCTCTCATAACCGGCCGGATGGGTAGCACACTGCCATGAGTCCATCAGGCAACTGTCTGATTACTCCACATTTTCATTGTGATATTTTGTGATTACATTCTGAATTTGCCCTATTCTCGGTAAATATAGTAGTACAATGTCTTCCTCTGATGTAGACATACACTGTAAATCAGTAGTAGGCTATACAGGGGAGTTGCACATTAAGTGGTT
The DNA here is from genome assembly GCA_023631565.1 of Gymnocephalus cernua. Lineage (NCBI taxonomy): Eukaryota > Metazoa > Chordata > Actinopteri > Perciformes > Percidae > Gymnocephalus > Gymnocephalus cernua. The sequence continues at coordinate 26,546,148 of CM042431.1, read as the reverse complement.
CGGGGTCATTCTGTAGGCTTAAGTCATTTTGGGGTACAATTTGGTTTTGAAGAATTCTACAAGCAGCAATACCACAGGCCAAGCAATTGGCCCATTCCAAACAGGCACATTTTCAACAGGCACTGTACTTGTAATAATCAAAACAAAATTAACAATAGACAGATAATCAGTCATTATACAGTCAATTATTAATAGTATCATCATCATCATAAGTGTTCTTTATCCAGACCTTCATAATATCAAAAGAGACATTTCTCATAACAAGTTAGCCATTAATTATAAGGCTCATATGTCATACTGTCCTTGAGTAAGACACTGAACACCCAAGTTGTTTCCAATATGGCTGTATGGGAGATAAATTAAAGTTGCTTTAGCCAAAAAACAAAACAAATGACGGGTTTCCATCGAATTATGTCCTGTGATCTTGGTTAATGAAGGCAATGTCATAACCCAATGTGCATACATTATGTTAACAAATCCCCTGTTGAGAACCATGACCTTGAGTCGAATTCACTAGTAAACCCCTTTTCAGACAAAAGTCCTCTAAACTCTGCTGTGGAAGCCCAGGGAGAACTTTGCAAATCACCAGCCTTGAGCCCAAACTGCTGATCTCATTACCACCATGTAATCAACCTTTTTAATGATCAGCCTCCCTCGGATCACGTCATCCATCTGCTCCACTGGGATTCAGTCCTACTCTCCTAGCCCTGAGCCCACTGGAGCACCAGCGCTGGATTAGCAGAATGCTGCACCCTTCAGGCACTAATTATGGTACCACAACAAGCAGATTTTCATCTGCGGGCCGTTTTGCTGACTGTAGTGTGCATGCTGAATTTGTAAATACAAGAAGGGCAGACAGCAGTTTGATTAGCGCGTAGAACAGAAAATCTCAGAGATAACAGGTCTGGTACCCAGTTTGCATGTCACCTTTGGTGATGACTCAAATTGGGTGATATGGTGAGAAAACAAAAGGAAAAGCTTAGCGTAAACAAGGGATAATCATTCAATCATAATTCCAATAACGTCTAGTGCTGTCATGATAAAGGTAGTGTTATGTGAGGTAAGCACGGAAGTGCGTTGAGACATAGCTGGGAGCAGAGAGAGCGCACATTACACAGCACACCTGGGGAGCAATGACGAAATGAGCAGTTGCCATGGTGATGAGGTGCTACAGCATCCCAATGACATAGAAATGTAATTTTTCAGTGGCTGATGCTCAGAAACACCAAAGATACATGAGAACATGAATTACAACACAAGTGCATGTTGGAGCTGCTGTACATCAATTCAAATGTCAACACCTTTGACACGGTGCGGTTTTAAAGGTATTTTGTTCAGGAAATCAAGAAACACTTTATTTCTACCTGATATTTATTTCTTAAATATTTAAAGGTATGTTTACATGTCCAATGATGCCTTAGAAACATTAAACCCACCACATTTCACACCAGAAGGATTATTATTCGCATGCAACATACGACAGAAAGTATAGGGCCGCATCTTAATGGTTCACTGGACTAAATTCTAAAAGCGGAATGTTTTTCTATAATCCTCTCAGGCTAGTGGTTATATAAACCATCTTGATTGAGAGAAATAATCCACTACTGGATATCAGAACATAGGCACAGAGAAATAAAACTGCAGAGTGGCTTGTGATCTACACGTAAAGGTACGTGTGCAGAACGAAGTGCATATGGAGACTCAGAACAGCAAGAAAACCTGAATTAGACCTGCACAGATGTAACAATCTCTCTGCTATTCATGCTCAAGGGAAAACATCTACTCTGTGAGTCGATAATGGGGTGAGTGTTCAAAACCTTCTACTTACAAGGACAGTATAAAAAAAAGATGGATAGCAGTTTAATATAAGCTTTCAATACCACTTATATTGAATTCTCTGAGAACTTTGTTTCTGCTGCCATTCCTGACCTTATTCTCTAAAAGGAATAAGGCATCCATCTGTCTTCCTCCAGTGTTGACATACTGAAGGATTTGTGGCCATGCTTAAATAGTATTATATTGTTGGTATGGCAGTCTGCTGGGCCCCCTCTCCCTTTCTCTCACTGCCTCTCCATCGTGACTCATCAGGCAATAACCTTGACAAATGACTTTCAACACCCACACTCAGCAGATTTACAAAGCACTTTAGGATTGGCCTTCATTTCCTTCCATCTGTCATCTTCCCTATTATGTAGGTCTCCAAATGTATATACTCAGGATTCACCTTCTGAACAACCTACCTGGGAATTTGATGAAACCTGTGGGTTGGTGCAATACAGAGACATAATATTGCCTGACTAAATACGGTATTAGAAGCAATTTCATACTATGCCTGGCTTACTGGTGAGGTCCTGTAGTCTTGGTAACCAACTTGTCAACCTTATGTATTTGGGTTTCACACAGTACTGTAGAGGGCTATATATATATATATATATATATATATATATATATATATATATATATATATATATATATATATATATATATGTGTGTGTGTGTGTGTGTGTGTGTGTGTGTGTGTGTGTGTGTGTGTGTGTATATATATATATATATATATATATATATATATATATATATATATATATATATATATATATATATATACAAAATAAATAAGAGTTACTATCACTCATAAGGAAAAACAAAACCATGTGTATCTGTTGTGCAGAGTAGCTACACAAGGAGGAAAAGTGGAGCAGTGCAATATGCCAAGCACTGTCCTGAGGGACAACTACAATGTGCAGCATGTATATTACTGCCAAAGACTGCCTGTGCCTGTTTGAATTGGGCCAAAGAAACATGCTTATGTTGAACACCTCATGTTGTAGAGTAAATGCATGCATTCTGATGACACTCAGTATAAAATAGTCAGTACTGTAGATAGGAAGAAGTCTTCATTTTATGTTCACATAGCAGAAACTGTGTGCAAATCAAGTATTACATCACTGTGTATTACTGATAAATTACTGTCCAGTTATGACAGAAAATGAGCAGATTGCTTCAAATAAAAATTGTTTTGTGCTTGTAAACCAAACCTCCAATGACAGCTCTATGGTGTTCAGCCATTTTAGTCCTGAGCTACAGTTCATCTTGCCTCGTGTCCAGAAAGACTCTTTGCCAAAGTTTAGCCTTCACCCGCTGTCAGTAGCACATGTAACAGAATGTTATGCTCTGTGATTGGATGTTTCTTGTCGAAATACACTTCTACCCTATGAAATTTGATGTGTACATGCTGGTAATTTCGACTTTATAAAGAACCAGATATTTTCTAACACAGTTGTTAATATGTTGTGCTGATGATTGCTTGAAGCCATGGAAGAACTGTGAGTTATTGTCTATGAAACAAATTAATGAGACTTTTGCTTCCTGAAAGAGCATGTTTAAAATAACTCATCTCACTCCACAACTGTATAACAGTAATGATGATTCTGTTCCATTTAGGTGTAACAGTAAGCCATACGAGTGAGCAAGCATGTACAATTACGTGGCACTGGCACACCTGGCATGGCATGCAGCAATAATTAATGTTGTTAGTTACACCTATGATTGGCAAGTCAAGATGTGAAACCGTTGAGTAGGAAAGTTTGCTGTACGAAAGGCCAAACAAACTGCAAAAGAAAATTGTGGTGATCCTCAACCAGTCTCGTCCTGTGTGCTTTGATTCAAAGACAAGACTCTTAGCGATAAATCAAATCAAGGTGATGTTTGTAGTGAAAAAAGCGGGCAGTGAAGTATTGACTGCAAAGTCTGGCCAACTGTCACAGAGCAAACAGGGCCTGACAGCTGGGTGGTAATTACTCCACCATTCACAGAAGGGCAAAGACTTTTAGCCTGCACAACATTTCAAAAAATATGACAGTTCAAAACCCAGTAAAATACCAGAGACATGCAATATGCTGATTTCTGCCAAATTAGCAATAACCAACATTGGCTTTGGTCGAGGAGAAGTGGCCCATATTTAGTTTCATTAATGTAAGATGGAGTACATTATCAATGTCCTTGCATAGTAATATCTGAATATCAAACATCCCCAGTATTCAGTAAAAAATAAATCATTCATATACGCACTCATCTATTATTTTGCCGCTTGCAACTTTAAGAGTGAGTCTGACTGAGGCAATGATGTAATTAATGCAACATAACAGAAGATGTACCACATCATCTTACAATTTCACATCTCTAGTGGCTGAAATGGTGACTGTCAAATCTGCATCACTGTTGTTTCTTTGCAATGATGTGTACAGATCATGACTTATCTATTGTATGGATAGGAAACAAGCTTAGAGAGACTGGCAATTGAGGGATGAAAAGTACACGGCTATAGAAGAATAATACTGACAGCAGTTACACTACATTTGTAGCTATAATGAAGAATAATAATCTCTTGATTAATCTCGCTTGATTGTACCTCCTACAGACTGCAGCACTCCTCAGCCATGACTGCCACCGTACTACATCATTACCAAGCCAGCAATAACAGTCTGCTCCCACCAGAGAGGGGGTAATGGGATGTCCTGAAGGGCACTCCTGGGGTCTTTCCATAAAGCTCTGCTGCCACTCTTCAGTTAGCTACCCTCATTAATTATAGAGGCAAGTTAATGCCTAGTGTATAAGAAGCATTCAGGAAAGGCCAAAGGAGCCGGGACTGAGAGCAGTTGTCATTGAAGATCCCGCAGCAAAACCCAGCCATTTGGTAGGGAGGGAGAGTAACTCGTCTCTCTGCTGAATCCCACACTGAGAAGATATGAGCAATAAACTGAGTCAAGCAACACGGATAAACCAAATGTCCAGGAATAGATCAACCGCCGTAATATCTATATCAATAATGTCTTGGGGTGACAATACTGCTTTGTTTTTGCAAGCCAGAATATATTCCTTACAGCAATGTTACAGCACCACACAATGCTAAATGCTCAAATCAATAAACATTTGCAAAGAATTTGAGTCATCATTATTGGCCGAGCACAGTAACACATAAATTATAAGGAATTTAACCCCGGTTCTTAGTAGCTCTCAATATACAGTAGATACACATTGCAGAAAAGCATTACAAGCTAATTAAGAATGCATCAAATTAAGAAAATATATTGACTATTTTATCCAGGACAACAACAACACTGTAGATAAATAAAACAGAAGCAAAAAGAGACACGCATACCAATTTGAACAACAAACACAAAGACACACACACTGCAAATAAGCAAGCAGCTAGAGAAACTAGCTGCACATCTTACACAACTAGGTTACAACACGATAGAAATCCCTGAGGGACAATAAAACTGATAAACACTAGCTAGCCAGCTAGTAATTAGTAAAAGGCTAACGTTAGGTGTAGAGCCAATATATCCAATAATATTAGAATGTTGAATCTGTATTTGTTTGTTTGTTAGTTTGTTTCTCTGTTTCTTTGTGCCTTGTTGTGAGCAATCTATCAAAGAAAAGGGCCACAAGCTTGAAGTTACACATTACTCAATGTGGTAAACTTCTAAGACTCCTTTGGCTTGAAAGGCAATACAACTGTAGCGCAGTATGAGCAACACAATCAATCCAAGATATATCACTGAATCTTTCAAGTATGTTTGTACGCAGGGCAAGAGCAGATCAGATAATGATAGTCACACAATGTGTTCATGATTCATTAGCTTTGCATTGCGCTTGAGGCAGCACGTGGGCGGATTTGGCTAGGCCAACTCCTCTGTAGAGTTTATTTTCCGTACCTGCACTGAGGAATGACTTGTGCTAAAAATAGCTAAGCTTACCACAAATTGGACTACAGCGTGATCAGCAATATACCCATAGCCCACAGGATACCTAATTGATCTCTGTATTGATTGGACTGATCTACACTTAATTGCATTCCAGCTAGGAGAGCTCATATGATACATGGACTGTTATGATATTGGAAAACAAGCTCAATTTGCAGTTTAGATTTACAGCTTTGCCTCATAATGACCATACCACCTTTGGCATATCAGGCAAGCCACTGCAAATGAAACAATTCTCCCAATATAAGAACCAACGCTGAATATTTAATCTATGCCAATACATTTACTAAATATTATCCAAACAGAAACAACTGAGAAGATGTGTGTAGACTCTATTGAAGCAGCTCCTCCCCTCTTGCACTGTATGTGCAGCCGAAGAGGCCCGAGGCAAACAATCACTCTTCCCTTCCAAATGAGTTGGGAGACTGACGTGCTGGGTAGCTGTGCAAACAGCCCTTTATTCCATTCAGCGGCACCTGTCTCCCACCCTGGGGACAGTAGGGAGCTCCATGCACACCATTTATTAAGAGGGAAGCACCACTGTTGAAACAATCCCCTCCTGATTGCTATTCTGCTGCCATATGGCACACCTCTGTCTGTATACTCAGCCAAAACAAAAACACAGAGCTGCGACCGAAGCCTAAAATGATTTCCTGAGGTCTTTTTGTACAAATTCTGCAGATTTTCAGTACTACCACAGCTCATATTATATGAGCACAACACACAATGAGGAAAAAATAAGTTTTCTACAAATTCTTTTATTGAATATCATTGCTTTAAGGGTCATACTGAAGCCAAAAATGTAGCCATGTTTGCAAGTCTTCCTTATTTGTTTTCAATAGCAAGTTCAGACACTGGAGAGCACAATATATCGAGTATGTGCATGCCACAAAAATGGACACTTTCAAGATGTGGTGTTATATTGGTGTTTTGATTTTGTACCTACTTTTCTACAGTTTTGAAAGGATTTTATAGATTATCTTGTGTTGTAAATTCTAAATGTGTTCATAAGCTTTCATGAATTCGACTTTCGCACTTGAGGACATCATATTGTTGGGTTGTTGAAGTACATTCTAACAATGAACACTGTGCAAATAATGACTTTTAAGTACCATTATTCCATTCTTCCATGGATGTTTTTATCTTCCAAAGGGTAATCTTTCAGAGAATGCTGGCATCAGACTGTAGTCACTGAGAGCACTGAGAGCTCTCAGTGACTAGACAAAGTACAAGACAGGACACAATAGCAACAACTCGTCTCTAGTTTTACATAACAGAGAGCAGGGGAGTGCATCTGATGGCTCAGAAGATATCAGATGCTCTATTCAGGCAGTCATGACACAAACACCCCCAGAGAGACAATCACGGTGACAATCATATGCACAACCGTTAAATCCTAAACCCATGTCACTTGGCCTGAAAACCCATTTTCCTCGAGACAGCAATGCAGTCGTTTAGCACTTACTGTTCCTAATGTGATTTTCTTGTGCTGGATGTGGGAATACATCCAGCACAATTCTACTGTTACAATTACAAACATTATAGTGCGCAAAATGGAATTTTCTGAAGCAAATGAAAAGATGCCTGTGATTGACTCTGCTGTCTACTCACTCTCCACTATAGTCAGCAAGACATGCAGGCAAATGGAGACAGAGGGCACTGAGGAGAGGAGAGGAGAGGAGAGGAGAGGAGAGGAGAGGAGAGGAGAGGAGAGGAGAGGAGAGGAGAGGAGAGGAGAGGAGAGGAGAGGACAAGTCTTTTTATCTTGGCTTGTTGTCTAATCTAGACACACAACCTAATGAACCAGGAATGTTTTTCCTTAACTGATTTCGAGCAGCTATTGTGGCTAAGAGAGATAGACACCTGGGAAATATCTTGTGACAAGCAGTGGTTGTCCTGGCCATTAAGCGCTGGCCTGGCTTGTTTCCAGGTTGGCCAGCTAACAGATGACTCAGAAAGATATTCCACAGGAGTAATTGAGAGAAGTAATGATATGAAGGTATAAATGACCTATGATTTCTCCTTGTAATGCGGTTACGTGAGAGCGAGACAATCTTCAAGAGCACAAAGAGCGAATTCTGCAACTAACTAATTAAAATGTTGTTAGCAATTTATTTGTTGATTATTTTCTCAATTAATCAATCATTGTATTCTTACAATGCCAGAAAATGGTGAAGAATTGTCATTACAACTTCCAAAAGCCCAAGGTGACATCTTCCAATTTCTTGTTTTGTCTGACCAACAGTACCATGGCAAAACAGTTTAGTATACAATCATATAAGACAGAAAAACATCACATTCTCAAATTTGAGATCAAATATCTTATGTTGTAAGATTGCTTTATAAGTAAATCAAACATCTTAAAATTACTGATCTGCAAATTAAATATATCCTGACTATCCATGACTTCAGAAGAAGTAAGAAGTATTCTTCTAATGCAGCTCAGGGTGACATTTGGCTCCAGAAGAAGAAGAAATGTATGGTACATTAAGCTAAACTATGAAAAACACTGTTGCAGACATACATGTCAACAAGGACCAAGTTAAAATCCAAGATCAGCGCATGTAGATGCCTGCCCTTCTAGTAAGTGTTAGAAAGCTAACGAAAGCCCTAAATTAAAATGTGTGATGGGAGATCCTTTATTCTCATTTATTGCATTCAAAACGTAAATAGCATCACAAACTGGACGGAACAATATTTTAATGGCAAACACTGCTGTTACTGTTTTTATTCAAAAATTTGTTTTTGAATTGACCCAGAACCTGCAGTGGACAGCTTGCTTTGTGTCTGTGGCTTGTTGTGTATTTCCAATGGCCAGCCTCTTTGTCTCCTGTGTGTGTTCATCTATCTCCTCTCCAGAGACACTCATCTCTTCTGACTGCTGCGCTGACACACACACACACACACACACACACAAACAAAGGAAAAGGAGACTGATTGCATGCATGAATAGCTGTTAGTGTAATATGCAGGCCCAGACACACGTGGTACAATGGGTGTCTGCCCAGGAGTTTTTTTTAAATTCTAAAATGGAATAAAACATTGACTGATGGATGATATGGCATGTAAATATAGATTATGCACACAGACAGACACAATGCAAGCATACAGTACTAACCAGCCCCCCAGGAACAACGCTCAGCCTTTCCACCACTGTTTTCCAGTGGCAACTCACTGTATTGCAAGAAAAAATCCCTCTGCGTCCCAGAAAGGTTTTTTTCCTATAGGCCACTATTGTAAAAGAGACATCTGTAAAACTGCGGCCAGGGCACTTTGAACATGGGGACAACAGCGGGGAAACACTACTGCCGCATATCACAGAAGTAAACCCGGAAGCTTAGAAACTTTTTTTTAACGTATGCGCCAGGCGAGCAACTCCAATGAATTGAATAGGCACCATTTTGTGATCCGGTATCCAGTTACTATAATACATCCATGAAGCTAACACACAAATAATGACTCTCATAAAGCAACTTAGCCTGTCATCTATCTACACAGCGGAAAAAACAACTCCTTCTCTGGAGGGAAATTATTCAGAGTGGGTGGCAAATTAGACATAGATAAATTAAACATTCAAAGGGTGATTTTGCAACTCTAACTACCAAAAACAACCAGCCCGCCTCTTGTTGCACCAATACACACGGTTCTCTTCAAGCTCCTCCGTTCTCTGCCTTTCTTGTTTTCATAAGCGGATTTGTTCAACTGTGTGCGGTGGTACACCTGAGAGACGCTATGTATTGTCACTCTTCTGAACAGAGAGACAAAATACCATAAAGAAGAGTAGGAGTGAGACCTGCTGAGAGAGAACAGACATTGTACTCTCAGTGCAGCTCAAGTGGCCCTCATCACAGACTCCTAGCCACAAATGTACCAAGATCACAGGATCTTGATTTCCCTTAGAGCTAGACACTCATTTGTGAGAGTGCAGATGGCTTTCCTTAGGGGGCACTTTTACTATGATGCTTAAGATCAACCACCTTCCTCCTGGTAAACAGCACCAACCTGCTGGCTGCCGTTGCTACAGGAGATAACCTTTTTATATGTAGTAAAACATATTTTAAAAAGGGGGAAAAGTGCTGTTATACCTATTTTTTAAGGGGGTATTATCATTGTTATTGTTTAAAGCATGTGCTGGTGTTAAAACGATCATAATATGGCACCAGCGAGAATTCTCAGTGCTTGTTTAAAAAAAAAAGAAAAACTAACTTTAGTTCAGACGCCTGGATTTGTTAAACCACCTGTTTACAGTAGGCACCGATGCACCAATCTCATACACCGGATCATTTTGGTTAATGACCCGAATAAGTAGAATGGGTGTCTACCATGGCATGACTGATCAACATTAAATACAATTTCTTTGTCAATGTCATTGTAGAATTCAGATATACTATTTTCAAATATTCCAACATTCATTCAGTCACAGCTGTTGTTTGTTTGTGCCACAGCAATAAAAATGATCCCACTGAGTTCCAAGCAGTGAGGTATACAGATTTAAAATTTTCCAGTATTAGCAGAGAAATAGTTGGGTCAGTGCATTAGATATTTCAATTTTCCAAGTTCTGCAATCACAAGCTCTCAGCAGTTTTACATTCTTGTCAAGTGAGGAAACTGCACTTGTCCTCTCCTGCTGCAGTGGACAGGTTGTGCAAATCACGACTGCACCAAGCTTTAACTTGAATAACCTTTCCCAAGGGCTTTTTTTGTTTGTTTATCGCCCCACTCCTGGCAAACTAATATTGTGTGTCAAATCTCAGGACACCAGTCATTTCTTAGGTGCCAGAAGCTGGTGCATGTGGAAGCAATTATCATATTCTACAAAACATGGAACTTATGTGTACTATTAGGGCCGCTGCTAAACTTTTCAACCCTGTTTGCATGCTTTATATTTGTGTTTTATTTATACAGCTCACTGTCTGGTAGAGTTAACTGCTTTTTTTGAACAGAACAATGTACAACGTGGAAACTGAGGCTATACTGTGTATATATATATATATATATATATATATATATATATATATATATATATATATATATAAGCTAGTTGGAGCCGGTTACCTCCAGGATCTGTGCTAGGCTAAGCTAACGGTGGAGCCGTCAGACAGAGTTACGACACGCACGGAGATGAGAAGGGTATGTATCGACTTGTCTAACTCTCGGGGTTACGGTGAATAAGCTAATGTCCCAATAAGTTGGCGTGTTCCTTTAAGAATTGACCTCAAGGCAGTTACATTAATGTACTTTTTATTTAACATGAACGCACTACAGCAGTCAACACAATAAAGTGCAAATCTACAGACTCTACAGCTACAAGCTAGCATGGCATAGTTGGTACCAATGGATTTCTTAGGTCTTCTAGTTTCATATACAGACAGAGATCGATTCTGGATTTTTTGAAATTATATCGGATCATTCGAATGAAAATTGATTTGAATCGGAAAATCAACTTTTAAAACCCAGCCCTAATATATACAGTGGTTAAGTTCTGTTAATATAATGAGAAAATATGCTGTTACCGAGCAGTAATTATGTTAAACTGCCTAACATAAAGCCTGCAGGACTTGATAGCTCTTCGCTTAAGGATCTTCTTACCTGATACTGAATACATTATGCGTGACATTATCCAGCCACCAAAAAGTCATCATTCCAGTCAAATTAATACACTGTAAGTAATATCTCAATCTTCTGAGGTGAAATCCCAAAGGATCCATGAATCAAGCTGCCTTATGGAAATCAACTCAACCACAAATCCATTTCATATGAACACAGTCAACCTTAAAATAAGCCTTCTAAAACCTTTTGGATATACCGACATACAAACAATAAAAATAGCAAAAAATCATCTGTTTCTTGAACAGCAATGGCCACACTGAAAGCACTACAGAGGCAAGATCTCACAGAGCATGTTGAGTAGGTTCATCTGCTGAAGAGACAAATAAGACACGAGACACTGAGGCATGGCCGGAGGAAAAAGAGAGCTGGAAGACGGATGGGAGGGACGGCAATCATTAGCTAAAAAAACCCTGCAGTGAGGCCGTGTGCAGCAGAACCACAAGCCTGATGGTACAGACGGAGAGAAAGAGGTGACCTATGGAGCAGGATAAAAGAGAGAAATAGCAGGAGGCCAAAGGGAAGAAAGGAGAAATATGCTTCATAAAAACGGCTCACTTTTTCTCTAAAAAAAAATTCTCCCTTGTAGCACATCAAACTTAAGTGATGCAATGAAGACTGAACTGAGAGTTGAAGATTATATTAATCTCTCTACCCCACTCTCTATCAGCACTTCTGTGACTTTCACTGCTCTTTTGGCCAACAGAAGAGTGTCACGGCTGTCAGAACACATCTGATTTCAGCTCAGCACCTGTCCTGAGAGCTGATGCCACCCCCATTATTATCAATTTCCATCACAAAGCAACTTTTGTGTTGGAGAGCGCGACCAAGGATTATTCACAAGTAACGACATTGCTGGACTGACAGAGACAAAACATATGCATGCTCTGTGGCCCCCACATAGCTGATAATAAAATATAGGAAATAGGAATCCAAATGCACAAAAATCACACATTTTTTTACCCTGCTGTTGTACAACAATGTCAACAAAAAGTGCTCTTCTGCTGTTTTTCACTACAAGTGTGGTAGTATGAGAGTATGCCGGTTTTTCCTCATTAGTCTGCAGAGGCACAGGACCTCGAAGTACAGAGCGAGACAAAGACTGGATTCTCTTATACAGCAGAGAGCCCTGTGGCCAAAGACAAACAGGACCAGAGCGACGAGGACAAAGTAGAAAGGAGAGGACAAAAAGTAAAGCTGACTATAGCAGCACTGTGACTTTTGTCTATAAAAACTTTTTGAAGGAACACAGTACACAGAACACAGTTATACAGCAGCAAAAATATATCACAGTTATATCACAACTGATAGATTTTGTTCCCTGCATTAGCAGCTGTCTGCAAAGCTGCGATTGAGCATGCTATGGTTCCAATACAAAAACATTAGGGCTGTTACACAATGACTGTTACAACAAAAATTGCTCTGCACCAAATTGTGTCTCATTATAAAACATAACCCGATATCAATTGTTGTTGTCCTGCTACAGTAAATGCTGAGCCTGATATAACACTGGATTTGAAATCCTGATAGATACCAAATTGTCCTCACAAACGTTTGAGGTTGACGTTTGAAGACAGCTCCTATCTGACTCTCTAGCTTGAGGTGGTGCATCCTTCCTGTTCATCATAACTGCAGGTTACAAACACCCTTTATTATCCTTAATTGATCAAAGCTTAACTCAACACTGTTTTTCCCCTTTTAAATGAGTTAAGCTATCCGAGGCGCTCTCTTTCGCAATCCCCATGAAGAGTTGCACTGCGCCGTGTTAACTCATTTATGAGGCCACTGAAGTATATAAATATCACCAACAAGCTTTGCAATCTGTTTGCATTAATATGGCTCCGGGCTAACTCCCGTTAAAGTGAACATTGGCCTGATAGTAGAGCAGGATCATCAACACTGCTCTGCTCTTGTCCCCTTGTTATTAGCAGCCCAGTAACCACAGGAATATATTGTTCTGGTAGGAGGTTTAATATTCATGCGTCAAGGTGGAGCATAACCTCAGGCCCCTCTGTGTCACACAATACATCCCAGACAGCACAATGGAGGGCTCAGCAGACAGCTACCGACACACTGACAGACTGCCGGCCTGCTCTCCATCCAGCCAACATACACATACACAGACACACAAACACAAAGAGACACTGGGGAATATGAGAGGGCCATTTGGTGAGACAAACCCAAAGAGGCTCTGCAACCACATTTAGTGGCCTCAGCATATTGATACAATGCGGTGCAACACATTGAGGAAAGTGTTAATGTTGTGAGCTTGTGTTTTTATGAGTGCAAAGCCAAAGAGACATTTGGCATATCATCTTCAGCTTAGCTCTTTCATGAATCCCAGTAAACTAATGCAGGTCAGGCAAAGTTTAATTTGCTAGTAATACCCCGCTGGAATATCAGAGCTGTGTGCGTGAGACAGCAATGAAACATAAGGGTGAAGATTAAGGACCACATCCAAAGGCAGCAACAGAGCAGCAACCCTTTGCAACCTTGACACGATGCACCAGCCCTTTCATTATCAACAAGACGTGACTGATAAAGTATAACTGGCAAGTGGCTGCTCCCACATGTCAATTCCCCATGAGACGGATTGGAGAGGGCTGCATGCTGGGGCTGTCCTGCCCTGCTCTGCTGTGTAGATAGACGTTACAGTGATGTAATCCTTAATCGCAACCAGCCATGCGCCACAGGTTCAGCCAATCGTGATGCTGGTGTGCAGTGATGCTGGTAAACACAAGTGACGTTCTCCTGAGGTTACTCCTCATGAAACGTTCAGACCTAGCACACATTTTATTCATTCATATGAAGCATAGCAACAGTGTGTCAGCCGCCGCGAGCTCTGAACACACACCTGCACACAGATACACACAAAACGTATACAGTCTTCCAACCCTGGCTGACATTGTATGCCTATAGACCTGGAGCAGGACACTTCTGAAGGTCTAAAGTCAGCAATGACCTGCAGTCACAAGGGATCTCTGAAGGGCACCCTCACCACCACTGTCCTCCAATGGCATTAAGGAAATAAAGTACCTTCCTGTGAGTCTTTGTCAGGGCTTTTGGAAGGGAAATCCTGACCAGTGAGTGATATCACATTTTGTAAGGGTAACTGTGGAGTCACCGTAGCAACAGCTGAGACCCTGGCACCCCACAATACACACACAGACCCCCATCCCCCGGCACTCTTCTCACCAAAATTTCAGCAGACCTCAGGAGAACTTGTTCAGCACTGATTTTGGTCCCAGCAGTCTCTTTTTTAATATCTTAGTAAAATCTTCAGAACACACCCCACTTTTTTACAATCTTACTTTTGGGTTGATTAGTGACATGAAAGTTGGTGGTTGTGGTTTCCTCATACACAAATAGTTATTAGAAAACCAAGGGAAATCACAGGTTTCACAGGGTGTAAGCTATAATTAACTCTGTATCTGGAATAGAGTGGGCCAACAGCCATTTAATAAATCCGTAATTATTAGAAGCACAACGAAGAAAACACTGGAAGTGTTTGGAATGCATAACAGATTTGCACGAAGTGAAAAGAAAATAAATACGATACGTCTTCCATGATCATCTTTTTCTTCATAAGCATTTGAAGAAATGAAGCTATAGCATAAGTTCAGTCAGGAAGATTATAATATTGCATGCTTTGACCTTCTGTATTTCCCTCACATCTGCAATCAATCCTCACACATATGCTCACTCATTGTTCCTTGCTGTCCTGTCCGGGGCTGTCAATTATCTTATCGGCTGCTCACATTAGCAGATCTCATCTATCCAATAGTTCAGCGACACACTGGCATTGTAAGCCTATCATCCTGCTGCTGCCTCTGTTTAAATATGATTCTCTCTGCCTTTAGAACATTCATGCTGCTGTTATGCACATGGAGGTTTACAGCTGTTATGCTATTTTAAATCTGTTTTGCTCTCTGTTGCTCGTCACAAATGGCAATGTGCCCCTCCATCAAACCATCGCCACCAGTCTTCGCAGATTCTTCAGCTCCATCAGAATCATCAGCCACCACCACCACCACTAGTGTCTGGACTCCATGGGATTTATCTTGCTGCTGCTCAGGGCCGACATCCCTCAGTTACAAATCTCCCTGTGGAGTCTAAGCGCCAAAGACTTTCTACCAAGACGTAAATATCCCATATCATCTGTTATAATTCATCCTACTTAATTTACTCGTCTCTCCTGATTAAAATAATATTCAGCAAAAACACGGACACATTTAAAATGTAAGAAACTACAATACTTAAAACCACCCAACTCCTTCTATTTAAGAAAAAAAAGCTGCTCAAAAAGCCAAACTATCCTTTCAGGGATTGTCTTTCTCACTGTCTTTCTGCCTCCTTACCCCACCACACAAAAACGGATAATACCTTTTTAACTGTTTTCCTGTGACAACAGACATATAGCCACTTTAGAAATGGACATGAAGAAGAAATACTGGCAATTGACATGTTTGTATACAGTGGCATATTTGGGGCTTCTGTATATGCACAAACTGGGAGACAGATATCTCAGATATCTGCGTTTAGATATCTCAGACTCATCAATATTGCATCTGACATGAACTAAATTAGAATATGTTTAAGTTTTGCTTAAGGAGCAGACCCACAAACAAATGTATTTATAGTGAGTGAATCCACTTGGTCTTGTCTTTTATTAACTATATGGTATTTTCATCATGTGATAAAATCCTATAAATCAGACATGACACAAATGTGAGGCACTGCTGAAGTCTGACTCTCTGCTGCAACACTGCATTAAAATCAGAGCAGAAGAGGCTTGAGGGCAACACAGGGTTTTCAGGCACTTCCATCAACCTGCGACTAGATGAGAGCTAAATCTACAGGGCTGTGAAATGATGAATGCTCACTTTTTCCTCATCCAAACACAGCAGAAAGATCCATAATTCATTAAAGCAAAACTTAAGTTCATGCATTACAGCTGCCACTGATTTAAAAAGATGGACACATGTTCTGCCTTTCTTTTGAAAGACCTCAATGCTCAGCTGCGGTGCATGCATATTTTGTTTATCATATTTCAGCTGGAGACATTTCTGCCGAAGGTAGGACGCCATGAGGATGTCCCTGTCATTGAGGAAGTTGATAACTGATTCAATGTCAAACAAAGGAAGGAGGCTAATGTAAGTCAGGGGCACATCTGAATTTGGAGCCATTAAACAGTTCCCAGCGCACTGTACACAGGATAGGAAGGTGAAAAAGAGAAAGAGGGAGCGACAAAAAAACATGGAGAGGTAGAGAGAGAGGTCACGGGTCACAGAGAATATATGACCCAGTTATGCCTCTTACTTTGCATTCCCTAGTCTAAGTATCCTGGGTGATTTGGGCTTTTGGCAGGCCAAAAGCCTGGAGGGAAGGAAGGGCAAAGTTTAAACTAAATGAGGAATACACTCCAGCGGTGGGGCTAGTCATGTGGATTAGCCTGCTCCCTCCCATGGCCAGGTTAGACACAAAGATAGTCAGGATGCCAGACAGTCACAGCAGAGCTGGAGCATTCTCTTCTTTCCCTACACTCCCCTTCTTCCAGCCTGCTGACGTCAGCCACCCAGACCACACGACTCTGCTGCAAACAGCACACCTGCTGGCTTGTGGCTTCCCAGTCAATCTGGCCCAGCTCCATCTCTGGCTCAGCTCTCTACGCAAAAATGCAGGTCTGTTTACAACCTGGGCACACAGTCACGATCCTACAGTAATTGCAGTATCTATTTCACGCTTGCTCGTGGGAGAAAAGAGGAGCGATTGCGGTACAGCCTGCTGCTGATAACAAAGATATCAAAGTAACAAGAATCATGCATGTCTTATTAATGTTTTATTGTTTCACATTGCAGGTTAAATGTTTCCCTGGTATGTCTTGGGACGGCTTCAACGCGTACACGTTGCTGACTACTCAGAGAATTCTCTAAGGATTTACTTACACCCCTTTACTACAACTGTACAGCATATACAAAGGGAACGGTTTTGTGTTGTAATTGATGTGACAGGCCCCCTCACCTACTTTTTATGAAATCAGCATGAACATAAAACTGCACAATCATCAAAGCAATGCTTGTAGAAGTGAGATCAAAAGACAGAGAAATACATTTTAATATTAGGGCCTGTTTTCATCTTTACAAGCAATGTGTCTCTGTTGACAATATCAGCTGTTTGTTTTCCACTGTGGTAAATGACCATTTTTATAAAACGAAAATGTTATTCATGCACACAGGGGTGCTGTGGTCACTAAATGACAACATGCAATCCTGCAGCAACATCACATAGCACATTTCAGCTATGCTTTTTTTTTACCAAGGGCCACATAATGTAACTTAGTAGGCATGCTCTCCAAAGCAGCAACGGGATACCCTATATGTGCATTATTGATGTCAGAGGTTCAAGGGAAACTGCATGAGCAACAACACTAAATGATGATAATTAATACCAACAAGCAATACTCCATTAAGCAACCTCAAGCAAAGAGACAAACTGACACATAAGAAAAACTATCCTGTCAAAAACGCCCTTTCTGCCATGGATTTCAGAGTGTAACATGCTTTTGACACCCCATCAACCTGAGCTCGAGGGAACTGTCTGTCCTGCAAAGCTCCCTGAAAGCCTGTCACTAAATTCACTCATATATTCTGGCAATAGTAGGTCACTTGAAGGAAATACATCAGCCTTGTGTTATTTAAAATGAGAAAACTCTACATAATCCTATTGAGGGTCTGTATTGTCTCTTGGTAGACACCAGCTGTCCCTGTGCTCTGCTCAAACAGTCGCTTTTTCCTGTCTGCCAAGTCAGACACAATTGCATCGCTATTCAGAGCTCTGCGGAGTGAATATGTATGTGGTCGACAGGTGACTAACCTGAATGGTGCACGTATATTCCGTATCATCCAGCAGTCTGACGGTACAGCTGTATTCCCGCTCAAGATTCCTGATGCTGCCACTCATGAATCGGCTCAACATCTTCTCAGAAGAATCGCTGCTCAGCGTCTAGGACCAGAACAATAAACTCGACACCAGCGTGCTAGTGAATGTCACATTGACCACAATCCCCGGTCCCCTAAACGACCAGCAGCCACGGATTTAGCCGCCGAGGCGTGCACCATATTGTTGTCCCGTTAAGTTTTCGTGCAGTGGGCCCTTGCTAAGAGCAGAATCCAAGGATGCCCGCATCCAGATCCAGAGACGGCTCAGCCCTGTTGTGTGTCTGTGGTAGAGCCGAGGATTATCTCTCACCATTCACCGCTGCCACTTGAGCAAGCGGGCGGGTCCCAATGAAAAGTGACGTGGAAAAGAACCAACGGGAGTGTGTGGCGTTTTCTCTGCGCTGATTTGTTTTTCTGACACCGCAATTTGTCCTGACACATAGCTACCTAGGTCCAGAAAATATTCAAATTGGCTTCTGTTTTTTTAAATATCCTTCACAGACTTACAATTGAATACATTGTGATTGACTAACTGGCGTTCAACCCAAAGCCATGCCAGACTGACCAAAAGTAATTGGCCTAAGTTGTCAAAGCACTAAGTGGGGTTGTAATAGTTTTGTCTAAGCCATCCTAAAAAGGGGGAAAGGCAAGCATACATTCTATGGAGAAAAAGGTATATTTTCATACCTTTTCCTGGATCATATATTGGGTGAATATTGAATTATACTGCCACCTGCAGACCAGTCATCGTTAGTGCGTTTTAAACGACCATCAGTGCCCCTCCGTTAATTATGCCACCCGGTTTGATGTGAGGACGCTCTGGGGTCTCTGAAGTGATGGAGGATCTCCAGATAAAATCAACGGCGGTGTAATTTCACAAGTATTTCATTTCCACTTATTACTCACACAACATAGTTGACAAAATCTGTATCAATGGGATACCGTTATTTATTTTTGCATGACATTCCAAGGTCTGTATTACAGCATACGTTATGCTGCATAGCACATTTCACACACAAATGGGTATATTTGTGTCTCGGCGTTGGTAATATTGTAAAATTTGAATTACTGAAATTCAAAACTGTAACCGTTCTCTGCCGTGACCCGGATTCGAACCGGGGTTGCTGCGGCCACAACGCAGAGTACTAACCACTATACGATCACGGCGAGCTAGCGGGGACTGGTGCTGCAGTTGGCTATTTTGTCTATAAGAGTAAGACACTAGATACAGGAATTATAACACTACCTTAATAAAAAGATTAACTTGATTTTGTAACGTTAGAAGTCTAAAGTCTAGAAGTGACCAAATGACAGTTGAACGTTAGAAATGTAACAGCTTGCTATCATAGTTAACATTTGGCTAACTTTAGCTAAAGTTTACTAACTTAACGTTAGGTCAGCTAACGTTAGCTGCTGGACCTAAATTGCTAAGACGTGTAACGTTAACGTTAACAGTTAACGTTATTGTACCAAGCGGACAATTTTAATTAAGCTAGCAAACTGTAAACATCAAGGCTATTCTGACATTAACGGTAATACACTGGTATTAACCTGGTATTTCGTCCCGTATTGACTCAATATCATGTTAACGCAGACGCTAACTTGCAACTTTGCAAGATGCTAAAACTAGACGACGCTGAAGTTGGCTTCCGATTCGCAGCTTCCGATTCGGCAGGGAAACAACTTTGATTGCTGAGTGACTGATCCTCCTTTTTTGAAACTCTCACTGGCGTGTTAGTCATTGCGGTAAAGTATTAATTATGTCTAAAACACACTTTTAGATTTGTGAAAGCTTTATTGTATTTGTGAAAATGCAATAACGGGAGATTTTAATGTTTTGCTCATAAACCACATTTGGACCAGATCCAGATCCAAAACCACTGTACCCAGACTTGTAAAATCTGGTGTAAATTATCCCAGAGAGGCTACAGATTCTTAAAAACATAGTTTCATATCAGTTAGATCTGGACCTGGTCCAATGTGGAATACATATGAAAAGAAACAATAACATCTCCCTTTATTGCATTTTCACAAATACAATAAAGCTTTCACAAATCTGAAACTGTGTTTGAAGAGTCTTTAGCCACTCTAGGATAATTTAGTCCAGATTTGACAAGTCTGGGTACAGTGGTTTTGGATCTGGACGTGGTCCAATGTGGTCTACATATATGAACTAAAATAGTAAAATATCACTTTATTGCATTTTCACAAATAGAATAAGGCTTTCACAAATCTTAATCTGTGTTGAAGAGTCTTTAGTCTATCTGGGATAATTTAGTCTAAATTTGATAAATCTAGGTATAGTGGTTTTTAATGTGGACCTTGTTCAAAGTTGTCATCATGTGAAAATAATCTGTGAAATATCCCTTTATTGCGTTAAATAACAGTTTTCACAAATCTAAAATTGTGTTTTAGACATAATTGATACTTTACTTCAATGACAAACACGCATCCAATACAGTATGAGGTTCAAAAAACAGAGGATCAGTCATTGCACTGCAATGTAAGTTTTGTTTCCCTGCTGAATCGGAAGCTAACTTCAGCTTTAAGTTTCCCTTAAATGTCCCATGGATGTATAATTCTTTGGACGTATTAAGAGAACAGCTACGAATAGGAAGCCAACTTCAGCATCGTTAAAACTAGATGCGTTTTCAACTTAACATTAATGTGACCGCTATACCGGGTCCATCGCACACTTAAGTTTATTGTTTTTACACCAAATGTGAAGTATCGTATTTTCCTCATTAACAGCCGTCCACACCAAGAACAATAACTTACCATAACTAAACTTGATGATGTTTTTGTTTTTGTCAACATAATGAAGCTAGTAAATTTTGTCCTAAGTCATGCAATTTGGTCAAGTATGCACTCACTTCTCTCAGTCAAACCAGCATTCAGCATCATACTTGTAGTCTTTTCAATCATAAAACGTTGTAATCCATTTGAACAGTTGATTTGACAGAAAGAAATAACAGAGTTTCAAAACATTGACAATCAAAATAGTGATAAAAGTAGTGGTCTTTATTAGATAAATTATTAACCGTAATGGTCTTTATTTGATAAATTAGGCTAGCCAGCTTGCCAATGATAAAAAGTAATATGTCTCTTTATACAATTTATGATGAAATCAGTGGTTAGCAAAAGTAAGTGTTAATGTTTCTTCAGTGTTGAGCTAAGTATTAAAGGCTGGTAATGCAAACCAAACAAACCTCAGTCATTCACTCATTCATCATCATCATCATCAATCACACACACAAGATGTACAGTATGATCAGCAACTGAGTAATTTCTAATCAAATCAGTAAAAAGCATCACATTTCCAAACGAGTATTTACAATAGGACCGAAAAAGATCTAATGTCGGAGAGTGAAGTCTTGCAGTTCATTTTCATCATTCTCTTCAGGTTCGTTGCTCCTTGTAACTGCAACTTTTGTAGCACACTCTGCCTTTCTGGTGAAAGGGCGACACGGACCAGCCAGAGTCTGATGCAGCCGTGGTTTGCTGCTTGAAATGTTGCCCATACTTTGAGCAGAAGCACCTTCTTGTTTCTTGGTTGTTGTTGTTGCATGATTCCTCCTGTGCAATTTACAGGATGCCACCAGAGGCTTTCCTATGTTCACCTGTTGGCTTTCTGTCTGGCGTAGCTTACTGTCCTTGTGAGTATAGTGTAGATCCACCTTGATCACCAGAGATTCCTAACAAAGGGAAATGATGAACAAAATTTCACATTTTATTGTACAGACTTTCTTGTAAAGACTTGCTCTGTTTTTTTTGTTTTTGTTTTTTTTAAACACTTCATAGGAGCAGAATCGGGAGACAAATCATAACTGCATACCGTAAGCTTTTGAAGAGCACAAAGTCGCAGAGTACAGTCTGGGTTATCAGATGTCTTAAATAGTAGAGAGTCCATCTCCTCTGACCTGCCAGGGCCGGAAAATATGTCTTCTATTGGCTAAGGATTCGGAGCATAAAAAAACATTTTGTCAGCATTATCACAATTTTAACCAACCATATCAATACACATGTCCTGCATTTACACTGGTCTGGCACTGACTCACTGATAGAAATGCACTTTAACACTGATGCATTCAAAAGTCAGCCACTAGGCGTCGGTGTGGGCCAAGACTCTGCGTTCAAAAGCATGCATGTATTACACTAAGAGACGTACAGCAGATTACTATTACTACTTCCTGCTTTGTCTTTGCCTGTGGCTACCGCAGGCTGGAAGTCTATATATGGCCAGAACATCCTTAGACATGTGAAATGTGGGGGTGAATGGTCATCATTGAGAAATTCCTGCTGGCTCATGGAAACTGACAGTATTCTACGGTGAGCAACATGGAATTTATGATGCAGATACAAATTGCACTTTTTAAACCAAATGTTGACTTTGGTAACTCTTTTCAATTGTATTTTTTTTTTTTTTTGAACACTGATAGTACAGCATATGTACATAGATACACATTGAGTTTGGTAACTCTTAAAAGAGAAAGTCAGACTTAAGTGAGTTGCCAAAAAACCCAAAAGTATTGCTGACATTTCTGCATACTGTACATTTCCTTTTCACCTAGAGTGTGTTTTGTTTGTTAAAACTTAAAACTGCCTTGGTTCAAGAATGTCACTTCATAGATCTCTTATGGCTCATATTATGAGTGAGACTAAAACTTGACAGGATCATTTTAAGTAAAAAGGTAAATACTTACAGGTATGCTACTCAGGGTGACAGTGCAGTCCTGGGTCCGGGGGCCTGTAGTCTTTACGGTGGCAAAAGCCACCAAGACATTAGAGAACAAAGCTGAGAAGCTGACTTCCACTTCTACTCCGCAAACAAACTTCAGCCGCTTCTTCCGTGGTAACTCTGAAAGGCAATATGAAATAAATAAATAAATAAAATAAAATTTATATATATATATATATATATATATATATATATATATATATATATATATATATATATATATATATATATATATATATATATATTTAAATGATAACAAATAACATGCTGCACATCTGTTTTACTTTGACTGTACTTTTGTATTATTATGGTATTACATTACTGAGAGAGCAGCTGATTCTGCCGAAGCCTTGGTTAACCACATTAAGGACTTTCAGCTTCTCTGTTAATAAGTGGCAGACTTTTATCTTTCATCTAGTCTGAAGGAGACTGAGGAGATACTCAAATCAGCTCATGTCTCCATTATTAAAGGGTTAAAGTAAGACTGAGGAAGTTAATGTATCAAAAGCCAATTTCCTTCCATGAAACAGGAAAATACTCAATGTAAAATGAGCCAGTTCCCTGTTTTGATTGATCAAAAACAATGCATAGCAGTTTTTTTTTTTACAATGGTGTTGAAAATATCACATTAAACCACAATGTCTGCACATGGTTTGTCACATGCTGTCATGTAGGAGGTGTGGGTAACAGTAAACAGAATAATCTCTTTCTCACACTCAAAATGAGAACAGAACAGATCAAGAAATGGAACTGGAATTTACCTGATGGAAAATAATCTACATTTGGAATGTGGATGTATTTCACATATAGGTTCAGGGAAATTTTCCTCAACTCACCATTTGCTTGTCTCCAGCAGGCATCTCGCAGGTGAAGCTCCCTCGTATGGCCAGTGGTCCGTACTGGGTCTGCAAGGGATCGAGGTTCCTTCAGGGTGTGTTTGATCTCCACTTGCTGCTTTCCTGTGACTAGAGGGTCTCTGCCTAGATCTGGTGTAGAGAAGAGGGAGAAAAATGCAGGTAAATATGATGCCTGTAAGATCTGGAAAAAAATAACCTCTACAGCAACTTCACATACGCATTTCCAGTGTGTTTTTCCCATATTTTACGCAGTCCGCTACTCCACTTTGACCAATACTGAGACAATCAACACTTCATTAACTACTTAAACCTTTATATTTATTTACCAACTACAACAGCCTGTGTCTATTACTTTTTGGCTCATGGGGCAGCCTGGAATTTTGCAATAGCAGGGAGAAAAAGTTCTTAGGATTTACATGGCTGACATTGAGGAACTAAGATAGTTAATAGTCACAGTAATTGACTGGACTAAATGAGTTTTGGGAAAGCCCTGTTCACAAGATTTAATACATGTAAACATAGGAATCATTTAAAAGGTTAACAGGGTGGGATGGCTGGCCAGTAGTGAAACTATGATCAAATCATTTAATATAGATTCATGCATGGCTTTTTTAGAAGATTTGGTGTCAGGATATTTGGGGCAAGCTGTCTTCGCTATAATGGATGAGCAACCAGCAGCTCATCACCAACAGCTCTTTTTTCCACTCCTAAATAAGTCCCAGACAAGATGAGCAGATATCAAAAACAAGAGGCTTGGGCATTTTTGAAGTTACTGCCATTATATTGTCGCTCTGGGATTTTAAATAAAAAAGTACAAAGATAAAAAAAATGGTAAAACCTGTTGTGAAAATGCTATAATCATTGGTTTATTGGTTCATCAGACACACAGTGCTGAGTGCTGTCAGCAGGGCGTCCTGTGAACCCATGAGAGCAGTGGCAGGGGTGCCCAAACGGCAGAGCAGAGTGCAAGACAGCTGCTGTCTTGCACTCTGCAGCTCTCAGGTTTCTTGCTGTTCTCTTGCCAACAGTGTGAATTTCCAGAGAATGAGGTCACATGCTAATGGTACCTCGAAAAAATGATTCTACCAGAGAACCATCAAACAGACAAACACATTCTCAAGACGGGTCAACGTGATAACTCCCGACCCCGGTCCATCACAGCTATACTTTCAACTCCTGAGTAAACAAAACTAGAATGAATTGCCAATGATTATAAAACTTGTGTGTGATCCACCCAGTGCACCAAAGGACAGCCTGTTCCCTTCAGATCTGTTTACTCTCAATATGCCAGAACTGTGAATGGATAAAAGTTTTAAAGAAAACAACAACTAATGATTGTAGTATCAGCCATACATTTGTTCACTTGTAACGACTGCTTCCTCTGTGGTGCACACCTCTACTTAACTACTTAACTACTTATAACCACAGCATGGTCGATAAAACTACTCCCTTTATCATCAGGTTCTCAAAAAACAAAACCACAGCTTTGTTTGAAAAACTTACCCTCAGACACCTTTTCTAAAACATGTGTGACTTTCTCCGTATGCAGGATGTGCGCATTCAAGTACTTAGTGAAGATTCCAGTGCTTTTCCCCCCGTCCTGGACCTCAAACGCCTCAGCATCTTCACATCTGCATTGGTTATAAAGGAAATGTTATTCAAACAGATAGCAAAAGATTTAGTGCTGCTTTTTAATATACATAACATAACTTTCCATTCCACAAAATGTTCACTGATTTGAAAAAATAGGTATTGGTTTCTGTAGTTATAATTAAATATCAAAACAACTAATAAAAAGTACATACGTGGCATAACCGTAAACAGTGTTCCCACTGGGTCCCAATGGCATGATGCCTGAAGGAATGCAATCCTGGTTGTACCTTTAGAAAGTAAAATACAGTTTTCAGAAGACTAAAGCAATCAAAATAAATCCTGGTAACTTGCGTATTATGACCAAATCTACTCAAATGTAGAGTAAATAACAGTTTGTTCATTTGTATGTTACAGTGTGTTGATCACAAGTTTAGAAAAATAAAATGTAAAAAAATCTATGTGTCACTGTCTTCTGTTAGTGAATTAAAAAATGAATTAGTGCGCTTACCATTTTCTACAGGTATCCAATAGGATAACACTCAGTGCAGTCCGTCTTTCTTGCATGCTGAGCATGACCCTCTGCACACAGACACAGTTTTCAGGTCGATACGGTTGTGGAGCATCAACAGCTACCAAGTAATTCCTCCCAGCATGCTCATATCCATGACCCGCGTAGTAAAAAAGGCCTGTCAAGAGTGATAAAATACACATGTAGTTACCACTTAAAATCATCACATTTTGCACCGAACATACACAATCCTGGGATAAATAATATGCAATGTTTTGGAGCAGCTTAAAGAAAGGTCACACTGGGAAGCAAATAGACGCCTGATTTCTATACAGTATGATTATGATACGTTTCATAAGACATGCTTTCTCAATTTTCTATCTTTGTTTCGTTATTAGCAAGAGAACAGAGAATAGTAACAGATAGCATCATTCTATACAGCATGACAGTTCTCTTATCATTGCTTTTATGTTTTATAATTTCATATGATATTACAGCTCTATCATTACTGTGTCCTTGTGTATCTGTCTGCTGTTTAACAGTAGTGGCCTTGTTCCCCTGAGCAATATGACTATTTGTTGAAGCGGTATACTCTAGTTATTGATAACTGAATGTTTTTATACACTACAATACCACCTTTCTTCTTTGTTTAGCACCGTTTAACTAATTATCACAAGCAGAAAGAAGAAATTTGTTTGTCTGATTGTGAATGACCCTCTTCAAATATTTTATAAATCTTTCTCAGTGTTACAGGAAGTGCCATACATGGCATATAAAGTAACGCCTACGCTTCTTTTTACCCCTCATCTGTCCCCTTAACCATGCATACGTGTAAAGCAATATACCGCTACTGTAAACCACTCGGAGATTCGTGACCCATGACACATGGACAACAACAGATGAGAGCCACAGAACAAGAAAGAGGAAGTTACAATGTTATATTTCAGATCCCACAAAAAATCTTGAAATGACTATGTCAGCATTTCTCCAAGGACAACAGTTATAATAATGTATCAACTAACAAATGTAACTAATTTAGAAACAAATTATAATCACCATAAACTCCTCTGTCAAGGAGCTGCATGAACTTGTCAATAGCGGCCAGCATCTCCTCCCTGGTGAGATCCAGCAGGGAAACCACTCTGAAGCCGAGCTGCTGCAGGAGGTTGGCCAGCTCATGCACATCCATAATGGGGGCCATTAAGTCAGGGTGGTTGGAGTAATTCAGGTTGCCAATAAGTAGGGCGACTTTATCAGTGGCTAAAAAGTAGATCGAAGTAGAATTCTAATTATAGCAACACATGGAAATTATCAATCATAACCATGATTTTTTTCTACTGTAACACACTAAAAATAGCGAGGGATGACAGAGTTTCTTTCCATAAAACCATACCTGTGGGTGCTGCAGGAGGAAGCTGATCAGTTTGCACTGGAGGATATAAAAAAAAAGAAAGCACAAAATTATTATTTTTTTTAATCGAAAATCTGATCTTACGTACTACAATTCTGTCCAGAGGACACATACAGGACAGTACAATTGAATAATTTGACAACTATTTTTTGTTAGCTACACTGTACAGTGCATACCACAATATGAGTTACAAACAAGAGAAACTTTGCAAGAACTAGTTTCACTTTACATCACTTTCCTGTTGTGTTTCTAAGGCTCGGATCAAGTACGATTTGGAGTCTAACTTCCTTTTTAGTCTAGAAATGGGAAAGTACCTGCAGCATAATGGAAATAACTTCTAAGTGCTAAATCAGTGGAATGAAAGGAGTGTTAAAACAGATTTTCTTTAAAGCCCTTTCATTGGAAATGGAGGAAGTAAAGTCTGAAAAACAATGATAAAATTGGGAAAAGGAAACTTTAACCAAGTAGATAAAAGTAGTTTCAGTTACCAATGTCAACACTGACTGGTTCAGTCCATGTCTCTTCTAGCACGTTGGATACGGAGCACAGGTATGATCCTCCATGTTCGACTGTTGCACGGTCAATCTGCAGATACCACAGTAGATTAAATTCCTACCATTGTTTGTCTTTCTGGCTATTCCCCCACATGTAAGATTACTTATCAACAAATAAAAAAACGTTGGCAAAATATTAACCAAAAGCTGCATTAGTCAGAGCCAGTTAAATGGCACAGTAAATATAGCACAGTGTAAACAATCACTGTCAGCACTGAGGTAAGTAAACACTCCTTCCTTACCTGCAGCATGTCACTAGTCTTGTCCAGCAGCGGCCGTCCATTTCTGTACCACTGGTAGTTTGGAGTAGGGATGCCAAAGGCAGCGCAGCGGAGAGTGAGTTTTGACCCTTGTCGGACTGTTTGGGGTTTAGGGTTGACCGCGATGTGTGGCTCACCCCGCCAGTATACTGGCAGCCCTAATGAAGTTTGAAAAAAGATAGAGATTCAAAATCACAGCAATAAACTAGCAATATGAATCAAACTGACTTAATGCCAACTGACAGGCAGTGGCTATGTTGTAATATACAAAATAACCAAAAGTAAACCACACTACTACGTTATAAATCAACATGAGAATTTCACAATGCATACCTGATTTATCAATGTCCAACACCTTGACTTTCACCCAGTCGCTGAACACACAGTTACAAAAGTGATCATTCACACGGCACACATAGAGCCGAGTTATTTTAGCTTTGATGGTCAAGTCTGCTTCAGTGCCTCCAGACACCTTGAATACAAAAACAAAATGTTAATTATAACTAAGTACAGAAACGGAAAAGATTAAGATCAGTACAAGACTGTCAAACATATTCTCGAAATGACGTTCAACTCGTTTCAGTTGTCATTTTATGTAGCTAGTTGATCCTTTATTTAAACCGGTGGTTTCAATGAGAAGACAGCTGTGCACCAGAATAAACACGTACAGTAGCCTACAAGCATAAACAAACACAGAAATTCACAGCAACACACACTTGTCACACACAGTAGACTTCCACATTAAAAGTAAAACGTGCTATTCAAATGCTGTTTTACAACCTTCAAAAGTAATATCTTTGAATTTCAAAAGTTGTTAAGTAACTCATACACATTAGGCAGATGTAAAATCCACACACCTCCTTTTCATCAGTGAACCACTGGTAGTTGAGGATACCTGTGCCCTCAGCACGGACACTCAGGGTCACCTTATGGTCCACAGGTACACACACAGAGAATGGATGGCGAACTATGAAAATGTCTGAAACAAATCAAGTGAGAATCTCAGTCATCTAAAATCTGTTGTTTCTATGTTTGAAAAAGTCACAATATGTGGTGTGGTGTGGTAAAGAGACACATACCTCTGATCATTATTTGACAGGATTCGGTGCGGAATGCAGTCATCAGTGCATTTTCTTCTTCTTATAACAGACTGTAGGAAGTTGAGTATAAAATTACTGTTTTAATAACTACCTAGAAGGCTACCGCCCAAAATGTACAAAATGAATAATATAGGGAAATGGCTGTAAATGTAATTTCTAGCCTCAGCCCTACTTCTTATTTCCAGTGAAGTTCGCTTTAATTGTACACCGCAGTGAACAATAGGCCTACTCTTGATTCTGTCCCTGATGTAGACATGAAAATTATCATAAACACGCATGTGTAGTGTAGCCTACGTATAGCCTACCTGCCGTCAGCCTCGTACGCGTTGAGCAGCTGTCGGACCTCAGCCAGTGTATGTCTTCCCATAGACAGTTTTCCTCGTCTCATTCTTCACGATTTAAATTCATATCGACAACTTCCCTTTCCCGGAATGAGACAGCGTACACATACATTACCTGTAAGCCTATAATATGGGAGCATCTCGTAGAACAGAAAGAGTCTTTCACCTTTGGTAGGCCTACACAGGAAAAATATAGACTTTGAAATAGATGTTTTAATTATCAATACACCTTCAATTAAAAAGCATCCACACAGATAAACCCTGCGCCGGTTAAGTCGATGCGAATCATGTTATGGAGATGTGAGTGGAGCTACGTATCCAGAC
Organism: Gymnocephalus cernua; assembly: GCA_023631565.1. NCBI lineage: Eukaryota > Metazoa > Chordata > Actinopteri > Perciformes > Percidae > Gymnocephalus > Gymnocephalus cernua. Next base: position 26,516,152 of record CM042431.1, on the reverse strand, counting down.
ATTACGGTAACGAGCAATTTGGCCCCGTTTCAGCTGTTGTACAATCACAGGCTTGGTTCAACGGGGTTAAACCCTAAAACTGAAAAAAAACTCACTGTTTTCACTGAGATAGATAAATCACGGGAGCGATTTAGCCTGATTTGTGATAGATGAAATAAAAAAAAACGTCCCTGTATACTAAATATGAAATCTTCAATAGACACAAACAAAATCTTTTCTACCTCCACATAAATAAATTCCTAATAATTCATGGCACATGACCTTTATACTGTAAATTCACATGCATTATGTGTAAAATATGGAGCACATTTTTAGATTGTCTCAGTGTAGAAGCAACAATATATTTTACCATGTGTTGTCTTTAGAAGTCTTGAAATAGCCTATATATTCTTTAAATCCTTTATAGGAGTTTATGATCCCTAATTGACTATTTATTCAAACATAAAATATATTTATATATGTAATATTTTCTACAGTTACGTATCATTTAATATTTATATTATTTTTAGCATCCATTTCACAATACAGATATATGCAGTAGGTAGGCTATATGGCCTTTTTACAAAAGGGTATTAGGTTTAAATAAAGATATTTGCCAGTTTTTGTGCAGGTGTGGTTTGTTTATGTATGTTTGTTAAAGCTACATTTTATTTTATTTAACTAAGCTTACAATATCTTAAAACTAGTATATTATAAAAACAAAATAGCTTATAAAATTATGAATACAATTTCTAATACATTGTGTAAACGATTTCATTCTAAAAAGAAACTAAATATCACAATAAACAACTCAAGAACAGTCTAAAAGCACAAAAATAAATAAGACCAATCAAAAACAATAACATAACTAACGTATCATACATCATTAAATCAAAGTATATATTTTGTCAGCTGAGCCTGTTTTTGTCTAATTGATGTGAAACGTGAGCAGCAAGTATGTATATGTTTTGACCATGTGTTGCAATACGAAGTGAGCGGGGGGCCGTCCTTTAGCAACTCTTATGCAAAGCATAGGACATAGACCATTGGTTGTCATCAGCTACAGACACAGACATGTTTTGCAAGTCCACATCCACTCCACTACAGTGTCTCACTATGTGGGACACACTTTTTCCAACTTATTAACTTGTATCAAAACAAAGCAGTGACATTTTTACAGTATGACCATTAATTAAATTATTTTTAGTTATGTGATCTGGTTTGAATGGTTAGCTTTTACTTTCAATTCAGTTTAGTTTTAGACTTCTTTCCTAAGTCTTGGAAAATCTGATGTGCTCTTGCACCTATTTGTAGGGCTGCTATAAATAGGCCCCTGTTGGCAACACATGCGTGTCTATGATAGGCAGTTACAGAGATTTTCTTCACAGACTCTGGCTCGAAAGCAACACTGACAACATCTCAATGGTAAGTTGGAAAATATACCTGGTTTTAAGGTGACCAAGAAACACCTGAATTATATCACTAACACGTTTAAGTAAATAACACGTTTTAGGTTTGTGTTTGACCACTAACAGCCCTTCCACAACCCGATAGCTGATATCCTATTTATAACTTGCTCCAATGCAAAGTACTTTGCTTGGTGAGAAAGAACAAGCATTAAGTCTAAACTGTGTGTTTGTCTTTTATATGAGCAAATAACCCCTAAACGTTTATTTTTATTTTTTCAACAGGTTCTGTTACCATTCTGAAGTGCTACTTATTCTTCTTCAGGGGCTTTTACATGGAAAACGCCATTTAATTTGAGCCCTGGACTTTGACAAACTGTGGACGTGAACACGGAGTAGTTTCATACTGTGGGTGATACATTTACCTTTGGATTTGACATTTGTTGTGAATTGCTTCAGTGGACGATGACTTCCAGGAGGCCAAGGACTCACTCTTACTCTGGCAATGGGAGGACAAGCAGCTTCAGTGAAGAGGAGGGCAGCTCTTCCAATGGCCGCACAGAAATCCGCAATCCTTACCTCTCGAATGTTAGGCCTGAAAACAGGTAGACAGCCTCGGCTATAATCCACATATAGAGGATGTTTCTTGTGAAGCAGATTTGTGTTAAAAAAAACTGATTTATATTGCATGGTGATAAAGAAAAGGAATCTGGGTCAGGTAGATTAAGTAAAAAACAATCACATAATGCACATAATCTTTCTATATTTAAATGTATTTAGCTCGAGTAAATGATAAGTCAAATCACAGATTTTTACCATATTGATTAGCACATCACACTGGGGGTCGAAAATCACATTTAGCACATCAATTATGCATTCATCTGTTTCCAATCTATAAACCATACGAACAAAAAAGTGCTCCTTTTGTCAAAGAGGAGGGCAGTTATTAAACTATTTCATGTAGGTGGGTTATGTGTACACAGAACTGAATCATTGACATCCCTTTATCTGCCTCTCCTCTGAATAGCTATTCAAGGTATTCTCACTACAGGCCGACGAGGTAATCCACACTTTTCAAACATTCCTCCCAACTAACATCTTAACCACAAAAACTGGTTTACACCGAGAATGAAACCTACACGTTTGAACTGTAAGTGTCCAGTTTTGTCAAGTGTTGCGTTCAGTTTTTAGTGATGAACATCGTTTTTCGTGTTGGATTGACAATTTTGTTTTGCTTGACATCTTACGAGTCTCTCTGTCACTCCTTCACACTCTTGTCACTCTTTCGTCACTACCAGACATTCCCATTAACATCTTTCTTTATTAAGCAAGTTGTTGGATTGAACTGCACAGAGGTGAAGACGTCACTGAAATGATACTTGTGTCTACGATTTGAAAACAAGAAATTGACACTCTAATGCATAGTGTTTGCTTTCAGGAGCACATTGTGCAGCGTCATGGCTCAGCTGACCGAGGATACACAGCCGTCCTTTGAGACCACCTTGAAATCAAAGGCAGTGTCAGAAAACTGTAATGTGAAGTTCAACTGTGTGGTGTCAGGTAGGTCTATCAATTTGCATGCCTCAGCTTGTTGGAGTAACTGAGATTTTTTATATTGTGTGGGATGAAGAGACAGGATGTGACTAATCTGAAAACAAAACAAGGATTTCACTTTGAAAGCACCCAATGAAATTGCTTCATTCTTCCTGAACTGCTCATTAGACACAATCAACCATGTCATATTCAAGCTGACTTTTCAGGATGTTGTGTTTCTAACTGCAGGCAGATTGGATGGGTGGGCCCATCCAACAGTCGCAGCTGTTCCAGCAGCTGACACATCACAAACATGATGCAACAGCCTCAAAACACATTCATGCCAAAGCTTCTTATGCTGCATTTTGTTTACTGTATAATTTCCCAAATAAAATTACATTTAGTGCAAACTAAAGACTTTAGTCTTTTCAAATATTCATAGATAGTACTTTGTGGCACTAGAGGTGTAATGTTTGTAACCCAGAGGTAATCCATTCATTATAATATATCTATGTCTTTAGGTTACCCAGCTCCAGAACTTAAATGGTATAAAGATGATATGGAAATGGACCGGTATTGTGGACTTCCAAAATATGAAATTCATCGTAATGGAAAAACCCACACCCTCCATATTTACAAGTACGTAACACAACCTTGCAAGAATAGTAATCTATTACATCAAAGAAATGCAGCTTTTTGTTTTATGTTTGGAATTGTAACACAGTCAGCATACCTATAATATGGTTTAAATAGGTGTTTCTGTTTTCAGCTGCACATTGGATGATGCAGCCATCTATCAAGTCTCAGCCAGCAATAGCAAAGGGATTGTCTCCTGTTCGGGAGTTTTGGAGGTTGGCACCATGAACGAGTACAAGATCCACCAGAGGTTCTTTGCCAAGCTGAAGCAGAAAGCAAACAATAAGAAGAAAGATCAGGAGGAGCAGACCAAGAAGGGGGATAAAGAAAACATTCAGAAAGAGAAACCGCAGTGTAGCCCGGAACGTCCTCAAAGGAAGCGGCACATCCCACCACCAGAGGAGAGGCTGGCGGTCAAGGAACCTGAGGCTGTGGAACAACTGGAAGCTGCTGCAGTACCTAATGGTATTAGCGCTGAAGTCAAGGAAACAGCCCCTGTGACATCCAAAGACCTGGAGAAGGAGATATCTCCAGCTGAGGAAACCATGGCCAAAAAGAAAATAAAGATCTTAAATGGTGTAGATTCTGGGGTTAGAAGCAGCGACAGCAGCAGTGGCAGAATCCATATGATGGGAAATGGAGGGGAAAACTGTTATGATGGAGGAATTGGTTTGGCACAATTTCTGGCAGAGACTCTCCAGTCCCAGGCTGTTGAGGAGAAACAGAACGCATCTCGAGGGGAGAAACCTAAAGAGATGGATATACCTATTGTAAGTGCCAGCAGAGAGAAAGAGAGAGACCAGGAAGGGATGCGAGACGTGAAGGAAGAACAAGAAAAAGCACTTGAGACAGAGTATGAGAGAGAGAAAAGAAAAGAAGAAGAATTGACCATAGAGAGGGAGAAAGAAAGGGAAAAGCCGATGGAGATGTCGCATACAGTACCCTACACAAAACATGGTTCAGGAGTCAAACATCACAGCAAGGCTCATAAGGATCACGACCACCACAACATCCAGGCTTCCATCTCCTCTGTGCTCCACACAGTCAAAGACTTCTTCTTTGGTAAGAGCAGGAAGGACTCTCATGATCACATTGAGAACAAGGAGAGAGAGTTTGACCACTCGCCTGCCTCAACGCCGCCATCATTTCGGCTGCAACCAGAGCATAATCAAGTGTGCCATCCTCTAACGGAGGATGTTGTGCCTATGGAAATAGATAAACCGAAGGAGCCTTCAGAAACTATTGATACAGAACAACAGTCAGTGTCACTGAAGCCACATGAACATAAGCATGAAGACAGACACACAGACCTGCCACCAGCTCATAAATTGCCACCTGAGAGCATAGAGGAGTCCACAAGGCAGAGTGCCAAGGCAGCCGATGCTGTGGAGAAAATGGAGGTGTCTGTGGGGCCAGAGAGTAACGGTCCAGGTGAAGAAATGTCATTGTCTGGGCTTGAAGTTCTCACTGAGGTACGTACAGTTGTCTTGAAGGGCAGCTGGCTGCCACTTGAGAGTTATATATAGGCTGCGTTTGTGCAAAAAGATAATACAGCTACTTCAGGGTCAAAGCCTGAACTATATGAACTATGACACAGTTTAGGATGTGAGCTGCTGCTGATTGCAAATGTGGTAGATAAGAATCATACGACTCATAGTTAGATGTTATATTCATTGAACAGTGTGGGTCAGTCAGACTATACAACCATACAGAATAATATCAGTGATCAGCAACTGGTGGAGTGAGTCAGCCTGGCCATGTGAGGCTGTGGTTATACTGCATCTCTTTACTGTGTATCACTCAAGAGCGACAAGCCAAACCAGACAGTGTTGGAGAAATAGGGAACTGAGCAACTTGCACTAAATATGTGTGGAGGTGGGGGGATGTTGTGGATCTACACTGCACACTGTAAGAAAGGATGAGGAATGTCTCAGATGTTGGCTGCGATGAGTGGGACACAGTCTTGTATAAAGTACTTGAAAGCAATACTTGAGTTCAAGTACAAGTATCTTATGTTGACTATGTTTTAGACTATTACTTGAGTAAAAGTCTTAAAGTATGTGATATTAAATGTACTTAACTATTAGAAGTAAAAGTAAAGAAAAACTTTGATAATAAACTTTATTGTGGCTTCCATATAGCAAAGCATAATATTCAGGGTTTCCACACCTTCTTAAACATCAAATTCAAAGTCTGACATCAACAAAGAGAAAAACAGAAACAGAATTTTAAGTTTTTGTTCACTCCAACGTACAACATTTCTTGTAAGTAACGAGTAAAGAAGACGCTGAGGGGAAATGTAGTGGAGTAAAAGTATACATTTTATGTAGGAAAAGTAGTGGAGTAAAAGTGAAAGTTTTCAATAATATAAATAACGACGTAAAGTACAGATACGTGAAAATTCTACTTAAGTGCAGTAACTAAGTATTTGTACTTCATTACATTACAACACTGGTCGGACACCAGTGCGTCAGAGATCATGATGAAACCTGAATGTCAGAAGTGGTTCTCACATTACAAACAGGGCTTTGCATGACAGGAGGCCGTGTGGTCTTGATGAGCAGGAGTAGAGCGGCAGGTCTCGGCATGAAAGGAGGACCTCGTCACATTGACACATTCCTCACTGCTCTTAAAATAAACCTCTTCCTCATCTAGAGAAGTGGGAGGTATAGACAGTACTTCTCTCATCTCAGTGTTCCGCTTGGTAAATTGTTTCATGTCTGTCATATGTGGGGAATCAGGACAATCATGCTATGATTAATGTGCTGTATACACCCTTACAGTGAGGACGCTGATAGCGGCAGCGATTTATCGTTTTTGCTATATATTCGGGTTGGACTGCTTTAGTTCAGTTTCATGCGAATGTGAGGCTCTTGGCCATTTATAATGGATTTGTTTCATGACTTTCTTTGACATGATGAGGCTGGAAATCTTTTTTTATGATGCAAATACATGGCCATGTGTTTCCATCTAAAGCCATGCCTATGTCTTCTTCTCAAATATTAAACAAAGAGAAAATTAAAATTCTCAGATGTGCCCTCAACCTCTTTTTTAAATAAGATGATTTTGTCTGTGTTGATGCCAGAATGAAAATCAGTGGCCATATTAAATTGAAATCCACTAAAGTAATGGTCAAACTGTACAAGCATGCATCAAAATCACTCTAATGCAGGGGTCTTCAACGTTTTTAAGGCCAAGGACCCCTAACCTGAAAGAGAGATGAGCAGGGACCCCTACATATATCGTATAAAATTGAGTTGCATAATAAACTAACTAAAAATCCTTTTTATGGTGCCCTACAATACTAAGCTACTATTCATATATCATCATGTTTTAATGTCAAACATACTTGTGGAAGGCGCAGTGAATCCATAAGCCTTTATCTTATTTAAGTATCTTTAATGTTGTTAATGTTTTTTGTTTTTTTACAAATAGGGTTATTTATCTTTGCTAATAGTATGTTGGATTCATGTTAATGTATATATTTTTTAGCCATTTTTAAAGTTTGGGAGGAAAAAGTATTAAAACAATAATTCGGCGGCCCCCACTGCATTAACTCTGACGACCCCCTAGGGGTTGCGGACCCCCTGTTGAAGATCTCTGCTTTAATGTTTTGGTTATTAGAATGTGATTTCTTAGTCTGCATGCTTAAGGAGGAAGTTGGGAAGAATGTGTTGAAAGTTCTGAAAGTATATTTTAAGCCACCAAAACCAACATTTCCTTGAAAGTTAAATATGTGTATGTACATGTATTCTGAGTTTGTGAATTGTTTGGTTTTGTGAATTCTGCTTGGCGTGCACAAACACTATATTCACCTATAGGTTCCTTGTGCTCAGTGACATGTTGAAAATGAAACTGAAGCCTATGTTTAAACAGTATCCACCTGCAGAGAGATTGTTTGTCCGTAATGTGGAACTACAACTGTACCTTTGCTATGGTGGTGGTTTAATGGGAAGCCTCGTGGATTAAGTGGTTGGAGGAAGTCAAACGATGTATCTGAAACAGTATTTTCTCACATGGCTGTGACATCTCTTTACACACCGAGGTGTAGTGATGACCACAGCTTCATTTTTAGACTGAATTTGACACCAGTTCTCTTCCATCGAAAGCAACAACTTCCTTTTTTCTTAGTAGTCGCTGCTGGCCAAACATGTTGTCACGAGGCATCATGTGACTTTGTTACTCTTCTGCATACATTTTAAGGGTGTGGATAGTAAAAACATGGGGCAGTATGGGGAAAAACCCAAACACATTTCTATATGTAGCTTGAAGCTTTATCTATACATCTTCTCTTTGGTACTTTGCACTCTCAAAATTAAGCTATTTGTTTTTGTTCTTTCTTCACCAGCTTGATGATGACAACATAATTATGCAAATCATGTTATGACTAGTCTTTTGTTGAGAGACAAGAAATCATTAATTCACTGTCCAGCAAGTTCTTTGTGTAGACAGCACATGTCAGTCATGTGGGAATTCCCCTGTCTGTGTTTTAATATAAGAGGCAAAGCACACAAGCACTTTGACAGCAGTTTAATTGCTTAAATAATAGACCTAAAAGTATAAAATGTATTCATGGCTTAATGCAGACAATTTTAAAGCAAAAAAATTCAGTTCAAAAATCCAAAAAATGAGTTGGACCCTTGCTCGTGTAAACCATAGACTATAAAGAGGTGTAAACACTTAGTTTTAGCTACCTTGCACGCGACATGTTTTATAGAAGTTCCTGAAATAGGCTGACAGGTGATAAAAAAAGAAAGAAGAATAACCTTATGTACTGTAGTTGTACCACAGTGCTCTTCCTCTCTGCTGGGAAATAACTATAATATATACTATAATAAATAATATCATTTTTGTCAGAATCTGTCACTGTTCATGATTCTGTTAATTTATGGAAGAAAAACATGTCTCAGTCTAAAAGCGTTGCAGTGTCAAAGGTCACTGCAGTAACAAGCTTCAACAACAAGCTTCTAATTCCTCAACATGACACTAAATGTTTTTTTTCCAGTACGTTGTGAGGCCTTTTTGCCACTAACAAATCAGACTCTTAAAATATATATTTTGTTTTGCATAAGAAGTGTGTGTTTAATGGAGTTCCTTGTGAAAGACGAACACTGCTGCAAATGCACTGAAGTACTAAAATGCTTTATTTGTTTACTTTCCATCAGGCTGAAGAGGAAGACTCTCAGATAGCATCAGTTATCAAAGAGGTTCCCATACACCAGCAAGATTGCCTCATAGTTTCACCACAGTCTAATCACCAGGCTGCAAGAGATGAATCTTTACTCAGGGAAGAAATATCTGTCCTGCTACAGACCCACGGCCCTTATGAAGAGGAATGTTCCCCCACATCCACCCTCACTTGTTTGGAGGAATGCTGGACTTCCCCTCACAATCTTATCTTAGCGTCAAACAGCCACAGCCTTGGAGAAGCACCCACTGAAACTTTACGAGAAGAGAAAATGAGTGTTGATAGGATGGGCAAAGAGGAGGGCCATTCTTCCAATAAGATATGTGAGAAAGCTGAAGTGAAATCAAAGAAACAGCCGTGCTCAGATATAAACAGATCTGAGATTACTGAATTAACAACATGTTCACTGGAAGAAAGAATAGAGCCATGTCAATCTAAAACACCAGATCAGGTGCTTTTGCTTCTGCCTGCTGTGGCAACATACAGTGTAGAGAGAGATCTTGTAAACGAACAGACTGAATGTACTTCACTGATTCAGGAAATGAATGTAGGATTTCCGCCCACTGCAGTGGTGGAGAGTTTAGAGAAGGGTGACCTAAAAATACAGCAAGAATGCACTCCTACACTCCCTACAGTAGAGGAAAGCCCTGAAGCCCACAATGTTAGTTCAAACACAGGTTTTAGAAGCGGTGAAGAGGAAAGCCAATTGAAAGAGGTATTGATTTCTGCTTTAGATTTAGAAGTTGACTCTTGTAACAATCTAAAAACGCAGGTCATTTTAGAAGGTGAGAGCACTGAAGCAAGAAATGAGAGTTTACAGTCTGACGTGGAGACAGAAAAGAGAAATCCAGTAAAAGTAGAGGAGTTAGATGAATCGAAGAGCCTTTCAGTAACACAAAACAAGAAAGGTAATGCCTGTGTTTTGGAGGAACACAGTAATGTTGCACATCAAGACAACAGTGAGAGACAACAGGCTTGGCCCTCAGCGAATATCCCACAAATCCAAATATCTACAATTGAAGACACCCCAGATATTAAACCAACTGTTGCAGGCGTAAACCCAAATGAACATTTTATAATCCCAAAAATTGAAATAATGGAGCCTGAGTTCAAAGAGTGCAATCTCCCTCTAACTATTTTGGCAGTAAACAAGCAAGAATCAGGGCCTGCTACTTTGCAACAACATGATGCAACTCATGTGTCTGAGGTAATAATCCAAGACCAGGGTGTGGCTGATTCTCCAGGCTTGCAGAATGACAACAACCTCTTACCTACAGAGAAAGTAAAGGAAGTTACGCAATTTGATGACGAGACAAAAATGATCAAGCGAGATCCGCCACGCATGAAAAGCAGTGAACAGCTCCCTCAGATGGACTACGCATCAATTCCTGTTATAAATGTTTCATGCACTGATGACAAGGAGAATGACGTATTCGTAAACACCCATATTTCAGATACACAGCAGTCTTTTGAAACGCCATCGGTGCCTTTGTTTTTGGTGCCACCGATCTCTGTCACTTGTCATGAAAGTGATTCTGTACTCAGTCTGCCCACTCAAAGTGAGTTGACAGAAACAGAAACTTCAGATGCCACACAGAGAGGAACAAAGCATGATGCTGACAACACTATGTCTGGAGAAACTCAAAGTAGAAAACAGAACCTAGAAGAAATGGCAGAAAAGAGTATGAAAGAAAAAACTCCTGCTTTGCTATTTGAAGCTCTAATAACAAAGGTTGGTGTCAATGTGCCATCATTAAGTAAAACAATAGATGACAGCATTGTCCCTGAAGTCTTGAAGGCAAAATCCCTTAAAGAGGCCAAGATAGAGAATTCTGTGTCTGTTGAGGACCTCCAAAGAAACAAATCATCTGTTGAGAGACTCTGCGCTAAACCCCCGGCCCATCCATCACTTAGTCCAGCCAGTCTCCGCAAATTCATGTCCAAAGCTGCTGCAGACTCAGACGTAATCGCTGTGGGTGACCGTCAGAATGACAAAGCAGACGAAACTCTGAGTGGAAACTCAACACCAACATCATCCCTCTCCTGTGAGAGCAGTCCCCGTCTGAAGCGCAGAGACAGTCTGTCGCTGATACGCTCTGCCACACCTGAGGAGTTGGCCTCCGGAGCTCGTCGCAAAATCTTCATCCCAAAAACTAAAGAAGATGGAGAGGGAACAGTGGTTGGTGCGCTAGATACTCAAGGAAAGAAGGAGAACCCCTACTTGTCACCCAGCCAGGCTCGCAGAGCAGCATTACTACAAGCCCCCACGGGACAAAATACCCCACCAATGGAGAGGCGCTCTCCGCTGCTAAGCCGCAGAAAGGCCACCTTGGAGGTTCCAAAAGTCGCAGAGGAGACTCCCACAGAAGAGCCAGTCAGCACCAAACAAGAGGAGAAACCAGCTGAAAAGAAGCTAAACCCTTTGAAAGGTAAAGAATAGAAATATATAAAGATTATTATATTATTATTAACGTGTATGTAAAATACGGCTAAATACTCAGCCTCTGGAGAATCACAAGTGATAAGCTGTTACATGGCAGTGTAACATGTTTGACTTTTTCGTGTAGTTTTCACAAAATATCAGAATACCATAATTACAAATGGTTCTGTGAAATACTTAGTTTGTCAACACATGAGTGTGATTAGTACACCAGTGCCTGAGGAAGTGGAAACATTAGAAAGTCTCTCCACTCTCCAGTACAGTATATATTTACTTTGGGTCCCTTGTTTGGCACCCCCACCCCACCCCCATCACATGCACCACCAGCTCCACAGGTCATCCGTAAGATCAGGGGAGAGCCGTTCCCAGATGCCTCCGGACACCTGAAGCTGTGGTGCCAGTTCTTCAACGTGCTCAGTGACGCCACCATTAAGTGGTACAGAGATGAGGAGGAAATACTAGAGGTGAAGAGAAGGTAAATCTCCTTCTTGTCTTACAATGTCAACACCACTCTAACTACCTGTATCACAAATCAACAGCTTTGTCACATCATGGTGTTCAACTTGTCGTATTGCTTGTCACCTTTTTCCCCGCTGCTACTGTTTTGAGGATTTCCAGCCGACATGACTGGTAATAATGGACAGGTTCCAAATCTGAAACAATAATGCTACAAGGATGAACAGGATTTATTTGGGCCTCAGAGTGCATCCCATGGCCTTCTGTCATTCTCATATTCTCACTGCAGAGACGTCCAGCTCATGTGACTGTGAGCCCCACAGCTGTGACACAGAGAGGTGAATCTCTGGCTAGACACAGAAATTGTAACCTGACACATTATTTTTCCCATCTCCAGGGGGCATTAAAAGTCTATATATGTGCCATTGGCTGCTGTGTCAGCACACTGCTGCCACACAGCGTGGCCATCTGTCTTACAGTGACACCTTGTGGGTTGTTGTCGAATCTTTGACGTTAGGTACAACTCAACTTGATTGTGTTCAATGATTATGTGTTTTTCCATTTTCTTGCCCTCAAGTGGAGGAGATGAAAGCCAAGTAGCACTGGCTGTGGTTCTAGCATCCAGCCATGACTGTGGAGTATATGGCTGTTCGATCAATAATGAATATGGGACTGACACCACTGACTTCCTGCTCAGCGTAGACGGTAAGATACAGTATGACTGGAAAAATCAAGTGTGAAATCTAAACTTTTTTATATATAAATAACAATATTATGAGTTCTTTCTCTTTTCTATTTTGCAGTTCTGTCTGAGATACTACTAAAAGATGATTTGGAAGGTACATTTTTTCAATTAGCTATGTAACATATCAGCCTTTTTTATAATAGATTTTCTGTAAATTATTGCTCATTGTAAATATGTGTTTCTGTTTTTCTTTAGTTGGAGAGGAGATCGAGATGACCCCGCTGCTGTTCAGCAAAGGCCTGGCCGACTGTGGCAGCTGGGGTGAAAAGTACTTTGGCCGCATCATGACCGAGACGGTGCACCTCGGGGAGGGCTGCGCTCACAAAGCCAGCAGAGTGAAGGTCATCTATGGCCTGGATCCCATCTTTGAGTCTGGAAGCGCCTGCATCATCAAAGTTCAAAGCCCCATCGCCTACGGGACCACGCAGGAGAGCAACCTCACAGAGAGAAATCTACAGATAACTAAGCAAGTGAGTGGTGGATTTATTGTCTAGGAATATTTGGTAAATTGCTCCCAATAAATCCCTAGTGATTACAATTTCAGTATTGATCTGCTTTATTAAATTATTTGTGTTGCCAGGAATGCAAAGTCCAAAACATGATTCGAGAATACTGTAAAATCTTTTCGGCTGAAGCAAGAGTTATTGAGAGCTTTGGCTTTTCACTAGAGTAAGTACCATGCTTATTATACAGTATCTGATAATTGATTTCTTTTAAAATGTACAACCCTGCTTTTGATCAACCGACTAATGGTTTGTGTTGCCCACAGAGTGACACCTCAGTATCTGATGTACCGGCCTGCGAACTCTGTGCCATATGCTACAGTGGAGGCTGATCTTAAGGGTGACTTCTTTAAGTACTGTGTGATGGATCCTAAAGGCAGGCTGATTACACGAACCATGTCGGAGGTGGAGCAGAAATGCAGCACCTTCCAGCATTGGATCCATCAGTGGACGCATGGCAATTTGCTGGTCACTCGGCTGGAGGGTAAGACACACATACAAGTTTATAACGAGTGCAATCATTCATCTATTTGTAGGAACGATAATATTAATAATCTGCTGTGATTTATTTTTGCAGGTGTTGAAACAAAGATTACAAATGTTAGAGTTGTGACCAAGTCAAAAGGGTTTGTATCTAAACCAGGACATGCTAATGTTATTGTTGTTGTTTTCTATCAGAATAGCTGGAATAAAAAATGTGTTCCCTGTATTCCAGATACCAAGGACTAACAGAACATGGCTCTCCTGAAGTGTTCGAACAGTTTCTGACACACCATCAGTGCAACTACTACTGTGGACTTCTTGGCCTGCGCTCACTTAAGACTATGGATAGTCTGCAGCAACCCACCAAGATGAAGGGCTCCAAGAGCCCCCTGCTCAACCGCAAGTTGGGCTCTAACAGCCCACAGCTGCAGCGGAAAGGACACAGCCCTCAGATGTCTAGAAAGGCTTATTCTAGCCCAAAGGTGACTAGAAAAGTTCAGGAGACAGAGGACAGTAAATCAGGTGCCCAACCCAAGCCTGCAGAAATTGTTGATGTTCTTGAAATGAGGTAGGAAGAAGCACCTCAACTGTGTCAAGCACAATTGTATTGCTTTTAATGGTTTAGTATTACCTGTTTCTTTCCAGTTACCAAAACCAGCAAGAACTTGAAGAGCGAGATTATAAGAAAAGGAATAGTTTGTTGAAAGAATTACTGTGAACTTCTCAATCGCCATTACAATTACAGTAGGAGACATCCATCCTCCAGCTATTGTAGTTGAAAGGCTTATATTAAATGCCAAACAGCAAAGCATGTTTTTTTTTAACTTTAACAGTGTGAAAAGTAAAACTGGGTCACACAGAGTTGACATAACATAATTAAATAGTTTGAAACACTTGCCTCAGAGTCTTACAGTATCAGCTCTATGAGTGGACAAACAACTCTAAGAGCAGTTGTGCTCGAAACGTCACCTACAGGTGCAACAAATAAGTGGATATTGGAGCCCTGCAGTGTGCGAGCTATTTATTTCTGTACTACTGGACAAACAACTTTCTAAGCAATACCTTTTAACTCAAAATCATCATCATTGAAAAATCAACTGTACTTCACACTGCTAAATATGCAGTGACATTTTGCTCTTTCCTTTTAATGAAGAGATGTCAACATGTTCATGGTTTGATTTCAAGAATTATGGAGAATAAAACCATAGCCACAGAGTGGGTTGAGGAAATGTGTCCATATTAAACACTGCATGTTCATCTGTGATGTACAGTATGTGTGTAGGACATCACGTTAGAGACGTTATGTATGGCTTGCATTAGACCTGCCAATGCAGCATTACAGAACCATTTTTAGGTCAAAGTTGTTTGTGTGTTTTTGGTTACTAGTTTTTGAGTACTTTGTATCTGTTGTGTCTGTAATCAGTCCTCTCCTAGTATTTCAGAATTATGCTGGTGAATGCAAAGCAATGAGCAGTAAGGGGCTTAACAGTTAAGTCTTTAACTATGGTATGCTTGTTCTCAGTGACATGCAAACACACAAGCGATGAGGAAAGCTGATGAATGAGTACCACACAGTAATTTGGATCTGACCTATGGACTCTGGGTCAAATAAAAGCACACTGAACAAAATAACCAAAAGAGCAGACTCAGGACTTTCAGAAGCCTATTGATCACTAAGTAAGGCTCCCTGAATGACATCTGTAAAGTTGTACAGCATCTGACAATCTCCTTTGCTGAACAAGAGAGCTGTAAGTGTTGGTTGTGTACAGTTGGTCAGCAGAATAAGAATCAGAATGAAAAGTATTCAGTTATCTCATTAGTTTGCACAGGTATTCATGATTAAATTCCAACAGGAGTCATTTGTCTTTTACAAATATTAAAGAACTGGCAAGACATCTTTAGAAATTCCTTTAATAGATTATTGGTTATTGATCAATGAGAGTCCTCAAAGTCCTCCGCTCTTAAACTTCAGCTTCCGTTACTTTACTTCAACATAATTGCATGATTGTTTATGATAGAAAAATTCAAAGAGGTTGAAATGAGGTTGAAATATTGACAAAGGAGCAAATGGTGTTAATGTTTGGTGTCATGCCAACAAACTGTATTGTGTTTATGTGTGCATTAAGTGTGAAGAAAAATGGTAAATGAGTGAGTGAGTGAGTGAGTGAGTGAGTGAGTGAGTGAGTGAGTGAGTGAGTGAGTGAGTGAGTGAATAAATGTGTGTTTTACAATGTGTGCTTTGTTATGTCACATCATGTCAGCAAATGTTTTTTTAAATAAATATGTAAAACATTTGTGTCCAAGCATAGATGACATTTTCGTAGGTTTTAATTTAAAAAAGAAATATGACTATGTATCAATAACAAAATAACTAACTCACTCAATTCTATTTGAAATATTTACATTCATCAAACGTTTGATGCCTGAATATTTCATGAGGTATATTTCTGAAGGTGTGTCCTTTTAATCCTTGCATTTAAATAAAAGCCAATATCTGAATTAATTTACAATATAATACATGATACATTTATCTTTAAAAGATATGCACATAGGCTTTACATGTTTACATTAACTGTGACACAAATATACAAACATAGAGAGGCACGTAATAAACTACAGTAGAAAACCAGACACTGATATGTATTTTTCTCCTCTAATCACAAACTGTCACATTAGAAAGACCACAGCACTGACAACATTTAGAGAAAAACACAGTGACATTTGCTACAGTGCTCCATGATCCTTCAAACGAGATGGTCCCATTGTTTATAGTGCTGCAAAAAATGCATTTGAGATGTAAGTCCAAACAACCCACAGAGGGATACTCAAACTACCTGAGTGCACGTTTAAGAATCTATTAACCCTGTATGTTGCATTTTAAATCAGTCACCGTAATGAAAATGTACATGCTTACCTTTGAAAGAGGTTTTCACAGCAAGTTTGTAAATCTGCATCTGTGGCATTGAAAGCAGTTGCCTTAAACAGCGCCACACAGTCAAGTGGAGGAACAAAGAGGATCCCTAAGAAATAAAGTGAAAAAGCTACTCAGTTACAGCACAGCAGGAAACTGCACTGCCAGTTCAATTCAAAAGCCCCTACCTGCAACGCAAGCATTGATGAGAGATACACAAGTCCCAGTGAGCATAGCTCTCATCACCAAAGACGAGACATCACCTCTTCTGAATGGGCATATAGAGGCTTTGAGAAAACGAAAAATCATTATTGAGAGAGTATCCTATGGCGGGACAAAAACATGACAATGGATCGATAAAATACTCACATAGGCCTCCAATCATAATGCCCAGTGAGCTGAAGTTGGCAAACCCACAAAGAGAATAAGTGGTGATTACTTCTGATCGGGCCTGAAACAAGAAAAAAAAACACAATCATGTGATGTTATTTTGTGTTGTGTAAAATCATTTCCCTTTTAAAGCTTTAGTGTGTAACTTTTTGATATTAATGAACGTCCGTTACATTCAAGCCATTGCCAAATGAGTTGCTACAAAGCTAATTAAGACTATCAGCTCCACAAAACCCTCTCTGTATTTCTCAGTATGGCTATGTTCAGAAGATTGTGGCGTCCGGTGACTTTCGCGTGCAGAAACTCGAGTGAAGATAATTATCACTTCTGAAGAGTCCATCATGTTTTTTTAATCCTCCGTGTCCTCCTTGGCTACTAGCAACTTCGTGGAGGAGGAGTGGGGGCTGTGCATAATCACGGAAGGCTTGTATCATGTGGACGCGCTGACAGTGTTGTTGACATTACTTAGAATTCCTCATGGGGGAGACAGTAACTACGCACTATAGCTTTAATTCTCTTGTGCAGTGCTTATGAATTTATAATTGTAGCACACCCACACTCACTCCAATTAAGAACATTTACTCACAGATATCCATTGTCTTTCGTCTCCAATAATTTCATCAAGTCCACTGTTCCTGTTGTTCTTCAGTCCAGCCAGTTTCTGATAAGCTACAAACTCATTGAGGAAGAGCTTTGTGCCAATCAGTTCAGCCACAGTGAAACTCTCATCATATGGTACTCCCATCATAAAGGCCACAGGCATGAATACATAGGAGCAAATCATCTATAAGCACAGAAAGGTTATATGGATATTGTTAGACTCACTCACAAATTCTGTGAAATGTTCGCATATATAAATATACGCATGTCCATATAATGAATACGAAAATACATAATCAAAACAAATAATATTTATTTAAATGTTTATTTATTACATCTACTCATTTTTTTTTTTGAATGGGATTGTAATTTTATAAGCTCTTTTTATCTTTTGACCACCTGCACATTTTTGGATAACCCCTTTTTGATATTACAATTGTGCAAACATTTTTTTCTTTTCAAAATCTAAAAACGTACCTCAAATGTTATTTCAGGATATCCCACCATACCGCCAAGCCATTTCAAAGCGTTATTTATGAACTCGAGGATGGCAAGAAAGGCTATCAAATTTGCTGCAATGTTAGCAACAAGACCGATTGAAGCAGATGCTCCACTGCTAGCAGCCTCCAGGATGTTTTTGTCATCCCTAGGGAGTTTTAACAACAACAAAATAAAGTCATTTAATTAAAAAAGTTGAAAAATCATGATGGCAGAAGAGATGAAATTAAAGGACAGACATACACACCCACAAGACACTTTAATATTCTTCTCTGACTTAAAGGGGCTCTCCTCTGTCTCTGGGTAAGAAAGTTTGGAGATGGCCAAGGCACAAGGAGCAGCCATTACAGAGGCTGAAATCAAGGCAGATGCATCAATCTGCAAAATACAAGGAAATGTCATTTAATTCATGGTGCTGTGATGGAGTTACTGCAATAATCAGCAACATATACAGTATTTAATATTCTGCATACTTGCTGTTAAAATACTAAAACTGCAAATCAACAAAAACAAAACCATTTTCAAATCCAAAAATCCAGTTTTTATTGCCATTTTAGTTGAGCACTACCATCTGTATTAATCCCCATTAGCTAAATATAAGGCATTTGCAGATTTTTAATAGAATAACATATTTTAATAGAATATCATTAGATCAGATATACTATCAAAACGCAACACTGATCATGTTAGTTAAATCTATCCCATCTTTTCCTTTTTTAATGTAGTTGATGCTGATTTGCTCAACAGAGCAGAGTAGTCTTTTGTTTTCCGTCTACTAATTGTGCCCTGGATCTGATGGCTAGCAGCTTTCTGAAGGTGCTTTTTGACTGCTTGTCAGCAGAGATATACTGTAGAATATTAACCTTGCAGGCAGATGTTATTCAGTGACGAATTGGTACGGCCTCTTCTGAGGAAAAGCACTCTAGATGCCAATAACAACTTTATTAGCTCCACTTGAAGAAACATGGGTTGGGCTTTTGGGCACAGATCTAGATTACTTAACAGGTTGAGACTACGTTGTATTAATTGGGGAGTTCTGTTCAGAAAGAACAAATATTGTGGTAAACCCCTAAGGCCTGTCCAAAGCCTTGTAAATTGTTTTAAAACAATTAGATGGCTCAAAATTTTGAGATTTTTGCCAAAGGAAACAACGTTGTTTTATTCTCTGGTTAAGAATCTGAGAGTGTACTTTGATAGTATTAAAGTGGTTTTAACCACTTGAAGAATTGCCACAGTCATATAAGTTTTCTTGCAGGACAACTGTGAACAACTAATTTGTGCATTTGTTTCCCACTTGACAACTGGTTCAAAGTACTGCAGCAAGGATCTTCACCATCATAAAACGGAATGCACCTATCACCCCCCAGACTAAAATCTCTTCACTGGCTGCTTGTCACCAAATTGATTTTGGGTGCTTCTCATTGTTTTCAAATCATTTTACCGCCTCACTCCAGATTAAATCACTGGCCTCCTCACAGTTTATGTCTGACACTCTCACATTAACTGTTTCTCCCTCCAGGTCTGAAGCCTATGGCAATGCTGCATTTAGATTATAGACTATACTATAGATCACGTTTAAAAGAAAACCTGCTTTTACCTTCACACTTTTACTTTGTTTCACACCCACAGATTGTTATTCATACACTATTAATTTTTAAATAAGTCTTTTATGTATTGTCTCTTTTTGATATCATATTTTTGTATGAAATGTGCTATATAGATATATTTTTATTTTTTGTATGTATTATGTGGTGGCATGAAAACAACTTAATCTCACCCCGAATGAGATGAAAGCCCCCATGACACTGCCTGCAATTGTGGCAAATCCACCAGTCATAACAGCATGGATCTCAGATTTGGTCATGTCCTTCAAATAAGGGCGGATCAGCAGCGGAGCTTCAGTCTGATGCACAAAGTGGAGCAAAAGAAAACAAGCAGAGTAACTGTAGACTACTGCAGTTATTAATGACAGAGAGATTGTTGCTCATGAAATTTCAAAGCAAAACATAGTCAGACTAGTGTCAAAGATATTGTTACAAAGACATCAAGTCTTGCTCAGAGTACCTGCCCAACAAATATATTGCCTGCCACACTCAAGGTCTCTGTGGGAGAGGTTCCCATCGTTATCTGCATGACCCATGAGATCTGCGTGGACAAAAACACATGGCTCTTGGTCATAGTATGACACTGCAGGCATAAGCAATATACACCCAGGCTTACAGGAACCTATGATGCAGTGAGGTACAACTTTAACCTTTCCTTACCTTCAGAATGATCCACTGCATTATCCCCAAAAAGTAAAGGACTGACATCACGCTGCTGAAGAACACAACAATGGGCAAAGCCTGAGGAGGTAATCACAAAACTCGACATGGTCAATTCCAATAACTTTGAATCTTGGTTAAGTGCTTATATTTAAGAAAGAATACAACGTCATCCACTTACTTGAAAGGCAAAAATGTTTTGGATCAGATCCCCAAAAACAAAACCTGACCCTTTCTTGGTATAGTCAAGGAATGTCTGTAATCAAAAGACAAAGAAGAAACATAGGTTATATCATTTCAAATGATTATTTATGTCTTCAATCCATTTATTTATGACTATTAAGTCTCAATTACACATTAATTCATATTTTACAATAGGAAGTCATAGAACTAAAGCGGCAACTAAGAAGAGACAGTAGGCTGAACTGCACATTAAAAAGTGATTAACAGACCACATGCCTGTGCGCACGTTCTGCTCCCTCAACCCTTGGCTTAAGAATAAGCATAAGCATAATAAAGTAGCTCTAAAGATAAACATGTATGATCCACTCACTTAAAGAATATTGTGCCTTGGTAAATAACAAACACTGTATGCCATATGAGCAAAGTCTGGTGTGCAGACCAAGAGCTTTAGGATCACTTATGATATGACTGTTAGATCACATATTTCACAGTAATACTATTCCTATATACATCAAATATAAATGTACATTTTGGATGTCATTAATATAAACTAGATGGTATTTTCAATCCATATTCCTAATAAAATAAGTGAGTTTATAATGCACAGATACCTGTTAATGTTATGTTTGCTGATGATTTGGGAGTGGTATGCTGAATATCTGTGATGTTAATGGGGGAGGAGAACTGTATCTTGTGTAATAATCATCAGTGTGTATCCTATTATTCAATATACCGAGGTCACACATATGCCTAAGTATTTGTTCATATAAAATTGCAGCTGGCACCTGCTTGTTCCTCCTACTTAACTAGGAATATGTTTCCATTATATTTGGTAGAATGCACATTTTCATTTGAACAAAGTTTAATATTTATGTTAAACCATCCAAGTGTAATACCTGCACTTGGACTCCAAGCCATTCGAATGCTATGAATCCAGGCTGTGTTCTTATTATAAAAAGGCCAATACAGAACTGCAAGCCGAGACCCCAAAACACAGGCCTCCAAGATACCTAAGAAAGATTTAAAAAAAGTGAATTAGTGTATCAGGATGTCATCTTATGTTATCGCAAGGAAGCTGCTAAACCTGAAGATGATAGGGGCACAAGGCCAAATGATATCCAAAGTCTTAGCAAAACAGATCACAGATAACTTGGCGATAACATCCATTTCGAAACAGTTGCCAAACTAGTCATCACTCATCTTTGAGTAGAGTCAGTGGTTGACTCAATGCAGAACTCACCGCTGTCCTGTGTGCTGACAAGAGGAACACAAGCACGACGAACATGCACACACCTCCGAACGAGACAAGCTGCTCAGGACGCTGGCTTGTGTCTAAGGCCAGCCACAGAACAAGCAGGACCACAGCTGCTAAGATGAAAACCCTGAAAACACAATAAAACACACCTTCATTCATAAACTATAATGTATAGCTCAATTATCATCAACTGAAAACAAGACATCCACCTACCATTTTAACCATTTCAAGTTAGATTTAAAGCATCGAACTGCGGGTCTAAAACACTGACTGATGCTGTTTCCTTTGTACTCCTTCAAAAGTTCATATGATTTAGCAACAACAGCCAAACTGGTTAGGACTACAAGAGCAATGGCCCTCTGGAAATCCAATACACAGGCTGCAATGAAGTATGCCACATAACCTATAGGACAGAACAGAGCGTTTCATCAAAAAACATTCACATGATTATTCCTGTGTTGTTATTGTCTTCAAAAGAAATATCATTCCACATAAACAAACTGCGACTGATTGTAACACAAATGAACAGACTTTTAATATTACCTGCTCCAAGTAAGCCCAGTACAATGTATTTGAAGGTTTTTGAGTGAGCCTTGATGTAATCCTCTGTGGCATTAATCGGCTTGGAAACTTGGCTGAAATACAGGACTAATTACAGTATATACTTGTGTAAGGAAAAAACTCTTTCACATTTAATTTCAATTATAGATTCAATATTGAGTCAAAGTTCACAGTAGCACAGCTGCACATATTTTCCATAATTATATGTGCATAGTACTGTACGTTTACAAAGTATAAGCATAATCCAAACTGCATGTTTAATGCTGTGCACCTGCTATGATAATTGCACCTCAAATAAAACAACTATTACTTTACAAAGTGCAACTCACACACCTTAAGTATGATCCCAAACCCTTTTTAGTCTTTTTTGTCTGCATTTTGACGCTGCTAGTATCAGTAATGTTGTCCTCCTAGGAACATAAAAGGCATTTTATTTAAAACAAAAACATGTTGTGCCATTTTCTTTAAAAAAAAAAAAGAAATGTGATACATACCTCTATTTCAAAAGCCTGGTTGTCCACACCATTTCCGTTGGTGTGGGTTAAATCTTTGACACCGTCGGTTTCTGCTGAAAAACACAATTATTGCTCACTTCTATCCAGCAGCCTTTGGGAGAGCATGCTTTAACTTAACAACCAGGAATGCCAAGCAAGTAACAGGCTGTGTTTCTATGTACTCTAAGAGATAAGAAAGAACATTAAAAAATAAATCCACAGAGTCCTTGTGGATTAACTTGTGAATAATGGTACACAAAAATGCCAGAAAAACAGAGCTAATGACTTACTCATTGTGCGTCCTCCTAATCCCGGCTGTCAAATGCTGTGCTGTAAAAAACACACTGCGAGAAAACCTAGTCTGCCCTCTATGAAACAATTAATCATTAATAACAGACGCGTTGTGTATCTGTCCCAGGAAGTACACATAAGTGTGATAATACAACAGAAATGATGTAATGAGTCATATAAAGCAACATTTGATTAGATGTGATGTTAAGCAAGTTTGCCAAATTACTGGAGCAACAGATGATAAGACGTGAATTCTTGTTAACAGATATGAAGTCATTGGGGCTGACTTTGAGCTTTTAAAGCTAATATGTGATAATAAAGGAGGATACATAGCAGATGAATCATGAATGATCGTATCTGTAGGAGGACGTGCTCTAAACATGCTTTAAAGCTGCAGTGGGTAGAATACAAAAAAACGCCAGCCAGAATTTGAAGTAGAGGGAGACCTCTTCCTGCAGCTTTCCTTCTCCCCTCTCTGTCGCACGGGCAATACATGGGCAGAACAGCCAATAGGAACGCTCTCTCTCTTTGAAATTACCTATAATTGCCCAAAGTCTCCCGTCATGTCCAGATTATCTAAAGCCTGAATGCAGAGCCAAGAGGCGGTGTAGAAGAGCTTTCTCTCAGACCACTTGAATTACAATATCCTGAAAAGTTATTATGGAATTTTTTGCCCCACCGACGCCAAAACATAAAGTACCTACTACTGCTTTAAGTTAGTCATAAAAAAAGTCATTGTGCCCCTTTTTTATAACCCCCCCCCACACACACACACACACACACACACACACACACACACACACAGATTTCTTAAAAGCATGTGAATCAACAATACGATGAATAAACCCATTTTATATGGTTAGAATATAAATAAATTATCATGTCAGAGCACACATTACTCAATAAAAACATCCCAAAGATAAGCATGTGAACTTTGACTATACTATATAACTATGTGAAGTTATTAAAAGGTGCACGTCTGTGATTCTGGAGAAAGATTGTTGATATTTGAACTCAACACCCTCCCGTCAGTGCTCCTTCAGAATGTCCCAGATTTACCGCCCGTCCCTCTCGCTCCCACTGCCTTTCTCTTTATACATCCATGGCTTTCC
The DNA here is from genome assembly GCA_023631565.1 of Gymnocephalus cernua. Classification (NCBI taxonomy): domain Eukaryota; kingdom Metazoa; phylum Chordata; class Actinopteri; order Perciformes; family Percidae; genus Gymnocephalus; species Gymnocephalus cernua. The sequence goes on along the minus strand of CM042431.1, from coordinate 26,492,224 downwards.
CCCTGTCCTATGCACAAGCACAAACAGAATAGTAATGTGTGGCTTGGTCCAAGCCACTTTGTTTGTTTCCCATTGACAGACTGTGTTGACATTGGCTGTGTGAACGCTGGATTTTCTTTTAGTGCACACACACATAACGGACAGAGAGCAGACCGCGAAAAGATATTCCCTGAATTAAACAAAAAGTGTATTGGATTAGAATCACTGACTCCACCTTTAAATGCTTCTGTGTACATGTGCTACAACAGACACATGGAACTTTTTGTGTAATGTCAAATTAACTTGCATTTTTATGACAGAATATATCTTTAAATGCTTGTTTTGAAGATGAAGCACATTGAGGATTCGCTGCAGAATCAGTTAGCCTCAAAATCAGTCATAGCTGTTATCTGGACCATTAAATATATTGCAGTGCAATTTGTACTTTACTTTCAGGGTGATGATTCATGATTGGATATAATGGCAGCTATTTGTTCCTCTCGCTGCTGTTCAAATTTGATCTTGTCACACACAAAAATCTCTGATTCCTCATAAAATGCTTTATCCATGGTTCATAACACTTAATGGGGCTTAGTCTGTCTGGATATGACAAAAATGTATTCTTGTTTAAAAGTTTTCAGAATGCTGTGCAGGCCATAAAATGCATTAGCAGAGGTTAATGCCTTAATAACAGATTTTGTAGCACAACATTAAACGCCTTGGTTCAATAACCCAAGGTGTTTTTTTATGGACAACATCAACTCAGTTTTAATTTGACCTTTCAGATGTGATCAAAGCTGTGATTGAGAAAAGACTTGTTGAAGTTTGACTGCAATGCATACAAATACAATACAAAAAAAACTCAGCTTTTGTTTGTTTCATCTCTCAAATAATACTGAAACTTAATTGCTTCTGTTTACAGTTAGCTTATTTCTTTTTTTTATCTGATACCAATTGGTGTCACAACTGTACAGATCACTAGCAGGAAGGAATAGTATTGGATTTTTTTCCCTCACCTCTGTCTTACAGGATATCAAAAACTAGCTTCTTCACTACACTCATGCTCTTTCCCAACTCAGAGGTCATGGATCTTCCAGAGAATCTAAAAACCTCTACCCCAAATGACACTGTTCCAGATTAGTCCCAGTTCCAGATCACAGTATGCGTTGTGATGTCTCACATTATGGAAAACTGGCAAATATTGTACCAGTTTCATTGTTAATCTTCATATGATCCACTCAGTATAAATAAAGCTTGCCAGGAAATTCTCGTCTGTGTGTAAATACTAAAGAGTAAAACAATAGGCTACCTTATCTTTCTGTGTAATGCCATATGCTTTACAGTATATCCAGGCTGCTAACAAGAACAAACAGTGGAATTGATGCCTGGTTTCCTTTATTTACACCCTGATTATAAATTGACAAGGAGTGACAAAACACTATTAAAGCACTGACTGCCACAAAGGACTGGTGGATACTGAGCATAACAAAGGATGCATGGGTTGTTTTGCTGTTAAGTAAACAACTGATATTAGTGATTGTGATTTTGATAAAAAGCTCTTACTTTAACTTATTTTATTTTTTTATTAACTTTTATTTTACCAGGAAATAATCCCATTGAGATTCAGAATCTCTTTTTCAATGGAGTCTTTTTTTTTAATTAAGCAGAACACAACACAGCCTGTAGAACATCAGACAAATCTCATTGTAACAAACTCTTAATTTAAAGTGTTAAATCTAGGACGTGTTTCTGGATCTTTGAGGAAGGAGAGGCTTGGGTCCAATTGAAGAATTAACTAAATATTTAATTAAACAGAATGATGAAAATGACATGACAAAACAACGTTACACTGCAAGCAGTGGACTGCAAGATGCTTCCTCCTGTGGGGTCACATTTTAAAGTCCTGACTCATTCCAAGTTTCACCATATATTCCCTTGAAGTTGAGGGCGGTTCTTTGAATGAACTCCCTATTGGTCAGACTTCTCCCAAGATAAGACACACGTCTGTCTTACTTGCTTTTGCACATCCCCTGTTAATATGTTTGCACATCCTGCAAAAAACTACAGCTTTCCAATTCTAAAACAGTTATATTTTACACATTTGGTAATAGTTATGTTAAATAGTATTTTAATAGTATATTTTATATTTATATATTTTATATAGTATATTTTTTATATTTTAGACTACTGCAGTATTTTGCTTTATTTGTTATTTCCTGCTAATATGTTTATTGTATACACCAAACACCAAAGCAACCACCTTGTATGTGAAAATCTACTTGGAAATAAACCCATTTCTGATTCTGATTCAATGGACTTTATGTTAAATAGTATTTTAATAGTATATTTTATATTTATATATTTTATATAGTATATTTTTTATATTTTAGACTATTGCAGTATTTTGCTTTATTTGTTATTTCCTGTTAATATGTTTATTGTGTACACCAAACACCAAAGCAACCACCTTGTATGTGAAAATCTACTTGGAAATAAACCCATTTCTGATTCTGATTCAATGGACTTTCACCAGGCAGGGATGGTGATCCAGTGTTTTGGGGACTTGGCCTATAGGCTACTAGGGACTAAATTCAGGATATTGCAGCCACTCATACACTTTTCAAGACTAAATTGCTGGAGTAGGCTACTCCTTTACCACAGATCACGTATGACATTTTAGACACTGAGCTTTAAGAAATTATAGGCTAATATGAGCAATCAATATATTTTTCTATCGCTGAAAGCAAGTTTACAAGCAAAGGAAAAGACGGTTGCACGGTGGCAATGCACGGTGAATGTTTAATCAGGGGCTCATAAGCATAATACATTTTACCCCCAGGGTGCCCTCGGGTTGTTAATTGGCATTGTCCATGGCATCGCTCCAGCCATGATATTTACGCATGTTTCATAATTGATTATGGCGTAACATGACGTATTACCTACCTGCATGAATACTTACCACCACATACATTAATGCCAACGTTCAGAGCAGCTGAGCCACTGGATACAATAAATTGCATTTGTCCTTATTTTGAGGTGCATGCTAACGTTTCAAGCGGTCTACGGCACCGCCTCTTGTCTGTCTGTAAGACAGCGCTGAGGGCTTTATCACACAGGAAAAAGAAAACGAAGTTAACGTTTGTAGCTTGTAGCCTAGCTAGCTATGAAAACCTGCTACAGCAAAACATAGCACCCACAGTTAACTGGATATATAGCTAGCTAATTTAGTAGAGCTGTTAACCATAACCGGATCAAATGGTAAGCACACTCGTGCATCGATAAGTGACGAGTTTATTAACTTGGCTAGCTAAATGATTTACGCAGTGGCATGTTGCTAAGGTATATTGCTAACTTTCTGTCTTTGCTCGCCTATGACTATCTTGTTAGCTGTCTTCTATGTTAGCTAGCCAGGCTAACAGCAAAACAACTTTGACGTCGTTCGGTTTATGAAGGAGTTGATATTTGGTAATGCTCAGTAGCCTGCAAATGTTTATTTTGCTCATATATGTATATGTTGATGCATGCTTTGGTACAAAATAGTAGCTGCATAGACGAACACCAGCAGACTACTGTTAACGTTTAGCTTGCTAGCTAAAGCTAACGTTAGCATAGAGGACGTCACCCAGCTGTTATTATTCAGATTGTAGCCAGTTATTTTTTGTGCTGACAAACAGTTTCTTAATCCCTGCCTGCAGTGCACACTGTGCAAATTGATATTAGCTATATATTGATATTAAAGCTAACTCTGTGTGTTTTTCTGTAGATTTATGAGACAGTGCAGCCATGGGTGACATGAAAACCCCAGATTTTGATGATCTTCTGGCAGCCTTTGACATCCCAGATGCCACAGGTTTGGATGCCAAAGAGCCCATCCAGGCGAGTCATGAGGAGACAGAGAGTCAGCTGAAACACACAGGGATATGTCTGGATGACAGCTTATTAAGTAACCAAGCTGTCACAACAGCCGATATTCCTGCTGTAAGTGTTATTGTGAAAAACACAAGTCGCCAGGAGTCATTGGAAGGTTTTGAACCAGCATTACAAAATGGATTCAATGGACAAGAGACATCCATTGACCCTGTTGAGATAACCAACGCTGGCTTTTCCAAATCATTTGTATCTGTTTTAAATGGGGGGAGTTCAAGAGAGCTCCTCGGAAAGGCACCTATTCAACACAAACCTGATGGAACACCAATATTTTCCCAGTCACTTTCTCATTTTAGTCCCATCTCCAGTCCTGAGTCTGAAGACACTCAGTGTAGTACAGATGAAATGTATCCAAAACCAGAGACACCCTGTTTCCCAGAAGCTTCAGATTTGGTTGAACCTTCAATCCCAGAAAATCCCCAAAAACTGGACTTCAGCATGTTTGATGACTGTCCAAATGACTCTGATATTCCCCAAAACACTCGGAGTAGCAGAGAAGAAAGTAGTAGAAGTGAGAAGTCCTCTGACATCTGTGTCAGTAGTGAAACAGATAAAACACCTAGATTACACAGTGCACTTCCCCCACCAAGCGGTGACCAGAGCTTTATTGAGACCAACTGCAATTTAGGAACCACAATGGATGTTCTCACTTCTTATCCACATGTAAAATCTGATACATCTAAATTATCCTGTTGTCTTGAGGCTTTGGTGGCTCTGAATGCTAGAAACGATCCCAGTGAGCAGATTAATCCCGGAGAGTCACCAGCGGTTCGGAATGACTGCATGAAAGCAAGCCCCAACGTGCCTATATCCCCACGAAGCCCCAGAAGTCCACTTGAAGCTGTGAAACGGTTAATGAAACCCTCTAATAGTCCTGGAAGCATTTGCAGTGATAGTAGTGGCAAAGCATCCCCCGCAGTGGCAACTGGGTCACCCCCTGCCATACCCAGGGTCAGAATTAAAACTATTAAAACCACATCTGGGCAGATCAAGCGAACAGTCACCAGTGTGCTGCCTGATTCAGAAACAGAAGTTCATTCTGCATATGAATCATCTCCATCACAGAGTATGATTAGTGAGGATTCTTACTGTATGTCTCCTCATCAGTCTCAAAATGTGTCTGTTGATAGCATTGCTGAAGTTCCAACTAAAGGCACCGCAGCTAGTACGTGTTCACCGAAGGTTTTACGCAACAAATCAGAGGTTAACTCGAGGAGGTCAGGAACAGTCAACCCTGTCAAACGATCTACTGCACATCAGATGCAGAAACCGAAGAAGGGATCAGCCACAACAGGCCATACAACAGGCACCAACTTCCTTCCCAAAGCAATGCACTTAGCTAGTCTGAACCTGGTCCCTCACAGTGTTGCCGCTTCAGTAGCTGCGCGGTCCACCTCTCATCAACAAAGCCAACACACGCTCTCATCTACGGTGTACAGCACCGTCCCGCTGGTGCATCAGGTCAAAACAGTCAACCCTTATCCCCGTACGTCCATTCCCAACACAGCAGCAGGAACCCTAAACAGATTGTTGAACAATGCCAACCCTGTGCCTACATATGTGCCCAACCTGAACCCCCCTCCGGAGAGCAATATCAACCTACCACCACGCGGATACTGCTGCCTCGAGTGTGGGGACTCCTTCGGGGTGGAGAGGAGTCTTGCGTATCATTACAGCCGGAGAAGTGTTCACATTGAAGTGGGATGTACGCACTGTGCAAAGACAATGGTGTTCTTCAACAAGTGTGCCTTGTTGGCACATGCACGGGAGCACAAGAACAATGGCATGGTGATGCAGTGCACGCAGCTCCATATGAAACCAATAGCAGAGGAACAAATGTTTGTACCCCTGAGTGCTGTGAACATGGACTCTTACACTCCACCCTTACCTAAAAGCCAACCTGTCCTGCCCCTATATCCAGACAATGCCAATCGCCACAGACTCCGTTGCCTGGAGTGTAACAAGCAGTTATCTGACTACAAAGCACTTGCAGGCCATTACCAGAGGCCGTCGGATGACGATGTCGAAGGACTCGTGAGTAAATGTTTTATTGAATTTTTTAAGGACATTTTGCTATTGTAAACAAATCAAAAAACCCTGTCTGTGACACTCACCCCAAGCCCATTTGTTTCTACTCAAGGCATGAATATTTAAAAATGGTAATGTACATTGAATTAGAAAAATGACCAGACTTATCCTTTAAAGGCCCTACAACCAGTATTTATGTATTTTCCATCTTTCACATTTGTCTTTCTTTTTTTTTACTTTTCTCTCGTTTTACTTTATAAAACAGATGTGTAAGGTGTGCTCAATGTTGTTACCCAACAAATGTAGCTTCAGAGCTCACCAACGCATTCACGCACACAAGTCCCCATACTGCTGTCCCGAGTGTGGTGCCCTGAGTCGTTCTGCAGACATACAAAAGCATGTCAAGGAAAACTGTCTGCACTACGCGCGCAAGGCTTGGTACAAGTAAGTAGGCAAGCCTAAAATGCAGGCCTTATAACATACAGTACAGTGTAACAGAAAAGTGGCATCATGTTTCCTTTTCTTCCAGATGTCTTCATTGCGATATGGTTTTCAAGACCCTTCAAGGCCAAAAGACTCACATTGAGGAGAAACACTGTCAAGTCTTTTACAAGTGCTCCATCTGTCCAGTTGCCTTCAAGACTTCTGACACCTGTGAAGTGCATTTAAAAAACAAACACAGTGCAAGCAAAATATCCCCTCTGTAAGTCAACACCTCACGATCTGACAGTTGAAAGTTGTACATTTCTTTTCACAGTTAATTTGAACAGTTTTCTCTTTTTTGCAGGTTAATATTTAAGTGTTCGTGTGAGACAGTTTTCAAGAAAAAGCAGTTACTGTTTCAGCATTTCCATCAGAATGCCAACAAGCGTGTTACGTGTGTATTCAAGTGTCCAGAATGCAACTCGGTCTTTTCACAAAAGAAGCTGTTAATGCAGCACTTCAAGGTTAGGCCTGATTTTGATATAGACATTTTGTATGTTGGTTTTAAGTCCCTGCAGGTGATTGATTTGGCATGTATTTGTGGGTTGAATTTTATTGTGTGAGTTTATACATTGTCCATGTTCTTGGTTACCTATTTGAAACTTGTATAATGAAAAAAACAAATGACAACTGGCTACTACTAATTTCTATTATTCTCATGAAAATTGTATGTTGAAACTGTGCAAAAAGTTTAATTTAACCTGAGCCTTTGGAAGCATTGTTAAACTTGCACAGCAAAGATCAGCTGCTGTTGTGCAATGTTAGATTTTGTCAGATTATGCAATCTACAAAACCATGCACATGATGCGGAGAAAACAACATCGTAAATCCTGAAGTGTTTGTTGTTTTACCACACTGGCAAAAGAGAAGTTAAATATTGTTTAGTAAATGATGAGTAGTCTGTATTAAATAACTTATGACCTATAGTGCATGATCATTAAAGTGCTCATATTATGCTTTTTGGTTTTTCCCCTTTCCTTTATTGTGTTATAGCTTTTTGTGCAAATTATAGGTTAACAAAGTGAAAAAGCCCAAAGTCCACCCCAAAGGGACTTACCATCTTCCAGAGAAAACAGAGAAAAACAGAGAAAGGTTGCTAGCATGGCACTTCCTCATGCTCTGCAATTGACTAGCTAGCAGTACTTACTGCGCATGTGCGACTCCCAACAAAGATGGTACAGAAGTGAGACGCCTCACTCTGTAGCTAAAACAGAGAGCTCAACATACAGGGTGAAAAGAGGAGCTGCAGCAATGTGCAGTACAACAAATATATGGTGTTTTCTGAAAATTAAACTACATAAACCTATTCTGGTACAACCTCTAAATACAATTATGAACTTGAAAATGAGCAGAATGAGAGAGGAAAAGGTCTTTTGTTATTTGTTACCTTGTGTGATTTTTACCATGTATTTTCTGTTTTGCAGGGTGTTCATGTAGGAAACGTGACATCAGAGACTGAGGAGAAAAGTAAACGAACCGACAATCCTGACTGGAGCCAGGATGGTCATTCTGTTCAACAACAGATGAGTCACATCCCTGTTAAACACACAAATATTCCCAGAAAAAAGGCTGAGCAGGACAAAAGACCTCGTGTGAAGCCCACCGGCTGGACGTGTGGGGAGTGTCTCCAGTGGTTCCCTGAACGAGACTCCTATGTTTCTCACGTGAAGACCAACCACGGAAGGGTGAGAGATCACAAATTTCCGATGCTGGAATGTGTATGTGTTCAACCAAAACATGAATGACTGCTGCGCTTACTTGTAATAGAATACTATAGCAATGTGAAATGCGGTGGCTCAAACTACAAGATCACACTTTGTCCGTATTTGTCCAGATTCTAGTTCTGAGAACTGAAACTACAGTGTTTTAGTTGTATTAATATTGGTTGAATTCATAATAGTGCTTTCAGTTTATATACAATACAGATATTGATGCTGATGTTTGTATTCTACTAATTAAGGTGTTTGTGCTCTCAGTTAGCATGCTTAAAGGGAAATCCAGACCAGCAAAGTTATTTGAAGTGTTTCTGGAACTTAGTAGATGTTCAGCAGTTGTCCATCTCACAGAACAGATACCTTTCTACGTCTTCAAATGGTTCTAACCTCATTAATAGTTTTTTTTTTTTTTTTTTTTTTTTTTTTGATACAACACCTTCTTGATTTGTGGTAAAGCTCTGGAGATTTGTACTAAGGTATCAGTCCACACAGACTCATAGAGGGACATGTGTGACATGCGGCAATACATTACCCTCTCCCCTTTTTCAAGCTCCCAGTGTAGTTTTCTTCTTTGAGGCATCTAGTAAAGCATAATCCATATAGACAGCTATTCAAATCACACCGGCTATGTAGCGAAAGCAGTACATGGGCAGACCAGCAGCATCAGTCCTCCGTCTGTGTCTACGCAAGACGCATTTAAGCACAGTATTGAGTGTAGGTCACCTGGGTTTGGCAGCTGCGCTCAAAGCCCAACACCACACGAATCAACGTAGATACAAGCGTAAAACAAAAGAAAATAGAATTAAAAATACACTTTATAGTATATGTATTAAAGCATGAGTGAAACTTGAGCTGTTACGCAGCCTGTGTAGATACATGTATTGATTAAAATAGAAGTCTATCGGTTATATCAAATGCAGGTAAGACATCTGCAAATGGGCTGGAATACCTCCTGTGTGGACACGCCTTATATGCTGTGAACCACTGAACTATATGTACAACAATTGATCCACGCCTCCAGTTTCACAATGAGCTTTCAGATTAATTGTGAGGATATTTTGTTCTATTGGCCAGGGTAAATACAATAATTAAACCAATAAAATAAAAGCCAAAAACCTCCATTTTCTACCTGCGTACTTGTCATGTTGTCTACCTGAAATTGATGTTAAAGGAATACGCCACCGTTTGTTGAAATAGGGCTTATCACGGTCTCCTCTAGATGTAAATAGGTGGGCAAACGCATTTTTTGTCTCAGTGCATGCATTGTCTCAGTCCGGCGGAGCCGCCGTTAGCTTAGCTTGAATGGAATCGTTTGCCCACCTATCTACATCTAGAAGAGACCGTGATTAGCCCTATTTCAACAAACGGTGGCGTATTCCTTTAAAGGTGCCGTAGGTAGGATTGTGAAGATCCAGGACTTAGCCAAAAGATTTGAACATTGACAACTTCTCATTCCCTCCCCCCTTTCCGCTGAAGCCTAAAACGGTCTCCTAAGGCCCTCCCCCCCACAAGGGGGATGATTAGGCTTGTTCGAGATGAACTGCGCCTCGCCTGTAAAGTGGATGAGGCGTCAGCAGCCGGGGGCGGTGACATAAATCTGCTGTCAAGTCAGATAGTTTACAGCCGTTTCCAGCAGCCTTCAGGCTGAACAGGAAGTCACACAAACACCAACATCCTGTTAGGTCAGATTCCGATTTTAATAAAATGTTATCAGACCCATATATCAGCTTGTAAACAAGTCTCCAGTTGTTTTTATTATGACAGAGTAACTGTCAAAATACTCTACATGCGATCAGTTGCTGATTTTAATTAACATCACACTGTAGATGATCCGTAATCTGAACGGATTCAGTCTCTCTGACTTCTAAACGTAACTGTCAGCCCCACAACATGTGTTCTGTACAGAATAAGCTTTTAAATCAGACAAATAGCAGTTAAAATCCCTCCAATTCAAAATCAATAAAAAGTTTATATAAAACGTCATCATGTTGAGTCGATTCTGAACCAATCAGCTGTTAGATCAGCCGAGAGGCAGGCGGTTCCCAGCATGCCCTGGGTCCGCCTGGGTCTTGCAGTCGGTGAAAAGCAACTGCGCTGCCCGCGTCTCAAACCCGCTGCCTTGATCTCGTGAGGTTATCGTTGCCCACGTGTGCATGACGTCAGAGCAAGTCAGGATCAAGTCGGACACAAATCTAACCGGCATGCATTGCGGTGATCGCCGGTGAACGATTCTGCGCAGACCTGGCTCATCTCCTATTGACACGCAGTTAGGACCCCCCCGGCCCTGATTGGTGCATCTGAACAGGGAGCGGTGGCTTTTTGCAAATTGCACTACAGGCTGTAGGTGGTGCCAGATTTTTTTTTTTTTTAATGACTTGCTTCATGTAGTTCTACTGGAACATAGGGTTAGTTTCAGCAAATATGACATGATAAGGCTTATCTACTGCACCTTTAACATCAACCGGATCAACAGTTTGGGTGTTTTTTTTGATCAGTCAGCCATATCTAAGACACTTTGGCCAAACGCTGTCCCTTTAAACCCCTTGCAAGTTGCCCTGCTGAAATGAGGAAATAGTTCTGAGGACAGGGAGTGTTGTACCTGAGGTCAGAGTGTGTGTTGATTGAATGGACTGAAGCGTCACGGCATGAGACAGGCTTCTGATTGTAGTGTGAATCTTTTCAAAAGGGTTTTGCCCAAGTCTTTCCTTGTTGGTAATTCTCAGCTACGTGACATCACATTTAACTGCTTAAATTTGGTCTTCAAGATTTGTATTTGTTTTATCAGCGGCCTGGTAATACAGATTAAATTATTCTTTGTATCAGATGGTGGCACATTTGAAATGTTGTTTAATGTGAATCCTGGGAAATCTACAACGATTATTAGTTATGGTTATAATTGCCTCAAATCAAAGTAATAATATCTTAGTGGCTACTTGTGTGTGAATTATGAACGCGTTAGACGTTCAGAATTAAACACATTGATGAAACCTTTTTGTCAAGCTTGTATCGTCACACTGTTTGTTTTACCTTTTTTATTTTTACCTCCTTTTTTTTGTTTCCTACAGTCAGTGAAGAAGTATCCATGTCGACATTGTGAGCAGTCTTTCAACTCTACAAACAGTCTGAGAAGACATCTTCGCAATGACCACGATGGAAAAAAGAAAATTTACACTTGCTGGTAAGATTTTTATGTTTGAAAATAAACACCTCATTGCCGTGACAGTCCTTAATGTTTTATCAAATTAACCAGGAAATACTTTACACTTTAGGTATTGCACAGATACAAAGACAGTATTCACGACGAGTGTGATGTTGAAGAACCACATCAGTCTAATGCATGGAATCAAAAATCCTGATCTTGGCCAAATGCCGAAAACGGCGATCCAGGAATCAAAAAAGGCTTTGGGCAAGGTATGTTATTATTAATTCTTAAACACAAACAACAACATCATAACTGCAGGCACAAATACAAATGTTAGGAATCTTACATAATTTTAAAGTGTGTGGCTTTCTGGGATTTGCAGGGGCATGTATCAGAAAGACCTGCGATGGACACACAGGAGGAGGGCCAGAATTGCACTTATAGTCTCGAGTCTCCTCCAGCAAAACGTCTGAAAACTCAGTACCGCTGTTCAAAATGTGGTTTCGTCACAGAGGACGGTGCACAGTTCCAGCAGCATATACCACAGCATAAAACTGATGAAAACACTCCTCAGTGCCTTCACTGTGGCTTGTGTTTCACATCTGTGCTGTCTCTCAACAGACATCTTTTTATTGTACACAAAGTCAAAGATCCCGAGGAAGGCAATAAAGAAGGAGCGGGGGACGGGGCTGATGCGAGGGAGAACGAGCAGGTTAATCACCCAGTTAGATCGGCAGATACTGATGAGGTTAATGACTTGTTACCAGAGCTAAATGAACCTGAGCCCCCACAGGCCGGAGAGCCAGCAAGTCGGCAGTGTGGCAAGACCTCAGACTGTAATGTAAAACTGAGCACTCACTCTCAGGCACAAGCAGTCTCTCTCCGGTAGTGACGCCTCTTTAAAGCTGCTTTAATATCTTCAGTTTTCATGTGGAAGTAACAGGGGATACTTGATGTTCTGCCTGGAAGTGTTTGGGCCTTTCTTTTTTTTTTTCTTCTTCTTTCAAGTTATTTAGAGCAGTATATTCAAGCAGATCCTTAACATTTAATAAATAACAGTATTTTCATAAATGAAAGGACACACAAATATAAATTTTTCAAATATTTTTATTTATCTTTGCATGTTGCTAATATATTCATCTTGCCTTTTAGATATAAGTGCACACATATTACAGCTGACGCTTTTTCTTTCTTTTTTCCCCCAAAATGTTCCATCCGCCCTGACAAGAGACTCAGGAATGTCTGTTAGTGTTTAGGTCTGGTGTTCATTGATGTAACAGTGAAGAGGTGGATTTTTGTCTTGAAAATCAAAGTTTCTTTTTTTAATTGCTTAAATTTTGTCTGAAGTATTCAATGCTACACACTATTACCTGAATAGGTTTCAGGTTTCAGTTTTTATTACATGACTGTGTTGCAATTTATTTGCAGTACAATGCTAGACTTTTAGTTGCCATTTATTACAAAACATACTATATAGTTTGGCATTCATTTAAAGACGTATTTCTGCATTCTTGGTGAACAGTTATTCATAAAACTATCCTGTGAGATTAAATACAGGTGAGTTGTCTTGCTAAGCAAAGTCTACCAAAGTTAGGCTACACATAAGAACGAGACTTTCTTTTTACTATTTAAGCATTCTGAAATGCTTTTGTGTCTTGTGTTTATTGGACGTGTTTGATTTGTGGGCGCATGTTGTCCCATGTTTTTTTTTTTTTTTTAATGATTGTTCTTTTTTTTATGAGTGTTAAGGGGGAAACATGGAGAGGTATTGAATGTGCAGTGCAGCAGTATTGAAAATACCTCAAATTGCCAGAAGTATATTTTTCAGGCAAGTGAACAGTCGATGTAATGTCAAATCAGGGTACATTGTTTTGGATAATCCAGAGCAGGTGTGAAAGTGAAGTTTGGTGGCATATCGGAGATAGTGTTTTATGAACCAGGACCTGCTAACAAGAGGATAGTAATACTAGTAGTTTGTTGGAATTTGTTAAATCCATTATGACTTCAAAGGAAATAAATCTTAGATCATGGGGTCCTTCTTGTTCGCATGTCCTGATTTGTAAAGCAGCACCTCTTGTTTTGTATTGAATACATGACAGTTCCTACCTCCATGGTGGATGGCAGTGGTTGTTGAGTGACAAAGGACTTTAAGGAGTGGCAGGTAATCTCAGTGCAATGTAAAAACGAGTTTATAAAATGTGTCTTATCCCACATTATAAAATTTTATAAATTATTTTGGGAATAATATTAAAGCTATATGGTCATATTGACTTAACTGGCAAGTGCACTTTTCTATTTAAGTGCTATGTGAGTTCTTCATTTCTCTGTAATCCTAAATCCCTAATTTACGACACTTTTCAGCTGTTAAACTGCAGAAGCTGAAAAGAATGACTTGTTCACGACTTGTTCTTTTGAAATGCTTGTTGCAAGATATTTTTACTTTTGATACTGTGTACAGCGAGGACTTGTATATGAAATTAACGTGTTCATACAGTGGCTAGTGAACCCTGGATTCACAGCATTACTTAAGCCATTACATCTGTTCAGCATGCAGTGGCCCGTGTGCCTTGCTGTGATGTTTACGTCAAAGTACTTACAAATAAATTGGTGCATTTATTATACATCTGCGATGTCTTTTGTCTTGTGTTAAAGCCTTGCGTCTGTATAAAAGTACTGGATGCATGGAAGAAACTGTTTAATGATAGTTGGATGGGATAATTAGTGGTTTTGCACTGAGGTCACTTTACAGTCGTCATAGCAAGTCAGAATTACACAAGGCACTCAGATGGTCATCATTTATCCGTCCAATGGGAAACCAACCACAGATGGATGACTTCATCCCATTAGAATATTTGGCCCACCCTATCTGAGTATAACTGCCTGGCCCCAAAGTAACAGAGGAGCAGAGATATTTTAATTAATCGGCAACAAATTGCATTAAAGGTTTAAGGAATGAAAGGCACTTTGACAAAGATCTGCAGAGCAGGATTCCTGTTTTCTTTAATTCTGATCTCATACATTGCCATGACATCTTCAATGACTCTTGATTTAACTGAGCGGAGAAATAAAATTTCAAAGATCAAGGTGAATCCAAGGGGGAATCTGTGGGCAACAGGTAAGAGAAATAACACTGTTCTGGCAAATTTTATTTTTGTGCTATTTTCTGATATATATACAGTTTATATTGACGTATTTTGTGTTGATTAAGGGCATTTCATGGGCAAGAAAAGTGTTGTGGATAGTTCCTTTATGAAGTCTGCCTTTGAAGATGCAAATGTTCCCAATGAAGTGAGAGCTGTTAGTCCTCTGTACCGAGGGGACGACCTGCAGGCACTGCTCAGTCAGATGTTGAAAACTGCCAAACACACACAACAGAAACAGACATTGGACATGTACGTTTATTATTATTTTCATTATTTTTTACATTCATCAACTGCACAACTGATTTTTTTTTTCTATCCGTTTAGAGGAGGAGCGGATCCTGCTTAAGGAACATTTCAACCAACCCTGTCACAATATGAAATCCTGCTGATGAAGAGGAGAGTCTTAAAATCTTGTGAAAAATGAGCTCTAATATAAATATGTTGACTTTTTTTAATGTGATATGATACAGTGTGATGCCAATCTGCACTGCTTTGTTCTGGGGTCCAGTTATTTGAACCTAATATTAATTATTGTGCCATCTGTTAATAAAGTAGTACTGAAAGCTAGATCAGTTGTCAATCATTTTTTGTGATTTTCATATTTTTGTTGAAATATTGTTTCATTATTAAAAAATAGTAAAGAATGTAATACAAAATATGCGTTACACTATTCAAAGTATTTTTTACATAAGGGTTAAAATAGTTAGCTTTGTGGCGCCTCCTGTAGGTTAAATTTAGTCAGTGTTCCCTAGTGGGATGGCGACGGCATGACTTACTCTGCATCTGATTGGCTAGTACTCGTTGCCTTCGTTGGTTGGATTGGTTAGGTTTAGGCATGAGGAGTGTGATTGGTTAGGATTAGTGTAAAATACCAAGGAAAGCCAATCAGAGGCAGAGAAGGGCGGATTACGCCATCGCCATCCTAGGAAAAGAAGGTCGTGTTTGTCGTTAGTAATTATATCCGGGTGAAAGTGGCAACATGCTTTTCATCGCATCTTAAGATAATTTTGTCTATTTTATAACTGTCAATAGTTATGCCTCTAATAGTGATGTGTGGTTACCCCTGTAGTGGTAAAACACAGAAAGCAGAAGAACTGAAGGTGTGCTTTGAACGGAACACTGACAGAAAGGTTCATATTGTAGGAGACGGAGCACTGGGCGTTGAGAAAAACACAGTTTACGCAGGCAAGTCATACGCATAGCTAAGTTAGCTAAGTATTCATTTAGTCCTGTTGGAAAGTCTGCACCAAACCGTTAATATTGTTTATGCGACCGTAATATTTCACGCTACTGTGCGAAGTGAGACATACTGTATCCTGAGTTTTTCATTCGTGTACTACAGAGTGTGTGTGTGTGTGTGTGTGTGTGTGTGTGTGTTTTTCGAGACTTTTGCCAGCATTCATTTAATAGTATTTTAAATTAGGTTTGGCGTGCAGATGTCATCACTGCCCTATTGTAGATAATCTTCCTATTAAACTACATAGCCTACAGTCGATATTTTCTTTCTTTTACCGTATTTTACATACTATACGTGACTTAAAATATTGGATAATACATTTGGTTTGGAAGATAATTTTCTTGCCACAATTTAAAAAAAAAATCATATCGGCAGCAAAGTTTTTTTCAGCAATTAAAGCGTATAGTATTATATATCAGTTAATTGATGGAATAAAATTAGTCACTAACAATTTTGATAATTTTGTAATCAAAAAATGCAAAAAAATTTCACTGCGGTTCCAACTTCTCAAATTATGTGAAAATGCTGCCTTTCTTTGTCCTCTGATAGAAAATCCATTACCTATTGGCTTATGGACAGTTTTTCAGACAGTCAAGCAAACCGCAAAAGCAAGATGTCAACTTGGGCAGGGAGTGTTTCACAATTTAGTTTTTTTTATAAATCACCTAATTGATTAATCAAGAAAATAATTGGCAAATCAATTGGCAATAAGAATATTTGGTAATCGTAAATAGCAAAACTGCTGCTGTTTGGTATCACAATCAAAAATGAACTGTCTCAAGAAGACTGGATTCCTAGAAAGTAATCTTGGACTTTTGCATTTTCTTGCTGTAATTTAAACCTTATTGGATATGTTGCAGATTCCCAAAAGGAAAAAAATGTCAGAGCATCTCTGAAAGCTGAAGTAGAGAGGTGGGTTTTTCAGATCTGTTTTTGGATGAGATTCATTGGTAATGTTTTACTGTCACATCCCTTTTTTTTACCTATTGTATTTGTTGTTTAGGAAACTCAACAAGGATGACATTGTCATTTTGGATTCATTAAATTACATAAAAGGTAAATCCTGCTAACAACAGTTTTGCAGATGCAGATTCTGTGTTAAAACATTATGATTTGTTCATGCTTCTACCTTTTCTTTTCTTTTTTTTTAACCTACAGGTTACCGCTATGAACTTTTCTGCCTCATCAAACATGCACAGACACCACACTGCCTGGTAGGTATACTAGAGAAATACCTAATGGAAATACCCAAACATTAATAACACAAGTCAAAATCATATGCTTTCTTTCGATGAAGGTATACTGTTTGACGTCAGATGAAGTGAGCTCAACGTGGAATACCAACAGAGAGGCTGCAGAGCAGTACACCCAGGAAATGTGAGTGAGAAGCCTCTATACATAGTGCAGGTGCATGTCAGTCTCTGGTAGGACTGCCTTTACCTGCTGATTGTTGACTCTGCTTGGGACCTATTCAAGGTTGTCTCCATGGCAATCTGCTGTGTTAACGCTATGACATCCTGCGGACTGAGGCACCAAGATTGGGATGCCAGGCAAAGCGATTCTCTCCAGGCCCCAACTTCCCCAATACCCCCGGTCCCACGCCTTCGCCGCTTTTTACCCCCCAGTCTGACAGGCGGGTCTGTGACCAGCGCCATTGTCGGCTGCAGGACCAGATGGCTGCTTGCCTGTGCTGGGTTACCTCCACCCCCCATTCCCCTGCCCTGTTGCTAGTCATGTTGTCGAGTCGTGTTGTTATGTGCTTGTTGCCGAGGTGTTTTTTCCTGTTCCCACACTGTACTCTTCACAGGAGCATAGTCTGGGAGTTGCCTTTTTTCTCCTCCCCTTTCCTCATGTTATGCTGTATTTTTTTCTTACTTGTTGCATCTTCCAGCCCTGTCTACCCCCCTTGTATGTATGTTTGTTTGTTTGTTTGTTTGTGTACGGGCAGGTTGATGGTTCTTTTTGTGAAGCACTTTGGAAACCTTGTGTTTGTTAAAATGTGCTATATAAATAAAGTTGGATTGGATTGGATTGGATAATACTTCTATGACTGTTATTGTCAAAAGTTAACATTGTCCAGTTTAGTTTTTGTATTTTACCTGACATGGAGTTTGTCTCTTGTAGCTTCGATGCATTAGTGCTGAGGTTTGAAGCTCCAGACTCCAGAAACCGATGGGACAGTCCTCTCTTCACCATCCTGAAAGACGACACGCTTCCATATGAAGCCATTTCTGACGCACTTTTCAAAAGAAAAGCACCCCCACCTAACCAGTCTACACAGAGTGTAAGAGACATACACACATGCTGTTTTAATTTTTTTTTTTTTTTTTAACAAGCATACAACTTTTAATAGATGTAGCTGTATGTTCTGTCATGCTGCCTTTTTTGACCGTCTGATGGTAATAGATGTATTCTTCTCTGCAGCAACCATTGTCATCTGCAAACTTCTTGTACGAGTTGGACAAGATCACACAAGAAGTGTTATTGGTATGTCTAAATATGTTCTTTTGGATTTTCTGTTCATTTGTCAGTCGTGCAGTTTTTCTTTCAGTCTGTCTTTTGAGTCATGTCATATTTCAAGATCACCATAGTGAGACGCACACATTGAAAATGGAAAATAATGGACTGTCAGGAGTCCTATTCAGAAAAAAATACTTGGTTTAAATTTTAATTTACAAAGCACAAAAAATGAAGTCATCTTATTTCTATATTCACTTCCCTGCAGCTGGGAAGAATCATAGCAATACCGCAGAATGTCAAGATGTACGCTTATGTTAATCAATTCTAAGACGTGAGTTGTCTACTTGTTTTACCAGTATATTGAAGGCCATAGTTCCATGAAAGAAGATGGAGACCATTTCATTTAGGGCACTAACGTCAAGGTTTCATCGACTAATTTCATCAATATGCATTTGGCGGTGTGGATCTGGTCATGTGATGCTCTGGAAGGTTACTTTGATAATGGTATGCGTTTGTGCGTCCTGTTTTGTAAATACCTTTGCTCCTGTAATTATGTATCTACCTATTACTACATGTGATGGGTTATGTCTGCTAATTGGCGTTAGCCAATAAGAAATCATCTGTTTTCTTTCCTTGGTTTGATTTTCAGTACACCTTTTTTTTTTTTTTGTTAAAATGTTTTTTATACGAGTCCCCTGTAAATGAATTGATTAATTAGAAGAACAAGTACTTTTGTCATTTTGATTAATTAGTCCATTTAATTCTTATCCCACTTTGCTGATCTCGAACTCCCTACAAACCAGAGCACCTGGGGAGCTGTGGTTGTGTAAAAACACTACTTTTTTTGTATGTAATGTGTTTTGATAAAGGTCATTTAAAATTTCCAGGCAATTTTTAACGCACAGAAGACAAGTGTTCCCGGGGATCTCGTTCCAGTTCCAGGAGCTACAGAAAAGATATCCTTTTTACACATTTACATGTCTACTTTTCTATTTAAAGCCCCGTACTTTGAAGAATCCCTTCACAGGTTCTAGTAGTTATGTTTTTGTGTGGGATGCCACAAGTCCAGGTAGCAGTGGTCTTTCACAACTTATGACTGAATGTCTGAAATTTGTATTAGCTTTGTTAATTTGTGCCGACTCATTTTTATCATCTAGCTCTTAAGGAGTCATATTCCCTCACCAGCAGGAGGCAAAGTACTCAGCATCAAATTACTTGTTTGAAGGAGCAGGGGGGGTGGATGCATGACATGTCCATCAAATAACTTTTAATGAAGGGCAAAGCAGCCAATCACTGTTAAAGGTCTTGCCTGTAACAACATACTGTGGAATATGTGTTGGGGGGGGAGAGACATCAAATGCAGATGGACTGTGTCAGACCTCAGAAGAAACACTTTGATTTTTTTCCCTTTGAACGTGTCATTCCAGGCAGAGACTAACTTAAAAGTACATTAGGTTCTGCGCTGGTCAACCTTTAATGGCGTGGTGCATCATTTAAGATGAGGTTGAGATGTGATACTGTGACCTTTAGCTACTTTTGGTCAGTTAGTTATTGCTTCTTCACTGTTCAGCTGTGCTGTAGAAAACTTGAGGCAAATCTTCTTCTTCTTGTACTCAAATGTCCTTAACCTGATGTTTAACATCGAGCTCACCAGGAGCATCAACATGGCAGAGCTGAGGAAACTTCGGCGCCAGTTCATCAGCTACACCAAGATGCACCCGACAGAGAACTCGGGACACATATCCAACATGTTTGTGCAGTATTTAAATAAGAGTCTTCACTGACATTTTATAGCATTGGTTTAATGTTTTTATTTTCGGGTAAAAAAATAAATATTAAAATATTTGATGAATGTTTGTGTGTTATCGATCATTTTACAAAGATTCAGCTAAAAAAAAAAAGAGTAAAAATTATAATGAACTTCCAAAAAAAAAACACCATGCAGTACTTGTGTACAAATTAATTTCTAGACACAGCAGGCACAACGGCTGCGAAGGCAATCTGTGAACCCACCTAGGTAAAACCAAAAGGACTGATAAAGACATTTCTTAGGTTATTCTGACCCACAATCTTTTGCGCAGCATATGAGCAAGAGGGTCAAAGTTTAAGATGCAATTTTAAAAATAAGTATTCCCCAATTGTATGCATACTGCATGCAGCCAAACACTTTGTAAGGACTGCTATTTACAAGGTCAAGAATAAACAGTCTAGCTCAACTTAAGACATGATACTAATTATCATTCCTGGCCTCCACATGCATTAGTATTTCCATCAGTTTTTTTTCCTTTGAATCCCCTTTTTGCTGTGTCTTTTTTTGTAATGAATTCTACATTCAAGTCAGTCTAACATCCAGTCAAAGCTCAGAACATTGTCAAGTACGGGTTATCCTTCATTCCCTTTGTATTGTACTGGACATCTTAGTGAAAGCCTGACAGACGGTACTTGGCGTTCTTGTTCGAAAGCTTGTTATTCCTCCGTGGGATTTGCAAGCAAAATACGAAAGGAAAGACTTTGTATTAACATTGTGAGACAAGAAAGAACAGGAAGTTGTTTGGGGTTTGCTTTGCTTGCAAAAACTGAAAGTGGGTGATGCTTTAAAAGAATTGGGTCCTGGTTGCTCCAGAGTCCAACAGTCATCCGTTCTGGGATGCTGAGCTGCTCAGTCGACCAAGAAAAAGGCACCGTGTGTTCACGGTGGATTGCATGAATCCACGGGTAAAGCTGTGAATGCTTGTGATGTATAAAATGCCAATTATAGTTAATAATTTCTGTCAAAGAGGAGAAATACAGTGGCAGTATTGGTGTAGGCAGTATGAACATGCCAATTATTACAGGAGAACAAAGAATATGTGGTTATACAGCACTGTCATGAAGCTCTTAGCCAACTTTTCCATTGTTGGCCACCTGTCCGGTTGGAGCAGGTCATGATGTCATGTTGCACGTCAACAAAGATGCTTTTTTTTTGTTGTAAAAGTGAAATATGCTCCAGATAGTTTTATAATCAGAGTTGCAGAATAGACCCTCATTTTGATTTACAGAAATTTCACATCTTAAAAATAATTCTTTTCAACACTTCAACACACTGAATAATCATAACAACATGATTTAATGAGGAAAATGTGCAATAATTTCTTTGAAATCATTTATAATTTATGTCTTTTCACAAGTTAGGGGCATAATGCTCTTCTTCACCAACTACTTCTTTTCACCGACGGCCTTCCTTGAAATCGTTTTGTTGGTGTTGGCATATTTATGTCGATCATTTCTGAAAAAAAAAAAAACGCTACTAGTATTGGAGCTATTCATAGCTTTGTAATATTTAATAATGAAAGCCATTACAACTACCATTATGTTTTCATCAGTAATGTTAACATAAAAGTAGACAAATGTGGACCTTAGAGTCGTTAGATATAGATGTACCTGCTCATTTTGACTTTGTTTCTGCATCCCAGTCCTCCCTCCCAGTGGCTGGTGCGTGTACCTTTCGTCATCATGCTTCCACAGCTGATGCAAGGCTTTCCATTGCCATACGGCTGCAACAACAAACAACATTTTAAAAAGTTTCAATTCAGAGGTAAAGTCTAACATTAGCCGCACTAAAGCAGTCTTTAGCTCACCTGCTCTTTGGCACAGTAGCCACAGATCATCCTGGTGGCCAGTTCCATGGGGTGGTCCTGGTCCTCATCATGGCACCCATCACAGGGGTAAGCCCGGCCACAGCAGGGAAACCTGAAGGCAGGCAGTGGCACAAAGCTTTCACTTGTTCTTCTCAGAGCTTCCATGTCAGACACGTGAAATGAGATAGGACACAGTGACGATGGTACCTTAGCCAGCGGTGGCTCTGTCTGTAATGTTTGCATATTCCTTTTTCTGGCAGGGGCTTCCCCTTTTGCACAGCAGGATCTCTTATCGTCTTATGATTAACAGCACTAGCACCTGCGCAAAGGGGGCAAAAATTCACATTATTATGTTCTGGTCTGAAAGGGTTTCACGCACTGTGTAGCTTTTGAAATAACAATGTGAGGTGAGAGAGCAAACTGTGGCAGTTTGTTGTTGTAAGATCTTAAACTTTTGCTGATTCCTTTGATAGCAAATGTAGTGCTGGGTGTAGGTGAACCTGTTTTGCTGGCGCGTGGCTGAATATACTGGAACCTTGTGCTCTCTGCCAGAATCCCGAGTTTGCTGTGGCAGTGTTCACAATTAAACTCCTTTGTTTGACCATAGGAAAGGTTCTGATGGAAATAAGCAATTTCAGAGATGACACATTTCACTTCTGGTGATATTTCACACTGATTTTCAAACAAAACAGATGTGCAGTGCTGAACGTGGCCGGTTTCGTCACCTGCACAGGGCCCTCCTGGGAGCAGCTGAGGCAGCCCACAATGAGTTCGCATTCCTGAAGAACAAGGTCAGCAGGCGCGGCGTTGTGAAGGTCCAGGTATCCCAGGACATCGCTGTAATGGTGCAGCATGCAGGGCCTGAATGCAGCATTGATGCTTGCACTGCACTTTTCACACTGAGCTGTGCAGGGTGCCCTCCCAGTCAGTGTCAGGTCTGCAGTTACCTTACACCTGCAGACAGGACAGGAACAGTCAAGTGCGTCATTCTGATTAAACAGTCTAATTAGTGATATTGATATGACATTTAGCTCTTTGTCCTTACCTGTTACATTGAAGACAAACAGTGATTTGTTTGGCCACTACGGTGGCTGTGTTCTCTCCCAGCCTCAGTCCCAGCAGCTTTACCTCTGTGCCTCTGCGGGGATCACTGATCTTAATGTTCTCCACCCGATGACTGGCTTCCTCCTCCTCCTGCTGCTGCTGCCCTTCATCATCACCTGGACCCTCTTGCTGCATTAACTTCCCTCCCTCCATTGTCCTCTCGCTATCTGTCTTTTCCAGTTTTCCTTCATCACTGACATCCTCACCTGCAGCAGCGGTGTCAGATGAATGATCGCTCGCAGATTTTTCACACACTGTTGCCTGGAGTTCCTGGTATGGTATGAACTGCAATCCAGCTTTTTCTAAATCAATGTCTTTTTTTAACTGCAAAAAAAAAACATTCAAGAGAAAATCTTTCAGCATTAGGAAAATTAAATAAAAGCAGATATTTACAGGTTGTTTCGGTAAATTCAAAGGGAAAACACAATTCACAATCCTCTGTTCATGCAGATTGCAGTCTCACCTGCCGGGCTCCTTCAGTGAACAGTCTCTCCAAACTACGGTCGAGCCAGCGAAGAAAAGGTCGGAAGAGCAGCTCAACCTTTCCCAGAAGCTGATTGGTTGCGTGCTTGGCTTGAAGCCACTCCAATGATGCTTGCTGTACATGTCTACATAGCCAAAGATTTATATAAATGTCACCACCAATGACTCCAAACATTACATGTTTAAAATAAACTGTACATTTTTTTTTTCATGACTTTTTTTCCCCTCAACTCTATTTTACATTTTCACACCAAATGACTTACAACAGAGGCCATGTCGAACAAAACATTGTCAAAACAGTTTGTCAATTCTCCTCAATTCCCCTGCCCACCCAGGTCCAGGTTCGGGTCCAAAACAGGACAGGGACAGACAACACAGACCCATGCACACAGACAAACACACACCAGTAAGGAACTGTACATGCTTTTACCTTGCCATTATTGGCGGCAGCTCCTGGTCCAACGGTATGTCCAATGTAAAAATCTAGGAAAATGTATCAAGGTGATAAGGAACTGTTCTTTTCATGTCAACCATTTACTGTAGAGTGTATTACAGAACCTATAGTGAAAATGGAAGCAGTGGTCTTTACCTCCTGGGGGTAACTGTCTGGGAAGCTCACCATGATGTCGACTTCTTTCAGATCAAAGGGCTATAAGTTCAAATGCTGAGTTAGTATATATTTCCCCTGCCAGTGGAAATATACTAACTACAGTATTATCTGGACCAGATAGTACTGTAATAGGGTAATTTCCATCTACGTAACCTATTATCACACCAAAGCATGACGGGAAAAAAAGTTGGTTCATTAATGATTTACAGGAGTGTGAAACTTGTGGATTATGGTTTATATAACAATGCTGATAAAGTGGATTACCGGTAATAGCGCTGATATGCCAGTAATATTTAATCAGTCAAATGGTTGGCTATGTCTTACCCTATTCTGGCACTGGCTAAGCAACACCGTAAGAAATTTCCCAATTTGGGATCAATAAAGTCTATCAAATCTTATCTTATAAGGGAATAGTAGAATAATAAATTAATCTTTCTAAATAACTTGTTTTCAAATTTAGCCAAAATAGCCAAGTTTTAATCACAGCTTTACCCCATTTCTCATATAACAAATAGGCCTCATTTAATCTCAGTGGTGCAGTTTAATTAAATAAAATCCTAAATAAAAATAATGTTATTCACTAACAATTACACTTCCACAGTAAAATCACCATGGGTGCCGTCACAGCATAGTAGGTATGGTTTTACTGTTTATTGTCTACGGAGAGGTTTCAGCATTTGTCTCCAAATACAGTCTCACTCTGTGTTTATGAGTGAAGAAGAGACTGCTTCAAGTTCACCAATTAAAACTGAGCTCTACTGTATTATAGAAAAACATATGTGGGTGGATTTTTGCTTTCAAGGGAGGAGAAGAAAAAAATGTTTACCCAGTCTGGATCAGTGGCCTCCACAGACGCCCTGTAATAAGTAACTTTGCAATTACTTTGTTCCTGAATAATCAGCTGGTCTTTGGGAAAACGCTTCTTCAACTGCTTGATCTCTGTGTCTCGTAGCTGCATGGCGACATTCTCTGTCAGGTCACACAGCTTGACCTCTTGGAGGATGCCAGGATGGGGTACTGGTGGCATCCTCTGTGCAGGTCTTGGGTTCTTGCCAGGAACAGGCTGGTCATCCAGTGGTGGGAACTGCGGTGGATGCCAGAAGCGACATCTGTCTTCCATAGTGCAGTGGCCTGAGATAAAGTAGCGACAGGGGCGGCGGCCAGCTGCTGGAGCAACCCTGGAGTTACTAGTGGGAGGAGGCCTGTGCCCCACATCTCGTCCAGGGACCTCTGAGTCTGGAGATGCAACGTCTGACTGGCTGGGCGTCCTGATGGTTTTCTTCTCATGAGCTTTGGCAACATCTCTTATGTGTAGGAATCTGCATTTCTTCCCAAAATTGCAGTGTCTTCCTTGAGAGAAGAAGCGACACAGCTGCTGTGTATGGAGCACAGGCTCTGATCCACCCGTCTTCTCTCCCTCACCATCCTCCATCATTATTTACGCCTGAATGAATGAATACAGTAACACAGATTAAACAGATGCATCTACTTATTTACTTAACACTACAGGGCCAAAAGTATGTGGACACAAACACCCATTTGTAATTAATATGGCTGCTAGAACCGACTCTAGTAATCTTATGAGAAGACTTTCTACAAGATTTTGAAACCTGGATACAAATATCTGCTCTCATTCAGCCACAAGAGATAGCGCTATATGCAAGTCTGGGCACTGCGGCAATAAGGACATTCAAGTTCTTCCATAACAAACTGGGAACACAATTTCTTTATTTTGTTCTTTATGTTGAAACATTGTATCTAAGTAACCTCCAAACAATAGCGTGGCATTTTGCTTTAATGTTAATCAGCCTAATACATCCATGTAATCAGCTCAGTGTTCTATGGACAAAAAAAAATACCTGTCACCTGACAGTTACGTTAGCTAGCTAGCTAAACTTTAGCTAGGTACCGCTGACAGTGGGAAGTGTTTTGCTACGTAGCTAAGTCACTTCATTCAAATCAAATAAGAAAGATAACATTAACTCAAATACACACAAGGATCAGCGTTAAAGTTTACTCCGTGAATTGAAATGACAAGTGTCAAAAAAGCTAACGTTACCTCAAGTGACAAGTGACTGCACTGTTAGCTACGTGCAACAAGAAACGTATCCGTACGTAACAGCGCAGTCGTTTACGTCATTACGTGCGACGAAAGGTTATATTTTGTATATGTTTTTTTTACTCTTTCATATTTGTACCTCCTAAATTTGTCATTGTACTTGATTTGCAATAAAGATTAAAAAAAGAAGAAGATTGTTCGAATTGAAGATTTTAGCTAACTGTCTATGGATTTTAGTTACTGTCGAAAGGTGCTCTTAATATACATTTGTTATGTCGCCCTCTACAGTTTAGGAGTGTGAAATGGACGTGAAGAGGTTCAAAGTTGATTCTTGACTTGGACACAACAGCTGTCACAAAGTCAATTTAGTAGCAGCTCTGGAATTTTCAATCATATATTCACATGATCTTTATCAGCAGATGGAAATTGTCATAATCATGACTATATAAAATAGGTCATAATGGAATTGTAGATTTCCATTTTTTTTCTGAGCACTTAAAAGACCTCACCCATGTTGGCTTAAAGGTTGAGGTTCAAAGTTAATTCTTTACCTGGGAAAACAATTACACCAGAAGTAAAATATAGTCGCCAAGAAGTCCTTTTGATCATAAAATCATTAAGCCAACATGGATAGTGTTCAGAAAAATAAATAAATCTTGATGAAAAACATGTGATATGATTGAAAGCTCCAGAACAGCTAAATGTACCTTGGTGAGATTGTTTTCTCAACACTTCTTTACTTCTTTCCTCTTTTACACAATAAACCTACAAAAGGCCTGCTGTAGCAGTTGGCCTATTGAAGTGCTGAGAAGTTTAAACATCAGCATGATGAAAAATGAAAGCTGTTGTACTTTCTCATAAATTTAACATTCACTTTATATATACCGTAGAAACATTGGTATTTTACATATTTTACACTAAATATTGTCCAGATTGGACTAGGCTGGTTCAAGTGCCTGTACGTACCAAATACCGTACAGAGTGTGCCTGGTAGCTGGAGAGGTGCCAGTTCACCTCCTGGGCACTGCTAAGGTTCCCTTGAACAAGACACCGAACCCCCAACTGCTCGGGGCACCTGCATGGTAAATAATGCAAGAATTCCAGTGTACTTGTGTATTTGTGTAAAATGACAAATAAACTAACTTGAACAATCTTGAAAATCTGGCCGTAACAGAACGTTTGAGAGAGTGAAAAGGATTTTGAAAATAATTCCCCATACTGAATCTATCATGTGGAGAGCTATATGTTACCAGTTACCCAAGGTGTATAAATAATTTGTTGCATTGTTGCAGGCGTCACTTGATACCACTCAGTGAAGCAGACACTCATGGTCTTTACCATAGCTGCTGTTTCTGGCTGGAACGTCAACATTCTTCAGACACATATATTCTCCTAGTGATTTTTACTTCAGGATGGATCTTGCAAATGCCAGCATAGATCTTTGGATATGGTTAGGAGACGACTCGTTGCTGCAGCCTCTCTGGGATATGATGCTTAACTACAGAGACTATTTGCAATCTCCACTCTTTCCCATTGTTCTGACTGTGTCTTCCTACTTTATCTTGTGCCTTCCCTTTCTTGTTTGCGACATCATGGGAGAAAGGTGGGCATGGGTACAGCAATTCAAGATCCAACCTAGCTGTCGTCCCACAGCCTCTGCACTGCTGCACTGTGCAGGTGTCACCTTGTACAACCATGTGTTTCTTGTGCTCCCAGCATCAGTGGCCCAGTGGGCATGGAGGCCACCTGTGGACCTGCCGGACCGGGCACCGTCCCTGCTGGAGCTGATCACTGGGGTGATAAGCAACCTCCTGCTCTTTGACTTCCAGTACTTCATCTGGCACCTGCTTCATCACAAGATCCGCTGGCTGTATGTCACTTTCCATGCCATCCATCATAATTACTCATCTCCCTTTGCCTTAGCCACTCAGTGTCTTGGCGGATGGGAGTTGGTCACAGTGGGCTTTTGGACCACTCTGAATCCTGTCATCCTGAGGTGTCACCTACTCACCACATGGGCCTTCATGGTGTTGCATGTCTACGTTTCTATTGAGGATCACTGTGGCTATGATTTCCCCTGGTCCACATCACGCCTGATACCGTTTGGCATCTATGGAGGGCCCAGCAAACACGATGTGCACCATCAGAAACCCAACACCAATTTTGCACCACACTTTACCCATTGGGATAAAGTTTTTGGCACGCATGCTGATTTCAGCTTTTCTGCTATGAAATAGAAGGTATTGGTAGCAGCTAGAGTGCATGCTTTTATGTGTCTGTGTTTGTTTTTCCAAATCATGTGGATATTAAAATGTGAACATATTCCTTTTGCTGCAAATAGAGGCATGTTACTGTATTGTATTTGAGAAACAACACTGTCAAAAAAATATACTTCATGTAGCTTTCATGATAATGATCAAATAAACAAATAATATAGTATGTTCAATCAGTTGAACTATGTATGTGCACAATCTAAATAATGCCTAAATGCATCTGTCTCTCAGTGTATCTGGTTTCTTTACTTTGAAAGTAATCCTGAGCTTTGGACATGTTTTACACAACACTTATCCTTTCACTTTTTCTCTCTACCAGTTTAATCCCAGCAAAGACAAAAGGGGCTATTATTTGACTACATTTCCATTTTAAATCTTCATAGCTGAGGTGTCATTGGTTCTACATATAGTTATATGTATAAATTATATAATCAAGTTACATGTATAAATCACAACAAAGTGCACATATTGATGATTCAGTGAACGCTGACTCAGGGTTAGTATGTTTTCCCTTTGAATTTTCAGCCTACCCTACATTTGGATTCTATTGACACCAGTATATCTTGTATTATTAATATCATGTAATCTGATCAGTATATCCCTGAGTGGTGATAGGCTACTGGTGGTACTGATACTCTGATAGGCCTACTGATAAAATGTTTTATGTATAAGGCAAGTAGATAAAAGTCGAATTATATTTTCCACCACAAACTAGATGTCAGAAGTTACTCGCCATTTAGATTAATCTACTTAATCTTTAATAGTTGACTACATGCTAACTACAGAAAAAATATTGAATACATCATATTCTGGTAACTAGACCTATACTATTGATTACAGTTTGGGGTGGGTAAGTTATTTGTTCCTAGTGCTTGTTGTTACCCTGGTTGTGCTGCGTCGCCTCGGTGCAAGTAGGCTACAACCAGATCCAGTGACAGGCAGCGTTGGGATGAGTGGTGGAGCTGGTTGGGACATGTATGATTAGAAACCTGCATTATTTCCCAACACGTACAGCATTAAACTCCAGTGTTGAAGATGGGGCAGTGCGGCGTCACGTCGTCAAAGACGGTCCTGGTTTTTCTGAACCTGATATTTTGGGTAAGTTTGGAGGTTTATGACAGTTTTAAACGTGCGTCACTAGCTAGCTGTGTGTAGCTATGTTAGCTGTGTGTGCAGTCAGCTGCTCGGCTAGCTGCGGCAGCCGACCTTTGTTTAACCAGGGAGGGATTAGTTTGAGAAGGCAGTGGAAAAGACATTACATAAGATATATAATATCTAAGCTTGAATGATTTGCCGCTAACAAGTCATTTTTAAATGACGCACCTTTCATTAACTTTTATAGTAAAAAAAAAGACCCATTGCCTGCTTAGAAAAATGCAGTATTGCTAGTGGTGGAATGTAACTAGGTAACGTTACATTTACTTATGTAGGCTACAGTACAATGTTAAGGTACTTGCACTTTACTTGAGTATTTCCCTTTCAATCTACTTTTTACTTGGACACTAGGCCTACATCTTTGTGGCAAATGTTGTTTTTCGCTACATGTATTTAATAGCTAGTTAGTTTCTTTGCAGATTTAGATTATTCATACAAAAAAGCGTATGAAATAACAAATTAAATATGATGTACAGGTTAAAATACCCAGCAGTATACAAAGTAGTTCAAATTAGCCCCACCTTACTAGCTGCAACATAAAATTGACAGAATTAATGCACCACTTTAATCCAGTGATATATTCTGAAATGGGCCATTCTGCATAATGAGTATTTTTATTTTTGGTACTTTAAGTATATTTTGATGCTAATACTTGTACTTATACTTAAAGTCCGATTTTACTTGAAACATTATTTTACTTTTACTTGTAACATTATTTTACTTTTACTTGTAACATTATTTTTACACTGTGGTACTGCTATTTTTTACTGAAGTAAAATATCTGAATGCTTCATCCACCACTGTATGCTTATATAATATGATGCAGTACTATAGGCTACTACTAGTATACAAAGTATCTAAAATTGGCTACACATTGATGCACTACAACACCAAAATGCTCTTACATCATATACTGTAT
This sequence comes from Gymnocephalus cernua, assembly GCA_023631565.1. NCBI lineage: Eukaryota > Metazoa > Chordata > Actinopteri > Perciformes > Percidae > Gymnocephalus > Gymnocephalus cernua. Next base: position 26,461,890 of record CM042431.1, on the reverse strand, counting down.
TTGTCAGTGATTAAAAACAGAATAATATAATATTCTATAATAATATAACACGTTGAAACGAGCTATTCTAAATAATGAGTAATGTTGATACCTTACGTACATGTTGCCAATAAATAATACTTCTGTACTTTTACTTAAGAAACATTTTAAATTCAAGACTTTTATTTCGAATGGAGAATTTTTGGATTACGGTATTTCTACTTTTACTTAGATAAAGGATCTGAGTACTTCTTTCACCACTGAGTGTTGTTTGCTGAAGTCAAACTATCACTGTTTGCCCCGCTAATCTTAATCCACCAAGCAGCAGAAAGTAAAAATACAAGAAGACAGTTTAGTTAATGTAGTGGTTCATCGTATATTGATAAAAGGTCCTCAGGTCATTCTGGTAAACTGCACCAGCAAAATGTACTTCAAGTATTAAGTACATTTATTTTTGTGTGTAATTATTATATATACAATATTGCTACATTATCATTATGGATGCATTAATACATAAATAGCGTTTTAGTGTGCAGCAGTTTGAGGTGGAGCTAATTGTGACTAGGCTACTTGTAGAATAGTACATGTTTTGTATGTAAATTCTGAAACGGCAAAGTAACTATAGTTATCAAGGAAATGTAGTGGATCAAGAACTACAGCGTTTTTCTCTTCACATGAAGTGCAGTTTAAAGTAGCATAGTATCGCACTGCCAGACCTAGCTCCACAGTGCTGTGGAGTTAGGTCTAGCTACAACTCAGATAGGATAGGAGGAAAAAAAACCTCTGGGTTGTTTGCATTTCTTTAAACCAATCACAGTTGTCTCCGGACGCAGCAACAGTGGCTGTGCAAAAACAATGTTTGGTACTGCCAATTTGTTTTGTTTTGTCATGGTTCATATGTGCAATAAACATAACACTTTGTGAGAAACAATCGTGGCAGAGAATCGTGATATCAATTCTAAGCTAAAAAAATTGTGATTCATATTTCCCCCCGAATCGTGCAGGCCTTGAAGGAACTTGTTTTGGTGTTAACATTTGCACCCCGCAAATGAAAACACCACACATATATTATTAAATGAACTGTCACACAATACAGTAATGCAAGCTATTTAAAATTTAGCTGGATACATGGTTAAATGTAATTTGCTCTTACCAGTGTATCGCCGTGTGTACTTCGTCCATAGCAGTCCCTGATAATCAGTCCCAAAAATGTCCAAGTTAGAGAGGAAATGCTGTGAACATATTCTTTGTAAATTAAAGCTTTCAATTAAGTAGAGTTATGTTGAAGGTTAGAGATGTCAGAGATGATATATTGTATGGTGACTGAACAATAACCATTCAAAACTCAATCGCAGCATACTGTTAATTGTCATGTATATCAATGGTATACATCAAATTAAAAAAATGTTTATCACAAAAACCGAAAAAGTGAAAACCCTTTTTATGGTGTGTTACCACTTCCTTTCCCTTTGTGGATAGGCTTGAGTAAAAATGTTGATGTTTTTGTCACCCTCAGGCCGCCGCTGGGATCCTGTGCTATGTCGGAGCCTATGTCTTCATCACATACGATGATTACGATCACTTCTTTGAAGACGTGTACACTCTCATCCCAGCGGTGACCATTATTGCAGTTGGAGCCCTCCTTTTCATTATTGGGCTCATTGGATGTTGTGCTACAGTGAGAGAGAGCTACTGTGGTCTTACAACGGTGAGTAAACCAGTTGACAAGTTTAACGTGATAGATGAGGGTACTAAAGCCCTGGTATAGTAAGCAATTGATCTAAGATGAACTGTGAAACATTATTAAGAGAAAAGTGGGGTTTAAGGATGCGTTAGAAAAGGGCATTAACACCAAATTTGACAAAAGCATGTAGTCAGTTTTCATACATAATTACGGAAGCCGAGAACAGCCATGGATTTTTTTATCTCGTGATAACGACTTATTAATTTGTTATCTCGAGATAACAAAGTTTGTTTTCTCGAGATAACAAATTGATTATTTTGTTATCTCGACAGAACAAAGATCGTTTTCTCCGGTCGAATACTTGGAAAAAATCCCACTAATGGCGTTTTTCCATTACATGGTACCTGCTCGACTCGCCTCGACTCGACGCACTGTGCGTTCGTTTTCCGTTGCAGATTTTAGTACCGCCTCAGCGTGGCTGGTTGTCATAGCGGCGCCGAAGTAAACTGCCATGACCTAACACGACACATACACAGAACATCAAAGGTGTGTTGTTGTTGCTACAGCCAGAAGACACATTTTGTTTAAAATGAAGCTGGAGGCAGCAAAAACGAACACAGCTGGCTAAACTATTAAAAAATGGCGGGTTTGTTCAGGACTCCCCCGTCTGTCGCTTTCACGTCACCTTTTGCGATCACCTCAGCTCGCCTCAGCTCGCTTGGAACCTCGACGGAGGTGGTACTAAAAAAAGTACCTATTAGCAGGTACCAGGTACTTTTTTTCGTAATGGAAAACCAAAAAAGGCGAGTCAAGGCGAGTCGAGCAGGTACCATGTAAAGGAAAAGCGCCATAAGACACGATTACAGGGTATCTTGTTACACTGCTTAGGCAACAGCTCTACCCTGTGGGGAAATTGGGTATGTTAACATGTAACAGGAAGTCAGCGATGTGTGCTACTCGTTGTGCAGCATGTAATATACACAGATCTTAACCCACACTTTGTATAGTGTATTTATTCACCAACGTGCAACAGACACCCTTCGATTTAACCCGGGGAAGGGGCTCCATAAGCGGATAGAGGTCTGCCGTTTCTCCCTCTATTTCTCCGGTCAAATACTTGGAGGGTGTCTTTTCGACCGGAGAAGGGGAGGGAGAACATTATTATTTAATTCATTATCTCGATAAAACGGTCTTTGTTATGTAGAAATAACGAAATAATGAATTCGTTATGTTGAGAAAACAAACTTTGTTATATCGAGATATATATGCAAGTCGTTATCATGAGATAAGAGTGCATAAAAAGTAAATAAATTTATGGCCGTTCTCAGCTTCCATACATAATTATACATAGCAGAAGTACAAAACTTAAGAATCTATAACAGATTTTAAATAATTGCACAAAAAGCCTATCATTCAAGCCTTTTCTCATAAGTCGTAGTATTCTGTCTAACTTTAAACATGCCAAAGTGTCAGACAATCCACTCTTTACTTTTCTGCATTTAATTGTCTGTTGTCTGTGTAGCTTAAATCTTGATATTCAATTCACAGTTTGTTGTCATTCTCCTGCTGGTTTTCATGACGGAAGTAGCAGTTGTGGTTCTCGGATATGTTTACAGAGCAAAGGTGAGAAAGTCAAATACAAACCACTTTTTTTTCTTGGCCTTATCTTCCAAATAACTACACCCAGAAGAACAAGAACAATCTGTCCACCATAGATGACCTAATCCAATCTGCTTGTGTTTGCAATCATGTTGGTGCATAGCGTTCATCAAATGTTTAGTCTCACCCTTCTTAACGTTTGGCAGGTTGAAAATGAAGTTAATATTTCTATCAAGAAAGTGTATGATGAGTACAATGGCACCAACAGCAATGCCCAGAGCCGTGCCATCGACTACATTCAGAGACAGGTGAGGACAGAAATACTATCTCTTCTGTAAATCAGATATGCTGATTGTCATTTCACCCGCATTTCTGCTAGATTTGTTCTGACTAAGCAAGTAGTTGAAAGTAATCTTGCGTTTTTATTGTTTTCATTTTCAAAGCTTCAATGTTGTGGGATCCACAACTACTCAGACTGGCAGAATACACACTGGTATGAAGAATCCAAAAACAACAGCGTACCCATCAGCTGTTGCAGAACTGACATTGGAAGCAGCTGCACAGGGTCCCTCACTCATCCTGAAGATCTCTACCAAGAAGTAAAACAACCTGTCAAGTTTTCATACCAAACGCCTCTTATTTTTAAAGAGGAGTGACTCATTACAGTTTGAGGTCTGAATATATTTTGTGTGTGTGTGTGTGTGTGTGTGTGTGTGTGTGTGTGTGTGTGTGTGTGTGGGTGTGGGTGTGGGTGTAGGGTTGTGAAGCTCTGGTTGTGAAGAAGTTGAAGGAGATCATGATGTACGTCATCTGGACTGCTCTGACATTTGCTGCTATCCAGGTATGTAACTTTCATCAAGATACCTTGTTTTGTAGAACATCATCAGCTTTTGGTAGAATCTGTATTCTCTTATTTACAGGGCTGTTGCCGCATTTACTGTAATTCTATAAGATGTTGAGCAACAGGCTCCAAGGTGAAGTAGTGAAATGATCAGATACAAGTCAGCAGCATTACCCTCGGTGTTTTATAAAAGAGTGATACTTGCTGAATGATTTAAAAATCACAGCACCTACATGATTTTTCTGTATGCCTGAGAAGATCGATACCACTGTCATGTCTGCCTGATAAATATAAGGCTACAGCCAGCAGCCGATTAGCTTAGCTTAACATAAAGCTTATCTTAGTTTAGCACTGCACCTGGCCAAAATATAGTCCGACATATAACACCCCATAAAACGATGGGTGCTGGTAGGTGGATTTTGTTACCTGTGGAGAGCCAGCCTAGCTTTTTTTCCTGTCTCTAGCTAAGCTAACGGTCTCCTGGCTCCAGCTACATATTTACCATACAGACATGAGAGTGGTATTGATCTTTTCATCTAACTCCCAGCAAGGAACTTTACCCAAAATGTTTAACTATTCCTTTATTTATTTTGGTCTATTTGTTTTTCGTCTCACTATTGGTACTATAATTCTGAAGTCCAAACAAAGTAGCTTGAGTTACACAACTACGGTGAGGCCCAATTATTCCTGAAGGGTTGTAGCTGACTAACAACTATAAAAAAGCAAAACCACTAAGGTATCTCTCTCTTTTTTTCTAGATGCTGGGGATGTTGTGTGCATGTGTCGTGCTGTGCCGCAGAAGCAGAGATCCTGCCTATGAGCTTCTTATTACAGGGGGCACCTATGCATGAAGGAGAACACATTCCTCACCGTAACACACTTTCACAATTAATGTGACATTGGTGAGAGCATGCAAATGATCTATTACCACACTAACCTTAAAACACCAACCACACTAAAGTGATATATTGTACCTGTTTTTCCAAAAAAAAAAAAAAGCTATAGACCAAATAGGCTATAGGCACGAGGGAATAAAACCTCGATCTGCGTATGGAGTGAAATGCAGACAGGGTCATTTTTTCATGTTAGTTTGCACTATGTGTATGGCTTTGCATATTTTATATTTACATCTATCCTGTACTTCAGTGAAAGACTGTATAATATTATCCTTTACCACTACTACTAGTACCACTACTAGTACTACTACTACTACTACTACTACTACTACTCTTCTACTGTTAAAGCTCAGTTTTAGTTGTCACCTTTCACCTGCAGCGTTCCGTCAAGAAATAGTGGACACCACAGCCCAAGCCAATGGCAAGTTCTTGCGTGTAAACTGTGTAACTTAACTGGCCTTTGCTTACCTGGTCTTTCTTTTAAGAATCAAACTTTTTAATCCCGTTGAGAATGTGGGATTTGTCAAGTAGTAATGCATTCTTAAGTCAAGATAGACTTAGATCCTATAGCTGTGTTTGTTTTTGTCTCAACAGTCTACGATGGTAGTTGTAGAACTTGATTTGCTGAAATGCAGCAATAGCTAGACTGAAGAATGTACATTAAATGTGGGAAAGGTTTATGCGAGTGTGTTTTCTGGTTTGTTGTTTTAATTTCTCTGAAATTTCACATCTTTACAAAGAGATGAAATTGCTGCACAAAGTGTGTTTTTTTTTTTTTGTCCAAACAAATCTCATATTCACTGGCTGCTTTCATTGGAAGAACGAGTCAACCTGGTCCAAAAAAAGAGTGGTCAAAGTTCAGGTGTTTCCCATGAGGGAGGCGTGTAATAGGTCCAAGAGGTCTAATATTTTTTACTTTGTAGCTTTATGTCTTCAAACTAGGTTCAGGACTCATAACACATGTATGCATATTAAATAACTCTTACTATAATCACTAGATGTAGTTGTATCTGCTTCTGGAACATCTTGTGACCCCCAAACATGCATTGTGGACACTTATGGTGGTTAATAGACTCAGCTTTGTTTGGGGGTAGCCACTGAACCAGAGAGAGCAGATTGCTTAGCAACATGACCCAAGAATAGTGCCCAGTTTTATTACAGCTACTTTGTTGGATTGTTCCGGTCTGGTCCTTTTGTAATCCACATTAAGAATAGCAAGGGAAAATAAAGCAATAATGCCAAATAGTTTTCTTAATTAGCGGCGGCTAAAAACAATGTTCACCATGTGTCAAAAACAAAAAACAAAACACATTTTTCTGTCATGTTGAATAAATAACAAATAAATGCACAAATAATTATTATTTTTTGCATTCAGAATAGAAACAATAACCACACATAGAACTTATAAACGGGCCAACAACAGAAATCAAACAATCTGCACAACATTTAGGACCGCAGATATAAAACAATACAACAGTATATGAATAAACTTAGTGCAGTGGTCTTGTACAACAGATCACTTAATCTCCCAGCTGTCATGAGTATGAGGAGCACTCAACACACCAGCAGTAATGGCAAAGCAATATGAATATGTGCCATAGCAATAAATAATTTATTAAACAGTCTTATGCTACTGTAGCCTACGTAACAGTCTTTCTCTGTGGGATTATTATGTGATAAGTGTCTCATATTATTCAAACAATGAGGTTTTGTAGCAAAACAAGACAAGACCTGTGAAAACTATCAGCTCTTCATTTACAGTACATGGTCTCTGCCACAGTGTCTTTTATACTACTATAATGGGTCAAATCCTACTCACATGCATGCAACACAAATATGAACAATAGATAAGATCAAATTATAAGTTAGTTTAAAATGACAAAGCCTTTACAAAATATGACATGACTATAATGGCTGTCAGGTAAACGTATTATTTGGCAAGGTAAGAGCCTGGGACCAATCCAGTAAAGCCATTTCTTTTCACCGTCCACCAGCCATCCTCACCTTGATCTATGACAACCACAACGTCCCCGACTGACACAGAGAGCTCATCCTCCCCCTGAACAAGGATAGAAACATTCAATCAACAGATGTCCCTTAAAATTAACTAGAATTTGAACATTTGAATGTGTCTCATACAGAAACTGACCTGTGCCACGTAGTCATACACGACCTGGTACCCCTCACTGCTCAGCTGGGACCCCTGACATACAGGAATTGAAGCATAAACTCCTTCTGATGTTGCTGCTGAGGAGTATGACATGATTTAAGACATAATCAGCAATGGTTCACTTACTGTGGGGAGCCACTTGTAATTTGCAACTTTCTTCCGAAACGAGCGACTAATCTGATAGTATTACATGTCATCAGATCATTGGCAAGCTGAACACATTATTTCATGATGTTGGTGGTGTAAAGCTGTGTTTTTTTTGTCTGATGTACCCTCGCCCCGCAGCCCTGTCAAGTGAGCTCACGTAACCCTTCATCGACACCACCTGTCATGTACCATGGGTTTTTTTCATAGTAATTGTGATCCTACAATAGTTGATGTGTAGCCTTTTTTATGTTTTATAAATAAATATACATCACGTCATAGACATAATTTACAGGGGGGATGGGGGTTACATCCCCCCCAATAATCAAAACTGGCCAGTGCGCCCCCCCCCCCCCCCCTTAAAAACCTATTATAACTTCCTTTACATAAAGACATTTGCACCCCAACTTGATGCAGAAAAGGCACAAATTGTTGCAGAAAAAAATCACCAGAATGCAGGAAATGAAGTGTTTGATATGCTCAAAATTTCAATGTTGCTTTGCATCAATTTATAATCATATTTGTGTTTGTAATGTTCTTCCCAAACACAACAATGTGGATATATATATATATTGTTAACCAAATTGCAACTTCACTGGTGTGAAGAAGAATAAGTACACTACCGGTCAAAAGTTTGGGGTCACTTTATAATTTCCATTACAGAAAAAAAGGGGTTCTCGACTGTTATAAAAAGAAGTGGCTGATCTTTAATGCAATATCTACATTGCCCATTATCAGCAACCATTCATCCAGTGTTCCAAAGGCACATTCTGTTTACTAATCTGATATTATTTTAAAAGGCTAAATGAGAAAACATTGGAGAACCCTTTTGCAATTATGTAAGCACATAATATAATCTGAAAACTGGTGCCCTGGTTAAAAAAAAACAATGCAACTGATCTCAGAATCATAAAAGGGGCAAATTATCGTAAATCGACAAATCAGTTATTTATAAACGTACAGGTACCATAAAATAGCTTCTCTAATGTACAAAATATATAATAACATGTTGCCAGACTGTATCCAGAGGCTGTTTCAAATAAGAGATTGTCAACATGAACTGAGGGGAAGCTGTATTTTCACTAAACCTAATAGCAGAACTCATGTAAAACAAAGAAGTGTTTCAGTGTACAGAGTTAATCTGTGGAATGAATTAGAAATTGACATGAAAAAGTGTAACACAATCGACCAATTTAAAAAAAATATTTAAACATAAGATGATTAACAAATATAAAACAGAAGTGTGAATACCAGAAGGTAAACAAAATGTATTGGATTTCTTGTGTTATACTGGGTTATATAGTGTATACTTAGTTTATGTAACTTTCACTTTTGTATGAAAGAAAAATAATTTCATGTAAAAAGGGTAGGTGCAATAAGCTTAGGCTTCAGCCTATACCTTTTCGGTCCTGTTTGTTTTGTATGTATGTATGTGTATACGTGTGTGTGTATATACTGTATGTGTGTGTGTATATATGTGTATGTGTGTGTATATATGTATACATATATATATATTTTTTTGTTTGTTTGTGGAAGTAAAAGCAACAATGGTATTTTTTGTATTTTATCTGTTGTGGGTTACAGATGGCCGGAAAAAATAAATAAACTAAACTAAACTAAACAGCTGGTATTCTGTCTATAATGGAGTGGAATGGAAATTTCGAAAGTGACCTTTGACCGTTAGTGTATGTAACTTAAGTTTCTCCACACCTTGTGTTGCAAGGATCAAGTAGCCTTCACAGTCATATCTGTCATAATTGTGGAAATTACAGTGTTACTTAAATGACTTTGGTACTATACCAGTAGGCTGTGTAACTTGTTCATTAATGTTCAGTTTGGAGCCACTGGAACAGTTCCCTTGCAGAAGACTTGAAAACCTACACATTGGGGAAAGTACTTGGTAAGAAAAAAAACAAAAAAACATGATGTAATAATCATATTTTCATCATCATTAATTTGGTAACAGTGCTTTCCATTGTGTAATTCTGACTTTTTCATGACTCCCCCTACGAATCCAGCACTTCCATTTCTGTCCTCTGTAGCATCCTTCTGATAGTAATTTTGGTATTCAATTGGAGCTGTAAAAAGACAATTGGAATCCAGAAAATAAATAAAAACTAATGATTCAGGGGTAAAGCCCTGCACAATCCATCACCTGTTTCATAATGTGCCATTCTGTTGTATGTTTTAGCAGCAGTTGAGAGATAATATTAAAATTTCCACTTTGGAACATATTCAAATCCAAATCAGGAAAACCGCAGGGCAGGCGCCTACCTGAGGGGGTCAAGCCAGTGCTTTTCATCTCCACAAAGCGGTTGTTGTCTGCGATGATGTCACATTTTTCAAGTGTTTTTCTCACATCCTCGTAACACTAAAAGAGCAGTTTAGACCAGAGTGAATTTTCAGTATACAATACGATATGTATTGTAAGGGCTTGCTGAAGATCCAACCCACACAGATGTATGAAAACGCGTTGCACGCACCTCATCATCTTTTACACTCTGCATTGACAAATGGTTACAGTGCACCCACAAAGCATCTCTTAGTATGCTGATGCGGTCTTCTTCCTGCTGCTGAAATATCTGCAAAACAGTGTGATTGGAAAAATAATAAATAATCTAGATAACATTGAAGCACGGCAAATTAACAACACTGAACATTACTGTATGTACACAACTGGCAACTTCTTGCACAACAAAAGAATCCAGCATGTCCTTTACTCTCTGTGCAATCTGTCAACTCAAATGTACAGTATATAGCTGTCATTTGAGTGCTTTTAAATGCTTTATAGTCTTATATGTATACTGTCTTTCCTGTTTCGTTTCCTGGTTTCTTGTGTGTACAGTAAGTGTATTGTCCTGTGTTGCAAACTGCCACAGACAATAACCTTTATAAACAGAGATTAAAAAAATAGTTGAATGGTTGCCTTAGCTTTGATGATGTTATCCCATGTAGGAAGACTTTGTTGCCAGGAAACAATTTAGCAGATTAGTGACTCACTTTAGAATCTGCTTATAGGAAGTATTACACATCCTCATTAACATAACAGGCCTTGGGTTTTGCCACTCTTGGTCTGTACATTTTGAAATGCGTCAATCTATATTGTGCATTTCTCACTTGATACATACAGTGAGAGGAGAAATACAGCTTGCAGTGCTCTACTTTACCTCAGATGTGTTGATGTGTGTTGATTCCCACTCTTGACGCGTCTTGTCAAGTTGTTCAATGTTTGACATGTACTGTTTCTCTAAAGACAAGTACAAGTAAAAGTAGTATAAATAAAGTAAATCAAGATTTTGTATAACTTTGAGATTTAGTAATATACTGTAACTAACTATATTTATAGAATCCTCAATAAAAGGGAAGGAAATGTAACCACCATAGTCGAAGAAATTTTCTGGTAGACCATAGCGGCTTCCTTAATAAAACGACAAGGTACAGCAATTGACTTGTTCTTTGTCCTTACCAGCCTCCTCTGCAGCTTCTCTGCACTGTTTAGATTTGGTGTTCATCTGAAAAAGACAAAATAATTACACATTGGGTTTATGTCTGCAATAAAAGGAAATATATTATATTGCGTGCTTTGATGTAATCTTTGTAAATAACACTCTATTTAAGAACATGAACCCCTTTTATTAATTACTACATTAGATAGTAATTTCAAGGGCAAAGATAATTGAATTTCCCAATCTGTCGGTGTTGTGGAGTAACTGTGGAATAACTTTCACTGCTGTTTGAGAAACTCTTAACTCTCCCTCTGGTTGCCAACAACAGCAATTACTTTCAAATATGTAAATGGACTGTATTTATATAGCGCTTTTCTAGTCTTAACAACTAGCTTTTCTAGTCTTAACAACTACTCAAAGCGCTCTTATTACAGGAACCACATATTACAGGAACCATTCACCATTCACACACATTCATACACTGTGGCCGAGGCTGCCGTACAAGGTGCCATCTGCTCATCAGATAAACATTCACACACATTTACACTCCGATGCACAGCATCGGGTGGGGGGGCAACTCGGGGTTCAGTGTCTTGCCCAAGGACATGGGACTGCAGGGCCAGGGATTGAACCACCAACCTTCCGATTGGCAGGCAACCGCTCTACCACTGAGCGACAGCCGCCGACGAATATACATTCTTCTTAATGGTAAAAAGTATGTAAAACATACCTACATTTGATGTTAGCATTTGTTAATAGCATGCATTGTTAATAGGGTGCCCAGTATACTCTAAAATGCCAGTGACAGTTCTGATAGACACAACTGATTAGCACCATACAGACTGTTGTACAATGTCTACAATGGTTTTCTATTCCTATTTTTAACAGACTGTTTTTAAATGAATCCGCTGAAAAGGAAACATTCTCTGTGCTCATCTTAAACCTTAGTTTAAGACGTGTACGTACGAGTATGTGAGTCATATATCTAGTTTGGAAGCCAATCATGGTCAAATATGCAACACACAAATGTGATGTGGAAACTTTAATCCTCCAGTGCATATACTGTACACTGAGAATGGACTTGGCACTGGGCTGGATTCGAACCAGTCCAGTGCCAAGTCAATTAAGTGATAGGGACTTAATGGTACGCACTCTGCCTGGTGAGCTACCAGGGAACCCTGGTTGATTGTATTATCAAGAGAAAAATCAACACTCATCCTTTTACAAGCCTGGCTTTTCATTACTGAATAGAATTATTGCATTGAACTTTTAATGAGTCATACCACAGTACAGGTTTACCTTCTCGATCTGTTTGGGAGTGGCTGTGGGAGCATTGGCCAACTTCTCAGCGGTTTGCTCTGCCTCATCTGCCTCCCTGCAGCGCTGCTCATAGGATCTTTTAGACTAGGAGGGAAACAGAACAGAAACCATATGAAACTATAACACCCATGCTTTGTACATCAGCACTTTGTTTTTCTTGTGTGTGGGTGTTGGGGGGGGGGGGGGGGGGGGTCAGTCAAGACAAAGGTATGTCTCATGTATTTGATTCTGCAGGAAAAACGGTGTGCATCCTGCCGACCTCACTTCTTTCTTCTGCGCAGAGAAAAGTATGAGCTCAGGCTCCTTATTGTGTCTATCACACCATTGGGTTATGACTGCTATTTATTGTTATCTTGCGAAACCATCTTCCTCTTATACATCTGTAATACACAATAAAGCTTCTCTGCTGAAGTGTTTTCAGAATGCATTTTGTTTTTCCCGTAATGCACATGCAGGATGTACGTAGCAGCACTACAACTGCTCCTAAGATGAACCACAATTATATACAGTATGAAGAATAATATAAATACACTCGCTGAAACTGAAATCTCTGATAATATGAATTGACCTTACTTCTATTGTTTTCTTGTAGAGAGAGACTTTTATCTTCTGGACCTTCTCCATGATACCTTCACACTAAAAAGTAAAGAACGTTATAACCTCATGTTACTTTAAAACACACACACACACACACACACACACACACACACACACACACACACACACACACACACACACACACACACACACACACATTGTCATCAGAAAACCACACTGGTAGGCAACCATTTTTAGATTTCCTCTTCATGCAAATGAGAAAAAAAGGCTCTTCATTTGTACCTTTTTCCTCTGTTCTTTCTGTCGCTCTCTGAACTGCTCCATTCTCTTCACTTCTTCCTTGAGGAATCCAGAAAGCTGAATGTGCAAGTTTCCTACATTTTCAATTTCTGAAAAACACCAAAACTTACAAGTAAAAACTCAGAACAGACTGAGGCATGTATGAAGTGCACAGGAAAAAATAATGCAGGAAATATATCCTGTGCTTACGTGTTCTCATTTCATCAAAAGATGTTTTCAAAGTGCTGTGAAAACAAAATGAACGAAATTTAATGCATTTTCTCATGCAATGCTTTCTGCAAGTCCAATAGCGCAGAATAAATGTATTGCTTGGAAAGGTATACGTAAACATACTGATGACTATATCAATGCTAAAATACATACACCCACCAGATCTCATGTAAACCGCCAGCCTTGCGGGCGATTGTGACCAGTTCCTTGCCATATTTCTCCTCTGCTGATGCCCTACATGGACAAAACCATAATAGAGCTGAACCACATTATATTGAGGTCACTGTAACCTTTCATCAAGTACAATTCATCAGAAATTAGTGAGCCCACCTCATTTTCAAGAGCTCCTCCATGTCTTTGCATGTCCGTCGACCATCATTAAGTCTCTGACTGATAGTCTCAAACCCAATATTACTGATGAAGTCCACTCCCTGGAACCATAAATACCAAACCATGATACTCATACTTTTAGTGAGAAGGGAAATGTTCACAAGGAATCTCAGCCCTAATACAAAACACACACTTTACATTTTGGAGTAAAAGTCCAAATAAATGCTGTTAATACAAAATGTTTTGTGTCCCTTGGAAATACAATGTTACTGTTTCTGTATTGGTCAGTATTTAAAAGACCCAATGATCACCTTTAGGCAATAGCTGATGATTTAAATGATGCTAATCAGCAAGTTTTACTTTGATAACTTCTGAGACTTTCCACAAAGAGGTACAAGAATGGAAAATGTGACATGCTGTTGCTGGGGTCTGAATGGAAAGCAGCAAGTGAGAGAAGTACCAAAAAACCCCTCTCACGTAAAAGTAGTCTCACTTGGCTGAAATTTGACTAATGTGGAAGTAAAATTACTTGTACAAACATCTCTAATGTTCATTTATATTGTTGCTGGGTTACATTTTAAATGAGGGGTACTGATAACGGGGTGATAATGAAGAGGAAAAAGGAAGCACACAACTGTATGTAAACTGAAGCTACAATAAAACAACTGATTGTTGTTTCTGACTGGCCAGTTCTTTCAGTTTTGCATACGGTTGTGGTAGAAAATGTGTACTGTTAGCAAATAGTTACATAAACATTTTAAGTTGTGGTCTTTTGCATTGTTGCATACACATGTTGTGTCAGGTGTCAATAATAATAAACCCTCAATAATTATACAGAACCCACGGTAACCACAACAACACTATTTTAAAAAGTGGTACAGAGAAAGAGCTGTTTAGTTTGTGTGACACACCTGGTTTTAGATAGAGAGTGTACACAACCCACAGATAAAAAAAAAAACTTGTTTCACTGATCAAGACTGCATACATAGTTAATGTTTTAATCCAACCAACAATTCAGTAGCTGTTCAGCGAATTTCAAAGGGAGAAAAAGGAAATAAAACAAAGATTATAATTCTAAAGACAGGACAACATGTTCAGCCAACTGTAGTAAAAGATACAGATAACTAAATACATTACTAGTAGCCTGTATGGTAGAGTAGATACTGTCCAGACAAAATGAAAGGCATAAATACAGTAGAAGTGGACAGGCACACAACAGATATTACCTCAAATCTCCAGTGAACATAATAAATACAACACTGACTTTCACAGTTGAGTAAAACCTCATGGACAACTTGAGCTCTGAACATAAACATAAAAAAGTATGGATTGGTAGCATCACACTGACTCACCCAAAAGAAATCTTTAAATTGTAATGTCATCTTGGCAGTGGTTAAAACTAGTCCCTGTTGGAGAATTTACAACTTTAAGTCAGCCAGCAGTGTAACAGGCTGTTGCTTGATGCAAGTGAAACGGATCATGACTCATTCAGGAAACCAGCCTCCAGGCAGCAACACTCACTTGCTCACTCATTTGATTTAAATGAGGAAGAGCTGCAACATGCTAGCAGTTGCCACAACTGGACTGATACATGTGTCAGCTCACTTTTGGCACGTGAAATAATCACTAATGATGATACAGCTCAACAAAATGTAAAATGTAATCAAAACAAACTTGTCCTTAAAAAGTGCTTACAATCATTCTCCCAGTTGAACCTCCCTGTTCTTCAGGAGTATGTGCATGTAAAATGGACAAAATAACAGGAACTGCTTACAATATTATGTAATCCAATATAACAGGCCTGCAAAACAAACTATTTTAAGCGGTTGATGTTTGGAATTTGCTTAAACACCACTATAAATGTTTTAGAGGTGCGTAACTGTCCAAGTGTTGTGTAAAAAATGTTTCCCTGTTGTTTTCATTCAATATTGCAAATGATTGTTAGCGTATGAGATCAACAATGACGCAAATCCACTACTGTTGAAGTACAACACAGGAAATAAATACAGAAGAGACAATTTCCTGGAAACAAAACAACAAAAAAGATTATAAAGTACAGTTATAGTTCATCATGTGATACATGCAGCTGTCTGCCATAGTCTGTCACTTCACTGTTCATGAATGTTTCTTGATTTTTCAAAACTTCAGCCTCTGAGATCTGTCCGTCTCCATCGTGGTCCATTTCCTTGATGAGGTGAAGAGCCTGTTGATGACATGAGAGAAAAAAAACAAGGAAAAGAAATCAGCGAATATGCTGCCATACCATCATGGAGAAAAAATATATATATTCCTAGATGCAATAGCTACTGTAAAGGAGCATCTATTTTCTCATGTATTAAAACTCAAGAATGTTGTATCTCTCCACTGTTTTTTTGTTAATAAAACTCATCTGAACCAGCCACCGAATTGAACCTGAGAGTACTTTTTTTTCCCCACACCAACAAAATCTGGGCACACGTTAGGTCTTACCTCTTCTCTTGCTGAGCCGTAGCTATTAGGCGCCACCCAGCGGAGCTGCTCGTCTCGATTCAACTTGCCATCCTGATCTTGATCATAGAGGTCTTTAAACCGCACTGTTTCTTCAATTTCCCACTGTGACGGGGACTCCTCTGATAACAAAAAAAGTGTTAACATTGCACAGGGGGTGAAAGTTGATCACAGCAGAGGAAACAAACAACAGATCATTCTATGTTTTAAAAGTAATCTCTGTGGTCTTACCATCACCACGGACATCTCCAATGAATTCATTCAGACTGATGAGTCCATCTTTATCGGCGTCATATTCACTCAACACATCTTCAATGGCAAAATCCTATTATTAGGAAAAAAAGAATAAATGATTCAATTTTAAGATGAAATATGAAGGGCACTCTTGTGATGGGTGGAAGAATGCATTATCATATCAGGATTTGCAGGAGTAGGAGCTAAACTGGTCTCACAGCCATATGATCCACTTCAGATGGATGGGTAAAGGCAAGAAACTCCGTCACATTAAGCCCCGGTGTGCCATCCACATCAGCAAAGTCAAAGCGCCTTCTCTCCTTCAGGTGGAGCTAATGGGGATACATTACAGATAAATCAGACTGTGGTTTAATATGATTCCTTACAGGACAATAAAAGTACACCTACGTGTCTGAGAGACTCCTGCTCTGGATCCTCCAGAACAGCGCTGTCATCAAAACTAATGAGCTGGTCATGAGCGACCATGTTGTATTCCTCCCATGTAACAACACCATCTTTGTCAGTGTCAAACTCAGGGAAACGCTCCTTTGCATCATCCAGAGCATATTTTCTGTAGACGTGCTGAATCCATAGCGTGACCTCCTCTGTTGATAAAAACACAGCAGACTAGCCTATGACCTTTCATCGCCTCTGTTGATCGTTGCTTTCTTTTCAAATGTTGAGAGAGACATAAATGTACCTGCATTTAGCAGATGGTCAGCATTTGTATCAATCCGCTTCACAATTTCCATCATCTTTTTCCCCTGCTCTGCTGGGCTAAGTTTCTTTATCTCCTCAGTGTCCTAGAAGTGCATAAAATAAGTAGAGCAAAGAATGAGCAGGTGACGCATGAAGATTAGAAATTGGGCTAAAGAGCTTAAGAAAATGAGTAAAAACACAATAACCTCATCTCCCAGCAGGATGTTCATGTCATGTTCAGGGTTGTGCTGCTGGCCAGTATAATGATCATCATGGAGATGTTTATGAGAGCTTTGTCCAAATCCAAACTGAAGAATCAGCAATACCAACAATGCAGAGGATGTCATCTGTTGAGTAACACAAATATTTAACAGCAAAACAAATGAGTGAATGAACTGAAAACACTACAAAGTGCGATTGATTAGTATCCAGGGTAGGGCTGCACAATTAATCGCAATTTTATCGAAATCGCAATATGGACTAGTGCAATATTGAAATCCTATCCTACAGACTAGTTGTTTGGTACAGATTTTTGCAAAAATCACACTACAGTACATTTTTATTTGTGTTTCAATGAAAATGAGAATGATGATCCAAAAAAATTGATCATTCCCTCCAATATCGTAAATCATCGCAACATCACTCAAAATAATCGCAGCCCTAATCCAGGGTAGTTGCAAACTCAAATGACCAAGGTAAGACAGTCTGCCACAATGCAACTGTGCGACCTTGTGGACAGCTGGTGGAAGTACATGCCTACCAACAAACTAAACTTTATATGTGAGCCTCGTCCTGAATGATGAAACCTGCAAAATCTACTAGGAACAAATGTGTTTAAGATGAAGACGGAGGATCAACGAGGCAAAAAAGCCTAGTAGAAATAGCCTACTACTGTCTAGCTTTAATTAATTCCTGTTTATACTTATTAATGTGTTACAGAGAGAATGAGACATACAGAGACAGATTCGAGGACAAAATCAACAGCGTTAGCCAAACAAAATGGACACAGTTAAAGACAACGCACACAAGCGACTAACAAAGTAACTGCGACAAAGCCGACAAACGGAAGATGTTTTGTCATTACCGTGGAAAGTCTTCCGTGCAAGTATTGATCGATACACTAGTCATTTACCCGGAGGACACGTGTACTTCCGGTCACACATTTCAAATCAAACGTTTTGTTATTCTGGCGTATGTCAAACTTTTCTGGAACCTAAAATCCATAATGGATCTATATCCACCGGTTTATCTAGGATGTCATGCATACAGGGCTCACAAGAATATACAAAGCTAAATCAACAAAATGTACTCAGTTTATCTTTCCAGTCTTAACGTGGCCTAGACCATCAGCAGCCTGGAAAGGGACTATAGCTGAGAGAAAAAAGCTTTAAAATATATCTCACCGTAAATTTGTATTAACTTCGGGGTTTATGCAGCTGACAAATGTAGCTAATTCTCTCTAACTAGATGTTTAGGAGGCCGAATTGGGTTTCACAATGCATGTTTACAGAGTTACAGGCTGAAAAGGTGAGTTTGTGTGCAGATAGGGCAAGCCAAAAGAAAATGTTGACACTGAGAGTTTATATCTGAATTGATATGAGTGTATTTTATCATTTTTGGGTGTTGGATTACTAGATAGAGTCGTTCAATGGGAAACTGTTTTACTGACTCAAACCAAGTTTTCTGCAGCCTATAGACATGGCAAGTTTATCAGTGTATAGCATCACAATTGATATTCTGTGGAAGAGTGAATTTAAAAGAGAATATTTATATTATATAAATATAAAACTTAACACATAAACATATAGCCTATTAAAATTTAGAGGCATAGTGGTCATAGTTCGGCACACCTTAGATTATATGGTAATTTGTTCCACACATGTGGCAAATATAACTTAAAGAAGCTCACCAATCTTTGTTATTGCTCAACAGTGAATGAATAAGCAAACCGTTCCAGGACAGTAGGCCTGCCTGGCATTTTCATATTGTGCAAGCTTGTGAAAGGTATATTGAGTTTATCCATTTAGTGATTTATATACAATTAGATAAGAATAGTTTTTCTAGTATGCTTAAGGATATCTGACCGTGGTTTCCTGACGCTCTGTGTATTTAACACACAGCAGCAAAAACATTGTACAGACAGCTAAACTAAACTCATCAAAGCTGAACAGAAATTAAGCAAACATAAGCTATGTGTAGTCAAGTAGGTGAATAAATTGACACACATATAGAGATGTAAACAACATTGGCAACACCATACTGCCTAAAAACAGGTCAAACAGATAGGCTACTGTAAATTATGTAACCAGGGTAACAAATAGTGCTGAGATGACATACTTAAAGGCAATGAAGGAGAAAGCTGTTTAAGTACTAGCTAGTGTGTGTGGCAATATTTTCCTGCTTGGTCTATCTATTTTAGTAGTTTTCACAGGAGGTCTCGGGTCTCCTTCTCTTTTATTTTGAAGGCAGGTTCACCTTTCTTCTGGTTTCCTGCTGTATGTAGATGACACTTGACGCATACCAAAGCATTTCTAATCAACCAAACGTCCCGCCCGATCTTGTTGCCATGGTAGACAGTTTGAAGTCCCGCCCAAAGAAAATCGGACCCACCCTTTGACCTAAACTATACTGTGCATTATTGGCTGGTGCGTATGTCGTGTCGATATTAAGGTGATTTCATTGGATAATCTCATCGCCAGTCAAACATGTAAACGCAACAGACTTCCTGCTTTTGTTAGGTTGTCCTCGCTGTCATGCATTTATCTGGCATGTTTTTTCATCAACTCTGACAACAAGACAACAGTGTCCGTAGACTTTTATTTCTCACTGACTAGTTAGCTAAGCATTGAACACGGGGTCGATGTCCAAAGACAACCGCCATGATGGACGACGGCGTGGCGCTGGGCAGCACCGTCTCGGCCCGAGAGTTAACCAAGGTGGGGACGGGAGGGAGAGGTCTGGTAGCAACAGCTCAGGCTCCTCGCATGGAGGAGGCAAAAGCAAGAATACATCCATGGCCGCTTTGAAGGTACGTAATGACATTTTAGCTCGTTGCTAACAACTGAAATACAGCCGTGGATTTAGTCAAGAGCTTTATAATTCCGATGCACGCCTAGCTAGCTTCAGCTAAGTGACTGGATGATCTAGTTTTTCACTCAGCAGAAAAGGAGCATATTAGGGTGACCTTATACCTTCTGTGTGTGTTATTGTGATGTTTCCCCTTCCACCAGCACCCACTCGTAATACTACATTATGATAAATGGCACTGTGAGAGTTGTGAGAATAGGCTCAAAAATGCATCCTAGGATTATTGTGTATTGTCATATCATAGCAAGAATGTGACAGCAGGATGAGTGTTGAGTAGGGAGTAATTGGTACAAGTCTGTATCAAATGTCAAGCTCTCCCTGTTTGTCCCAACTTCTTCTTGCAGACTTTGTAAGTTTGTATCATTTGTAGGCAGTCAAACCATGTGGGCTTGTATCCCCCCCCCCAGCAGCCCATGAATCATCGGATGCCGAGTCCAATAAGATCCAGAGCATCACCCTGTGTGGCTAATGCACAGCCAGGCTTGAATTAGCACACACTGTCTCTGAGCCTGCAGCTACTCTCATCATCACTGGCAACACAGGATGGGGGGCAGAGCAGTAGGCCTGCTGTGTGCACATGACTGCGCACTGTTGTGGCAGAATGAGAGGGAGAGAGAGTGAGTGAGTGTGGGCTCTGATGCAGAGCAGGGAAAGCAGAGGAGAGAAGCTGTAAATATAGGAAGCTACATGCAGCAGAGAGCAGAAGACAGTGGCAGGCAGAGAGTCGGGCCTAAAAAGTGGCTGCTAACTCAGCAGAGCACTGAGGGCTCAGGCTAGATTCCAGACAGTCGTGAAAGGGGCGGACTGCTGAGCACTTGTCTCTCTCAATCGCCACTGGGAGAGGAGTTGACACAGCTGGGCAAGTTGCTATAGCAGTGTGGACTACACAGTAGGAGTCTATTTTGGTCCTGCCTTCAGATGACGATGTCACCTTGCACAAGTGGCAGTGCTGGTGAGGGGGAACAGGTTGCCTGAAGTGGGCTGCAAAATTATGTCAGGGGTGGATAAGGACGAGGAACCTGCTTACAGACTGTACTTCTATTCTGTATGTATTCTCTAATCTTTTGATTTTGGTTTTTGATCTGTGTCTCTCCTAATGAGCGAGATCTCGCCCAATGTCTTGCTACATGCATTATGTTTGTAGACCTTGCTAAAAGGGAAACCTTACACTTGCCCCTTACTCAGCACAATCTAGAAAATAAGCACTTGCTCTGGTGCACGAGGAAGGATTGCCCTGCCAGAGAATATTACAGAAGTTATGCTCCACACAGAATAATAAGAAGCATTCATGCTTCTTATTGTGCAGCCCAGGAGACAGTTTTACAGCTGGTTAAGTGGATCAAGAGAATGTTGTTGTAAGCCCTTTTGTTAGCCATCAGTTGTAAGTAGGTAAGGTATTCTCACCGCATTCATCTGTCATCAAATGGCTTCCAAGCCCACTAAACGCAGAGTAAATATTTACAGATTGTAGATGGTGCATTGATGCTGACCTACGTCACTAGTTCTTGCTCATTTTAGCTTAGCCTGTGTTGTTTGATGTTCTTTTATCTCTTTGTAGTCCTTTTCTACTTGGCAGAATAAAGCCCAGGCCACTCGACATGTAAATAATTTTGCTCACCAGAAGTAGGTCAGCTGGGTATCTCCCTTAGGGACATTAAATAGTATCAGACCAATACACGGATGCTTTTTCTGCGCGTGTAACGCCTAATGAGCCATGTTCACATTCTACTGTCATTGAAGGATAGTCTGCAAAGATTGTTACATGTTATGTTACATAAACCTACCTTTTCTTCAAAGCCTTGAATAAGCGATACATTGTATGTGAACTTCTTTCCAAATGCAGTGTGTTGCAGCAAGAAAATGTTTTTTTTGCTGAAGCTTTCTTGTCTGATTAGTGTTGCTAGTGAGAGACAGCCAGCAAAAGAGAGGACGGTTTGTTCCATGACTCATTTGCTATTACGAGAAGAACTGGCTCTCGATTTTTGTGTTGGTTTCAGGTAACAATGTATTTTAAGTCTGAAACCACATTTTATAGTAGTTGTTCGACCAAAATAGCAAAGTGAGCTCTGGACTTTTAGTCAACATTAGATTAGATCATTTATGAACAGCACAGAACAGACTACTCTGCTGGGAGAGGTAACGCAGTGAGTGGAAGATCCAGAATGAGAAGCCTCTAAGTGTTAGCTTCTGTGTTGTTTTGTAACCGGATTGCCAGCAGTTGATTGTTTTAGTTATGTAAGATTACAAAGGCAAATTATATCAAGTATACTGTTGGGTACACTGTGTATTTTTTGTCTTTGTTGTTGCATTGAATAATTGAGTTGTCGATGTTATTGCTTATAGGGTGTGTAACAGATTTGGTCTATGCATTAATGCATGAGCTGTTTGACCAAACTGTTATGTGACAGAATGTTTCTCAGTGAGATTAGGATGCAGAGAGCTGTTGATGCCATTTTTTTCATCACTGGGCAGGTTAATGTTCCGTAGGTGAAGATGTGATGTATGACTTCTTGCACTATTCATTTTGGTTCACAGTCTCTGCTCCACCCGAGGTTACAGTCAAGTTCACTGATGCATAGTCAATGTGTAGGTCAACCAGGATGCATGCTGGGCACAAAGTGGGTATAGAGCTCCTGCCTCTAGCTGTTTCTTGTCACAGTCTGTGCTAGTAGACCCATTCCATAAACATAATGTGTGCAATATTGTGGCTTCAACACTGGCTCACAACAGCACACCAGGGATGGGACAAATAATTACAGCATTTTGCAGAATGCTCTCTTGTGGTAGAGTAGTATTCATATGTTTCATTGAATGGAAGGATTAGGGATTTAATATAGTATTTTTTAATAGCAATCAGTACTTTTGAATTTACCGTTAAACTTATTTTGCACATACTGATAGGGTTTGTGTTACTGTGAGCACAGGATAGGTGTATGTATCTTCTTTTTACTACATTTTAAAAGTCTTGCATTTTGTGCATTTACATCTGTTTTAGATTTAAATGATGTATCTTAAATTCACTCTGTTACACAGTGTTTGATGTGTTGCTAGTGTATTTGTTGGGACTATTTCCACCTAATCAGCTCCAGATTTGGTGTGCTGATAATGAATATTTACTATGTCTGGGGTAGTGTCGTGGCTCATTGATCCATCAACATTGGAACTTTGGCTACACAGATAATACATGGACAATTGTTGATCTATTCATGGGATTTGTTGACAATACCAAAAATATAGAGTATGACCATACAGTATGAGCAAACGTTTCCTCTAAACTGAACAAGCCAAGGGTTCTTTGTTGTGAATGTGGGGACACCTTGTGTTTGTCGTGCAATACATCATGTTTCTCAGAATTGCCTGATGTGAAAGCCTTATCTTGGGCAGCATTTTGTGATATATTCAAAGTCACCTCGTGAATCCCACTCTATTCTATCTATTGTCACATATATCATGTCATACTACTCTACACCATATTTTGTTGGCTAGTAGATAAAATGCAAATTTGAGGTTTTGAATCTGTTTCTCACGCAGGCATCTTTTCAGCGCTCCAACAGCCATGACAAAGTGAGGAAAATAGTTGCTGAAGAGGGCCGTGCTGCTCGAAACCTCATTGCCTGGAGTGTACCTCTAGAGAACAAAGAGGAGGAAGGTTGGTAGCTGCATGCAAAACAAACTTTCTGTGCATGCTAATGTGCTATTATTCTGCTCTGTGGCAGGTTTTACATTATTGCCATATTAACATCACAAGACTAAATGAAGGATGACATTTGTATTGTTTAGGTCCTCATTGTGCGGTGGTAGGTGTTGCAGCTGATGTTTACTTCAGATGATTTTCCATATCTTTAAGCCAATAGAAGATGTTCAGTCATTTATTGTAGAGCATTAAAGTGACCATCTTTGGCTATATCATTGACAGTCTGTGATCATACCCAAACCAGACAGTGCTGGTAATTGTAATACAATTTTATCTCATGGCTAGACTGATTAATGATAAAGGAGTGCTTAGAATCTCTTATTTTGGCTAAAGCTTACACTGATGCCTGGTCCCTTATGTAGAACATAATATTTTGTGTGGCACAACATACTGCTATACTGTGCTTCATGGTAGCCGAGTGGTTACAGCACAATCCATATAGGCTAAGTTTACAGGGTTTGTTGCATGTCATCACCCCCCCCCCCCTATTTCTACACTGTCCTCTGTCAAATACAGGCAAAATTCCATAAAAAGTATGTTTCTGTGTATACCTATGTAAGTAAAAGATGACCTGATTTCCAAAAGACATAAAGTGAAAGATGACACATTCTCTGATATTTTAAGCAAGATTACTTTCCATCTTTTGAAGTTTCAAAATAATAAAAAAGGCTAAAGGGCTGACGCAAAGGTTTGGGCAACTTGCACGGTCAGTACTTAGTAACACCCACTTTGACAAGTATCACAGCTTGAAAATGCTTTTAGTAGCCAGCTAAAGGTTTTGAGGGATTTTTGACCATTCCTCCTTGCAAAAGGCTTCTGGTTGTGTAAGATTCTTGGGCCGTCTTGCATGTACTGCTCTTTTGAGATCTATCTACACATTTTCGATGATGTTTAGGTCGAGAGGGCCTAGCAAAACCTTTAGCTTATGCCTCTTGAGGTAGTCCATTGTGAATTGAGGTGTATTTAGGATCATTTTCCCTTATCCTTACATTATTGCTGTAGAAGCCATCCTCTTTTTTTTTTTTTCCTCTTGTGATGTTTGCTTCCAAAATTTGCTGGTATTTAATGAAATTAATTCTTCCCTCCTGTACCAGTGAAATGTTCCCCGTGCCACTGGCTGCAACACAAGCCTAAAGCCTGATCCACCCCTGTGCTTAACAGTTAGATATATGTTCTTGTCCTGAAATTCTGCACCTTTTTGTCTCCAAACATATGTTTTAACTTCTTCAGTAAGTTCACAGCACTTGTTTCCAAAATGCATCTAGCTTGTTTAGATGTTCCTTTGCAAACTTCTGTGGTGAGGACGCAGGAAAGGTTTTCTTCTGATGACTCTTCCATGAAGATCATATTTGTGCAGGTGTCGCTGCGCCTCCCCAGAGTCTGCTAAATCTCCCTGAAAGTCTCTTGCAGACCTCAACTTGACTTCCGCCATTCCTGCTTGTTATTTTTCATTCAACTCTAAATAGTTCCTGCATATACAGTATATTTTATAGTGTATATATGCATAGCAAGATAAGAAATATACAGTCATTTTAAACGCCTACCAAACATTGTTTTACATTCTGCACCAAACAACCCATCACCTTATAATCACCCATCCCAGTACAGTCGGTATAATAACCCACCCTCACAGTAATCTCTCTTCATCATCATATCCTTTTAATAAAGTGTTTTTATACAACTATTTAAACTTTATAATGTTTGTGCAGTGTTTTAGCACCTGGTCCTAACCATTCCACAAACTCACCCCACAGATAGTGATGCACATACTTTTTAGAGTTGTTCTTATTGTTACATTACAAACGGTGGAAACGGCTACCTGAAAACGCTTTGCTATCATCTTATAGCCCTCGCCTGCTTTGTGGGCATCAGTTATTTTAGTTTTCAGAGTGCTAGGCAGCTGCTGAGGAGCCCATGGCTGCTGATTGTTGGGCCAGGGTTTTTAAGAGTCAGAGTATTTATAAAGCCTTTCCTAAAGATGATGGTGAACAAGCCATAGCCCTAACAATCTAATTAAGGTCTGAGACCTTGGTAAAAGTTATCTGAGAGCTCAAATGTCTCGTTTTGCCCAAACCTGTGCTACTTTCCTTTTTTTCACTCTATAATTGTACAAAACAAAACTTATAGTCCAAACGAATCTTGCTTAAAATGTTAAAGATTGTTTCATCTTTAACTTTATGCCTTTTTTTTGGCTCTCCCCTTTTCTTTTTGCGTCAGCTCAGTTATTTTATTCAAGGCTGATTTGCTGCTCTTGAGTTTGTGCCAGAACTCTTTCAGTTTGAGGCTCATATGGGTTCTTCTATTAACATGCATCTTCCAAAACCAGATAGTCAGTCATTTACCTTTCGGCACTCCTGTTATGGTTATTGTTTTGTCCACCTCTCTGTTTTTGGACATTTGTGTTTATCAACAACTACTTAAAACTACATTACTATGACTGGTTTAATAATTGTCCATGATCATCTCATATATGTTGTTTGTTACCTTCATCAGATATAGTTTAATTCATTTATATATATTTATTTATTTATTTCTCACACTCTCTCTCTCACACTCTCACTCTCACATATAATTTCTCTTCTTCACATAGCAAAGTCCAAGAGTAACTCCATTGGCAGTTCCAGGGCCCAGAGGATCATCTCCGGGCAACAAAGGAATAAGAAACAGGTTGGTGTATCATCTTCATCCACTAGAGGGCACCATTCACTAAGTCATCTATTTCTTTTGCCTCACACTGCAAGCGGATCTGCGATGGTCATGAAACTCCCTATTTTTGCATTTTGTCTTGGAAAAGATGAGTTCACACAGAAAAGGGGAAAAAGGTGACCAGTCCTAGTCGACTGTGTAGTGTGTGGGACGTGCCTGAATATACCTACGGATCTCTTAACTTCATTTTCAGACTTAAGATGGTTTTTGGTTGAGTACAGCGAAGGTATATTTCTAAATTTTCATCTAATGGACATTAGGCTTTATAGCCTTTTGTCAAAAAGATAAGTGTTAGATTGCAACAGGTTATTAGGAGAATGTTATAAAAGGGGACATTATGTAATTGTGTGGCAGCAAGATTGTTGCCAACAACAATATGTCCCTGACTGGGTTAGTAAAATGCTATTTAATCTAATGTATTGTTTTCTTTTAGTTCCCATATACATCCATATATATTGATGCTTTCTATTCTAATATTTAATACTTCCTGTTGCACTCGGGTTGAGACCGCTGGGTTTATGCCTGCGCCAACATTGCCACAAGAGTTTAAATCTCCCCATTTCCCCCTCATGCTATATATTCATTGTTGGTAATATAAAGCATATAATAGCTGAACCTCCTGCCCCAGCCAATGGGGAAACAAGTGCTGTGGCCACTATTTCTAAACAACTAAGGACTTGCATGACGCTGCAAGGACTTTGTCATTGTTACCATAATGTTTGTTCCACACTTCTCCCCAGAATGCTGGTCTGGAAAATAAAGGCCCAGCTGGTGCCTTGTTGGACAAGGGGGCAGAGAAGAGCCCCACCAAAGCCAGACAGCCCCGCAAGGTGGACCTGCGAGCACGCTACTGGGCTTTCCTCTTCGACAACCTGCGTCGAGCCGTGGATGAGATTTACGTCACCTGTGAATCTGATCAGAGCGTCGTAGAATGCAAGGTTAGTCTGCTTATGGGGAGAGAAAAAACAAATGTAGAAATGCAAATTCTAGTTTCAGCATCAGTGGATTTATGATCTAAACTGACACAACAGGAAGTTCTTTGTGAAGACTGAAGGGTGTTAGGATTTATAAACACTAGAGGGGGACATTGAGATCATAACAAAACATTTCCCTCACAGCTTGCATTCCTCTTGATTTCTGCTTTATGTCAAAGGGGCTCTCTGAAGGCTCACTGCTGAAAGAATTATCACAGGACTCTCTCTTGGGCCTGGCAGGCTGGACTAAATATTGATGACAGGCTGTAAACAATATTGTATATGCATTGTGTTTGTCCTCAGGCATTTGCTGAAATGGGGCTCGGCCATTTCGGCTTCTTTTTGGTCTAAAACTTGTACATAAAATGAACAGCGTTTTTGCCATTCTCGGTATTGTGGATCTGTGCGCTTTGTTTTGGTGCAGCATTGGAGTGACACTGTGATGTTGCTTCAGGGCGTATTGGTATGATACTGCTGTGTTTTATTGATTATTCTGCCATGCTGCATTATGCTGAGCATGGTTCTGGTGACGTTCTGCGGTCAGTACCATAGCCCAGTTCCCTATGGTGTGGTTGGCTGGCTGTCAGTGCCACAGCGCAGCTCCCTGTGGTGTGATCAGCATGTTGTCAGTTGGCCTGTGTCAGACATCTGGCTGGTATGTGTTTTTTCCCCCTCATACCACTGTATCTCTCTACACCCTAATGCTGTCTAATGGCCATGGAGCTGGGTGCTGTTCATAATCCCCCATCCCACCCAGCTTGGATTTAATGGACACTGATAGATGATGGAGTCATCTTGAGGGGAAGCAGAGTGCTCTGATAGCCCCCAGCCACAAACCCCCAGTGTAGCTGTGGGCAATCTGCATTGTGTGCTCTCACACAAATTGCTAACAATTTTCCACCTAATAACTTACGGACATTAACATAACCATTGTCGGGAAATGATTCTAACTAATTCTCAGATGAGGCTATGTTACTGTAATGCTTTGTGTAATTTTGAATGAGAACCTCAGCGCTGATATATGTTTTCCCACTCAGAGGGAAATTGTTCAGCCAGCAGAATGATTCATATATGCTTATTAATAATGCCCACAACTCTTTAACCCACAGCCCCCAGACCTAATTAGTTCCTATCAACTGTTCCTGTATCCCACCCCTGATTTATTAGACGTATCATCCAGACCAGGCAAGAAAGGTACTTGGTGTTCCTGTTGTCTTGGAAGCACTTAAGGTTCTGAATTTCTTTTAATTTAAATCATTTTTTAAGGTAAACCAAAATGGGGTGTTCTGGTCTTAAACGATTTAACAAAAATAAAATGAAAAATAAATAAAAAACTGTGAATTATTTACTTGAGGTCAGTTACTCTAACCTAGGCTGTACCTGTTCATTCTTGTTTCTATGTATAAACCACAGGCTTTTACTGCCCATCCTATTTTATGGCAATGCCTCTGGAAGGTTAAACATTTTGTCAATCCTCATGAAATGTTATGTGAGGGGTGTATTTAGGTAAGTACGCCTGTTAACATGCTGAAAGCTACTTTTATGGTGCCTTCACTCATTGTTGGTTTATCTGTCAGAGGAGCAGCAAACCTCTATCCATCTCGGCCTTCATTACCAAATGAACACCACGCCATAGCGGTGGTCTTTTCCTGTTAACCAGCTCTAATCAGCAGACCTGCTGCTGGACACATCTTTCACTGGCTTGACTTGTCTATTAACTAAAAGCACTGTGAAGCTTTACTCTCAATTACCACTCCCTTCACGCTCCCCATCAATCAGTTGTGTTCGTTTCATTAGAGCTCTGGGAAAAAGCTCCACACGGCCCACCAACTCTGAATAACCAACACTGTGAGCCAGTCCTAGTGCAGATAATAGGCATTTGCTGTTAGGAATTTGCCTTCTCTGTTCTTAAACTTTTCAATCAAGTGTTTTTCTTTGCACATGAATATGTGTAGGCCAGCTCCTGCTTGCCAGCAACACTCTTGATCTACCGATGGTTCTGTCCGTTTTTGGTCAGTTATTGGTTTTAGTTGCAAATAAATTATGTTTTTGTTTTACCTAACTGATGAAATGGTTAATATCACAAGCCCTAAGTAGCAAATACTAACACATATATAATCATCATTTTATTTTGACATGATGTAATAGATTTAAATGAGGTCAAGTTTTTTTTTCTGTGTTTTGAGTGCTGCATTTTATAAACACAAATAAAAATTGGTGTATTTTTTAGGTTTATGAAACAAAATGGACTGCTTGTTACATAAATATTGCCCAACACGTTCTAAAGTGAAATCTGATCCATGAGTGTCACTTACTTATTTATTTATTTTTCAACCTACCTTTCTTGGTTTGTAAATTGCACCATTCTTCAAATGTTTGTGTTTATAATCTCAGTGTAACCATTCTCCATCCTGTTGTAACTGCTGTCTTTAGGAAGTGTTGATGATGTTGGACAACTACGTACGGGATTTCAAAGCTCTCATAGATTGGATCCAGCTTCAGGAGAAATTGGAGAAAACAGATGCCCAGAACAGGTGCTCTTCAGTTTCTTTTTCTCACTCCCTTTCTTTATCCGTCACTCTTATTCAATCCCCATTTTCAATTGCTCCCTGAGGTAAAACTGGAAGTGCCGGTGTCTGGTCCCTGGCTTTGAGTCACAAACAGAATGGATCAATAGCCTTGGCTTTAATTCAAAGAGATCCATGAGTTTATTGGCTTCTCTTTAACACAGTGACCACTGCAACCGTAAATTCCCTAAGAAATGAAAATCCCAGTGCTGCCTCCGAATTTGTTCATTTAAAGCGTACCATTAATCAATAAGACACCCTGAAACGTTTACATGCTCCATTTATTGTGTAAATCGCTGCAAGTGAATCAGTCATTTAACTGAATTGCCAAAGTGTGAGCCAAGTCTGTGCGTGTTTGGCAACTAGGAATTGTAATTTGTGTTAGTTAAGTAATGTTCGCCACTTTCACTTTGTTCAGGCCCACGTCTTTAGCCTGGGAGGTGCGTAAGATGTCTCCGGGACGTCATGTGATGCCAAGCCCCTCAGCAGACAGAATGGTTCCTTCTCCAGGTGCACGTCGCCCTCTCAACTTTGGGTAAGTTCTCTCTTACTGTCATTATCTCTAGTTGTGCTTTAAGGCCTGTATGCTGCACCAAATCCCATTAAGCATTTTATTTTGTTTAAAGATCAACACAACATTTTATTTGATTAAAATTGTATCATAAGGCATCATGTTATTAACCAATCAATGTTTAAAATGATGCACTTTGCCTGTTTTTGGAAGGGGTTAGAAAATGCAGACTACGTTATCTAACAATACAGCCACTGATTCCTGATACTGAAGCATTTGTTTAATGCAATTTGTTGAGTCTCTCACTCTTTGGCCACAGAATCAGTGGAAGGTGTAGATGAAAGTGTCAGTTAAAGACTGCTGAAGCATCGGTTCAATATGTGCACTGCTCTGTAATCGGATGCCGCAGGAAATGGATATTGATCATGACGGAGGCCTGTTTTCCAATACTGTCCCATGCTCTCTGAGTGGAGAGTGCTGGGGTGTTAGATAGGCACTGTCTGCAGACCGCTGAAGCGCCTTAGACAGGCAGCACAGTAGGAGCTGCTCAGATTCATGGAAATCCCACCTGCCGACAGTTAACACTTCATTGTACATGTGCACATTTGTTTGTTCTAATGCATGATGTGTGTGTTTCTCATTCAGTGGTCCTCCAACTACACTGGCTGCAGCCCGGCTCTCCCACACAGGCCCCAGCTGGGCGGACCGAGTGAAGTGCACTCAGTCTGTCCCTAGCTCTTGTCAGCCGACCACCGCCCCGGTAGAAAAACTGGGTAAGAATTCCCCTCCTGCACAGACCCAGAACGTACTTTGAGAGAACGTGCTTACTTCTAACACAGAGAGTCTAACATGGAGAGCACAGTAACGCTGTACCTCTTGGGTTTTCCAGGTAAAAAAGATTCTGAGGGCTGGGAGACCGTCCAGCGAGGACGTACTGCCAAACCTCGCTCTGCCGCCATAGTTGCCAAGATCAGTCCTGTCTTGGCTCATGTCCCCCCAAAGCAGGACAGCGCCAAGTGTAACCAGTCACATCTGCCGCCAAAGGAGGAGCAACAACTCCATCCTCAGTTTCCCCCGGACAAGGACACAACCCAGAAGGACAAAGAGCAGCAAGTCCCTGTGGAGCCTGACCCCCCGGAGAAGATCGGACATCCAGAGAACGGAAACATGATGGAGGTACTGAGGTTCAGTACCTTGTGACGTCTTTCTCCCATAGCAGTCCCTAGATATCAATTATTTACAAGAAGCAGAGTAACACTAGACCATTTTATCAGCCACATTTGTTTTTGTTTTGGGCTCCATGGTATTCATAGACAGACTTTCCAGACAGGCATATCAACTTTAAGGCAATTGATTGTACACTGACATTTCAGAGTCAGAAAACCCATTTTCACTTTCATGAAATAAATACTCTGTCGATGCCTCAAGACACACTCGGTAAGAGTGTGTTATAGCCATCGGTTGATTTTGAAATGCAGATCAGTATTTCCAATCAGCTTATTTTAATCATAATTGGATGTTTAGGGCATGTCAGTATCAGGTTTCCTGCATGATTTGTGTTTTCAGCTATGTGTTGACTATTGACTGGTTTGATTTTTGTTTGTTATTGCTCTCATGAACTGCTTGAAATATGCATGTCTTTAATTGAGTTTGCGTGTGTTTGTGTGACTGTCGGTGCAGCCCCCAGCAGAGAGTGTACAAGACTTGGGGGTGTGTATCGACACACCCTGTGAAGACGCGCCTCCCCCCATACCAGCTCCTACCCCTTCCCAAGCCCCAGAGCCCCCCCAATCCTCAGCCACAGTCCCAACAACAGACATTACCTTATCAGTCCCAGTCCCTGCTCTGGCCGTCTCCACATCCTCAGACCTTCCCCAGACGGATGGGCTCGATGCACTGTTGGCCTTGGGGGACAGTGGGGCTGAGGGTGGCGCGTCGCAGGGCATGGCCACATCTGTTCCAGGACAGGCTGAGACTCCCATGGCAGCGGTGAAACTGGAGAGTGTGCTGGACCCCACAGAGCTTTCTACTGTGAGTGCTGAGAGATGGAGGAGCAGAGGGAGGGCAGGGAGCGGGGGGCAGGGATCCCCAAGGGTACTTCACCGCCTAAACAAAGTCAATCTTAAGAAACCTCCAGACCAAATGTGCAGGCAAGACTGCATACCTCTGCGTAGTGTTGTTATAGCACTGTTCACTGTGAAGAATAGCTGTGAGTAGATGACTTTTGTACTTAAGCAAGTGCTCCCAGGGTGTTGCCTAAAACTGATCTCTCAACTTAGTTATTTTGGCCACTTCTTCCAGTTCGTATTCAATCCAGCGTCAGCTGTGAAGTGTGTGTAAATGCAACGCTCTGTATGCCTAATCAAGAATGACAACACCTCTAAGTGGGATACTGTCAGATTTTGACAGGTGGTGAATAAAAACTTGGAAAAAAACATCAGCTGAAATCTGCATTGAAGGCCTCAAACTTAACACCAGTCTTGTTTTTGACCTTGTTCACCCAATACTTGTGTGCTTAATATTTAGATGTAGAACTCTTTAACCTTCCCATACATACCTCCATGTAAAAGACACACTGTTGGGATGGCTCTATAATTGATAAAGTCATTTACAATAGAGTAGTTGCTGCTCCGGAGTAATCTGTGAGCCATTCCATTATTATTGCCATGTCATGAAATCTCCCAAAATACCTAAAAGGTTGAAGTAAATAGTTTGCTAGCGCAAAACCATCAGTTGCCTCCTTCCACCATCTCTTCATCCTCACGCTAAATGTGCCCTGCATGACTCTTGAATGCTTTCTCACTTGTGATTCTTGTGATGATTGTGTGGTGCAAACTGTGATTGGGTTGATATTGTGTTTTCCTCAGTCTTTGGATCGTGCACCCAAGTGTAAATCAGATCAACAATTTGAGATATTTAGAAGAGAAACATCTGCTCTATTTTAGTAGTTTTGCTGCATTATATTAAGGTGTTTAAAAATATTTTTTCAACATAACTTGCATATAGGGAGCAGCAAAAGTATAGAAACACCTCTTCGATATAATGTAAGCATGATTTAAAAAAATAAATAAAAAATAGCTCCTGGTAAGCCATGAGAGTGAGCCAGCATGCGCAATACCGGGACTAGGAAACTGAAGCAGCTAAATGGAATAGAGCCATAGTTTTACCATTTATACCTGTCATAATGACATCCATAAAAAAGGTATACTGGTATTATATTACCAGTGTGCCTGTAATGGGTTTCTTCTGGTTTCTCAGTGGATGTTTGTATAAACCTAACATTTATAAAGTGTGAAATGCTATGTGTGTGT
The DNA here is from genome assembly GCA_023631565.1 of Gymnocephalus cernua. Taxonomy (NCBI): domain Eukaryota; kingdom Metazoa; phylum Chordata; class Actinopteri; order Perciformes; family Percidae; genus Gymnocephalus; species Gymnocephalus cernua. Next base: position 26,428,143 of record CM042431.1, on the reverse strand, counting down.
GAGGTGTTATCTGTCCTATGTGTTCAGCCCCAGTCCATGGCAGAGGTCCTAGCCAAGAAAGAGGAGCTTGCCGACCGACTGGAGAAGGCCAACGAGGAGGCGATTGCCAGTGCCATCGCTGAGGAAGAGCAGCTGACCAGAGAGATTCAGGCCGAGAACAACGACCTGGAGACTGACAACGAAAGTGACTTCTCTGTAAGATTAATCATGCTCATTTATACTGTAAATGTTTCGCCCCTTCTTTTGACAGGAGGCTGAAGTTTTTACTTTATTATGTTGACATAAAAAAACACAAATGTTTACCACAGGCTAGTATCGGCAACGGAGGTTGTGGAGTCAATATGGATTGGAGTGACATGCTGGCAGATTATGACGGTATGAAGGTCAACATCTAATTGAAAACGGAATTCTCATTCTTTGTAATAGCAAACATTATACTGAAGTCTATTTATTTTCCTTGCTTGTCATCCTGTAGCTCGTGAGCCATGGCGTCAGAGTACCTCGTGGGGGGACATAGTAGAAGAAGAACCTGCTCGGCCTCCTGGACATGGGATCCACATGCACGAGAAATTGTCCTCCCCATCACGCAAAAGGTGCAAAACATTTTCTTTATGCAGTGACTGATTGAGCACATCTGCCTTTTTCAACTCCCTGCTTCACTGATTTCGAACACATTGATGATAGCATCCACACAGTACACTTAGCACCTTAATCTTAATTTTTTTTGTGTATGTATTGCATACATACATGACATTGCCAGTTCTTTCTTGTTGTTGGCTACATAAAGTTGTAATGATACGCTTAGTGTAATTAACACTGTTTGAAACCAACATGGTACCCCCCTCACCTTATTTTGACAAGGATTCAACTCACTAGCTTGAGAGTCAAAGGCCCACTTACTGTTTTATTACCTCTCTTTCTTTTTAGGTTACCACCCAGAATGCCTAAACAGGCCCCAGTGCCTATCAGAGTCTACGTCTGCCTTTGTTGATAAGGAGAAAACAGAAAGAGATGAATGATTTGTTTCCATGTTTTCGACAGAACCATAGCAGAGTCAAAGAAGAAACATGAGGAGAAACAGCTGAAGGCGCAGCAGCTGAGGGAAAAACTGCAGGAGGAAAAGACGCTCAAACTGCAGAAGCTCTTGGAGAGGGTGAGTAAGACATGCCGAGTTGACGGAAAGCACCCTGAAGAAACTCCATGCAAGCTAAGCCCAGCCTGGCTTGTATTGAGAGGTTTTGTCAGCACACTGCCTGATAGAATCACTAAATATTGTAACCCCCTCCAGTCCCATCCATGCCAGCTGGCCGCAGACTGTCATGAGAGAGTCCCCTGGCCAAAGTCAACAGCCTTTCATGAAGTTTGTTTTTGTTCTCTGGGCCATGGCAAAATGAGTGAGTCCTAGAATAAATTAGGATTAACCACGTAAAAACATTAGGTGGTGTATATTCGCATTAATCCCCATGTGCACGCACTGGAGAGGGTAGCAACTGGTAGATTAAGAATCCATTGTCTGTGTTGTCCTAGAGAATGTACGTTATTCTTTTTATTTATTTTTTTGCTTCTGCTTCTCACTCTCCACTCTCTGCAGGAGAAAGAGGTGAGGAAATGGAAGGAGGAGTTGTTGGAGCAGCGTAGAAGGATGATGGACGAAAAGCTGTTACACGCCGAGTTGAAGCGAGAGCTGCAGCTCCAGGCGATTGTGAAGAAGGCCCAAGAAGAAGAGGCCAAGGTAGAGGAGGAAAATGTTACTATATGCGTTTGACAGCTGCGGAATTTTCTGAATAAAGTGGGACATGTACAGTTTTTATTTCAAGTAATTGATACATACACAATTTCCCAAAGAAACAACAACAAAACAAAAGTGCTGTGGACCTCCCCATTTTTGTTTATTTACATATTATATACCCTGTGTGTGTTTGTATCCTCGGTCATAAGTATATGCGTCTGTACAGGTGAATGAAATCGCATTCATCAACACTCTGGAAGCCCAAAACAAGAGGCATGATGTCCTGGCCAAGTTAAATGAGTATGAGCAACGGCTTAACGAGCTGCAAGAGGACAGACAGAGGAGACAGGAGGAGAAGCAGGCCAGAGACGAGGCTGTGCAGGTGCTCCAAAAACCAATGCTCAATTCATTCAATTCTTCTACTTGTAATTTTCACATTCAGGTGCATCTTCAACAATCTCTTATTTTCCCTCTGTAGGAGCGTAAACGGGTCCTGGAAGCGGAGCGGCAGGCACGGGTGGAGGAGCTGCTGGTGCGGAGGAAGGAGCAGGAGGCTCGTATTGAACAGCAGAGGCACGACAAAGAGAAAGCCAGGGAGGATGCAGCACGGGAAAGGGCCAGGTAGCTAGTCCCAAATTCCTCCAGTGTGAAAGTATACAGTCACCTGCTACTTTATTAAGTACACCTTGCCAGTACCAGGTTGTACCCCCTTTTGCCTTTAGAACTGCCTTCTCTGTGGCATAGATTCAACAAGGGGCTGGGTTTTCCGGACAATTCTCTGTAAATCCTAAAGATGGTTGTGTGTGAAAATCCCAGTAGATCAGCAGTTGGTAAAATATTGAAACCAGTCTGGCACCAACAACCTTGCCTCATTCAAAGTCTCTTAAATCCCTTTTCTTCACAATTCTTATGCTTGGTTTGAACTTCAACATTCAAGATTCAAAATCCTTTATTAATCCCACAACGGGAAAATTCACAATGTTACAGCAGCAAGAGAGAGAGATTGCTGCTGAATTGAGAGATTCAGCAGATCGTCTTGACCATGTCTACATTCCTAAAGGCATTGAGTTGCTGCCACGTGATTGGCTGATTTAGATATTTGCGTTAACGAGCAGTTGAACAGGTGTACCAAATAAAGTTGCCGATGAATGTATATAAACAAGTGTCTGATTTGATTCCAACTGTCACTTTGATAAATGTGAGACTTGTATTTACATGGACAGTTGTTTTACATTACTTTTCTTTGCCCTCTGAAGAGATCGAGAGGAGCGTCTGGCTGCTCTTAGTGCTGCTCAACAGGAAGCCATGGAGGAGCTGCAGAAGAAAATACAGATGAAGGTTAGTTCATACCGTCCCACCTTAAATCTCCATCCACACCATACCGGTATGCCAGTTTCCCATATGATCCCTGGTTTCTGTTTTTTCTTCTTTCTCATAGCATGATGAGAGCAGCCGTAGGCATATGGAGCAAATCGAGCAAAGGAAGGAGAAGGCTGCTGAGCTCAGCAGTGGTCGACATGCTAACACAGACTACGCCCCCAAACTGACACCGTATGAGCGCAAGAAACAGTGCTCCCTGTGCTGCGTTATGGTATGTTCAGTTTCATCCCGTCAGTCTCAGGGCTCAAGTTGGTGTCCCTAACTTACATACACTATGTAGAATCGAACAGTACAACCTCCATGGCTTCTATTATCGTAGAGATGGGATGTCAAAAAGATGTCTACTGATTACTTTCAAATGGGCTTTAATTGTTCTCCAACCTTTTTTTATTCAATTATCTTACTCTTCTGAACTAATATGTGTGTATTTGGTACACATGGGTGTGAGGGGGGGACAAGACAAAGATGCTGCAGCAGAACAGCTCTGGGAAAACGCTCTGTATTATTTGGCAGGCTGTTTATACATAAAAATGTTGAGGAAGGTGACTCAGAGGATTTTTGGAAGAGGGCACATTTAAACGAGCATTTAACTGCATTGATTAAACATGGACTCTTAAACAGAGATTTATGACTGAGCATGATTATGCTTTTTCAAGTGTCAGGCAACAAATCCACAAGCAGACACATTTATCTCTGATGGACGGGCTACCACGGCAACAAGCGTGGGACACCTTGAGTCTTAAAACCAGAATCGGATGAAGAGGATGTTTTGGGGGTGAAAGAGGGAATCTTGTTAAAATGTTGGATGACCTTGGCCAGCATCTGACACCAGAGATCATAGATGGGTCACCAGCAAGCACTTGGTCTAATGACATGAAACACAAACCATTTAAATGGACTTGTTTCCAGAGATGGGAGAACAACATTGCTTGCTGTACACCTGCTTCTTGTTGTGGCCATTTAATATGAACCACGTCACAATAAAAGTGTATGTATATATATATGTATATATGTATATATGTATATATGTATATATGTATATATGTATATATATGTATATATGTATATATGTATATATGTATATATGTATATATATATATATATATATATATATATATATATATATATATATATATATATATATATATATATATATATATATATATATATATATATATATATATATATATATATATATATATATATATATAAAAAAATAAGAATTGCATTGTAGGACAAGCAGATTAAGCATATTTAAAATGTAAGGCCTTTTTTATTTTATTATATTTATTTTTTTTATATATTGAAGTATTAAGATCCCAGAAAGAGTTCTTGTGTTACGTGTTTCCAGAGCTACCCCCTGTTGCTATAGGCTCAATTCGTTTCATAACAACAAGATAATGCAATCATAAGGCTTCTTATATGTATAGCCAAGTTACACATAACATCACATTTCCTTTCCTTATTTTTTACTTTAAATCGAGGTTCAGGAGAGAGGTCATGTCCGATTGAATTGCCCATGGGGTGTATCGTTTCAGAGTCCCATGGGGCTCTGTTGACCCTTTCCTGCCTCTGTCTCCATTGTGTCCGCAGCAGTGACCTCTGACCACTGTGTTTGTGTTTGTAGATCACCTCAGAGGTGCACCTGTTCAGCCACACCAAGGGCAAGAGGCACCAACAGGCGGTGCGAGACAGTAGCAGCATCCAGGGACGGGAGCTCTCTGACGAGGAAGTGGTGCGTATCACCCACACCCTGCCTGGGACAAACATCCACTCATCCTGTCAAAGAATACTGCCCTACTGCTACATGTGTCATGTAAAAAGACAAAGAGACACCGTAGTTGTCTTTTATGACGTGGTCATTATTATTGTTTATGCACCCCCTTGTATACTGCCACGGCTCTACTGCTGGCTTTGTGTGATTACAAATGGGCCTTGAAATGTACACAGTTATGGTTCAGTGCTTCGGTGGAGGGGTGACATCACCCCCTTGTCTCCAGGCTGTTTTTGTCATGGAGCGCTTTTCCATGGGAAGGCAGCTCTAATGCAAGGTAACCTCTCAGGCTGCAATATGAGATTGGCTTTTCAGCAGTGCTCATTGTGAGGCTGACAACTGTTGGTGCTATACGCAGCACCTTTGGCCCCAGCAGCTCCTTCATTTAAAGCTTTTTTCAGCGGGGAATAATTGATAGCCCCTCCTTTCTTTGCTCTAAATCATTTCCTTTCCCAATGCAGGTCATTTTTTTAACTGTTTGACAGTATGATAAACAAGGCAATGGAGAGAAGCACTTCACCAATATAGCACTATAAACAGTCCTTATATAAGCACTACTTCATATACATTTGCAGTTTGTCTCCTATATGATAGTTTTACCAATAACCATAATGTTGAGGCTTTACTGTTTTTCCCACCTTTCATATTATATTTTTGTCAGTACTTATCAGTCAAAGTGTAAACACTTGCTGAACTCAAAGTCATCCTTGTCCTATCCTGCATCTGGCTAAATCTAAATGTGAACAGTGTGTATTAAGTATGTTAATATTGGTCATTATAGTATCTCTAATAGATAATGTTTAGATGTCCAGAACTACTTTTTTCTATTATTCTATGTGTAAGTACATCAAGCTGCCCAATAGCTCTGCACCTGGAGACTTTGTTTAGATGGACTTAAGTGGCCCCTTGTTATTTATAACAAACCTAATTCTGGTGTCCACTATTTCGTTCATACCACTGCCAACTATTTTCCAGACTGCGGCTCCATAACTCTTCCTGCAATGAAAGATTTTTAATTAAAATGAAGATGGTTGGTTCAGTTGTGCAGAGGTCACTCCATAGTTTTTCGGCGAAAGCGGGCGGCAAATGCCCTGTGCCTTCATATTTGGTCATTTCCTCTCATTCAGACTGACTCGCGAATTAAATTGAAAATACAATGATTATCAACAGGGACGAATAGATGTATGGGGAGAGAGCTTGAGAATTGCAATTACTTTTTTCACTTGCCATCTGTCCTGGTTTAATATGATGATCCAACACCCATGGCTTCTGACATAAGGACTTTATTTATTGATCACCTTTAGACACGACAGATCAAAAAACTGGTGGCTTCTCTGAGGATATACTGTCCTTCTGTCCTGCTTGTCTGTAGTGCTCCACAAGCATGGCCAGTAGAGGGATCACCAGGCAGCAGACGGTATCAGGGCTGACCTCGCGAAGGCACTGAATAGTCATAAAGGTCTTGTAGTCAAAGCTGTGCTGATAGCTACAAATTGAGAGCCTTGATGAAATATCCAGACTGCCAGCTGAAGCGAGCTTCTCCCTCCCCACACTGTTTTGAGATCTGACATTTGTCTAGTTGTTGCAGTGAAGCTGTTGTTGAAAGAGATGACCAATGAATACTTTTTATTTTGTCTTTGTGTGACTTGTCCCCTCCTTAAATGTCACTGATAGTATGCAGTTCGATTCAAAAATGTCATGTAAACCACTGTAGTGATGGTAACTCAATCCAGCGTGTAGTGTCATATCTCACATAGTAGCCAACATGAAATACAGCTGTTTGTTTCACGCCAAATGAGAAGCCTACCTGTCATTGCTTTTGTATGTGACAAAAGAGCCAATGCATGAACATATCTGTATTTGCGTTGGCCACCTTTTTAGATCTGTATATATTTTTTGTGTCAGAAAAAGGGAGGGATGTGTAGAGCGGTCTCATATTACTACCACTAGAGGCAAACTGTGGTTTTGTGCGGTAGCAATGCCCTTAGGCCAGCGTCTCTGCTGCTTTGTTACAATGGCTCAGTGGTAGACACCTGTCTGTATTTGAGTCTGATTGTCTCAAACACTCAAGGTCTACACAACTTCCATTCAGACTCGCCTCCTAGCAACAGGAAATGGGATGTATCATTATATATTTATTAGCTCTCTTAGTCAGGATCATAGTCTGCATGTCAGCATTATACTATATTTGACAGCTTAATATTCCAGGTACCCTTTTATGTTACCAGTGTGATTTTGCAAAGATGATTTGGATGTGTTACTGAAACAATTCCATTAAGTGAGTGGCTTGTGCACTGGATAGCCTCTCAGAGAGATTACTGAACAGCTGCCTCCCAAGAGAGGGACAGCTACGGTCATGAGTCATGACTGACCTGTGGTTTCCTGTAGAGTAGAGGGCAGAAGTGTGCGCATACTAATACAGATACACACAGCCTTCTAAGAAAATGTAGTCTAATTTGCAGTTATCATTGTCCCCTTTCTACTATTTTACTTTTGTTACTTTAAGGCTGTAAAAAAAAGACTAAAATAATTTTTAAGTTAGTTACCAACTTATTTACTTGATCAACAATAAAGCTCTGGAAAATGTTGGTTTAAATTTTATATCTTTCTCTATTAATATTGAATATTCAGTGTGCAACAATTAAATTCAAACTCTTAATACATAATATATGAAAAACATTTTTTCTGAAGTTCAAAACCCATTATACTCTGTTGATTGAAATTGTTGGCTACATAAGCACACAACACCTGTCATCACATTTTGATTCAATTATTGATTTGTTTATGAAAATATGACATCACCTTTTCCCAATTGAGTCCTGCCCACTTCCAAACACTGAAAAAAAGCACGGACAATTAGAAAAAATTTGAAAAACTCATAGTAAGGCTCATTTAGAAAACAGGGTTTCAAGGCCTTTTAAGTTAAATGGCAAAGAAACCTTTTAGATTCATGCCATAGTTTTTTGGCACTAATTCACTTTCGCCCACCTATGGACACCTGTTTTTCCAAAGTGGAACCCCTATTCAGGCAGCAGGTGCACTGACAACATTTGTAACCAACGGGTATGGCATCCCACACACAGGTTAGCTCGACTGCTGAATGGAAACCCTTTATCTGTGTGGCCATCCTATCCTCTGGGGTGCTGGATGACAGCATAATTGGGTAATTGGTTTCTTGCACATGCATCATGCTGTTCAAATTGGGTTACATTCCCCTGTCTCCTGGTGGAAATATCAGAATCATCTGACAGGGCCAGACAGGAGGCAACACCTTCAGCCTTTTAGCATGTCCATGGGTGTGTGGCTTCAAAAGACTGTAGAGCATTGGAGGTAATTACAGGGTACAATGGTGTTATTGAGAGGTGTAGATCTACATGTCACACAATATATTATTCAGTGCCACATCCAAAGTGTATAATCTCTGCTTGAAGACATTTAACAAGTATTATTTATATTTGCTGTTCTATTTTCATAGTCATTTTGCGAAGAGCTTCTTAATGATTAATAGTGTCCAATAGACACCACTCTTCCTAGGATAAGGCAATATACTCTAGTCTTACTCTTGCCATTTTCCATCCTCCTTTCTTTACAGTAATTGTGTTAGTTTTAATATATAAGCAGCATTTTAATGTTGTAGCCAACCAGGTAATTTCATCTATAACAATGCATGGTAATGTATTTTATAAGCTAATTACGTGTTTTGTTAATTCAATCTTGATCTGTAACTAGAATGTAGAGCTATTCATTAAATTATATATTATATTTTCCTTGTTTTTGCACCAAAAAACAAGTAATGATACACACATTTGCCTGCAATGTCTTTTAATGTATTGATTTTGTCTACTCTAGGAGCATCTTTCCTTGAAGAAATACATTGTGGATATAGTGATGGACAGCTCTGTGTCTTCTGAGAGCATGAAGGATGGAGAAGAGAGGCAGAAGGCACGGAAGAAAGCGAAAAAGCTCCGCGCAAGGATGAACTCCAGGTGATACGTTTTTTTTCTCTCTCTCTCTCTCGCTCCCTCCCTCCCTGTTTTTCCCTGTGCATCCCCTCAGAGGCACAGAGGACAAAACTATGCCGGGACGTTTTTTTTTCTTTAAATGAGTGACAAGGAGATGGAACGCAGATGTTATGTGCATCCTGGCTGTCCACAAGGTAACACTGATGAGCTTAATTTATGACCACTTTCTGTGATTGGGGAGCAAAACTGCAAATCGATCTGTAGGGCCCCGGCTTTCACCTGTAAAGAGCTTTCCTCCAAATTGCTGCCATGGCATTGCCAAATCTGAAGCCTTCCTCGGTGTACAGAATGTATGTTAAAGTATGTATGAGCCATGCCTATTTTTCTTCTGAGTTATTGATTTTTAAATGAAGTATCAAAGAAAATCAATAGTAATCAACAAATAGGAGACAGAGCTGCTGTGTTTCAGAATCTGGACCCGAGCTCAATCAATTTAACTGGCTGTCACAACAGGGAGGGAGAGGAGTGGAAAGAGACACAATGTTGACAATACTTACTGTAAGATGTTATTGATGCAGTCTGCATCAACAACAGATTATTGGAAGTATTCTACTACAAACAGGATGACATTAATATCTGAGACGAACTTCGCATACTAAAATGAATTAAAGAGGCATAAAGTAAGATCTGGCCTCTATCAAACTCAATCAATGGCTTAGGATTCACTAACATAATGTAAACACAAACGATCAGATATGTGTAAAGTAGACAAGTACAGTAGCATATAAATAAGTCACATTTTGGTAGTACATAAATCAGGCTAAAGAAGAGTAAAAGCACAACACATTAATCACATTGCAAAATTCTTTGTTAATACAGACTTTTCTTTGTTTTTAGCTTGGGAATGATATAGGGCGGTACTTCTCATGAAATATCATTCTCCATCTCCTTGAAGAAAAAAAAAAAAAAAAATGGCCCTTGAGTTAAAACTCATTGGTATTGGTCAGGAAAGGTATCAAAACAACACTTTCCTTTTTTTCTAATTCTATTGTTAGTTTTGAAATGGAGCACAGACATGTAACAAATTAAACAGTGCTAACACACACCACAGCAAGGAGAGTGGGTCGAACATGAATCACAGGGTTGGTGGTTCAATCCCTGGCTCGTGCTGGCTTAACTCTCTTGTTGTTGTTGTTGTTGTTTTCTGCTGTTGTCTGCCTCCCACTAGTCTATATCCTTGACGTTTCCGGGATTGCGCCGATGCCCAGGAAATTCCGCTGGATGCATGTCTTTTCCATTTCCTTCCGCTTTCTTTGTGTTGGAATTGTAAATTGAGTGGATGGAGGACTATTGTTGACTGCTCCTCAGATCTCTGCAGGGTAAATTGAAACAGCTAGCTAGACTATCTTTCCAAACATCAGAGTTTTCTCTCACAAGACTATGGCATTAAACCAGAGCACGCTTCCTCCCATCCCTGAATGCTATGTGGAGTAGCCAGACCCTCCTTCAGCGCGTTTTGGAGGAGGGTCTGGCAAAGCTAGACTGGAATAACTATTGAATTTTTAATGGATAATGTTAATAATACATTTATTTGTGTATCTGAAAGATCTATAAAGGGATTTTAAATCATGACTTTTATGATGTATAAACGTAGGGTTAGGGTATTAAATCTTTAATATCTGGTTTGGGATGATAACACTAACTGACTTATTGCAAAGAGTCTTCTCTTTATTATCTTCATTGGGAAAATTATAAAAAGATTTTTTTGGCCCATGCACTCTTCTAATACTAACATCAGTTGTGTATATCATCTGCAAAAAGCCAATTTCTATTCACCTGCAATCATTTTGATTTAATTGCATGGTGTGTGTTATCTATTTTACAGAATGGTTAGGAAACAAATTAGTTTGCGAGCAGCCCTGTTGAGATGACCTTAACTTTCTTTCAAACGTTTGATTCTTATGTGAGTCTCTCTTGCCATTTTAAGCTACATTGGAGTACATTTCTTCCTTTGTTACCACAGAGGTCAATGTCCTCCTGTGAGTGTAGGCAGACTTGAATGAATGATCCTAATAGAGCGTCCAACCTCTTATCATGATTGACCTGTTGATTTGACCCTGAGAGAAAAAAAGAAAGAAATAATGAATTAATATTATTTTGCTTTTCAGGAGCTGGTATATATTCAAAAGTGGAATAAAGAGGCGGCTACAGGCTGAAACACTCTGCTACAAGGCTTTATTCTCAGTGCTGCTGTTTTTGGCTTTGTGAGGCTCAGCGGTACTGAGAAAGTGACAACATGATCTGTCTCTGTTCACTGTCACTCCTGCACCAGCCCTGCTGAGACTAGCACTCAAAGGCAGCAGGCTTTCAGAGGTCATAAATAACACAGAGCCCCAGTAAACATAAAGGTGAGCTGCTTCACCACTGGGTGGAAATGTACCGTTTTATTGGAACACCGTATGGTGTCCGTAAAACGTGAGTGGTTCTCACCAGGCCAATGTTGCAGCCTTGGTCATAAAACAGTGAACACACTTTTTAACCCACATCTTTTTTTGTGGTTTGGCTAACCTCTAAGTAAGTGTGTGTGTGTGTGTGTGTGTGTGTGTGTGTGTGTGTGTGTGTGTGTGTGTGTGTGTGTGTGTGTGTGTGTGTGTGTGTGTGTGTGTGTGGCTTCATTTTCTAGGTCTCTGTTGTGTATATTGTAATTATGTACTTTTGTGACATTGGAGGGAAATGTGTCTCTGGAATAGAAAAGAGGGTATAAGGAGTTGATCTGTTGTTATAAGCAGCTTACAGCCTTCCTCTTATTGCTGATGACTGATATTTATTGCAGAAGGCCCATTCTGACAGTAATGCATAAATTGCTCTGCAATTGCTCCCTGTTTATCCTGGTCAGGTTAGGGCTGGGCAATATATCGATATTATATCGATATCGTGATATGAGACTAGATATCGTCTTAGATTTTGGATATTGTAATATTGTGATATGACATAAGTGTTGTCGTTTCCTGGTTTTAAAGGCTGCATTACAGTAAAGTGATGTACTTTTCTGAACTTACCAGACTGTTCTATCTGTTCTATTATTTGCCTTTTCCCCACTTAGACATTATGTCCACATTACTGATGATTATTTATCTAAAATCTAAGTGTGACCATATTTTGTTAGAGCACCAATTATCAACCCTAGAATATCGCCGCAATATTGATATCGAGGTATTTGGTCAAGAATATTGTGATATCTGATTTTCTCCCTATTGCCCAGCCCTAGGTCAGGTATAAACCTGTTGGAGATTAATATTCTAATATCATGAATGACAAACTGGGCGGATATAGTTCAGGCCCTTCTGAAAGCTAGTCTGTGCTACCCATTTATCCTGATCGCAGGACACGGAAAATGACTATCTTGAATATTTCTTGTTTAAATCTTACCTTAATGTTAATTTAGAATATATAGAAGAGTATAGTATATGATAAGACAAGGCTGCATTTTTTTTTTCTTCTTCCTGTCCTTACAAGAGTTTTGTAGCTGCTACAGCTATACAGATGGTAAATAAACAATTAAAATCATGGAATAACAAATTAGTAAAAACACTAATATCCTTCTGAATGCAAGAACATATGCCCTTGGAAGGGTTTTGGTATCTCAGTGTCCTGGTCTAGCGGTGAGGTGAGTTATCAGTTGCTGTTTGATGACTGCCCTTGAATTCAAGAGATTGTAAAAAGGCTTTCGTTGGTCCATGTCTGGCCTGCCGGGACAAATCCACCTGTCGTCTTCCAGGAAGTGTTTGATCCTATCAGTATAGAGATGGGTAACTGGAAGGCGCTCAATCTAACTCTGATCAATAGTTACTTATCATGTCTGGGAATACCTGACTGACAGATAGAATTCTCCACCTAATTTTACACACACACACACACACACACACACACACACACACACACACACACACACACACACACACACACACACACACACACACACACACAGACACACACAGTTTGTGTTTCTCTGACGTCTTCTCGGAGTCTGGCTGTTGGAGTAGTGCTTCAGAGATGCCAGTCCCCTAATGACCATGACCTTTTTAGAAGATCACACATTCAAAACACAGGTTGCCTTGCTTGTGACCCCCTTTAACTGTTTATTTGACGGGGAGTGAAGTGAAGAACTTGAGCCTCCCTCGTTAAAAACGACTCAAAGGAAGGCGGATTTAAAGGTAGAATTAAGTCTTCATAATATGAGTCGAAGCCAGCTAAACACTCGTCCCTTCAGAGCCGGTGTCTGATTATTTTAAGCCAAGTTACTTGGTGAGTGGCTGACAGGCCAAATAAACAGACTCAGTTTGAACTTTTTCTCTCTCTCTTTACACTTTCATCTGTTGTGTTCTTTACTGACAGGCCAAATGCTTTTTTTTCCTGGTATTGAAAGACTTTTTCCTACTTCTCCACCTGCAGGGCGAAGGAATATGAGACGTCAATGGAGGCAAAGACACAGATCCCTGACTCCCCATACAAGGCCAAGTGAGTGTTTTCCTTTTTTTCTCATAATTTGAAGTTTCATAGTTTTTCTTCATTCTAAATCTTTTACCCTAATTATTCTAACACTTTGGTGTAGGGCTGCATCTAACTAGCATTACAATTGAGTATTTCCTTTTTATCATTTGGTCCAAAAAAAATCAGTTTTTTTATATCTGAAAAAGAAAATCCTCATCAAAACTTTCTAAAATGCATGATGTGTTCTTATTTCAGGGTTGCAACGAATAATTATTTCATGATAAATCTGTCAAGACAATTGTGACAAATCACGATTTCCCAAAGCCCAAGGTGACCTCTTTAAACTGCTTGTTTTGTGCCATGACCAGTACAAAACAAACCAAAGATATTAGATTTATTTTAGTAAAAGAAAACTAGCAAATATTTACATTTGAGAGGTTGGATCAAGCAAATGTTTTGGCATTTCAGCTTAAGAAATGATCCAAATTGTTGCAGATTGATTTTGTTGTTTTTTTGTTTTTGTTGTTAGCGATATTCATTTATTAATATTTGATTGAAAAATTACAATTAATTGAGCATCAGAATTGTTTGTTATTTATTATTATTATTTTCTTTTGATTTGATTAATCATTTAACTAACTAACTTAAGACTAATAGTTTCAGCTCTTCTGTGGTGGATAAAAGTTGGAAGTAGCTAGGAAACATGGATTCAGAACGTGTGTTTGTAAACAGATTCATAATAACTACTGGCTCTGGTATGTTCAGGTTGCAGCGCCTGGTGAAGGACCTGTTGAAGCAGCTGCAGGGCCAAGACAGCGGCCAGTGGGCCAACAACAAAGCGTCTGGTCTGGACAGAACTCTGGGAGAGATCTCTCGCATCTTAGAGAAACAGGTAGAGCAACAAATAGATCACATAGGTACAGTAGACCGTATGATTGAGTTTAATGTAGATTTTTATTGCTGTAGTGGTTTATTATTTTGAAATGTATTGGTTGTATATTGACGATCAAATCATTTTTCTATGCACCTATACCCTTACTTTTCTTTAACGTAGGTGTCTATCACAATGGTTCATAGTTGCCTGTTACCACTTCACATCCTCTTTGGTTATGTGCTGGTCTGCTTTGTTGCTTGTCTGTCTGAACAGTCTGCAGCAGTGCACAGGTCATGTCAGCCCTTTGGCATGTCTCTCCAGTGATGAGTTGTGTTTGGCTGTGTCTCCCTGTGTCTCACCCTCCCAATGCAGAGTATCACTTACTCTAAACCAACTTGCCTTTGGTTATTGGCTAATGAAGACCAGATTAACTGTGTTTGCATTGTGCACATGGTACCAATAGAGGAGCTTCTCAGCGCAAGAGCAAGCATTGTCTCGTGTCTATGTGGCTTGCACGACTCAGATGTCACTGGTTTAGACAATAGTAAATTGGATTTCCAGATGAAATGCCATGGATGCACAAGACTTTAATGAACAAAACAAGCAAATTTGACATTTTTTCAGAGATTTGGCTTTACTCTTACACTTATTTACAGCTGTATACATATACATAATTGTCAGATACAATGGCAGACATGCCATATATTATATATATATATATATATATATATATATATATATATATATATATATATTAAAAAAACATATAGCTTTTTTTTTTTTTTTTTTTTCTAACAGTAAAACACATCAATTTGAGACTGAGAGGAGGAATTAAAACACCTGCCACCATGTTTATGATGAGGAGAATATACAGTCCACTTCCTGTAATGAGGCATAAATTTCCTGCCAAGTTGTGGTTCAAGCCATCATAACATCCCACTGTGCATGCCTCTGGGCGTGAGGATAGAGAGATTATGGTGTCCCATCAGTGACGAGGGGGGCGGCCGGAGAGGCTATTACCGAATTTCCCCAGAGAGGAAAAGAAAGAGGTGGCTGAGGTGGGTGGCACAGTGTGCTGTAAGGAGAGAGGAGGAGACCAGTGTGATGTGAGTAGCTCACAAGCTGTCACTACATGAGGGCTCCTCCCCTCAGCTCCACATACTCCCAGTGGGAGGTCAGAGGTCAGTGGGCCACAGTAGATGTGCTCTATTCAACAGTCGTGTGGCTGGAAAAGAGGCAGCTCTGTCCGGGGGCTTTTGCTTCGTCTGTTACCTCAGTTCAAAAGCACAGTTTTAAACTGCTTTGTCAAGTTCTGCTTCACCAGCTTCTTACAGAAATATCCACCCAACACTGAGTGGAACAATGTGATTGGCCAATGAGGCAGCCTGGGGAGCACTTCCCTCTCTAATCCCTGGACAAAGTCAAATAAATAGAGTCTCCGTCAGCATGGCTGTCTGGCCCCTGAGTCACATCAAGTCGGGACCGTTTAGATTATTTGACCTAACAAGCATCTCTCATGTCATTGACTCACCTAGAGGTTTGTTTTTCTCCCCCATATCTGATTCAGTCTCCACTTTCTCTGCTAATTCCTTGGACAACACCCGACACTCCCCCTCCTGCACTGCTGTTTGGGTCCCACCCCCCTCACTCCTCCCCTGCTTTCTAGGCTACGTCTAGTCTCTGACCCCAGTGTGTTTCTCCCGCTGTGGCCTCTAATGGTTTATTTTGTGTCGAACCTGATTTTTTTTCTTTACTCTCTGTGATTGAGAATACCAATTTTCCCAATGTGCTGCTCTTTTCTGGCCCTATTATTGAGCGCCTGTATTTATTTATTGCCCAAAGTATTGACCACTGCTTTCAGTTTAAGCCTGTCTAGAAAAGGAAAACGTGTATGACAGGTAAGGAACTATCAGGAGCATGGTGCTCTGAGAACCAAAGATTTTTCATTAAGGTGGCATTTTCATTTGCCAGCTGTTGGAGCCTGGTTGGGCCGTCCAGTGGGACTGGGGGAAGGTGAAGGGCAGCGTGGCAGGATAATGAGGTTTCTTGCTTGGGCCTCCAGCAGACTGACAGACAGAGCCCAGATCAGCAGTGTCAGAACTTTATCACTCGCTGGTCATTGACTGCAAAAGTGAGCAACATGCTATTCAGTTTAGAAATCTTTCAACATTATGAGCAAAATATTCTTCTGCCACACTTGAATTAAAGTGTAACAGTGTTGTACATTACGTCTAGGTTTAAAAAAATGGATTTATGAAAACCGACGACCCTATCTGTCAATACTAATACCATATTCCTTATTTGTTTTATGTGTTTGACATGGACCATTACCAAAGATTTTCAAAGCAACAATCCTGACGTTATCTTAAACTTGAATGCATATTTATGGATGAATGTATGTAGTTTTAGTCATTTAAAAAAATTAATTGATTAGTTTCAGCCCTAAGGTTATCACATTTTTGTTAGACTAAACCACTTTGAATTACTTTTTTTTATCAGACATGTATATCATTATCTTTGAAGCTTACATTTATTGGGTTGTTGAATAATCAGATGATTAATTGAGAAAATTAACTAAACTACTACTACTACTACTAATTAACTAATGAAAACATTGTTTTAGCTCTTAATTTCTCATTGTAGACTGTCATTTGTTCCCAAACAGCCTCATGTTTGTTTCCTCGCCACAAGACAAATAGGGAGTGAAATGGTTCTAAGCTTCTTGGTGAATTGGTTACAACTAGAGGCTGTCTGTGGTTTCTGTGGAAGGTTTGATTTTGCGCCACACAGGCCTTTGATTAATCTTGGTTCATTTTATAGAATAAACACAGTTTGTAGAATTATCCATTTCCATGTTCGCCCTGCACTCACATAGTCTACTAAATCATATGCCATTATGTCTTGTAAACACACAGTTTATACTCAACCTTAAAATGTTTACTCCAGCAGCCTTGTTGTGGTGTACAGTCGACTCGGCTTTGTTTACCACTCTCCAGCTTTTCTACAAGGCTGTATGATGATGAAACTGGTGTAAGGAGAGGGTGATCATACTCATCTCTGTCATTGTTAGGTTTTAGTTGCGAAGGAGTGAACTCACAATTTGAAGGTACATATCAAAGTTGAAGCCAGTTCTTAATGAACTCTGCCAGTTTGTTGTCCATCTGTTGGTGGGGCAGGACATAGGCTGTGCCCTCCTCTCTGCTTTAATTAAAGTGTCTGGTAGGAGGAGACTACAAAGTGCAATCTGGCAGGTCTGCTGGTCTGCGGACACTGTCGCATGAATTACCAGCTGCTTCGGGCCTCCCATCAGCTGGGGTAACAATGGTCACCCTGGACAATAATTGGATAACATTTCCCCTGTTGTATTATTCAGGAGCCATCCTCCGCGCTTGTGTCTGAATGCTCAGCCCTAAGTGGTGGCTCTTTTTTTTTTTTTTTTATCTGTTTTGAGGGGAAATTATTCGCTCATCCTGTTACTGTGTTTTGTTGTAGCTTATGTTGGCCAGGCACTGACAGATTGGAAAGGAACACTACTACATTTTTGGGAAATGCGATTGTTAGCTGTCTTACATGAATGAATTTCATCTGCTGAATTTCATCTAGCTTAGCGCAAACAATTAGAACAAGGGTTAACGGTTAGCCTACATTAAAAGAGCTATTTAGTATGTCACTAGGTTAGCGTGTTAGCATGCTAAGATTTGCTAGCCACCTATGCATCAAGAGTCTCTTGATTTGTTTTTAACTGAGTGTGCAAATCTTGCAGTTTTCAGCTAAATGTAGTCTCAATGCAGGAAGGAAACTGATAACTAATCTTATTTAACTTTGAATGCAAACAAGTGTATTTCTGTCTGAGTATCCGTTTGAGAGCACAGGGTGATACCATTGTTTCATCCCGTTAAGAGTTTATTCAAATTCAGCTTACTGTGAACACAAACTGTCACTGTAATTACATAAAAACATGATTCCTTTTGCTCTGCATGACTTGTGCCTGCTTTGTTTTTGTGGCCCATTGCATGCATAGACCACCTTAAGATAGTATGTCAGGTAGTTTGAACTTAATCCTCTTCACTTGTATTGTTCCATCATCACAACAGATAAATCTGTCAGCAGAGCAAAAAAAAGCACTGACTAGCCAAGAAACCCAGCCAGGACTGGGCAGGTCCCAGTTACCCTCTTTAATACCATTTGATAAGCTGCTATGAAAGAGCTGCCTTTTCTCATTTTGCCTAGAAGCTTTTAGGTAGGTGTGTTGATGGGAGGGTTAAGAGAGGGGTTAAGCCAAGCTCAGTGACTGAGACCCAATTGATTAGGCATGGAAACTGCTGGCAACCTACAGAAAGGAAGTCATAATGGGGTTTTTTACAGACACTGCTTAGTCTTTGAGACATTTCTAATTATGTTGAAGGCAAAGGGAGTTTGGCGTGTTTGAAAATGTTTTTGTCCCAAGCCCTAAATGATTGTTCCGTGCATCTTCTATGTGTGTCTAACACCGGAATCGAGGAGCAGTTACCTCAGCAGCAGCATGAATGACAGATGAAGAGCTTATCTGTAATTTGGTAAAGCGCTTCTCTCTCAATGTGTTCAGGCTTGTTGGCAACTTCCCATCTGCGGAACAAAAGCACTGTGAAGTGGCTGGATTTTAGTACTGTCACAGCACTGAGGAGCCTCATTAGGTGGAGGCAGAGGAGTGACCTGCAGTGTAACACGGCCCTCTGCAGTTGTGTGAAAAAGGCCCTCCATCAGCGGCTCCCCTCCAGCTCCTTTCCTCCCTGTCGACCCAGGCACAAACATGCCTGATCGTCAGCGCTGGCTCCTGGCTTTGTACTTGTTGATTTATAAGACACTGTAGCAACTGCATCAGACCTACTGCCAATTACTCTATCATCACAGGATGGCAGGACTTAACTAGTTACATATGTACATAAATCTAATGTACCCAACTAACTTTTTTTTTTCTTCTAAGTTAGTTTATTTGTAATGTAAAGTGAGAAAAAAGAATATGACTTAAAAACAACAGGAACTTAACTTGATATTTAAAAACAATCCTTTATACCCTTATCAAGTTCAGTTTACAGAAAATGAATAGCAATTACAAACATGGTAGTATGAAATTTAACCAATATCCTCACCCATGGCACTACTGCTGATTTTGTTTATTACACCATTGAGTAAAACCGTGTGGCAGTTTAGTTCACTTAAGTCCTCACTGACTGGAGGAACAAGAAGTGTGTGACAGGGATGTGTACCTAATAAAGCTGATACATGTGTAGACCATTAGTTTGTAAAACAAAGTGGACCCTATTATAAGAGAGTAATAAAGGAAATGCAAAACAAAGTTCTTCCATGGACATAATAGTTTAATGTTGAAATTAACCAGTTTGATTGTGCAACCAATACATGTGTTACTGGTAGTTTTTTAGTTACAGTGCAATTTAAAATACCCTCTCTGAGAGTCAAATGACATTAACCTCCCTCATCACATGTCTCTTTAACATTTGAGTGAGTTGCTCTTTGTACACTGGATATTTTCAACAGTTTAATATTGATTCAAGTTTAAAATGCCATAAATAGGGCACATTTGAAAGCTTAAACTTTTTATCGTGATATTCACAGAAATATTTTTTCCACGCACGTACCCTTTTAAAATATATCGGCTTATTATTGGTCTAAACCTTTTTAAACCTTTTCATTTCTGGCAAATAATGTGTTTAATGGCATAACAATGTCCACTGTTGCCCCTCATCTGCATATCTGAAAAACCTTTGTCCGACGTACTGTCTGCACTAAGAGCTTTAGTCTAAAATAAAATGAATAGGACAGTGAAAGGAGGAAAAAAAAGAGAATTTGAACAAAGCCATTGGAGCTAAAGCAGTTTATCAGTGTTTTAAGCCCCCAACGTCTCCTTCCAGGCAGCACTGCCTGGAAGGCACTAGGACTAAGCAATGGTTAGGGTTGGGTGCCTTGAAGTCAGTGGTGGCAGCGCTGCCTTAAAGTTGTTTAGGCTATGGTTAGGGTTAGTTAGGTGCCTCAAAGTCAATGGTGGAAGCGCTGCCTTAAAGTCGATTAGGCTATGGTTAGGGTTAAGGTTATGTGCCTTGAAGTCGATGGTCGCAGCGCTGCCTGGAAGGAGACGTTGGGGGCTTAAAACATCATTGAGCGCTAAAGCTCCGCTTTGAGATAGGACCATTAAGTCACACACACTATCAGGTTGTAAGAAAAGTCTGCCATCAGTGCAACATTTTCACTTCTAAAGTAACTAAAGTGTGGGAGGAGCTCCTCTGCGAACATGTGAGGCTGGATAGTGTTGAAGGTTAAAGAACAAGTTCTAAACAGGATTACATAGCTCTTTAATCCCTGTCAATGCTGACACAATAGGTGAAGTAACATAAATGCTGCATCTTTATTAACTCAGTAGATCTAATGCATTATCATCTTAGGTCGGATTATGATAAGAATTTAATGTTTTTCTGTATCCTATCCTAACAGAATGATTGTCTTCATTTAAGAGTTCTTTAATAGCCCCATTCTTTGTTTGCCCGAGTGGCATTTTTTCAGTTTCACTTGGTCTGTAGTCATCCGTTGAGACCACCCTGGTGCTAACTGGAGCCTGCAGAGCATTTCCCTTCCACTGAAACTTGACTGTTGTGGGGCGGAGTCAGGTTGTGCACTTTTGAGATTAAACAGGAATACTTTTGGGATCACTTTGTTTTAGATTTCAATCCCTCGCCCCTGTAGGAGAAAGAGAGGTTGCCTCTCTGGTGAGAGCCAAGTAATCCCCTGTCCAGCCTGTGGCTCGTTGTCCCCTGACTCTCTCTCTCTCTCTCTCTCTCTCTCTCTCTCTCTCTCTCTCTCTCTCTCTCTCTCTCTCTCTCTCTCGCTCCCTCTTTCTTTCTTTCTTTCTTTCTTTCTTTCTTTCTTTCTCTCTCTCTCTCGCTCGCTGTCTCTCTCTCTGTCCTTGTCTCAACAGAACAATGCAGACCAAGTGGCCTTCCAAGTAGGTGGTGGCCTGTCAGCTCTGGAACAAATACTGCAGGTCTTCGCTGCTACTTCCACACCCACTGCAGTTCCTCGTATTCCTCTCAAGTGAGTACTGTTACCGAATTGTAATTCTTACATTTTAATTAACATAACGATATAGTTTAAATGCATAAAATTGGATGCTCTGGTATTTTTCCTGGATTTAACAACTCCACTCAAAATAATAAATAAATAAAAAACAATTGCTCTGCCCTTTATGATCATGACTTAATCAAGTGTCTGTTTCAAGCCAGCAGGGTGAGCTGTCTCTTTAGCTTATGATTGGAACAGTTCGATTTCTGAAACGCTGACCAGTTGTTGTTTAGATCAGCTGTGACATAAGCCACAAGTGACAGTAATCTTGTTGACTAGTTGTAAAAATAAATGTAGGTTCATTGTAGGGTTGCTCGATATTGACAAAATGTGATATTGCAATAAATATATTAATTTCGATATTTTTAAACCTATGTAAAATTACAAAAGTTATGGGAAAACGCATCAAAATAGATTCATAACAAATAAAACAAAACAAGTTTTCTTACAACACAAGGTTTATTTCAGCGGACAGTCATATTGGACTGGTTCAACATGAATAAATAAATAAATAATGACCATGTCTACAGAACAGGACATGTTTTACTGGTTGCACAGTATAAAATATATAAATAAAGAGAACAGGACACAACTTTTCTTTCGCTTTTCTGATTCGTTCGGTTTTGTTGTCTCTATTTCTTCACTTACGTGCAAGTGGTAACTGGCCAATGAAATGATGATCATTATAGCGTTTCAAGCGGGCTCTAAATCGAACACAACTAAGCCAGCGGACGGGACGCAGCGCTCCACAATATAAACAAAATATTGCATACTTATTGCAACACTTTCCATATAATATTGCGCAACATGATATCACGATAACGATATTGAGTCGATATATCATGCACCCCTAGTTCATTGTCAGGATTGGAACAGGTGTGGATTTTCTGCAATGACAGATATATTTCCTAATGAGCCTGCGTTTATGAACGATCTATGACGTACAGCACCTGCATGATGACACCACAAAAAACACATATATCAGAACTTAATTTTCAATAAATGTTGATCCATCGTGTTTATCTAATGTTATTTAATGACCTAATGCCATGCCTTATTAGACTTAATTACATCAATAGCTACTATCTACACTGCACTCAAATAGAATATGAACACATATGGGCTGGCTTACTTAATGTATTTACTAGTAAAAACAGAGGTTGTATTTGTATTAGTATTTATTACTCTATATAATTAGTAAATATCAAAGAAACTGAAATGGATTAGGTTATTTATAACTGCCAGTACAGCTTTTCACTGGCAAAAATGTAAACACATTCTTATATATACATTTCTCTTTGACTGTACAAAAAAGTGTACAAAAGTTAATTTTTGCACTTCTGATTGTTCACAAAACTTAAAAGGACAGGGAGATTTAATGTCTGTCGACTTCGTGCTGTATATTCACAAGGCCTTAAACAGCTGTTACTGTCCTTCTCATCAACTTCTCTGACTGTATCCTTTCTCTGACCCTACTGGCGCAACACACTTCTTTATTTCCTCTTTCTATGGGATTGTTATTGCAATTGCCCAAAGTGAGTGAGCTAATCTCAACTAACCTACTTCATCATTGTTTATAATTGCTTCATCTCAATAAATATCCTCAAAATGTATTAATAAGTAACAGCACTGCCCTGCTAGAAATGGAGAGCATTTCCATTTCCATAATCAATTTGTGTTCTTTCTTTTCTCTCGAAACACAAAAAGCACATGTGTTCCATTTATCATTTAGAGTGCAGAGTATTTTTGAGTTGTGGGTCTGGCGTTTGCATGGCCTGCCAGTAGATAACCTCAGAGAGGCTGCCATACTCACTAGTGGGACTCTGTAATGGACTCGAATGGCCTTGCACTCTCATTCATTAGCATTTACTGGTCTCTGAATCTCTGCTAATGGACAAATGCTTCTTATATTTATAAGGCTTTTAAAGGGCATCACATGTATATTGATTTTTTTTTGTACTCTCTCTTCCTCAATCATTGTAATCTGAGGGAATTTCTAGCAGACTTCTGAATTGAAAGAAATGTTATTTTAAATTGAGAGACTGTCTTCTTGGACAAAGCGTTTGTTTGCTGAGTTTGTTTGCACATCCGTGCATGACAGTGAGTTCGCTTCAGTGCATACACTACCTCCTTGGCTTTTAAGACATCTTAACATGCTGTGGTGAAGGAACGGGAGGTGAAGATTACGCCCTTGTGTTACTATCTTCTGCACGCTAGCCCAATCAAACTGTGGTGTGAGTTATGTATAGTTATAAAAGTATGGTCTTGAATTGTCTTTACTTCCATAACTAAACCTTTCCCACATGGCTAAACAGGTTTTTCTGCAGAGGAGTTTTACACATGCATGAGATTAACAGCAGTCACACCACAGTATGTCTAAGGCCTAATAGGTTATTTCAATAGCTTGTTTAGAATCGAGCTTGATAGCTTGGTTCATTTAGTCCTGTGCTGCTAATACCGCTGGACCCTTAAGAGCTTTGTCAGCTGAGAGCTGAGAACTGAAGCGGGGATAAGCCCCTGATGAACACATCAGTCCATCCCCGTGGAGACATTCATTCTGAACACATGTATACAATATGTTCTGTAGTTTAGATTGAAAACATACCATTATACATTAATGTAGTTATTACAGTACAGTAGTAGGCTACAACGTAGGAAAATAAAAGGCTGTTATTTTTATGAATCCATGTGAAGATTGGAATAGTCCCAATTTCACTCAAACGAATGTCACTGATTCCTTTTTTTCTGTTTTGTAAACTGTGCGAAATGTAGGAAAGGTCACACTTTAACCTTGCGATGCACCCCAGTCAGGTCAGTGTAGTCGGGAGCTGGTGATGAGATACAACGCAAAGACGCAGCCCGACTGTCTACTTATCACTATCGGTCATCTGGATGGCTGTGTGGCCTAATGGGCTGCCATGCAGACGCTCGCCCCAGAGTGCGCTACATTATCTGTTTACAGTGATGCTGCCGTATTGATCACCTCCTCCAACCAGATAAGCTGAGTGATTTACAAAAAAGGCAGCTGCGGAGATGCTCCTGCCGTATCTCTCCCCGGGGAGGCCGATTCCATATTGTTACCATTACATTAATGAGCTAATTCCTCTGCGAGGCTCCGCTAATGTCCTGGTGTAACCCTGTGGTCACTGGAATGTCTAGATCAGGGCTTATGCAGCCACTATCCTTAGCTTCAGCTGGAGAGATGATATCTCACAAAATGTACAATGATTTCTCAAATGTTAGTGTAGTTTTTTGTGAACAAAATGCATTTTACTTCACATTAATTTTATTAGTTTTTTTATATTTTCAATGTGTTAATTATTTGTCTCTAATTCATATTCATGGACTTTTGATATGTTTAAATCACTTAACGCCATTGTTGAACATATTTGTATCTGCTTCTTAACACTATTAATCCACCAGTTACTTTCACAAGTAATTGTTTTGTCTATAAAATATCAGAAAATTGTGAAACATGTTCATCACAAGTTCCCAGAGCCCAAGGTAACGTCTTCAAATTGTTTGTCTTATCAAATTAACAGTCCAAAACCAAAAGATATTCAGTTAACTACCATTGAAGTCTAAGAAAATCTTAAAATATTCCCATTTCCCCAATTGTTTCAGCTCTATTGTTAAGGTGACTTAAATATGAAGAAAATATACATGTAAAAGAAACAGTAACATAAATAAATGAACAAATATGTACAACATAACTGTTTAAAAAAAAGAAGGCATTATGGGTTATTGCAGGATGTGCAAAGATGTTGATGAATGTGCAAGAAGTTCAGGAGATATAGTTTGTGCAACGTACAGGTATTTAGTCCAGGATGTACGTTAATGTAACATGAACCTGTTTGTGTTCCAGTAGTTAGTTTGCATGGGAGAATCCTTTTGTGTTTCCATTATGATAACATCAGTTAAACCCAAAACCAGTGTCAGAGATGACTAGATATTTTTTTTTTTTGTTTTGTTCTTATGTCTTCCAAAAGGGGTCACTGAAGAGAAGGGGGTAAGAAAGACTTATGTACTGCTTGTAAATGGTCTAAGCACTCGGCTCCATCTGCCTGTACACAACTTTTTGCTAAAAACCAAACAACAAAGAGACCTGAGACACTCGATAATTTGGGCAGCAAAATTTAATTTTTATCCTAATGTTTTGGTTGTACTGTACGTTGACAATTTCCATTATAAAAGGATAAGCAGAGCTATGACGGTAACTTGAACAGGTGATCTCCAGAGGAGGGTTTAGGAGTCCTTGGACATTGCGTGTTAACCCAATTTGTATTTCCACCACTGTCTCACATGACCTGGTGTATCCTGTGAAATCAGACCTGCTACCTGTGGTTTTATTTCAGGATGTTTTCCACCATTTGCGAGAGTGCGTGTGTGCACACACTCATTCTCCCGTGCGTGATGCTGTGTGACGGCTCATCAGATTTCTCCCCCTTCATACCTGGCCAGTGTGGCACGACAGCCAGAGTAGATGTCTTGGAAGCACTCAGGGTATCGGAGAGATCAACAGCAGAATCAAATTAAATGTCATTTAGATAGCAGTGAATGAAGGGATTGTTTGACAGCACAAGGAAATGGATTTGCTCCTCACCTTTTATTTTGGCTTGGGATTCTTTTTCTTCTCCTGAACACAAATTTACCCTGTTTAAGAGGCAGGGACTCAACCTGATCTGGAAGTTGGTCAGATTTCTGCAGCGTTGCTCCAGTCAGGCTTGACAGCGCACATAGGAAACGCACAGAGAGGGCGAGAAATGTGAGACTCAGGTTGAGAAGCACAGATCTCAGGGTTGATAAGTCAAAGCAGTGACAAAAAGCATAAAGAGCCTTTTACATGCTTGTTGTGTTGTCAACTCAATTGAGAGTTGGCTATTGAATATAATAAATGGCTTTATGTTGAAAGATAGACAAAATCAATAACCGTATATCTGCCACTGCTAGGGAAACCTTGTTTATGGGTTTTCCTTCTGTTTTATGCAGGAGAGTTTAGCCAGGCAGTGAAATCTGGATGCTTTTTGAGTCGTATTGTGGACAAATCCTGACCTTCAGGAATAGTTTCTTCCTCTTAGTCTTCTTGTTCTGGCCTTGTCTTATCAGCCTTTATCTGAAATTAAGTAATATTTGAATATTAGGAGTTTAAATTCAGAGGTCAGTTACACCCCCCCCCCCTTCTCCCAAGCCTCCACCTTATCATGTGTAGGGCTGTTGGCCACCCAGGCAGAGCCCCCAGAGGGCTCTAGGGGGGCGAGACAGGATCAGATGTTCTCCATCCCTCTACCTCTTGGCCTCATTTCTCTATGGATCTAAATAGCTTTACAGGTAAAATGGTATTCCCTGGCTGGTGTGAGGTTAAGCTGTTTAGTGTAGATGGGCCGATTACATCGCTCATTATTTGCATCTTACTTTCTTTCTGTTCCTTCTCAAGTCCAACTTCAAAGCAGAATTGTTCTTAGAGTGATAATACGATGGATGGATGGATAGTGTCTGTGGTC
The DNA here is from genome assembly GCA_023631565.1 of Gymnocephalus cernua. NCBI lineage: Eukaryota > Metazoa > Chordata > Actinopteri > Perciformes > Percidae > Gymnocephalus > Gymnocephalus cernua. The sequence goes on along the minus strand of CM042431.1, from coordinate 26,401,322 downwards.
ATTTTGGGAACATGTGAAGCACAATCTCTCAGTGTAATGAGAACCCTATAGTGCTGTAGGTGGAGGAATGTTGCCTCAGATAGACTGGCACACATTAGTCCCCACAAAGTTTTTGTGCAACATGAGACAGGGTGGTGTGGCACTTTAACAAATTGTTCGGCAAAATCTTTGACTGGAGCTGTCATTGAGGGGTATTGAGATAGGGAGAATCCCAGGGAGGGTGGAATATCAGGTGTCATGCTCATCAAGCTCAATTAGGTGGGAGGAAACCAAAGACTGATCACTGTGATGGTTCATTGTACAAGCTGGTGTAAGGGCATAACTCAAACACGCCTTTGACAGCCTCCTCATTTGTTCAGAGACAACCAAAGACAAGCCTGATTAGCTGTGTTACAAAGCAATTGCATGCTCATTACATGAGCAGTTGAGTGAGTTGATTGTAAAGCCAGAGGGCCCGATCTGTCTTGACAGAAGTCAAGTGATTTAATTAGAAAATACTTGTCATGTTGTAGAGAGAAAATACAGCAGTGCCTTGAATTAAAATGTTCAAAGCCCAAAAATCACTGGTGTGTAATACTACTTTCCTATTTGTCCTTTTTTGTAATACAAGTTTTTTTTTTTTTTTTTTTTTTTTAAAGCGTAACTTCTACAGTACCCTGTTTATACTCTTAAGTAGTGTGTGACAAGGGGGACAGTCTCATACATCATTGCACCAAATGCCGAACATGCATTTGAAAGGTTTGGTCAAAAGGTGTCCAACATAGATAGAGCAACAGTTAAAAGTGGCTTACAATTACAAAACTACCAAAACACTATTGATGAATTGATAATTTCATTGTTTGCCAAAGTTAATGTTTATGGCAAAGCTGCTACATGGAAACTGCCTCTATCAAATGTAACGAACAACCTGATAAGTTGTCCTTGACATTTTTTTGCCATTCGTGAACATGTTTTAGACAGGAGAATAGTTATAATTTTTTTAAGATGATTATTTTTTTGGGCACGTTAGCCTTTGAGTCAGAATGTTTGCACTGCCTTTCCAGTCTGCTGATCCAAAACTTTACGAGAAGTTCAGAGTTCAAGGAAGATTACAGCCCTCTTCATTTCTTCTTGAAGGAACGATTGAATATCCCATTATAGTGACTGTCATGGCAGCATTCCAAGTTGATTGAAGCTGTTATAAAAGAAATGGTGACACTACTGCTTCCTAGGTATACTTTGTAAAATACGTACAACAAACATTTGTCAGGAAGAGAGCACCAAATCTCAGTTGTCATATGTGTAACCTGACTGGTACCATTAACCAAGATGAACTTTATCTGGCTGTTCTGAAACCGCTCTTTGACTGTAATCAAGTCAGTCCTGCCTAGTCATTTTATCTCTGATAGGTCATATGATATCCTTACTATTGTGCACTACTTTACTCAATAGGCACATGATCTTAAATACCAGAATAGTGACTTAAAGCACCTAAAGTAACTCCTGTCCTTTCAAAGGAATGTACATATCAGCTACCACAGCTTGAATTTCATAAGCTGTGTGAAGCATATAATTTTACAACAGTATTTGAGAAAAAGTATTTCAGTTGTCGTTTTGGTATTTGCATAGAAGCTGATCTTTGTCCCATGTTCACTGGAGAGCCCGAGTCCTGATGCAGCGTGGCCTCGCACAGCATAGTTTGGTTGGGATCTCATGTTACCTCACCTCTTGCTCCACACAGACTGCTCAATCAGTGCACTTAACCATTATGGCTTAACTTTTTCCAGCGTCTTTATGCCTTAATAAAATTACTGTCAATATAGCTGCCATATAGGACATTAACAATTTGCAAAAGGGCTCTGCTGTGTTAGTGTTTTCAGGTGGACGGAAGTAAGCTTTGATGTCAGATTTGGACACTATCCGATCACTCAAAATATAGTGCTTCTCACATTAACACCACATTCCATGTCTGACAGCTTTACTCTGCAATGTCAATAACAATACAGCGAAACGACTGATCCGCCCACTAGCAAATGCAGAGCAAAGAATAGAGGAAGTTATTGACAGACTTGGGTCTGCCTCAGCCTAATCTATTTTCCTTTCCTATGCCAGCGTGGTTTGACCGAAAACGCGCAGCAGATGTGAAGGTTTCGGTAGATATAAAAATGTTTACCAGTTAAAATAAACATGGCCTACTTTAGGCACTGGAGAGGCAGATTCCTTTCTTCCAGCGAGCAGATAGGACACGCCATTCCGCCAATAGCTAAAATATACAGTTGTCAAAAAATATTAACTGATGAAACGGTGGCGAGGGGGAGTAGTAGTCACAGCAGAATGATTGGTCAGTTATCTGAAGCATTAATCTTCTCTGGGGCTTGTTTTAGAGCAGACATAATACAGAGGCATGCTGACTGCCTCAGCACTGGCCGCTGCCTGGCGGCTGTGAGGAGCTGCTGAGAGGAGTAGTTTTATCTCTCCAGCGGAAATGCTGCACCATCTCAGCCAAGATGGGACTGCGATTGCGCTCGGCTCCTCTGAAGGTGGCTGTAGTGAGGGGAGGCTCCCCATAAGTAGCTGATATGAGTGTTTTATTCCTCGAATCAGCTTCCTTACTCGCGCTGTCAGTGAGATATGCTTTTGACTTGTGAAGACAAACTGCACCCTTAAGGAACCACAAATACAGAAGAGTGTGTTTGGTTTCCTGATGACTGCAGATAGTCTTGTCAGTGCCCAGGGCGAGACATTTACATCCCAGTAGTAGTGTTTCTTTAACCAATCGCAAGGGGAGTAGCAGCCAGCCTTGAGGTGTCTGTGTTTTTTTTTTTTTTCTTTCTTTTTTTTTTTAAATTGTGATTTATAACTATTTGTCATCTTTTTGTGTTAGATCCCTCTGTGCTGCTGTAAATACCTACTACCTGGCATGTTCCTGCTGCCCCCTCAACTGCTCCTATGTGCTGTATAGCAACAAGATAGCCCTCCTCATGGACCTGCTGCTGCATCAGTTAACAGTAAGTATATGCAGCACCTGACCGAGACCTCATTTCCCATCACATTCCCTATATATATATATATATATATATATATATATATATATATATATATATATATATATATATATATATATATATATATATATATATATATATATATATAATGATCAATATTTGTGTAATTTGTTTGTGCCAACAGCGTTATTTCAATTTGTATAAAGTTCAGTAAATGTAAAGGAGATGCTGAATATGTTTTAGATACAGAGTATTCAAGGCGTGGTCAAACTAACAGAGTATTTCTAATGTAGCCCCACATACAGTTAGCCTTTTTATTAAGCCTTCCTTGTTGTCTTTACATTCATCTGTTGATATACAGTGCTTTGACCGCTGAGAAAACCCTGCCTTTTCGCTGGTGTCTTTTCCTGCCACAGTGTTAATGAAAGACAGAGCAAGACACAAGCTAGCGAGGATCAAACTGTTGCCCAACCTCTCCACAGACGCCTCCCGACTGAGGGAATGTGAGAGCGCAGTCAGGCAGGCAGGCAGGCAGGCAGGCTGCATTGCGGCGACATGTCAGCCCATATCCTTCAGCACTCTGTAAGAAGGACTGTAAACATCAGCCCACTCCAAACATCTAACGGTGGCGGCTCGCTGGGGCCGCCTACACTCACAACACAGACAGGACAAGGCACAGGCACAGGGTTGTGGTACATGCATGAACTCTTCTGGGGCTTCCTTCTCCAGTGAGTGAGTTCCAATCCAAAGCAGTCATATTTCCTTAGGGCACACAGGGAGAGGTTAGCCTGTATGGTTGAGTTTATATAAAACATATCCCAGCAGCTGCTCTGCTGACTGACATATCCAACAGCACCGCAGGAGAAAAACTAACTGTTCTCCACGTGTTCAATGCAGATTAAGAATTGGGCTCAGAAATTATTCATGCTTCTCCACACCCTGCTCTAATAAGTTGTGATTTAATTTACGTCAGGCAACAAAGTTTAAAAATTCCACACAGCTTTGTTTTTTTTATTGTGTTTCATTGCTTGACTGAGTGCATATTCATGTGTGTGTCTATGTTCTGGTATGCGTGTGTGTGTGTGTGTGTGTGTGTGTGTGTGTGTGTGTGTGTGTGTGTGTGTGTGTGTGTGTGTGTGTGTGTGTGTGTGTGTGTGTGTGAGCAATAAGAGTAAAGCAGTGGGGGTTGCGCTGCCATATGAGCATGGACCCTTTTAATTAGATTTGTGGAGAATGTCGGTGGATTTACCTATGCTGTCAGCATGCACCCGAACCATTAGACCAAATGAGAAGGTTTTTACCTTTGAGAGGTTCTCCACTCACATAGTAGCACTATATTTTAAACGTGGACCACTGCTTGTGTGTTTCACGAAGTTTGTCTGGAAATGCAAATGAGAGAAATGCTCGTCTGACTACACTGTTTCATTTCTTTCCACAGCCTTTTTATTTGGGCTTGCATCTTGTCAGCATGTAGCTGGTTCTTTCTTTACTTGTTTACACCAGCTTTTTTGTCATTTTTGTGGCTGAGGAAGTACCTTAAACAGCTACTATATGCTTTTATTGTGGCTGTTACAAATCACAGGAGGGTAACCTACAACATTTTTGCTTACAAAAGGGCATTTAACATTACATTGTTTATGTATTTAACATTGTTAAATGGTCATTAATGTGCATTCTGAAGGTTAAATGGACCTGTCTTTTGTTGATCTCTCACACTCGATGTCGTGTCTAACGGCATTTGGATGCTATCAGATTTCTTATGCAGCCTATAAGCATAAGGGTTTATCAAAGAGCACAGTTTTTATGAATTGCTCAGTATACAGGTAGGCTACCTTCTGTAACATATTTCTTTCTTTCTTTTTTTGCAGCTATATGTCCCAGATGAGGACAAATCTATTTTTGGGCGCAGTGTGAACAAACAAGTCTTTGAGGGTTTGACAACAGGCCTGCTGCAGACCATTGCTACCATCCTGAGGTCCCTGTGGCCGCATATATCTGAGTCTGGACAAGTCGAAAACACGTGGATTTCCTCCCCAGATGCCAAGGTCAAGAGCTCTGCCACAGAGTCCTTCAACAGTCGCACGCAAGACCTGATGAGGTATTTTCCATCCAACGCTCTGTACTACTCTAACTCTTCTTCTCCTCCTACATGGCACCTATTTTTTCTCATCTCATGACCCCTTTACCTTCTTTAGTACATGCCTCCTCCACTCCTCTTCACTGGGTTGAGAGTTGGCCAACCTCTGATTTCCTCAACAGCGTGCCTTATGTAAAGAATAGGCTGACAAAATGTCAGATCTCTTGGAAATGGTCCAACTGGTGTCTTATTAGAATGGGAGTAGTGTGAGAATGAGGGTGCATTCTGGCATTTTTCCAGCTTGTACTTTTTCCACATATTTAGTGCCACATTTCAAGTAAAATCTGTTTCTAGGGGGAGGGGGGCACAAAGTAGCATAAACAAAGAGCACTTCCAAAGCTTTGAAAGGTCTCCTTGAACCTGGCGTTGGAGCTAGCCATGTGGGTCTGGGCTGTAGGAGTCGGGGCTATGTTGGAGCAATGTGCGCTGTGAGGAAAGGCAGGCCCGGCCTGATGAAGCCTTGTGGAAGAGTGCCGTCTTTCCACCATCCCTCCCACAAGCCATGATTCATCTGGACGGAGCAGCTGCACAGGCCCACCACTCTCATCCACTGACCCAGTCGTAACCCTGGAGACAGGGGAGGGCCTGAGAAAAATGGTGTCGTCAGACTGGTAATCCCAAGTACGGGCACAAGATTTACCTCAACTGCCTTGTATAATGTATATGCTAGTGAGGAAGGACAAAAGATCAAAACATTTTTAGCTTTTACAACACACTCCCATTATGCAAACCCATATATCACATACAGAGGAGATCACCATTTCCTTTCCCCTCATTACCAGTTTCTCAGTTTGGCTTTCAGTGCTTTTAGTCTCATATCATTGTCATAAATGTTAAGACACCAAGTGGCAAGTTCGAACACCAAGCAGGTTGTCAAACAGAGGGCAGGCTTTGAACAAAGCAGTCGGTGTGAGGAAAGATCCTTTCAACAGAAGTAAAGCTGTGGAAGAGGATCAAGTCAAAACAATGGGAGTCGATTCAAGTGTCAGATGACCTGCAGTGGAGGTTGAAAACGGTCATAATCACCTGTTTTAGGAGGACCTCAATGAGTGACAGTTCTAACAAAAAGGGTACGTGAAAGAAGCGAAGAGTCAAGACGGTGATAAGAAGAGGAACCATGGCTTCACGTCAGCTACTAGAAAGCCTTGATTGGCAGCTGTAGTGCTCTATAGATTTCGACAAGCTGCTGGTGCCTGAGCTGAGCCCGAAGGTCCAAGCATACCGGAGCTGTAAGAAGACAGCCCCAGGTCAGCAGACTGCCAAGGGCCCAGAGCTGGGCTGGCACAGGGGCCACAACAGCCCTCTAATGACACTATTAGCAGTGATTTGTGGCTGAAAGAGTACAGGGAACATGATCATGAGACCTGTCATTGGCAAAGACAAATTGGAGATATGGCAGTAATAGCAGGGGGTGGAGGGCTAAGGTGAGGTATCCGCTTTCAGCTGCAGTGCTGTGGGAGTATGCACAGTAAAGGCCTTTGTTTGCCTGTGTGAGATTAGCTTTTTACAAGGGAAGTCTCCCATAGTTCATTTGTTTAACATTTGGGAAAATGCTATTGACGACATGGCATGTTTTGTTTTTCTCTTCTTGTGTGTTTCTTCCAGCTATGTAGTAAACATGGGTCTGATTGACAAGCTGTACGGGTGCTTCTTGTCGATCCAAGGTCCTGTAGACGAGCACCCCAAGGTGTCCGCTTTCCTCCAGCAAGCCTCAGCTCTGCTGCACAGCATGTGTAAGCTGTGTTTTGTCGTAACCGGACGGTGAGCATGTCTCTTTCCCTCTTACACATCTTAAACTTCTCTGTGATCTCTGGATTTTCCTCTACACACACACACACACACACACACACACACACACACACACACACACACACACACACACACACACACACACACACACACACACACACACACACTGTGTGTGTCTAATGACAGAGACTGAGTCACTGTCAGTTCTTTAATGACACAAGGATCTATGAAGGCGGTGCTCACGGTGACTCCCCCAACCGGCTAGCTGGCTAAGCTGTCGTTACTGGCGATAGAGATAGGCATCTACTTGACCCAGTGCTCTGTCACTCACCATAAACCTTAGCCTGCAGCGTGGGGGGAGCCCACCCACGTGTGCTACAGTGACCTCCACTCAACGAGGTTCACTGGCGCCGCTGACAGAGGCGACGCGCACACAGTCACACCAAGGGACATCAGTACCACAATTCCTCACTCAATAGGAATAGAAATGCTGACCATGGTAGCGGGGCCACATATGCGTTGATGTCGTGCATTACAATAACATTTGGATGCATTTTAATTGTTATACTGAATCTAGCTATCAATTTAGCCAATTGAGTTTTCTTCCTTAACAACCCCACCACTTTACTCCATTGTCTTGTCATTGCGTTTGAAGTGTCGCCCAGTGTGCTGCTGCACCTTGCCAACTGCAAGGTGCTGCAGGAACAATGACCAGCTGCTTCACACCAGCACAGTAGAAGACCGCTTAAGCAGGACTGCATGTTTGTCACTGAATATGTGTGAGAAAACATAGTGTCAGACTTTGCAGGTTAAATGAGACCAGTGTTATGATCAATACAGCAGCCAGCGAGCTATGTCCTGCCAAGATTCATATATAAGAATGCTCAGTGGGCTTGTAGAATATTTTGGCCATGCCAGTTGCTGTGTCAGGGGATTATAATGGCATTAAGAGGCTGTGTTCTTGCCTAGCAGCATATTTCACACAGAGCCTGTTGGCTAACATCAAGTATCAGAATGCACTGTAGGTTTCATCCAGAGGTCACACACCCTCCATTCTACGGCTGCAAATCATAGCTGGTGCTGCTGCGGTAGTCTTAAATTGTCTCTGTACTAGCCGAGGGTTCTGCAATGCGACTGAAAATAATTAATAACGGTATTCCATTAATTACTTTCATTTTCTATAATGCAGTAATGTTGAGTGTGTGTGGTCCAGTTGACCCTGCAGGCACTGATATGATTAAAAAATACTGTTTAACTTATTTCCTGTTAAAAATGTTGTAATTGTTAATTTTCTATGATTGGATTCTGCTATGAATGCCTATCTTTTGAAGCTCCTAGCATGAAAATGCACTTTAAAAAAAACCAGACTCAAGTCTTTTCACCATACTGTCAAGCATTATCCCTGGCTTTGTTGTTAAATGTGATGTTCAATGCAAGGATAATGTTACCGATCCCTTTAACCAACAAGGTGGCATCTTGTTGGAACCAAACAAACCTTTCACCTTGAATCCTCTTTGATTAAATGTGCCAGAGCACTCAGCCCTTTGTCAGGCAGCTCAGTGCAATCCGCCACCTTGAAGTCGCTGCCATGAGCTTCACGTCATTGCATCACTATGTTTAATGTAGCTGGAGTGGGAGCGGAAGAGACGATCTTGAATCTTGAAGGTCCCACTCTTTAGCTGCGCCCAAACTGGCTGCCGGTGAATTTGACTAGTTAAGTCGATAAGTGAAACGGATTGGAAGCTCCTTGCATGCAAAGACTGAAAATCCGTTGTTCCATAGATAAACAGAAGCACACAAATAGCAGAAGATGGGCATAAGGAGCAGCTGTGATCCAACATGTAACATGCAACACATTTTAAACTTGGTGCGCTTCCACTCGCAGCAGTCAGTTAGGTCAGGAAATGCAGCAGCACTAACAGAGTAGTATCTCTTATCTAAAGGGAAAGTCATCTCTAAGCCCTTGTCTGCTGAGTAAATCTATTTGTGTCCCCAGTCTTGGAATGTCACACACTCACTCATGACAGTTTTGATTGTTTTTTGCACGACAATGGCAGCATAAAGACAGGAAAAAAAACAAAGACCTCAATGCTACGTAGTGTTTCCTAGTATCGTATCTTTCATTTATTTTTTTAGCACAAACCTTCCCCTCTCTCCCTCTCCAGTGCTCCCAGTATATTTGACAATAAACGCCAGGACCCGACTGGCTTGACGGCCCTGCTGCAGTCCACAGACTTGGTGGGAGTGGTGCACACTCTGTATTGTATCCTGCTGCACAGTTTCTCGCCAGAGTCTTCTTCCCAAAGTCAGGAACCCTACAGCCCTGGGGTCATCCAGGTGGCTTTGCAAGGCATCCGCTTCCTCAACAATTTTGCCCTGCTTGACCTGTCCGCCTTCCAGGTATTATCTAAGATATATTCTGTTTTCACAAGTAAAAGATTCCTTAAAGATCTAGCAGATTTTGCTATTGGTGCACAAGTTTGACATCGATACGTTTTTCTTTACAGTTCAGCATCTGATGTTAGTTTGAGCATGTTTTCTGTATTGTAGATACATTATCATACCATACATATTTCATAGATTGACATTTACAGGTCATGGTTTGTAGAAGGAGTAGCTGGTACCTTCACATTAACTAACTGTTATTTGAATAAACAGTAGAAAGAGTCATTTAAATGACTTGTCTCTTATCACATATGTTCTAAAGATGCCTACAAATGTATTTAAATGATGCTACCTGGATTTAATAAATGTTGTATACATGATTAGATTGATGCTAGTTCCTTTTTGTTAAGAGCCATTAGAAGAGGAGCTACTCTCCTCAGGACAAAGCTGAACTGTGGACATAAACACAGGTGCCCTCTGACCCCAGGTCAGTTGTTGGGGTTGAATAGAGCCCGTTGGGTCAGCAGTTAGGATGGAGCACGAGTGATTATCACTGTATGCAGGGCCGTACATTACCCACCCTGAGGAGGAGAGGGCGACAGCTTCACTGTGCTAAGTCACCACGTAGACGGAAAGGCACGACAGCAAGCGAGAATGCTGTTAATTATTTTAATGTCTTGTGGTCATTACTTTGAAGCAGCTTCCTCTCACTGACCCGCCACATTCAGGCAACTCAAAACAGCTGGAAATAAAAGCATTTCACTGCCGGAGTTTTATGAACATTTTAAATAATGTTTCTTTTTTTGGGCCCGGTGGGTTGTAATCACCTTGTGTTTCACATTACCTGCACAGCACCGGCTAATATGTGTTGCAGTGGATGCATGATCAGAATTCAGGCCGTTAATGCTCTCTGCTGCCGCCTCAGCTCCCAGTAATGTTTAGAGAGGAATTTCAGAAGGGTTCAATGCCATATAAATAATTGGGTTTTTACAGAGGTTTCATTTTCGTATAATATGCAGCAGCAAATCTGTAATCTTCAAAAATAATGTGAAAAAAGTTCACATTCAAACTAGATTTTGTTTTGTTTTTGGTCCTTGCTCTGCGATTTTCCTTTTCAATCTGCAAGTTGATTTTTAAATAATTCTAAAAAGTTTATTTTTAAATACTCAATTTGCTTTTGTTTCATGTGACAGCTGCTTACATGGTTCGGTGAGTTTACTATGTTGCCTGCATGCATAAGTTATGAGTCCTGAAAACAACCGTTAGCTTCTCAGGTATTGCATTTATGGATGTTACAATGCTAACACACCCAAACTTCCAGTGGAATAGTGATGATCTTATGGTGCTCCATCACACTGACATGTTTATTAAATACTGTCTGTGAGCTGCTCCTAGCATCTCATTTCTGAGCGGGATTGGGGTGTTTTATGGTGGGACCCCGTTTGAGTTGCTTATACTCTTACACCATGTATGTTCCCACCAGCAAAACATATTGTCATTCATTACTTTGTACTGTTATTGTATTGAGCTCTTTGTAATCACAATCATAGACAATTGATGCTATTTTGACTTAATTTACTGTAAAACGTACCAATATGTCTTGTCTGTGATCTGTCAGTCTGTTCTAGGAGCTGAGGGCCTGTCTCTGGCTTTCCGACACATTGTCAGCTCCCTGCTCTGGTACTGTACCCAGCATTCCTCTGAAGAACTGCTGCAAGAAGTGATCATCTGTGTGGGATACTTTACTGTTAACCACCCGGACAACCAGGTAAACCAGTTTCAACCTGCACTGACTGCACTGAAATTAATTCAATTTTTTTCTTCTTTTTTTTTTTTATCAAAACTACTCTAAATATTAAGATATAAAGTATGTTTTGTTATAGTTAAAGCTGTAACATCTGTAGTTTTTTTTGTTATTAATCAATCTACCATTTTTTTATCAATTGATTGTTTAATTCATATATAAGAGCTAAAAAGTTATGAAAAATTCCTGTCTTAATTACCAAGTGGTGGTTTTTATTTGTCCCCATAACTCAATCTGTTGTCTACAAATTGCTTGTTTTATCCGATCAACAGTCTCAAAACCTAAAGATATTCAGTTGACTATCATGCATGGAAAATACGAGCATCAAATAGTTGCCTATACATTTTCTATCCATCAAGTAATATATTAATCTACGTATTGTTTCAGCCCTACTTTTAATTGCTAAAATTGCAATAGATACATTTTCCACTCATTCTGCTAATCCTTTAATTGTTTCAGCACATGTTACATTTAATGCTTTCAGTTGTGAAAAGATGTCTGCTGAGATAGAAGAGCCCATGATATCATCTTACTATTGTTCTGTTCATGTATTATTTGTCAGAATAAGGGTGTAGTTTTTTAATTGTAACAAAAAGCACCTGTTCAAAGATTCATGACTTGGCACCTTCCTGCTTTTGGTCTGTGTGTCGTCTATTGTACCACAGAGTGACCCATTGTTCCTTCCTGGTAAAGCAGAGCAGGTTGCTGGCCCGGTGTAAAGACTACTTAGGGGGGGGCTCTATGGAAGTAAGCATGATGTGATGGAGCAGACCTGGCTGCTGTGTAATTGGCTGTCATGCATGGCCCGTCTGCCGGGCCCCTGATTAGCCAAGTTACAGTTGGCTGGGCTTTGATTATGTTAAGCCTGACCCACACAGGCAGCAGGCACAGCTTCAGTCTCAAACCTCTGATATGTAATTTATGTCTGCGCGATTTCAGTTAACCCCCACCACTGCAATTTATAGGCTGATTACTGATTCTAATTTACCAGATGTTTTTATTAGAGGATCTTCTTCCAGTTTATGGTGCTTTCCTTTTCTCTCAGCAATTTAATTATTCTGATGTACAGAATTAGCATATGTTGGTCATTGTAGATTCAATTTGCATATTATATTGAATAATTGAATAAGGACTGATGATTAAATTAAGCGGGTGATAGATAATTTGTCTTTGTATACCCACAGCGACGTTAACAGAGCAGCCATGCTTGACTGTATTTGGTGAAGAAAAAACTAAACAAAATTTGATGCAAAATCATTCCTCCACAACCTGGGGACTGCCAATAAGTGTGTTTTGTGAAAAAGCAACAAAAAAAAAAAGTTTAAGGATTTAGTATAAAAAACAAAACAAAACAAAAAAAAAAATCATATTCAAGTATATATTGTTGGGAAACCAGATCCCACTCAACCTCCACAAGGAGTTGATCTTTGCCAGTGGTCCAGTTCCTGGAATGCGTCCATTCAGTTCCGCACCAGGATGGATGGCGTTAAGGAGAATATTTAGAGCAGCTTGAGCTTTTCTCAAGCTAATGTAAGCATTGGCAGAACACAAAAGCGGCCCGATCCAAGGCCTGTGCGGTCGTGTAGACTGCTGATTCACTGTCGGCACACCAGCTTTTGTTTATATATATATATATATATATATATATATATATATATATATATATATATATATATATATATATATATATATATATATATATATATATATATATATATATATATATATATATATATATATATATATATATATGTGTATATATATATATATATATATATATATATATATGTGTATATATATATATATATATATATATATATATATATGCTGCTCATAAAAAGCTGAACTTTGAAGCAGCACCATACGTAGTGATGTATTCCCTCTGCTCTAGGGGCATGAATAATTTACCTTGTCACACAAAAAGCCATTTGGGAGAGTGACATATGTAGGCTTGTGTGTTTCTCAAGTGTGTGTCTGTGTGTGGGGGCCACCGAGCCATGTAGCCATATGTTCATTGTCTGTTGGGTGCGTCCGTCGAGACCTTTTTGACAAAGAAAAGCAGAACAAATTACATCTATTACAACTGACATGTAACTGTACTTCCTTTTTCCCTGAATTCCCTGATTACGTGCCGGTAATCTTCTTCCCTTAGAATACAGTGATTCATTTGTGAATCATCCGTGGTGATGATCTGTTGAATCTTTGAGCTGACGAAACTGTAATTGTAAACTGTTGACATGTTAACCCTCCTTATTCCTGCTTGCTTTTTCGAAAGACACAAGCAATTTAAGAGTGTGGAAATCTTAAGAAAACTTTGCATTTGTTTTTTCAGTACATGGAAAATGGCCACACGCAAGCAGAGTGAACTACACACAAATGCACACACATACACACAGAAGCAGGTCTAATTTCAGGTAGCATATGGACGTTTTAGAAATGTGATGGGATCATTTTCCCTGCACTGGCTCCTGAGATTACCGGACTCCTCTGTGCTTATATTTCGTAAACGGTTTTCTTTATACCTGTAAGCATCACATGAGTTATGGTTCACCTCTAGACTGCTCAGCCTTATCTGTGGGGTCATTCCTCTTCTTCCCATTCTCTACGAGGGTGTTTCCTTTGCCCCGCAGGCCCAAGCAAAGCTTTAGGCCTGTAATTCCTGTTAACCTGATGTTGAAACGCTCCCTTCAGCAGTCTATTACAGCCAAGACAACCAAGCCCTCGCTGCCTGCAGGGTAAGTGCAGCTCGTGCAGACCATAGGGAGACAGCACTGGGGAATGCACACTCTGTATCACCCAGCAGAGTAAACAGAGGTAGAGTAACACAGACAGACACACTCTCCACTGACTGGCAGGAGAGCTCAGTAGATGATTTACACTCTGCTTCAAGGGTGAGCGCAGGTCCAACTGACTTTAAGTGAAGCTGAGGACATTTTTATCCCTGCAAACCTTTCAGTGAGGAGTTTCCATTTGTCTGTTACGCTGTCGTCAGGTTAGTTTCAGAGCAGAATTATCAGCAGTAAAGATCTGGGATGGAATGACAGCGTCAGCTCATAGAGATAAATAAAGAGTTATTAGGCTTCACTTTGTAAACAGCAGTTTTTTTTATGGGATTTTAAAACAACTGACGATTGCCTTAAAAGTCAAGTTGGAGGTGGCCGGGTTGGATCAGTGGGTAGAGCAGGCGCACATATACTGAGAGGTTTATGCCTCGACGCAAAGGTCCAGGGTTCGAATCCGACCTGTGACCATTTCCTGCATGTCTTCCCCCCTCTCTCACATAGCTGTCCTGTCAAAAATGAAAGGTGGAAACCCCCCCCCACCCCCCAAAAAAAAAAAAATAATAAAAGTCAAGTTGGAGTGTCAATGTCTGCAGTGGTAGCATCCACTTGTACAAAGGTAATTTATACAGCGTCCTGTGCACGTCTCAATCAGCCGTTGTAAATGTTGTAAAGAGGCTCTAAACAATTATTTGACTGACTTTGGTTTGTGGTGCACGCTGTGCGGCTTCTCTTATCAGTAAGAGATCAGATATATGGCCCTGCTCTGACGCTGGTTCCTTCTGAGGTCTTCAAGCTGTCTAGACACTACAGTGAATGGAGATTCTTCTACACATTCAAGATTGTCAGTTATCTTCTGTCACATAAAAAAATGTATGATTAGATTTGTGTAGTAAGACATTAGTAACATGTCTTTGCCTCCTCCAGCAGTGCTGCAGCCTCATGCGTGCAGGCTAATAATGCTAGTTGAGATTTATGCTTTGATGCACGGCTGGATGATGGCCGCCTCTTCTCTTTCCTCCTCTTAAATCTGCTTTAACTTTGGTTTCTGCTTCGACACTGGGTTTTCCCAAGAATTTGTTTGCGTTTCAGAACATTAACTTTACACACTCTTTGTTGTCATTGTGGACAGTGAGGAAGTTATGTAATGGAGGCGTCATAAAACTTGGCACTGTTTGAAAATGCCAGGTCTCTGAACTTAAGAAAGAACAGAGCAGCCAAGACACTTGAGTTTTTACTGGGTCTGCTTTATACGATAGCCAGATGCATGGGTTCAGATGCTCGTTGTTAGTTTTATGATGTCAGGCTTTGAGCTGCAGATACTTCAGCTGAGCTGGGAGAGGGTAACGCTGCAGCATAATCTTTAGTTGGAAACCATTTCAGGTTCTGGTGTTGCTCTTCACCTGGTAGAGGCGTGGAAAGTTGGCAGGGGACTTGGTTTCTCTGTAACCTCCATACTCTTGCTGCCACCAGGTTTTGTTTGATGTCTTTCTGCGTCAGGCACTTGAGGGTCGACAATTTGTTTAGGCAGCTGAAGATGGAACTGTGCATAGTGGAGGATTATGAGATCGCTGGGTGATTTGTGGGTTGGATCTTCTCAGAGCCCCAGCTCAAACATCCAACACTTTATAGGGCGTTAAATTATGATACCTAACCCATAAATATTCTGTTTTAAAACCCAAGAATGAATAGATTCTTTAGATTTTGCAGAATCATGGTTTCTAATGAATTCAGCTGCATAAATTTATGACACACACACACACACACACCCATACCAGTTTGTCTTTGGGCAGTGTTGCAACAGACAAGATAAATATGATGATGTAGGATTTAGCGGAAGGTAGCATAAAAATGCTAAAACTGCATGCACTGAAAATAAGCAGCTCTACTTTTGAAAACAACCAGAGCTTGCCTTTTTTTTTTTTTTTTTTTTTTCTGCTGTCAGTGGATTAATTTGTCCGAGTCCCACATTCCTTTGTGAAAAACACTTATTGAGTCAGTGAAACTGTGGGGATTTTGTTCTTCCACTGTTACACACACATATTCACAGCACGGCCTACATCTTTGTAATGTATTTCAGTGTACTACAGTATTAATTTAATACTGCACGCAGAAAAACACACCAAAGCAGAAATTGTGTTTTCCCAGCTTCAGAAATTAACACTTAGATTTCAGGTTGACAAATTCAGTGCTCTTCACATGTTAAGTACTTGTAATACATTAAAGTTCAGATTGTTTGACCTGTCCATGTGGATCCTTTAAACAAACGATGATAGGAAATGGAACTGTTTTGTGTCCCTTTGAACGCCGCTGTAGAGGGCAGCTCTGAGAAGCTTCACCTTGAACTGATAAAAGCGATAAATTATTGCTTTGTTTATCCCGCTGCTCAAACTTGGAGTGCATTATCAAAGGAGAAGCCAATGGAAGAGTATTTGAGAGTGTATTTTTAAAAATGTTGTAAATCTGGTGAATTTATGTCACCATGACTTGGGGACATGGCCTTGCCCTTCTGGTTTCCATTGGCATTGAGCCTCCCGTCCCATGGTCTGTACCTGTAAAGTGCAGTGCTTTTTTTTCATCCAGGATTTAGCATGCTGACCCCCCTCCCCCCCCCCCCCCCCGGCTCTCAGAGGGCTCCTCATGGTCTTCCCAGGCTCAGGGGAGATGACCAGAGCATTAGGCCGGGACCCCTTCCTTTGCAGCAGTCCCCTTGTCTAATCAGATGAGGCTGGGAGTGATTTGGTTTTAATACTGGTGGCCCGGACGTGATGGTGTGTGATTGACGGGCTGTGATGGAGGGCAGGATGTCGGCAGGGTGAAAATACCATTAATGGTATTGCTCATTTCTTAAAGTGGGGTTGGCCACACTGTTGGTGGAGTCCTGCTCAACCTGCCTTTCACCCGCCACCCCACCCCTTCATTCCCCCTGTTGCACTATGAATGCCCTCTCAACCTGAGCTTCACTCCTACGGGGCGGTAACAAGCTTTTGCACTGATTCTGAGCGTCAGTGTTTCTCAAAGAGCTTAACACACAACTTGAAAGTGAAGTTTTAACCGCTGATAATGACATCAGTTCACATTTCCCTCTTATGTTACAACAGCTCTGCTGTTGCCGTTGGTACCAAGGAAGAACAAAACATCCCATCATTGTGTTTTATAGCCCATAATTGCGTGGTGGGAGGCTGAGCCCCCCAGGTCTCCTCCTAATGGCTGTTTGTGTGTTGTTTTAATGGCAGATTTACATGTGGGAGGGACACAGGGAGTTGATTTACAACCAGCAGTGCCACTGACTGGCTTAGTGACTGACTTGCCCTGCTCCCTGTGCGTTCCAGGTGATAGTGCAGTCTGGCCGCCAGCCCAGCGTGCTGCAGAAACTGTGTCAGCTGCCCTTCCAGTACTTCAGCCACCCGCGCCTCGTCAGAGTGCTCTTCCCCTCCCTCATCTCGGCCTGCTACAACAACTCCCAAAACAAGGTCATCCTGCAGCAGGAGATGAGCTGTGTGCTGCTGGCTACATTCATCCAGGTAAATGCGGGAACATGGTCACACATGCAGTATGTGTATGCGCAAAACAATGTTTGGGAGTGGGGCATAAAAAATTCAGGTTATAAAAAGCCCAATGTGGAATATATATATATATATATATATATATATATATATATATATATATATATATATATATATATATATATATATATATATATATATATATATATATATATATATATATATATATATATATATATATATATATATATATATATATAAAAAAAACATACTTATAATCAAAAACATCCTCTTTGGCTTGACCGTTTCATGCCTTTAAATAAGCCCCGGTGAATCTGTAACAGGCAGGCTTTTACAAGGATTAACAGCTTCCTTCACAGTGGATTTACCTGCCACTGATTCAACTCCCAGTAAACAGCTTGTCTCCTTCATCTTCCTCTGACAACCCGCCCCTCACCACTCTGCAACCACCACTGTTTAGACACCGATTAACTTCCATTCAAAGGGAGACAAGCTATTGTCATTTCTTTCAAACAAAGCAATAATGCATGGTGTCTTGCCCCGC
Source organism: Gymnocephalus cernua (assembly GCA_023631565.1). NCBI lineage: Eukaryota > Metazoa > Chordata > Actinopteri > Perciformes > Percidae > Gymnocephalus > Gymnocephalus cernua. The sequence goes on along the minus strand of CM042431.1, from coordinate 26,383,412 downwards.
TGCCCTCATTGTTGAGTTAACCTCAACAACATTCCTCGGAGTGAAAGAGTTTGATTGAGGTGATTCGTTATCACCCGTTTATACTAAAAACATTTAGTTTGATAGGTAAATTACAATGAGATGTAGTAGCAGCTTCCTATTTTATGTTTTGTTTTGGCTGGAAGCTTTAATATTTGATGAGACAGATGAAATTGCACACACACACAAAACTACTAGTACGTGCAGTATACTGTTATAGTAGGCACTAATGCTCCTTATCACTTCCCCTAGGACTGTGCTGCAAATGAAAAAGATTCAGACAACAAAATAAAGCATGCAGGTAAGTTATTCTGATAAATGCATGAAATGCATGAAACATTTTGGACGGATTGTATTGATTTCGTATTTTTAATTCTATAGTTATTTTAATGATTAAAAATAAGGTGTTGGCCTCTAAAAAACAAAACGGCTGTTTTTGACAATATCAATTCCAATAATATTTTTTTTTTATGTGTTTGAGTATTGAGACATGAAAAATTATGAAGAATTCCTCTGAGCACATTGGGCTCGTTTTTGATGAAATTCAGATTTTTCCCGTTGTTTAAAAGGATTCGTGTTGGACACCCAGTATAATGTAGTTGTTCTTTTTCTGCCTGTGCAAAGTTTCCCAGCAGCTGGATTACTGTGAGTTGTCGAACCGCTTTCCAAGAGATCAGTGGGACTCAGCGCTGCAGTTTTTTCTCAAGAAGCAGGAAGAGTGATGGAGTTCTACACTGTCCTCAGAATGGATAAGCACAGTATAAACACTTGAAAAGAAACGTGAGACGCAAAGTTTTTTTGTTTTTTTTTCCTGACTTAAATGTAGGCCTACTCTCAAATGTAAAGATTGTGAAGCCTTATCCTGTGTTGGTGCATCTGTTTTGATTTCTTTGAAATCAGATTGACGTTTAAGAGGAATTTGCACAAAATGTCTTGTTTGTTCATTGCAGTTGGAACACATGCACAACTATTCCATTTAATGTCTAAACAAGCCATTTGTTTTTTGTTCCTGTTGTAGATAGAAATGGATCTGTTTTCAAAGCAGTGACCATCTAACCCTGAAACTGAATTTACTTATACTGTAATTTATAACTAGCCAAGTATTTACATCAATACTGTCTGTTTATTTAATGTATTTGTCTTATTTGTGAATGTGAATGGCCAAAATGTGATCTCTTACAAATGACATGGCCTGCATTGATTGCAAACTTGTGTTAAGAGTTATATTTTTTAAGTTCACATCTTTCTTTCTTTTTTTCCCTCTCTCATTTAGGAGGCACTTACATATTAATATAATTTATTGAGTTATTTACCTTTTATCTTGTAAAATAAAATACTTATGGTTATGCATTTTCTTCAGTTTTATTCTGTCTAAACTGTACAAAGTTAAATTGATATCACGAGTTAAGAGTTAACAAACATCAACATTTGCTATAGTGAGTCTTGTAGTTTTTCTCAGTTACACCCTTATGAAGATTTCCTAATTTGGTCTATGATTTGATGGACAAATGCAATTTGTAGAAAACAAATTCCATTATTGAATGTCAAAGAAACTTGAATAGGAACTGGAGTGGTGTGGTACATTGACACCCATATTATAGTCCTCTTAAACTGGCACCCTCAGGAAAGTGTTTTCAGGAAGCCATCTTCTGTACCTGCCCTGGACCGATTTATTGACGTATATAGTCTATATTCACAATATAGGGATAAAGTTTGTTATTGTAAAAGTTGCATCACTACAGCATCAATACTGCTCCTGTCTGTACATATCACAATCATTCTTTAGGCAGCATTTAGAAGCAGGCAAAATAAATTCGTTGTGTCATCAGCTTGTCCAGCTTTAGTTTGAAGGCAGTGTTGATGTTGAAGTGTTTAATATTTAAAGTCCTAACATATTATTGGGGAAACGTGCACTTATTTTAAAATGAATAGTAAGCATATCAGAAGTCATTTGGGGAGTTTATGCTTCTTAATTTCTTCTAATTAACGTTTTCTTCTTAAATGTATTGTTGCCACTGTTAAGAAAGATTAGTAGTAGCCTATATCAGCATGCTTAAAGACTTAAAAGGATTTTCAATTTTTCAATGAGATTTCAATGAGACTTCACTTCCTTCACTGATAAAAGTCGATCCTCCCCAACACATTGTTGAGGTGTAGTGTGTCAGTCCCTGCTTGACCTGCATGCTCTCTTGTCCAGCGGCTATTTAACGTTCAGGATTCCTACTGGAATGAAAATAAACTCAAGACACGCCAGGATGCGTCCTCGGGCTGGGAGTCCCCTCAGCCTTGCGCGGCTGCGCGTTTTGTTTTGGGTCCATTCAGTGTGTCATTCGCAGGTGATGCCAAATGCAGATAAGCAGCCGCCGCTGCCTGTCCTCTGTCTAGACTTGTAACCATGGGCCCCAGGTTGGAATGGCACTGTGACATTTGTCTAAATAGGACCAATTTTATCGTTTTATCACTGACGGATCAAGACATTATGCAACATTTGCTGTAAATGTAGGCCCTGTCTATTCGAAGGCCATGATTTAAAAAAAGAAAAGAAAAAGAAAATTCACGTGAGGAGGCGAATTAAACAGCCCTCACTCTATTGTGTCTGATTCAGTGACCTATGACACATGGCCGAAATGCTTAATAGTATCTTGTCAGCCATCAGTCACTGATACTTGGCTCAGAAATTGAGCAGGCCTAAATATAAGCAGGGTTTAGGTTTGTGAGGGCACCTAACAATGTAGGCAACTGAAGATTTGTAACACTTTAATTTGCCAAATATTTCATTTGTGACAGCCCAACCGTGTAGCCTGTTTAACTATTTTTGTGTGAGATTTTGCCCTTATAAAGGGTTGATTATAGTCTAAACTGGGAGCTCCTCCTTCCCTTCAAACAGTGTCAAGCATTAAGCAGCAGATGCGTTTCCATTTAGGACTACCTTAAAACTGATTTATGATTGATCATTTATTTTGCCGACTATAATAAAAAAAAATATTCTAAAGGTTTTATGAAACAAATGGAATTGACATGCAATAATCAGTTAGAACTATGGTTTTATTGATAAGATCGGCTATGTCTGTCCTCATAATAAATAATAATAACTTATTTTCTGGAGAAAACGCGAACAATGCGCATCTCATCTGTTCCATTAATTTACAAGAGTCGATATTAAAACTTACAAATCATGCACATCTACAGGTTGTATTCTGGGTTCCTGATAAACATACTGTAACCTTCAGACGTCCAATACAGGCTCACGTCTTTGAATCCCGTTACATATTCACCACGTTATGACAGTGCAGGCATTGGCATCGTGGTAGAAGGTCCCATAACTAGAAGCCCATAATGTCCATCAACAGTGTGTCGACGTCCTGCCGAGGTATCCTTGAGCAACACAGTGAGCTAAAATGCCTAAATGTAAAGGGAATAGTCAGACCTCCAATCCTCCAGTCGGTACCTGAATGTATCATCGAGCATAATCCATCCTGGTCCTTTTTTTTTTTCTTTCGTTTTTCCTTAATTGAATGTCACTGAGGTCTCTGCGCGTCCCCTGCAGAGCACGCGGGTGCGCGCTCGGGGGCTCCAGCTGATCTCGAGGCCTCTTCACGTGTCGACGGGACTCGGCACCATGCTGTTAGGTGTGTCCGGTAACTGAGACGACAGAGAGGTCACATCACTGGCCGAGGAGTTGCCCAGAGAGCCCGACTCAGAGAAAGACACCTGTCGGAGGAAACAGAAGAATTCAGATCAACAAAAACTGAATTTTGCGATTTATGTTTTCTAACAGATCGTCTCTTTCTACTGATGCCACAATTTTCACGTGCCCCCGTAGAGACGTCAACATGTGAATGTGCTCATGTCCAGGATCAATGGGAGCTCCAAATGGATGTAAAAATAGTTGTATAGGCCTATTTCTTTTTTTTTCTTTCTTACTTTTTTTTTTAAATATCAGGCCTATACCTGTAGGCCTATATAAACAAATCATTGTATAAGTGTTGTAAATCTTATGAGACCACATCAGCTTATCAAATGACCTCACGTGGGCGCCTCCACGAGGTTGAGAAACAGCTTATTTTCACTGGAATCTTTGTGAAATCGAAAGCGTCAATATTAGGCTACTTGTGAAATAATTGCTAAGGCGTTGTTTTTAAACTAGTAAATGAAGACCATCACCATCATCATCACCACATGTGTCATCAATCTAAAGTCTTACACCATCAGCTTAATCTGGATCTGAATTATTCTTTATTAAATGGCCCATTGAAGTTCAACAAATCAATCTCTTTCCTTTTCCTTCGTGAATGTAGGCCTACGCCTAGCAGTCCCTTTGTATTATTTTAAATAGCCTATCATTTATCCTTAATATAATGTAGGCCTATTGAGTGTACTCCTACCAGCTGTTGGAAGGCGGGCTGGTCCAGGTCGCTCTGCAGGGCGAAGTCGCTGAGGGTTTTCCACGGTGGCTGGTAGGTTTGCACCTCCACAGGATTCCCTTGCACGGTGTTGTCGTGCCGGATAGGGCTGCCTGCCACCAGAGGTGTGCCTGTCAGACCCTGCAGATTCTGCAGGAGGAACGAAAACATTCAGTTCGCCCCAAATCTTGGCCAGTGATGTAGCCTAGTCTGGACAGTGTGAAGTCTCTTCAGGATAACAGATATGCTGCTGTTCAGCCATGATGCAGAGATAATTAAAAAAAAAAAAAAATCTATCTAAATTTTTTTTGTGTGTCATTGTGTGGGAACTGACAGCCAAATATGCGCAACAACAAACAAAAAAAGGAAGACAAATATTTAACTTTATGATCACCACCTATCTGTAAAAATGCATAGGCCTATTAAAGTTATACAAGCCTGTAAAATAGCCTAAATCGAATTCTGCAAAAGTTCTAGGATATAGTGGGTTTACTGTGGTCTGCTGTGCCAAAAATGCAATTATTTTCCAACTCAAAAATAATTTTTATCCTGCATGAAAATATAGCCTAGCCTATCATCTGTCTATATCTAAAATGAAACTGGAATAGAAGAAAAAAAAAACGAGAAGCAGTTGTTTTACTGTTTCTTTATAGAGTTGTGTAACGAATCATTTTATTTTATTTTTTTCCACAATTAGAAATTAGTCTTAAGGGTTATAATATAGCTATCAGCACTTTTAAATATCAAACTAAATCTGTTTTTTTTTTCTTGTTCTGGTTTCTCTCCAGCATTTTGCCATTTCACTATGTATTTCTTTATATTATCGAGCAAACGTGTAACAATAATATTGCACATGAACATAATTTTGGTCACATGCAATCACAAACTTTTCTTGAGTTAGTCTACCTTGTTTGGCTTTTTTTTTAAACCAGACGACGAATTAATCACATGTTTTGCTGGGCAAGAGTGACAGTAAGCCATAGGCTACTCTACAAATTAGAACATATGCCTTCATAAGCAGGTGTTGGTCAAAATACACCACTTCTATTTTAAGTCATGCAATGAAAGTAGTCTATACAAACGTGAACTCACGGTTTTGTCGCAGTGTTGCTGTGATTGAAGCTGCTTCATCAGGATGGACCTCTTCTTGTCTTTGCAGCGCTTGTTCTGAAACCAGACGCGGATCACCCTGGGGCTCAGGCCGGTCATCTCCACCAGCTGCTCCTTCATCAGGGCGTCCGGTCGCGGGTTGGCGTTGTAGCAGGTCCGCAGGGTGTGGAGCTGCTTCTCGTTCAGCACCGTCCGGATCCGGGTGGTCTTCTCGGACTGCTTGTGGACGTGGTTCCGGTGATGAGGAGGATGCCGGACCGAAACTGGTTCTGAGGTAAAGGGAAAATCTAATTAGAAACTTAAATAATAAATAGGCTAAATAATAAATAGAAAATATTTTTTTACGTCTAAGAAATTATAGTAAACTTCAAATAAGAAATGAAGCAACACATAGCTTATGGATTTACAATTATCACCCTCTGCAGTTTATGAAAATATTAGGCAATAGAAATACCAAATATTATTGTGCTGTAAGGTCACTGCACTCATATAGCCTACTACTTTCCAGACAAACTGCAGCCTAGGCCTGTGTAGGCCTGTAATACAATAGAATCGTGAATTATATGACTCAATTCTTGCCTCAAAAACTTTTGCAAGGACGATAAGCAGTCGTGTTAATGAGCATAGGCTACTTATAATAATAATAATAATAATAATAATAATAATAATAATTAGTCTTATAATAAAAAATAATATATAATGCACTAGGTTAGGCCTATCCAGTTACTTTTGTGCACTGTTAGTTTTATAGTTTGCTAGTCAACCGGTGTATAGGCTACCTGAGATGTGCAGCGGTCTGGTATGAATGTTCCCCGGGCTCAGCGGGCTCCCTGCAGAGGCCCGCTCCTCCAGCAAGCCGTGATCTGCCCGACACAGTAGCTCATCGTCCCGCAGAGAGAACTCGTCGCCTGGCAGGAGGTGACGGCTGCAAACCGAGCACCGAAAACACTCCATGTGATACACGTTGTCCCGAGCTCTCATCACCAGATCGCTGCTGTAGAAGCCCATGTTACACTTTGCACATTTGATGCCAAATAACCTGAAAAGGAGCACGAAGACTGTATTGGTCTCATGCAATAGCCCTAAAAGCTGTTACATTAAACGAAGCTTGGTTCAAGTTCATGTTCAAAATAAGCGTTAAAAGCTGTGAGCTTCGGTCACAGGAAAAAACAAAAAAAACAAACAAACAAAAAAAACGATTGCCTGCAACACAATTCTGATTCAGGTCTTTAAAGTTCATGATGCACAATTTTGCGCACTTTTCATTTGCACACCCTGCGCATTTGCCATTGAAGTGGACATGATAATATTATTTAAAATCGTCTCAGTTGCCCCTTTTATATCCACCCCACTTTCTTTTCTTATCAGCCCAAAACATGGCCTCTGAAATTAGGAAAGGAAAACATCCTGAAAACTCTGCTGAACTCCTACCTTGCATAATCTCTTTTACAGTAAGTCTTTCCGTCTCGGACGAAGCAAGTGCAGGTCTCGTCCAGGTACTGGCTGCACTCTGCACACTTGAGGCAGGCTGCATGCCATTCCAGGTCCGGGGAGACTCTCAGGATGTACTGGTCGTGTATCTGACTTCCACAGCCCACACACATTGCGATTCCCGACTTCTCTGTGAGGAGGGGAATGCATTAATGCAACACTGCGCGCGCTCTTTTAATCCCCATGACATCCCTGTTAAACCCCTTTCACCTTAAGGAGAGAAAATGTGCGCGTATCACAAGAAACATGTGGGTCCTTCGAGGAATATTACAGTATTATTATAATGCGCCACATGAGCTAAATATCACCAATGAACTGCATGGGTCACTTTAAACTCACGAGAACCACAGTTACAATACCAGTTTATTATATTATATAATTACTTTTTTTTTGTTTTGTTAGGACAGGTCAGTTGATCGTCCCTTTGTTGAAGTTTTCGATATTATTCTGCAAATATCGAAAGGAATCGAGCAATTAATCATCAAATGTAAGAGATACGCCGGGCAGACATATGTCTTAAAAAGGAAATTAAAAACTCACAACAAACCCCCATGACAATAAAGCAGTAGAAAGAGGAATAACTTACTTTTGGAATGATCCCCCATATCATCCAAGAAAGAAGTATTAAGCAAGATATCCACCATACAGGAGAAATAGCCCAGTGCAAGCCGATAGATGGAGGAGAGGAGCGGCAGAGGAGACCGTCCCGTCCCTGGCTGGATGATAAACTTGTATTCCTCCACCGAGAGGTGGAGAGAAAACAAAGATCCTCGACCAGTGACGTCTGCAAACCTGGACCTCTGTTGGTCCGGGAGAGGGTGCCATGCAAATCTCCTCCTGGACCTCTGCTCTTTTTTTCTCTTTTGACTCGTTGGACTGGCTGTGAGAGTATTTTTTTTCATCTTTTTGTCCCACAGCGCTGCCTACCCATCTCTATTTCCTGAAAGCAATTTCCCTGTTAACTCACAATTGCAGGGGCTTATATGTGATATCAAGTGTGACTTTAGATGCTATTGTTGTTATTTCCTTTGGTATCACATTCCCTTAATATGCTATTTATCTAGGAGGTGTTGTTTATGGTAGCTTATCCCTAAATATCACTGTGATATTGTGTTTTATAGTTGTTGTTTTGGTTAGTTATTTATTTATTTATTTTTTTTTTTAGAATTTATTTTTGTTAATTAGTAATAGTTTTTTGTGTGTGCAAATGTATCATTTTATGTTTGGATTCCCTCCCAAATACAGCGTTGAACATGTAGCCTACAAATGTTTAATATCACAGCTTATGATTTTTCTTATTTGATAAATAATGAAAATTATATTATTATTAGATTATTACTATTATTATTGTTATTATTCATTTTTTGGTAAGAGTCTGATTGTATATAAAAACCTTTACAACTATTCGTTTTTCTTTTGTTTCTGTTTGGTGTAAGTGACTTTAATACAGTTAACCAATATAGTCTCACCCTACCGTAGAGAGCCCTCTACTGGATGCAATATCGTATAAGCCTAGAGATCTTGGATCCACAGAGCGATCAATAAACTGTAGAATTTGAGATCTAAAAACAGATTATTATTTTTTTCTTGGACGTATGGATTATCCATAACTTCGTATAGCCTACAGGGGCTTCACGTGTTGTGATTGATAGTTGATAGAAAGCCCTGACGACAAATAGCTAAAGACTGTAAAGATGAAGGACACGATGCATGAGTATTTACCATCACCTACACGGCAGTATTATCAGGGAGGGAGTGTGTGAGAGAGAGCATGAGCACAGTCGAGAAAGAGAAAGTCACATAACATGTGTTCAAAGCAAATAATGAGCCAGGTTTTTGTAGATTTCCATTCAGTTTTCTCTTCTTTTTTCCTTTTCTCACAGACGGAAACATGCAGCCCACTATAAACACTAAGTGCTTATGCCTGCAGTTGAATCAAATGTAGGCTATATTATATCCAACAGACCTGAAAGACTTTCATGCAGGTATCAGGTATTTAGCCTATAGATTCACGAGGAAAAGGTTATAGCCTAAACAAATCTTTCAAAACATTCTAGGATTATGCTATTAAGTTTTTAAAAATGGAATTGATTAAATATTGACGTGCGCTTCACTGTGTAGCCTAGCCTAATTCAATAGCCTACTGTTTAATAATAATTCAATACAAATTATCTTTCTACATAGAAGAACTTAAAAAGGGACGCTTTTTTCACATATTGTATTTTTCATGTATTTGCAACTAGATATGTGCAATATTTAACATTATTTATGAAAATTAGGCTAATATTTTTTGGTCTGTGGCCTATTTGTTACCGGATTAATTGTACTGATTTAAAAGACAATTTAGTTGCTGTAACAGTAGCACTATAATTAAAATCAGAATAGAAAAATAAGCTTTCCAACGAGGATCTAAGCGTTTTCCTACTTTATTTAGACTCTGAGAGAGATATTGAAATATTTCACCCCTAAATTAACTTTAATGCCTGTTATAGCGTAGGTAGTTATTGCGAGACCGATCTCCACAGCGATGTGTCATATTACTGTTATGAATCAATAAATCGTAAATGTTTCCATATGTTGAACTTATTATAATAAAACATCAAGCTGCTGTTTATTTTTGAATAAGTTTTGCAGTTTTATTTTTTGCCAGATTGTTAGAGAGAAAGGGAGAGAAAGAACATAGACAGTATATAAGAAAGAGCGACAGACCGGAAGTTATGTTCTAAATCTCGCGAGAACTCTTCGTAACGTCAGCGAGTTTACCTTTGACACAGTTTTATTCCTGCAGCACTGAGGAACAAGCAGCCAGAAAGGTCCAAGATGAACAGAGCTTTTAACAAAACAAGTCTGAAACAGTTGGTAAGAGTCTGGCAGTTATAACTTAATAACACTTAACACAAATGGTGTATCGATCTGTAAATGTACAGCAGACGAGCAGAAGGGCAAGACACACGTCACTTAGCTAGCTAGCTAGCTCACTAATGTTTTGCAGCAGCTGCTATCTTGCTAGCTAAATTAGACATAATGCAAGTCGTGCTCATCTGGCAAGCTGTGGTTTTATTTGTGAATGTGTGCGTGACAGCGTTGCTTGACTTATTCAACAACAATACAAAACTTATACTTCGTGATAAAGCAAGAATTTTCGTTAACAGTTTTGTGTATGAGCAAGCTAGTGGGAGCAAAGCTAGCCTAGCAGTTATGAAACCTCGTAACAATGAACAGCAGTTACCAAACTGTGAAACTGTCATTGGCGCAGCAGCTGTTCCCAAAGTGTTAACTACCTAAGGCATTAATATTCCGTGAGACGTGTTGCAGTATATACTAGTTTATGAAGTAACCAAGCATGTGGTTGTTTTATGTTTTCTCGAGTTGTTTGACTTCCTTTTAAATGACCTTCATAAATGGATGATGTTAAGTCATGTCCAGATGAGTCTGGTACTGTCCTGTTTTACTTTGATAGAGCCTGATGCAGCGGGTTCACAGGTTGCACTGTTGTAGCTATAAAACCTAGACAAGCAATTGAATTGTATTTATAGTGTCAAATCATAACAGACATTATCCCAGCACACTTTAGAGTAGGTGTGAACCACACTATAATTTACAGAGACCCAACAATTTTCCCAAGAGTATGCATTTGGTGCGACAGCGGCGAGGAAAAACTTCCTTTTAATCAAACAATGTTCACATGAAATAAATTAATTTCTAGAGCTGGGTGATATTACAATACAATCACATGAATATCATACACATATTTAATCGCATGTAAACTTTAAGGATCAAACATGGCATCAGAAAACTAAATTTAGTTATTGGTTTGTGTTAATTAGTCAAAAACGTTTCATCAGGATTAAGAAAAACATGTTTTCAGTGGTAAATATTGATACACCTGCGACCAGGTGTGTGTGTGTGTGTGTGTGTGTATATATATATATATATATATATATATATATATATATATATATATATATATATATATATATATATATATATATATATATATAAAAGAGAGAGAGAGAGGTTTACTCCTTGACGCCGCGGGTTCCACCCTGACCTGCGGCCCTTTGCTGCATGTCATTCCCCCTCTCTCTCCCCTTTCACGTCTTCATCTGTCCTGTGGAATTAGAGGCCTAAAATGCCCCCAAAAAATGATTCACATTTCTAATGTTCTCCATTTTTATTTTTAGGTTATACATTTGAATGCTATAAGCAACGTCTATAAACTCAATTATGACAGGCTGTTCACAACGTGGCACCACCAGATCTTTGGTTTTACTGATGCATGAGTGCCTTGAATACTGAGATGTTGACATTTCTTCCAATCCAACAGACTGGTGTCCTCCAAAGGTTTCAAAGCACCTTGGTGGTTGTAGAGCACAACAATGACAAGCTGACCCCTATTACACTCAATGCCATCACCGCTGCCAGTAAGCTGGGAGGAGAAGTGTCTTGTCTGGTGGCTGGAACAAACTGTGCAACGGTACGCAAAGCTTTTTAGATTTAAGGGATCACTAAACGTTTTGTATTTGTGATATAATGTATATGTTATTTTGGCATCACCATACTGAATTAATATATGGATAAATAAAAACACAGTAGTGGAAAATGTAGGCTATATACTGCATTTGAACATAAGCTACATGGAGACAAGAAGACAGTATAGGAGGTGGGCAGGAAACCTTGATACGTGTTTTGTCTTCTCAGGTTGTAGAGCAAATCAGCAAAGTACAAGGTGTGAAGAAGGTTCTGGTTGCTCAACATGATTCTTACAAAGGTTCCCTTCCAGGTATGTAACACGAAAGAAACTTGATGCCTATTGTTAATTTCACTTTCACTCACAGAGCAAATATATCCTGAACATGCATGTTGTTGTTTTTGCAAACAAAATGCTTATTATTTGATGATTCCCACATTCACAGCTGGATGATGTAATGCTTGACTTGCTCAGGGGCTTCCTGGTAGTAGTTACTAGGGAGGGGAGATTGTTTTTACTTAGATCCCTGCTCATATGTTACAGCTGGACAGAAGTGGCTCAGCTGCAGCCACAGCCAGGCCTATAGGCTACCTGATTTTGTTGCAACTTTCTGATTCTCTTCCCCCCCCCCCCCCAGAGGAGTTGACTCCACTTATCCTGGAAACACAAAAGAAATTCAATTTCACCCACATCTGTGCTGGTGCATCTGCCTTCGGAAAGGTAAGTCATGGACAAGAGCGGTACCTTTTTATAATTTGAATTATAAATTATATATTATATAATATTGTATTATGTATGTTGAAATGCATTTTATTTTCTTATCGCTGGTCAATATGAGTTTCTATTCTACCAAAAATTAGAAGATCATGCTTTAAATATCTTAATTTTTCAAAGTATCCTACAATCCACAAAACTCTCTGTCAGTCTATCAGTCTATGAACTTTAGTCTTTCTTTCTCCTCTTGATTCTAAAGCAAGGTTGATTATCACGTATTTCCCCTGCTTATTCACCATTTTCTTCTGCAGAACCTGCTTCCCAGAGTGGCTGCCAAGTTGGATGTTGCTCCAGTTTCGGATATCATTGAGATCAAGTCTCCAGACACTTTTGTCAGAACCATTTATGCTGGTAAGTACTGTTATCAGGGTAAAGAAGTAACAACTGCTTTTTTTAAATCTTCTACCATTACCTTGTATCTCAAGTTATGGCCCCGTGTCATCACCACGCGACTTTCTGTCGCACAGTAGATAAATTACCGTATAGTCAGGAGAAACTTGCAGGCAATCAGGGGGACGTGGAGGTATACAGTCAAGGGAGAAGCCCATAGAGAGTCTTATGAAAGCATCGGAACAAAATATTTCAGCAACGTTTTGATGGATTGGAAATACTTCGGTATGTGGCAAGTGAATTCATATGAAGTAACATTTATCCATGATCCACTTTATCCACAAGATTCGTAATTATTCAGATGTCTCTTGGCATAGCTACCAGAAGACTTACAAATTTGCTCACGTCACATCTACGTCGTCAAGCTCAGTTTTAGGTTGCGCAGTAATGCTAAGCCATCACCGGAAAAGTGCTTCTAATTGGTCTACGTCAAAGTCTATGGCGTCGCTGTGTCCATTTCTTTTACTGTCTATGGTATTGACATGCTTTAGACAAAGTGTTTTAGTCATGTTAACTGGATTTGGTACAGCCTTAATATGACGCAGATAGAACTTAAACACTAGTCAGTTTTTGCAACAGGATTTGGCTCTAGCAAGTTTTCATTGATGATATCTTTGTGCTTTTGAAATATTGCATGCTAATAATATTTTGATTATACAAGGAAATGCTCTCAGCACCGTGAAATGCAATGAGCTGATCAAAGTCTTCACGGTCAGAGGGACATCCTTTGAGGCAGCTCCAACAGAGGGAGGAAGTGCTGCAACAGAAGATGGTACAGTATCTTACCGATTCACCCAGAGAGCTCTGAGGCAGTGCATGCTATATATATATATATATATATATATATATATATATATATATATATATATATATATATATATATATATATATATATATATATATATGACTGTTTTAGTATTGATTCTTTATGGGGTAATGATGATGAACTACTTTTGGTGTTGTTTTTTATAAAGAAAAAAGATACAGTATACCACAACGAAACAACTACAAATGTTAGCCTAGTTGTTTAACATTACAAATGATATTTTAATACTATGTCCCTTTTAGTCAGTTCTGATCCTCTTATCTGTTGACTGCAGTTGCTGCTTCTTCTCCCGCTGGAATTTCTGAGTGGCTGGAACAGAGTCTGACAAAGAGCGACCGGCCGGATCTGACCAGCGCTAAAGTTGTGGTGTCAGGAGGTCGGAAAGCTTTTTGTGTTCTCAATTACAAATTATGGCCATGGATATGTCACCACTTTCTGTGTTTGTAGTAGTTCGTTGGGGTTTGTTGAGGATTCATTAGCGTGTTTTTTTTCCTAGGAAGGGGCTTGAAGAGTGGAGATAACTTCAAGCTACTTTATGACCTTGCTGACAAGATGAACGCTGCAGGTAGAGTATGGGAATTTCATTTTGTGTTAGTAATAACCTTAATTTTTACCTTTTTAATCTTTTGTACTAAAGTAGAGTTTAAATTGCATAATATTCCTTTTTTCTTCTTCCAGTTGGTGCATCAAGAGCAGCAGTGGATGCTGGGTATGTCCCCAATGACTTGCAGGTTGGACAGACGGGCAAGATTGTAGCACCGGTAAGATATTAGTTTTCTGAAGTGGTTATTTGGATTTACTTGGACTTGTCCAGCAAATCAAGAAAATAATCAATGGAAAGTTTTAAGTAGTAAATGTGAACAGTTACCTTTTTAAAAAAAAAAAAAAAAAAAAAATCATGCTTAAAGGCACAAAAGACTTTTGACCAATGCACGTTTGCCTTTTCACAGCATGCTTGCATTTCAGCATGATGAGGCTGGCTGCTCCGCCCTTTTAAAAAGGTTAACTTTCCATTATGCGATTCAGCCGAGTTACCCCAGCTGTGATTACCCACACATTAGGCCCAGCAAAATGTACTTGATGGCACATTTAGGGCCCTAAATGATTTAGCTGGTCCATTAAAGCAGAGTGCAGTGGATGTCTGGTCAGAGCCTCGGGCCAGGCCAGACTGTTCAAATTGGATTTTCCAAATGTTATGACAAGCTTGTTGAATTTGGCTAAGTTGATTAAATATAATTTAAATCTTGATTTGTTTTTTTTTTATATATCAACCAATCTAAAAATGTGCAAAATTTACTTTTTATTTACATGTAATACGTGTAAGATAATCTCTTCTCTGCTGATTTAAAGTACAATTTATCATCACACAGCTTAGTGTAAACATCAGAATCAAGTGTCTTTGAACAGTAGTTAGTCTCTGAATAGAATGTGTTAAAAACAGCCTGACAGTGTGGGAGTGTAGTTGTAACATGCAGGTCACTTGCCATCACATCAACATTCTTTCCACTGTCAGGTGATTAAATCCAGACGTGTATTTATTGATTTCACTGATCTAGGAATGGTGTTAAAATGTTTAATGAACCACACACTATGGATATTTTGGTATAAATGGCCAAGAGCACCTTGCTTGAACCGTCCTTTCTCATGAGTCTTCATCATCCCATATTTATGTTTAGCTTTATAAACTGGTAATGTAAGAGTGTACACTTGCAGATTGTGTTTCTTTATGCATTTTCTGCAGTTATGAGAGACTGTTGTGTTCGCATATTGATACTCTGCTCTTCTGAGACTTCAGCTGCAACATTAAATAAGCACTGAAATATTCATATGTCAGAGATGGTTTCCCCAGCGGGTTTGGGGAGATATGCGGACGGCTGACCCTTTGCACCCTCGCCCCAGCAGCACACTCTGATACATTACACACTTGTGGTCATTATACCATCAGTCAGCTCTGCTGTACTGTAGTTCTGAAGTGTACTTTTTCCAAAGGCCTGAGATTACACTTTATGTCTTCAAGCAAGTAACCCTTGTTTGGTTGTCTTCTGTTTTGTGTCCACAGGATTTGTACATTGCTGTTGGTATCTCTGGAGCTATTCAACACCTGGCTGGAATGAAAGACAGTAAGGTAAAGTCACTGGAACACATAAGGATTTTCCCAACCTCCCCTTTCTTACAATGTTTTTTCTATGCATTTTCTTTTACCTGTTTTTTCCCCCCCATATATTAAATGCAACAACATGTTCCACTTTTAATATAGATATTATGAAACTGATGATATCAAGATAATAGTCTTAACTCTCTTGAGTTTGGTCACATACATTTGGCAGAATGTTTTAAGAACAGCTGTTGCCTTACTACAAAGCTATTGGTACCACGTGAAATACAGTTGGAAGTTGCATGTCTGCATTTACATATGTCACACATAATGAGTACACAGCATCCACAAACAAACAAACTGGTTGCCCTAACCTTTGTCATGATGTATGGATGTTTCTGTATTGTTTGCAATTAAGAACTAAATCGTAGGCTGTTGTCATAAAACATCACATTTCTGTGACATTCTGCATTAAAGTCTAAATTCAATTTTTATTAGATAAACAATCATTGTTTGTGTGCTTTTGGTTAAGCATAAGACACAGGCAGTTAACATTTGACGTAGTTTGGCGCTAAACGTGTTTTTTGTTTTTTTAATTTAGACTATTGTTGCCATCAACAAGGACCCAGAGGCTCCCATTTTCCAGGTGGCTGACTATGGCTTGGTCGCTGATCTTTTCAAGGTAAGTGTCTGGTATTGATATTGCTGCAGTAATGTCACTATGATCTTCCATTAGAAAAAAAAAAACAAGCAGCAAGTCAAAAACAGCATTCATACACCTTCTGCCTGGACTTACTCTGTATGTTTGATGGCCAAGAGTGCAGAGTGACAGTCAGAGTATAACATTTGCTTTCTCACTGATGAATTTTGCACGATGCCTTATTCCACCTAATGGAAATGTGCAACTGTTGAATTATTAAGTTCTTGACTTAATCAGAGGAGAGTTGTGGCTGCACTTGCCGTGAAGAGAGAAGCACATTAGCCCCACAATTGTAACTAAAAGGTGGCTTCAGGTTTGTATTCATCTTCTACTTGCCAGGCTTTTTACACCCTCAGTTGCTTTCTTGTATCTAGCTGGTACTTGAGGATAGTGATCCAGGAGTGTTTGCACGGCTAACACTGGAGTCCAGTTCTGCTTGTGAAAGGCTAGCATGTCGTATTTTCATGTGTGTCCTGTTGGTCATGTTTTATTTAGCTCCTCAGTAGTCAATGAGCAGCCCAGGTGTCCCGACAAACTCTATAGAAGTGATTAGTAATAATAGCTAGTGGCAGTAGAGTTGTG
The DNA here is from genome assembly GCA_023631565.1 of Gymnocephalus cernua. Lineage (NCBI taxonomy): Eukaryota > Metazoa > Chordata > Actinopteri > Perciformes > Percidae > Gymnocephalus > Gymnocephalus cernua. The sequence goes on along the minus strand of CM042431.1, from coordinate 26,366,552 downwards.
ACCTACTGGGTGCGATCACCTTACATGTGGTCACTCCTCAGATAGCTGATTTAAAATGGATGGGCTTTCTACTTTTCCCCCAAATGGACAATTGATACCACTGACCAACTCAGACAGTGACTGATGATTCAATGCTGAAGTTGCTCGACTCCCAAGGAGAGCCATTTGAATAGTTTTGTACTCATATTTACAATAAAATGCTTTTGGAATTTGTCTTCTTTCAAACTACACGACTGACATTGTCAGCGTGTTAACTTATGGGCCAGGTGCCTCCCCTGTAGAATCTTGCTCTGCATTTGTCAACCTTGCAAACAATGTGATACATGATTGCAACCTGCTGCGGTCATGTTAAATCTCAGATGAAAGTCACTGTGCTCATTTAAACCCTGAGCACCAGTTTGTTTAATAAACTCATAAATCTTGTTTTATGGTATATGCCGGGGATGAAATTACAGATGCTGGAGAATATTTATTCCCACATGTAAAGCCTGGGAATATTTCAAGTGGTCTTAGCAGTTATTACTGTAAAAAAGAACATTATGTAAATGCCTAAAATATGTCCACAGTTTAGTTAACAAGTGATTTATTTAAAAGTACACTGGAGCAATTACAAACATGTAGTTTGACTACAAATTCCTGCAGCAACTACACTTAACAGCAAATATTCTCTGAGTTTGGTCCTGCCGTAATGTCAGTGAAAATTTGTAGATTATTATATTTTAAGTCTCTGCAATGTTTTCAATTCAGGCTGTTCCTGAGATGACTAAAGCACTGGAGAAGTGAGGAGAAACAAGTCCCACAAACTTCCATCGCACAGCTGGAGCCTGCAGTAAGAAGACTATAGAGAGCGACCGCCGGCACCTATAGCCACTGCCTGAAGCTGTGAGTGTTTGCGTGAAGAAATAATTTTCACCAACATCTCTCTGACTGGACACAGAAGAACATTCTCAATCTAGAAATAAAAGCCAGTTTTTATAAATACTATACGTGCATTAAATATCAAGAATTGAGCTTGTACCTACCTGGGGGTAGGACACATGTTGTAGTTTGTATTTAATTTTCTGGTACAGCAAAGGACATCTTTGGGAACACTTGACTTATCTCTAACGTTGTTGACTGTAAGATTTAGCTCTTCAAGCGAACCTAGAGGATGTGTACTCACTGAGATGCTCTTGGAAAATAATGTATTAAATTGACAACTAATAAGTTTTCTCATTTTGCCATGTTTTGTCTTTATTTTATTCATTGTGCAACGCCCTCTTTCCATGATCAAGATTAGAAAATGCCTGTTAACGGTACAGTAATAAACAAGGTTAGTTTCGATATTTAAGAGGCAAATCTTGAAGGTTCATGCTATAAGTTTCTTTTCAACATTTCCATTTAAGTCTCTTATTATTTTCGGCTGTGATTAACCCATTCAGAAATATCTACACAGCTTCCAAACTTTAACATCATAAAGGGTAATATTTTAGACCTGAATGATTTTCAAATTAGTCATGTGCAGGTAGCTTTTCAATGAATTTGGTGCGTGTGGGACATGCTGCTGTTTGCAAAATCTCAGTGAACGTGGACTCAGCTAGGTTTGGTCAGATTCCAGTCATGGCACCTGGATAAAAACTCTGAATCACTTAAATAATCCACCAGTCAAAAGTCTGCAGCACTCTATCCACTCATAGAATTTAGATAAAAATGTTAACATTGCTAATATAGAAAGACAAAGATAAGAAAGAAGTTGAGACTGATCCAATGTACCCTGCAGCAGTCCCATCAAAGAGGACTGTTTGGAGTTTGGAGACTAGATTGACCATCAAAACAGCTGATACACCTGCACATGTGATAAATCCATGCCTTGTAGTTTGCAGGAGGTGATTCGCAGTTTGTGGCCCTCCCAATACATGATCTTATCTGTTCAGCATCTCCAATTCCTACAAAGTGTATCAGAGGAACTAAGCCCTCAGCACCATGCCTTCACTGGTTTCACTTCCTTGAAATCAAACCAAAACTTACCATATCAAAAGCCAGATTATTTTTCTGCGAAGACCAGTTGTCTGAAAATGTTGGGCTTGAGCCCAGGTGCTGGTTTCTTCTGGTAATGTTTTTCATAAAACTCAGTGTTTTTATGAGTGAATTGGGAATTCCTGATAAGTGGTGCCTGATAACAAATCTGCCTCCTACAGTCTTTCATCCCCTCTGTTTTTGTGCTGCTCTGACAAGTTCATCCTCTCAGTCCCAACAGTACAAAAAGGATGACAAACATACTGTTTATATGCCAGTGACTCCCAACTACACCAGAGTTTAGTCCAGGGTTACTATTTGCAGTTGATCTGAAGAGCGAGTCCAGTGAAGTTCCTCATGTCAGGCAGAGTCTTATGTCTCTGACAGACGGTTGACAGGGACGTCTACTGACTCCATCATCCTGTACTTCTCCTCTAGAAGAGGCTCATTGCCCTGCAGATGGATGAGAGGCTTGGAGTGCAGCCCCACTCTGCTCTCCTGGTTCCTCTTGTTGTAGATGTTGACCCTATGCTCCAGCTCAGGGCTGGTTTTGGCGGAACCTGTCGGGCTGGGCGGTTTAAGGTTGACAGGGTCCAGGCCCTTCTGGGTGAGACAGGAGTTCTCGGTCAGAGAGGAGAGCAGCTCCTGCATCACAGCGCTGGGGCTCCCTCGCGGCTGAGTGCCCAGGGCTAGAGGGCTGCTGTAGGGTGGAGGGTAGCAGCGTTGGTCGCTGTAATCTGTGGAGGTGGAGGCCTCGCGCACCGTGGAGCTGCAATCTGTGGTGGAGCCCAGCGTGTGGCTGCTGATGCTGTGCTGGCGGGCGCTGAAGCTGCTGCGGGACACTGTGGTGGTGGAGGCTTCGCTGACCGAGCTGCCCGTGCGCTGCAAGCGACTGGACGGCACTGCGTCTGCACTCACCAGAGAGGGGGGAAGCTGGCTGGGGTTGTTCGGCAGGTGCACGTCTATGGCTGCTGTGGTGATGACACGTGCAGGGTCTGGGATCCCCATATCTACGAGAACAACACATAATGTACAGGGCCGTGAAATATTGTGGGGCTACATGGCTGTGGAATTGAGTGAAGCAGGACCATGTTGATGCTCACCGCTACTTGGCTCACTGTAGTACTGGCTGATGTAATTGTTCATGTCGTCTTGACCGTGGTGATCTGATAAGGATAAAAAGGGTCACTTAATGTAATTTGTCTCAGACACAATAAAAGTGAATCTGGTGTGGATTTAGAAGTTAATCATAGGTAGTGTTTCAGTCCAATGTGACACTTCTTAAATTATTTATAATCCATACAACTTGGTTATAGTTAGATAATAGAAAGCGGCAACATTACTTTAATACTTAAATTTTGCATTTATTTAATAAATGGCTTATAACACAATATACTGTAGTTGTGAGCAGATATGTGTTAAATAACAACTTTATCTCCTCCTTTGGCCACGCATAAGTGGAGGCTGATGTATAAACAGATAATGAATGATAACATAGTAAAACATGGTTGTAATAATATAAAATGTCTTCATATGAAAAGTTATAATTGCTGACAAATACTATACATTAAAAAACATGTAATGTCTTAAGTCTGCTTACAACTTCATTGTATAATCTTATAAACCATGTATTACATGTTTGTATACTGCTTACAAATGCTAAATAAGGGGACTTAAAGTAAAATGTTACCATAGAAAGTTCATGATACCTAAGTTATAGTTAAGGGATATATTGTTTATGATTAAAATTGCTTGTTTTGTCAAACCAACAGTCCAAAACCCAAATGTATTGACTTTACAATCATATAAAGCAGAAAATCTGTTATATTACAGAATGTAAATTGAGAAAGTTTCTATTTTCGATTGATAAATAACTAAATAATGTTGATCTATGAATAGGTCAATCAACAAATTGCATTGATAAGCATCACTTCCCCTACATCCAACATCAATTTAAGGGGTTCTTTTTAAGTGCTATCCAAGGTCCCACAGGAATGTTAGATGGCTTATATTCATTTATGTTTGGTTTCACATTCACATTTTATGACTGTCCCAAGAGGGCCCACATTGTTCAGCCTTTACTGGGACAGGGACCATCTCCAGATGATCAATACCACATGAGTATATGAGAAGCAGCCCTAGTTAAAAGGATGTCTGACTAGAAACACCGTAGCTCAGATATATGGCAGGTCGCACTATAATTTATAGCTTTGATAAAGGAAAAGCATTTTTTGAGCCCTGACATCACCTGCACTGACAATGCTTTGTTGCTCTAAGTCCTGTAAGTTATGACCTGTCATTGTATGAAAGGTTTATAGTCCATTGAGGTGTGGCACCAGAATTTTGATGTGGATTGTGAGACAAATGTTTTTGGAAAGGAGGATACCAATTATATCACTGTCCTATCCTCCAGCATGGAGCTTCAGAGCGAGGGGTTGTTTTATTTGTACTATTTGCAGAGACATGTGCTTATGTTTTCTTTCAATAACCATAAAGGACTCTGAATCTAGACTAGCCTGCTTAGGATGAGGAAGAATTTTTCATTTAATCTTCCAAACACGCCCACAGAATTTAAACCTGCAACCTTCCAACATAAGCCAATTTCTCTAACATTTCAGCCATCTCTTACCGTGTGAGGGAGTGTCTGCGTTTAACCATCCACTTTGTGGACATGATGTACCATAGAAGCACAGCCTGGATCCCCCCCCCTTACGTGCACAGAGGTCTTTGATAGCCTGTAATACAATGAAGTTGGGCGTTCCAGACAGTTACCTGCAGGTCTCCCGGGCTCTCTAGCTTTAGCTGGCCCGTGATGCTCGGAGGCCCCAGGGGCCAGTCCGTCCACCTCCTGGAAGCTGCTGCTCTGTTTACCCCACATGTGGTGGATCTGCATGGCTGCTTCACGCTCTGCTACCAGATCCAAGTCCTGCTGGGCCAGGTGGGCCCTCAGCTGCCGGATTTCAAACTGAAAGGACAGAGGGACAAATCGATTAACTGGAAAAAACTCTTCAAATTAAAAACACACTGAATTTTAAAAGTCTGTTTAACACGAACAACATACTGTATAGTTTACTCGCTCATATTTCATCCACTTTTGGCCAAGCATTTTATTTGTTTTTTTATGTTGCTGCACTGCTCGCATCATAGTTTTTTTTTTTTTTTACAGATTCTTTTTTTTGTGGCATTTTTAGGCCTTTATTGAAAGGACAGCTGAAGAAATGAAAGGGGAGAGAGAGGGGGAATGACATGCAGCAAAGGGCCGCCGGTCGGAATCGAACCCACTGTGTCAAGGAGTAAACCTCTATATAGGGGTGCCCGTTCTACCAACTGAGCTATCCGGGCGCCCAGCTCACGTCATAGTTAACAAATACAGTACAGGGAGCTTATGCCAAACTGCACATTTCCAACTTCTCTAACAGTTGCAGTATAACTCTTGGACATACAGTAGACACTCCTCTGGGCCGACATCTGAGAAATATAGAGCACTCAGTGGATGCACTCTCAGTTACACTTATTCTTAAGCTCACTAATATGACTTACAAAACAATATTAGAACTATTATTATTAAATTATGAAGTAGTCAAGAGATTGCTTGGAGATAATGCACAGTGCTGGCTATCTGATATCCACAAGAGTTCTGTAAAAGTATTATCTAGTGATAATGTGGGATCAATTTTGTATGCATGTCTTTTTGAGTACGTTTTGTTCTTGCATAGCGCTTTGCTTCCCTCTGCTGGTTACATGCAGCTATAAATTGTAGACTGTAAGTAGGTAAGAGATGGGAGTGAGATAAGAAGACATACTGCCTGTTCCTGGCAGATCTGGGTGAGACGGTCAAGTTGTTCCTCCCTCACCGCCTTGGCCTTCTCATACTGCTGGATCTCCAGCTCCATCTCCACCTTCACTTGCAGCACAAAGGCTAAAACAATAGGACATATTATAGACAGTTTTTCATACAAAAAAAACCATTTAATCTGCTGATCTTAATTTCAACTAAACACTACATTGACTTCATTAATTCATTCCCCCTACCAAAGTGTATCTCGTAGATAGTGTATTATTGCACACACTGTTTCAAAATATCAAAGTCAACCATTGTTTTGTTTAGATAAAAGTGTGCATATTCTCCACATTCACTGGCACATGACAAAGGACTATGATACTGTACACAAGGTGGGTAAAAAATAACAGCACAATGGATGCTGCAAACGATGCTACCCTTGTGAGATTTCAGTCATGTTCAATTTTTGTTGAGGTTGTGTCAGAAAAAGGTGCTCATTTTATGTTAAGCTTTTAGCCATTAGTTTGTGGTGGTGTTGTATTGTTTTATACATACTGTACTATATTCAAAAACCACAAGGGGGAGCAACACTGTTAAACAAAACAGTCTTCCAGAAAAATAAAATACTCTATGCACATATATGATAAAACAATTTGCATGTAACAGCTGTTGTTTGAGCTTTAAATGGCCCATGACATGAACATTTCACTTTATGAGTTTTTTTAACATTAATATGAGTCCCCCCAGCCTGCCTATGGTCCCCAATTGGCTTAAAATGGTGATAGGTGTAAATAGAGCCCTGGGTATTCTGCTCTGCCTTTGAGAAAATGAAAGATCAGATGAGCCGTTCTGGAATCTTGCTTGTTATGAGGTCATAAGGAGCAAGGTTACCTCCCCTTTCTCTGCTTTGCCCGCCCAGAGAATTTGGCCAACCCATAAGAGAGAGACATTATGGCTTTCAAACGAGCAAAGTGGTAGTTGGTCAAGGCCATATCCCCCCCCCCCCTCCTCAATAGCTACAGACACAGAAATGGCACGTTCTGAGGAAAGCTCATTGTGGGACTGGCTCTAATGGCTGTAATTCTGCACCAAGGCTGAATTTCGGGAAAGAGACTTCAGATATAGTATTACGGGACCACTAAGGTCTATATAAAAGCATCCAAAGAGCAGCATGTCGTAGGAACTTTAAACCACAGATTGATTAGGACAGATGATGTCCTACACCATAACTAAAGACTAACAAATATAGAAGAATCAACCTCAAGATTGAATGTAGCCGATACCGCAGAGAGCACAATGCAGCATCTATCTCTGTGACCTGACAGTAAAGGACAGGATGCAGAGGACATCAGCCCCCAGCCCCTCCCAGCCTCACCATCTATGATCCTCTTGACCCTCCAGATGCGCAGTGTGATGATAAGACCGATAGCGTCCCAGGGGCTGCTGGGGCCGTTGGCCACTGTGGAGGCCACCATGGGGGCCAGAGAAAGGACGATGACAGCTCCATCAAACACCTGAGAAAAACATACACATGCATGCACGCACGCACGCATGCACGCACGCACGCACACACGCACGCACGCACGCACACAGGCACGCACGCACGCACGCACACAGGCACGCACGCACGCACGCACGCACGCACGCACACACACACACACACACACACAAACAGCTACTGTGTTGTCTGTAGCTTTCACAGTGGTATGACATTGAGGGAATGACACTGCAGTGAAAGGGGCCCCAAGTGACGGCCTAATGGGACCCATGGGAGCTTACCTCTACTTTGTTCTCTATGTAATCCCATATCCCCAACACCACGATCCTGAACACCGTCTGAGACAGACAGAGGGACAGAGACGGACACAGAGAGGAGGTTACACACCGGGTAAGATGGGAGAAAACAATGACAGCTAAACAGAGTGAGACTCGATGATGGAGGCTGAGCACGCTGGGTAGTAATTATCCATTATTACGTGGCCAATAATAAACCCAACCCAGTAAATGCCATTTGCAGTTGCGATTCACATTTCTTTCATCTCTCCACTGGTAATTTATCAATGACATCATATTCATAAACAATCAAGGCGGTACGAGAGGATTTCCTCCACACAATTAGAGACAGCGCAATTAGCTCCTTCTGCTGACGCAGCAGGGGCTGCAGAGAGCAAACAACTCTCCCTTTGTCTGTGTTCCTCTTCTGCCATCCCCTAGCCCCCATCCTTAGGCTATTTCAGAAATTCAAGGTTGCACTGGAGCAGAAACCAGCCTCCCTGCTGTTGCTACTCCTTCAATGTATTACTGTATAACAGCTATACAAAAGTTAGCAGCGTGGTGGTCAAGTGTAGGGAACTAAGACAAATGTGGCTGGCTGTAAAGAAAATGGTAATCAATACAGCACACCTGAGGCCTCAAAATTGTTTAAAACTAGCAGCACAAAAAAAGCTCTATCTGCATTTTAAAGTGTTTGTGCTGCAGAACAATTGAATAACCCGGGAGGGACAGACTGTGCCAGCTTTAACAACAGCAGTTTACTGAGAGTACTGATGGAGATCTTTGTTGTGTGATTTCATAGTCACTTTCGTTAAGAACACTTTTAATGGAGCCGTACAGAAGTTCACCCCTACTAATCAGAATCTAATCAAGCTGTGACAGAGGACACAGGACGTTTCAATGGTGTTGTTAGTATTGTAATGAGGATCTATCGGTGTACATCACTGGCCACACATACTGCACAACATAGCATTAATCAACAGCCCGCTGCATCAGCTGTAAGTGAGACTGTTTTTATGTTAAGCAAGAAAAAGATGGAGCCTCACCTCAGTGAAGAACACAGAGAGAATCACCAGGCTGATCCAGTGGATGATGCTGGCAAACTGGAATGCATTATTAACTGTAGGAATAAAACAGAATAACTGATTATTTTAAAGGACAGTTTCTGTGACATGAAGTTGTAAATTCTTTTTTGTTTTGTTTCGGCTGTTACCTGCTGTGTAACACTGACAAGGTGCAGTAAAGTGGTATTGAGCACATTCATGCACACACATACATAAAAGCACAGACAGAGATGAAAGCAACATCATAAATGTGAATTCAACATAAGTGTACATGCATGTGTCTGTATCTTCCTGTCTATTCATCAGGCTAATTGTAAACAGCCTGCAACAGCACTCGGCTGTCAGCTGATGCATTTCTCTTCATGCGCCACCTCTCCCTCCCATCTGTCTTTGTTTGCCGTGTTCAGTGATCTGTCTATCAGTCCATTCATCTTCCTCAAGTCCTCCCCACACTCATCCACCAGCCAACTCTGTATTGCCTGATTTCTTTGTCCGCTAATCTCCCTTCACGCATTTGTCTTACTTTTCCTTTGTCTGCCCCATCTAGTCAGTCAGTCAGTCCCAGGGGAATAGTAAAGACTTAAGTGCATTTGGATACTGCCAGAGCGACATCTCCGCCACATGTTTTCTTCACTCAGCCCTGTGACATCAACAGGTCATCAGGTATGACCCCTGACCTTCTACTTATGATAAATGAGGATGTCTCCACCATGCCAGATGATGTAGATGAAGTTGATACCGGAGTGATATCACTTGACATTTTGTGTTAACTGTGGAATAATAATAGAAGGATTATATTCCCCAGACCATGACTGATCAGAGCCTCAGGTCCCAGGATAGGTTATTAGTGACACAGAGTCATTATACAATAGACATATATGCACATGCTCACATACATGTTTTACATCTATTCTGTTCTGGCAGGTCCAAAAACTGCCCTGAATTGTCTTACAAACAAACATTTATGTAACCATTAGGTACGACCATAGCACATTCACAGACTGCTAATACTATAATAAGTTACATGAATATATTGTGTTGATAGATGGGACTGTCATCGTCCTTTTGGTCATTTTCAAAACAAAAACGGTGTCAAAGAAATCTCACAGTCCAATTATTTAATCAATCCTAAAAATCTCCAAAACAATCAATTTGCGTAAATTTAGGCGTGACCACCCCCCAAAAGAGGTTCAAGGTATATATTAAATATATATTTAGTATAATTATAATACATTAAAACATTTTTGATGATGATCCCTTAAATTTACAAAGAATTGGGACCACGATGCTACATTTTGCAGTTGTGAAATAAACTTCAATTTTTTTGGTGGCAAACTTTAAAAAGAATAACAATTAATCTCAAGAATTATTTATTGGTTGGCATATACCTAAATACTGATATATCTGCAAAAAGCTTATATTGGATGATATATTGGCCTGGCTAATTTCTTGGTCTATAGCTCTAGTAAGTATACTATATATTATTGTATACTATGGTGTTGACTTTCTATGTTGCTATCATTTGCTCATGTTCAATCTAACACTGTTAATTGTGTAAGAGCTGTTATCTGCGTTATATTGCCAGGTGCCTACCCTTAATTAAAGAAACACCTTCACCTACAGCAGATGTTTGTCACACTGTGAGAAAATGGTTTTATATTTTTCTTTTTTTCATTCTTTGCTTTATAGCTTCATGACTACCTCTATTTATATATCTTTTGCCAGATACCCTTCCATCCAAACTGCAGCTCAGTCTAACCAGAGGAAGAGTAACCTACATGATCTATCTGCCGCTTAGTTTGTGTTCTATTTAAGTTCTTGTGAACTTACACCTTTGTCACAGATCTCGAGTCCATGCATCGACCCAATGCCTTTGTATAGCAATTCACAAGTAAACAATTGTGCTGAGCAGTCCACTTTTCTCCCTCTACAAGAGGGCTAATGCAAGCCAGGACCATAAACAATGAGTGTAACAAACCACCACCCCAGTATCAAGTCCTCAATCATCCACATCCTTATTATTATGATAATCTCAGGTGACGTCTAATTGTCTTGGTTTCTACCACTCACACTGCAACAGCTTGGTGTCTATGAGCAGCTCCAGCGTCAGCAGCACAACCACCAGAATGACACAGGCCACCAGGAAACAGTTGAAGCCCGCCGACAGCAGACAGACCTGCCACAGCGCTGCCCTTCGCCCACAGCATGGCTTCAGCCAGTTCGACCTGACCGGGGAGAGGGGGAGAAAAGGCGGTTAGAAGCGCTAAAGGGGGGAAAGATAAATGGTGGGTCTTGTTGCGTTGTTAATATAAAATGTAACACTGGTACAGAGTCCAGATCTGACAGGCAGCAAGCAAGGTATCAATAAAACATAAGAAACATCAAGATACACAAATTGTGAGGTGTATTCAACCTTGACTTTGCTCCGTTTTCTATCAGTCAACATTATTCTAAATAGTTTTCAGCAGAGGGCACTTATCTGCATACAAATTCAGAGCATGCATGCTGAAATAAATTTACGCTCTTAAATTTAATGTGAAGCATAAATATATGTTCTGCTGGCACGGAGATGATATATAAATATGAAGTGAATCTGTTCATGAATTCATGTGTCATTGCTCCCCCTCCTCCCTTCCTAATCTCTTCATAAAACCCTTTATTCTGGCCTTTTCTGCAACCTTCCTCTTCCCATTAAAGCTCTTCTTTTGTGCATCATCAAGCAGTGCAGTCTACTTACTAAAACAGCCAATGGTTTGTGTTAGCCTATTTTTGGAAACAGATTACATGACGTCTGTTGTAATCCACATTCAAGCATTAAATAATTTGTTTTTGTCTAATCAGAACATGCTTGTATATGGAGCACTAATAGATAGATCTATGGAGGTGATAGCCAACTCAGTCTTATATTCTCTATATTTGTTTAGACATATTACACATCTATAACCTTACAGTCAATTAAGTGTGGTTCTGGAAAGATTAGAGTCTCTCTGTGTTTAATTCCCCTCCCGGCTGCTCCACTGGGTGAGAGGACAGGTCTCTAGTTGACTTACTGGCTGAAAGCCCAGCTGGGCGACTGTTTTGCTAACAACCAGGCTGGTAGTTAGCTCACTGGCTCTGGACGACTGACTATATAACTGGCTGGCTGACTGCATGATGTAGCTCTGCAGGCATGACAGTGGGGCTGCATGTGCACCATCTGGAGGGTACAGTCACACCTGTCTGGCTGGTTGTTGAGAGAACATCAGAGTGAAGGAATAGTGAAGGGAGAAACTTGGGTTAGTGACATCTAAAATTCTTGATCGCAGAATCTGTCATTCCTATACTGGTTAAGCAGCTACTGCTTTATACACCTTCCTCCACATTGCTAATATATTTTCCATTTGTTTGAAGTGTCCCAGTGTCTCTTGTGTGCTTGCTCCTTGTCCAGGTACATTGTGTCTGAAGACATGAGTGTCAGACCTGCCTTAAATCCATCCCTTCTCCCCCCATTTAGGTTCCACCAATCAGAGACTGTGACTGACTGACACTTCTGCAGATTCATGGTCAATAAATAATGACAAATCTCTAGGAGGCACACCAGGCTTTCCCTTCCTGTCACAGCTCTGCATTCCACGCACACGCTACTCAGATGTACAGAAAAGGAAAATGTGTGGGGGTTGCTGTCCTTTCTCTGAGGCAACACTGGGAAAGGCAGTATGTTTCCATGAAAATAGCAGCTATCCGTTGTCACCTGTACCCCATAGGAGGAAAGCTACGAGCAATGTCTGTCAGAGGACAAAAGAGGATGCAATTTATTCTACTCTCCTCTTGGTTTAGCTCAGAATGAAGGAGGCAAACACTGAGAGAGGAAACGGTGGTGCAGTCGGTTCAAAGGCATTGGGACTCATCCAAAAGTGAACTGGAGAGAGAGCCAGGGAGGAAGGAGGGGGAGTTGGAGATGGAAAAATGAGAAAGAAAGAACAGAGAAAGATGCAGATTGAGTTAAAGGATAATTCCGGTCTATTATAACTTGGGTCTTATTGGGCCAAAATTACAACAATAGTTGCTGATGATTATTATGTCCATCGCCTGACTGACAAGTCGTTTGACCTGTATATGGAAGAGAATACAAAGGTGAACGGTAAAAATGATGTCTACCTTAAAAATCTATCACAGCTTACTTACCGACTATCTGGTGCAACTGTGACCAACTGTACTTGTACAATGAGGGGTTATCATTGACATTTCGGGCACGCTTACTTCTGGTTTGAACTCCAAAAAAAGTTGGCTTGTCTGATGGTCTCTTATTTCTTGGCCCATTGGACTGCATTTTGTATCGATGTCCCCGTGTTCCCTGGTTTTGGCAATGACGTTGGTGAATAGACATCATGGCCAAAACTATAAAAAATAATGCTGAAATATAATGAAGTTCTCCTATGAGGTTAAAAAGTGAGAGGGAATTCTAGTAATCGGTGTCATTTTGCAGTTGCAGCTGAGCCTCCGGTGTAGCACAGCTACACATCGCCTCCATCCTTCACCAAGGTCAACAGAGAGGCTGAGCTCGGCCACGTTGTGTCAGTTTTCTCCCAGAGGCTAACCGGTGCACTCAGCCCTCTGCAGCAACCCTCACCAATGCCAACAGATTAGGAGCTCAACACCTGGGGTGACAAAGAGGTTGTGGATGGTAATGGTATCATTAGCAGATACCATGGAGACTTTCCCCAGCACCGATTTGTTCCCAAGGAACAATGTCAAACCCCATCTGCCAGTGGAGGAGAGCCAAGAAAAAGAAACATTTACCTAATGATACGCCTAACACACAGTCACTGGACATTTGTGGACCATTAGTTAAAAGACGGAATGAGCAGCACACACTCCAAGCGACACCTCACTTACCCTCGGGACTGAAAAGCCAGGCAGAAAAGGTATTAATTTAATAAACCTGTAAAGAAAACCCCTGTCTGGAAGCAACGAAAATGGCAGTGATGGATTACTCAAAGTTTAGAAACTTAATTTAAGGAAAATCACTTTAAACCTTGAACGCCGAGGACCTGAAGTATTTATGAGGAAGTGAGGCTGCTTCAGTGGTGGAGCAAGGCAAGTAAGGAAATCACCTCATTCTCTCCCAGGGTCGCGACAGGTGCAGATCGAATGGGCAATTATACCTTCAGGGTTGCACAAATATGTGTGTGCACAGGCAAACATCTCTCTCTCTCTCTCACACACACACACACACACACACACACACACACACACACACACACACACACACACACACACACACACACACACACACACACACACACACACACACACACACACACACACACACACACACTAAGTTAAGAAAATTGTGCGGAGGAAATGAAAGATGCCGGGTGGCATGTTCTGTGGACAGGTTCATAAAGACATCAGGCCAGCAGCTGCAGTACTGAGGGAAGATCAAAGTGCGCCTGACAGCAGCGCACAGCGAGGGAATTAGATCATGAGACCGATCAATAGTGGCCTCAGATGGAAGTGAAGGCATGCTGTACATGACACCGGCTGCAGCGGCCCTCGCAGCAGGATGGCCAGACAGGACAGAGCTGACAATGATGTCAGGCAGAGTGTCTGTTCACTCTGTTGGGGCCCATTCACACAGCTTTCCAGCCCAGAAGTAACTCTCACTGAGGTATGAGTTAAGAGATGGCGTGAAAGAGAGAAGGGAAGGGCTGCAAAAGAAAAATTCATTCAGAAAGAAGAAGTCTGAAAGACTCTATCAACTCGTCTAAGGCATTGATTGTAACACACACACACACACACACACACACACACACACACACACACACACACACACACACACACACACACACACACACACACACACACACACACACACACACACACACACACACACACACACACACACACACACAGCATTAGAGTCAGAGGATGGATGTGTGTCACCCATGGGTGGTTTGGCATGTTTTACCTCATTATACTGTAATAGTGTCGGTCTGAATGCCTCTAAATAAATGAATGGAACTCCTGATTAATGTATTGATTGTACATTTACAATTCCAGCACATTACGGTACAGACCTGTGGCAACTGCCACACTATTACATTTGCTTCCAGAGCGATTAATCATGAGTCTAAAAAAACAAAACAATTCATGACACAACAAGACTCAGATCACTGTGCCTGGCAGCCATTTATTTATTCAAGAACACTGGCTAATGATGCTTCTTTTTTTAAAAGATGTAAATTATTTTTAGGTATTATTATTATTATTATTATTTTTATTTGTCACTTGAGTACGGGAGATCCTAAATCCTACATTTTTTTAAGTATTTACTTTGTTCATTTTATAGATTATTTTGACAAGCTATGTTTTTTCTCCAAGTGGCAGACACCTGAACCATGAAATCTCTCTGACTGTTAGGGAGAAACACGTGAACACTGGGGAAAAGCTTCTCTATTTGACTCAGGTTTTTTGTCTCCTCTCAATTACTCTCTCTGTACTGATAACTATTTAGCCCCTTGGTTCCTCCAGTATAAACTTCAACCAATTCACTCCAATCTGCTGAACTCAGCAGACTCGAGCAGGCTCGGGCAGGACTAAATGGACCACAACTGTGCGCCTGAAGGCTTCGGGACAGCAGAGGTTGGAGAACTTCATTCCATTCAGGCTGTTCAAACTCTCTGTTACACCTGTTCCTTAACTTACTTTATACACTTGAAGAGGCATTGCATTTAGCTTCTGTTTCCTGAGAAAGCACAGGTGGGGCATCCGCCTAGATTGCTTAACAATCAAGACAAATGCCAGCATAAAAACTGGCTAAATCCTTTCCTGGGTAACGACTGCTGAGTCAGCGGTGTTAAAACAGCCAAAAGAAGCAAAGAAGCCCTGAGAGAGAGGGAAACCAGCTAAGCAATAAATATGCTGAATAAAGTGGAGTTATCATAGGTAATCAATTGTACATTTTTCTTCCACGTCTCATCACTATTAATCTATTAGAGTCTCACCCCTGGGGAATTAGCAAACACTGCTGTGGTAAATTAACAAATCAAATGAAAAGGCCTAATCGATTACAGATGCCAATAAATAAAATTTAGCCTTCAGCATTCCCTCTGAGTAACAACAATTTTTTTTTAATCTTCTCATGAAAATGTAGCTTGCTTTTCAGTAAAACCCTTTCACTGGTTTCCAAGTGCGAACAGCTACCATCTCTCCACATCTTACACCGTGGTACAACCTAGCAGAGGGGACTCGGAGCTGATCTTTGCCAGAGAAATAGGCCACAGATACTAAGCAAATGGAGATGGATGGGGCTCCATGTGCAGAGCAGCAGACAAGCTGTCCCTGATAAATGGGTTTTCACCAGGACACTTGATCTCTCTCGCTCTCAGTCTAAAAAGCAATCTCACACTTTGCATGTCTGTGAATATTAACAAACCCTCAAACCCTGCACTCAAATGTCATCTATTGTGTCGCACATGGTGCCAGGCAGGAGAGCCAATTTGATGAAGAGGACTGTTCCTCTGTGTGTTTGAAATAGAGTTGGGGGGGGGGGGGGGGGGGGGTGGAAATCGTGCTCTCTTTTCAGACATCCATCTACACAGAACAGGTATAGTATGGATGTGGCTCCAAAGCCCCATGAAATATTGCTGCTGCCAAGCTTCACACTAGTCCCTGGTAAGGTCGGTCAGTGCTATATTGTACAGTCTAGATGTTTTAGAATGATTCCATTCCATATTAATTCATTTTAGTGACAAGATAACTTTATTTCATTGGGATGTCTGAGCACTGTTAAGTAATGTAATCACTCCAGGCTGGCCTGGGCTCACTTAAGCTTATCTAATATCCGACATTTCACCCAACACTGTATCAGCTTTCAACTGTGGCTGTCACCATACAACGTGGCACAGGTTTAATCCCACACTACTGTCCAACATGGACAGATATGACATTCATCAAGAGGGTCATCCTCCTTCCAACCTTCTCTTTATCTCCTCCGCCTCCCCTCTTCTCGAGTCTAAGCGGCAGGTTGACCCATAAGAACCGTCTGTCATTGCTGTGGTGCTACATTATCAACGGCATATGCTGCTGCTGCTGTGGGCAGCAGGCTGATCTGGGGATGATAACCTAGGATAAGCGCAGACTAGGGTCAGGCAGGGAGATGCTCTCTAGGCGCCTGAGCTCCTCCCAGTCTGCAGGTCATGATGACAGGTCAGAATGAAGGTGGATACAAAATCTCAACATACTACCTTGCTGCTGCACATTCGTTCAGACTCGTAAAATGTACAGTGTATATAGAAATAAGCTTTATCATTATTGAAGTGCTCTGAGCATGCTGTGATCTATGACATATTCTGAAATGACTGTAGAATGAAGGTATTTAACCAAATTTGGATATAAGTAAAGAACCAAAATATTTTAAAAGTCAGATTGTTCATGATTTGCACACACACAAACAGCAGTCACTTATTACACACGTCTATTAAGTCTATCATGTCAGTGACAGTTGAATCAAAATATCGAAACATGACAAAGCATTCAGCTCATAAAAATAAAAAAAACTGATATTCTGTAGTTTCCAAAAATATTATCCACTATTTAAAAGGCAGACATTTTTAAATAATACAAATGGTGGATGTGAAATGACACCACCCTCATCTTGGACTTTCCAGCAAGTTCTGGAGAAGATGATACTGCCAAAATCTATTAATATTTCTATCCAGCTCACCACCGCACAGAATCTGGAAGGACTGCGTGTGCCCCTTGTAGTCCGCAAGAACATCCACCTCCTACATAATCACCCACGTCTCCTGATAAAGAGCCACGAGGAGCTGCAATGCACATCTCTGGTGTGTATACTTTTGCTCTGCTTTTTTCTTTTTTACAACCATATGTAACAAAACAAAAGGCTAGACCATCAAAGATTTAGTAATGATCCCTTCATTTTTACACCTCTGACCATTGGTATAAAGCTTTTCCTTTCACCACGTTCAGATCCAAACCAAAGCACTGACCAGAGATCAATATAAACTTTACAAACCGAACAGCAGTCCTGTTTATGATCAAATTGAAATCATTAGGGACCAGCTTATATATCTACTGGATAGAGTCACGTCCACAAAATGACAACTAAGATATCTCAGGAATGTAAGTCACAGTAGCTTGAGGAAACAAACACCAAAAATGAAGCAAAAAGACACTGCAGCACAGTGACAATGGGTTTACATTATTGTACACAATCATTTACAAAGTGCTAAAACAGACTACAGGATGCAGAGGAGTAGGTGTTTAAAATATTGCAGCATACAACACATCCAGCCTTTGTGTCATTTCTGTGATGTTACACACATGAGTCACAAAGGCAGCCAGAACCTGTGGCAACGAGCTGGCTCCGGAGCGCTTCCAAAAGACATACTGTATGTGTGTATGAAACTGTGATGACAGGTATGTCTTGGAATGCCTGTGAAAATCAGGAATTTCAATCTAAAAAGCTCATTGGACGTGCTGTAGCACTTGCATGGGTGTTGGATTGCACTCTGTTTTCACTAGTCTGCTGAATACTTTCAAGCTTCCTGGACTCTGAGGAGGGCGTTTCTCTTTTAATATTTTTTTTGGCATTTTAGGCCTTTATTTTTATAGAAGACATGAAAGCGGAGAGAGAGCGGGAATGACATGCAGAAAAGGGCCACAGGTCGGAATCGAACCCGTCGAGGGGTAAACCTATATATATGGGCGTGCGCTCTACCAGGGGAGCTACTCAGGCGCCCAGGAGGGCATTTCTCTGATCAGAATAAGTGCCGTCTTACTTTTCATGATAAAGAATATTCACATTGTTGATAAATCCCTCATGTGACACATGTCTTGACACTGCATGATTTTCCACTGCACAATGCCAAATCCCAGAGGACCAGGGTATCATATGGTGCCATGTGAGAGTGCCCACTGTGATGATAATTTTGCTGGGCTGACAGATCCTGCCCTCTGCTGTGGCATTACTGTGTGTGTTTTCTGTCCCTTTTGTGAGCAAGACAGAGTGAGAAAGCTAAGAGGTACGAGAAGAGAGTGGGTGTTTGGGACAGGACCCATCTGTCCCTGTACTCCATCCCACAGAGCCATCATCCCAGACTGGGCCAGACCAGGCAAAGTCCAGCCGGACATGGTCAGCTGACACACCAGGGCTTGGATGGCAAAATGCCGGATGCTCTAATTAAGCTTATGGTTTTTGTCAACTTTCTTTGTATGGATTCCAGCATCGCAGCATGCCAAAGGGTTGTGAGTCACGCTTCATGAGTGGAGAGCCATGGACACTTGCTACAGGGGTGCTTTAGCAGGGGCGTGTCCTGTCCTGAGAGTACTGAGCCTGAAGCATGGCGATATGGGGATAAGAAAACAACACAAACCCTGGACAAGCAGGCCTCTTGGACAGAAACAGCCCCGCCACAGGGCTCTGACATTTCAGGAAAGCTATGGGGCTAACAACACTCTTTGTTTTCTGCCAGAAATCGACATTATGAACAGAAGCCTGTCTGGTAGCGAGAAATTGCTGTCATTGAGCTGAAATGAACACATCAGTGGAGACATTGTCCTTTTAACATGGTGACACTAATACATTCATCGCCAAATATCCTCGACTCCTGGACTCTAATATAAAATGAGGGGTGATTCAAAATGCCAGGTGTAATTACTATGTGCAATAATGAGCAATGGAGAGAGTGACAGCAGAGCATTTTTCTCTGCCAGGGTAGATTATAGATTGTAGTAATTGCGATTCTGCCTTAATTATGGATGTAGCACTTTTTCTGCAACAAGCAGAGACAAAGTCTCCGACATCATATTTCTAGTATCTTCTTAACTGTGATGGCAAACATCAGGAACATCAATCAATATGTAATTACATTGTGGGCTTTTTAGTATATAAATTAATTATAGAAAGATTTCATTGATAACCATGCTACTAATTTGTTTTCAGCATCTTCAAAATGTATGATGTTTGATATGCTTCAAATGATGAAAGTGTCCAGCTTTATGAGCTTCACATTCCTTGAATACAGTGCCTCTTTTTCTACACGACCACACTCAAGTTGCTGTTTTCAGGCTAGCCAAACCACTCAGGACTTCTTACTAATAACATAATCATCTCTGGAGATTGTTTTACTAACTGCGGTCAAACTATAAAGCAACAACAGAAAGTCAAGGATAGTGTCGGAGTGAGTTTGTGGGACGTACCCCTCTCTGTTGTCCTCTTCGTCAGGGTTCGAGATGAGCTGGGATCCAGCGAGGGATATGTCCAGGGCGGCCAAAGGCAAGTCTCGGTAGGCGAAGCTGACCAGCTGGACAGGGGCTACGCACTGGTTGTCCTCCTCCACCTGCTGGGAGATTACCTCTAGCTCTGAGGTTCCGGCCTTAGGAGGAGCACTATGTTTTACACACACACACACACACACACACACACACACACACACACACACACACACACACACACACACACACACACACACACACACACACACACACACACACACAGCAGCATTAGAGTCAGAGGATGGATGTGTGTCACCCATGGGTGGTTTGGCATGTTTTATCTCATGCTGTAGCTAATTTGTATCTGCATGTTGTCACCCTGTGTAGTGGTGTTTAGTCTTCAGCAAAGACAGTGCAGTGCAAGGTTGTATGGAAGTGTGCTGTTTATTTGAATTAGTCAATGAATGCATCTACTTGGGAAATGCTCCAGGTAGCAGAGTGTGATAGTGGGACTACGCTTAATTTTGATGAATGAAAACAAATTGTGCGGCATTTCTTGTTTGCCATGTTTTCTGGCACCCTCAACAAGGACACATTTACCTGGCAAGTGATGACACGTTGATCTACATTTCTCATTAGCAGAGTATGCAGTGAAGCAAGTCTCAAACCACAGTGAATATGGCAGTTTGCATTCCACACATAAAAAAAATATTAACAGCTTCTTGACTAAAAAGATTATAGATATCAGCTTGAACAACAAATCCTGTATACTTTACATTCTTACAGACTACTTTCCAATTCATAATCCAAGCATTCATTGATGTTTAGCATGAATTCCCAGGCAGCCATTGGTTTCCATTCATCACTATAGGCTGAAACTTTCTTGAGATAAGTGATCTATTACATACAGTGAACAATGTGGTGCATTTGCCCAGTTGACAGCAGTTACCGTTTTGAAAACTCACCCTGTTGGTGCACTCAAGGATGCTTCAACACCTGATATTTCAGAATTGGTTGCCAACCGAACTGACATTATTCTTTTTACAGTATTCATTCTTCAGCATTTGGATTTATGAAAACATAGCTCATGAGTGGCCAAAGAATGCTCAAAACCGCATTACCAGTTAATAGCATGACTGTATGCACTGATGGTTTAAACACCTATGGTATACTGTGCTGTAGGCTATGGTTTGCATGGGTGCAAAACTAGCAGTATCATCCTACAACAAAACAATATCTTTCAAAAGGGGATACCTGACATTAGAGGGCACAAGAAAAGCTTGTTTCTGCTTTGTTGTTTTACATTTTGATTCATCCACTCTATTTTCTCTGTGAGGTTAGCTATATTCGGCCAAACCAGACAAAGTGTCATTTTATTTGCCATTGAGGTCCAGAAACTTGAATGCGTAGGGAGGGCTGTGATCCTTCGAGCTCAGCCAATAGCAGACAAGGAGAAGTCACCCTGGAACAGGAGTCTCACACGGCTTGGCAGCTGTCCCAGTGCAGCCAGTGTGGAGACATCAATAACTCCAGTGCTTAACAGTGGAGGAAGGCATTGATTACAAGACAGAGAGAACAAAGGCCATTGGCTTGGTGAATTCTACAACCTCTGTGCTGGAGGTGAAACCGAGTGGGAGGAGACACTTAGTAGAAGATCACTGTGCAGACCACCTTGCTGTTCAATTTTAATGTATGCCGGCCTGGAAAGGAAAATAGGTCTTTCTTTTTCCTGACTTACTTCTTGACTAATAGCTGTTTAATGGACTCCCTTGAAAGGATATTTTGTTATTCTCGTAGAAAACCAAGAATCATCTGAACTATACTGTCTTAACATGGCACAACAGGGCTGTGGAACACAACATCTTATTTAATGTCCTCACTACATAAAATGTCTTGCCCTTCCTATTCCTTTAAATATCTGATCCTTTGGTTATGGGTGTCCTGCTAGATGTGTTGTTTAGCTTGAGGGTCAAACGCCCATATATTAAGATGCTCGCCACAAAACACGACTGTGCATCCCAGTTATCTGTGGACTTGGCACCTCTGACCAACCGCAACAAGGACACTAATCAGTCATGACAGACACAAACTGTTTAGTGCATCAAACTCTCATTTCCCAGCGTAGGCCAGGAGCCATTATGTGCGAGCCCAGTGGAGTGGCTGGTTGCCATCCAGGGGGTGGAGTGGAAGCTTCACATCTGAACACCCTGCTCTCTTCAACAATGCAGGCAAGGACAGCCAGTAGCATGCTAAAGGCTGGGATCTTTTCAGAGGCATGTGATATTAGCAAACGCCATAAGAAAGAAAAAAGGTTAACAAAGAGCATGCATGGCTGAGGGGGGAATCTCGCACCCATACAGAGTAAGAGCTTAGGCTTATCATGAAGACCAAAAGGGGCAAAAAGCATCTACACTAGCTAATGTTACTAAATGCTGGTCTGTTTTTGTTTTACATGGTTACAGCCACGTCTTAAGGCTGTCGTTACACTAACATGCTTGATTATATTATTATGCAAAAGACTAAAATAAACCTGGTTATACTTTAACTTTTCCTGAATTTTTATTCAGTAGAGCTATCATAGTAATTAAACTGTTACTACACAAAAAGAGCAACTTAAACTGGTAATCCTAATTCAATGCATTGGTCAAAGATATACCTTTTTAGGAATATGTAATATGTGTTAATATTCATTTGTGTTTTAGAGAGTACTTTAGTTTTAAAACCTGATTTGTGTATTTAAGGAGGTCTATTTCCTCCGTGTGTGTAATTATTGCCAACATCACTGTATAAGTAAGTCATATAATAACTGTGATCTGCCCTACCCTTTTCAACACCTTCCTTTCAGAGACACTCCCCAGTTACTTGAAAATACATAAAAGAACACTTTTTTCTTGGAAATTTTCAATAAGAACATCTTCTTGGTAAAACTCAGTGATTCCATAGATCTGGAGTTTAAATGAATCTCACTTGTAATCTATTCTAGCCTCAGTTTTCTGCAGCCTACTGTGAGAAAGGTACTCAAATACCACTGAAGTCCAATACTGCTGAACTCAACAGAAAGTAAAACTAAATATCATATCTTTTTACTCTGAATACTAACACCAGCGCACATAAAGGAGGTTCCATTGCTGACATAGGATACATCAGGAGGGAATAATGTTAACTTCCAGGGCTCCAGTCAGTCGAGAGTGAGTCTGTTCATAATAATATGTATATGACAAGACTTTAATCAGTGTTTAGTGAATAATTTTTTTAAATTCAGTCTCGTGGTTGTGTTTAAGTTATATTATTTGTATTTTACTTCATACTTTTTGTTATTTGGTTAAACAGACTCTTACACAGGTCTAAGAAGTTTGAGATGACTGACATCTGCACCCAACTTTTCTCTGTATTGTATTTGCAGATAATTGTCTTTTGGGATAAGAGGCAGTTGTGGCTGAGTGGTCTTTACTTCAAATTCCCCACGATGACTGTAAAACTGTAGCTAGCATGACCTACAGCACAGCCAGTCAACCTTTAGCACTCAGGTGTGACTACGCAGCAGCTGTAGAAACTTTCCATGGATAAATAACTGCTAATAAAGTCAGACATTGACAACAGCTTATGGTCATTATAATACAATGCATTTCATCATAGGACGACAACAACAACAACAACAACAACAACGATCAAACAGAGTATAATATAGCTATTCTATCAAGGTGATAAGGGGTGAGATTCCTGCCTGTCACATTATATCTTAAATCACCTATTCTGAGCTATACATTCTCTGCTCCTGTCACTTCAGTAGATTTTAAAGTGCTGCATCAGCATGAACTGGTGGTTTGCAGAGGGCATCGGTATCATTGTTATTCGGTGTGCTCACTGCCACAGTATTTCTGGCCAGCTGCCTACAACCCAGCCGCTCTGTCTTACCCAATAAGTTTGTATACGGACGCTTGGCTACTCCTCTGTGCACAGCAATTTACTGCCCTGATATCATCAGGAAAGCGGGACCAATGTGCCAAATCACTTAAATGGGCACCGTCCAGATTTCCCAGCAGTAGCAGCAGCCCTGACACAAGCTCCTGACACAATGGTACATTTGTAAGATCAGATCTTTTAGGCAATGTCTGCTCTTTCAAGGGTCCAAGGGGGAAATTACTCCACAGCACTGTGGAGTAAGGTCTAGCTATGTGAGACTACCTGAGGATTAACACACATTTGATGCGCTAGTGAGTATTTACTGCTAGACTCAAAATAAACTACAGTGGCCAGGTTCATCATGATGGAGGAACATGTCATCCTAAACCATAGTATGGCTCATTGATGTGTTTTTAATAGCTTTTGGATGCAACAATTGATATCTATGGCACAGACAAATAAAAATAAATTACAGTTTATCAGGTTTAGGCTACACAGACAATATTTGTTAGTAGGAACAATTAACTGTTGGTTTTGGTCTTTTTATGGGATTTGTTGATAATAAGAAAAAAACAGAATATTGCCAGACCTATTCTTTAAACCATTTCATTTAGTGATTGAATGTATTATCGTAAAAGAAGGATCTGTTTCTATGTTTTGAAAAGGAATATTTAATATTTTATGAAATCACTAAATTATACTTGATAAATTGATGTTTTTAGAAAAGTCCACTGCATAATACACACACTATAGCATCACATTATACCATTTATATTGAACTATTTACTGGAAATGTAGTGCATAGTGTCAAGAGCCTCTTATTAGACTAGAAACATAAACATAGACATAGTTGCTTACAGTAGCAGTGACCTGCTACTCAACTGACTTTATTCTAGTGTTTGGTGAGAGGGCTTCATTATGGAGAGAAATTAAGAGCAGCGGGGCACTCACATGACACTGAAGTTTGTTACAGTAAATGTTAGCTGACCCGTTTTAAAGCCAGTGGACTCCTCGGGGTGTGTGGTGTTCGCTCTGTGTGTGAATATGAATTTTGCTTCATACTGGCCAAACAGGAAGAGCACTACCTTATCAGTGTTTCTGTATCTTTTGTGTTAAATATTATGCATTTAAAGCTGTGTAATTTTCTCTTTGCACTCTTTTTTTAATGTAAACTTAAGAATTACATAGAAAGATGTAAAATTATTTTATGTGAAATATGTGAGATAAATAATTCCTTTTGAATTTGTTGTATTTAAAGATCTAATAATTTCCCCATTCCACCTCCCACTGTTTCCACGGCAGAGATGCCACAGGGCTACAGAGAAAGAGAGAGGGAGAGAGAGTGTGCACGGGCGAGAGAAGGGGGATTTACAGCAGCATCAAGTCAAGAGAGCAGGGGTGAAAATAACTCCAAAGACCTTTCTCTGCATGGGAGTTTCCCATCTGTCACTTCACAGAGAGTCACTGGCATTCAGCGGCATTAAATCATGCCGTTGTACTACTAACCAGTCAACACATTATCTATATTATCCGGTTACAGATGTTTTGCACCAACATTCTCCTTCAAATGGATTCAACCATCAACTGCACTAATCTGCTGGTCTGAGGCCCGCACAGAGATCTCTGCTGGTTAGAGCAGCATCCTGTGCCTTTAACCAGAAGATGCAGCTGACTGAACCCATTTTGCATTTACCCTTCACTCTACTCTACTCCACTCCACCTCCTTCCACTCCACTCCATTCCCCCTGCTTCCTCTATTCCCTTCTCTTAGCCCCAACTCTGGCTGTAATCAGAATGCAGGAGCTGTCTAGAGGACCACACACAGAGTAATTATTAATAAGAGAAGATGACAAGTGAACATCCCTCCTGAATGCTAAGAGATGCCAGCGTAGACTGGATATGGTCGGTTGTTCTCTCATCTGAGATGAGGCCAGGCTCCGCTTTCCCGCTGATCCCTGTTCAAAGTCATTCGCAGGAGGGGCATGAGAATATGCAGGTCCCATTCTGATAATCATATCCTACCACGCTGTGATGCCCTTTGCATAAGACTGTGTGTTCATAAATAGAGATTTAAGATTTCACACTCTCTCAGACATGGTTTCAAACAAGGCACTGGCGGGTGTTATACTTACTGGGGGTTGCTCATGTTGAGGTCTTGTTGCTGCAAATTGACGTCCACACTAAATGAACCCGAGTGTGAAATGTGATTTCACCACTGCAAAGACCTGGCTTCTACCACACCTACAGAAAATATAAAATAATAGCGTAATTACTACACAAAAAGGAAATCATGAAGCAAATCTTGGGCAAACTCCATCTGCTGAGAAGATAATGTGATCTTTGTAAGCTTTTTGTTGCCAATTGCTGTTTCCAAGGTCAAAAATGAACATTTCAATCATGAAATATCTATATACAGTTGAGTAGTATAACACAAATGCATGTAAAACTATCAATGAAGTAATGAGTGCTTATGCTTTTCCTGAAGGCACCCTGTCCTAACTTCAGCTTTAGCTGTGTTCTGTTCAACTATTTTCCTTGGGAGCACTAAACTGTAATGGATTTCAAATCTCCTCCAATATACGCTCCGCTCTGTGAATCAGGGGCTGAGGAACATCACACTTCTTGCATAGCAAGTACAGCAGGATGCTAGCTCTTTGTGCCATGGGATAGAGAGCCATTGATGACGAAGTCGTTCAGTGAAAGCCCACTCCAGCTGCTTTGCAGGGAACAGACATGACATGACATGACAGGGAGGTCACAAACACATAACCAATGCTTTAACATGAAATGCCCATTATTACAAAAAACAAGCCCAGTCTCAGTGTTGCAAAGTAAAACACTGAAATCATATATATATATATTTGCATTGCTGTTCACACCTTCGTTATTTACACAATATTTCATGATTCGGGGGAGTGTGTGTGACACACAGAGGCACAGCGAAGACCTTCAGACATGGAGAGGTGAGGAGTCAGCATTCACAGCCGCAGCAGACCACAGCAGAGTAATGTTGTGAAGCACAGCAGCATTAAATGCTACTCAGGATAAATCAGCCCAGGTCATTCAAGAGCGGAAAGTGACACTGTTTTACTGCAGCTTACAAAAAGAAATGGTGGTCTTTAGCAATAATGATAAAAAATGTATCTGGCTATCGGATAAGCAGAAAATCACACAGCCGAACACTTAGCACTGTGCTTCACTTTCTGTAAGGGATCCCTGTAGAGGTGATTAGACAGGCAAGTAGGATCAAATATTATTTCTGGATGTAATTCACTACAGAGGAAAGTTTCTGGACTTGAGGAAATCACAATATCAGAGATATTGAATCTCACAATCAGCATCTTGAGCTGCCACTTATTACTTTAAGTAGGCTACAGTCTACAGTGAGTGCTTCATCAGCGGAAGTGGCTGTCCACAAAGGCTGCACTTTCTACTATATCATTTCATTCCACGAAACAAACACTGTGGGCCATCTCTGTCCAGGGTTTCTGCATTTCACCTAATCAAGATGCATTTGCAATCATTTCCCACCAAGTCGTAGCTACATAAACAGTTATGGTGGTAGTAACATTTCCCGCTGTACTTAGAGGCCACACAACATTCTTGTTCAAACCAACACGAATGCATCAACTAGTCGGCGCTCCAAAAGACACACTAACCTCTTATGTTTTCTACATTGTGTGAAATGTGCTCGTGACTCCTTTGCCCTCGCTGTGATGATGGTAATATCTCCCTTCTCGGCGATTATGATGATGATGATCAGTGTGAGGGAAGCTCGGATCTTGCTGTATGTAGGCTGCGATTCCCCTTAAATTTGCGTTGACCAAGCACCCGTATCGCCTCTCAGAAGACAGCGCACGACGAAAACACCTACTCCGGTCTAAAAGCAGCATCCTTCAGCGAAGACGACGAGGGCTGTCACTGAATCAGGAAGATAACGAAACCTCGGAGGGAGGCATAATGTGCTTGCAGGGCTTCCCCCACAATCACACCAGGGACTCCATGTGCCCGATAATAATAAGAAGAATCGGTTCACGACAGGGAGCTGTCCAGGTGCTGAACACAGGATTCCAGCGGCTACAGATGTTTGACGAGCAGCGCCGTCAACGCAGAGGAAACCGGACTAGATTTACACACAAACAGAAAAATCAAATAAAGGATATATGTAGTATATATTTCTATTAAGCCACGAAAACCTGCAGACGTCCCTGTTTCAATGCCACTCTGGAAGCGTCGACGTAGAAAAACACTCGCTTCACTTCACCTCTTTAGCTTCAGAGTTCCTCGCGATAACAACCCACCCGCACGAAAAAAAGAATCACTAATAACACTTACAGTGACCTCAAGTGTTTTTGTGGTGTGTTAATGATGATTAAGTCTGCTGTATTTAATGTCATTTACCAGGGTGCAGCATCACTTTGATATTCACCTCGATGAGATATTTGAATTGTATCCTAAAAATGTAGCACAGGAATTAGGCCCCGGTAAGTGGAAAAAATAATGGCAACATATGATCTGTGTTGTCATTAATATAAAAGCAAATATGCCACCATTTTCCAATAAAGAACAAATTATAAAAGGGTTTATAAGTTGTAACTTGTGTGCTTTAGATCTTACACTCATGAAAAGGCAGAAGCTTTTGGGTTGCCAGGATACAAACAAATCCATCTGACTGGTGTGTTTATCCTTTCTTTTTGGTAACAATGGTGCTAGAACAGTCAGTAAGCCATCAATAAATGCTCATGAGGTTTTCACCTATTAATACACTGTCAAGTTTGCAGTTATATGTGTTAAAGCTTTAGTGCATAATGTTTTGATAATAATGAACGTCTGTTACATTCAAGCCATTGCCAAATGAGTTGCTACAAAGCTAATTGACAATCAGCTCCACACAACTCTCTCTGTATTTCTCAGTACTGCTAGATGTTCAGAAGATTGTGTTGTCTGGCGACTTTCCCTCACTTTTCCTTCACTCTAGTGAAGATAATATCAGTACCTCTTCTGAAGAGTCATGTTTTTTTAATCCTCTGTGTCCTCCTTGGCTACTATAGCAACTGCGTGAAGGGGGCGTGGGGGCGGTGCGCGGTCACGTAAGGCTTGTATCATGTGGACGCTCTGACAGTTTTGTTGTCATTACTTAGAATTCCTCATGGGGGAGACAGAAACTACGCACTATAGCTTTAATATGTGTTTGATAAAGGAGTTGTACAATAATATATACAATCTGCAGTATCCATTGAAGGGCTCCTCTGATGGACGATGGAGTTATCTAAAAGATAGAGCAAGTTCGCAGCCAATGGATTTTTTCACAACCTGGCAAGCCATACGTTGTTCTCAGTGAATGCTTATAACTGATCTATGCAACATTAGTACATAAATGTATCACTATTTATATAGTCATTAGTTACAAAATAAAATTTATAAAAAGGTGCCCAATTAGAACCAACTTATTAGCCAAATTAAATATAGGCTAACCATTGTAGGCCTACACCTTGGTAGCCTATAATCACATGCTTTAAACTGATCAAACACTAAAGAGAAATCATCAAAATCTACAACAAAATTTAACATTTCCACAATGTTGCTTGATTGAGGTCCATATAACCTGCAAAAAGCCTTGCTCTGATTGCATGATCTCTAGAAAACAACACTACTTCTTAATAAGAAAGCAGCAGTGTACATTTAATCAAGTACTGTACTTATAATACATTTCTCAGGTACTTCTACTTTATTTGAGTATGTTTTATGTTACTTTATACTTTTCACTTCACTACATTTAGCTATGTTACTAGTTGCTTTTTAAATTAAGATTTTATGTACAAACCATATGATCAGTTTATTAAATATGATACATTGTTACAGATTAAACTTCCAAAAGTATTTTGTACTTTTGTTGCCAATACTTCTACCTATACCTTTACTTATTTCTAATGCAGGACTTTTACTTATAATTGAGTATTCTTGTACTGTGGTATTGCTGCTTTTACTTAGGTACATCATGTGAATACTTTTAGCACCACCAAAATGCAGTGAACAATTAAAAGTGAACAGTTGATGAGTCAGCTAACGGTTCTGAGCATTCAACAGTCTGAAGGAAGTAGTGCGATGTGTCCTTAGACTACAAAATGTTCCCACGATTCCATTCATGCCTTATTTGCATACCAATCATTCCGTTGTTTCTTACCAAACCCAGACATGCTGAGCTCATGCACAACAGGTGGTTTCCTCACTGGCCTTATCCTCTGCCTGATCTCATGATGCAACTCCAAGAACAAAAACATAAAGGAATGTGATTACTCTGTCTCCGTCTTAATCTGATAGTCTCACACAGATGTCAACATTGTCAAAATACTTACTCTCGTAAGATTTTTTAGACTTCTTTTGTATTGCTCACATGCCATTAAATGACACCATTTATGACACTCTAACAAATCACCTACAATCAGCAGGTAGTAGCCTGACATTTAGCTTGCCATTTACAATGTGGACAAACTGCAATCACAACATTTTTTTCGGGACAAAGGAGGAACACACCCACATGACAGCGTCTTCAGAGGTCCAACAAAAAGCAGTTAGGAGCTATTGTGAAGCGTCACTATGATCCACCTGAGGAACCTGCAGTAACTACCAAAAGCTGGGAGTTTTCACAAGCTGGTAAGAATGGCTTTTTAAATTAATTTAATTCAGGGTGTTCGTCTCAAAGCACAATGTCAGTTCATGACGCCATTCAAATAAAAAAAAAAACTGTCTATATATTCAGCTATGTTTCCATTATTGGTATCTGGAACTTCTGGTTATGTCGCACTATCCATAGTGGTGAGATTACTTCCTTTTCAGAGACAAAAATGTTTCTTGTGTTCTCAGGAAACAGCGAGACTAGTTGAAATGATGGCAGGTAATGATAACAACTAAAGCAGAACAACACATGGCTTTAAAAAGTGACTATTCAGCCCTTTTAGAGCCAAATCTTTCCTGAAATGTTGTTATTATGTCTGTGTAGATCATGGAAACCTTTGCAATGGGCACGAAGCCACCTACTGCATGAATGGAGGGACATGCTATAATATATCTTCCATGAACACACTCTCCTGTGTGTAAGTTGAATGAAAAAAATAGTAATTTTCAATTGTCTTTGATAAAAGAATAAGTCTATAGGAACCTTTAACTTTTATGTTGGAATATCTGTTGATGTCACATCATGACAGTATTGTTGAAAAATGTCCTCTGTGCTGACAGACTGTCTACATTTTTGTACATCCATCTTAAATCAGGTGCAATGAAAATTACAAAGGCAGCCGATGTGAGCATTTCCAGCTCTTTAGCAGTTCCACCAATGCAGAGGAAGCCGGGTTAATTGCAGCCGTGATCATTTTCGTGCTCCTCATTTTAGTGGTGCTGGCAGTTGTTATCTACTACATATACAAGTAAGTACATTATAGATTTAGGAAGCATTCTAAGGCATCTAAAAACAGCATTAGGATGTTGTATGCAGTGTTGTATGTGTTATACAGTCTTGTTATTATTGTACTTTGATTAGAATGTGTTATTTTAAAGCTAATAACCATTACTTGTGTCCACACACAGGATGTTGAAAGCCAAGCAACAGAGCAAACAGAACAATCAGCAACAGTATTGGAGAGTAAAACCCACAGTATGAGTAATGAGTATTTTTTGTGATGTACATTTATTTTTCTTTCGGCTGTGTGTTGAGTGGGATGACAAACTAATTAATAATAATTCTCAGAGATAAGTGTCACTTGGCTTGTTGGACTGTTTTGGGTGTGACTATGAAAGACCAACAGACAGGAGGAAAACTTCTACACTAATCTTAAAATGATTATCATCATCTCATGAGATTTCCAGTCCATGGTGGACACACACACACACACACATTTTTTTAACACTGCTATGAAGTTGGTACTGGTGTTACTTGTGTTAAATCACATTTCAATCGATGTGCTTTGCCTGAAATGTATTTACAAAGCATAGTTGGACTATGTAAAAATATTTTGTAAAATATTCTAAATATTGATCTTGAAATATTGAATTATGAAATAACCCCTTGTATCAATCAATGTGTTCAATATGCTGTTAGTCAATATGTTGTTATTGTTTAAATATATGATCCTTACTGAATTATTTGACTTTGTGATTTCTGGTGGGACACTGTGTGTTTACACACACACGCACACACGTATTTATGAGGGTCCTGATGGACTAGTCATTCTCCATCCTCTAACCCTAACCATCAGCAGTTCAAGCCTCACCTCAAACTATAGCCTTC
Organism: Gymnocephalus cernua; assembly: GCA_023631565.1. Lineage (NCBI taxonomy): Eukaryota > Metazoa > Chordata > Actinopteri > Perciformes > Percidae > Gymnocephalus > Gymnocephalus cernua. The sequence continues at coordinate 26,334,532 of CM042431.1, read as the reverse complement.
TTAACCTAATCCTAAATTTAATCTTAACCCTAAACCATAATTGCCCCTTGAAGCAGCCAGGACTGGTCAGGATGACCTCACTTTTCAAAAATGTCTTTACTCTGCAGTTTTAAAACTAAAATTGGCTCAGCAAACTTAGCGACAGACTGTGTGTGGGAGTCTGTATACTTAGCATATCCCAAGCCATTCATCAGTCTTCTTAAATCTAAAAACAGGGGCACTTGAGCTCCAAGGAGTTGTATAATGAAAATTGTGGCATCAAATCTGGTTCAATTCAGCGAGGTTAGGAGAGAATTAAAACTTGGACTGCATTGCCAATAGTTAGTTAGTCTTTCCATTTTGATGGACAGTCGGAACAGTTGCTAACAACCAACTGTGGAAGAAAAAACTAAATTTGGACTGCTGACAGCTTAGTTATTCTCTAAAATGATTGTCACAATCAGTGAACTAGCTTTGCAGCACACTCATTTAGGTATTACAATCTGGAATTCTTCTTGTTTAATTCAAAGACAAAGTCAGGATTGAACTCGTGGTTCAAGTCAATTTTAACACTTGAAAGTCGGCTCAGCAGTGATTACATTGTGAGAATGTCACTATTGATTAATGATAGTTTTTCCCAAAGCATGTCAAGTTAATTTTATTTATATAGCCCAATATCCCAAATCACAAATTTGCCTTAAAGGCTTTACAATCTGTACAGCATACGTGTCATGTCATGTTGAAATATCTGTTCAGGGTGGGCCTTAAAGTGACTTTTGAGGTGAACCATGTTGCTTAAAATAGCATCAACCTATTTCCATTGTGTATGAAATTTCTTTTCTCTCTCAAGTACATATATTAAAATGTTGTGTTAGCTTTGAGAAGGTAAAGACACACAACCCTCTGTATTAAGACAACAAACTGATACCAAAGGTCAGTGCCTAAATGTAGTACACTGCTTCCACCTAGTGGCTTTCCTGCCGAGTGTTGTAATGGAAAGTTAGTAGTGTTTACTTTGCTACTTTAAATACATGTTGAGGATTTATTTCATTTTCTAAAACATCATATGGGCTTATGTAATAGTGTTATCAAAATGTCATACAAGGTTTTCCTGAAATACATAATAAAATATAAACTCACGCATTTCTGTAAACAACTTACTCTTACAGCCTTCTGGCTTTGTCAAACACATGCGCAATTTTCAATGCTGTGCTATTGAGTCCCACAGACTGCATGTTAGTGATGATGGTGACCACCACCCCCTGCGGGAGGAGGGGGGTCTGTCCTTGGCATTCATCTATCTCCACACTGGGTAACACCAGGAGGACACTGCTAGCTCCCACAGCGCCTCCTGTGTGTGACACATAGTGTCTGCGCTTCCTGCACTGGCCATATTTCTGTAGTTTCTCCACTACCAGCCAGCCTTGGGCATACAGTCCATCCTTATCCCAGCTGGCCTCTGTCCTGTCAACTGGTGCCCACAGATCAATGGCAGTTTGGGGTTTGAGGAAGCCAGGGAGCAAGTCCTCGGTGTTCTTAAGGTGGGCCACCTGGTAGCTGTAGAGGAGAGCGTTACCGAACAGCAGCAGGTCACCCACAGTGGAAAGGAAGCCGCCTCCTGCCCACTTGTAGGAATTGTCTACGTATGGGCAGTTCACAACACGTCCTCTCTTGTTGAGATGATAAAATCTGTGGAGGAGCATCAATGATTGATATGGACTCACTATTAGATGTTTTATCATGTTGTACACTTCAAAAATCAATACTCAAAAACAACTTCAAAAAATACAAAGTGACTTGACATTGATGTCATTATAGATTACCTGGAGCGGTGGTAAATAATAGGGTCATTCTCATCAGGCACAGTATTTAGCATTCCCAGTTCACGGAACATGTTCATCATGACATCCAGGAAGCACTGCCCAGCAGCTCGCTCCACAGCAGCACTAAGCAGGGTAAAGGCGTGGGTGGAGTACAGAAAAGTGGTGCCTGCACATAGTAAAAGAATCTTACTCATCAAGACATTAACATTGTATCATATTTGAATGGTTTAGCAAGCAGCTATGTGCTTTACCAGGTTTGAAAATGAGTGGGTCATCCTTGAAAAGGTCCAAGGCCTGAGTGACGTTTTCAAAGTTGTCCTTCAAGTAGTATTCCTCGTGCTCAAACTCTTTTTTCTTCTGAGCCTGAGTGGCTTGTTTGCCCTTGGTGTTCTGTTCTGTTGTGGGTTTATCTTTGTTTTCAAATGAGCTCTTTTCATCCTTTTTCTTTTCTGGCTTCATAAGACGCTTAGCTTTCTCCTTGTCCTCCTTCACTTTCTTTGCATCCTTCTCATAATGCCGTATACCACTCAGGTGGGACAGAAGCATTCGAGGGGTTATTGTGACCTGAAATAAATTATGTACATGTGAGATGAACAGCATGATATTATCGCTGATAATAAGAAAACTATGACATTTTGTTTATGTAACTTACATCCTGTCCATCAAATTGCTTCTGGGGAAATTCTGGGACATATTTCTGGACAGGGACATCAAGTTCTAGTTTCCCTTCCTCACACAGTCGTGCAGCAGCTGCAGATGTGAGGGGCTTACTGATGCTGGCGATTCGCATCACTGTTTCTGGGCTGCATGGCACACGATTCTCCAAATCAGCATAACCGATCCCTGAATCAAATAAAGATTTGATATGCACCATATAAGAATGTCAATGTGTTTTCAGAGGAATAGGTTTAAGATTCCATGTGTTGGATTTTAAATGGATTTAATGTCCTACGAAAACCCACTATCACTTTATTTTTGAGACATTTCAGTAAAGGAAGATATTATTATACTGGCTTGATCCATTGGCACAAAACAAAAAAGACTTAAGTTGACAACTGGAAATGGGCCATACAGTTAGCATTGTACCTGCACATGAAACGATCGTAGTCGATAAATCGATAAATTGATGTATTAAAAAATGAATCAGCTATTTTAAGAATTGATTGAGTAATTTTACTAGCCAAAATTATAAATATGAACTAACTCCTCACATTATACAGGCAAAAATTATTAATTGATCAATTAAAGAAATTGCCAGGTTACTTGGTAATGAAAATATGTTGTGTCAAATTGTACCATTGTTGGCCTACATTTCACAAAGACAAATCTGAAACGTGAGGCAATTTTGTTGCCCCATTTGTTTGCTTTGATTGAAAATTGTACAACATATTTTAACACAGGGCCAGCATTTAATACAAATCCATGCTTGGCAAACAAGACTAGCTACATTGGTATTGTATTTATTTATTTATTTTTAAATGCTACATGTAGCGATTTCGAAGTGGACTTTGTGGGCACCAACCTTCACTCCAGACCTGAGCACCATCCACAGAGACCCCAACCACCAGCCCTGGAGCCCCGACCTCAGCCTGAGTGACATTAGACAGACACAAACACTGAACTAAAGGGTGGCACTGATATCATCCAGGAATATAAAGAGATCAAATGTAGTCAAACAAAAACCAAGCGGTTCATAGCCTACCTCTATGCTTACCTGTATCCGCTCCACAAGGTCCCTGCTAACTGTTATGGCATCGCTGTATCGATCAGCCCTCTGTGCTTCTTTTACTTTAGCATCCCAGGAACTGTTGGCTGTGTCAGCGCGGTATTTCAGAGCGACAGCTAGAGCAATCCCCACACCAACCCCACATAGCCAAATCCTGGACTTTGACCTGTATTTAAAAAACGCGGCGTTTGACCCTCCGACGAGTCGTCTTTGCTGTTGAATAAAAACACTCGGTTTATCTGACTGCGGCGGCTTGACTCGCGCTCCTGCTCGCGGTGTCAACAAAGGAAGCCCGCGCGCTGTTAGTAGGTTACATTTGGCACAAAAACGATTAGGCAAAAGCAATTGTGACATCGTTAGTTATGCTGCTTCTCTTGCTTTATGTTGGCGATATCTGTCCCTAGTTAATGAGCTGAGCTCCAATGAACAACTTGCTTCCTGTTTTCATAGTCGAGCCAGACGGAATGAATCAAATCACGAGTCACACAAAATAGAGCGAGGGAGCATAATTTATCCCAGAGCCATGGAGCCATCCCAGCGCTCAGCTCATCCTTAACTGTCTATGAGCTCATCCTTGCAGCTAAATTCTTCGCGCAAAAAGGATTTGCCCCATAGGACACCATTGTAAAAGAGACGAAACTCATGCCAGGACACAAAGGCTTTGGGCATGCGTATTGTTGTTCTCCCACATATCTAATTTACTCACCTAAAACCATATTTTTTTCTGATGCCAGCAGGTTGGGCTTTAACGGCCGGTCTTATCCCATGGTCTCTCTCTGAGGTCTTGAGGCACTGTTCCTTACTATAGGCCTACTATAATAGTGTGTTTTATTTTTCAGGTTTTTTAACTCCATTCCAGGCTATGTCAAATGGAAACATGGTGCGTTAAATGAGATTGAGTGAGTTATGAGTTATTAGTATTATTATTGGAGTTAAATAACCAACCTAACAATATAGGCACCTAACAATACAGGCAACTGATTAATTCCACACAAATGAAAAGCATTTTGATTGAGGAGTAGGCTTTTACCTTGATACATACATTTAAACTGAATAATACAAAACCTTTATCTTTTATTTTTTCTCAACTATTGTACTTAACTAAAGACATTCAGAAAGTTCTCCACCGTGCTTTGACTATTATCAAACTAAACTGATATGGTCCAGTGGTACTCCAGTGAACCAAAGAAACACATGACAATGTTTTTGCCCCAGCTGAAAGTCAAATTGAGGGTCAAGCTAAAAAAAATGAGCCAGGCGTAATGTAATAAAGCTGCAGAACGAACAGGTCTCCATTTGTTCAGAAACCCATTCGACACCTCTATGGGGAAGATAACGTACATTAAATAAGTTTTCTTTCCCTTTGCATTGCATCAGGTTTTATTCAATCACCCAACAATCCATTAAGGCCTTTAATTTAGGTCACCTCCATGATGGACAAAAAGGCTATGTATGCATCACAAACAAAGTTAGAAAACTTTCAAAACATGCTTTTATTTATTTTACTAATTTGTACATTTTAGATATGATAAACACTTGAGACATCTATATTAATACAATGCACAACCAGATGACTAAAATCATCCTTTATAGACAAGATGAACAAATTTTGAACCAGAATATACTGTAATGCAGTAGCATTTCAGTCATACAACACAGTAGCACCAGTATACATGCTAACAAAAGCCAATGTATACTTACACTTGTGAGGAATGCATCTGGGAGGAGGGCATGTATCTTTTATTAAAATAGCTTGTCTCACAGAATTTAAAATGTGCATAATGTTGAGGTTTAACTAAGTGCAAAATTTCTCCACTTTGTCCTTTGGTATGTGCATAATCAAGGTGGAATGGAATGTACCAGATCAGCTTCAATGCGGATGTAGAAAACAATCTTGCACATGCCATTTCACCAGATGACTTGTCAAAAAAATAATAAAACAAAAACTATTGCAAGGATTGCAAAAGGCAGACACGATTAGAAGATTAAAAACTGGCTTGCGGAAACAATATTGTTTCTCAGTTTAGGCTTCATCAAAGGGAATGGTTAAGCTTTACTTCCCCTTAGCTTTGCTCCTTGGTTGAGTTCCGCTGAAGGCAGGACGGTGAAAAAGGAATAGCATCTGGCTGTTTCATCTCCACCACGGGCAAGGTACGAGAAGAGGGGTTTATGGTAAGCAAGGTGCAAGTACAAAAAGCCAAAACCACAGTGCGTGTGGGGTCAGACCGTGCTTTCACAAATTATTCAGTTCCATTAGAGTCTGGTCCAGCATCTGGTGCATATCGAGGTTCTCTTCTTTGGCTTGTGACAGTTTCTCTGTTAGAACATCAAATGGAGAAATTTTAATCTCACACAAGTGAGCAAAAGGGTGTCAAATGGTTAGCTTGTGTTAATAATCAAGCTGGCTACATCACTCAGGTCAGTCATTAAAACGATTTAAACCTACACTTCACGGACAATAAAACACATTGAGTAAACAAGCTCATGTTATGATGTGCAAGCCACCATGCAAATAGGTTACAGTCTACAATGACGTTCCTAACAATATACATTAACACAACAATCCATAAAAAATGTATTATTGTATAATATAATACTAGGTTGTAAGACTATAAAATGATATATTTGAGTTAATCCCTGATTTCCACTATATTTTAATTACATTTCAACAAACAGCAACACAGATTTCAAGCAGTGCAGGCATCATACTGTACGTGGAGAATGCAAATATTATAGCTTTGGATCTTGCTCTGGATCAGATTGTCACATACACATTTAACAAAAACAAACCTAACACATAAAACATTCACACAATTTAGTCCTCATTCAAGGCCACGCGTAGTTCATTAGTGAGAAGGCGGTTTTTCTGAACTTGCTGGTGGAGGCGATCTTTGCAGTCAGAAAGCAAGTTAAAAAACAGAGAGGACAGGGAATCAGAGGAAAACAGGGAAAGAGAAAATGCCTGTTGACACCTACCTTCTCTAGAACAGATCACCTGACATGACTTATTTTATCTTTATAAAAACACACTGATAGTATCTGAGTAGTCTTTAACTAACACGATCAAACAGTGTTTGGATGTTTTTGAGAGAGGGTTTCAGAAATCCACTCTTTTTCTGCAGCAGGTAAAGCAAGGCAGGGCAGTGTGTAGAGTGAAAACAGAGGATGAGCAGATTCAACCCATAACAGGTCAAAGGCTTAAATGGCAGCTTAAAATAAAATATTTAAAACTGGATGGAAAAAATGGAATAGAAAAATAATGAATACTAAACTTTATTTGACATTGTGGTCATAACATCGAGTGCATCTTATCAAATGTTTAATCCGGCTGAACAACATCAGAACTGGATAAACTGCTACTGAGAATCAACCAGTTTGTGGCCTCAAGTTGGTCTAACATTTTTAAGAGTTTTAAGGATGTGGCTCAACTTATGCTCTGCAGTCCCATTTGAATCATGTCTCAAAACACACAACACTTGAACATTGCTCACTTCTGCTTATCTTTCTGTGTCTGAATTTATGGGAAGGACTTTAATAAAAAGACTCAGAATGTGTGATTGTGTTGTATTTATTCAAATATATGACAGGATACTGTGTATCATACAAAGCCCATGTCTCATAATTACGGATCCATCCATTTCTTCCAGCAACCAAATGAGCCTCAACAAATCTGACGTACTATTCTGTATTCCATGTTACACCCTTTACTCTACTTCACCACAATCTTCCCGGTAACAATCCAACACTAATTCTCTACAATTCTCAAATCTTTCCAGTCAGCTCCTCCTGTTACAGTACTAAATGTTGAAAAGTGCTTGCATGCATCAGGCTCAAATGCGAAGAGAGAAGACAACTTGGCTCAGCTTTCGCTCAAGTACCTGTAGTTGTTCTAGGTTTCTGTACTCATGGCACTACTGGGATATTCCTTATATCTCAGCTTCACAGAACAATATTTGAAGAAAATATACAAAAGCAGGGTAAAGCTCAACTAATGGTTTGCTGAGATGCAGAAAAAAAAGAAGAAAAATAAACAGAACTTAAAATCAAGGCTTCCTGGTTTTATTAGAGCCACTTGAAAATAAATTAATTTAAAAGAAAAAAGGACAGAGTAAAGAGATACAGCTTACATAGAAGGAAGGACGTTTATTTTTTACACAATGCAGAAAGATTCTAGGATTCTGTACAAGTGATGGGATGCAATTAACTTTGACATGAGGATGAAAACATGAGGAGGAAAGGAAAGCAAAGACAAAAAGGGGTAGGGAAATTGAGAGAGGGGGCTGGAGAGAGCCGACAGATGCCGCTCAGCCGGCAGGAGGCGTCTTTGATGAGGTGTGAAATATTTATCTGTGTGGGAGAGAAGAAGTACAGTGAACTGGGGGGGTTGGTGTGGGACCTATGGGAATTTGAGACGTGCACCACAATGCACAGGAGTCACGGCACGACACTACAAAACCACAATGACAATGCATTGTGAGGTAGCACACGCTTACAAACACAAACTAGAGGTTGGACCAACTCCTCCCTCGACTACATGGAGACCTTTCTGCTAAAAACAGGAGGAGCGGCACTGGACCAGACCGATGCGGTGCGCTTTTGACAATCTCCCACAGAATGGCCAAATGTTAAAAGGGACGACACTAATTTAGCAAAACTGGGGGCTCAACCACAGTGATGCTAAACTGTGACAGTTAACCTTCAACTGGTACAAGAACAAAACAAATGGAGGGATTTCACAAACACACAGAGGGCCTTTCTTCTGGACAGAAGTAGACCATGTTAGTAGAAGAGGAAAATACTCATATTCATAACCTTGAGTTAGAATCAGATTTCAAGAGACAACTTGCATGCATTGCTTAGGATGTTTTCAGATGTGAAAACATCTGTGAAATTTATATAAAACTATAAAAACGCATAGACTGACAAACTCAGTGCATAACATTACTTCAGTCCAGTTTACAGTATTCTTAGACATCGATGATACTGATACAAAGGGCATTCAGTATGATCATAACCACACTATTGAAGAAGTGTGAAGGGGGAAACCACTTAGGGTGAGTTGTAATTATTGCAAGTGGACTTCAATTACACAATTGCACAATGTCTGTTTTAAGACATTAAAGTTCTATAAAAAAATCATAGCCACATAACAATGTTAAGTGTAGGAACAGATACAAGGGTTGGATCTAGTTATGATGGCTATAAGGTAAAATAAGGGAGAAAGGTGCAGGGGAAGAAAGGGTGACGGCAGAACAAGCAGGCGCAGCAAGTTGAAAATTACATGGAAGTCATGTCGTTGAGGGCGTGGTCCAGCTCCTCGCTGATGGCCTTGTACTTCAGTTTCTGGGCATACAACTCATCTATTGGTGGGCCAGGGATGCAGGGGAGGGAGGGAGCAAAGGTGAAGGAGCACATGGCAAGGAGGTGAAGGGTGAAGCATCCAGAACATTGAAGAAAGAGAAAGAGAAAGAGAAAGAGAAAGAGAGAGAGAGAGAGAAAAAGGTGACAGAAAAATATTGAAAACAGGGGGAAAAAAAAGAGGAAAACAAAGTTACACCAGAAAATGATAGAATGGAAGTGCAGCAGAAGTCAGGGGAAATCCCTCAGCGCCATGAAGAAATGGACCATATATTTCACTCTCAGCCCTTAGCTCTCACTACGACTCCTTGAACACTAAGTCAACATGGAGAACTGATATCTCTGGTAAACATCGACGCCATTCTTTCCTACCTTGAAGCCTAAAAACAAATCGACTACTCTTAATAGATAAAGTACAAGAAAAAGAGCCCTGATGGCATTAAGAGGGAAGCACAAATAGAGCTCAAGAGAAAAGCAAAAAATGGACTGAAGAGATACTATCTCTGACACAATAACTATTTCAAAATAACCAGAGTAGCATTCTGGGGTGAGGTGCAAAAAAAAAAATCATACCTTCCAAGTCATCAATGGTCTTCTCAAGCTTGGCTACTGATCTCTCAGCGAACTCAGCACGAGTCTCAGCCTGTGTTACAGAGACAGATTTATGAGTTACTCCAACACTCAAAGTGTGATACAGCACCTGTGACTTGTTTAAATGATCCTGGCCTCAGCCGGCAACTCCAGATAAGGCCTTGTGAAACTTTACCTCCTTCAGCTTGTCGGTGAGGACCTTGATCTCCTCCTCGTATTTGTCCTCCTTCTGTGAGTACTGTGGGACAAAAACAATGATAGGTGTCAAACATATAGGCATGGAGTCAAAATCGGAATGCCCTAGTGCATTCAAACACATTTTAATACGTTTTTACAGATGTGGACTATGAAATAAAACTTAAGTGAAGACATTCGGCTCCCCAGGCTCTTCTGCTCCCCAGCCACCCAGTCTAACAGGGAGCTGAGGAGTTTGACAGCATGCAGTAGGCCAGAAGGTCGCACTTACCTTCTCAGCCTGGGCCTCCAGTGACTTCAGGTTGTTGGTCACAGTTTTCAGCTCTTCCTCAAGCTCTGAGCATTTGCTGGTGTTTTAGATGAGGGGATAAAGTTGCGAAGAACAAGAAGAAGGGGTGGAGAAAAAGGAGGGAAGCGAGGATAGACAAAACCAGAGGTGGACACAAAACAGGTAGAAGGAAAGTAAGAAAGAGGGGGAGAGGAAACAAGATAAATAAGAACTACAGGGATTAAACGAGGAGGTAACCCCAAGTACCTTAAAAGTGCCTTAACAGAGCAGGATTGTGAGAATAGCAATGGGAATCTTGTGATCACACAAAGAGTAGTGGGTTGCAATGGAATCACTAATTTGGTAAATGGTATATTTAAATATCATGCTTCACTTAAATGTGAGGTGTTATTCTTGCACAGTCTCTGCCATGTTAGAGGCGTGAAAGAGTCTTAACACGCCCAGAATAAAAGAGCATAAAAGAGGAAAAGAACAAGCACAGCAGAGGGTTCACTCAGCAGCATGAAGAAGAGCAAGGAAGGAAGGAAGAGTCACTCATTAAACATACAAGTGTTAGTTTTTGTTTGTAGTACCTGTGTAACTGAGGAGTTTAGTGATTTCATGCTTTGCTCCAAAACCCTCAGTTCCTCCTCTGCTCTCCGAGCCCGTCTGTTAGTGGGTGTGGCGTACGTGTGCAAGCCAAAACCAATCAAACCATGAAGAGCATGCAAATGATCAGCACATACAATAAGAATACAGGACACACTGTTAAAATGGATACAAGTCTGATACTTCGTGTATTAGTGCTCCAACTGTTGAAATGTCAGTGCACATGCAAGTGTAAGTGCAGACTAAGTGAATGTAAAGGTGAAACGTCTTACCCTTCTGACAGCTCAGCGCGCTCCTCTGTGCGCTCCAGGTCACCCTCAATGATGACCAGCTTACGGGCCACCTTTAGGTGCAGCACAACAAAGTGTTACAACACAACAAATACTTGATGACTGTGACACAACTAGGACGTGGTTTAGGGTTTCTTTTCCTCAAAGTGAAAGTGTCCCACTCTAATATTAATAAACTACACTTGGTAACACTTTACTTTAACCCCCCCACTATAATGTAGTTGTAACTAAATATACGAACATGTTAAGTGTTTATTATTGTACATTTGTCAACAGTTGTAACTTCTTCTATCAAAACACATTTTATACTATTACAACTATTTGTGATGGAGGACCCTTTATTTAAGTAAAAGTACAAATGCCATTCTGTAAAGAAAATACTACGTTACACGTAAACTTCCTGCATTGAAAATGTTACTTTAGTAGAAGTGCATAGTATAGTACAATCAGGCAAATGTACTTATAGTATAAAAAGTAAAAGTACTTAATAGTATGTCAATTGATTTTCTGAAAAACAACTAATCGATTAATCAACTAATTGTTTTAGCTCTAATTGTATACATTGTATGTAGTAAAGTATAAACTAACATAAAATGGGTATACTAAAGTAAAGTACAAGAGTCTAAAATGTGAATTTAGGTACAGTACTTGAGTAAATGTACCTAGTTACATTCCACCACTGATTACTATTGCGTTTTACTATGTTGTCATAGGAGTTATAGCTGTTGACAAATATATTATATATGTATTTATGTGCTTACTATGCTAAAGTAATAAAAAAAAAAGAACCATGTGAATGGTGATTTTGAATTGAAACTTTGTCATGATTGGATATATCTTGGAAATCAAGCTATTATCTGAACTGTAACAAGTATGTAATTGCAGTAATTGAGCAACTGGGTGTTGATGTTGCAGAAGTATTTTGGGGTGGCTGCCAGTGGCTGAAAAACTCGCCTCCTCATATTTGCGGTCAGCCTCCTCAGCGATGTGCTTGGCCTCTTTGAGCTGGATCTCCTGCAGCTCCATCTTCTCCTCGTCCTTCATGGCCCTGTTCTCAATGACCTTCATGCCTCTGTGTGAGGGAACAAACAGCCAAGGGGTGTTAGAAATCAGGAGCTGAGACCTGACAGCCTTCAGTCTTACTGAAGACACACATGTCTAGTGCACAGTAGTTTGCGCAGTTAAACATCTTTATTGTACTTCTATGGTGAATGGCTAATTGTTTTCTGACATGAAAGAAAATACTGAATTTGGGGATCTTGGGAAATGACTGCACTATACTGTCTGACATCCAACTCTGCAGCACAGAGGCTCTGCTTGTACCCCCATACAAAGGGATGGAAACCCAGCCCTGCCACGTGGTCTCGGCAGCGCGAGCGAAATGGCAAAGATTAGGGGATTGAGTCTACGCTGCTCATAAGAACCCACCTCTCGCTCTCATCAGCAGCCTTCTCAGCCTCCTCCAGCTTGGTCAGGGCAGTAGCCAGACGCTCCTGAGCACGATCCAACTCCTCCTCAACCAGCTGGATACGTCTGTTAAGGGAAGCGACATCTCCCTCAGCCTAGGGAGAGAAGAGGAGCATGTCAGGAGAAAATGTGGAGGTCGACGTCTTAAACAAGCAACCTGGAAATCACACAAGTGCACACGTACACGTCAGCCCAAAGAATTGACAGTGGATGGTAAATTTGATTTTTTTTTTTTTTTTTTTGGAGGAAGGGGTGTAGGGTTCAAAAGTGTTTTTTTATGCCACCTGTTGGGAAAAAAAAACCCTCCCAGGAGACTTGCCTGTGCTCCTCCTTGTCTATGTATAATGATTACAATGTCCCAAGCTGACAGAAGGTTGAATACCCCCGTCTCATTACTAGGCCTCTGAGAGAACATTAACAAGGCTCAAGCCAAAGGGAGACAATTAAACTATGAGTGACTGCTCACATGGTACACAACCACAGAGGAGACTCAAATGTAGGAGACATTTAAGTGTAATTGAACTTCTCACATTTGCAACTGGTTAAATGACCTGGTATCTTTGAAGAACATTTACTATGCATTAACAGGGATTGGAAAAAGAGCAGGCCTTTCTATGATTATTCAAACCTGTTGCTACTTCTGCTTTATGTGCTCAGCAGGTATGAAACTTGCACTGTCCTGAAAGTGCACAGTGAAAACAGGCTGCAACTACCACAAGCTTTGAGTTAAGTGCAAGTTTCCCCTGCACTTAACACGTGCAGTGGTGGACCAAAGTGCATCTGAGGTTGTAAAACAACAAGGAAGTTACAAATAATAACCTATAAACTGAAGCGATGCTTTCAACTTCATTTAACTTACAGCAGGCTTGATTAACATTAAATAGAAACCACCAGCTTGAGACAGGCTCAGACTGCTATAATCCCCTGCACAAAGATTTATTTCCCGTCTAGATAATTGCCGCCTATGTTCACATGGAGGGGAAAATCACTCTTCTGTAGCTGTGAAAACCTATAGTCCTTATAAGGGCAAGTCAAAGAGCATTTAGCTCACAGTGCGGACTGGCACCTTACATGTTGCCACAGTTTAGCTGTAACTTCCTTCCTGATTGCTGAAGATCATTTATTCAAACGTTTAACTTGCGGCTGTTGCTGTACCTGCACAATCTAGAAGAAACGGAAGTTGAATGGGACCGTTAACAGCAAAGTGCATCAAAGGAGATGCAAGTGAAACACAGTAGGGATATAAGGCAACAGTTACCCAGTGTGCCACGGTTATTTAGCTGCTTTGACATGGGCATCGGCGGCCTAACGATACCAATTAGAAGCGCTTAGCCGCGAGCAGCCGGCTATCAACCCCTCAGTAGAGTAGCTGCTCACTGCACGGAGCCATGTAAAGCGTAAAGCTCAGCATGCAGCACTGCGGTGTATCAAGAGAAATCCCGCAATCTCACTGTGTATCAATTCAGCGGATCACACATACAAAGGAAAGGCTACAAGAGGAGCAATGTGTAATTTCGCGTTTGATAAGCAGCTCCTTTCTGGCTGCACGCGCGGTAAAACATGCTTACTTGTTCCCTGGTTTTCCTCTCCGCAAGCAAGTCCTTCTGTAATCTCTCGGCTCTCTCTTCAGCACCGTCCGCCTGGTCTTGCAAAGATTTGATCTTTCGTTTGACTGCATCAAGCGATGTAGCTCCGGCCATTGTTTACTGCACAACTAGCCTATATATTAAAAAAGACTACACTGTGAGCTGCAGCAAGCTTTCCGAGAAATTGTCAAGGAGCGAGATGACGTCCTTGATTGTGCTAAAAGCTGCGTGAGGACAGGCATTGCAGAGTGCGCAAGCTTTCTGGAGACGCACTCTGCTGTGCCTGTCATTCGTCCAGGAAGTAGGTAGGCTACCTGCTGCTGATTTCAAAATAGACCTTTTTTTTTCAAGTATTTTGGATGGTTGTACAAAGCTTACACTGTGATATCTGCTGCATTGCCCCATGAAATAATAAAATGTGAAATGTAATTGTTGCAAGTAACAATGCTTCCTTAATGACAAGAACACACCTAGTCAGTACCATGGAAGTCAATACGCTGCAATAATCACGCTTGCAGCGATCTAACAGAGCCACAGCGCCCTCTGCGGGTCAACAGTGAGCAGTACACATGGCAGTACAATAGTTCTCCAGACTACATGACATTCAATTCATTCAGTCTTCACTGAATACAGCAATTACAGACTACGTTTTAGACTTTGCAAATATCACAGAAAAATCCTCCAAGAATACGAAAGGGTAAAGAAAACAAGGCCATAAAACGGCTACTATAGTTAAACTCATTTGAAAACTATACTTAAACCTCCCTGTAGGAATATTAATAAATAAAAAACTACAGCAGTGTATTGGCCTATAGGTAATAAAATACAGCATCAAGTGTGACAGACTAAACTCACTAGACTAAAAAGTAGTAGGCTACATTAGGGCCTTACTCTCCGGAGGAATCCAATTAAAGGATTATTACAACGGGTTATCCTGGAGGCCACACTACAAATTGATTCCCCTGATTGACTCTTTGTACTTGAACCAGATTTAGGCTATACTAACTCGATCATTTACGGGATTATGTTTATGAGGACGTAAAGTGTAGGCTATTTTCTACCCAGCAGGTCGCGACCTTTAAAATGCCCACTTCTGAATTATTTTGCGTCATAGTTTTCCTGTCATAGATCCAGCTATTTATCCAAAAGGGGACATATTTTAAAATGATCTTTTATTCAATTTGTCCGTAGATCATGAGCTATTGTGGGTTTTTGTTGTGTTAAATTAGCTCCCTGGGTCGTTTTGATGGGAAACACTGTTTTTCTCCTGTGGTAAGCAAAGAGCGCAGCTCGCAGATGTGAGCTCTATCTTGACCATATAAAGCAGTGGGCTATATTTATCCAGGCGCTTGCTCTCCGTGCTTTAAGGAAGACTGCGCATTACTGTTCACTCTGACTACTTCCTCAGCCTAAGACCTATGAGACTGGACACACCTAGACCTAAAACCACCATGTGATCATAGGCTACAGTATGGGATATCAATGTGATGAGTTATAGCCTATGGATTCATTTGATTTAAAATAAATAATGAGTGTTTCAGTTAAACAGCCAATCTGACTTTCTTTGGGCAGATTTGTAAGTGATCATTTGAACATAAAGCGACAGTTCAACAACAATTGGACATTTGATCAAAAAGTCAATTTGGACTTTGATTGTCAAGTTTGAATGACCACAGAGGGGGAGCTGTGTTTCTCTGTGGTGTTGAACTGCCGCTTGCCACACAGTGATGAGAGAATGAAGGTGTGAAGAAGCGTGGTGCAGGAATGGTGCCATTGTGAACTCCTTCCCTACTTACATCGGCGGCTTTCTTCTCAGCCAGCTCAAGTTTCTCCTGGGCGTCTTTAAGAGCCTCGGAGTACTTGTCCAACTCATCCTCAGTTCCCTTCAGCTTCTTCTGCAGAGCTACCAAATCGTCCTCAAGCTGAGTTGAGATTTAGTGCCCAGACAGTTTCAGAGGTGATCAGCGAGGAGTTGCGTGAACGCGCACAGGCGCAATAGCGCGTACAGAGAGACACACATGACAGGACAGGAGAGGACAGGACAGGACAGGGGAAAGAGAGAAGAAAAGTTAGGGAAGCTCATGCACGTCAGAATCAGATACCTTGGTGGCGACCTCGTCAGCGGTCAGCAGCTTTTCCTCAGCAGTTTGGAACTCCTCAACCACTTTATCTCTTTCGTCTTCAGTAATACGTAATTTCTTTTCCAATTCTCTTATATCGTCCTCTAACTATGCATGCATATAAAAAAAAACATCATACAGTTAAACAGATGAAATAAACATGCAATTATTAAATATATAAATTACATAATACATAATACATATTACATTATTATTATTATTATTATTATTATTGTCAAACGTTATTTCTCTCTAATTCATACTTTCTAAATTATCAACATCATTTTCTAGGCTACATTTACATCACCAAAATAGTGGAGAGGATGATTTATAGCATCCAAAAAAATCAAGAAGGATGGGTTATTCTTAACTTAATCCGTATTTGGGATTATCCATGAATGTAATTAATCCGTATTTAGGAGGCGATCCATTTAAAGAGCAGCATATTTACGCTGCTACTGTATTCCTGCTTTTTCTATGGATCTTTGGGATTTTCCACAAAAGAAGAAAGAAGAAAAAACTTAAAAAAAATCAGCCGACCTGTTTGCTTCTGTCCTCTGCTGCCTTCTTGTCTCCCTCAGCCTGCTCAGCTCTGTCCAAGGCATTCTCCTTGTCGAGCTTGAGCATCTGCATCTTCTTCTTGATGGCATCCATGGCTGCTTATTTCTGTTAGGCACCAACAAAACGTCCGAAAACCAAGAAGAGAGTGGGAGAGCGACTAGAGCGTCTGTGCCTAACTGAACACTAAGCTGGAGTGCAGGCTCTGCCTGAATGTGCCCTGTCAAATATGTGCTTTCAAGGGGGGCGACTGGATTCCTTTGGACATCCAATACTTTTTTGGAGGGGGCGTATGTGGGTCCCCGGGCGTTTTTTAAGGCTCTGCTCTGCGATTCGTTGCTCCCAAACATTTGACTTTTGATACGCCTTTATATGGGGTGTGATAGACAAGCAGGCAGCTCCCACTGAAAGGCTTCCTAATGGTAATGTTACAGAAGCCATTTAATGCATGGAGAAGATGCAGAAGAAGCTTACTGGATGAGCACATCATTAAATCTCTGCACAACACTTAGTTTTACCACTGTGGTAACACATTTAAAAGCAGCATGTGATACTTCTCTCTTTATTTCATTTATTTTGAGTTTGTTCAAAATCCAGTAGTATGACTGAAATCTGGGACATGTTTGCTTTTCATATATATAATCTTTAGAGTCACATTATTCTCCTGTTAATATGTGTCTCATTTTGTCCTGTAACAGGCTGGGAGTGGGACCACAGGCAGCTGCAATAACAGTTTGACCAGGATTTTGTCAACTTGCAGCCACTGGTGTCTGTGTGAGTGTGTGTTTGTGTGGGTAGGTGAGTGTAAGTTCCTCTGGGATAAATTATAGTAGCTCAAGGCAAGTGTGCTGTTTGAGAGGAGATGCCTTCGATAAGCCCGGCAAGCCCTTGATGCATTGTTCACAGTCTGGGGGGCTCAAGACAGGGAAGTGTTTACCTGATAATGTATCCGATATCCTCCCTATAAACTGTTGATGTGTTATTTGACTGTGGCAGCACAGCATCCAGCACCAGCCAGGCAGCATGGGCTTTATACCTCAATTACAGCAACTGAGCCACTGATTGACTTGGCATTTGAGACATGTTAACTGCTTTATAATATACTAAAGAATATTTTAGTTTATATGCAATACATTAGTAGCATAAAATCTGGAAGGGTATAAATGTGTAACATTATATTCTACACAATTCTATTACATTCTGTTACCACAATGCTGGAATTATAAATCAATTATTTAATCCAATAATCCCCTTTTCGAGATTTTTTAAAAAACATTAATGTACTAAACTCATGAAATGCTAAAACAGACACATGTGGTGACTGAGGCATACCAAGTGTCTTCTAGTCTTCACAAGGATCCTCAAGGATATTTTTAGGATCGCCTTCTTTTTCTTGCACCTGCCTTCGTCTGTAATATGGATCTATGACTCTGTGCCAAGACTCCAAGGTCCAATGCGATTAGATATGTCCCCTAAAATAATCCATGTCTTGCTCAGGTTTTGGTCCATTTTACAGATTATTGTTGCTATACGCCTGGCAGACTTTAGGTAGTAAAATATGACCAATATCAGGATCAAGTTTCTCATCATATTGTTTTGCTATATTTTAAGGTATTGTCCTGGTAATTTAGACATCATCCGTGTCTTAGACTTTGAAAAGACAGGCTCAGTAATAGAAAAAATATTTTGATAATCTTGGGGCCGGCCCATGTTCTAATAGACTGGCATTTTGTATAATTGTTTTTGGCATTGAAAAATACTGGTCATAGGCCTTATTTCTGCCTGCTTTGCTCTAGATTAGTCTGAGGTAATACATGTGGTTTCAGAATGTCTGGAAAAAGTATTTTTCAATTTCTTAATATGCTTAATATTTGAATAAAAATAATATAACCAATAACTGTACAAAGCTTGGAGGTTGCTGCAACACAGAAATGGCTCTGAATATTCTGAGATACTGCATTGCTTTACTGAATTAAGTAATGTGCTTTAAGTAATGTTTATAGTGTGCATTATTGTTCATCATGTGATTCAAACATGTACATTTTACATATCAAATATGCTGTATTAAACATTTAGTTATGGGCTAAATGTTTTTTTAATACTGTGTGAATACAGTAGGCTATTTTACGCTATTGTCATACTTAAAATCTTTAGAATGACTTGTCTTCATTATGTTCTTACTGTTGACAGTAACGCACTGGTTTTTATCTTGATTTGCAATTTGATCTTAATTATTTGAAACAGCCTTTTCACTTAATGGCTTCAGGGGAGGGTTGTGATGGCACACTGGATTTGCTGTGGCATTCTGGGAATGAAAATAAGCTCATTATGATATTTTCTTTTTGGAACAGTAAAAAATAGCCTAGAGCCCAATATGCTTGCTATGATTAAAGTAGTTACAGATCTTTCCTTCTGTCCAGACATTATTGAAAAGCTACTGCTTTCTGAGTTACATTGGAAAATTATAGGCACTTACACATTAATAAGGACATAAAGCATAGTTTTCTTTTTTGAATATGAGATTAGCAATAACAAAGTCTTTTAATATTTAAGACAGTTTTTAGGCTTTTAGGTCGCGTTCATGGCTGCTGAAGTAAAATAAAAATCTCCAGACATATCAGTTTGTGCTCTTTGAAAAATAATCTGCTTCTCAAGGCCTCTAAAGCCTCATACCAGAAGAAGCATCTGAAAAACATGTAAGCCTATGTCCTACCATTTACATGTACATTTTGTAGCATTTGAATTGGTACTGAAACATGAAAACTCTATCTTATCTAATAGTGAACTTACTTGTATGAACAACATGAATTATGAACAGATAAATGTTAATGAATTTACTCTTGCTATACTCCCAAATCTTTCCCAAAAGCCATATTAGTGAAGAATTTATTGTCTTTAGAGGGCTCTGTCTACGTTGTGATTGCATTAAAAAAGCCAAGAGTCTTCTCAATATTCATCCTCAGAGGCAGCAAACAGCTGAGAGGATGTAGTCTGACTGAATGAGTAATTCATTAGGTACAACATAAGGTAGCCTTTATAAAAACAGACTTGCAATTAACAACAGTTGCCCATTTACGGGACAGATCTGACATTCTCTGACTTGCTGGAATCCCGCTTCAGTCGTCTACATGAGGCGACAGCTGAGTCAAACAGGTGCAGCAATAAGCAGAATATATATTCATATTCACTACTCTATCATTATCTTTAATGCTTTTTAATGGCAACCATGGTTATAAAAAAGGTTGTAAAATCTATTTGCAGCCCCAAAAGTATTCATAGCAATAAAATGAGTAAATAAAGATGTAAAGGGGCAAAAATGTGGGTAGTAGACAAGGTGTCAAATAACCAAATTTCACACGGATATTCAAGAAATGGACAACTGAGACCTAAAACCCCTCAACTCTCAGACTTTCAACTCTATCACTTTGTGGTCTTGAGGTGGAAGTGCAGTTTGTCATCTTGCCAATTTAAGTGACACAGTAGCATTAATGCTAATACTGTAACACTGTATTAGTTAATCTGTTAGGCCTACAGTGACAACCCGCTATGCATATAGAATGTCCGGTCCTCCTCAGTTGCTGCTCAGGGAGGAGCTTGGCTGTTGTTCCTGAAATTGTGTTTGCATGAGAAGACCCTCGAGAGAGACATTTAAAGTTTTCTCATGGCTAAAATGTTACTGCATTAGAAAAAGTATGCCTCTGCTGAGGCTCAGTCACAAAGCCTCTCTGATGCAAAAATGGCACATTTTGCTGGGGGAAAACAATCTTAAACTGCTTGCTCCTTACTAAAGTTATGTCATTTACTGTGACACTATAGTATTCTGACATGTGTGTGTTTTATCTAATGATTGCAACTGAAACAAAACAGCAAGGGAATATTGAGGATAGCTGTCCCTCCATGTTGAGTGCACAGCCACCGAGTGAAACTCTGAGAAGCACAGTGTTGGCAGGCTCCCTGTCAAATACCATTTGAAGATTTCTGCAGACATCGTCTAGATATATATATAGAGAGAACTCCTTGGCTCTCTCAGATGGTACCCCTGGGATTAGACAGCTCCATGCAGGGGCATAATCATTTAGCATAGAGGGGGTGCAACCCAAGCTGTAACCTAAGCCCAGCCCATGGCCTACTGCCTCAGGGTTTATTCACAGTAATGCCCCTCTGACATATACCGGTAGTCGTGAGACTCAAACTGGTTACTTAGAAAGCACGGGTGGACATCTAACCATAACCATCACACATAACCTGCCACAGTATTCTTCTTGATGGATAGTTGCAATAGGGCTGTGACACTTTGACTCGCACAGTCCTGCGTGGTGGTAAATCTGTCATTGAGAGTGTAAATCTAAACAAAAGTGTACCTCAGTCAGTTGTAATTCCATTAAACTTTTTGTTTAGTTAACAGGACCTGAGAGTGCAGTATAAGCTGCTTGAAATTCACAATTTTCACCAGCCCATGCTGAGGGTTAGCCAATAATTTGAGTCAAATTCCAGAGTATGAAGGTCAAATATTTCAGCTGCAGGTGCTCCATTGAAGATGGGTAGCATTCTTGTCGTGCCAAGTTTGGGCTACAGTACAAGTTGCTGTTGTTAAATGAAAGGATCTGTCATCTCTCTGACTGTAAAGACCTGCAACTCATACAGACCAGGACTGGGGCACCCATGTTTAAGTCTTATATTGTTTCTACAGATTCTACAAGATTCTACAGATGCATTGGTCAAAATTGAGACTAAGATGTCATTTTCCAAGTTTGCCTCAGTGACACTATGCAAACAGCTACAGCTTATTGAAAGAAAACAAGCTGAGCTGTAAAAATACCAAAAGGCTTCCAGCACTGCAAACACAAAAGTGGGTAGAAGTCATAATGGAGGAATATTTGTGGCCTTGGCAGGGCTCCTCCCAGACTGTTTGTTTGTGTTCCCCCTCTATAGATGGACACACACACACACACACACACACACACACACACACACACACACACACACACACACACACACACACACACACACACACACACACACACACACACAGAGAGAGAGAGAGGCAAGAATGTCAGCCATATCTGATGCTGCTCAGTCAGCTTAGACTAAAAGAGGGGAGCAGAGAAAGCATTCGGGGGGAACTGTCACGATTCATTTCAGACTCATGTGGAATGCCATGTTAGAATCTTAGTGTAAAATTAAAAAGGCCAGTCATGTCATAGCATGAATACTGGAACAGAAAAGTCAATCTCTCTGACATTCTGCAATGCAAATCTGCCTTCAATTTAAGAAAACAATACTTTCTTATCGTTGTGTTTATTTGTACACAGTAAAGGGCAAGAGGGGAAATGGGGAATAAATGATTGTTTACAGGCAGCTTGAACTTCTCCCAGTTCCAGATAAGAGATTCCTTCCACAGCATCATTTATTGAGTTGAGTTGTGTCCTCAGAGGCCGTTGAAAGATCTTTCTAAATCGTTGACAAAAATGCTCACTGTTCTCTGCTTCTTGTTCGTTGATATCCTCTTGCACAGTATAATACCGTAATTGTTGCTTGCTCTTTTGTATCTCAGTCAACAGCTGCCCAGCATCTTGTTGATAGCCCTCTTTAAACATTTGCCTTCCATCTTTTGCCCCTCATGTCACAGGGCTAGAAGTTTCCGTGTTTGCACACAGAGGGAGAATCTTTCATATATGTGTCCATATATGGGCTCTCTGGTGTAAGCGAGGTAGAGGAGACAGGGGAGAGGGCTAAGTTGCGGGGGCTTTTTGTGAGGTCCAAAGACGCACTCTATATTTCTTTCCATTCCACAGGGCTATAAAACTTCTTGGTATGCACTTCCAGCACAGTCACTGTTCTCCCTGTTACAGTCCTGCCTGTCAGAACTATCTGGCACAGAGAAGTGAAACAATGGCAAGAGGAGGAGACTTGACTACTAGTTTCTCCTTCTTTATTTTTGTGACTACAAACTTCTCTTAATACATCCTTTCTTAACAACAAAATCCATCCAAGCTCTCCTTGAAGGAGAACAATCATGTACAATTTCCATTTTGGTAAACAAAAAGTCCAGTTTTCTAAATTAGAAAGAGAAAGTGAAGGTTTATATCAACTTTATGATTATATGAACTTCAAACCGCAAAATGACCATAGCTTGGCTGAACAAAACCCATAATGTGGAGTGTGTGTGAGAATCTATGGTGATGAGACATTCCAGTGTGGTTTTGAGTGGCTGTTTGAAAGCTTGCAGGCTACATCAGCTATGACTGGGACACAGTGGTCTTTCTACAGTAAGGAATGCCACAGGAACCCACAGCTCTGCGGCACCTGCATTCTTATACCAAAGCCTTTCTACAGCCCCATGTTTGATCAGATGCCGTGACCGATTTCCAGTCAGGCTCAGACTCACTACACAGCAAGGGAGCTAGATACAACAGTTGTGCAAAGTTAGTCATAAAACAACTGTCTGAGTGCAGAACGTGAGAATAAATAGACCTTCCATTTGGTGTGGTCTGGTTAGTTCCTGCCCCAAGGCCTTGGATGTCTGAAATAACAATATACAGTACGATAAGAGGGTAATTATGCTCCAAGTCGGCCTAAAGAACACATCTCTCCCATCAAAAGAATGAGAAAGACCAGAGGTGGAAGAAGCATTCAGATCCTTAAGTTAAGTCAAAAGTCCTGCATTAAGTAAAAGTATTAGAGCAACATTCACTTAAAGTATCAAAAGTAAAAGTATATATTGCCCCTGCAACTAATATATTATTATATATGATATTATCAAATGTCATCAATGCGTACTTAACATTTTACTGTTATAGATGGTTGAGGTAGAGCTAGTTTTAATATCTTTATATACAGTTGGGCAGTGTAATGGTTTTCAACCACCTCCTCAGGGTCACAAGATAAAGGTAAGATATCACAATATGATTAATGCAATAGAAAAGAACTAAAGTTCTGCTACACAAAGTTGTATTTTTAATTTTTTTTTTTTACTTTTCTCCAATCTTTGTAAAGGGTCACAAGTCAAAATGTTTTCACAATGCATTGTAATTAATAAGCCTATCATTAGTTTGTAAATAACTACAGTTGTCAAATCTATATCTGAAATGAAGCTAGTGGAGTATAAAGTAGCATACATTGGAAAAACAGTACAATGCTTGAGTATATGCATAGTGACTTTCCACCACTGGGAAAGACTTTGAAGAAAGTTTTTTCGGTCACTCCCTTGATCTATCAAAGGAAATCAGCTGAGTTTCTGGCTGAGTAAATACAGCAGAAGGGCAGACAGACAAACTGACCATGTAAGACATACTAGTCACACTGATTAATCAACTTGGCTGTCCCAAATCCTCTCTTAAAAATTGGCATCAGTGTTGAGAAAAATCTGCTGAGCATTGAATGGAAAGACTGTTTATTCAGCTTTAATACAGGGCGGGGAGGCCGCAGGATTCTGAGAAGAAAAGGAGCCAAGGATTTTTTTTCTTTGCAAGAAATGTGGCCCATCATCTAACGAGTGTCAAGCAAAGTTTCCTTATTAAGACAGAGGGTTTGGAGAGACGAGTGTTACATTTCACTCAAGACAGCTTAAATCCCAGGAGACACTGCAGATCAGTTCCAGTCGGGAGCACAGTCTGAGACCGACGGTTCCCCTGTTCCACAGCTCATTCTCAACACTGTTTAAGACATGAGCAAAACTGAGAACCATCACTGTAAATCACTTGGAAAAGCCTGACTTTGGAAGAGCGGGTGTTGGGAGTCACAAATGTGTTTAAGAGATATTTCTGATGTTACTTGTGGAGTCGTCCAAAATTAGCACCCAGGGTTTGAGTATCGGCTGAGACCCAATATAGCCCTGCTGTAATTGCTGACTTAGAAATACTGCCTTCCTTACATGAGGGCTAAAGGAGCTGCTGTGCTGTCATGGGAGAAACAGACAGTGAACACTGTCACTCAGGAGAGGATGGGCACTCTGAATGGGACTGTAACTATCTCTCATACTTACATACATAAAAGCACCACCCACCTGTTATCTCATTGAAATGGGTGAATTATGTCTGCTGTAGCATTACATAAAGACCAGAATGTGGGACAGATTCTGCAATTTGACATTCAAAATATTAATTCTATAACATTTGGCTGAGAAGTTAAGAGCATGTGAACCATCTTTGTGAAATCAGTCATTTAGACCAATATTACAGTCACCTCATGAGTTTTAGCTCATGAAATCACATTGCTATGTTCTGTTATTTAGTTATGAAACTACATGAGTCATCTCTACAGACTTTGTATAGACTTCTCATTAAATTTAAAGGCTATACAGTGGATAGGTTACGGAGCCAACATGTTGGGAAGACCCTGCTGATGACCTAAAATAGTCATGTGCTCCAGACCTACGTAAAAAGCTCTCTTACATCCATCAGCTGCTGTCTCCCAGGTTTATGTTAGGAAGCCCTGCTTCTCAGAGCAGACAGAGTGGTATGTTTGGTAAAACCAAGTCACTGCTATATTCCACTGTGTTTCTTTCCTCCAGCCTTTTCAGAGCATTTACTTGCCAACACAGTGCAAGTGTGTTTACACAAAGTCCATACACTACATGTACACTTTACACAGGCAGCATCCCTGAAACATAAAGTGCCTCTCGTCTTGTTGAAGGGAACTTGGATAAAGATGGTCACAATAGCTTAATGCACAAAACACGTAACATAAACAATAAGAAAAAGAAAGCTGAATGGAAATTTCTGTACATTTTTGGTAATTTTCCCTCTGCATTTAGTTAAGAGTCTACTACCTTCTCTCTGCCATTCCATCTTTGGGTCTGTCTGGACTGTGTGAAACTTCCTTACAAAATGGACCAAAGCCAAACATTAACTACAGTCATTCAACACGAACAATTCAACTATTTCCACTGTTTTATCAGCTTGGGCAAGCTTGAAGTTTCTTGGCTTGACTCGGCTGCTTAAACACCACAAAAAAAAACTCCTTCCTCTACTTCTGTAAACTTTTATAAAAATCTTGAAGAGTAGGCGTGCTTGGAAAGCAGCCAAAAAGGACAAGAGATGTTTTCAAATTTCCCAAAGTTTCCAACAAGAACTCTTTATTCACCAATGTTTTGATCAGGCAAATACGTGCGAAAGAAAGTAACTGAGATTGAGATGTTGTCTGTGAAAAGAGTTTCAGTAGCATGCTTTGGACAAATGGCCCAGCCCAAAACCCAAAACCCTTTCCTGATGTGCATTTTTCCCAAACCTCACTTCCTCTTTCATCATTTCTCTACAAGTGGAGAAAACTGGCTGAGGGCAGAGACTCTGTCCCTCTCTCTCTATGCTGTAAAAGACCATGATGCCTTCTAAAAACAGAACTGGGTTCTAACAAAAAATACATTGGCAAACCTGACAGTGAATTTACATGCATGTTTCTTCCGTGGTCAAATTTATGCCCATTTTTTTATTAATATATACAATTCACAATTGTTTTGTCTAGTTATATAGCCTACCTGTAAATGTAATTCCCCCAAAGGCAAATTAAGAAACTGATAAACATTGAAATTTCAGTATTCTTAACATGCTATAACTGGCCACATAGCTTCCCGGTGTGACAACTCTCAATTTCACTGAGGCTGTTCTTAGCACTAGCCATGAATCCATTCCTGCACAGTATCACTTCTGAGCCTACAGCAACTTGCCTGGTATTTCAATCAGGAGAGACTTCGTTGCAAATATGCAGAGGTTTATTTCTACATATGCATATGAAATGTACAGAGTCTTTGGAGATTAGACTTCATCATTAATAATTTTAAAGGGGTAGAGAAGCCAAGGCATATCCCCCCCGATGGAGTCTAGACACTGGTGGTGGTGGTGAAGGAGACCGGACTGAAGGAGCCGACAGGAGGATTTTTCTTTACAGGGCGGTAGGGGAAGACTCATGGATATTCATTAGGGAACTCATCCCTGATTGGATCGCCCTGACATTCTAACCATAACCAATCCCACTCCTCTTGCCTAAACCTAGCCAACCCAACCAGAGCAGGCAATCAGTACTAGCCATTCAGAGGGAGAGTAGGGCGGGTTCTTCCCCTACCATCCTGCAAAAAAAAACATTTCGCAGACGGGAGCGGTCTGCCGGAGGAGGACCTAGGGTGCCGATGACTGGAGGTGGAAGGGGAGGAGGAGGGTTGCACGCTTTGCTTGAAATGACAACTGATAGCAGCAGAGAAAAGAACAGAATTAAAGAAAGGATGCCAAGCTGTGATTGGCTCATGAAATTCATGGCCAATTCTGGTTGGTTTAACTGAAAAGTGAACGCCTCAAAGCAGCTGATCAGTTTTAGAGAGAGAGATGGATGTAGTTTAGAAGTCTTCCTGAAATAATTTACGCTTCATTTGCACTGGAAAATACATATACATATGGGTTTAAGAAACCAATATCAAGCCAAGTGCATTTGATGTTGCTCTGCCATGGCTTATTTAACATACAGTAAATTAGTGCTGAAACGATTAAAGTGGAGAGTTGAGTGTGTCATTTGGTTTAACCACAAGTTAACATGGCTTCATTTTTGAGAACTCAAGCATGGAACAAAGCCTGGAACTAAACGGTTGCCAGGCTGTAGGGATTAGGAATGGCACAGGTCGCAGTGGCTGCAAATCAAACCTTCCAACACAGCAAGCATAAAACATTTAGGATGCAAGAGATGTACACTGTCAGTGCTAAGGATTACAGTATGTGTCATTAGACTTTTAGAAAAAGACGATGTAGTGCACATCCATGTAGTTGCTGGTGCAGGACAAAAAAGTAAAAGAAGGTAAAGTCCACCCAACAGTTTAATGCTCCGAAAAATACTTTAATAGTGCAAAATAAGGTCCACGGCCCACAATCTGCCCTTCCTCACTTGTGTTTGATTGCAGTGACCCATGACCCTTACCTGTTGTCATCACATCACCTGGTCAGAGGTCATGTGATATGTGAAAAA
The DNA here is from genome assembly GCA_023631565.1 of Gymnocephalus cernua. NCBI lineage: Eukaryota > Metazoa > Chordata > Actinopteri > Perciformes > Percidae > Gymnocephalus > Gymnocephalus cernua. The sequence goes on along the minus strand of CM042431.1, from coordinate 26,307,015 downwards.
TAAACATCCATAGAAATACTATTCAGACATAGATGTACACACTAATACTGTTCAGATTAAGAATTAAGATGACAAAATAATGACCTCAATGTTTTACTTTACAGATGCTGCATGTAGTTGTTTAAAACCAACAGACTCAAGCGGGTGTGACTCTCATAAATACAATTCAAATTCCTCGCACAACAGTTTAAGCTGGCTACACATTTTTTTTTTCAAAAGGTGACATAAATAAATTGTGACACATTGTTTACAAAATAGATCAAAAACAGCAGTTTAGAATAGGGCTTGTTAAGATGACAAAAACACTGGCCTCACTGCTGCACTACAGACAACTATAGTGTCACAGCTTCAAAATAGTTAGTAAGACTTTTAGAAACTCATAAAAAAAATAAAAAAACATTTTTAGGTTCCAGTGGTTCATTTCAATATACAATATTTAAATCAAGATGCCATTTTTAATGTCTGCACCATTATTACATCATAAATCAAGATGTCTTGTGTGATTCAGTGCACATTGCCCTGTAATTTATAGCTTAACCTTTCTGGCATTTTTGCAAAAGTTGGGATCCTTACAAAGCTCTGAAAGTTTGAAACATGCTCCATACAACATGACTTTATAACAAAGTCATGTTGCCAAAAGTTGTTGAGGTTAGTTGATGACGGTAATGACATATGTTAGTGCTAACAATTAGAGCCCAAACGATAAAGGATTTTTAAGGCCGATATCGATACAAATATTTCGTTATTTAAAAATCCGATATATCGGCCAATATGTATTTTTTTTTAAATCCAGAAATGCATAACAAAACAGATTTCCCTAACATTAGTTATTTATGAGTCCTCACTAAAATAATATGATAATGCAGTTTAAAAATAAACTTCTTTGTTTTATTGTCACAACAGAACAGAGGAACATCAAAATATATTGAAGTTCTGATAAATAAAACGTATAAATACAAATTTAAGATTATGAAACTTAGAGGGTTAAACATGAGTGTTGCCAACAGGGACTTTGTAGAGCGCCCGCTGGTGGACAAACTATGCAACGCTAACACTCATAACATGGTTGAAGGGTGTTTCGTCTGTCTGTCTGTTGCTCCTGGAGTCCATACCTTCTTCCATTTGCTGAAAAATGACATGTGACAGGAAGTATTGTTAATACCAACCAATAGAAGAACAGAGAGAGAGCTTGAGAAATAGATATCGGTTGAAGTTAACCCTAAAATATTTGGTATTTTTCATTTCAACCATCATGCTGACCATGATGCTTCTTCTGTCAAATGGAAATTTTGCAGAAAGAGGCTATAAGCCAGATGATTTGTTACCCAGAACCATCTAACAAGCCGTCATTGGAAACTGTTTGGAGAAGGGCAGGCACTTTAAAAAAATAACTGTCAGGTGATTCGATTGTTTATCATGCCCGCCAACCCCCCCCAAACTGCTCAGGGCTGCTGTTCTGCAGTCGCAGCCCATTCACTCTGACATCTCTCCATTAGTGTAAAAGGATCTGAGCATGTGTGTGGTGTGTAATAACAGAGTGTAAATTGTAATTTTCCCATTGGGGATCAATAAAGAGTATAAATTATTAAATTATAAATTAATATAAATGCAGGACCTTTGTGGAAACCATAGACTGTAAACCTAAGGTGGAAACCTGATTACGGCTATAACAGAGTGGTTTACTAATCCGTCTGAAATCATAAAGTTCAGGACAGTAAGTGGACGTACTCGACCAGCCCACGTCTCTGCTTTACATTATCCATCCATTGAGGTTTTGATAGCTCCACACAAATTCTAAAGTAAACCAGATAAACATCCTCCTGGTCCCTAGGACTGAAGGCAGAGAGAGAGAGGGAGGGAGGTAGAGAGATGGAGAGTAGTAGAAGGCTACTCCCTGTTAAACAAATGGCTTCAGTTTCCCTTCTCCACTGTGTGGCCTGGCCTTGCATGAGACCAAAACACTCAAACAACCAAATATGGTGTTCATTAGGACGACTCAGTGTATTGTGCTGGCCACTTCGAACCATCGTTTACACACTCTGCCCTCGTATGCTGTTGACACAGAAAGAGGATCAGCTTCAGAGTGAAATAAGATTTTGTATCACCTGGGGAAGAAAAGGCCATGTCAAAGTTCAAGTTTGAGTTAGTAGCAGACCAACACAATGTCAATATTAGGCTACTTCTAAACAGCCCTACAAAAGGTTTTAGCTGTGTAACTGTGAAACCCAGAGTGCAAAAGTTATGTGAACTCTCATTCTTGACCAAAACATCTAAATGGGAATCGCTGCATAGTTCATGGTGAGGAGGAGGGGGGAAAAGCACATCCACTAGGTCCATATTTGGTCTGGCTAACTTTGCCAATCCTTCCACTAGAACATGTTTCTCCCAGCATCCACTGATCCCTCTGACTGAACTATGAAGAATAATACTGACATCTGCTGGAAAGAATGCAGGATGACTTTTTTCCATGAGACATCTCTATTGTCCACTACATTCATCAATATAATAAAAAAAGGACAACATAATCCTAATGGTACTGAAACTCTTTATTTTTGGTGAATACAAAAAATACTTTTGTGACCAGATAAATATTATACATACAGCATCAAATCATAAAACTAACGCAGTCTGTTAAAGAAAGCACAACACCTATTCATAACAGAGCTAGTAACTTTTTTCCCGTTAATACTCAGACAAATCAGTTAGACAATATATTTCAGGGTAATTCTTACATTTACTGATAAAAACGTACATTTGTATTATTTATATAGTGGTTAGACAATGAAACAAGGAAGTTCTTAAGTCCAACATTTAAGTGGGACTTGGCATAATGATTTCAACAATTTAAACACAAATTGCCACATGCTCATGGAATGCAGTCTAGTGTTAGTTTTCCAACATGGTCTCTAAATCTTAAGGTATCCACAGATGCCCTTTTATATCAGCATTATTATATTGTAGGCAAGTAGGCCACCAGCCAAGGCGTTGTATTGTATGGCAAAGATCTAGATGACAGTTTATTAAGACCCCAATGGGGATTAGACTGGCATAATGTCCTGATCCAGAGAGGACAAGGCTCAGGCTCCCACTCAGCCTGATCTTCAACTGCTTGCAGGGCAGACTCAAGTAAGGCACTAGTACACAATGCAGTCCAGACACTGGCATGGACAGACTGAGGAGATGAACTGCTTAAAATGTCCAATATACTTTACATTAATATACTAAAGAAACAAAGCATTGAATTAGTTTCCTCAATCAGAGCTTGACGCTTTTTCCTTTCAATTGCTGTTTTCAGTGCGTATGTTTATAAGCAACTTCATGTGCATAATGTATGCTTGTTTCATTCAAAAGCCCAAAGCCAAATATCATTGCACATAATCAATCTTACAACCAAACTTATCCCACTAGGATATTCACTGTAATGTATTGCTATAGACAGTCAGTCTAAAGTGAAAATGCCTTTACCATGACAGGGCAGTGACTAGTGGAGAATAACTGTGTGTGTGTGTGTCTGTGTGTCTGTGTGTGTGTGTGTGTACAGTACAGTGGGTACCTGAACAAAATCTGGCCAGTGTTAATGGGAGAGGAATTAAACAAGAGAGAACAAACATGCCAAATAATGTAAACATATGTTCCTTACACAGCTCTGTGTATGTGAGAGAAGAACAGTTGGGGCTCCATGAAGTGACATGATGTAAAAGCAGCATGACATATTTGGTCAGATATAGTCCAAATTCTCCGAACAACACCCGTCTGCTCTTTAAGAAGAACAATCTGCCAAGAATAAATATCTTTAGAGCTAATGTTGGCCAGTGGCCTGTTATTTTCTTATTTACTTCAATCAGAACCACTCATTGTTTGGTGTCAAGCTGGACAACATAGTTTAATCAGAATCCTTTTTTTCTAAAGATTAAACAGAAAACCCCAAATTCACATTTTTATTAGTAAAATACAAGTGCCTTTCCACACTATACTACTCTATTGGTTAGTAGCTTCATTGATATGTATAGACATTATGGTGCATGCAAGCCAGTGGTGAAATGAGGCGTCCCCCTTCTGCCTTTTTATTAACCCCTTGAGGTTTTTACATTTAGAATACAAGCTATGGACCCTTAGCTTTGTTCTGCTAGTTGCAGAGAGATCATCAGTTCATTTCTATTTGATCTTAACCTTCAACAATTATAGAACATTCAGTGATTATAGAGGACTTCTGCACTCGTAACATCTTCGATTCATGATTGTAACAGTCGGTAATGCTCATGATGCAGTAACACTCACAAAGCAATGATACCTTTATCATACAACTTTATCATACTGCCTGTACAGTAACTTGCTTATAGTGACAACTGTAACAACCTTCTCCATATTGAACTCTGAATGTCAATGCCGTTCACTTACAAATACATACACACGTCACACACGCACATACACGCACACAAATACACTACAGAGCACAGGCACTTGTTTTTATCACCAAATAGGCCTGTTTCAAGTGCTGTATATTCCTCGGTTATATGAGAGCAAAGCAGCCAATCGTACAACAATCGGCAACATCTCCCCATGACAAGAAGGTGTCATCAGTGCGGCTCACGCCCCATCTGCCAATCATCCCTCATCCTCCCTCAGCTCGCTGGGCAGGAACTTGTACTGCTGCTGTCGGATCTGAGCCAGCTTCTTCCGGGCTTCCTCCAGCTCTCGCTCCTTCCTCAGCATCTCCTCCTGAGCCGCAATGATCTGAGGAGAAGGGGAACAGCTGACAGAAAAATTTGCCTTCCACTCATCATAATCCCATTCCTGTGGATAACTTGATATGGAAAACCAACAGATGCACAGTACTCAGCTCACACTGTACAGCCTGTTAACTCCAAGCACAACACACTGGAGAAAAATACAGGAAACAGCATGTCACAGAGACAAAGTATGGCTTATGGTATATTAAAATGAACCAACGTTTCATAAAATCTCTTTAAATGGAGAAGATTGGTTGTGATGCATGTAGAAATGAAGCGTTTAAACATTACAGCAACAATTTGAAAAGGTAAATCCATGACAACTTTTGGACTGCATGTGCATGTGCATTAGCTGTGAATCACTAGTTGTTTATCAGTAAGATTAAAATATTTTGTGAACTGTTTTCAGAATAAAAATGTATAATAGTAGTAAAGTTAGTTAGCATTAGGCTATAACATTTTGAATAATAATACTTATTTGGGGCATTAAAAAAAAAAATTATTAAAAAGAGACAACGCCGTCCAAAGCTCCCATCAGTGCGACAGTAATCAGACTCAATGAGACAGTGAGTTTCACTGATGCCCAGCTGGGGTGCACCACTGACTGAAAAAGGAACCCAATCAATCATGATGAAAAGTAAAGCTTCCTGTGGCACCATGGCGTTTTGAAAAAGAGACACTCACTCAATTACTTTCAATGTTTTGCAAAGATGAAAATGAAGCCATTTCACAAGGCTTCAAGAGATGTGATGTTTTGCAGCTGTGGGTGGCTGATGAGCTGTTTATCCACAGAAACTCATCGCAAAATCAAAAAGAATTAGTGTGGCATTTTGGCATATCAGTGAGAGGTGCAAACGCGCAGTAAAAAGGGGAAAAATATGAACGATTTCTGTTACTGGTCTCGCATAAACATTTTCAGGATTTTGTCTCACCTGAGCTATGCCTCCAACGAATTTGGTCTTTACCACCACGCTGTCATCTTCAGACTTGTCAAATGCTGCTTTCTGAGCCGCCTTCACCAGGTTGTCTGAAGCTCGCTTCACTGCGTTGCCAGCAGCCTTCAAACAGATCATCTCAAAGTTAGCATGCATACAATCTGTGTGTACACAGTTCCATGGACACATTCAAACTTTTTTTTGTCTTTCAGTGTTACCTGTAGTCTCCTCATGGCTTCAGAATCCTGGTCAGCCTTCACCTTGCAGGCCACCAGCAGCTGAGCCGTAGAGGCTGCAACCTGTTTGGCTGAAGAGATGAGCTTCTCTTCGCTGGCATGGCCCTGCACTGAGGCGTTAGCGGCCTCACACAGGCTACTGGTTGCTGCCGCTACCATACGTGCCTACAGCAAGAAACAAATCCACACATGCTCTATGGTTGAGTTTACATTTTGTATTAATCTGGGTAACATTAACAATGTTTATACAGCATGTATACATTTGTAAATGTGTTGAAGGGAACTTACAGCTGATATAAGACCCTGTGACCACTGGCCGTCATCCACTGCATTGGCCAGATTGGATCCTACCTGAAGTTGACATTGGGTAAAAAACATAATGTATATGTTGTTTTATATTATTAGTAATGTATAGAATCTTGCTGAGTGTCTGAGAAGGTGTGTTGACTGACCTTGCCTTGTGCCACCAGTTCTCTCTGAGCGGCTGATGCAGATTTAACAAGAGCGCTAGTCGCCGCAGCGATAGACTTTGCTGCTTCTAAGATCTGCTCCTCAAAATCCAGCGTCTCATCTGCCTGCTGAAAGTAAAACCACATATTTAGACTTTAGCATCCTACCAGGTCAACTAGGGCCGTAACCAGGATTTTATAAATACTAAATCGTGATTGTGGGGTTTGTCATTAACTGTTTGACTGTATTCTCTGTCATTTTACTCCCCAACATGATGGTCTAAATGCTGTTTCAAAGCCTTTTCTACACTGCCAGGAATAAACTTCTGGTGGGGAAATATATTTATTAATAGGCCTAAATGAAGTCGAATTTGCATACAGAGAATATAAAAAGTATCCTGTAAAACATCCAACAAGTAATAATTTGTTGTAGTATGTAACCCCCTCCCACTTCCTAAAACTCACAAAATACTGTGTGCATGACCTCATTGTCCTCAATGGTGGCTACTCCCTTGAGCCTAACCTATCATGTTCAACTTTCTTTCACAAAAAGCACAATCGAACATGATATCCCAATTCCCAAACCTGGAATTAACACCATTATGAAGATCCCAGTGCATCAGTTCAGAGACAGTTAACACATCTCTGCCTTAGCAGTAAACAGCATGTGACTGACCAGAGACCTCCATAAACACATAAGGCACACGTGGCTGGAGACAGGGCGGGACACTGTAGGAATATGTTTGATATATAGTTGGACTGAATAACAACCTAATATATCAAACATATCAGACAGAGCCCTGCAGAGAAGGCTTCCAGGTCTACAACGGCTTAGAGAAGGAGGGGGAGGCAGGGCAAGGAGGCATGCTGGGAGCACAAGAGCCCTCCCTCCTTGTAGGGTGGGAGGGATGAAGGAGCAGAGAGGAAAGTAAAGAGTAAAGAGGAAGAAGAAGGAGAATCCAAGCTGTTTCAGACAAATAACACCTGTTTCAATCTGATGGGGTATTTTACAGACCTTAGGGTAGCTTAATGCTCTAAGATTTATATGGGGTAGTTTTTAGCTCTGTCTTTGGGGAAAAAAACTAAGGGTCAAACATTGTGATTTCAAATAATCATATCACTCTAAACTATAATTATGTGTGCACAGTACATGAACATAGACGGATGGACAAATGTTTTAGCTAGTTTCTAAATTTTGGCGATGGTAAGGCATGGTCATAAAAAAGTGTGTCCTCACTCACATGAGAGAATAAACAGTAGAATTCAGTATTGGGTAAAGCTGATTTAGATCACTAGAGGGAGACACTGACATCTAAAAAAAGGCAAAGCCTTTCACTCACTAATCCCCTTTCATAAACACAAAGGTCCTCATAAATACAGTCTGTAGCCGTGGAATTATAGTATGAGACAGAGCATTATATGGGCTTTATTAAAAGTGGGGCAACCAAAATATACTTTAATGTATATCATATGTGCATAGGGGTGAACTGAAAGGGCTTTATTAAAAGTGGGGTAACCTAACAATACTTTAATGTATATCATATGTGCAGAGGTGTGAACTGACAATCACTCTGTGTATAGGAAGAGGTTTAGAAAAGGGGAGAAAGCACTACAGGCACAGAAGGAAGAGCACTAGGGTCCAACTATACAGTCTCCAGAGACAGATAAACAAACAACACAATCATGCAGTGGCACACCACAAACACAACCCTGTACTGAACATAGAACAGCATAAAAGTCACGCCACTTTCCAAAGGCACTATCACTACCATCTCCCATCTTTTGGCTATTTTCTCTGTGTATTATGCGGTAAAGTTCTTTAAGCAATACCACCGTGTGGGGGGGGAGAAGAATAACCTCTGTAATAACCCCTCAGTTTAGTTTAGAAATGAGGAACACTGCAATAAAACAAAGGAAATAAGTTCAATTAGACAGAGGCCCTTTCTTTCGCAAAGGGTCACAACAGTTCATCACACATTTTTAACTTATTCCAACATAAGCTTGAGTTAAATGCGTCTCCTTGGCAACAAAACTCAAAATATCAAAATAACCAAAAGTGCCTTTGAAGAAAGTTTTCCCGACGTCATATGTTAGCTCACCGGACCAGCTGTCTGAGTCAACATATGTGTAAGGAAGAAAAAATAATTTCTCTGTTAATGACATGATAGCAGCTCAGTCACTGAAAAAGATGACCACCTCTAAGTCAATGTCACCTTTTCCTACCTTCGGCCCACATCGTCTCCCTGCTGATTAACGGCAGAAAGTTGTGTGTGAGTTTGTGTGAACTGAAAAGGGTTGAAATGGGCACGTTTACCTTGGGCTTGGCTCTGGGTTTCAGCTGCTCTAGTTTCTTGGCTGCAGCTTCAATGGACGCTGCTGCTCCGAGGAGCTCAGTCTCTGCGATGACAGTGGGGTCCTCAGGGTCCACACACTCGGAGCCTGAAAGCGACCACCAACACATACTCAAACGTTGGCTTTTTTAGAACAGGCTCTCAACATTAACACCAGTGCAATAATTCTGGTGATGACATTTACTGTACTTTTATGTAACAAGAGGCCAAAATTATGCTTCAATGATCACTCATTCACACAATCCAGGCATCACAAAGATGATAAATCTCCACCTACTTCAGCTGCAGCAAAGCTCATCAGGTCTAAACACTCCAAAGAATTGTTTGCAGTATGACAGTAATGCCTCAAAGTTAAATAAGATAAACTAAAAGTAAGAAGAAATGCACATTTGATGGATCATTGTCTTTTTTATATAGGTTTGTAAGTGCCCATAAAACAGAGCTGTTTGGGAACAGCTTGGTAAAGCAGATGGAACGATGTTTTCATAGATTACGTTGAGCTCTGGGGAAATCTGTTCTGCAACCCCACCCCCAATCCGCCAACTCCACTACCCCCTTCTGACTCTATGAAAGGTGATCTGGAGGAGCAAAATACACCATATCCCACTTACCTCCATCTGAGGCAGCAAGGGAAGAAAGGGGGAGAGAGAGGGAGAGAGCACATGGGACATTAGAGAGGTGAAGTGGACAGCCCCGCTGAGTCTCAGGGTATACACGGAAATCTAATTCTCATCCAAACACAATCTATTACTCCTGTCAGATGCAGCAGTGCAGCTTCTATAGGAAACACTCTGTGTCATAACTAGCCTACAGAGCTTAACTTGGAACAATTTGCACGGCAATCACTCTACGGTGGGTATTTTAATATTGTAAAGGGATTTTCATGACCTATCTTTATTAAGGACACAAGACAGTTTGGTGGCTTGACTCAATAACACCATAATATAATTCATGCACAAGAGGATTAGGACTCCTTTGCATAATCTCTAACATCTCCACAATCCTCTCATCCTTTTTTTTTTTTTTTATTTTTTTTTTTTTACATTTTATATAATTGAGTTGTCTCCTCATGGAAAGCCTCTTACTTCCAACCATTGTACTGTTTAGTAATGTACTGCAAACACTTAAACTAAATATACACAGCTTTCATGTGTGTTAAGTGGTCCATATAATCCTGACATCAGTCAGAATGGGGTCACCAGTAACTAAAGGTGGTCAAGCCTAACTTTTGTGTGTCACAGTGTGTGTGGCCTCACCTTTCATGGCCTCAGCTGTCTGGACGAGCTCTGTCACACACGCTGCCACATGCTTCGAGTGTAAGGCCAGCTGCTGCTTCTGCTCGGGCATGGGCCTGTGCAGCACCTGAGAATAGAAGAGAGCCCAACACACACACAACACACACACACACACACACACACACACACACACACACACACACACACACACACACACACACACACACACACACACACACACACACACACACACACACACACACACACACACACGAACAAAGTAAATGCAATGTAAAAGATGAATTACAGGGCAAATAATACTCTATTTCTAACATTCACATGGCTGCCAGCGATAGCTGACAAAAAAAATAATCGGTTCTGTAACAATTTCTGTAAAAAACAAATAGCTTGGCAACACTTAATTATTATAATTGTCAAACAAATTATGACAAGGTAATTTTAGTGGTTGGCAGAATCAACATGATGTACTCCCAATTATGGAAGAAAGATACAAATTAAGTTACTTAATACAGCAATTAGCAACTGTTACATGGCAACACACTTGTCTTAACATAACACATGGGGAGTGTTATGAACTACAGAGTTTAATGAAAACAATTTTTTTGCTGATTTTGTTTTTAATTATTATTATTTTTTTTTAATATGTAGATTTAAGCAACAAGGTGCTCACAACAAGCCTAAATAAAAGACCAAAACTAACAATGTGTAGCTTATTCGTTCCTTCAAAGACATCAATCTTTTAAAACAGGCCAATATGTAGTTTCATATTTATAAAAGGCTGAGTAATTTCCTAACACAGCTGGGTACTGTAGTTTTTTAGCACATATTACTCAGAGTATTTACAGCAGCAGGACCATGTACAGTATGTGGGATTGAGCCGAAAAAAAACTGCAGTGTTCATGTTATTGATAATGAAGAGCAAATCACCCAGTGCAACAGTGTAGCTCATGTATCTGTTTTTAATAGTTTCTGGACAATATCAGAGGTCTACATTTAGATAATACTTGTTTGTAGTATCAATTAACTGTTGGTTTATGATTTTTTTGTGGGATTTGTTGTAAATGAGAAAAACCGTGATAGAATTTCACCAGACTTATTCTTTTAGTTGAGGTGATGCTACAGTAAACGCAGGCATGACTGACAGGAAGCCAGGAACATTTGTTCAAGCATCTGAGGATTTCATCCTGCAGATAAGACCTGTGAAACCTCACTTGGTAATAGTGAATATCAGGATCCACACACACACACACACACACACACACACACACACACACACACACACACACACACACACACACACACACACACACACACACACACACACACACACACACACACACACACACACACCACATTCTTTATTCATTAAACATGTGATTCATTCTAACCTGCAGAACTTGCTCCAGAAGGTTGATGTATCCAGCAGTGCACTCAGAGCCGTACTGCAGGGCCTTGCTCCTTAATTCCTCGCCCACTTCTGGGTGGCAAGCTGCTTTCTGGAAGGATGAGAAAACAATGTTGTATGGTGAATTTAAAAAAAGGATACAACAATTGTATTTGAATGTTAACACATGTCCTGATATAAAGGTCTGGGATATGCACATTATCTCGTGCCAATCACAAACCACATTCATAGCGAATAAAAACTCTGATTCTGAATTCTCACTAATGTGTTTATAATACCTTGATATTCAAAAGCATAGCATACAATGCTGTAACCCTTATGTTTTTGTCTTGTTAGGGCTTTACAGTCACTGAAGGACATCCTGACTGATGTTCCGCTGCACGACTTTGAAAAGTGAGTTAGTACCAGCGGGAGCAGCCGTAAAGTAGACTAGACTCTAATGTCCTATCTGCTCTCAGCAGGCTGGGCTCACATGTTCCCTGGCAGCCCAGTGATGTCTGTGTGAGGCCTGTTCTGGCAGGGCAGAGTGGATTAGCACCTTGCAGGTAGTCAGCATATCGGATATGGCTTTCCGGCTCAGGTTGGCTGTGGCGATCACATCGTCCTGCTGAGCAGAGTTGCCTGCAGCCACTGCCTTGGCCGTTGCTATGGTGATGCCCTTTGTCATGCGGATGAACTCCTCGGGTGTGGTGGACTTGTCTGGGATGTCCTTGGACTGGAACACCTGACATGACGGAGACCCACAGGCACAGGTAGTTGGGTATAGGCATGACAGGGACTCAGATAAGCTAATATAGATGGGAACATTCTCAGAGAAAAAATGAAGAAGTGTACAACAAGTGAGGCAGACAGGACATCTCGATAAAGGTAGCTGCATAACTAGGAGTTTGGTAGACTGTGTTGAATTTGGCTGGAGCTCTTGGCAAAGCCTCCTCTCGGGCTGGGGGTCCTCTGTTAAGGATTAGCAGTAAATTACAAATAAACAAGCTCTTGAAATCTTCTTCCTTTCTCACTCTGCATGCGCCGGCTACTCAGACACTGATAAGAGCTGTGAGAAACCTGCAGGGGCTGAGAGGGAAGGAGGAGGAAAGGAGCTGGACAGATAATAAAAGGAAAAAGAACAAAAAGCTCCCCTGTTATGTTCAGAATAATAGACATAGATATCCCTGACCCTCTTTTCAGAGAGGCTGTGTCTCATCAGTCGACTCTCAAAAGACCATAAAGAAGAGGTTCGGCCTGTGAGGTGCTCTTACTGTCAGCTCCTGCTTGATGCACTCAATGGTGGCCTCCAGTGCCCTGGTCCCGCGAGTGGCTTCATCTTCCACTGCCTTCACTGTTTTTAGAAGAGACGTCACGTTGGTCACCATGACCTGTCAAATGAAGGGAGACATGATGAGGCTCACAGTCAGACCAGCAGGTGGAGCTCTTTCTCCTCAAACATTACATTGCCAAATTACTTTGGCCTCCTCCTTCACTGACTCTATTACAGTGAATAATGGTTCCACGTGTTAAAGGTGCTTTTCTAATGAAAATGAAAGATCAGCTGCTGAAGAAAGAGAAGACTGAGGGATGCATTTCAAATTAAATCAGGATGATTTACTACTTGTAATACAGTTAATTCACCGACACCTAGAACAATTCAAGTTTTATTCATGGTGATGCATTTTGTTTTGCCAGTACTGCATTCAGTACAGTGTACATTATTAGGTTAGGAATTCAAGCAACATGATCGCTAGGAATTTGAGAGGGTCCCATTTGGAGGTCACCATATGTTGGAGGAACAGAGACAATCTGTCAGCATAACCAGGTCCATGGGTGGCCCTAACTCCATTTAGATGAGAAAACATGAGAAACCCCATGCAACAGTTAGAGTTACATGCTGCGCTTGGGATGATTGTTGTGAGAACAATAAATAAATAATATGAGGAGGAAGACTAGCAAATCTTTGGTTCAGAGGTATCTGAGGCTCTGTCACTGATTCAATACTTTGATCTTTGTTTCTCTATTCAAGTGATCACAGCTGCACCATGGTTAGATGCAAAAAGTCTGATCTGTTTTTATTCTTCAGCAGTTGGCAGGTGTGACAGTAAATGATCGACAGTCATGACGATCAAGAGTTAAATAAAAACTTGCATTGCTGAAATCAATACACAGCTAAACCAGATATGGCATTTGTTACTTTGTTATAGCGGTGTATTCTTTTACCTTGGCAGCGCTCTTCAGCTGATACATGGACGGGTCGTCTGCTGGCTTGCCGGCAGCACATTTGGTGGCGCTAATGAGTTCGGCCAGAGCCTTGGCCACATCTCGCACCGCGTTTATCAGAACCACCTGAGGAGATAGAGCTGCAGTCAATATGGCACAATGGCCAGAGTAAAGGTTTATCAGTAGCACCCTGGGGAAAGGATTTAACACTGCAGCCCTTATCACTCCCACCTAGTCATGATACTTCAGACTTAGTGAAGGGCAGAGATAGAGGCAAACGCACAGAGGAAAGAGGAAACACAATGTGTATACTATCAGATGAATCTGCAATTACACAGAGAATCTAATCCTCGGTGTACAGCAAGGTAGAAGACACTCATTATGAATGACTCATATTTCAGTATAGTATAATAATTTATTATAGATGGTTCAAGTTCTGTGCAGCTGAATTAAGTAAATAAGTAATAACTGAGCTTTGCTGGAACACAAAGGCGTACAACTGTGACTACATATGGCTGAAACATATGTGGTTGTATTAGACATTCTTTTGTTTGAATGTCTTTCGGAGTTTCGTCACCTGTGTCTCTGGGTTCTCAGAGCCCATGCTGGTGGCTCCCATTTTGACCACCTCAGTGAGCTGGGTGATGGTCTTGGCTGAGGACTGTGCAGCCTGGGCCAGTTTCTCCTGGCTGGATGCGGCTCCAGCAACGAGCAGTTTGGTGTCCTCCACCAGTGCCTTGGCTGTCTTCAGGATGCTCTCCCTGGGGGACGGGACACATTGTGTCACAATCTGCATCACAGTCACGCTCAAGTACCAGCAAAATGAAAGGAAGCTGTTGCTTTTTAACAGAATGTGTGTTTAGTTAGGACAATTTTCAATTTACATTCATTATGTGAAATGCATCTGCATACTGAGCTTTATTGACAAAACTGCACTTCCCCTGAGTGAGTCATCAAAAGAAAAATTAAGCTCTGATGTTAGGGTGTAAAAACCTAACAACTTAAATCTTGGTAAGTTAACTCACAGCAAACCTATGTTGTATTACCCATGTACTCACGGCACCTATTAATCATATGCTCACTTTTAACCATCATCTCTTTTTAGGTGATTAGAGGTTTTCATTTAACATAATGTCTTGGTCAAGGTGATTGCACCTGTGGTCAGCAAATGACTCTTCATTCTCAGGGCTCAGTGTTCCAGCTGAGGCGAACATGATGGTGGTGTCCAGGTCAGCGATGATGCCAGAAACAGCGCTGGCTGCTGTGATACAGGCCTGGGTGCCTTTGTTCCCCGCCTGCAGTGCTGACAGTACCAAAGACACCTGGAACATGTGAAGCATACCATTAGATATGCAGAGAGGTCCTTCAAACATATTGTTGTCAAAGGTGTAAAAAACAGCTAAAAATAACCCTAGTTTCTGCATGCCGAGCACATTTTTAATGATTAATCAGCAGCTTTTACTCTTTATTGGATGTTGGCGGAGCATTTATAAATCAGGCGAGAGAAGTTGCAAATGTTTAGAGCGAAAGATCAGGATGAGCTTGTCCTTGGAGGACGCTAGGAAAAATAAAGACAGCAGGGTTTAACATGCATCAAATCACAGTCTGCTGCACAATCACATTAAGCGAATGAGCCTGACTGCATATCTCACATCTCCCCTGAAGACTGCTGTTTGCCTATCCCTCCTAAACAAATGGAAAGGCCTGACAGGTACATCTCAACAAGGCACAGGCTTTACGTATCAGCAAACGTGAGACCAGAAATGTTTCAAGATTGGTATGAGCCCTGAATCAAGGCATAGCCTCACAGTGGCAACAAAAACAAACCTGGCTAGCTGCTGCCAGGGTCGCAGCAGGGAGACATTAGTATTATCATTACCTGTGCAGCGTGAGGGTGATCAGGAGAGCATGCTCGCATGACCTGCATGACTGGTGCAATAATACAGTTAAGCACCAGTTATTAACTCCTAAAATAACATACAGTACAATAACCCTATAGTCTTCTGACACTATACCAGTTCAATATCAAGGCTAAACCTTAATAATAACCTGTATAAACTGTCAGCTACGGTACAAAACAAACTGCTTCTTCTTAAGCCTTGCAGTTGCACACACTTATATGTTCTCTATCACTTTATTTAAATAGGTATATATACAGCAACTCTACTGCGAGATGCATGACATATTTCAATAAAAATGCTAACGTTGAGTTAATGCTATATATATATATATATATATATATATATATATATATATATATAAAGCTTCCTTCTGCAAGAGTTAAAGATGCTGTTTACCTTCTCTGTGACTGCTCGGGCACACTCGATGAGCTCCCTTTTGGAGAAGCTGTCAGTGGGGCTGAGCTGCAGGGCTCCAGCCTTCTGGACCATGTAGATACAGCCGTGGCCCAGCTCTTGCACCCGTGTCTTTATCTGGAAACCAACCTGAAAGCATAACCAGACCATCAACTTACAACGCATCCATCTTCCCATTTGAGTCACTGTACTACACAATTACAAATTGTACAAAAGTACAATCATGTTATGTCTCTTGTCCAGCGGATTATTTCAAGCACCCTCAGACAGGGAATGCTGGCACTACACCTTTAATGTACAGACTGAGATTCACAGGTGGGTGGTACTTCATTATAAGCATCACTATAAGCTTTAAGACTTGTAGAGGCACAATGTTGCTATGGTAACCAGTAGAGTTTCCAGCAGCCTGTTATATACAAGATATTGATAAGAGCTGCACGCTAATTAGTGCAATGTTTCCACACATTGCTGTCCTCTGGACTAGACAGAAAAGCTTTAAGAAAAGACTATGTGAATGCTGAGAGCAATGGATGCTGGAGGGGTATATTTCGGTTTGATCTCACACCCTTGAGCAAGGGGTGTCATTTCAAAGAACAGCAAACATCTGCTCTGATCAGTCGGTGAGTGAATACCGTCTGACATTTCAGGGGCACAATTGCGAAGATATATAGAGCTTGATGTGTTAAATCTTTCATAAGGAGTATGTCATTTCCCCCACATACTCCATAGGACAGAGACGTGGCTTCTCACCTCCTCTGGCTCTGCAGTGGCTGCAGCGAGCCGTCCTTGGTGTGCTAGCTGTCCATAGTCCACCGTCACCTGAGAGGCAAGGCCGCCAAGCTCTTCGGGGCAGGTTACTGACTTAGTCATCTGGCGACAGAGAGAACATACATCATCAGCAGAGGCAGATTAATGTTTCTCTAGCCCTACTGACAAATATTGTCATTGAAGATTGGAAATGTAATGGAAAACACACAGAGTCATGAATATAATGCCTTAGTGCACTCACCATCTCTTGCGCAGTGATAGCGATGGCCTTGGAGAACTTCACCATGGTGGTCTGGTAGTCAACAAAGGAGCCCTCAGGTTCAGGCGGTGTTCCTTCATCCAGCTGTGAAGATCAGCCCTTTAGTACTTACCTATCCATAGTACATAGTATACATAGCTATCCTATGTGGTTTTACATTTGGTTCTCCCATGTGCTGTATGTGAGACTTTGATTTAGTTTGATAACACTTGTAAATAAAGCATACTGTAGTATAAAGGGTTTTGAGGTTTTAATTAATTATTCTATTAATTGTTAATAATTGTTTCATCATCCTTTAAAGGCCTGGTCTAATAGCTCAGCTACAGTAAAGCTTCTGTAAGAAGCTGTGAATTTATGTATGACTATATTCTGCATTCTGTGTTATATTATGAATGAATATATAGATAATGCATAACATGCAGAGATTTGGTTTGCCAGCATACAATGAAGTGAAGGATAATCACTTGCCAATGCAGCTTGCTTTGTTTTTTTTTTGTGCAGGTATTATTAATCGACTCCTCCCATGGACTTTTTGATCCCTCTCGTTTTTGGGAGAAAGCTACCGACCAAACTACAGCCCGAACATTAAATCTGTTGGGGCAATATATGGTCCAATATTAGCTATCGCAAAGCTATCTATCGTACAGTATGTGTTGAAATTGAAGCCCAGAAATGCCCAAGATATGTTTTATCAACAGTGTCTCCATTATACCGTTTGTCCACCAGAGAGCACTGACAATTGTATTTTTTAACTGAAAAATATCCGGCTAGGTAAATATCTTGGTCACAGTTCATTAATAACCAAATTTAAGAAATCCTCCTTAAAACGTAATGTTAGGTGCTAATGTGCAAATGAATACATTGATACATTATAGTTATCAGATTTTTGAACACTCTATTACCAATATTGGTATCAAAATCCAGTATCTGACACACTATAGACCAAACATATAAAGTGCAGTACATTTATGATGGCAAATTGATGGATGTTGATGAAAGAATTTTGGATTTTCCTACATTACAATAAACTATCATCAGCAGCTGCCAATGTTAAGTCATTAATAAAGTGGCTTTGACGCTACGTAGCCCTTATCTAAAAGGGACATTATTGTAGGGGATAGTCCAAACGTAGGTTGATTAAATTAAGAGCAACCACAAAGATAAATCGACTATGCTGGCAATACCAATGTTGGATGCACGCCATTTGGTAACCAGTCCTTTTTATAGTACAACTTGTTAATTGATATATAATTCGTTAACAATTTAAAAGCCATTAGTGAGAACATATAAAACTTTTTTATGTATGCATTCTTGTAAAATGGTTCCACTTTATATATGCTAATGGTGTTTTAATGATGGCTGTATGTATATGTTAAGTTAGCTGAGGGTGAAAAATAAAAAATTAAAAACACAAAATAAAAATGAAGGATAAGATCTGAGCTATATGTGTGAGTATGAGCAGGTTATCATCAATTATTAACCGCACAGTGACATGTCCCCCAGCAGGCTGAGTGACAGTGAACATCACCAGTGGGCTGTGGATTTAAAACTTGTCATCTACTGGACTAATGAGAGTCACTGACAAGGACACACTCTCGGCACACTCGCTGTGGAAATGCTCTTACAGAGGAAAGCTCATTTTGCCTTCAGACAAATGATGGGGAATAAGTGTCAACCTGAAATCCATTTCAAACCACCTGAGCAGACTTCCCATAATCACACACACACACACACACACACACACACACACACACACACACACACACACACACACACACAAACACACACACACACACACACACTCGTTCTCTATCACAACATACACAAACCCAACCTTACTCACCCTGCCCATGGCCTCAGCGATGGACTCCACCATGCCCCCGACCATGCCCCCTTCACTGGCCGCCTCATTCAAAGTCACCATAATGTCGTCCACGGCCTCCTTCATCAGCTGGGCTGCTTCAGAGATGGCATCGTGGGTGTGGGATGCCTGGGGACACAGTCAGCTGATTAACGCTTCTGTGACACTGTCTTGGTCTAGCCAGAAGGAAATTTATCAGCATTACAGCAGCTCTAGAGTGTCCCTACAGCTGGAAAGTATGCAGTGTCTAATTCAAACACCAAATTTGAAATTTAACCAAGTTCACAGGCCATGTGTTTGATACGAGAAAAAAGAACATATAATAAAGAATTTACAGAAACTGAGGCAGAAGATAGTTATTCATGATCCTCTTAAAACGAAACTTGACTGCTTTGCTGTCTTGACCTGCTGAAATTCAGCTTAATAGCTCAGGTCACCCATGAAATGGTGGCCATGGCAGGCTAAACACACTGTAGCTATATGAACTGCTTAGTACCTTTGGATTCCCCCCGCCTTCCTTGGCAGCATAGAGCATCTGCAGCGCAGACTCAGACAGGGTCTTGGTCTGGTCTAGGATGGTCATCTGCTGCTGGTGATCATGCAGCTTAGAGGCGAGGCCCACTGATGCCACAATGAGTGGATCGAAGTAACTTGCCAGCTGGGTCACCTGGGAAAACGAGTGGAAGAGAACTGTTTGAGGAAGGATTGGATCACAAGATAGATAGATAAAATATACAGAATTGGGATTTCTTTCTAAATCCAGAGGGGATGAAGGGATATATGGTCAGACCATCACCTTGTGTCCTAGTTGGGCAGCTTCGCCTCGGGCCGCGGTGGAGACGGGATCAATCAGATGCCCAATCTCCTGCACAGAGGATGTCAGCTGCTCCTGGAGCGCCTGGAGAGTTACAACGGCAGAGAATTATGATATAAGTCACAACAGAAAGACTACAGATTCCATTAGGCTCTTTCTGTCGGACAAGACAGAGGTGATGGGGTACTTCAACTCACTTCCATGGAGATATCATCTCTGCAGGGCAAGGTCTGCCCAACTGCAGCTAGGGAAGCTTGCTCAATGTCCCGGATACACTTATTGATGTTATCAATGGAGTAGTCACACTCCCTCTGTCCTGGTGCCTTGTCCCTATCATCAGAAAATGTTACATCAATACATTTTATATTATTATGCAAATCAATATAAAATACATGTATAAGTATAAATAATGCAAAAAAACATGGTATGAAATTCGCATTTAATTCACTCAAATAGTTAATATTTATTCGCACATTCCTGACATTGACACCACTTTCATAGATAGATAGATAGATACTTTATTCATCCCGAGGGAAATTTTAGGCATCCAGTAGCTTAGACAATCATAACACAACAAACACACATACACACATATATCTCCCATACATAAAAATCACAGTGATTACTAAGGTCTGGTATGGACTGACCATGTAATGCAATGACCATGATAAGGTGCTATGATAGAGTGTGTGCAAATTGCAATCAACTCTCTCTCGCCACTCAGTTGAAAGTACGTATTGCAGCTACGGTAGCCGTCACGCTTCAAAAAGCGAAAGTGTACAAAAGGCCGTCCACAGTCGTGGTTGTTGGAGTGCATGTTGGACAGTGGCGCGGACGCGCGCTTCACACCACGAGCGGGCACGCCCGCCACCCGACGGAAAGGAGAGAGAAAAAAAAAGAGACTGCAGCGGCCCGGAGGATAATTGGGATTTGGTGTGTGCGTCCAAAGCAGCTCCAATATTCACTCTTTTTTCTGATGACGCCAGTCTCTTGCTCTTTTCAATATCCGTATTCTTAGAAGAAGAAGACTCCTGTTCCTGAAATTTGGATTTTGAATATGTGTGGTCCTCCGTGTTTCCTTCTTCAAACTTGCCAGGTTGGGAAGCTACGATACCCATTAGCAGCAGCTGTGAGTCAAAAATGTCAATAATAATAATAGTAAATTGAATTTATATAGCGCTTTTCATAGACTCAAAGTCGCTTGACGGCAGAGCAGTATAGCCTGTATGTCCCTTATTGGCTAATGTATTTCAAGATGGCGCATGACTATGGAGAGTCTACCCCAGTTCATGCAAGCGCAAATGTAAAATTTTCTGCCAATAGGACTACTTGAAATTGATGGTGGTGGTCAATAATCATAAAAAAGGACAAGTTTGTGAAGGGCAATACAGATTTTGATAATAAACAACTCAAATGTTAGACAATGGGGCTTTCAGAAATATCACATCTGAAAGCAAAATATGGAGCTATAGCCAGCAGCCAATTAGCTTAGCTCAGCATAAAGACTGGAAGCAGGGGGAAACAGCTAGCACCTCTAAAGCTTACTGATTAACACATTATATATTGTTTGTTGAATCAGTAGAAAAACTGAAACATAGAATTGACAAGTTGTGGTTGAACATAGGGTTTTGTGCAGGATTATTTTTTGTCTGGGAGCAGTGGGGTCTTGTCATCAGCATAAGGTTGCAAGGCAACCAGCGGACACTGCTTAGCCTAGATAATCTTTTTGCTTTTGTTTCATATTTAGCAACAAACATGAGATTGGCATACATACTTGAGCTTCTGCGAGAACTGTGTATGCATCTGATTGGAGGATGATGACAAAGACAGAATTGGTTGGGGCACTATGTGCTGCAGAGCCACCATGGCTCATCATCTCACCACTGCTCTATAGTGTTCACTAATCGATTACAAGGCAGCGGGAATCTCAGCAGATACAAACTAATGTGGCAATTTATTGCTTAGCTGAGCAGATATAATAAACAGAATAAGCCCTCTGGCTTCAGAAAGTATTTTTTCCTCTAACTGTGAACAAACCATTATAAACTTTGATTCAGGATAATCCTGCAGAGACAGATGTGGCAGTAGGTGGGATTACTACCAACCTGATGGAGGTGATGAGACTCTTGATGGAGTCAGAGACTGTTCTGGAGTGGCCGGCCAGTATGGACCATGTGGGAGGATCTTTGGGGTTGAGGACCAGCGAGCGGGCTGTTTCTAAAAGGTAAGTTGAGCTATCGAGCATGGAGCGGGCTGAACGCACGATAGGCTCCTGAGCTGCTGAGCCCTGTGGAAATGAAAACATAATGCAGGTGAAACAACAGCCTAGGTAGCAGCTCAACAGCAAAGAGCTTACCACAATGGTATGACAGAGTTGTTAATATTCCTTGACTACCTTGGAGAGATCAAAGGTGCAATCAACGGGAGGGATGAGATTAGAAAGGCGCTTTACACAGATGCAGGAAGAAACACCTTCAGTCTTTATGATCCGAGCCAAAGCCTCCCTCGACAATTAGATTAACAAGCTGAAGATTAGAGCAGCTGTGCTGAGAAAGAGTGCCATTAAACACTGCCCTCCGACAGATTACAGCCATAAAGCTTTTAGAGGACTGTGTGAGAACTGTTACATTCAGATTGAAAAATAAAATTCTGTCTTTCTCTTTGAGTCTTTTCTTGACATTAAAAAAGGGAAAATTGGACCATTAATCTGACCCCCCCCCCCAATATTCGCTGTACAAACCTTTCTGTGTTGGCTCATATAAAAGTGTCTGTTTAAAGAGGATTGAGTGCAGTCACAAAAGATTCATGACATCTCTCTAAAGAGTAGCTTTGGCTCTGTAGGATGCGTGGGGGAATAAATGACTAATTGGAGGACCTGATGAAAGATTGCCTTTCATTTTCATTCAGCTAAATCATTAGGAACTGCAGAAAAAATGAAAAAGAACATTCCAAACGGAGCATTACAAACATCAAAATGGATGAATACCTCATTGCTGATTTGCGCTGGGATGCTTGCAAACTCTGGGTTGTTGGCAAAGGTGGACAGGTTTTCTACAGCCTCAAGGAGTGGGGTTGTAGCAACACGGCATCTGTTTCTGTTGTCTTCCGAAAAATCCCCATCTAAGGCCTGAAACAAGTCAACAGCATGTGAATGTGAATATCTTTCCATTTTTGTCATAGTTTTGTAAGCGGCTGAATTATACACACATCCACAGCTTCTCTCACATGACGAACAAATTCTGTAGCAAATTTACACTCAACGTTTTGATCAGTTGGGGAGTTGACCTTGATGGTTTTGACAAGGTTGGCCGTGGTGTTGGCCACCTCTTTGGCTGACTGGACAAACTGCCTCCTAGCCACAGGGTTGGAGGTTTTGGAGGAAGCCAGGCGGCAGGCGTTACAGAGAGCTGAGGTGTGCTTGGCTACAATTGTTGCTGCAGACAAGATCTGACAAACAAAGACACACCAACAAATAGGAATCAAAGTTTGAGTATGAAATGAAGCATTCTGGTAGGGTGTGTAGAGTAAATTATTGACGACATTCAGCTCGATTTTAGGTTTTTAAACGTTTAATCGCAGTCACATGAGATCTATATACACTACTGTCCCAAGGGAAGTCCCCATATGCAAGATAATGGTCCTGTAATGTTTTCAAGCCCCACATGGACCTTCTTACCTGTGAGGGACTACTAGCTGGGTCCACTAAGTTCTGACAAGCCATCTGTATAGCCTGGTGGGCCCTTGCAAACTGGATGGGATCCACCAGTCCCTCATGGCCTGACTGACTATTTGGATCAGACACACCTACAAGATATGAGGCCTACAGGGCAAAAAAACAAAAATAAAGAAATACATTAATAGATTAGTTTGCCACTAAATAGGTTCTTTATTGTCCTCCATGATCCCCCTTGTTGTCACAGACAAGCTAACACCCCCCAAGTGCAGTCCACATTCTCTGACTTACATACATAAGTACATGAATAGATACACTACCGAATAACAGGGGAGCTTGCTGCAGAGGGAACACAAGACATGTCAGAGGGTGCCCTTTCCCAGACAAGGTAACTGAATGTTGCATGGAGGTGAGGGTGTTATTTTACAAATTTAGGGATGGGAGTCTGTAAAACCTCCAACAAAACCTGGCTCACTGTCATGGCCAAGTGTCCTGCGCAAGTCTGAATGCCATTTATTATGAATGGATTCCACGTGGACAACAATTTGCTTTCCCTAATTGAAATGCAAGTTGATTAATTTTAAGCATACATTAAAAAAAACAAGTTAAGCAAAAAAGAGTGCAGAAAGCGGAAAGCTCAGATGAAAGCAGAAGTATGGTAACTCAGAGGGAGTAGTTAGTACCGTGTTGTGATCTCACCTGTCCTGCAGCCTCTGTCAGCCCACACAGAGCTTTGGACGCCACGCCCACGCTCTCCCCAAAGGCCAGCACATCACCTGTCTTACAGTGCTGTGAAATACCTGCCATTGACTCTCCTAGGACCTGAGGCATAGGGAAATGGAGAAAAAAACATGTACAAATTAGATATTCAGCTACCCACTACCTAAAATATCTCTGACAGTTAAAGTTATAGTTATATGGTTCACACAATTATTTTTGAAAGCCTGTACCTTCGAATTCTCCATGACGCTCTCAATGCAGTCAAAATAGGACAGTTCGCTGACAGGCTCATTGGGATTATCCAGGAGCCCTCTGACAGCCTGTACACAGACAGAGACGATAATAACTTAAACTACAATGGACACACAACTGAACATTCCTTCTCCGATATTACAATTTATCAGCCACAGCCACTTATATATATATATATATATATATATATATATATATATATATATATATATATATATAAGTAAATGTAGGCTTCAGTATAGAAACATGCTCTGGTTTAACCAGTGTCACTAATGCACTTTACAAAGTACTATAGTTCTGAATTTAATGTACGTCTATAATTAATGGCTCTATGGGAGTAATTAAATGCAAAATAGGTGGAAGGACAGGGTGAACAAATGCATCTAGTTATCCTGATTAAAAACATACAGGCTTGTACAGGCAACAGAAAACAGGCCTAAAGAGAAGGAGAGTCTGTGTGTGGTACAGTGTGTGTGAGGACCGCTACCTCCAACTCCCTCAAGGCGTTGTCACACTCTTTTTGTCCTGCTGCTTGCTGTGTACAGAGCGTGATCAGCTGGTTAATACTCTCTGTCACTGCCCTGAAACACACAGGCAGCCACACAGGCTTTTTAGCTCTCACGTGTCCTCCGCATGCACACACAGCTTGGCTTTACTCACACTCACTCACACATGCTTTTAGCTCCCCTATTCAAGCATGGCACTGCTGGCCTCTCACTGCGATAGGCTAACACACTGCACAGGAGTGCTGAGATTGTCTTGAGTTTGTGTTCAGCCTTGCTGAGCACAGACAGGCCAAAGCCAAAGCTTCCATCTTCCTAATTAGACAGAGAGAAGTCAGTCAGGCCTAAAGCCCTGCGGGACCAGCTGCTGGCTTCTCATTTCGTACTCCCTCAAGCAATGCCGAACAGACACAGCTTGGGAAAGGCACACAGATGCAGCAGGGAGACATTTTGTGACATTTAAGTATAAAATCTGAATTTTTCATAACTTGCTACATGCTTGAATATGGACTTGGATTCATATTTAGGACAACATGGTGTAGTTTATTGGCAAATACTGTATGATATTCATAAAAAGAACAAATAAAGAGAATGTCTGATACATATCAGGCACCCTCTGCATTTTATCGCACCTTGCCGCCACAGCTAGGAGATTCTTAGCATTGGCTGCACCTGGATCCACAGACAGAGACTTGGCAGCCAGCAGCAGCTTACTGGATGCCATGGATATGTTCTTCAGATTACCAATGACTTGGATCTGGTCGTCCTGTTTCTGCACAGGCAAGGAAAAAAATATATACAGGTGATTTTTTAGATGGATTTAGAGAATTTATTGTGTCGGCAACAGCTGTCAAGGGTTAAAGTATTTAAAACAAATGTATTTAGTGTGTCCCTACCACCTATATTCTCTTTTCCTCACTCAGCAGGTCTCTTTGAGCCTGATTAAAGCTTGGGTGTCAAGCTACATCAACTCCAATCCCAGATGATCTTTCCAAATTAATGAGCAAAATAACCAGAACAAGAACATCACAAGATCTCATTACTGACTGTGTTAGTGCTCTTGGTCACAATCATGTGCCTAAGTAAATTAGACGAAGAGGTCTAATTAACAAATGATTTAAATAGCTTAGGTAATAAAGTGACACAAGAATATGCCTCGTCCACTCAGCATTTAAGACTTTTGCGCTTGTCCATCAACGGTTTCAATGCTCCTCTCTGTGTGTAAAATACTGGTGAATAGTGGATTACCATTTACCTGTTTCAATGGAGTGTGGAGGGGGTTGTATGATTATGAAACCTACTTGGGTGTGTCCTGCCATCTCAATGCCAGCATCCAGGAACTCATCAAAGTCTTGGCTGAACTTCCCTGAGGCCGCAGCCAGCTGGCTGCTCGTTCCACGAGAGGAGTGGACGACATCGCCTGCAGAGTGGTTGAGTTCAGCAGCTGTGTGGTTCAGATCACTCTGGGCCTCCTGGAATGTCTTACTGCAGGGAGGGAGCTTCAAAGACAGGACACACACCAATTAGGGCATAGTGTAGTACACAGACTATCAAAAATCAAGTCAAATAGCAATAACCTGTTCCGGAATGGCGTGGTGTTTTAATGTATGTGTTCAGTACAGATGTTTTGTGTAAATACAAATCCACTAAATGTCAAGTAATCCCCAAGTAAAGTCGGGACTCACAATGTCCACCAGCAGCTTCTTGCTGGCCTCACCAATGCTCCTAAGGGCCATGTCAACATCTTTCTGGCCTGGCAGGCAATTTACGCAGTTATTCAGGGAGTGCGACACTGCTTTGGCCACCTGAAACACAGCGCAACGCTCTGTCACTGGACTGCCATTAGTCATTCTAACAATGTGCTACACAATACAAAGTCCCAGAGCAAAGCTATAAAAGGAAAACCATCTCAAATGCAAATTGGGCTCACAGCGGTGCAGAGTAATCCGTGTCACTAATTTATGCTACTGTCACAGATATATGCCAAACAATATGTTTATCCCCTGAAGGGCTGCAGGAGAATGAGCAGTTTTACTCTGGCACTCCTGAGAGAGGAATACCAGGCGAGAGACAGAGCAGAGAGAAAATAGCAACGCTTAGAGGGAATGATTGCTATGGAGAGAAGAAATGTTTACAAATCAGTAGAGGAGAGAAAGAGAGAGGGGCCTGAGGAACAATGTGATGTGAGGTATATAATACTGGGAGCTATGCTACCTGTGCCAGCCTCTGTTGACTCTCAGCATCTCCTGGATGAACGAGGGCCTGATGGGCTTCATGGATCAGCATAGCCGAGCCCTCCATGACAAACTGGGCTGAGTCCAGCATTGCAGCTGCAGCCTGAGGCTCCTTGGTGCTGGCTGCTACACCTCTGGCTGCTTGAGCCAATGTCCTTAAAGCCTGTGCTGTTTCTCTGGCAGCCACACCTGCAAACAACCAGCCACACATTGAAATGATAATGTATCATTTTGATCATAGAGACAAAGAGAATATTATGACGCAAACCAAATAATATCAGTGTAACAACAGCATCAGTAAAAACCAGAAAAGGAAAATACAACCTGTGGATGATATGCATGATCTATTGCACAGATATAAATGAAATAGGATGTTCACATTCTATGGTGTTGCACATTGTTATGTAGTGAGGGTAAGTAACCATGTTTCTGTAGAAATTGAAACTGACGTTTTACTAAACATTAAATTCAATCTCATTAGTTTTACTTTGCAGCAGTCCTATTTATGCAAAACAAACTGAGAGGTATGTGTATTTCCTGTCTTTACTACAGTTTTAATTGCATTGTGTAAATCACCTGGCAGGGGCTAGCCGTACCACACTGAGAACACACTGTGATACTCAAATGCTCTCATTGTTTAAATAAATGAGTTAATATAATAAATATGGCTCCATATGGGAGGTGCCCTTAACTTATTATACACGGAGACGAGAAGAAAAGCAGCAAATTGCATCAAATTGCATTAACCAGCCAAGTGGAGCCATTTGCTGATGAAATGTTAAATCTGATGTAATTAATGAGTAGCGAGGAGCACCGTGGGCCACAGCATGAAGTGCTGCCTGGGAGCATTCATTGTTAGAAATGCTTTTCTCTATCTGTCTTCATCTCTCCTCCCCTGATATCCTCATTCGGACCAGAATTGACAGCAGAACTGCCAAGCCATGTTGGATTCAAAGGGTTAAGTTTAAAGCAATCGTGATAGCACAAATAAAAGAGGTCATCATTTTCTCTGCCTGCTTTATCCTCACACTCCCACTTCGCAGAGTTTAAAGAAACAACCTTTTTCATTAAAAAAATGCATTCAGCAAACCAAATATATTTATTATATCTATCTATTCTGGCAATGTAACTACTCTAGACAGAAGTACATTTTTTAGCTGCGCTCTGTGTAGAATACACTTCTCTTACCTGTATAATGTTCATTGCCCTGTGCGGCACATGTCAGCAACTGGGCCATGGAGGAGCCCACAGCCTTAGACGTACTTCCTAAATCCTGAGCACACTTCTCCAGCTGTGGGAGCGACAGAACACACAAACAAACCATTTGATTCACAGTTGGGATTTTCTCATCATGTAAGTATGTCTACAGTTGGATATCTACAGTATAATGTTTCAATTGAACTTCACAGCAGATGTTGCTATGTACTGACCGTTTCCCCAGGAAGAGGTTTAAGTTGGCTGTCAATGACGGACATCTTCGCATCCTGAAGCTCACTCTTCAGCGTCTGTACAGTTTTGAGGGCTGAATCGATCTCCAAAGGACCACAGGCTTCATGGGCCTTCAAACAACACACATGGATACATTTTACTCACAGGCACGCACCCATCCATTATGGAGCACGGCCAGGATGCCAGCCTACTGTATATGCTGTGCTTGAATGAAGCAGATAGCAACACATTTCCTGCATCAGTGAGATGACTCCTGCTATTCCTAACAGTGTTATGTAAAGATACCTTCAACGTGGCCGTCCTGAGCTCAGCCAGGCAGGTAGCCAAGTTCTTGGCACACTGGCCCAGTTGCATACCAGCTGCCTGGTCAGCCACCGTCGGAACTGCTGACTTTGCAGACGTCACCATCTTACTTCCAGGCTGAGCGATGGTGAGAGAAAAACGACAACAAATTCATAAGCACAAAAGGAGCAGCGGTGTGTGTATCTAATGACAGAGAGTTTGATAATTGCTGACTGTGTCATGGCGAAAGGTCTGACCTGTAAGAAGCTCTGGCTGGCCATGATGAGGGCAAGCTGGGCACCAAGCTCTTCGGGCTGGGCCTGGCTGCTCCTCATCCCCTGCACCAACTGGGGAATGCTATCTGCTACTGCCTGCATTGAACACACCAACAATTAATCCACAGCTTCATATCCACATCATACTGTTTGAAAGAGAAAGGTGCTGCATGTAATATGCATTATAAGGATTGAGTTTTTTAGTACATTATTTTACATTGTTTGAATGCATCAGTAAAAAGAGTACACGATCATACCTTGCAGCTGTGTACTAGCTGTTGGTGTGAGACGGTATTTTTGTTGGAAGCAGCAGCATTTTGTGCAGCTGCGATAGTCTGAGTAGCAGCAGCCGCTGCCTGCTTAGCAGCTATCTGTTCAGAAGACACAAATGGAAATCATTTAGGCTAAAGTAAGAGAGTGGCGCCTGGATGAGAGTAACATTCACTTTTGCTCTGTGCAGTATTAAGCTGTCATGATCTGCACTCAGACAGAGATGTTCTAATCAAACTAAGAGGGGCCACAAACCAAACATTCTGTAAGAGGGAAATGGAATTGCAGTGCTCCTTCGGTTTTTCATGGGATGATCAGCACTGCTTTCCTCTTGCTGTGTTTCCAAAACTAAAGCACTGAAAACATACTGCTTAGCTCACATTAAATCATAGACACAAGACTAGCTTTGAAGTGATGACAAGAATGAAAACAGAGAGAGACGACATTCCTTGTTGAGCGGATAAGGAGGCGAAGATGATGAAAGAGAGCCAGAATACATGATATCATTATACTGAGAGAGGAAAAACAAGACTGAACTGCATGTAGAATTGACATGATAGGTAGGAGTAGAATTTGCTACCTATGGCGTAGCGTCATCTCTATTATTTTATTCCTATTTACTTCTAAATAAAAGCATGTGCAAATCTGCACAGCAGCTGAATGACAGTGTGTCAGGAGACAACATGTAAGCTTAATGCAGTCTTAAGGCCCGACTTTGATAATTGTAGCAGAATCATGACGCTTCATTTGCCTTCATTGGCTCACACATTTCCTTGATGGAGCCAACCATTAGCACCAATAATGTAACCATCTGATGCAAGGAGGCGGACTGAGATATGTGTCTGATAGCAGGCTGATCCCAGCCCTGGGTAATGCATAGTTTATGTGCCTAGGAAATTGAACAGTGGGCGCTCTGGAGCTGAGAGGGGCTAGTCATTAGGGGCAAACTGATACCAAGGGCTAAACACAAATCTTTATACTCAGATAGCTCATTCATAGCTAATGGGATTTATAGCTCACTGCTACGGGAAAAGAGAAATAACACAGGCAAATATAGTAAATGGACCGTATTTGTACAAATGACTGCTTAGGCATTTCATAATTTGCACTCTGGCATGTTTTTCCTTTAGCCTAATGTCTAAACTCTCCTTTTATTTTTACTATGTTTATACTAAAGCGATCACAACAAAATGTGGGAAAGAGATATTTACGTGACATCTTTGCTGGTAGGGAGAAATGAGGAGTATTGTTGCGTTTTGATCAAGGTCAAACAACAGAGAGAGAACATGTTGACTTCAGTGACTCACCTCCAGCCTGTTGACTAGTTTTTTCTTTATCGCGTTCTGAGCTGCAGCATTAGTGGCTACACGTAGCCCCTCAGCTGCCTCTCGGAGCCTCTGCTGCTGGTCCTCATTCTCTGGGTAAGCAGCCGCCCCCTGAACGCACATCAACACACACATACACACACACACACACACACACACACACACACACACACACACACACACACACACACACACACACACACACACACACACACACACACACACACACACACACACACACACACACACACACACACACACACACGACCATGACACGTACATGCAGTGTATAACTATATATATATATATATCAGACCTCAATGAAAGTTTATCAACTCTGGTTACACACATTGTGCAATAGATGCAAATAGGCATTTAGCTCTGTCTGCTCTCTGGCAGTTTCCAAGGAGACCGTCAGTGCCCGATTCCCACTTCCTCTTTGATAATGGCAGTGATGTGGTGATTAATGTGTCACAGATCAAAAACATCTCATTTGCCATAGGCAGCATTTCACTTGCCTGGGTATTTCACAGACATAGTATCCTGCTCGACAGTGCTAGGGGCTTATTAAGAGCCACTGATGCTGCACCCTTTTATTTTGGATGTGCAATGATGCTGGTAGCTGAGCATACAGTAATGCCAAAATGTGTATTCAAACAAAAGCAATTTAGTTCAGTTCACCTTTTCACACATTCAGTATGACAGTAGACATGAAAAAGCACCATGACAGTGCTAATATAAAACAAGAAAAACTAAATAAAATGCACAATATCAACAGTTGTGGATCAAATTGATAGTTTACAATGGGGTGAAACTAACTACCAACTCTTCTATATTAATTTAGAATAAAGTACTAATTAAACTATAGTGCAGAAAACGTAATGTAATAATGACAGAAGGCAATTAAATTAGGTTATTAAGTTGAGGCAAATCATCGATCATATATATTGCATTACATTGTGAGAGTACACTCTTACCTTAGCAGCCTCCACCATCCGAGCTGTGGCATCAGCCAGGAGTTTGGCTGCAGCCAGCAGTTTCTTGGAGTTGTCAACATCAACTTCTGCCTCTGCATCAGATCTCATGGCATTGACCAAGTCAGAGGTGGCCTGCGCTAACACCCTGGCCTGACGCACCATCTCACCTGTTCACATATACAGACAGTAAGTAAAAGGCAGATGTCCCCCACAACCAGGATAGCAAAGCTGATTTGGAGTCTCTGTCCTTGTCCATTTGTTGTTTAATGAGGTCTGTTTGTTGTGCAGATTGTTCTAGATTTGTATCCATTTCGACAGCCAGTACGTTTTGAAAATGACCCTTATGTTTCAGAGTTGTCATCATCAATTTAGTCATACTATTTTCTGGATATTTAGTTGAGACTGCAGAGATAAAATAACCAATGGATATATCTATTTTTGATGGGCAAGAATGCAAGAATCCTGTACACCTAATACAACCAGAGATATTAAAAGGGACAAATATGAATTATTCTAAGGTGAATTATTAATTAATATAAGACTGTTGACATCTCATGGTATATATATATATATATATATATATATATATATATATATATATATATATATATATATATATATATATATATATCATCATATCACCCAACCCTTGCATGCATCACTGAGACATTTCTATAAGTGTCCTAGTGTTGCTTAGTCCCATCGTTTTCTCCTTCATGAACTTCTACAGCTGAAGGTTTCTAGTGAGTCATCCTCTCTCTTACAAATCAAAGTCTTTGGAATATATGTAACATCTCTCCACACACCTATAAAAAGCTGTGTTTCCCATACACCCACCTCCAGCTCAAAATAACCCACCCAGAGAAGTCTGTGAAGACATCTATGTGCTTTACAACCTACAACGAATGGCCTTGGGAATCAACTAATACACTATCTGTAGAATGGACTCTAGTCACTGAATACTGATCTATTGCTATTCTATTTTCTCTCTTTGTGTTGATTTATAGAAGGTAAAAAAAGTTTGTCCTTCCAAAAATGCCCTGGTCATGTGTTTCTTTTTAAGTTTCAAAGCCTCCCTGATGCTGATTAAGACCAGATTGAGAGCTCTGTAGTGGTTTTAGATGACATGTTTCCTACAATCCCTTGAGAATTGGCTGGGCTGGAAAATTCTTCAGCCTCATGGCTCGACCCATAACAAATAGCCTGAGCGTTGACAATGTCTTCACAGGATTCTTTTACATCACTTAACATGGACACAAATATGGACAATATTTTAAGGCCCTGTGCTCAAAACACATGAGAACAAGCCAAGTAAAAGCAGGTTTTCATTATAGATCACCTGATTCTTTTTTACTGTTGTGAGTAAACAGAAACTGAAGAGACACCATACAACTTTAACTGAAAGCATTTATAACTGGACTTCACCCACACCATTCTCTAGCCTTGAGTACTTATTCTGTACTCACCAGCATCTCCCATAGAAGTGAAAATGTTTTCTGTCACATTCATGATCGTGTCTGTGGCCTGGTCATAACGCCCGATGGGCTCTCCGCAGCTGGCATAGTGGCGGACATGCTGCAGCAGGTCGCCGAGGGCCTGGCTCACCACACCTGCTGCTGCCCCGACTTGCTTCAGCAGCTCGCTGTCATCGCTAGCCGAGCGGCAAGCCTTGACGCAGGTTTCCACGGAGCGGTCTACCAGCTTCCCGGCCTCGACAAGCTGCTCCTGACACACTGGGGAGCTGATGGTTGGGCTCACTACCTGCACCACAAACAGTCATTAGCAGAAACTCAGAGAAATTACAAGAGTTGAAGACTATTACGATAATAGACAGATTATATCACAGTAATTCCTGTTTCATCTAACCAAGAACAAGAATGCAGGCCTTTAAAATGAAACATTAAATTGTTATTTATTAGTTTCTGATACAAGAGTCACTTATTTTGTACAAGATATGAGACAAAGACCTGTTTTTTTTATTTAAAAAAGTTCAATATTGCACATCTCCATAATGTAACAAAGCTGCAATGGTGAGTGTCTTACATCCTATTTGGATGATTTCCTGCCTGTTGGTATGTCCTTTACCTACTTGGCTACTGAGATGAACAAGTTTTAGATCAGTACCTTGGTGCAGGCTACCAGCTGTGAGGTGGACAGGGCACACTGAGTGGCAGCTGCGATCACCCGGTTCTGCAATATGGTGTCTTCAGCCACCTGGGCCACGTTCTTGGCCTTCAGGACTAACATAGCAGCTGCATTGGCCACTGCTTTGGCCAGATTCATCAGGGTGTCCTGCAACATATTAATCAATGTCCTTCACTAAAACAGCACAGCCGTGCACATGTGAGTGAAGGGAGAAAGAGAGTAAATGTTTTAACTCATTTTGTCCAGTTGACATCGTGTGAATACTGGACATCTAATGCACAAAGAATAACAGCAGTACAATTACCATAGAGGCAGATAGTGATAATGAATTTTAGGAGGTGGAAAACATATAATATATGTTATATATTAAAACAATTTGATCAAAAACTACATTGATCTCCGTGTGGTAGAAGAGTATTGGTTCAAAGTCCATGAGACTAAGAATATGGATGATACAGTGTATGAGCCCTCTTCTTCAGGGATTATTACTAAAGAAAGTGTGATCAAAGCCACGAGAAGACACCTAGGAACTAAAAGATGTGTGTGTGGCAAGTAAATTAATTTCAATGTAAAAGAATAAATGAGACAGCTACAGTGAATGCTACAACACAACCTTGTGTAACTGGATGTCTGAGACACTATATTGTCGTGTTACTACTAAAAGCTCTCCTTCTGACACTTTGTTACATATTCCCCATAAAGTGATAGTCTAATAATAAAGCCTGATGTGATTACTTCAGTATGTATTGGTATTTTTTTAAAGGGGGCCTGAGAGCATGTGTGTGTCTTCCTGTTTGGCCGGCAGTGTCATAGGAACAGTGAGTGGGTAGCGTCCAACCTGGAACTTCTCATCGGTCTCGCCCTCCCCCATGTGACGGAGCATGTCCCCGCTGGCCTGTCCGATGCTTCCTGCTGCAGTCAGCACCGTCTGTCTGGGCTGTACGAGAATGACATCACTACATTCATTACTCTGGCCTGGCCTGTTCTCACACATGCCTACATGAATTATGTAAAAACAGGCTTCTGGATCAAAACTCATCCCAGAATATCTTCATCTTCACTGGAACACTGATCAAAATCAAAACATGCAGTATGTGGCTTTGTGACTACAGTGGAGGATGCAGTCCAAGTCAGTACAATAATCAGTGGGCGTCTCACCTCAGCGGCTGAAGGCTCAACAGATCTGAGCAGATCTGACACAGCTCCTGCCAGCATCCTGGCAGCGCCCATGAGCTTGTGTCCACTGCCCACCTCATCGTCCATTAATGCCGCAAGCAGCTTGACACCCTTGGACATTTCTGTGAGGTTGGAGGAGATGGTGGTGATGGCGCAGCCCACCGCTGTGTAGTCGGTTTCTGTGGGCTCACCTGTGAAGGATGGACCGCCGTCATTACAAACTACATCTGTGCTGTGCATCTTAATTTGTTGTGCTGCTGTCACATTGATTTAGCTAATCCACGGGGCAGCTTGTGTGTCATACGCTGTAACACACACATCAGTATCGTAATGAGAGCATATTTGAGATGGTTTCACGGAAATGAGCACATTGATGAAATGGCAATGAAGAAGAACACTTTGAATTAGCTGGTGGAGGGAGTATAATGGCAACCAAACAGATGGCAAGGCAAAATTAAAACCCTACAAAACACAGACAGGAACTTGATTGGCGTTGCGCCAAGCAACAAGAGGAGCAGCGAGAGACACTGTTAGTTGAGCTTCAACAAGTTCAAGATTTATTTATCAGCAGAAATATATATCAGGGAAAAAAATGGAAATGCACTTTTGTTAAAAAGATCATCATCAGTGAGGGCCTAACATTGACTTAGAAAAAACATTTTTATTGATTCACACAATAATGTTAAGATAAACAATATTAATAACAGGGCAATTTCGTTTAGAGCTTTGTCCAGCGCAGCTTTCTCAGGTGTAGAAATAGATGAATACTGAGGCTGTTTAGTATTCTCCTGGGCACTCACCTGCAGTGAGATTAACCACAGATGCTGTTCCAGCGGTGATGGCATCAACCTGAGAGTGGATTTCATGTTTGGATTCATCTACTTTGTTCTGAACCCAAACTCTGGATGCCTTTAGATGGAGGAAGAAAAGGAGAGCTATTGGCTTTCATCACAGTGGGTGATTTTCAGCTCATATAAACTTTCTCGTGCAGGATTTAAGGATTAGGGCTGTACAACACCTACGGCTTTGGAAGCACCCAAGCATTAAATGCAGCCTCCATATTTACAGCCAGTTCTGTATCCTAATTATTGAGAAATATGATGGACTTTGATGTGATTTAACTGTTTAATTCTATCTAATCTGCCGTGCATTGCATTAGGCTGCTTACATGAGGCTGCAATATCAGAAAGCACTCATTCATGAATGTTAAAAAAAAAAAGTGGAGCTCAAGGAGCAGCTGTGAAGGATTGGATGTGGAGGAGTAGTGTATCTATCCATGCTGCATCTATTCTAAAATATTTCTCAAAACTGTGTAGTAAATGGGAAGGAGACTTACCAAGTCATGGCCCAGTGGAGGCAGATTATCTACATATCCCAGGTCAGCCTGAGCCTGCTGCACAGCCTGCATGCTGCTGTTGATGGTCCCCATCAGGGCCTGCTGGGCGAGACTCTGACAACAACAAACAACAGAGACACACAGAGTGCAAATGACAAAAGCAATCTAAATACCCAATGTCTATTGTATGTGGGTGCAAAACTGTCTTGCAATCTAATGTCTATAAACCACAGGAGACAGATGGGCTTTTAGTGTAAATATGAGGAACTTTTCATTCCCTATCTCACTCACAGCCCTCTTCATATTGTTCATTGTGGTTCATTGTTGACAGCAGGGACCACAAGCTATCATTTCAAATGCCGAAGATGAGATTTACATGATGTTACATGATGTACTTTGACGCTGTGTGTTCTGATATTTGAAAACCGAGCACAGTGGCGATGCTACATAATTTTCTCATCCCCCCCCCCACTCACACACAGTATTTCAATTACACAGATTGGCCCAAGGTTGGCTGCTACCAATTAATGTAAAAATGTAGTGAATAGGACATGTGTCCAGGACACCATGTTTGCTTGCAAGTGGCAATGCTCTTACTCACCAGTGGGGGCATGTGTCCTCTGTGCATCTGTCCTGTGGTGATTTGCTGCTGGGCAGAGGGCATAGTACCCACATTAAAGGTGTCAGGGCCGGCAATAGACCCAGACCGAATTATACCTGGAAGTGCTACTGAGCCATGCTCCACACGACCCACTCGATTGAACTGCTGCTGCAAAATTGTGGACCTTGTACAGGAGAAAAAGAAATAGAGTTGTTTCGGTGTGAATGTATTTTCTACATACATGCAAACTGACTTAACGAAGATGTTACTTGTGAGTGTATCTTTAAATTCAGATAATTGTACCAGAAGCTAACGCAACTGTTTCTAATTTAGATGATGGCACAATTATAATTAAAACAATTATCACGCTAACAACTGTTCAATTTAGCAAATTGTATTCGCCAATATCGAGAATAGCGTTAGTGTTATTTTGAAATTCAAAGTGCTGTTTTTGTGTTTCATTCCAACATTACCTCTCTTGGGGTAGTGTGCTGTGCTGGCAGAAATGTAATTACATGCACAATTAAACTGGGAGGTTTGGATTCATGAAGAGTAACTAGACTCTGTTCGCTGAATCAGAATGGTCAACATTCTCCTGCAGTAGATAATACGTGAGCACTACTCACTTCTTAGGGGACACTGATTCCTCCAGCATGGTGGATTCCTCATCTCCCTCAAGGCCAAAACGATCCTTACTCTGCTTCTGTAGTAACAAAGCAACACACATCACAGTCAACAATGTGGGCTGACTGAGGATTCCTAAATTACATGTATTTTTTATTCATTGAAGTTTTTGGATTCAATTTTGAATTACTTGCCTTCTTAAGAATAATATCAATGTATCCAGCAATAAGTTGGGATATCTGCTCTCCCTCTGTAGTCTGAACAGAGTAATAACTCTCCTGGTACTCTCCAAAATCCTTTGTAATGCATTGAAGACAGCAGAGATTCAGGACAGTATTTCAACATCTATCTGGCATTGCATAAATAAACATGCTATACCTAATAAGCTTCTATTGCGCATCCCATTTTTTCAAAGAGCTGATTAAAAAAATGAGATAGTGAATCGCAAAACTTCTCACTTCAAAGCATTCAACAGAAATGCAAGGGTGAATATTGTTAGGTTAAATCAATGCTGTCAAATATACCTTTTTTATTTACAATATGGGAGAAAAACAGACAGTACTGTTGCCCAGCAGCTGGTTTTCAGAAAAATAATACGTCTAAATTCTGCACATTCTTCCCTGGGCATGTATTGTTAATTTAGATGAAATAGCTGGCTAGCATGCTGAAAACATTCAATATTGGAGTCTGAGGTCTCAACAATTTTTAGGATGCTGTTTATAATGAGAAATGAAAACTTGGGGGAAAGATTGAATATGTGATGCAGAACAGTGTAAATCACACTGTTCACAGAATAACTGACATAG
This sequence comes from Gymnocephalus cernua, assembly GCA_023631565.1. Lineage (NCBI taxonomy): Eukaryota > Metazoa > Chordata > Actinopteri > Perciformes > Percidae > Gymnocephalus > Gymnocephalus cernua. The sequence goes on along the minus strand of CM042431.1, from coordinate 26,268,783 downwards.
GTGCATAGGATTACAGTAGGAATGTACAACATCTGACTGCGTAAGTAATGCTGAAGACTTGATGCAGAGAGTCACACAGTACCAGGGTGAAGCTCTTGGGGGAGGCAGCCCATCTCTTGACAGTTGTCAGAGGCCACTCCTGCACCACCTCCTTCGTCTTCTCTTCCACCCGCATCACTGACTCTTTGGTTATCCCCAGCAGGCGCGGGACCAGCTTATTTTTACCCTTCATCTTTTCCTGTCAGATAGGAAAACAGACAACATTTACGTCGATGCTAAACACCTACACAGATGATTCATTCAAGGTGCAAACGCAAAATTGTTCACCATTCTGCTGGTGCTGCTGTAATACACAAGCTGTGTCCATGGCTTAAAGCCCCGAATGGAGGAGGAGAAGGGCAGCTGTGAACTGACCCAGCAGAGTTCAGCCTTGTTTAACTGCTGCTTTATTGAGCAGGGGTCTCGCAGGGTTTCGTCACTGTTAGCACACCGGCATGGTGATTCCACTAGCTCTCTGCCTGAGAAGCTCTGGTGTCCTCCACTCTCTGCCCACTGAAAATCTTTTACAGCTCACTTCAGAGACTGAGCCTACACTTGGCTCCCCTCCAAGGGTGCATAGGGCGACACAAAAATTAGCGGTTTGTAGAGTCGGGGGCGTTCAAAATACGTACTTTTTATGTCTCGGGGCACAAAGGCCAATAAGTAGAGCGGCTTCTAGGTTCAAGGCTCTTAAACACAAGGACAGATAACATTGTCGCAGTGTTCATTATATCTTCGTACAAAGGGTTATTAAAAACTTCCATTGTAGGCTACGTTACTTGAACGTCAGAATAATGAAAGCCTATATACAAGCAGGAAGTTTGATTTTCTAATCTGAAGTGGGTAGCTGAGGTATGATATTATTTTAAATGGTTTGACCCTGATTATTGTTGGGGGAAATCTGCTTGTGCAAGAAATCACAATAGAAGGGGAGGCTTTACGCAGTAGTGTACACACCTGCATGCATGGCTACAGCAAACACACTCAAACAGGCTAATTTTACTTGCCCTGTACAGAAATTCTTTATCTGTGAAGTTTACAGCAATAGAGGGCTTGCCAACCTAGAACCTGCAGTGATTAAAGACTGACAGATGAGAAATGGAAGGCTATAATAAACTCTCAGATGTGCCTCAACAAAGCCAGGTCTGTGCTTTGGCCTCTGCTAGCATCAAGAACAAGAGTGCAGCTGGAGTGAATTATTTAAAAGAGTCTTGAAATCTCCATCACTACATCTCCTCATCGAACGTAGACAGTGCCTCGTACATGTTGATGCACACGCACTCTTCCATCCACACACAAAGATAATCTGAAGCCTGCAGTCTGCTTTAACTCCAGGGCCAAACATTCCATTTATTGTCCATTAAGACCCCAGCAGACAACTGCACACTTCCTCTCCCCTCTTCGCAACTAGTTCACAACCAAATGGGCTGCTGTCAGAGAGCTTTTATAATACCTGCTGGTGCGACTTCATCCCATTCGCATGCTGCACTTCCATTCCACTTTTGTGTTTGCCAAACCAGAACAGAACAGAATTGCTATTGTCACAAGTATTTTATTGCACTGAGTGTGTTGCTGAACTGCAAACGCACAAGCTTCCACACCGGAGCTTCTGATTTGTTGTGAAAATGGGGTTTTGTGGTATTCAACAAGCTTCCATACCTGTTTGACAGCACAGTGCATTTCAGAGCAGCTTTCTAATCACAGCTGCCACTCATTAGCACAGATCATGTGCCTGTTTTCTATAACCAGATGTGTCATTGAATTGATATTGCTCAGTTATTACTAAAGGTAAATCCTGGTTTTGTTTTCATATCTGTGGCCCTCGTTTGTTTCAGTTATGTTAACATAGTTCTGTAAGTACTATAAGTTAACTGCTGAGATCTGAAAATCTGTTTTAGAAATGATAGGAGAATAAAATACAAGTTGTAATTATCCTTTATTGGTATATTCTTTTGTGGGAATGTGAGCATATTGTCTGCTGTGCTTACAAATCCAATTTACTGTGATACAGTAGCATGTTTTTAGATCTTACCTTCACCAGGAAGAAGGACACTCCATATGTCAGCAGGGACCTGGCGAGCTTCACATACTTCACTTTTGCCTCAATCTCCGTCATCTCCCCACAGTCTTTATGGTCCTGGACGAACAATAGAAGTTAAATCTCCACCTCCTTGATTGACTGACCATTAAATATATGTTACGTCATGTGATCTACACATTTTGTATTTTGGCAATGTATGCCTCAACAGAGAATAAATTACTATAATTCCCATGGGCCGCACACAGATTCAAACACATTTTTTCTTTGTAAATGTAACATTTCCAGCACTGTAAAGTACATACTTGGAATATTTTCTTCTCGGACCCTCTCTGCTTGATGTACTCTTTAGGTAGGAACTCCTTCAGGCTACGGAGATACATGACATTTTTACATGGTTACTCTTTTGAGCTACAGGCATTTCCTTTTCTGTTAACATACCTCTACATATGAGGTCATTCTTGCCCTACTTCATATCAGAAAACAGTTGTAACAGCTGACATCACCCCTGAGCTTTCCACTGGAGGAAATCCCTGAAGAATACTAAAGAAGGAGATAACCACTGTGTATGCACAGCAATGAAATGAACATATACAAGTACAACACGCCATAACCGAGTTATAGTGAATGTTGGTGTTAATGCATCTTCATAATAAGGATAACTTACTCCAAGAATCCAGGCTTGTGTTTGTGCTCCACGTGGGGTCCAAACTGGATCTGAGCCTGGATGCCTGCGAACTCACAGGCTTTATCAAAGGAGACAGGGTGGGATCCATTCAATATATCATCCCTAGCCTAAAGGAGACATGATGAGAAGGGGGGGTAAGTGAGAAGCAGAAACACACACCCAAATTCACCCAGCAGAGCTCCATAATGAGCACTTCATTGTGTGCTCTAAATGCACTGGCTTTAGAGAGGATGTCTTCTAAGTGAATGACTACGTGTATTTCTAAAGCAGGGACATCATCACTGAGGCTCATCCACACAGGGGAGCCAAATAAGACTTATTTGTGACAACAGAAGCCATTCTGCTGGCTTTCAAATGTAACAGCTCCTACAGTTTGTCATCACAGCACATTACACATTACAGAAATGCTTAAGTCTTTTACAATATCCCATCTGCATTATAGAATGGCTCCTCGATATGTTGTTAAGAAATCTAATGACTGGATTTTTGTTTTTCACCGAGCAAAAAAAAAAAAGAAGGCCTGTGCCTGTTTGGTGCTGTTGGGACATCACTTATGTTTCAATGCTTTTTCAGCCAGGCTGTCTACATTATCTTCACCATTTAGGTAGATGGAAAGGGAGAAGCCTTCGTTGACATCTTTCAAATGGTTGTCAGTGTGGGCTGTTTTCTCCAGGGGGCAGTCAGCTCTCCCTCTCTGTCTCTGTGTCTTCTCTCACTACCTTTTTCTAGTTCACTGCTGCAAAATTAATGGCTCTAAAAGCCGAGAGGCCTCGCTGCCAGGGAGAAAGGCTCCATCAGTGCTTTTTAGCATTAGCATATCAGTGCACAGCCTGAACTCGACTCATTCTTATGTCCCATTACATCAATGAAAAACTAAGCAGCAGCTTACCATTGTAATGAGGACAACAATCCCCCTCCAATCACATTCAAGTCATTTCCCCAGCCCACTGCAATTCACAGTGGAGTACATAAGCTCTTACTGAACACAAGAAGACACTCTAAATTTAGCCCTCACACATGCCATTCACTCTGGTACACACGTTCACAAGACGGTTTTCATTGTGAAGTACGATGCTAGGAATAATGGGATGTAACTAGATGTTAAATTCTACATTTTTGAATAAGTATTGCTTGGTTTAAGAGTGATTGGTTAAATGGCCTCAGTTATATAGAAATAATAATTTAGGTTGCAAGAGCATCAGTTTGGGTTTGCATTAAAAAAGGTATAATGGAGGATTTTCCCGAATTTTAGAAAAGAACCGCCCTCTCCACTTTTTTGAAAAAATGCACATGCACAACACTACCTGCTCCTGAGAGGGAACGCCTATTAAACGTGTGCACGAGGGTTGCGCCTACAGGGAGACGAGGTCAGGGCGGGGGCGCAAGAGCCAGCACCAGCCGAGAGCGGGGAGAAGGTGATCGGGCTAGAGGCCGCAGAAAGCGAAAACTACCTAGGGACGAGCACGTACGACGGCCTTACGTAAACATATCAGCAGAATGATTGACAACTAGGAGGACCAATAGTCTTGATGATCCACCCGGAAAAAGAAAATCCTCCACTATACCTTTAACTTTTTTGTTCCACAGATACGTAGAGTATAGCACAGCTACTGTAGATACCAATGTGTTACATGCACAAATATGTTATTATTATGTTTTTGGAGAGTCCTGGTTATGCGTTTACATATGCAAATATGGTTTCAGAAACCAGGTCATGCCTTTCCTGGTTTTGAGAAACTCAAGCTGGAGCACTAATAGAAAGTAGGATACTGTTGGATGTAAACACTTCATACAGGTTTCACAGTTAGGTCCTCAACCCCAGTTCCCATTTGCCAGTGAAACAAATAATATATATGATGATCTAAATCTAAACCCTAAAATGAAAGGGAAGGTTTAACAACAGTTATGCAAAAGATACATTTTATCGGTTGTTGCTCTCATTTTCCATTCCTGGGGATAAGATGAAGGAGCCAATCTCCTGCACAGTGGTAAATGCAACAGTGGCCAGGCAGCCAGAAACCAAAGTGGGTTCATCCTAAATTGCTGCGTCAGTCAGTCCAGAATTGACAGTACTTTGTCACAGATCAGCAAATAATATTAGGATTATGTATACAAGGAGGTAAAGAACCAGTCTGTTTATGTTCCATAGGTTATGAGAGATGGTACTGGTACTGCAGGAGTGTATTGGCAGAGTAAAGTGAGTGTCAGGTTATAATGGCCACCCTGGTCACCTGCATAAACATGATTGGAAGGTCAGGTGATAACCACACTGCTTTAAATGAACCAGCAATTGACATCAGCAGTTTCATTCATGCTTCACAATCAGCTAATGCAAGCAGGACACATATGGAGCATAGCTGAACTGACGCTATCCTATGCTATATTTGAACATTGAATTAATCTTTGGCTGGGTCGTTTCACATCAATAAGCAACATCTGATTAAGCAGCCAACGAACAGGTACATATTTCTATTTGGTCAAATGAGCTGGGTTATTCTACCATGATTGTCAAAAAGAAAAGTGAGGACAGACCCTGAATTTTCTCAGAGCGGATATGGCAAGTGATACAGGCACTGGTTCTAGGCCATTTTAATAGAGCTGCATGAGTGGAAGTGAAGCACAAGACATCAGAAGCTGTGACACATACAGCCTGAGGCTACAAAACTGAGGTCAACCAGTTCACCATCACCCAGCAGAGCGTGCACAGTATAATGCAGCCTTAAAAATAAATGCTGACATAGGGAAACACTAAAGCGACTAAATGCACACAGTGCTCGATCAGGACGGTTGGCCATTAATCAGTTAGTAAAGGAATATTTTGACAGCTTCATGAACTAGACAACAGAGGTTTATTCTGCCGACAAATCCTAAATAATAAGATGGTTCAGGGGCATCCTGGTGACTCAGTTAGCTACAGTACTGTACCAGGTGGATTTAAACCATGCATCCTTCTTTTTCTTTTATTTTCTCTGTTTATTTTACAATGAAGCAATCATGCTCCATAAGCTCTTAAAATGCTATTGCAAACTCTTACAGAACTATTGATGGACAAAAAAACATGATGACATGACAGGAGGCAGCAGGATACATATTATTTTGAAGAAAATTCTTCAACTGTCCCTGCTATGCCGTCTTGTGGTACAAATAGTATACTTTCAGAATCAACTAATGTGAGCAAAAGTGAAAGCAAAAGAGCGGGCACACACACACAGGGTGATGCTATTGCTACGGAGGTTTATCCTGGTCTTAGCACAAATACATGGCAGAAAGGGAGTGGCCGAGTAGTAAAGGAGATTAGTCTGTTGACTGGCAGAGCTTCCATTACAGTATGTGTGTGAGTGTGTGTGTGTGTGTGTGTTTGCCCGGGGGGGGGGGGGGGGGGGGGGGGATTCAAAATATGAATCTAACTACTTGATCCTGAATGTCTGAGAATTACAGGAATTTGAATGAGTAAAAAGCTGTGTACAAGTGGAAGAGATGACTGGAGTATGTTCCACTCTGCTAAAGAGCCCTCTTCTGGCTTTTTACACAGTGGCAAATTAGAGCCGCCGCCATGTGAAGAGTCTCTGTGATCTGCCCGTGTAACAATCTGTGTGTGTCAGAGAGAGAGAACGAGGGAAAGATAGATGGGGAAGGGCAACAGAGAGGCAAAAAGGAGGCGGAGGCAAGGGGTGGGGTTGTTATTGTGAAAGGAAATATGAGTCTGTGTTGAGAGGAGACAGGAGAGCATGATATGCACTGTGCCGTAATGTGTGCCAGGGTGGGGATGTGTGCGACTATGTCAGAATGTGTAGGAGATGGAGAAAAAGTTGAGACAGGCGAAATGTAAGGGAAGGAAACGGAGAGTAAGAAAAATAGAGGCAGAAACAGGACCAGACAGATAGAAGGCAGGAGAGCAGCAGGAGCAGGCTGGGAGGCTGGATGCCTTTTATGAACATATTCAGGAACGCAGCAGGGATTGAAAAGATGAAGAGAGTCAAATTCAAACGACTACACACATTTCAGGCATGGTATATATATATCTCTAAGTGAGTGCTGCTTTTGCAGAGATTTTGTGTGGGAGAGCAAGCAACAATATTTTAAACAATATGTTGCAACTGTTTCTGTGAGAATACCAACTCTCCCTCTGTCTGACAAGATACATCTGCATGTGTGTGTGTGTGTGTGTGTGTGTGTGTTTGGGTACTCCACACCCTGCTGTTTCCAGGAGGGGTTAATGTGAATGCAATGATGTGTGCAGTGAGCTAACCCTGACTAGTGCAGTACCGGACTCAGCTGACTCCCCTCATGGACCCCCGGTGCCAGCAGGGCTCCCTCAGTTTAAAAGACTGGTAGAACCAACAAAGACACACACACACACACACACACACTCTCGCGCAGATAGAGAAACGGAGAGAGAGCAAAGACATTTTAAGAAAAACACACACCACCTCATCCAGAGAAGAAGAAGGGGGCTTTTGAAGAAGAGCTATATAATCCCACCCCCCCCCCCCCCCAAGAAATTGCAGTGCAGCTCATATGCTCATTTTTCAGGTTAAGCTGTAACAGGGGAAATTGTTCGTGTACAGTAAGTCATCCTCTCTTACGTCTGTGTTTTGCTACACCAGCATATAAGGTGTATGTAATTGTTTTACCTGAACATAGAGCAGGTTTAGCTGGACAGGGTCCCGCGAGTCCACATTCTGATCCGAATAGAAGAACTTGCGCCTGAGCAGCAGAGTCTCACTTTCCTCCACTCCCTGCTCTCTGAACGTCCTGCTGTGGTCCAGCCAGTTCACTGCCCAATCAATACACACACTCTGTTACCACATGCAATTAAATGAATAGACATTCACTTAACAAAGATTTTACTAGAGGAGGATACTGATGGCGAAATTTAACCAGGTAGTCCGAAAATGTGAGACAGATCAGCTTAGATAGACATCCACCAAATGAACCATGGGGAAGTGAACATTTTGAACAAAAAGCTAGTTCAGCCAAATATGGAGGGTAATTTATATATAAAATGTTTGCATGTTTCAAAATTTAATTGGTGTCCTCTGGGCAAAAGATAGCAGCTGTAAATTCCATTACTCATCAACTCTGATATGTCCATGCAATAAATGCAACCTGAGTGATAAAGCACTTGTCCACATGATGGTCTTGAGTCAGATTCATTAATGCGAAAATAAGATGGCCCCTAAAAACCATCAAGATATCAACAACACTTCTGGAAGGGATTTTTCACACTCACAGTCGTCATCTGTGTGGAGTTTGGCTTTAAGCTTTTCCATCTTCCTCTCATCTCGCAGCAGCAGCGTTCTGTCTTTCTTCAGTGTCCCCATTCCATCCTCCTTTTTGTCCTCCGTGACCTCTTGAATGAGGGAGTACTCCTCATAGTTTGTGATTCCTGAAAAGGGCGCAAGTTAGCCAGGGCATTCTCAGAGAAGGAGATGCCTTAAACTGGCAGGACAACCTGTGCAGTCATTGAGAAAGCGCCTCTGCAATTCTCTTGCACTCACTTTTTTTTATCTCTTTCTCTCTGCTTTGAAACACAAGTGAAGGAAAGCTGGTACAGAGCCAGCAAACTAAAATGGGAGCCGAGGAGGAGGAGAAGCCAAGCAGAAAGACCTACTCTAAACAAACATTTTCCAATAAAGCTATCTGTCAGGCACAAGTCCCTCTCCTCCTCACCCAATTGAGCTTGATGGCAGCCCATTATAATTGAAATATAAAGCTTAGGGAACACCTCTGTGACAGGCAAGGATGGCACGGTCTGGGTATAAGAAAGAACACTTTAGCATTTATTAGAAACATGCTTGCTTGAGTTGGATAAATCACGCCCATCGTGCTCTGAACTAAACCTGATTAGGACTTTATCAAGAATACATGAATGCTACAAAGTGCTAACGAATGCTGCTGCTTAAATAAGCATGTAATAAGACAGTAACATAACGCAACTCTGTATGAAGTCAGGTGGTATGGCTTGGACTAAAGATACAAAAGATGAGTAATTCAAGAATTGGGTAATGGCTTGACAAGACTCATATTAGCAGAACTTGGAGACTATCACTTACCAATTCTGCTGCATATGGTGACAAGCAGCTCCCCGACTGTTTTTGAGTCATCCACCATGATGGTTTTAACTGCACCGTCCAGCATTTTGATCTTTTGTGGCCTTTGTTTCTTCTTATACTCCAAAACATCCTGACAAAACCGGAGAGAAAGCACAATGACATCCACAACCCCGCTGATCGTTCTAAGCAAGTAAACAGCAGTCCCTCCCAGCAATCAGGGAAGTATACTGTAAATATCTCAGGTCCCTCTAGAAAATGTAAATCACTTAAAGAGATGATAAGTGACACTGACAGTTCTCCACCCCAAACTATATGACTTAATCTTACTCCGTTTCGCAGCATGTAGTAATCCAGGGTTCTTCCAGACTCAAGCCAGATTCCTTTCCTGGGATCATCGTCAGACAGGAAGAGGCCGTAATCGGATGCTGAAACACAAAGTGAAACACAGCATGGATATGTAGATGCATATAGACTTGGATTATGTAAATTGCACTTTCTGAGTCATTCACCAACCTTGTCCTGTCTGAGCTTCTGGGACTCGCTCTCTGATGATCCTGCAGGCATCGTACACAGGCGTAGACGGTTCAAACTGCATCGTCTTCACCACATTGCACTGGCGTACGCAAATCTTTAGTGACAAAGCCACCATCTTGGTGGGTAGTAGAATTGCCTCACCGACCTACAACCCTGGGAAATACAGAGGTAGAAACATTATGTAAGGGTTTGAGTGTGCAAAGTCACACTGCTGGCTTTACAAACATATATGGCCTGTGTTATGGCTGGCATCAACAAGCCATTATTAAAATGTTCTCTCGTAAAAGAAAATTATGCGTGAAAGTGTGAAGAGGAAGTCTCTGGATTCACAGTTCATCCACAGGCACCTTTTGAGCCGGAGCAGACAAAGTCTGAGAGGGAAATATTAATTAATGATAAGAGTTGTGAATGAGCCCACCTGTGACTGTGGCTCTATCATGGCCATGGGTTCCTCTCAACTAGCCCCTTAACCTCCCTGAGTTTTTCTTCATACAAAGTGGGGAAGATGAGCACAAAGAAGAAGGGGAAATGGCGCCGCATGAGCTCTCCTCTATACCAGCTGGCAGAGAAGCCCCACCGAGTTTTTGTCATCCAGCTCTTCCACAGATACGTTCTTCCAGACAAGCAGCTTCAGACCCCAAACTGACACCACGACAGGCTACAGACTCACAGATAACAACATCCACCTACACACACACACACACACACACACACACACTAAAAATATAAATTGTGCAGATAAAATCTTTGCATTTTCATGGATGTTTTGCCAGCTTTCCAGACATGTCCAGCTCTGTGAAAAAGCCAATGTTACCTCTGACGATGGGTATTTGCTAAAGATTACTGTTGGTCTACTGCTAAAGCAACAGTCACTTTAGTACATGTTGTGAGTAGCATCAGTCACTTTAAAGAGTAAGCACTGCAGAAACCACATGATGAAACCCAGGAGGATAATGATAATCCCTGAGCTTACAGTAGTGTGAGAGCACATTTTTCACTACGATCCCCGTGGAAATACTCCAATGCAGCCAGCTCCTCATTAGCTCTGCTTTAAAGCATGGAAGGATCCACGTCCACGTCACGCAATGCGAAACAACTCACTTTTGCGACTATCTGTTGAATCTTATCTATTTTATTACCTTTTCTAGATCACCAGGTTGACCTAGAAATGTAATTTCAAAACACTATCTCCCGTAACAATCGCTAGTCTATCAGAAAAGAGTCCTGCTTTGAATTAGTCACCACTACTCTAAATATTAAGACATCAAAATGGCCAAAGAGCAGCTTGCTGGGGAGTCCAAATCTGGACAATTCAATAGAGACCAGGGAAGGCAGGCGCCATCTGGAGAGGATACAGCTCTAATGATTGACTGTAACACCAGCAGCAGCACAGAGCCCGAGAGCAACAACTGCGATCACTGCACCAGTCTGTCACACAACAACCAAAGACGTTACTTAAAAAACCCAGAATTACCCTAAAGAGCACAACAAGGCATACATGAGAACAAATAATATTCCTTCGAGATAACGCAAACAATGATGTACAGGGTGGCTTCAATGTTGTGTGTTTTATTTGATCAATACCAGAGTAAATGCCTGTATGTTTCTCATGTAGTGTAAACGTGAGGATGTAGGAAATGCAGAGTACAGCAAAAGGCAGGCTAAATTGTTCTGCTGAAAGAGATACACCTGGGCTACTTGGAGCCACCGCCAGGATTTCCAACTGTGAAGGGCATACAAGCTCTTTACAGCTGCTTTGAACATGTTCAACGCAAAAATCATATGGCAATTATTGTACTGCATTGTGTTGCCCATACTGCACAGGAATTTACATCAGATGTCAGGGTACTGTTGTCTATTAAATCAATTAATGCTTTGCATTTTGTGAAATACAAGATATGTTCTTTAAACAAACACTTGTCATTGTGCTCTTGAGTTAATTACTGTCGGACTGGCCTGTAGAACACAGAGGAAAACAATTAAAAAAGGAACTTGAGATTCATTAGAATGAAAAATAATAAGAAATCCATAATGCATATACTGTAATTCCTTTTTCTTAAAGCACCAAATCTAAGCCATCCCCGCACATTGCCACAGGATTTTCAAGGTCAGCCCATTAAACTGAGATCACAGAGGAACAGTAATGATTCCCTGGTAAACAAGGCTTTGTATGCACTTTCTGCTTTAGCAGCATTTGGGAGTAGAAACAGAAATAGGGATGCAGATGTCTTACTTACACAAACATGCACTCTGGGGTAAAAGGTACATTGGAATGGCGACTCTAAAGCAAGTACAATCATTGGAAAGGATGACAATTTGATTTTAACAAGCTGTGATGCAATTGAAAATAACCCCAAAGATAAAATAAAATAGCCAGTGAAGCAGCAGGAAAAAACTGTGGTGGCTACCTTCAGTAACCTCACAAATATGAATTGCCATTTACTACACCATATTATCTCCAGCCTGGCAGACTATTATAATTGTGTAAATTAAGCATGTAGTATGTCAATGGCATCGAATGGAGGGCTGAGAGTAATTCCGACCTCAGCAGTTCTCAGGACTGTTGAGAACAGCAGGATTAAAGCATGCGCGAGTTAAGGAAATGCGAATTGGCTAAACTGCTCCACACCTCCTTTTCTCTACGCGTTACATCCTGCACCGACACTCCGAGCACCACATCAGTCTTTTATCCCTGTCTGATTAAAAGCAAGGTCAGTGTCCTGCAGGAGCGCAGTATGCCTCTGGAGACCATTATGTTTTCCTGGAACACAGACAGTGGTGGATCACACAACTGCAAACAAGGGTTGTTGTTTTGATCATCTGCATATTCACATCCAATATTCCTGCAACCCAGGAACAACATATCTGTTCTACTCCACAATGGAGAGGTTGTGTCAAGGTCAGGGGTGTTATTTCCACCAGATGTGAAAGCGGTTTCTAAATTGAAAGACTGCTAGGGTATCATTGTGAGCGCTTAACATCCTAATTTGAATTTGGTGAATCAAGAGCCCTAACAGTAGGCATTAATCAATCACCATAAATACATCTTTATTATCAGTGTGAGGCATACTTGATTTACACCTTACTTAAAGCAAATTATTATACATCTATTTAATAGCCCAGGGCTGTAATCTAAGTAGCAACAGGGGGCCACAAAGACATCATTCTGTCAACTTGCCTTCACCACATTTATAACATGAGGGAAATATGATTATGGTACGCGGATGCAAAAAGTCAAATATATTTATAAGCTGACAAAAGAATGATGGATGGAGCAGTTTTATTTTTTAACAAGGTGTGGAGGGTGTAACAATACATGTATTATAGTACTGCTTATTATCACATCTTCTTTTCAGATAGTAGATATCAAATTAGCCATGCCTTCCGTTACATTTCCAAATGTCCACTTTCTTTTGCCGCGCAGAGACTATATTCTTTCCTTCATCAAGATGTCCTTGTGCTCATTTCCTTGCAAAGAACACCCACTGAATCTGGAGTATACATGAATACAATTCAAATAATTAATAAGTCAAAGGCTTTCATCTCCACCCTTATCACTTCCTCCATATGTTCCATAAATGAATTAATCATTACTCCACCAGAACCCCGCAATCACCGGACAGCATTATGAAGCAGAACTGACCCTTCACCAGGATTACTGACCCTTCACCAGGATTACTATGAACAAGATGTCATGTTAAAAGTGGCTTGCATGGTATTATTATACAGTTTTAACAGAGCTTTAGTCAAGCAGTTGGTTGTCAATCCAGATAAAAAAAGCCATCAAACCCACGCTCTAAATTTACAGTAGAGCCACTCACAGTTACACTGACTTATTTTTTTTTATGTTACAATTTAATATGAACCTTTGTGCTACAGGCTGTGCTCCTGGGCGACACACTCTGCCGTAATGCAATTTGAGGGTATGGCTGCTGACAGAAATTATGAATCTTGCCCTTGTCGCGGGGAGGGAGAGAGCAGCTCCTCTTACACTAAAAATATCCAGCGAAGTAGAGCGTTCACGGATCCAAAGCAGAAGCAGTGCAATGAATGTACAGTAACACTTTCTTCCTGATCATTAAAAACAATGGCATTCACTAATACCTACCCTGGTATGGCAGCAGAGTAAAATCCATTCAATTATTCGAAGATTAGAAGTCAAATCCTGTAGTGAATTGAGAAATTATAAGAGTGGGTATCGAATGTGCTTGGCTTGGTTACATTACCATTGAGCTAGTATTGGCTGAGATTGCCAGACAGTCTCACAAAGGCTTACAACACAGTTGTTCAATATGTACCATCCATCATCCCTCATTTAGAGATGTAAAGAATGAGCTTTCTAATAGATGGAGACAGAAACAGCTACTAGAGGTGGAGAGCTCCACCCAGCAGCTGCAGTCAGTCAACCAGTGAACTAGTCAGTCAGTCAGTCTGTGAGGGGGAGGGACAGATGTTGCCCAAACATTTTTCTTTAATTACATACACTGATAGATGCAGATCAGCCCGAAACAACAAAGAACTCAGCCCACAATGATTTAATTATCATTATCAACCACATTTTTAAACATAATCTGTTTTTTTAATAAATCGATAATTTAGAAAATTTACAGTATGCAGCCTCTGGTCCACTAGCCTACATCTATTTTTAGTTTGCTAAACAATTAAGGCTGAACCTTGTATTTAATATAAACTATTAGTTAAACAATGTATTTCTTTGAAAACAGTCAAACGTAAAATCTACCATCAAATAAGCTCAGTATTAGTGTAAAGTGTACTTCTTTATTAATCAGGATGGATCACACAAATTAAACCCACTATGGTTCATTTCTCTTAAATTAAACATTGTGATTTATCTTACATCACAGAATGTATGTGGGTATGTAATTGCTGTATTTATGACTACTATGAGAAAAAAATACTAAACAGGTGCTTGTCAAGTGGCTTCAACCAGATACACATACAGTAGCTGTACACTGCATACTGTACCATCTGACTGGTTTGATCTCAACATAATACAGTATACACAGTAGTAGTATATACTTACTGAGCCCAACATAAAAGGCAAAAAATATGCTAAACCAAAATACAGCCAACTTCAACTTGGTATTACTATTAGTGTCACTACATGTGTTTGTTTTCCAGCTCAACCCCCACACATTTGCTTTTTGAGTTGGTGCTCACAGAAACACTACCGTCAGTTCTCACACCAACTGTAAAGCATAAACCTACAACATAAGCTGCATGCAGTGCATTTTGGGTTGGTGTACCATAACTGACGTTTCAGGGACCAGAATCCCCAGTATGGGCATGTGAATGACTGCTGGCAGAATGGGTTGCCATTCACAATGTCTTTGTCAAACAAAAAGGATCATTTGAACCCTTAAATTAATTGAGGGTTTTGGCACTCTGGCACACTGGACATTATTTATTCAGCCTTCTTTTCCTCCTCTCAGATGCATTTTGTACATATAGACATACGTGTTTTTTTTTTTTTCACACAACAAAGCAACCTGGAAGCACACGTTGGCCTGTCATCAGAAATGCAACCTGTGTGCTATCAGTGAAGTGTAATCAGCTCCTTTATGCATACGCCACACAAATCACATCAGGAGATATGATGAAGTGGTGGGACTGCACATCCTGCTGTATTTACTGAGGTGATGACACTTTTGTGATTAAGACATTTACATTTCGGGCGCCTGGGTGGCTCGCCTAGTGAAGCGTGCGCCCATGTGTATGGGCTCGTTCCTCGGCGCAACGGCCGTGGGTTAGGTTCCGGCCTGCAGCCCTTTGCTGCATGTCGTTCCCCCTCTCTCTCCCCTTTCGTGTCTAGGCTGTCCTGTCGGAAGTAGAGGCCTAGAAATGCCACACAAAAAAATTAAAATAAAAATAAAAAAGAAGACATTTACATTTCTATGGCTTGCATTTTTTGATTTATATATTGCCCTTCCATCTGCCTATCTTTTAAAGTGATTGTGCCTCTTTTTCGTTCCTTAACAATCATAACCATTCCATGACCAATCAGTATTTCATCAGTATTACATAAACAACCACAATATCTTTTCAGTTACCATTTAGCAGCGGTAGTGAATGCTTCTGGATTTTATTATAGGACTATTTCTAATTCAGCGTCATTACATCCTCATGGGCCCTTAATTGGAATTTCTATTTCTGATCAGTGATACAGTTCACAACCTACCCCCAAAAAAAGTGTTGAGTATATTGTAAATTCAAACCAAATTAAAGACAGTGTCCTCCCAATATTGTTTCAGTCATGTCACTCAAACCAAAAGGGATACTGCAGTAATAAGCCTTCCGTTTCTCCTCTCTACTACACTACACAACGTGATAGAAGGACTATGTGCCAGCAATACAGTATGACATAATTTAAACGCTACTTTATTAAATGTAGACAGGCAGAGACAAAGGAGTATTAAGAAAAGACTCCATACATGTGACAGTAATTAGTGCAAGAATATGTAAGTACAGGGCAGACTCGGCTCATGTAATCATTGCATCATAATTACAAAAGGTCACAGTTAAGATGTGTCGAGTGTCTCCTTGCACCATGCAACAAAATCAAACTGATGCAGCCTCTCCTTATGAAAAGCAGCAGCTTGCAAGAGCTGTCTGCCACACATTGCTTTCTCATACAACAGAGTTCTGACGAAACGTGAAAAATGAACACAATCTTTTATGAACTGTATAACAAATCATGTGGTAAATGCCTGAGATTATAGCACAAGTAAATACCGTACAATAGGTAGAAGGTGAGGGGGAATGTGGGAGTTTACATGTATAACAACACATACATATACACAAACCAAACAGGCTTCATTTACTTAAATATTCCAAATGGATCATCCTGCAGTGGACTTTGAGTATAAGACAACACAACTCTGGCTCCTATGATCAGTATATTCTCCCTTGAGTCTCATGTCCTGTAAATCAGGCGATTCCAATCTCCGGTCTGCACTGCCTCCCCAGCACACAGTCTCTCTCTCTCTCATACTTCAGTAGCCTACTACCACTTGCGTGCTGATTACAGTATCAAGCGCAGTGGAACGGGACATACACTGGCTTCTGTCCAAAGTGTGATACACAGCAGGACTCTATCAGCATTTTATATCCTCTGGCATGTTGTAAAGAAAGAAACCAGAAATACAAAAAGGCAGAGATTCACTGTTCTGGCTCTTTAAGCAAAACCAAACATTTAGCTAAGAAAACCATAAGCAGAGATATCAGCTTAATCGTGAGGTGCACTCCTGTCTTGTGTTATTATCTGTAACAGGTGAGCTTAGTTCAGCATTAGAAAAAACAACACTTGCCAACATGGTAACGTATAACCACATTAAAGTAGTCTCTAACAATAAAACCCCCTGTTGATGGTGTGAGGGAAACCATGTTGTTGCATGAGACAAGAGTCAGGGTGAGGCCATGTTGTTGGCCTATTGTTTCCAGATCAGCAACTCTGCCCACAGTTGCCATGGCTGCTGCTGTGCCCACCTTTTCCTGGACATATAAGGCTGGACAGCTGCAGCAGCCAGATCCAATCTGCTCTCAGGTCTGCGGCTGCAACTGCTTCCAGGGTCATCTGGATGTAGGGTACACTCTGCAATGATTTCAACTAAAGTGAGCTTTTAAATGTCAAGCAGACAAGGTCAAAGAGGGACCTTTGGCAATGTTAAAGCCTGCTTTATCTGTGTATATGACTACAAAATCCCAGTTTAATCCAGAGGGGCCTCTCAGCTATCCTGTCAAGTACATGGAAATGTTCAGCAGAAAAAGAGATTGAGGAAGTTGACTGTGATTCACTTTGGTAGAGCCTGTCTGAAACATGAAAATACCTTTATGTGAAAGTGTCACTTCAGTTTAACTGCTTTTTTGAAGGTTCTGCCAGAGAAACATAATCTGCCATTTTGTGTGAAGATCGGCACTTTGAGAATGAGAAACTGTCTGTGATTTCATCTAGCGGT
Source organism: Gymnocephalus cernua (assembly GCA_023631565.1). Taxonomy (NCBI): domain Eukaryota; kingdom Metazoa; phylum Chordata; class Actinopteri; order Perciformes; family Percidae; genus Gymnocephalus; species Gymnocephalus cernua. The sequence goes on along the minus strand of CM042431.1, from coordinate 26,251,452 downwards.
GCATTGAGTCCCACAGTTTAGTGAAGAAGACGGACAAGTACGACAGGCTGACACTGAATGTACAAAGAAAGCACTTAAGCAAGAACCTTTTCCCTCCACGCAATTAACCAACAAACAGCTGTCTAATGTGTGTACCCCCCTCCCCCCAAAATGATGAATGATTGGTCAACATCTAGAGCGAACAATAAAAGTTGAAAGCAAACTGTGTACGGCCAAAGCAAAACACATTACTCAGTGAACTTGGGAGTACATTCCAAGCGCAGTATCATTGTGTGACTCCTTGCAGCTTTGTTTTTCTCTCAGCGAGGACTAAAAGCACTGGAGAGTCTAATGTTTAAATTGGCTGGAAAATGGCGTATACAACAAATCAGAACGTTCTTCAAGAAAAGGCTGTGCGCAGGAGGCCGGCTGACAATAATTGGAAGTCTTTTCTGAAGAATGTTTCAAAGACATATATATTTTTAACAAGATACATTTTTCTGGTATACTTCTACTGCAACAAACCTCTATGTCAGGAGAGGTGCTATATAACATTAATGCATTTCACATTTGTGCTTTCCTGTTTATATATGACTATCTGTTTAAGAATAGAGCAACTTTCAGGTTTTTAAATTCAATGAAAAACATTCATAGTAACTGCAAACATTTGATTGTTATTCCTTCCAAAGTGGTGAGCATCTTTTCTTTAGAATAAAGTGTTCTCAAATTTTAAAAAAGGAGAAAAAAGTTCAAAGAAATATTAATACATTCTCCTGATTTTGCCATAGGAGCATACGTGTAGATCACTCTTGCAATTCCAGAAGAAGTAGAGAGAAACATTATATGAAAATTACCTAATTTAAAGCATAATTATTGCTTGAAGAGTATACTCAGAAAAGTGCATGCATAAGTAACATCATTTTGCAATTATGGTAACAGCTCTTGTAATCAGTTACTTTCCACCCCTGGGATCTGGTTAGGACATGTGAAACATATAATACAGCAGCAAATGGGATAAATTATATATGTAATATATTGTCAAAACAAGGACAAATCCAACACCCCCACCCCCCTCTCTTTTCCAACCCAAATCTACGCCCAAGTGTTCCTGATTACTAGAAACAAACATCTCTGGCTTAAATCTGCCTCATAAACATCTGGTCAACTAACCACCCACCCACACTCAGCATGGATATTCTAAGCATATTGTGCAACAGGGTCAACTGACGAGAACCACGCTGACTACTTTAAATTCTTCTCGTGCATGCTTTCAGCTCCAAGCTGAGGGGACGGATGGGAAACACAGCGATACACCTCTGGACAAATCATGCAGCTGGACTCATACTGAGGTAGAGGAGCCACACGATACAGAGTGGAGCATGTAAGGGATGCTGCCATGCTTAGTTAAGGACTCACAGGCTCACTATTTCATGCTCCACATCTGCTGGTTACCATGGCAACCCTGGTTTCGGGCAATTCCCAGATCAGGTGGCTTCTGTCAGCTCCAAAGACAAATAAATGGGGCCTTTTCTATGCAGTGCAGTTTGCAAAAGAAGCTGATGAATGATAAAAGGCTCGGAGTTTCATTAGTGTTTCTTAAGATAGTCACTAAAGTTTCTTTAATGGTTACACACACTTGGCATTTAATGAGACAAGCTGTCACCACTGCAGATCCGCTAAAGTGGGTCTGAATCACTTTTGCTGAACTTGTTCTGTAGTTTCTCACGAGGCTAGATGAAGAAAAACATTCTCAAAAAAAAATCTGTAGATATTCTACGATTGAAAATACTAAATAAAACCAAGGCACAAACAGGAGGGGCAATATGCAAGACAGACACTCATTACTGCTTAATCACAGCTTTTGTGACTCAGCAAAATACTGTATAAGCTACAAAACCGAAAACAACAAAAGCGAACACCTCCTCTCCCCACAGTCTTGCTACATTTGTAAATAGTCACTGTTTCACTGTGCTGTTTCTGCAGGTTTGTGAAGATAAACTAAACTCATCTGTTTTTCACTGGCGCTTCATTGTTTAGGCTTCAACTGTGCAAAAGCACAGTAAATTGCAGTAAGCAGGATTAGCTACTTTCAACCTGTGTCAACCATAATAAATGGATCAGAAACTTAGAAAGGAATGGCTGTATATCAAAAGGGCTTTGCAATTACAAGCTGGTCAGTATGACAGCATGGGAGCAGCTGAATACTCCAGTGTAGGTTTCATACAAACAGAAGCAGCGGGAGCCGATCATTAGGAGCAAGCGTCTGCAGGGCTGGGTCTCAGTAGTTCAGCCGGAGCCTGTGTGAGAGGTTCTCCGTCTCACTGGGGATGTCCAGAGGAAACATGCTGCAGGCCAAGCGCTCCCCAGTTCCCCTGTCTTTAACATGATTACTGTAATGAGCTTAGAGACTGTTGGATGCACGACATTGAATGTGGATCCAGACAAACACACTGGACTCACTCACTCACTCTCTTTGCTCTCACTGGCAAGCTGAATGTGAAGCCCGTCGTCAGACTCAAACCCAGCATAGCTAGATGGCTCATTGACCATAGAAATTGTTAGGGTAATGGATGAGAAGAGGACATTGCAATCTGGGCAAAGGTGTAGCAGGTTTGAAGGGCAACTCAGAGAAAAGTTGTCCAAATGGATAAATGAAGGAAAGGTTGCCAGGTAAATAAAATAAATATACCTGCCTAGGTGAAATGTGTGCATAAGGAAGCCCCCAGTTATGTAGCACTTTTCTTGAAGTAAATACTTTTGACCATTAGACCTTGATTTAAAGGTCCAATATGTAATACTGACAGCTAGTGTTTAACATGGTTACTGCAGTTCAAATTCAAAATACTGGAGAGAGTCGTCTCCCCCGCCCCTCTTCCCCAGACTCGAAGTTCACGGAGGTTGCCAGGCTGAGTCCGCGTAGCATCCACAACAATGCTTGTCTCACATAGCCAGACACATACTTCACAGCACAGCGGAGTAGCTAACGTTAGATACTCGCTCTATTGACAGTCATAGAAGCCCATGCTCACGCGGAGCTCTGTACCCAACTGACAGACACACTTTTTTGGCTTAGAATTACAGTAGGAACCGCCAAAAACCCCACACCCTTGCCTTTCTCTCCACACGCCAGACAGACACACTTCCTCGGCTTAGAATTACGATATGAACCGCTAAAAATAACACTACCTTGTCGTCCTTTTCCATCCGACTGAAATACACACTTTATTGTCTTTGAAGTACGGCAACAATCGCTAAACACACTGCAAACCCCCCTCTTGGCTTAAAATAACTCACCTTTAGTTTTTAGGTCGAGTAGAATCTATCTCCGTTGATCCGGTTCGTTTGTTTGCTGCATTCATGGCTGTACTAACGTTACAGCTGTAGCACGCTGGTTTACCTGTTTACAGGTATATCTGGCAACCCGGCCTGGCTGTCAAACTGGGCAGTTGATAACAACACACAGACCAAAACATAAACATAAATTCCGTCACGGATCGTAAATTTCAAAAAGAAAAAATACTGACTTTAGCATTGTTGTCAGAAAAGATAGTATTTCAGCTTAACATGTTTCCTTAATATCTGATGAGGCATTGGTGTAATTTTGGGATTTATTCGTCCAGTAATAGTTAATTGGTATTTAAAGCAATTTGATAAACCTCAACAACAAAGACACCAACATGTACCCAACTCCTCACATTGTTAGGATATTACGTTTGAGACAAGTCCTGCGCATCTTGTTCTTCCACATGGAAAGGACTGTGTACATCACTATAATACAGTATACAGTATACTGTATACTGTTAATACCAGTGCCTGGGGACATAGAGGTTAGATACATTCCCAAAACATCCATGGACATCCTGCCAGGCTGTCCATCATGTTGCTAGTTTAAGAGTATCAAGAAGGTGAATGTTTGCTGGGAATAACTCTGGCAGATACGTACACTTTGTTGTTGTGCCTTATGCTGCCAGGTGCAGCCCTAAATTACAATTAATAGACTCATCTTAATATATTCACAGTTGTGTATGTTGACTAAACACCAGTGTACAACGTACACAGTAATGACCAGATTCTAGTTGCAGGCTTACATGATAAGCCATGTTAACAGGGTGCACACAACAGCTTTAAAAGAACAGGAAAATAAAACTACATTAACACTATCAATGCAACTGGATAAACGGCTTGCTGTTGAGTTTTCTGGAAAACACACTGAGAAATTAATCTTCAGCTCTAAAACTAAAATTTATATTAAAAAACATTTGGTGATTTCTTACAGGCTAAATAGTTTCAGATATGGAGTTTATTATTGCATTTGTATAATTAATGTCCAAGGAGCCTGTAGCCAATTTAATAATCACGCAGTCAAGAAAACTGAATTAAAAGCGTACATATTTAATTGCAATGCTTCAGCAAAAACACATGGACATACTACACCAAGAAAAGACGAAATATGCAGGTTAAGGCACTACTAGTCATTTTCAAAGTTACTGTGCATAACAACTTTGCAAAGTGAGGGTAGATTTAAACAGCAGTGTGGGAGGTCCTCCAACATCATTGTATTTATACATAAACTTCGTAATATTCCTGCTCACATTTTATGGTGTAGAGTTTTCACAATAAGTGATAATGTAAGTAACCCTATTACCAAGCATTTTACCCAATTTGTTTAAAAAAAAATCAACAAATAAAAAGCAACCCTCTGGAAACCTGGGCAAGGTATTTAGATGCTTTAGTGCCCAAAACAGGAGCAGTTATTTTCCTCCCTGCAATCCGAGTGCAATTAAGTCTGTCAAAGACAGAGCATTTGGTGAAGGACAGGGCGAATGTGAGAATAGTTATTTTCTTAAATTGACAGAAACTACGATTATCCTGTCCTTGAAGAAAACAAATTGTACACTACATTATGCTGATAAAAAATACATGCCACAATTCAGACAGCCTTGGTATGGGCTATTTAAAGATACACATGGCACTTTCTGAAGGGGCTGTCAGAGGAAGATGAGGTTTGATTGATGCTAACAAGCAGAAAAGAGAATTTGTTACTGAGTGACTCCCATTTGGAAAAAAATCTACACATTTCTCATCAGTGTCTGGGTCCCTGCGTCACTTGAATCACACCACTTACTATCTCACAGAGTCCTGCAGGTTTATTTCCCTTCATCCTCCAAAAGAGGAGCAGGATTTCCCAAAGTGCAACAAAGCCACTATCCATTTAGGGGGTGTGTTTGTTAGTGTGCCTGATGTTTATACCGTAACACCAAATCGAGCTCAGAGCCAGCGTGTGACATTTCATCTCGAGGTTATAGTTAAACTCAAGCGCATAAAAAAAAGAGGACGCTTTTCTCTGTGTTGAATTACCTGAAGTCCACTGAGTGATCGGTAAAGGACACATATCCTGAGGGAATAAAACATGCACCATGCAGATTTCACAAAGCAGTAATGTTTGCAGAAAAAGAAAATACTGTATTATAGAATTTCACAGATGACATTTACAATACAGAGGGTGCACTGTGAAAGAATATAATCTAGCCTATGTTTTAGACATGCTGCATGACTCTGGACATCGTAGGTCGGCCGGTCCACCATTTTGGTCCAGACTGAAATATCGCCACAACTAGTGGACGGATAACAAAACTTCGTACAGACATTCAAGGCCCCCAGATGATGAATCCTATTAACTTTGGTGATCCCCTGACTTTTCATCCAGTATCATTATCATGTCAAAATTTGAATTTGGTTTATGACCAAATACCTGCAAAACAAACTAAAGGCATTCCCATCAGCCTCAGTTGTACTTTGTGTTTGGTGCTAATTAGCAAATGTTTGCATGCTAACACTCTAAACTAACATTATACCTGCTAACCATCAGCATGTTGACATTAGCATTTAGCTCAAAGCTCCCTCAAAGGGACAATACAGCCTAAAACCAACTATTTGATAAATGCATTTTCTTTAATATTGCTTCACAGAAAACATTTGTCTCAGATGTAGAACTTTTTGTTCAGTATGTTGTGAACAGCTCATTCAAAAGGTCCAAATTCTTCAGATAACTGAATGTGACTTTGATGTTGAGGACTACAAAAGTCTCTTTCATAGCATATTCTCATCATCTGCTCCTGATTTCTGGCCACGGCAAGTTAATTGCTCAATCAGCTGAACAGATTTGCCCACCACACATGCAGCAAAACAAACTTTACACTTCATAATATTATGTCTCAGCATAATGGTAAATTTAACATTTTCATGTGGCTGATTGTCTGTCCACCAGAGGTCATTCTTAGGGCAGCTGATTGTTGATTGCTGTCAGTTATGAGTGACCCAGCTACTGTGTAGCTCAGCAATTTGCCGTGGTGTGTCATGCTCTCTGAGATTCACTAATTGCCTCAATTAATCCTACCACCATAGCACACAACTCATTAATGCTGACACAGACTTTAATTAGTTAAGTGGGGTTATTCAGCTAGCCGAACCTGAATTTTTCTAATTTCTGCTTTTTGAGTTACTATAATGACATTTCATCATCCACAGTAAACACAACATCTACATCAACAGCAGATTATAAATATGTGTTATTTTCATTGATAGCTTTTGGAATTGTATTGTTAATTGAGGAATGTAGCTACAGCACAGATCAGAACATGCTCATGCCACAGAGTGTGTGGGTTTGCATTTTAAGTAAAGACTACATCAGGTGAAAACAAAGAATCAGAACATCAAACAATAATAATAAAAAACTACATACCCAGAACATCAAAGAGGTGATTATCTACCTGAGTTGAACAGCAGCTTCTCTTATACAGTACACACTATCAGTTAATATCCTCATTAAAATGCTCAACAACTGCTTGTCTCTTGATCTATTCTGAAGAACATCTGGGTATCATCAAACTGTCATTTCATGTATCAAAGTTTTTACCCCTTGGGGATCAATAAAGTTAGCAATTAATAGAATGAACTAGGCTCCAGAATGGATTTAATTGGCTCCTTTGTACAAAATATTTCTTTACAAACTTTTATGTATATTGAAGGGCAGAAATTATGCTTAGGCAAGGATGGAACAAAAAGAGGAACAGTGGGCAACAGAGCTGACAATCTTCTATCTGCAATGTGAATATATTTCATCTGTAATGATCTGTCCAAATCCAAAATTCATAACATTTTATATTTAAGCTGGGGAAAGTTTGTAAAGTGCACTGTTGCTTTGATCTATTGCATGCAATAAATTAGGCTTTTGCTGTTCTGTTCACTGACACAAAATGGAGGACATTAGCATGTTGTGTCAAACAGACCAAATGAGAAGGAAGCATTCTGGATTCTCCCCCATTATAAAGCACAATAACGGTAAGGCTGTCATCTGAATTTGTAAAATGCAACTGCCTTACAGTAATATTAAGACAACAAGTCTGAGGAGCCAGCTGTTCAGTGGAGGCACAGCGAATGAATGGAACAGCATCAGTTCTACAGTGTTGTTTAGGATTATACTGTAGGCTACTCAAATTCATTTGAACAAATTATGTGTCAGTTCATTCACTCTAAATTGTTTTTTGTTCCAGCCCTACTGGATATCATTAAGACATTCCTGTTGTAAGCCAGGAGTTAGACTCAAAAACAGTTTTGTGGGCTAAAGGCTGAACATAAACAATGCCATTTCCAAATTGACCAGCACATTATTTCAAGACAGGAATAATGGAATCTCTCAAAAAAAAACCTTAAAGCATTTGTGCTGCTTTAACCCACTAATGTGCTAGGAGCATGAGAGTGCAGTTTTCAAATGCCCCAATTGGTTTCAGGGTCTTTACATAGAAATACACTTAAGGCATGTTAGTGCATCTGCTCCTAACTTGATTGGATGAATGAGTCAGAACGGTGGTGTTAATGCTTCAAATGTCCCGCCTGCAGTGTGCCACACAAGCGTATCATATTATGGGCGTCAAAAATTACATCCAGAGCGTTTGGTCCTCAACACTTTAACATTACAGTACCTAGAGGGGAAATACAAAGTCAAGCAGCTATTTCAACAGATGAAGCCACACAGACAAAGCATATTTGTGAGATCGCAAATGGCAATATTTCATGTGACCAGTGTTGCAGACTATACAATGTATTGATAGTCAGAATGTGCTCTATGACACTAGGGTGCACATGCCTGCATGAGGCACCTGCGAGATTAAACAGGGACTTTTAACACAATGTTGCTGTTTGATTGTAAAAGGGCTGCAACTAAAGATGATCTTTTTATTTATTAATAGGCTGTATTGATTATTTTTTTCATTAATCAATTAATCGTTTAGTTAATAAAATGTCAGGAAAATGTAAAATGTTCCCACAATGCTTTTGGGACATTTGGGAAGCTGGAAGCTATGGCAATTTTTCTTCACAGTTTACTTAAATGAATTATTGCTTATCAAAATGGTCTACAATTAATGTCCTGTCAATCAACAAATCGAAAATTGTATCACACTGCACTCATTGAACAACACACTGTCCCTGTGTCATGTAACTAACCTTTCCAGAAATCTGTCATATTGAAAAACGGCAGTTTATGCTTTTAATAATGCAACCAAAGAAAGGTATACTGTACAGTGCGGTAAACATGAAGATATTTCAGCCCTAATTAGATAAGCAACTACTGACACAATGTTTTTTAACAGGTAAGAATAAGGTAAAAGAATGAAATTTGTTTTGACAACACAAAACATTTATTAACATTCAGTCTTGCCTTGTCATTCTACCACTAATAGAAAAGACGGGCAGACATACTGTAGGCACTGGGTGAGCACATGAAGGCAGGCAAGCATGCAGGCAGGCTATGAATTGTGCCCTCCTCTGTTCCATAATAACTGGACAACCCATCCATTTCATCGTTGCCCCTCTGCAGATCTCTGACAGGGAGTAGCATCAGCCGAATCATTGACAGAGATGTGTGGGAGAGAAAAGAACATGCCAACCTCCACATCCAGCTTGAGTTAACAAGACAAAAAGTTACACTCCAAAGATCTGTAGGAAAAGAGAGGAAGCCAATGGTACTGAGCGCCATCTCTGCTGCTCTCTCTTAAACTTCTGCATCTAATTGTGAGGCTGAGCACACATCTGTGACACTCCAGTTGGATACAGATTCTTTAATCTCTCCTTTTATATGACATCGCCATTTAATCTCCATCTAGCTACCCAGGGAGCAGCCAGAGAGGCAGGAAATGAAATCAATGCTGTGTCTCTGCACTGGGTGTTACTTCATTAGCATGGGCACTACAGATGTAGCCGTAAATCTGATTTATGAAAGGGCGACAACGAAAGCGCCACAGACAGATGCAGGGATTCATAATAGCGGATGATCAAGACACCCAATGTCCTATGTTTCACCATAGCTTTGCCAGTGTTTGACAGAGGGCAAAGAAAGGGGAACAATTTCCTCTCTAACGTAAGCATTAAGATCCAGAGTCATGTTGTATGAATACATACACCGTAAAACAGTCTATGATGAAATACTGTTAGAGCCCGATTTACTAAGCTTCTAACTGATTTTCATTACCTGAATAACATGACTAAAAGTGAAGCATGTAGAAAATCTATTTACTTTAAACAGGCTACAGGTATGACCTCCAGTGATAATCACGAAACATGACACAAAATGTATTATTATTTCACTGCTTTAATTTCCCCTGCATGCGCTATTTTTCCTTCCTATACATGCTACATCCATTTCATAATACTGGCTATAATTGCACTGTGGATGATGTAACAATGCTTTATATCAACCAGCAGTTAAGTAAACTGGGTTTAATTGTGTTTAATATTAATCTTCACGACATCCTTTGTGCAATTTTAAGCAGTGGGCTTAGGACTTCTGGCAGGTTTGACATTTTACAATGTTTGGCATTAGCGCACACCTCTCCTGCACACCATAGGCAGGGAAAGGTCCATTATCCTAACTTGGTCTACTTCTCAACAATATTTCAGTTGGAGTATATAGTATAGTATAATATCCTCAAAACACACCCATCCAAATGAAACTATTTCTCCAATTTGCACCAACATAATAAAGTCTAGTAAATGTGTGGAGTGAGGTCACATATATTCTTATACTTCATTGAAATTTAAATATTTTGCTCTGGGGAAAAGTCATCAGCCAACTTCCTAAATTGAACTCTTATTTCATTAGCAAGCAATGCAACTTTGTGGTACATCTGGGCACCAGCTGTGGTGGGACCATGGCCCTTTAAAGGTCAAAAGGTTTGGATCCTCTTGGAGTAACGCCATCTAATCCTGCGTTAGCTATGGAGATGTTATGGAAAAGTAAACGACAGTGGCTATACAGTTGGCTGCTCATAGGAGAACCGTTGATATACTCGCCCTTCCCCATTTCTGAAAAACAGAGATTCCAAATGATTAGTTGTGCACTCCCATGGGACTGAGAAGCTAAGGAGGGGGGTGTGTAATTCAATTAGTCCCACAGTTCTGCACCAAAGGGAGGCAGACAGATCCATCTCAATGAGCCATCCAAGATGTGCAGGCCATGTGTATGCACAGAAGATATTGGCAGCACATCATTAGTGCTGTTGGTTTGGATTAAAGATAGTTTCACTCACTGAAAGACTGCTGGGAATAAATAAACCCAGGAATCTCTGCACTAGCAACACCAAGCAGGTCCTCCTAAAATACCCTTAGCAACCCTTATCTGCACAAAGTGGCTGAATGAGGAGGGCTTGCAGGATGTAGCTAACAGAGTGCAGTGAGCCGACTTACATGACAAGCCAGCCACATTCTTAGCAATGCCTCTGAGCTTGTGCCATGTGTCGAGGATGCTGTCTCCCACTGAAGTTGCATACAGATCGTCCTTTCAGAGCACAGCCTCCTCTGCTGTCTCTTTGTCCCACCTCCCAGTGGGGAATTTATAAAGCTTCACAGGGCCTCACTCCATGAGATTCCTGTAATTTATGACAGCCCTTTCCCAGGCACAAAGAAATCAAATCACACTGTAAATATAGTGCATGTTTCCCAGTATGAGCTCTTCACGTAGACCACAAATCACAAATGAATGCCAAAGATCCTGACAGTCATTAAATAACAGCATCAATAATCCCACATGTGGCAGCACTACATTTGATTTTGGATTATGAAAAGGGCAGAAAGCATAGATCATGAATGAGACACAGCAGAAACAAATCAGAGGAAATTAAAAATGACAGCCACTTCATACTGCATTTAAAAAGGGAGGATCCCCAGTTGTGATCATTAGCACTAGAATGACCTTTGACCTCAGGCTTGCACACACACCTGGCTATGTTATATGACTCCATCCCAGCCAGACTAGAGTGAGAGGGTGTCATCTCGTGGGTATAGCCTCTCAGGGGTAGCATATCCACTGCATGTGGGCAGCTACCCTCTATTGGCTGCAGTTCCATCAATCTCCTGTCCGAGGAAACTGAAGACTCAACGGAAAGCGAAGCAAACAGCTGCCATATAGTGGACTAAACAGATGGTAATGGTAGCAAGAAATTAACACCATATCATTTTCAAACTTGAAAAAGTGTTGACCAAATACTGAGTTATTATCCGAGATATCAGCATAACAGAATTTATAAATGTAAGCCTATTAAGATATTCATTCTCATTTTGGTAACACTCATAAGGAGTGTAAACATTTAAAATTACAACAGCATTCTTATTATGTACTACTTTAATTGCTATGCACCAGTCCACCTCCAGCCTTATCATATCATATCATATTTCTTATGCCAAAGAATGGCCACTTCCCCAGGTATTGTGCCACGCACTGTTCCCATGCTTAAATCTGTTGTAGACTCCCCAGCCCTGTGGAAATCATTATTAACAGAATTAAGTTTATATAGATCTTGTTTGGCTAGGAAAGTCTCTTGTATACACAAAAATATCAGCATCCTCAAGGAGTTTGTCAATAACAATGCGTCACGCTTTGTCCCCAGTTCTTTACTATACTTTGCAGGTGATGAATTAAGGCTAGCTTTTTCTTATTTCTGTTCTGTAAAGGCAATACTGATTTCTCTTTCTCTAAGGAGGATGTTGCTATCTCCCGCACTTCAGTGGCTGCTGACAGGGATAGGTACAGGAAATTGAACACAAACTCAAGCCAGCTCTTGGTTCTGATTTGGCAATGACAATGCATGTTCTGAAGAAAGTATACATTTATATTCAGCTCTTGTTCAGCTATAAAAACAACAGCGTACCGACAAACAAGGTTACAGTATAAAACATCAGGATTTTGTATAATTAATGCCTAACTTTTCCTCCTTTGCTAATGATTTTGTGCCATCAGGCCAGGTGACATTATTCCCACAATGGCTATTTAGAATTTGTGTCGTACTCAACCCAGAGGATAAGCATAACAACTAAGGTTGAGTCAACACATTCATGAGGGCAGATGAATGTAACGGTTATAAAATTAACAGATGTTAGATACTGTACTCACACTCACTGTAGAAGTCTTGTAAAATGTTGGTGTCTGAATCCAAGTGTTCCCAGTGCTTTATGCTGAATCTTAGTAGAGCTGCAGCCTGAAATAGTCAAGTAATTGGTCACTAGGGCTGAATATCATTTGAAACGTTTTGACACTAGTGCCCATGATATATCTGTGTATGGTACTGATACCAAAACCACTCATCTTACTTTAAGACATGTTTTTTTTATAAACCCCTAGCCAAAGTTCTCATGTATGAAATGTGGTAGAACGTCAGCAGTCTTAATAAAGAGTCGACAGTAAATAATATAAGAATTCTGATTTGAATCAGAACTTATCTGACCAAAGAACAAGTAGACAAAATAACAAAGTCATTCATTGCCGGTGAGTCAGCGATACAGACACATTTTGGTAATTTTGTCAATTAGGTTTTTGCCGTCTTTCGTCTTTCTAGTCTTTCTTGCCGTCAACATTCATTTGAATTTTTCATTTAAAAAGTGTGGCTACCTGGGGTCAGCGTAACAAGTCATGTAAAAAACACTGACATATCATCTTATGAAGTTAAAGGTATAGTAAGTGACATTAATCCAATACACTTTTTGTCAAATTCAGCGAATATCTCCTCACGGTCACCTAGCTCTCTATTTTCTGTGCGTTAATACGCAGCCCTGGCTGTGTAAATGAAAAACAAACACAAAGGAGTGCACGAGCCACAAAACACTATTCCAGCCAATCAGCAACAGGCGGCGACAGTTGACGGTAGGGGGGAGGAAGCATGTGAATGTACCGGCCGTCCAGTAGTTATCTGTCTGTGAATCTGGGGGGCGGAGCTTCTGAATGGGGGGTTGTATTTGTTTGGCAGTTGAGTTCAAACAGTGTTGCCAACTTAGTGACTTTGTCGCTAGATTTAGCGACTTTTCAGACCCCCATAGCGACTTTTTTTCAGAAAAGCGACTAGCGACAAATCTGCCGACTTTCTGTAGAAAACTTCATGAGTGCAGCTTTAATGAGAAGTAGCTAATAATCATTAGTCACCAAGAAAATGACAAAAGTTTTGTTCTTAATAAGCACTAGATTTAGACAGATCCATCCGCATGACTGATTTAATGTGTGGAAGGATGATAACACTGGAGACAATTTGAGAGATTTTCCTGTTAAGTCAACTGATCAATTAATCAAAGAAAGACCATGATTACTGGTTAATTAGAGATTTCTTTGGTAGTAGAGAGGCTAGTCTCGCTTTGCCAGACCTTCCTCCACAGGGCTGCGGAGGAGGGACTGGCTAGTCAACACAGCAACCGGGGATAGGAGAAAAACATGCTCTCATTTATTGGCATTTCTTTAAACGAATCACAATCGCCTTGGGCGGTGCTAAGTGCCGAGCAGAGCCACGGTGCCACTGCAAAATAGCCTGGGGAAGGAACTTGTTTTGGTGCAACGTGTATGTTCAAAGGTTGTTTTAGTCGTACGACAGAAAACTCAGATTGGACAGATAGTCTAGCTAGCTGCCTGGATTTACCCTGCAGAGATCTGAGAAGCAGTTAACCATAGTCCTCATAAATCAACCGGAGTTTGAAATTACAACGCAAAGAAAGCAGAAGGTAACATCCGAAATCGGACATCCGACGGTGACATGTGGCGGAATTTCCAGCACGAGTGCAATCCCGGAAGTGGAACGTCATGGATATAGACTACAGAGAGACCTACACCTTTGTGCAACACAGTATGGTATATCAGGGCTGTACTTCCAAGTTCAGTTTTCCCTACCAAAATGGGGTCCAAGTTCAAAATGGCCACTGTCATGAAAAGCTTTCTGAAGAGTAGCAAAACAAATCAAGCCATAGTCTCCTGAGTCAACTTTATCGTCCCATCTCCAAAAACGGAGCAACAAATGTAATCCTAGCTATTGCCTTCCACTAAGGGTAACCAGAGAGTCGCTCTGCCCTTTACACAAGGTCACTGCACTGCTGATGAGCTGAAAATACAAGGCTAAAGTAACACAATCACTCACACAGGACAGCATCCAGCTGCTAAATGCACCATTTCCGTCAGGCCAAAGTGAAATGATGATTTAACAAGAGTGTGTCAGAACAGTCCACAGTTTCTTCTTTGAGACTCAAGGTGCTGACACGAGAGAGAGAGAGAGAGAGAGAGAGAGAGAGAGAGAGAGAGAGAGAGAGTGGAGTTCTCGCTCGGTCAGCAACCCTCGCAGCCTGCAGTGGATCAGAGCAGGGGATAGCAGTAATTTCAGTGCTGCTCTTCCGACAGGAGTCTGAAAAACAGCCCGACAGCTGCTGTACACACAAAGGACCTGACGGCCCTCAATTAACCTTGATGTGAAGCTACTGCCATGTCAATTCTCCCTAAAACAATATCTATGGTGCCATTCAACAGCAATATTATTTTGTGTACTTTATCTGTCTGTTTTTCGATCTCACCTCTGTCCCAGTGCAGCTAGCCTTTGTTTCCTCTGTTCAAAACATTGTGTCTCTGGACATCCCATACTGGGATTACTAAACGCTGCTTTTTTATTTTCATCAATAAGTGAAAAGATTGTGCCATGGGTGTAAAAAACAAAACAAGTCATTGTCTCATCAAGTGATTATTGTCTGAAATATGCTGTGGTGCAGGACCCCTACCACTCAGCTGTATTTGGCTGCGATGCATCACTGATGCAGATCGATAGCAAGTGCCTCGATCTCGGCCCCACTGTCATTGACCTCTAGCTCCTGTGGCGTTCCTAGGAGACCCCCTGCCAATGAAAAACACTCCCAGCATGCTGATAAAGGGGGCAAAACATCAGAGCCTTTGAGAGTGTGCCTCTGGCCACAACAAACACTACCAAAAGCAGAGCACAAACAATAATAACAAAGTATACAAAAACTCAACATATACAGCCTAGAGAAATAATTGCATTTCTTCGATAATGCATCATTAACACAGCCAAAAGACACTGTGAATGCACAATAACACTTTTTTTAAGTGTACCTTCAAATATATTTTTGAACAAAGAGACACTTAGATGCACTAGTACGTCCAATAAAGTACAAAGAAGCTGGGCTGGTTACAACAAGGTGACACAAGCAGCCCTTATAACTGAACAAAGACTACCAGGTGATAAAGTGTGTTCTATGGATTCTGTGGCCATTAAAACCCAAAGCAGCATTCTGCACTGTAAGAACAGAAGGCAAAATATTGACTAAAAACAGAATGATGTACATCAGCTCCGTGTGTACTCAAATGCAATGCATTATGGATTCAAACTGGTTATACAGAGAAACATGTCAGAGACAAAAGAACATTAGTTTTCAGAGGAGGCTGTATATCACATGAGCTTTAGCATAGCTATCACATGATCCTTGGCACTGATAATCAGTTTGCATCAGGCAGAGTGAGCCATGTTTCTGATCATTCCAATGTTCCTGTAACACAAAAACAAAGATATAACAGAAAATACTGCATACTTATTCTCTTCACACTAGACACTTCACAAGTACAACTGAATGCCAATAAAGTAATAAACTATTTAAAATAAAATAAATTAAAATTCAACAAAATATCCCTCCTTCAAAATACACACACACACACACACATACACACACACACACGCACACACAGATTAGGTGAAAGAATATTTATTAAATTAACGACAATGTACCTACATTTACTAAAATTCCTATAAAAGCATGCAAAGATAAGTAGACAGCTATTTACTTAAGCCGACAGCCGGTGCTCAGGGAACCCTCAGATCACAAATCTTTTTTTTTCTGCCACTAACCCAATTTGGGACCATGTACTGTGTGCATGACAGGGAAGTCAGACCTGTCATCTGCTACTTTAAACTGGCATCTCATATGACGCGCTGATGAGAAGTGCCTGTGCCACCGCCTCTGACCTGAAGCACACCACGACGGCATCTGCTTACCTACTTTGTGAGTCTGCTTACGCATCACTAGCACAGCCGCTTTGGTTCAGACCACTTCACCTATTGTTTGTTTATCACATTATGCTCAATTATAATAAATAATGTCCTGCATACATGATCAGCTGATCTGGTCACCAAATGAATGGAAAGAGGAAACAGCTTTCTTTCTTTCTACCTTCAATCAAAAAACGAAAAAAATAATTCATGTTGTTGTACATAGTATTATCAGTTCTGCAAGTTAACAGTAAAAAAAAGTCCATTAAACTGCTATTACAGGATCAACAATTGACTGACCTGTGGATGTACTAATACTGATACACACTGATATAAAAGGCCAACAATTATTAATCAAGCGTGCAGCCAAATTAATCTGATGAGAGATCAACCTTACTTCAAATCAAGTGCTTACTAATAATAATAAAAAGACCCATCTGCATAACAGCTCTCACATATTGACTGCCTGCCACAATCATCTGCTGGGGAAAAATACAGAAAAAATTCAGAAACAATTATGAATTCAGATGGATGTACTAGTGGAGGAATGAGAACAGCAGCCAGCTTATACATCTAGCTCTTGTTCTATGGAAACCGATCTGGAGTCGAGCCAGGCCCTAAAGAGGCTGTGATCACAGAGAGACAGCAGCAGGAAAATACATAGGAGAGATCTATTTCATCGGTAAACACGAAACACAAAAGGTCGGGTCACAGTGACAGCATGGGGTGTATTTTAGTTTCCACCTCCTACACACTCATGAATTAAATTGGTTCAGCAAATCACACTCTCCAATGACTCTCAAACCCTTACTTCCCAATTCCCCCCCACCCCGCTGAACATTTCCTGGGGAATTCCGACCAGGAATGTATTCTTGATGACGGAGCAACTGCAACAGCTGAGAGGAAAATCACTTTCTAATGAACAGCACGGAAATACAGTTAAGGCTTTGTCTTTAACAATTGCTTTTTCTCAACGGTGGATCAAAATACTTACATGGGAATACATGACCTTGTTATAGTTATTTATGGAAAAGTTTAAGGATTGTGTGTTCTCCCTGGGCTGGAAAATTGGAAAGACAACTAACTAAGAGCAATTGATAAGAGCACACGGCTCATGTGATTCGCCAAATGAGGCGCAGAGCTGAAAGAGTGAACTAAAGTTGTTGTAGCAGAGATACCCTTAATAGCTCTCCTATAATACGCAATCACTGTGGTAATGGCCTCTTCAATAGCTGGGAAAAAGGCACCGTTTAAATAGTGCTTGGTTTTAATTACCACTGCAAAGTGAAATTGCAGTATATATTATTTCAAAAGCTTAGACAAGAGGACATGTCGAATGTTGATATCTACGAGTTTGTTCTACTTTTTTCTTTTTCAAGTTTACAACTTTTCAGATTTCTTTTGGCACAAGATTGCAAACGTTGCTCTTATAACCTTGGTTCCTGTGAATAATATCTGTGTTGTGTTTGATGGAACAGTAAGCTTTTATCAGTAGCCGCTGGCAGATGCATGCTGCATGCGAGCTTGTGACATTGGTGGTGCTGTGATCTAATTATATCTGTGTACTGTGCTGTGGGAAAGTGTGCAGTACTCATTGCAGATCCTCAGATTGGGAAGGTCTCTGCTTCTTTATTAAACATGGGAAAGCAAAGGGCTCATATTGTAAACCAACAGGTCCAGTGTACCACTGCTGAGATTTACATCCATATTCAGTATTTCCACAAAATGTGATATTTGAATATTTTTGATATTGAATATTATATTTGATTTGATTATATGAACCTATCACTTACCCTCTTTGAAAATATGTTGACATATGATATAGAGAATCCCCAAATTGTCAATGTCATCATCGCTTTCATTATACAGCTCATTGATAAGGCACTGAAGACATAAATCATGGCTTTAGTATTTCTATTAATGTAAAGCAATTCACTGAGACCTCTATTCCATCACACAAAGCAGACTTCAGCGCCAAAGTATAATTGGCGAAGCTTGACACCATCAACTTACAACTTACAACAAATTAATTAAGCATCATGCAACAATGCTGCTGCTGCTGCTGCTACTACTACTGAGGAGCACAAATACCATTCCCTATAGTGTGTGTCATTGGTGGATGCTTTTATCCTACACTAACTGGTGCCTTACAATAGCACCAGGGAGTACACTTTTAGTATGGCTACTCCCAGTTGGAATCAAGCCCCAAGCAACCTCAGTGGTGCCTTACTGTATAAAGCCATCCAGAATCACAGCTGTCTGCTGATACAGCTTGACTCTTCTAGTTACATCACTAAGGCAAAACATGTCACTCTACAATATTGGTTTGAAAACCCCCATACAGCATGAGCATCCTTGAATTGACCCTTAAAAATCCAAGATGCCTCTCATAGAGAATGCTCAGCTGCTGTATGATGTAGCAGGGTGGGGTGAATTGTTTTCAAACAGTTGGTCATAGCAGCCAAAAGCTTCTTCTGTAAACGAGAATGTCGGAAGAGGCTGACATGCAGCTAATGTGGATTGGCATAGCAAATCAGCCCAACACTCACACATTTGTTCCACAACCTAATGTAAAACCAAACAGGGAAAGATATGTAGGGGTGTACAGTACTGTGTGGCCCCTTCACCCCACAGTCACTGTGTTGGAGTAACATGTAATGCCCTGTACCTGAGAAACAACCTTGTCACAGCTCATAAAATATCTCTACACAAGTGCAGCACACACAATTGTATGAGGCAGCAGGGCGGTTTAGCAGTTAAATGAGTCATGTCCTTCGATCAGGGAATGTAGATCCTGTCTGCTGGTGTCTTGAATAAAGTATAACCAGGTGAGCATGCACTCTGACCTCTGCAAGCAGGCAGATGTCAGGTACAACCAAAAAAAGGAATTTTCCTACATGAAAATACATGAGATCCATGAAATAGCAGCTTTTTTTCCCCACTGGGGCAAATGATTAGTGGGCTGGAAAGCTTTAGCAGTCTTAACAAACTTGACCAAACTGACCATTACAGAGCATCCCCTGCCTACTCTGCCCACATTTCTGTCAGCCTACTGTAAATCATCAGTGGTTACATCCCTGCATTCGCACTACAGTCTCACTTAGCTTTGATGTTGAGCCGTTCCAGATAACATTCAGGTCAAGTCCAAGATACTGTACAGCACATTTCATTGCAGAGCAGCAAATGATGCTGGAGCTGGGCAGCATTAGTTGCCCATTTAGCCTCCTTCCAAGCACAAACAACGCAACAACGTCAAACAAGTAGGTCAACAAAAATATATCTTATTACCTGTTATCTGTCAATGTCAAAAGCAGCCAGTCACACATTAAGCGAAGACTTAGATTTGACAGACGTAATAACGCACCGGATGAAGCAAATCGCTTAAATCCAAAGAAGAGCAAGGAGATGGGGAAGTGGAACACATCACACTAATCATGTGAAAAGGTCGTTTGCAGGCTGTTAATATGAAATGTTTTCAGCGCTTCTGCTGAGCCAACATCGAGCGGTCACTCCTCCCTGTAGTGAGCCCGTTTGGGCGGAACAGCACCTTGAAACAACAGCGCCAGGGTTTAACACACACACACAGAAAATAAAGAACGAAGGCGAAATCCTACCTGATGTCTGCCACTCGTTAATGCATGCGACCTGGCTTGGATGTAGGCTAGGCGACACACACCGCAAGCGGGTCAGCTCAGCCTGCCAGCCTGCCTCCTCCACGGCATCAAGCCCCTCCTCGTTTATCGTACAGTGGAGAGGGATGGGGGGGAAAAAAAGAAAAACGACCGCATATCTATGCGCCGAAAAAAAAGGAAGCGGCGTCACAGTCAATCGTGTTTCTGATAATCATAGCCAGATCAAGATGGTTTAAAGGCTCAAGGGTAGGCTGATTGATACAGATGAGCAATCCTGCGAGATAAAATAGACCCGATAACCATGCAACGCTTCAAGATCAACACACGAAAGATTTGAATGACTCAGCTCGCTCTTATTTTGAAAATGCTTTGAATTTGTGCAGTGAAGTACACCTGCTGAAAGCGTGTCAGCAGAACCATCAGTGTTGGACAGCCCTATAGTCTACTGTTGTGGCACTTGACACAAGATCAATGGCACATGGAAGATGATGTTATAGCCATTCTGTCTACAGTAGGGAATAACAGTACATGTCAAACGGATGGCATCCAGAAACACCATGTAACCTGTTAATATTTTTGACATATTTGTTTGCAATCTGAATGATGAATTCATATACCATGTACGTCAGTATTTGATTATCTTATTTAGGTTGGATTTGCAGTTTAGCAAATCTTTGTAGGCCTAATTTAGAGAGTGTTTAATTTATCTCCCTCTCGGTGTATCATCTCAGTGGGTGTACTGTTTTTAATCTGAGCATATACTGCCCCCTGATGGAGATGTTCAAGGCTCCATGTAAAGAAAAGATCAGACACTTGGAAACAAAGTCAAGGGCTGTCATTTATCAACTACATATTAATATACCGTATTAACATTTTACATATTAAAACATCAGAAGGTGATTGATCATCTGTCTCCCTGGTTTGCATGGATATTTTTTGCCAGCATACTTCCCTTCTTCTTAATCACAGAAAATGCTGAGCTGCTCCCTAAGTATTATTGATAACTGTTATGGATGACAACCAGACAACCAAAGAAGTTTGCCATTAAACCTTTCCCTCCTGCCAATTAGTATGCATGTTGTAATAAATTAGGTAAAACTGTATTCATGATTTTGATTTTTGTAGGTATTGTGTACAAACACAGAGCAGACTCACACAAAATAGGCATGTCTGTGCATGCGTGTGTTCTGTTCAACTTCAGTTTAGATAATATTTTCAGATAAATAGAGTTTCTATTTTTTTTATAACATCTTTATAATTTACATCAAATTCATTAGATTCTTACACTTGATTTGAGAGGCACAATGTGCTTGAGAGGTAGGCTACACTTAAATTACAGATGTGACGTGAACATTTTGGAAAAACATTTCTGAGAAGTTCTCCATTTAGGACACTTTCCTGGAATATTGTTAGCACTGACATCATTCTGTCATTTAGTGCCTGGTAACTCATAGTAACCAAGTTACTCCACTTGAACCTTGGCCAGGGCAGAGTCAAGCTTTTGGACAGGATCGCTCCACTTTCCCTTACCACTTTTCGAAAGAAAGCCAAGGGACACAAGTACTGTAAAGGGACTGTCAATATCAAGCAGAACTGACACAGGTTTGTTCAATTTTCTTTTCAGTTGTACTGTGTCAAGAAATTTCCTTTGGGATATACAGTAAATGTCAAGTTATAGCTGTTCACGTACAGACCCACCACAAATACAACTTTCTGTCGTTCATTTTGGTGATCATTCATAATACAGCTGCTCAGTGTCCCACCACAAGAGGGTAGCACTGACATGACAATGTTTCAATACAGATTGAAGACCTAAGGACCAATGTTCAGTTTGACAGTATATAAATCAATGTTCTCCTTGTCCTTTTTAGCACAGAGGTTGAATTTTCAGAAACCACATCTCTAATAAAGAGACATTATGATCAGCCCTGCCAACACTGCAGTTCTTCAGTAATAGTAGAGTGTTAGTCGATGAATGAATGAATTCACTATATATACATATGACATTATTTATTCACCTCCACAAGATGTCATTTTAAATGTCAAGTCCAACATTCAAATATATCAGACTGAATTCTGGGACATTTATATGTAGTGATGCAAATTCTGTTTAGAACCTTCCAAGTGAAGTGATGATGCAGCAATAAAAATGTGTCCAGCATCTTAATTTTTTTTTTTTAAAGATTAGCGTGATATAGCATAAATAAAGTAGGCTCCTGGAATGAGCAGATATGAAATATATACTAATACTGGATGGTTCAACCATTAGCACATGCCACATTTATTTAAATACCACAAGGACTTCAGTAGGAAGTTATAGCTCTCCTCACCACACTAAAGCTGGGCCAGCTTTATCCCTTGAACTTTTACCTTTAAAAGGTAATGGCACTTCAAATGTTCTTAAATAGTTTAGAATTATTATCTTATCAGATCACCGTGTTTATGTTCACAGAACAAGGTCATACACACCATCTAATTTAAAATGGAAAACAAACACATGAATGAAAAGCCTGCCATTTGTTTAAAAACAGTTGTTCAATTTTGAAGGAGTACGCTTATCTCACTACACAGTACAGTGGTTTCCACAGGGGCATTTAGCCCTGTTGTTGTTTTTGATATTTCCATGGGAACCAGTGGCCAAGGAGAGAGGGTGGATCCTGTTCGAGCAGCGCAGGGGGCGTGTGTTACTGTGCATCCGCTGGTTTTCTGCTTCATTTAACTGTCTTCATCCCTCAAACAGCCACATATGTGCTGGTCCTGACAAGCGAGAACCTCCAACCCGCTGTAAAAAGAGGCTCTGAGATTTCACAACAGCCTAAATGATTAGCTGTCCATCTTGTTCAGGACAATATTGTGGATTATCCATCATTTCTGAATATTAAGGTAAGAAAACCTTCCTGCAAAGTTAATGATTGTACATATTATTACATGATTTTCTTTTAAATACTTTTTTGGTGATTGATCAGAACACAATGCAGCAACTTACAAGTGTATCTGTTTGGTTTCACAGAGTTTCATAATTCCTACCAGAGGACCCATGTGGGTGGTGGAGAAGATCCGCATGTCAGTGGAGAGATCTTACCTGCCTATCCCATCAGCAGAACTCAGCTTTAAAATTAGTGACATCATGTTCGGAGAAAAGGGTGACAAACCCAAAAGGATTTCCCTCTGTCCTAATGTCATCACCCCCGACAACATCCCCGAGTTCTGCATCCCCCCAACACTCCCATCCCTGCATGAGCTGAAGAATACGGAGCAGAGCCGAGCTGCTTGCGTAATCAAGGTGTCTCCCTGTGGGGGGGCCAGCCCTGAAATAGAGGTTTCATGTCATGAGACGATGAACCCGCACATTATCCAGGTGGAGAGTGTGGATGAGAGCCCCTATGATGGCTGCAGTGATGAGGAGACCACCAATGCGGATCCCCAGAGCCAGGCTGCCTTGTCTCTTCCACACATGGCCAAAGCTCAGACCTGCTATGGCTTTTGCACCTTACTGGAGAGCCCCCACACTAGGAGGAAAGAGTCGCTCTTCCACTCCGATCCTGGCTCCTCTCCTCTGCTGCTGCCCAGGAGTCGATCCAGCGTGTGCTCTAAAGTCTCCCCCTCCACTTCTCCCTCCTCCTCTCCTTCCTCATTCAGTCTTAACACCCTGACCTCCAGGCTTTCCCCGAGAGGATACACCCTGAACTGGCAGGCCACTCTGGACAGCGATACAACTTCCTCTACTGAATCCTCTCCTTTCAGCTCGCCACTGCTGGCCAGGTGCCCTGCCAAGTCATCCCTCTTCAAAGCACTGAGCCATGAACTGCTGTTGTCAAGGAACATGAGGAAGGCAATGGTGTCAAGGAACAATTCCCTGTCCACAGATGAAGGCAGCTCCACAGACAATAGCCCCAATGTCATGAGGAGGGCATCAGATGGGTTAGCTGAAGGCCTGCCCAGCAGCTACAGCCTGGCGCCACCCAACATCTTTCCCATGGACTTGACTCTACACAGAGAGAGGGTAATGAAGGAGAGAATAGCACCCATAGGGAAAGATGGCAGCCTAAGACTCTCAGCTGAGTACTGCCTGGATAACCAAAGACTGCGGGTTCGACTGATCAGTGCTGAGGGCCTCTATCCGCTCTCTGTAGACCCCAAGATTATCAACTGCAGCGTCAGCCTCTCTCTGGTGCCCGGAAAAGTCCAGAAGCAACGCAGCACAGTCATCAGAAAGAGCCGTAATCCAATCTTCAATGAGGATTTCTTCTTTGATAGTATCTCAGAGGACGACCTCAGCCAGCGGTCCCTTCGCTTTAAAGTGGTGAACAAAATGTCCACCCTGAAAAGAGACTATCTTCTGGGTGACTGTGATTTGCCTCTTTCTAGCATTGTGACATCATAAACCTAAGTACTTCCTTAACTGCTTGTTTATGTATGAAATTATTTATTCACATGTTTTGTATTGTAAATCAAGATTTTATAATGATTAAATTATGGAAAACAGAGGTTGTTTTGTCTTTAATACATTTCAAAATAAGACGCTAATAAGTTTGATATCATGAATTGTGTCTGTCTGCAGAAACAGCTCACCCAATTTTCTCCACATGCATTTTCAGAATTCAGGATGAAGTTAATTTAAAACAACAACAAATCCATCACCAACAAAAAGTGAATCCCAACCTTATAACTGCTTATTAGCAAACAAAAATGTATATGATAATTTACCACCCTTTCATTCCTTGGTGTGTCAATGTGGCGGAAGCATCAGCTGGCCTGAGACAACTACCGTCTCGTATTTCCCCTAAGCCTGTTGTTTTCTTCATGACCTTTCCAATGATTAAAATATGACTAGAGACCAGGAACCTTAGAGAGGAGTTTTTTTACCGTATACATAATTCTAGTCAGTGAAAGCTCTATCTGCCATCCCCCCCCCCACTATGATACATAATATGTATCTAATACTTTTATATTTTATGAAGACTGCACAACTGAATCTGTTAGAGAAACTGACATTCTACAAGTTCAAGAGCATGTACTATTCAAGGCCAGTCAAAGTAGGTATATTTTTTTTATCAGTAAAACCTTTTATCTCACTTTTTTATTCATGCATACAGGTGACAAGACTTTTTCAAAATGGTACTTTCACTATTTTTACAAAACGCTTAAGCTAGGCATGGCAATGTACAATACCCTCAGCTCTGGATTAAAATATCAATTAGGCCTAGAATTTGACAATAAGGCAGCTAAAAGACTAAATAAAACATGGAGCATTTGACTATGTATGAACTCAAACAGACCGTTTTTCAGACAACTACAGAACATAACATACTCTATGTTGAAGAGTAAAAACAGCATCTCTCTATGCAATATATATATACATGTTTACTCAATTGAACAGAGCAGGAGCTCTTAATGGTGCGTATATCCTGCTGCTTTCAGCAATAAAGATCAGGCTTAAAAGCACTGTCTGCCACTATAGCTTCTAGTTAAAGATTAATAGGTTTCTCAGGGCTCAGAAAATCTCTGATAGGGGAATGACAACTGCTGGTTATACAGTATATTACAAAACATCAAACAGTAATGTGAGGAGATACATATAAATAGCTATTTCCACCAAAGCTATGATCATAACCTGCTGGGAGATTGGTTTGAAAGTTCAATGTCTGTAATAATACATGCTTTACAACGTAAATATTTCACTAGATTTTACAGTTTGGATTGGGCCACTAAGAAAAGGATTTGGACAAATATAGCTCATGATCCACTTTTAGTTTGAACTACAGATTCAGACCTGCAATCGCTTCTCAATTGTTTTGATGTAAATAAGGGCCCTAACACGTTTTTGTGTTACTGTAATACATAGGAGCATCTCATTTATGACAACAAAAAACGCTTATACACAGACAACCTACATTTTTCAACAATACCTCTCTGAATAGGATGTTCCAGATCCTGTGAGGAGGCTGGTACTGTTAGACACTTTGTATTGAGTGTTGACACAGCTGTGAAATACCCTGTAATAAATGAGAATTACTAGCGATTCCCCTTGCTGGTCAACCACTGATAGGATTGGGAGGGATTTCCACTGATCTATCTTCATTAAAAAGAGTAGAAGCATTGGTTTTATACAGCACATTGGTTACAGCAACATTATGGGCTTTGATCCAAGCTAGTGCCGCCCATATACAAATGTAATCTGTCAATGGACACTGAATAACAGCATCAAATAACAGCTTATTAGCTATTCATATTACTCCTGGAAAATGGCTACATCCTGGAAGTGCATCTTCAGTATTGATTTCATGCTGCATGTTAACGTGTTAAGTCCAACCAATAAAGTCATCACACATCCATTTCTTTAATTATTTCACCTCCCTTTCTTTGGAAAACAAACTGCCCTGTTCTCCATAACTAATATTGGTATAAACTTAAGATTGATCTCTCACTTACCTGTTTCAAACATAAAAAAAACTGCATGACTGAGAAATAGAAATACAAGGTTTGGTATGTGTACTAAATTTGCTTTGTTTTGTACTTACTACTAGAAGTGATTTCATATTATCTGCAGGACACATCTGTTTCCCTAAGAGCTGTGCATCATGAATGCAAACGCACAACAGAGGAAGTGCACTGGCTTAATCTCAAGTGTCTGAAAACAGTTGCCTAGTTACCTTCACTCACCAGGATGTCTTTGCCTTAATGCACATTTACAATTTCAAAGTAATGAGCTGGAATCAACAACAACTACATTTAGAAATTATCAGGTATACTTGGATATCTTGAATGTCCTACTTCTATTCAGCCCTCTATCTGCTGCAAAACCTCCAGTGTTCTCTAGTTTCTTGAATTGGAAAGAAAATGTTTTTATACCAAGAAACGCAAACTATCCCTTTCCCCTACCATATCTCACCTGTCTGTTTTACAGCTTCCAGCATAAATGATTCTGTTTAAACCAGTTTCCTTATCTTATTTTCTGTTTTACCAGGCTCCTATATTGTGCCAAAACATATAACATACCCCGTAAAATGTCACTGTAAACATATTTGACCAATGTAGTCATCAGTAGGTCCTTGACCCCACCTTCTTATGTTCTCAGGGTAACAACTGCTTTAGAATTGGACTGACGAAGGCTAGTGGACCTCTTTTGTCATTTGTTATCCACCTCCCACTGCAATCAATCAAATGTCCCGTGAGAATGGCTTTTACATAGCATAGCATGATGTTGTCAGGACAAAGTATTCTGATGCCTAACATTGATAGAACAGTAAGGAACTTATTTTTTAAGTTGATAAGGAAAGTGGTTGAGGTCATTGACTGCATACACAGAGCAGATGACCATTAAAAGAAACTGTCTTTGTATTTTATTGGTTTTATTGCATACCGCATCAGTTACATATTAAACAGCATTAATCAAATTACCCGATTAAAAGAGGTCAAAATATTCCATGATGTCAGTACTGATGCTGTGAGTGATTGTTGTTTCAGGGTCACGATACCACTGTTTATGGCCCCCTTAGTGGAAGCCTTGAGCAGGCTTCATACGTTCTATTTTAGCTGCGTCATTAGGCTGTGTGAGGACACACCACGTAGGATGAAACCAGATGTCACTGAAACAGACACACTGCCAATGCCTGATGATGCTACAAACTCACTGGAGTCTGCAGTATTTAAATACAATAAGGCACAAAAAATTCATGTGAAAATTAATTTAATTTCTTTATGTAATATATATATATATATATATATATATATATTTAACAACATAGTCTACTTAGCCTAAAACGACTGAATGACAGTACTTTTGTGCTGAGACGATTGGTAGAACCGACAAAAGCGACATTATGGTTTCATTACTTCGAATATTTGATTTGACTAAGTATATCCCACCCTATTGACATTTCCAGTGTCACAGTGACCATCCATTCATTCATTCTGCCTCCTTCTGGTCAGTGGCATCTATTTAACAATGGCACAAAATCAACCCGATGCAACCACCTAACATATTGTTATCTGTATAGAAATTCCCCGTTTAAGATAAAGCTGAAAACAAATCATGGCGTATCTGCACGTAGCAGACTCATCACTAAGCATGTGCACCTGCCCTGTGTTACAGCACCCACTCAATCACCTCAGACACTGTATGGAGCAGAGTCCAAGCGTGACCTGTTCAGTACATAACAACCAAACATACTGTATGCTGGACTTCCTCATCTGATCAGACCTATATAAACAGAACTAAGGTGTTTGAAGGCCAGGGTAAATAATCACTCACAAGCGTGGTTGTTTGATTATTGGATATCTTGACAATATGTCAGTAAAAAGTGGAGGCGAATAATAACTCATGAGGCCTTGTGTTACACCCCGGTTGTGTGTGTTCATTTCTCAGTTGCCCTCAGTGATGTGCATGTGTTTGATCCCACTTGTGAACAGACACATGCTGATGAGATGGTTAAATGCATTAGGACAAACAGTACAGGGCTTGCACAATACTGTCTGAATAGCCATTAAACAGTTAGGTAACGACACAGGTCATTTGTTGAATTAATGCTAACTTTAGACCATCTTAACAGATGTGAACACAATTATGGTGATTAAATACACAACATATAATAAAAACAATAATAACAAGAGTTTCTTTTACATTTGTTTTTAAAGCAAAATTGTGATAACATCACACTGACGAGCATATTTAAACTCATGGCAAAATAACACTGATGACACTGTCTTCCTGCCTGTCTTTCTGCGTTTTTTCCCCTCTTGCAATAGCGCCTTGCACTCCCATGGCAACGAGGCCCAGCTCTTGGGGAAACCATGGAGATCCTGCCTTTCATGTGTGAGATGCTTTTATTTCGACACATAAGTTGATAGAGGCTGTCCCCGTCTGTTTGATTCAGATGCACCTCAGCTTCAGTCATGCTGCTGCTTGTATCCAAAGCCAGCTGCCAATAGATCCTTCCTGTGCATCTAAAATGAAGTGGGAGGGCAAAGTCTGGATTACGCATTGTAAATACTTCACAGCGTTCTGTGACAAACATGCATTTACATATAATTATAAGTACTTTGTCTAGGTGGATAAAACATTTAAAATGACGTCAATAATTTGATATGTATAAAGAACTCTTCAACAAAACCAATCAGTGTCAAGACTCAGTCAAATATGTTATTATTAACCAGTGAATTCATTTTTGTTGTCTTTTTAACTAAAATTGCACCTGATTATAAAGCTTAAATGGTGTGACATAATTTCAAATGAGTGAAATCTCACTTTAGATCAAAGCTCTTTGCATTGGATGATTATGGGCAGTATTTTTGGTCTGCCCAGTCCACCCACCAGCTGGTGCTTGATCAGTTTCCCTGAGAGGGAGAGGCTATGAGACACATCTAGGTCTGTCTGTGTCATTTTAACTGTCCTACTTACTATGATCCACTTACACAACCAACATCCAAACCACAGAGGGGCCTAACAGTCCCGATTCCCTCGACTTTGTTTGTCCTTGACTTTAAAATATTCTAAAAGTTGTGGACTGAAGACCAAATTGTTGATTTGCGGAGAGTCGATTTATGATCTCATCCCATATCATTTGCCAACTTAATTATCATGTTTTAGGGAAGAAATCCAATGTCATGCTAGTTCCACAAACACCAAATTCATTGCCATTTTCATTATAATGAACCAGTGAGACAGATAAAAGTCTCACTTAGATGACGCACCTGGCTCTTCTGCTTGCATTTTGAAGATCCAACAAATCCATTAAAGCTTAATTATGATTTCAAAGCACTGCAGTGCCTTAAAAACTACTCTAAAATGGAAACCCTGTTCCTACTTCAGAGATTCTAAGTGCAATAAGGATTGTTCAGCTCATCATCTACCAGCACTATTACACAAACCAAAGCTTGGTCGTGGTATGGTGAAGTTATTAGTGTTTAGATGTATTAGGTAGAATTAAGTAATGGGGAGGCGGAAACACATGTATCTTACTTTAGATTGCATTTAATAACAATGACTTAACTAGTAGGCTATATCAGATGTTCACGTCTCTAATATTTTTAAGCACACTGACTTGGAAAATCAATTCCCACCGGTACATGGACATACAGTATCATCATATGATTCATAAAAAAGGCTGTAAATATAACAAATGCATCAAGGACGGACGATAGATAAGAAATGGTCCACAGGCTTTAGTCACGTTATTCAACTGAGGGTAAACATGGAAACTAGGTGATGGGTTTATGTTTGCCAATTTGGTTTACTAGGCAACCAACTGATATAGACTAGGGTAAATTGCAGTGTCATTTTGTACAAGTGTTTCACAACCCGTGGCACTGAGGAAAGAGTTTGCTTTAGGTAAGACGGCTGAGTTTAACCATAAAACATTCACGCTCCAAGCTCTGAGACTTGACTTTCAAGTTAGCATAAGCTTCATTTTCCATGGTAGTCAATGTCAGAGAATATAACAGCCACAATAAATCTGATGCAGAAAGAAAGGTGTCTTGTGGTGGGTTATATAGATGAAAGCTAAGAGCTTGTGGGTGCCGCTTTTTCGCCACAATCCAAGTTCTGTTTTTAATTAGGTATCTTTAGATATGTATTCTTGTCACGGAGTGTCAGAATGTTAATACTAACGTTAATTATGTCTTGCCCCAAGGGACTAAAACAATGATAACACATTAAAACACTAAATACTCTATACTGTATGAATTATGTTGTTGTTTCTCAAAATAGGTATGACATTTTGGAACATATTTCTTTGCTTCTGCCACAGGCTACAGTCTCAATATGAGCTTCAAAATGTGCTTCAAAAAGATTTTTTACAATATATTTTCTCTATTGATAAAACTATCTCAGATCTCTTTATCAAACAGGTGATGGTATAACATCCTGTACAGACTACGGATAGAGTTTAGCTTTTCATCTCTGGATGAGTAGAATTGCTATATCAAAAATATGGTGTTCATTTTAGGACATCCTCAGATCTCAGACTCAGGTGTGTCATCCTCAGAAAAAAATGGCCTCATCTTCTGAAAAACCTCCGTCATCCTCAGACAAAACGGCCTCATCCTCAGAAAAACCTCCGTCATCCTCAGAAAAAACGGCCTCATCCTCAGAAAAACCTCCGTCATCCTCAGAAAAAACGGCCTCATCCTCAGAAAAACCTCCAT
This sequence comes from Gymnocephalus cernua, assembly GCA_023631565.1. Taxonomy (NCBI): domain Eukaryota; kingdom Metazoa; phylum Chordata; class Actinopteri; order Perciformes; family Percidae; genus Gymnocephalus; species Gymnocephalus cernua. Next base: position 26,220,344 of record CM042431.1, on the reverse strand, counting down.
CATCCTCAGAAAAAAACGGCCTCATCCCCTAGCAAGTCTGAAATAGTTATTTTACATTGAAACTGTGCATAGCCCTAGGTAGGAGTTTTCACAGATAGGTAATACACACATTATTTAAATCTAAACACATGATTTATGGACTGAATTCAGTAAATGTTATTTCAGTTGAAATATTAACCTTGGTACAATGGAATAAAAACACATGCCAAAATCAAGTAGCTGCTTCAAAAGCTGAGAGTATACATTTAAATATGATTTGTTTTTAGTGGTGCCCAAACCTTTGCTATCCACTGTAATACAGTCACATTTCATTTTGTTGATATGATCTGTGTATTCGTCCAAGTCTTCTGCATGTTTTCTACTACTTTGCAATAACAGTTTAATTGTCTTTAATTGTTTTCCAGAGATATTTCCAAAATGTCAGCTCAGAATGAAGATGAAAGAAGTATCCTTCCCTATATCAAGTACTCACCTAATTAGGACCAAACAAGACGGGTTGAAGGAAACTTTTGTAAAAGTAAACGCTATAGGCCTATGTCCAGTTTAACCCAGGTTTGTATGCATGCCCCTTGATGTCATGAAACTAATGAGTGTGAGTTTTATCAATATGTTGTTCTCATCAAGTAATTTTGATGGATTATCTCAGAAACTTTAAAATACGAAAGATACTTCATACTATGTAGTGGCCTGTTCCCACTCTTGAAATGTAAATCGGGCTGTTGAGCTTCAGTACAGATCATTTTGTAGACTAGCTTTCCTGTGTTTGCCTTAAGTTGTGTGGATGCATTGATTCAGTTACTTTTCAGCAATGGATTTAAACAGAGGGAAATCTGTTCAACACTGGCTTCATATGGATATAAAATAAGGTATGGTTGTTGTTAGATACCAAAGCATTTCTCCTGTGCTCTTACACAGAAACATTATGCTTATGAAACACCATTTTGTGTTTTTGATTAAACAGTGAGAGGCACCTGAGAAGACTCCTGAAGTTACTGGGGTGGAGGAGGAGAAGCCCACAGAGACCACTTGTGGAAATACGTGAAGCTGTGCAGGCAAGCCTTGAAACACATTTTAATCATTGCTTTTATTACAACTTTTAAACATTGTCATTAGTAACAGGATTGAACATTATTCTTGGTTGAACCATTGTAATATAGGCCTATACTTTCTAGCAATCTCAAATATATGTTTTTTTTTAAACATTTGAAGGATAATTACTTGGGAAACATGGTTTCCCATTGGCTGTTGTTGGCAACCTATTGAAAATTATGAAATATTATAAAATTAGGCTGGTTCTCACACATACCAATCTGCTATGCATCTCAGTCTGGCTAGTAGGCCTATCTCCACTTGTTACTGTTTGCCTGAGATAAGGAGCCAATCAAAAATGGCTTTTACCCCACGATGGAAGCAGGCTTAAAATGTGCATTTTATTGGGGGCCAAGCAGTGAAGCCCATTATGTTTGTACGTTTTCTTCCCTATTATTATTATTCCGCCATGGGAGTCCGCCATTTTACCGTATGGTAAAAAATTCTAAAATTTGGCACGCTGATGATTAATGCTCTAGCTCCGCCAACAGGTCAAAGTTGGACATGTGTTCCGTAGGCCCGATCTTCAAAAATGAGGTATCATTGGAATCCTTGGACCAAGCCGAGTTAAACGCACCCTATGACGTCAGTTTCCACCATGATGGATTTTCTGCCATATTGGATTTTAGCAAAAACACTACAAAGTGTTCGTTCACAGGTCACAAATTGTCTCTGATCTTCACCAAATTTGACAGCACATGTCTCACAAGTGTCGTACTTTTTCATAGCCATATTCAAAACCGTTCATCCTTAACTGCATATCAAAATCAGCTGCAAAGCCAAACAGGAAGTGACCGTATATCTCAGACAATCTTTGTTTGCTAGCATAAAACTTGCTTTGACTACTAATGTAACAGCATAGAAAGTTGCCATGGCAACTCCAGCCTAACTGCCTGGCCCCCTCATTGCTGCTTGCAGCTATATTTAAGAGGGTTTTTTTACATTTAAAAGATTGTTGCACTGCAAAGATTTAATCCTATATTACTATTGCCGAATGAATGAAAATGCAACAACCAGTTGTTTTGCACAAAGTTTCAAGTGCTTGAGTGTGCCTACTTTTTGTTTTTACCTACCAACCCATACCAGACAAGCAAACTCTGCAAACACCGCGCACGTGGGGTTTAACAACAAATGTATTCATAAGAATTCTTGGTGAATATTGACCTTTTAAAAGTTTACTCTAAAAGTTTACTATGCTTTGCTGACCTTCAAATCTGTCTCAACATACTGTATGCCTGTGTAGAAAGAAAATCATTCACTTTACTTATATATTCTATGGCTGATAATTGTGCACCAAAGTAGTTATGCTTTGGCTAATTGTTAAAATATTAGCTTCTCCATCTCTGAGAAGATTGTATACAATTAATTGTATGTGTTTATATGTTGATCCAGAGTGAGCTGAGACACACTGGTCACCTGATCAAGGCATTAGAGCAATGCTGAAGTGTGTTCGTGATGTCAGAGGAGTGAGGCCTTGCTACAGGTTGATTGTTTTAAATGGCTTAGAATCACTTTTAAGTAACCTGTAACTTTTATTAAGCCCTTTCTCACATTCATTTGAAATCATTTTCATTTTCATGTAGGAATGATGTCGCTGACATCATGAGAGATGTAGATGCAAGTGGTGTAGAAAGACGATATCCAGGCCAAAAGAAGATCCACAGAAAAAATTACCACAGCCATGGACCAAATGATACCTGGCATATCGATGGCAAACAACTTTACATGCTTTTATTAAAATGTATTAAAATTCTGTACATAATGTGCAATATAACATAATGGCTTGAATCAGTCAGTCACAAAGTTCATTAAGCCTTGTTAAGTCATAATTAGTTTATAGTCCCCCCCAAAACAAAATAAAATAAATAATGATGGCTGGTTGTCTTTGAGGGTTCAGGGCTTAGGGCTTTGGGGAGATATTGGAATTTAGCCAGTATTTCTGAATTCACTTATCCAGTAATTTATGAAGATAGGTTATTCCATTTCTTTTGAAATAGCAACTGCCTGCAGTACACCCACCTTCGTCTACTTCAGGACGAACTGCATATGGAGCGGAGAGACTTTGGAATACCCATGACATAAGGAAACAGCACCATGCTCCTGGTCCTTTTCGGGAAGCCTGACGTGCTCTACACCATACCACCTCCCGGTATTGTAATTTGCAATGTAGTGCAAAGTTTTATCTAGTATGCATTCCTGGACATTTTGTAAATTATCAAATTATGGCTGCCTACATGAAATTAGTGGATGACATGATGATGTGGATGAATAGAAATGGGGCTCAAACACCCTCTACATTTGCAGAGGCAAACAAATTATACAAAATTATGTTGAGGGAAGGAGAGTGAAAAAAGGAGGGAGTCGGGGGCTGGGGTAGAGGTGGGAATCGAGAATGTTATCAACCATGGTCAATGGGCCTTTCTGAATACAAAATAGATAATAGTTCTACATGGTTTCCCTCCTTTTTAATAAGGTGCTATGGTCACCTTAGTCAGGTATATTTTTAGGCCCCAACTTGAAGTAATTTTTTTTTAAATGACATTTGCTGAACAGTGTACTTTGAAATAAATCATGAACCATATTTATGACATGTTCTTTAATAAAGTGCATTCTGTTAGAACAAACAGACTTTACTGCCTTTCTGAACAGTGTACTTTGAAATAATTAACCATATCTGACATATGCTCTTTAATATAGTGCATTCTGTTAGAACAAACAGACATTACTGCCTTTCTGAACAGTGTACTTTGAAATCATTAACCATATTTATGACATATGTTCTTTAATAAAGTGCATTCTGTTAGAACAAACTGACAGTGCTGGACATTACTGACCACACAACAGACAATGCATCCATATAGAAACATAATTACAACTGTCTTTAATTATTCAAACTATGAATTCAGGTATAGATCCTGTACTTCACTGCTGTTCAGAACTATCAGGGACAACTACCAAAAACACTTCCACACACTGACAGCATTTCCCTACCACCTATACCCATATCGGCTCTCTAAATCCAGCCCAAGCCCTGACTTGAGAAATTGTAGTACTTCTGAGGCGGTGGGTCGGGATTGCGGCTCATAGTTGAGCAATGAACACAGAAAGTGGTACTTCTTGTTGAGACTTGGGAGAGCATGTGGGGGGTCTTCAATGCCATGAGAGCAGCCAGCTCTCGTTGTTTTCTGATGACCCATGGGGTTGACCTTGTGAACAACTCCAGGTAGGTGGCCCCCAGGGACCACATGTCAGTGTACGAGGAGGCATCCTCAAATTGCAGGATGCACTCAGGTGCCATGTACAGAAAAGTCCCGCCCGTGGGCCCTACAGCCTGTCCTTGTACACAGCTACCAATGGGAAGTTGGACAGTATCCCTAATGTTGGCCAAACCCCAGTCTGTTAGGACTGCCCTCTTTGACTGTAATTGAATCTGAAAGGTACAGAAAAAAATATGAATGTTGTACGCAAGTGCTGTATGACCAGGGAAGGCATATTTAAACTTATAAAAGCAAAGCAAGCAATAAGGGCTGCACTAAATTTGATATGGAGACAAATGATTGATATTTTTGGTTCAGTTTTTCATCTGTCAACCTATACACATTCATCGTGGTCTACAAGTTCTGCATTATACCACTAAAGTATGCTGTTACACTTTGTCACTTTAAATAATGCAAAAAGTTAAAACTCTTGAGTATATTTTCAGCACATCACTCATATCTCTAAAATAATTTCACTTTAGAGATCATTCAAAAAAGGTGTTGCTTCCATTACCATCTCCAGTTGGCGTATTTCTGAAGAAAAAATAACTTACCATAACATTGCCTGGCTTAATATCCTGGTGAATCACCCGCTGTGGATGGATTTACTCTGTCGCCATTGCTAGATCGAGTGTCCCTGCACTACTGCCTCTTGTTGACTCAGCACTGTAATCCTACAAACACAGTGAAAGTTTGCATATCCTCTTTTCTACTTAGTACACTTCTAACCATTACAATGACAGTATCTTTGAAAATGTGTGGGTGGAAGATCAGACAAGATAATGCCATTACCTCATCATCAAACATACTCTGATCATCATCCTCTTCATCTTCCTTATCTACAAAACACAACAGCAGAAACAAAAAATTCAGTGAAAATCCATTTTTTTTTTTTTTCAGAGGATGAGGCCATTTTTTCTGAGGATGACGGAGGTTTTTCTGAGGATGAGGCCGTTTTTTCTGAGGATGACGGAGGTTTTTCTGACGCTGAGGCTGTTTTTTCTGAGGATGAGGCCGTTTTTTCTGAGGATGACGGAAGTTTTTCTGAGGATGACGGAAGTTTTTCTGAGGATGACGCCGTTTTTTTTCTGAGGATGACGGAGGTTTTTCTGAGGATGAGGCCGTTTTTTTCTGAGGATGATGTAGGTTTTTCTGAGGATGAGGCCGTTTTTTTCTGAGGATGACGGAGGTTTTTCTGAGGATGAGGCCGTTTTTTCGGAGGATGACAGAGGTTTTTCTGAGAATGAGGCCGTTTTTTCTGAGGATGACGGAGGTTTTTCTGAGGATGAGGCCGTTTTTTCTGAGGATGACGGAGGTTTTTCTGACGCTGAGGCCGTTTTTCTGAGGATGATAGGTTTTTCTGAGGCTGAGGCCATTTATTCTGAGGATGACGGAGGTTTTTCTGAGGATGAGTCCATTCTTTTTAAGGATGACAGAGGTTTTTCTGAGGATGAGGCCGTTTTTTCTGAGGATGACAGAGGTCTTTTCTGAGGAGTGTTTAAAGTGTAGGTAGCCCAAACTAATGAGTGAGAGGTGGCAGCCATGCAAGAATGAAGAATGGCATTTTAGCTTTTTTTTTTACAAAAAGTGACTTCAAATATATTACCAAAACTTACTGCCAGGGACGTGCAGAAGTACTGGCTATTGTTGCCCAGGCAACTGCATGTTTGCCGTGATTGGCTAAGCTGCCCCTCTGGTGAAAGAGCCTAAATAAACTTTTCTTTCTATCTTTTGCTATTGTGGCTGCATCAATACAATAATACGACCATCATTGCCAAATTTAAATCAAATTAAATCGCTATATCATCCAATTTTGCCCTCAGCGATGCCCACTGGCCCCACTCTCGTGACTTTGTTTTCTCGCACACGGAGCACCGCATATGAATGAGGGAAAGTCAAGCCCTTCTGCCTTCACGTGAGTTTTTAAAAGTTATGACAAATGCCCTGTGAATAGTTACCAAAAAAATCCACTTGAGCTTTCAATAAAGTGCAGCTTCAGCTTGTAACGTTTGCATCACGTCGCGCAGCATTGCCTTATCTATAGTAACGTAAAATGTTCTGTAGAGAAGAGAGGGATGGAATGGTTTGGGCTCTGAATGAGAAAGAGCTCAAAGAAGCAGCTCTGCAAGATCTGCAACTTTGCAGACAATTCTATGGCCCTGACCATGGCTTTGTAACTGTGTTGTGTATTGATAAATCCATGGGGCTGTCCGTGGTGCTGAAGTAGAAGACAGATTTGTAATTGGGATTTTTCTAGGCTTTTTTTCTAAGTCCCGTTTGTCTTGGATTTTTACAATTCTCTAAACTGTATAGCTAGGGGGTTCATATAGCTAAAAAAATGTCATTATTTTCCTCATGGCCCACATAGAATCCATATAATATTAGCTGGCGTCATCTTCATTTAATGTCTCTGCTGGGCTGAGCCTGGTGTATGCTTATGGGGAGTGATGAGGTCAGAGCCTGGATGCCAAACATAAGTTCTCTACACAGTCTTTATTCATTTAATTAGAAATCCATGCCATGAGTTGGAAGACTGACTGATTTTTTTTGTAGTCTGACCAACCTGGCCAACCTGTCATAAATATAATAATTAAAAGCTTACCTGTATTATAATTGTTTTTTGACTTTTGCTCAATTACCAACATTCTTGATGGTAACTTAGTGATGTTAAATTGTTATGGCATCCACTATTTTGCAAGAGGGAGCTGGCAGTGAAAGTATAAACCAAAAGACATCTGAAGCAGCAGTGACTGTAGGCTGATTAAGTACGACAAAGACATAGCATCCCACACCACTGTATCTGTGAAGTGTTGGCTAATTATTCACTTCATTTGCTGTTCTGCCACACTGTCACAATGGAAAAAAATAGTGTTTTGATTTGCAATGAAGGCAAATTAGTGAATCACTAATTTGCCTCTTTGATCTAAACCTTAATTGATTCAATTGGTGAATGATTGCCCCTAGTTTGTCTCAGAGAGCTACAATACTGCATGTTTTCCACAGCTGGGCATCCTTTGCTTCATGCAGTGAGTTGAATGTGAGTTTTAAAGACCACAAAGCTCAGATCTCAGGAGGGCACATGCTTCTCGCCATGTGAGGCTGCATGTGTTGGTACATGATGTCAGTTCACAGTTCAGAGAGAGGTCAGTGAATTTTTTTTTAATTTGGCCTCTGTTGAAAAGGACTAAATAAAATGTATTTTTAGTAATGTTAATGTGCTAGTTCATAATTTGCACATAATCATTTTTCTAATATGCTGCTGTATCGTTTATCAATCACTTTACTGCCAGACTGTAAAAAAGAAAAGAGAAGTTTACTGCCAGTTAATGCGACTCACACTCGGAAATTATCATTGAACCAATGCAATGTCAATCTTGTATCCTGGTTGTTGATTGGTTAGGGAGGACGTCCTCCCTTGGAACATCATATTACGTGTTTTGGCCAATAACAGATGAGCATAAAAAAAATATAGTACATTAAATTGACATACGAGATCACGCCTTATGATGGAGGTCAGTAAGGGATCATCCTCCTCTGTCCTCTGGCCCCAAGACTGCCCTTTCCCCTATTACCTGCAGCTCATGCTGTTGAGATATTTTAATCAAAATCTCAATAATGGATTTTTTCCAAAGAAGAGAGAACATTTATTTTGCAAATAATACTGAAATTTCATAATGATTTATTTCAACCAATTACTCTTTTTTATTATTATTTTGATATCCCTTTTGCCTCCCAAAAATAGAGGAGCAACCTCCTTTGCCTCTGTGGACCAGCCTCTTCTGATGTGTATAATGGCGTTACTCCTCGACGCAGCAAATAATCTTTAAAAAAAGAAGAAAAAAAAGAGATTTGGAATAAGCACATACAAAAAGACTATTAGAGACGGAAATCAAACGTCAGTAACCTACAGCTGTTGTTGCAAGAGAAAAATTAAACGTGTAACCTAAGTCACAGGGACATCATCATTATTAGCATCAATAAATCCCTAGCTGTCTGAGTGGCTGAAATAAAGATCAGGCGTTGCCAGTAAGGGCCATTAGGGTTGAAACTACTGTAGCTGGCAGTGTGATGGGGATATCATTTTCATTTGTACACATTAGTGTTCTGTGCTGTAGGTAAATATGGTCCTTAACTTGAAAGAATTCAGTACTGACTATATCTAGTCCTTCTCGGTTCGGATTGGTCCTTTTCAGCTAATACACACCCATGCAGCCACCTCCTTATTCTCCCAGGCTCACATACACATTGTCACAGTTTCCAATGTCTGGTTTTAGTGAAGTCAGATTGTAGCCCCAGGCACCTTTTTATTTCTTCAAAAAGGAAATGACCTGCATCTTTGCCACATTAGTACGTGCCTGCATACACTTGAACACACTTCCCTTTGGTCCAAGAAAATCTGTATAGTATTTGGCTTACAAAAGTTAATTAACCCCAACTTGACTCAGAATGTTTCCGTTACACATTGCTATTGGTAATTACCTCTGTGTGGTTAGTTACGTTTGAGTACATTTGACTGACCAAGCTAAAAGTAGAATATAATGTTTGTGTACACTATTGCTTCACCAACATGTGAGAATTAATGTGAGAAATGTAAGTACTCTTTTACTGTATGTTAAGATGATGGCTAATTTCAACAATGGGATGTTTGCTAATGGCAATTCTTTAATTGTTAGGATTAGGCCTGTAACAATTTGGTTGGTGGTTTACAGGCTGTGTACCTGTGTTATTACATTATCTGGTTCACATAACTGTGATATAACATAAGATGTTTACTGGGATCATTCAAAAGTTTAATTTGTCTGAAAAAGTAATACTTAATTGTTGTTATTATTATTATTATTATTATTATTATTATTATTATTTTATGTGACTAAAAGAGGCAGTTATTTTGTTATTTGCAATTATTTCTGAGACAATTATTTGTACAGTAACATTTGAAATTGTTACAGCTCTAGTCAGGATAGTCACCTCTTGGCAGAATCTACTGTGACCACCGGTATAATATTGTTAGCAGGTAGTAGTAGCAGCTTGACGTGTGCCGCCATCTGCTGGTGATACTACCATAACTCAGGCTGAACCAAAACCAATTTGTCTTTGTGGAAGGCTAGTGCACAAGACACATGTAATGGGATTTTAAATGTACTCTGACTGCCCACTAAACATGTTTAAAAAGGCTTGAAGGTTTCCCTCAGCTAGATTTGCTAATTTCACCTCTACACAAAACCAACCCTATGTATATGCACAGGCACAACTGCTCTTATACTCACACATATACTGCATACAAAGGCACAGACAGAGGCACTTGTACGTACACAGACATTAATGGACATGTACCAGCATATCCCCTTCACACAAATACACCGACCGCCCAGGGATTGCTTTATTGAAGTGTGTAAACAAATTAAAGAAAATGCATGACTGTTGATTTACGCTATGCACCTTGAATATCTCTTTATTCTGGCCCAGAGCAATTATTTACAAATGTTTATTCAACAACATGAAGTATGGTCTCGACAAAGACACTTGTTTACACCCAATCACAGGGACTGCGCTCATACATGTTAGGATAGGCCTACACAGTATGAGACCCTTTCTCTCACCACGCTATTTTTAGTAGACACCAATGCCTTCCGGCAAAAATCACATGAATATGGATAGTGTGCTCGGCTGTACGGAGTGGTTTGCAGCAAGACAGCAATGATTCAGACAGACAGCCTGCACGTCCTCTGTGTGTGTGTGTGTTCAATAAATACTCAACCAGTGCTGGAGTATCATTAGGCTGTCAAGGAATAAAAAACATATGGATTATTTGAACAAATTACAACTTTTAAAGTGCTTCATGAGAAAAATGCAGTGTAGAAATTGAGATTTCACAGCATATTATTAAAAAATAATGTTGTGATATTGCTTTATTTCTTTTATTATTGATTTAAAAATTACACTTGTTTTTCTGGCGGTTTAAGTTACTGGTTTCCTTTCATCAATACCCAGTCAAAGATAATGAACTCACTTAATTCTTATATTCCTAAAGATGTAATAATCTCATGTAGTATCACAAGACAACCGCATGAAACAGCAGATTCACATCATTCTTGTGATCATTAGAGCTTGTAAAAATAGCACCACCACACAATACAAGTAGGCCTAATGGATTCATGATGCAGAAATGTACTGTTAAAAAAGAAAAAAAGTAACACTACTTTGCTTTAAATATGAAATTTAATTAATTGCTAAACATGGGAAGTAAGCATTAAAATATTGATTGAATTTTAACCATAAAATACTACCACATATTCATAATGGTTTTTTTGTTTTGTCCTGTGAGCTTATTTTTTTCTTCATGCCAGAAACCCAATCATTCATTATTTGTAAAAATAGCTAGAGTACTTGACTTTTTACTTTGCACCGGTCCTAAATGTATCTGGTTTACTTTCCATCACTCTTGTGCCAACTAACGTGGTCTAGCTTCCTGTCCTTGACCTCAGCATCGTTTGCAAGTCAATATTATTCAAAGGCTGTCTATGGTTATGCCTTTAAATAGGCCAATTTAGGCTTGGTGCACATGCATCTTGGAAGACAGGTTTATTTTGGTGTAACTCCATTTTTCTCAAGTCTCCTTGGCCTTCTGAATATATCCTTGAGAAAGAGGCCATAGGCATCTGTACTTTTTCCAAACATCTAAAATGAAGTTAGCAAAAAAATAACAAGTGTCTACCTTTAGTAGATTACAGGTCCTGCAAGTTTAGCAATGTCCAGCAGAGAGTGCCCTGACTCTGTTTAACACAGGACTGCTTAGCACCAACCACTGGCTGAAACTAGCAAGACTGTAGGTTGTAGGATGCACATTTCACAAGTTAGTGGATCAAATATCTAAGAATCACAGGGATTCTTAGTGCTATTTGTATTATGAGCATATATATTGATGTACTGCAAGTACTTGTTTTGTGTTTTGTTTTTTTCATAATGGCGTATGATCAGGGGAATACAGTTTTCACTTAGCAAATCTAAATGATTAATTTGTCATGCAGTTACAGCCCAAGGCTATGATGAATCATTTGGCCAAAATATTTTTTTACAGAAATCACTATCATGGCTCTGCTAACAATGTTTCAATTTCACTGATTAGCATTGACTTCACCTAGGGAACACTAATGTCTCCTAAAGCCTCAACACTCTTCTCACTCTCCTTTCTCCTCTCCAGCATTCCTACTACTTCTTATCTCCTTTATTCTTATTTGCCTTGTTCTCTTCAACAGTCCTCTCCCCACGGAGTGGTCTTGTTCTCCTCACTTGCAGATGATGTGGTTTGGAGAGCTGGAGCTGATGCAAAGTGACGTGTCTCCGAATCACAGGAGTGGAGCTGAAGCTGGGCCTCACTTCCCCCGCACTGGGCTGTTTTTGTTCGCCGCAGCTCATGCGGATAATTTGCCGGGATGCAGTGGAGGGCTGTCACAAGGACTTGGCTCAAGGGGTGTGGGAAAATAGCAGAAGCGTCTTCCATGCTCAAACCCTGCCTTAATGATGAGCATTAAATATGAACATCTTCTTTGTGTAAGCGATGCATTAGGCGCCTTATATGTCCCTCTCCTTGCTTTCGCTCTTTCTCTCTTTTCGTCCCTTCTTTCTCCCCCTGATCCTTCGCAGCCTTGTCTAGAGTCTTGTTTGAGAATCAGTTGAATAATCTGACTGACAAGCAGCCTTTAGGTCATGGCATCTCTGTTCAGAAAATATTCCCAATTCTTTGTGAAAGCACAGACACAAACACGGCTCTGTGCGACTGAGCTAATGTTACAAATGCTACGAATTCATGCAACTGAAATGACGAGGGAGACAACAGTGGCTTTGTCTAGGCATTCTTTACCATTCTCTTTATCTCCTCGAATGCTTTTAATGTGATTGCCTGATGTTTTGTACTGTAACTCTTACGGAACTACTTCGAACAAGTCTATCTTTGTAGCACTGCTACCATATAGTAGGACCAGACCGAATGATAAATTAACAGGCAGGAGGCTCCTTCATACCTTACTGATCAGATGCAGCGGTCCCAGTTCAGTTGACCAAGTCTATGTAGAATTGTTACAATGACAGTTACAGATAAAGCGATCTCAGGGAACTAAGGAAGAAAACATACCACCCTCCCTTAAAATAGACCTCCCTGGGTACTGAAGCAAAGGACAGAGTGACATTGTAAATGCTAACATCTGTGCAGAACCTTGCAGTACCAAATGCCCCAACCCCAAGTTTGAGCAGACTCTACCGTCATTCTCCAAGGAGCAGCCATTTTGGAAGGCTCTCCCGGCACAGATGTTGCATATTAAAATGTAGGGCTGTTTTAGCAGAGGAAATGCTGTGGAGAGAGGGGGCTGCTCCTCTGTGGGCCTCACCTGTGCCTTCATCCGAGAAGCCAATCCAAGAGAGGGTACTGTCTAACCAACCAAAAACAAAGTGACATTCAAGATAAAGTCACCCTGCCGCCTCTTTGACCCTGGGAGGCTGTGGATGTGGACAAATTATTTCACACATGAACATACCTTGTTTACAACAGAGACAATTGGCTCACATGCTAATTTCAAGAAAAGTAATTGCTGTTTTCCTTGTGGATGCTCTGATATACTGTACCTCAACCATATGTGTTGCTGCAGCTTATATAAAGAGGAACTGTATGCGTCCACAACATAAAGATAATCAATGCTATGACCCTGTCTGACTGGTACTTAAACAGACAATGAACATTTGCCCCACATCTCTCATAATGAAACAAACATTGTCCACAAGATGGAGATATTCACTAGTTTAATGCTGAGCTCCTAGATGGCTTCGCAAGAAACCGGAGAGAGACAGCCTGAGTGAGTGAGATAGACACAGAGGGGGGGGGAGAGAGAGAGAGAGAGAGAGATACATTACATGGCTGTGTGTGACAGATTGTGTTTGCATGAGGCAGTATGTGATGCCTGTATAATGTTTGAGTGTGTCTCTTTGTTTATGTGCACGTGCCTGAGTGGGTGTGTGTTTTTGAATAGTGCAGCACTCTCCGGCTGAGGTGCTGAGGGGGCAGAGTGTGTTAACAGAGAGGTTGTGAGTGGTCCCTGAGCTTATTGGCGGGGGTCCCAGGGGCGAAGAGGTCAAAGCAGGTCGGCTGTCCTGTGTGTTGCCGGGCCCCGCGGCCCACTGTGTGCTGGGGAGGGTTCAGGTGTGTGTCGACCTCTTGCTCCAGCGGGCTGTAAGTAAAGAGACTGGGGTCTGCTGCTCTTATCCAGGAGGCAAGCTGCTGCTGCAGGAGGCCTAACCCGGACCTAGAGAGGCCTCTTCTGCATCCCACCTTTACCTCCACCTTTAGAGCCTGTGGAGGGTTCAGAAAATCCACAGTCTCCACCTAACTTCAGCATCACAAAACAAACCAATACATGAACGGCAGTACAAAGAAATCTAACACTAATACTAAAGGTTACCAGCATAAAAGGTAAAAAATATTAAAAATAATTCAAATATATTTACAGTATTTGGAATAGGTAGCAATTTTGGTTAAACTATTTTTTTCTATTTATTTTATTTATTATTATCATGAATACATATTTATGCTGACATGATTAGCAGATCAATTGATGATTAAATGACAGAACAGTTACAATTTGACAGTTGGTTAATTGTATTTTAAGTTAGCCTAAGTCATTTATTAAGCAAAAATGACAATCTGATTTAAACTTGCTTCTTTTCTCTGTTTTATGCGGTATTTGTTTTGGTTTTTTAATAATTAAATCAAAAATAATAATCAACACATTATTTACTTGTTACAAATAAACCATTATGCATGTTTCCAATGTCTGCAGTATCACTGGATTGGAATCACTAGATTCCCATTTAATTTGGATTCAAACAGAGAAACAATTGTTCTGATGCAGCATAAAGTGTAGAACATTTTGATGCTTTATGTCATACTATGTTGAAAATAGAGCACCAATTTAAGAATGAAAGACAGACTGAATGTCAAAAATACCAATCAAATTCATTCTTTTCAGTGAACACTAACTTCCAAAACATCATTAAAGAGGCTGGCTTATACGCCAAGAGTATCTTTGCAAAAAAGGCCATTTCTCTCATGCAGCATAATGATGAAAAGCCATTGTAATGATACTACAACTATGCTACTGCATGCTCTTTTATGTGGGGTGCAGTCATATTTTCTCCTCTGCCATTGTGTCTTTATATGAGTCATTCAAGGATGCCAACTAGCTAATCCAGAGAATAGTCATAATAGCTTCTATGGCCAGTTGAGTGCACACACCTTGTCCATGGGTGCATTAATTAAGATGGTTCCTTGAAACCACAAGCAATTAATGTACTGTATCAACAAGCACTGTGCACCACAATGGTGAATGGTAGCCAAATGGTATTACTGCAATGGCACCTGGTCCTCAATAGGCATTGTTTGGCTACCTTTTGTGCCCATGTAGTGTGACATATTGCCCTCAAGCATTGACCATCTGACCAGGGAGAGGGCTTAAACGCTAGGCTAATAATAGGAAAGCATAGCCAGGCAAAGGATTCTAGTAATTATGCCCCACTGTGGGACATAATGGGTACAAAGAAGAAAGAGCTAAGAGAGAGAAGACAATAGTGGGGAAAGAAACAACGTAAGTCAGAGCAAGTTATGTTGGTATTGCACACTGCAACTCAAGAAACTGACGCAAGATGATGTCAGTCAGAACAATTAGTGGTATGTTAGACTTAGAGGTTAAGAAGGCAAGGACAGTCCAAGTTCCTGAACTGGATCAACGCACCTCAGCCTGATGTGGGAGAGTTGGCGCTCCTGGTCAGTGCGGTGTACGCGTTCAAATCAGGCATAAAACGTGTTAGGCCATTTCCAGGTTCTGAAGTCAAGGTCTTGGCACAAGTTTGTCTCTCTAGGTTACACAGACCTGCCCTTGAACTCTGTTCCCAGGGAATAGACTCATTCTCTCTTGAAAAGTGGAGAAAAGGAAGCTATTATCTGACACAGCCTGTGGAGGAGACGCTGGGCGATGATAGAGAACTCATCCAGGAGAATGAGGCCGAAGCAGACCACCAGACCAAAGTTTGTTTGCACAGTGACTTTCATATTGTTTGTTTTTGTGTGCGAGTGTGCTCCGCTGTGCACGTGAACTTGTGTGTGCGTGCTTAATTTGCAGTTTCACAGTGTATGTGAGCCCCTCACTGTGAGCAAAGGAAGGATGCAATTTACATTTTTGTGCACATGTACAGGAGCAGCAACAAATAAAAACCCCGTGCCTAAAAATAAAATGACTTGAGAATTAATTAAAGTCAGAGAGTGTGCAGCAACAAACAGATGTGTCCTATTTAGGGCTAATATCAACTTTAGCTAACTAGTGTAGGGAACTTGTGATTGATGGCGTCTGTCACTGTTACAGCTCCAACATGCCTTAATCCTATCCAGCGGTTGCACAGCACCCAGATACACAATGCCTGATCTTTTATTCCTTTATTCAAATCCCATCGATTGAATAGAGTGATCAGAGGCGTTGCCCTCTCTGGAAGAGCTTAATCTCTCACTGACACATGGAAGACTTGCTGGACTTTGATGATGCAGCCGCATATCCTTTTGGGCTTTCAAACAACTCTGTGTGCGCCGCTACCTCCGTCAGCTGTCTGGAGAACAATCATTCAGTACAAAGCACTGTCAAGGCTTCAGCAAGCAGAAGCTTCACCCTGCCAGCCTCTAATTCACCCCCCTGCTCCTCGCCCGGCTGCAATGCACTGTGGGATTGGATAACCAAATCCCAGATGCAATTAGTGGTGCTTTCAGAGGCCATGGTTTAAGCAATATGCTGGAATACTCCATTGTGCCCCTGTGCACTGGTTCCTGGCAAATTGAAGTATCAGATCTACTGTGCTAAAGACATTTACAAAAAGCTAAAATCATGGTGGACAATTCACTTTGTTGCACTCATGGGGCTAAACAAGAGCAGTCCTGAGGATTTTTAATTGATGGGTCTATTGTTTCTTTGTACCCACTAAGGGTACCATAATTACCCTGTTCATTATCCCTCTGCGGTTATGTTAAAGAGCCTGTTATCAGAGCCTATGCAAATGGTTCTACAGCGTGTTACTCTTCTTCACTTGATGTTTTTATGGTATGGGGCCTATTGCATCTATGTATGCTTTACGGTATCTTAAGGCATTCGTCTTGAAAGAGTTAGTCAGGGCACAATGACATTCGGTCGATACCGAACGAACAGACAATGATATATTTATCCCTGAAATAATCCTCAGGTCTGACTACTTCTCCATTAAAATGATAGATTTGACTCGAATAACACCCACACAACAACGGATGTCAGAGCAGAAAAATGAGCCCGTGTTGTCACAGCAGGGAAAGAATGTCATCTGTGTATCAAATGTGATCATCTTCATGGGCTTGTGGAGTGTGTGGAGCAGTATGTGCCGTCTGGTAATATCTTGTGACAGCCACACAGAGCCCATCCCTCACGGTATGCCCAGATCTACCTGGGAAATGACCATCCCCATCAGAGCGGGCCTGTCATCTACTACATGTCAATGGAAGGCAGCGTCATATGGTCAGATAGGCTGTCTGTGTAAACAAAGACACAAACATTCCCAGACTTCCATGCTTATACACATAAAGTGTACACTTATAAACACATGCACAAAAAAGTTGAAATTATCCCATTACAGTCTTGCAAAACTATGACTTCATATCATAAATGACCATATTTAATTAACCATAAATATATAAATATCCACTTCGCATATAACAGATGAAAAAAAAGGTATATAATATAATTGAAGCTGTACAGTATGAATGTGCATTCCTGTGGAACAATAACACTTACCCTGGAAATGCCCCTTTCCACAGCTTTTACTGCTAGATGTTAAATACATAGATTTTAATAAATAATAAGACAAATGCCTTATAAAATCAAAATGTCACTGTTAACTACTGGTTCGAAGTGTCATAACTGATTTGTTCATGAATTTTGAAACTCCCATGCAGTTAGCATTAACAGTGGTTCATTTTCACAGAGTTTAATATGCTCATTAATAAATAACTACATTTTACAGTGACTGTGTTCATTTGAATTTGTACAAGCAATAAACTTAAATGAAGTTTAAATTCACACTTGTCCTTTTTAATCATTACTTTGCACAGTTGAATTTAAATAGTATCTCAGAAGCTTGCTGGTACTTTTGACTGGTACAATTCTAGTTGCTATTAAGTATTTACTAATCAGAACCTTAATTATTAAGAAACAAAAAACAAACTCACAATCTGAAAAAAGTGAAATGGACAATTTTGTATCTGTTGTCAAAGCCTTATACCTAAATCTAAGCGCATTTTATATTATGTGATTACTCTTGTTTAGCATTGGTTGATTGCTTGCATATAGCCTAAATCAATTACCAGGCAGCCTCATGGCCCAGGGCATTAAGCTGTCATGACTGTATCGGAACAATAAACCATTCAACCATTCAGTCGAAGAACCATCTGACACATAATATGAAATAGCAATAAGGCATAGATTATTGGCATGTGAATCACTCTCAAACAGCTGGTCAGTGTTATGATAATTTACAGCTAAAAACTAGAAATCCTATTTCCTGTAATTCACAAGGAGTTGTTTAGGTTGAAGGCATAATTGTAGGTTATTTGTTTGGCTTTTGTCATTTCTTTCTGGCACGGTTCATTTTCTGATAGCACATCTTTGAAACTTCTTCATTTGTTCCACAACAAAAGAATGTTTTTCAGCTATTAAAAGAGCAACAAAGGCCACTTTGCTATTCCCCACCTGACAAATGACATAAAATTGCAAGTGCAAAAAAATATATTTCTTGCTGTTTGCATTTTTGCAATGCTGATCATTGTTAAAAAGGGCTTTGAACAATCTTTTTTTCCTGTCAAATAACTTTTGAGCATTGTGTTGGAGAATGCGAAACCTAAAACCCCATCCTATGATTGTGTGCTGTCTTCTTGGGTTGAGGGGCTTTACAAAATAAACTAGCTCCTTTTGGCTGCATTAGAAGACAGAAACTGTGCTGACTTGCAGACTTTTGAAGAGAATTCCACATTTGTATGGCTGAATCGATACAATTAAAATTGCCTTTTGCGTTAAGCAGTTTGCCTTCTAACTCAAAGTGGGGACCTCAGCAAAGTTGTTGTTTTCTCAGTCTACACCATTTACCTCAATTCTATCATCACTGACAACCTGCTTGCAAACTTCAAGGCCAAGTGTGCATAAAACAAATCATTTCTGGGTGTCAGCAGATAATGTGTGGTAGTGATGCAAATCTGTTTACCACTTTTCTTCCAATACATTAAAGGTGCTTTTGTGTTGCGTGCTTTGACGGCATGTCATAGAGCAAAGACTATGTGTGTGTGATGTGTGCGTGTTTGTGTGAGAGAGACAGAAAAAGAAGAGAGTGATTAAGTGGAGGCCTGTTTAAGTGTGAGCAGGTGGATTTTGAGGAAGCATCTGCTTTCTTTAGGTGGTTTTGAAGTTTATCTGCATCACATTTCAGACTGTGAAGTGAATATGGGGACTAATTATTATGATTAGTCATACAATTGTGTGTAGAGAACTAAAGAATAACAAGAATGTCGTTACCCTTTTGATTCCATGTCTCCACCCATTATAAATGCTGCATCCATTGACGGTTTGTTGCAACCTTAACTTGCTCTCAACTTCGGAGCAGTTTTTTCAGAATTTACAAGGTGGCTGATTGTAGCCTTGATCTTTTCAATTTAGTCTTTCATAAGTAAGTTCAGACAACACAGGAAAGTTGTAACAAAGCTTGCTTTTTTGGTGCAGCGTCTCTTGCTGACACTGTTTATCTTTCAGAGCCTTAGTTCACCCTCATATTCAGCAGCCCGCTCTTTAATTATGATTAGGCTGTTCACACTTCTCACCCTCCTCATCGCTCAATTACAGCACAATATTGATTTGTTCCTGGAGAAACCATCAAGGATGCACAGCCAGGAAATCACTGATATGCTCTCTAATATGATAAATGTGTTTTAATCCAACGTTACATTAAAATGCCATTTTACACTGCTATTAGTCACTAAATTAATGATCAGAATTAAGTAGTTTGGCAGTTGGAAGGAGACTGGCCCTTGATCCCCTGTTGTTGGTCATTTTGCTCTAAAACTTTGTCCTCATATCTAGTGAACCCATTTCTTGAAATGGAACTTATAGTAAAAAAACAATTCATCACCCATAACAGAGGTTTGTTTGGGATGTGTTGTTCCTTTAAGTTTAAGCATTCTCCCTGAGGTACACATACAGTATAAATAGGATCCTACATGTATACTACATTTAACAGCAGTCAGTTGGTTATAGATAGTATCTGCAGTGGCACCTTAACTTGAGTGTATCATATACTGTAGACAGTACACAGGCTTGCACGCTAGCTCGGCGACAGAAAGAGAGCATGTGGCAGTGTCAGCAGCCTAGTGCGGCGTGGCCAGGTTTCCTGGGGCGAGGGCTGTGCTGTGCTCCATACGGAGGGCCTGTGCTGGGAGCCCGGGGGCCATGCAGTCCCAGGCCAGCAGATGGGCCTGTGATTATTATTTCCAGGCCTGTCTTACCTGACCACTTCCTCACTCCGTGAACAGCTGTTTCACTCGCTTCACTGAGACGCTACATGAACAGCCATTTTTCTTCTGTTCTTTACTTTGTACATAGTATAAATCTTTACTGTGACCCTGCTCTGGGCTCCTTCCACCTGTGTCTTACCTCGGGCAAAAGCTCCCCTGGAGGATTGTTTTTCTTTTTTTTTTGGTCTTTACCAACACAGGAAAAAAAAACGCTATTAGGATTGTTTTCTAGACAATGGAACACTTAATTTTACCATCAAAGCCATCTGTCTGTGGATTTGGCATGATGTTGCGCGGAAAATAATGTAATTTTAGTGACATCCCTTCATCAGTAACACATTTTCTACTATTTGGTTTTGATACTGAAAATATATGATGACAATCATGAGGATTATTGAGATATGATATGCAAATATTATTTTGTTTGCTCAATGTGAATGTGACCATGGGAAATAAGCGTGCCATCGTAATCTTTAAGAATAAGATGTATTGCAAGTTGTTAGAACATGCCATTTCTCTTAGACTGTGTCAGGTTTAGCAATCACATATTGCAGACTATGGTGCTTTTGGATGAATACCCTCTTTAGTCAACCAATTCATCACACTGCAGGGAATATTGTTCTACAGCACCTGGTGTTCAGACTATTTCTGTGTTCTAAACACTGTTGGTACAAACCATTTGTTCTCCATCCAACAATGCTTGCAAAGCCTCATTACGGCTCCATTATTCTTGGAGGATGTTGCACCCATTTTAAATATCACTGTTATAGAACACATTATTAGTTATTTTGAAATTGCATTCTGTTTGTAAGTCTCAAAAGGGTAATTCACCTTCACCTTTATTTAACATTATTTCTAACTGTACGCTGGATGGAAAAGTAATAACCCATGAGTAACGAGTAAGGGACATTCACAGTTCTAAAAGGATCTTAAGCTTGAAAATGGCCCTTTATGAAATATGTTCAGAACTTTTTGTGCAGACTGTAATATTGGACATCTCATCAACATCTCAGGCTATTGTACAATATACCAACAGACACCAACAGCCTTCGTTCTGAGAGAACAACATCAAAAGAATTATCTTCATTGCTCTGCAATCTATAGATAAGAGAGAATTTCAGAGAACAAATAACAAATGGTTTTAGTAAGTAGTTTAACAGCAACAAAAACAAACTGGAGGGAAACCTTTAACCAGGAGCACAAAGAGAACTGCTGAAGCAGTTTTTAAGCCCCTCAAATCATTCAACATAGATTGGAGAGCTGAATGAAAGAGTAGAATCTGGCTTATTTATTGATGAAAATGAAATGGCTGAGAGAGGGGATTTCTTTGAAATGCGCAAAATAAAATAATAGATCTTCTTGGCTGTATATACTCTAAATTCAAAGAGAATGAGAGAGGAGGCAGAGCACATTTTGACTATACCAACTCTGGCTGCAAAACCCCTCCTTGTTATAAAGATAGGGAATACACCTGTAAGGTCAGGTGGCTGGCTTTCACCATAAGGCCCCAGCCACTGAGCTGTTGATCAGACACCTCTTTTCACACAGCTGGTACATTTAGATTCCCAGCCCCTCCCTCAAATCCCACAGTGTGCTCTCAAGGAAATGTGTGGAAATGAATTATGGAAATTTCTGATGGGAAACTTGGTGCATTAGTGTTTCATTTAGCTTGCTCGTATCCTGAAGCGCTGCGCCAACCTACGAGGGACAGAGCTGGAAATATAACTCTCAGCGGCAGGGAAGCCCACAGGGATGCGTCTCCCAGTCAGGGCACGGGCCAGTCGATTTATCTGCCAGTGGCCTGGGCCTGTCTGATACAAGCTCTCTCACAGGTGGATTTATCACTGTTGCCTGGGGCTGCAGGCCTACAAACTCAATACAGGCCTCCATTTTTTATACTGGCTAAGCACAGCAACCTCTGCTAACTCTCCTCAACCTCTGAAACTCGGGGAGCACTCCTCTAGACATGTTTTATTTGTGTTCCATTTTGAAGTAGTTCAGAAACTTAAAATAGAATAAATATGTGTTAATTGTGTATTACTGTGCGTATGGTTAAAGTGTTAGAGTTGTGAATACATTTGACAGATGTTTGCCTTTTTATGAAATATCAGATTCTGGCCAGTCAGTGTCATCCCCTGGTGATTCGTCTTTTATCATAGATACAGAAAACCATCTTTAAATTGTATAAGGGAATTGCTTTAAATGTTTTTTGTCTTCTTTTCTGTCCAGTTTAGGCATTTATTTGATAGCTTACAATCGAGACATGACAGGAGGGGAATGACTTGCGATCAAGGTCCACGAGGACGTTACGGTTCATAGTTGGCCCCTTAACCCCAAGGTCACCAGGGTGCCCTTCTTAGTACCATTTGTATCCATTTGATTGTTAAAATGAGGCGTTTTATAAAACAATTCTTACCTTAAATTAAAGTATAAAGTTTCTCAAGCTTCTACTGCTGCTAGTGTGGATGGAAAAAGCACTTGTAGCATTTAATAACAAGCTGTATCATTGCATTTTGTTGATTATATTATATATTTGAAGTTCAGTCTCACTGGTCAAACTAGCAAGGCAGTGTTAATACGTACATTTACCTGAATAACCTGAGCATAAGAGGTAAAAAAATGCAGTTGCAGGTTTGTTTCAGAAATAACTACACTGACCTGTATATTATTAGTATTGTTCGTGTCACTCAACCTTTGGGTTCTGATTTTGTCCACCAACACTTAAGAAAGTTATTCTTTGTTCAACAAAATATGGCACACGGGCAGGTAGCCTATGCTCGACTTGTCTGAGCTTGTTTGCTTTAATGAGCTGTGCAACATAATCATTTTCTGAAATCATATCAACTTTTTGAGTTCATGAGATTCTTTACTAAAAGTGTTCAAGGCCCAAGAGGGAATAACACCATATGCTAAACGTTACTACTGCTGTGAGAAGGTGAAGCAGTTACGCATTATCCTATCATTATCATTTCCATCTTCACAGTTTTAAAGACTCATAGCTTGACGTGTGTCTGTGCGTGTGTGTGTGTGTGTGTGTGTGTGTGTATGTGTGTGTGTGTGTGTGTATGTGTGTGTGTGTGTGTGTGTGTGTGTGTGTGTGTGTGTGTGTGTGTGTGTGTGTGTGTGTGTGTAAGAGAGGCCAGTGTGATCACTTTGAGGCCTTTCCTCAAGAGTGAAAACAAGACCACAATAAATTGTCAGAAAGGCAGTTTTCTTTTGAAATGCTTTCCCAAGAAAAATGTCTTTCAATCTTTTCCATTTTTTCATTTGTCATTTCATCATCATGTGTGGTGTTGTGGTCGTGCACACAGTAAATTAGTCTGAACAGTAATCTGACAATTTTTAGACAATTGGTACATACATTTGTATTGTTGAATATAACTACAGTTAAGACATTTACTGCTAATGCCACAGCTACACTGGATGCAGGACACTACAACTTTAGCATTGTGACATTTACATTTAATGTATAGCTCATGACATCAAAGTATTTTGGCTATCATCATTAAGCTGATCAGATGGCTGTCTGGCTAAATCAGCAGGTACAAATTTGCAAATCACTGCAGGGAGTTTAGTTGAAAAGGTCCCTAAAAAAAGGCATTTAGGCAACATGTTAGAAAGGTTTTACTGGAGAATACTTAATTGGTATCCTCACAGAGATTTTCCTCATTGTTATATTATTACCCAGTGAGGGCAGGACCTCTCTGTCTGCAGTTAAACATCAAAGGTCAAAATCGATTACCGTTGTATTAAATAGACTGTATAACTAGTTTAAAAGCTTTATGGCCATGCCAGTTATTTATTTTCTCATAACAAGGGCCGTGTATAAAAAGTAATAACTTTGACCTTACTCCTGCTAGAGCTGCATAGGTGAAAAATGCATACATTTCTTTTTTAAGAGTTTTAGTTTTCTTAAAACCTTCTTGAATCTGTGCTCACAGCAACACTGTATTCCCAACTGTTCATATAAATGCACCGTCAGCCTGATTCTGATAACAAATATCTGTTTTCAGAAACACATTGTAGCAGCCAACTGGTCCCCATGTAGGAGGCAAACCCTTCGGCCAGCGGCAAGCTGGTTCCAGCCTGCTGGCAGCAGCAACAGCGTGCCCACTTCATGCTTGAGCCACACCTCCACTCACAGTCCATCACGCCAGCCTGCAGTGCATACCTGGCAAATGCCGCAGCTTCTTGCCAAGGAAGATTTATACCTGGTGTTTGACCTACTTGAGTTTGCATCTATATTAGTGAAGGAAAGGGCTTAGTTGTGTGGGAGAGAAAGGTCACAGAGATCCCAGGTCCTCCTCTGATGCATCAGGATGATGGAACTGGCTAATTTAATGAGCAACAGTTGTCCCCTTGGCCCATACAGATGGTGCACTGCAGCTCAGCTCAAAGCCGTCTGGAAACATAGCCTTCACAGCACACATATCATTCCTTAACATGGGCAGGCTCTAATACTGTACAGGTGCAAAGTGAATTTACTCCAAATTGGTTTCAAACTAAAATAAAACAGTGGAGTTAAATGACCAAATTAATATTTAGAATTTTTTGTTTTTAACAAAAAACAGTCTTGCATAACATCCTGATTGGATTGCTTGTGTTATCAATATTACCTTCAACTTTCCCCATAAGCCCTTAGTCATTCAAGCGTGTATATATATATATATATATATATATATATATATATATATATATATATATGTAGCTTTAAAGAAATTAAAGTCTGTCAATATCACAAAGTATATTCTGTATCTATGTGAGTTCAAAGAACTATGTAAGTTGTGAAACTATGTACACATTGTAATGATTATATGAGTGAACCCTATTACATCAAAAAGAAATATTCTATATGACTTGTGTATCATGTCATATATGTTTGCCTTTGATTCAATGTGACACATCTGGTGACTTTTTGATCTTGACTGGAATTGAAAATAAAGTTGTGTAGATTTCAAAATTGCTTGTACACATAACAGCTTATAGTTTGAGTTTATAATGATGCTCACCAAAATGAGGAAGGAAGAAAAAGAACAAATCCCATCAACTGATGAAAGTTCTTCATTGAATTCTGCAGCTGCGTTGCTTCATGGTCACACACATTCTGCCCTTCAGTGGAAAGCAGTCTTTCCTATTATAATTACACCTTAGGAATTTACTGCATTTCATTATGTGAGAATAATTACTGTCCCATATGCTCCTCTTGGATGTATGTGTATTTTCATACAGAAATAGATTTCACATAGTATGTTCACTGGTGATACCAGGATATATGTTATCTAAGATAAAAGCTGCATAGAGTGCAGCTGCTGATTTATTCAGGTTAATTCTCATTATATTGTATAGGTTATCTGCCAGTCAAAATAGTCACTCATTGTACTAATGTAGGTAGAACTAATTTCTCCATGATTGGAATCACATTCTTACAATCAAAAAACAACTTTTATTTTATTTAATTTTTTTTTATTTAGATATGAGAATCACCAAACAAAATAATCTTTTTGAGAGAAATAAGAGAGTAATAAATATTGCAATTAGAAGTTGTGTCGGTGTATGAATTGTAAATAGATTAATTTTATGTGAAGTGAAATAACTACAACTGGGAAGTTGTATCACCTTAGAATATGGATTTTTTTCTTTATTTTAAAATGTTTACTTTCTCTCCTGTATATCACATTAATCCTCACTGAAAAGTTCATGGCACAGAATGCTTTTCAAATAGTTTTAGCTGCCACAACAACAGCACTATTTTTCTTTCTCAATAGCAACATTAAAACTACAGGTAAGTCACCTGGCACTAAACCTAAAATAATTTGATGTCTGTGGAATGAGACGCAAGAGAAATGTGTTGGCGCACTGGGTAATTTGCATGATAGAATAACCTTCCTTGTGTTTGGTAGGGAAAAAAAGAACTAATGTATTCAGTGTATTTGTGGTCATGCTCTTCAGTTTTTTATCACCTAGAGACTAGCATTAAATCACCTCACTGGGGGAATGAGTCGCAGGAAAGGAAAAAAAAAATGAAGCAGCTTCTGGATCTAATGAATTCCTGGGAGAATAAACACGCCTTTGAATAAAGCCCTAATCACGAATTAAGTGGTTGTTGCCATCATACCTTTTGTAGAACATACCCACAGACACAGACCTGTGAATGTGTGTGTTCAAATTATTTCCTCAGCTCTGGCAACAATGAAAAAAAGATAAGAGGTAAGCTACCCAGTCCTCAGCCAGTCCGTGTTTAAAGATAGGGCAGGGCTCATTTCCAAACTAATCCCTTGTCTCAACCCTTGCTTCATTTGCTCTGTGCAGACTGCTGCTTCAAGGGTCAAACTGAAATAACAGGGAGCTGTCCATGCCGTAGAAAGGTCACCTTTGGCTTTCTCTCTTTGCAGTTTAGATCCTCCAGATAAGCTTTGTGATGTAGCATTAGTGTATGATAAATGACTTGATACAGTATGAAAATATACCAGTCACAAAGGGACTCACTACAAACCGCCTGTTCATAACTATGTCTTTTCTGTACCAATATTGGCCTTCATTGAACAAGGTAGAGCAACCAGTAGAACAAAGACCGGGGTAAGTTTTTCTCAGTGAATAATCCCACTGAGCCTTCTTTGAAGGAGTTCTTACACCAGGAAGGTGGATAGGGCAGATTTTAATCAATACAGGAAAACAAGGAGCTCAGGGGACGTGAGGAGCCTACCAGTCAGGATGAAGATTAAACACCTCTGTCTAAAACACACTCAGCTCATGTCAGAAAGCCCGGGTAACTTCAAATCCATCTATCAAAACGGTATCAAACTGTGTTTTTCTAACAAAGCAATGTTATATGACATGTATTCTCCCCTACAGCTGTAGGTGAGCAAGTGGATCATAAATCATAGCAGACAAAGCTCAGCTTGACCTCTAAACGGTTGTATATCAGGCTATTCTGATTCAGTGTGGATGTCTTTTGGCCTCAATAGGTATACTCACTTTATTTGAGCTTTGAACAATGCAGACTTAATCCCAGAGGGCTGATTCTGCATAATAAACAATCTCTGGTTTTGTCCAACGGCTTTTGCTGTACTTTTCAGATAGACCTGAGAAGTGAGTGTGCTGCACCATTTCTCAAGTCCTACAGTGAACACTACAGTTATTTTTATGAATTTAAATGAGCTCATGACTGATTAACAATAAACTAAGCTTTCATTGCAATATTTGTTTGTTTGTCAGCATAGAAAGCTCAGTTATGCTCAACATGCTAAAATAGCCACATAAATTCCTCAGACTGTGAGAAACCACATTCTTGGGAATGTAAGAATGCAGTGATGGAGGTCACTGTTTTAAGGGACTTTGCCCAAGCACTGTGTTTTTCTTTTGTGTTAATTAGACACTCCCAGTCATGTTGGCTGCGAGGCTGGTTTTTGCTGTGAAATAATGTCTTTGATTAAAAGATCCAGCACTCATGAGAAGGCCTGTGTGATAAAGCCACGCTCAGTCCGGGGACCCCCCCCCCCAGCTCTCTAAAAGCAACCCCCCCCCCCCCCCCCTTTCACCTCTTTCCACAGACTAGAGGAGAACAAGGAAAAAACAAAGTTGCCTATGCTATGCCATGCAGCTCATTTCATAAGCAGCCTCGCCACTTTGACTCATTTAAGAAGATGAAAGATGGTTACTGTAATATTTGAAGCGGTGGCCACCGCAGCTGAAGAACATGAGAGCGTTTCAGAGAGAAGTTTTGAGTGTGTTTTATGAGATGCACTGTATAAGAGCATGCTGGCTGGAGCATGAAATGCAGCACAATAAGAGAAGCAAATGCTGTCACAGACCCGTCTTAGGCTGAGAAGACTCAGGCCTCTTCTCAGAACTGTAGGTCACAGTCAGAGGGCCCAGCTGAATAATTGATCAATGAATGTGCAGTGAAAACAGAAACACAGCTTAGCACTATATTTCCCCTCTCCCCCTGTAATGTGCATTGAATCCCACAGATCCATCAGCTACATGCAAAGCTCCGCTGAGCTGAAAGGCCTCCAAGTTCACTTCAATTATTCAACATCCCTCCAAGATTATGAATTATTGAGCTAAAAGTATGTTCCATATACGGCCATGTACTGTAGCTTGCCGTAGACAGCGGACACTCTGTAGATGTGTGGGAGATCTGTTTGTGTAAAACACTTTTGACTATGGACAGTCAAAACTGTAGATGATAGCTTTAACCTGTAATGATATTTAAGTGGCTGAATTAAGGAATGATTAAATCAAGAAGACAGCTTAATGCAGGCATGAGGAAGCACCCCTCCTTCCAATTTATTTAATTAGGTAAACAGTATCCAGAGTGGTAGATTTATAAGTAGACAATTAATTGTTTCCTCCACACCTTGGCAAAGTTCTGGGCTCATGAGTCTGTGTTCTCTTCAGGGCTGAGAGTTGTTTAGTTTTAGCTGCCATCTGCTGACAGCTTGCACAGCCAGCTTCGGTCCAATCACTGTCTCTGATGGTATGAATTGTGCCCAGGCCTCTGATGAAGAGTTGGGGTTCGATTTTCTTGGCTTGAGTGGAGGAGGAAACAGATGATACAATTAATTATCAATAGGTCCCTCAGTAAATCAAAGCCATTTTGGCAGCCAATGACAACAACAAAAAAACACTGAACTGCCTGCAAGTCTTCGCCATCTCTTCATTGCCCATTCTCAACAACTGCTCTCTGGCCGCCTGCCTCCAGTACAATCCACAAGGTGTTTGAATAGATTGTTCAAATATTTTTACTGTTGATTCTTTCTCTCTCGCTTTAAATATGAAGGCAGTTTTTTTTCCTGTGGAAGAGTGGAGAACCACTTGACTGAGTGCATTCAACTCTCCTGCCCATCACCAGAGCTCTAATGAGCATTGGCTGTGGCCGAGGCAGAGAGGCTGATAGTAGCTCATTATCTCCCTGCCCATGCTGGCCTCTGTATTCCTGTTTGTGGTGAGCCTCTTCTTTTCTTATTGTAGGATAAACATTTACCTCGCAGAGACAGGCCTTGACCATTAGGCGCTGGGAGAACTGTGGAGAGAGCCCACTGGAGATCTGCCCACCACCCTCCTCAACAGAATAACTCACTCACGCTCACTTTGGCATGAACCTTTTATTGGAATTTACAACTGTCTAGGGAGTATTCCTCCGCAAAGGTTGAACTACGACTTTGGCCTTACAAAGCAAAGGCCATTAAGCAGGGTTTTTACAAGCCTAAGAAAGCTAGATGGACTTCATGGACAAGCAATGGATTTTAAAACTGCCAAGGAAAATGTGTTCACAGTATTGTTAAACACAAAGCAGAATCCACCTTTGCCACAGTAGTGATGGTCATTAGTAATGACATTATGGTCCTCTTATTGTAAAACAGATCCCCTGAGTATGTTTCATGAGTCCTGGTGAAAGCTGACAGAAGAAAACAGAGAGGTGATTAAAAAAATGGCTCAGTTGCATGTGCAAGTATTTGTGCTGATGGGTATGATAGTTTCTCCTGTGGTTTAAGGCAATATGAGCAGGCTGCTAACTGGTAAGCAAGTGGCCGTTTTATAGACGAAGATTGTGTTTTCATCAGCTCCCCTGCTGTGTGTTGGAAAAGCAACACATGTGAAAGTGATGGAGTGTGTGCAGTTCTTCATCCTTATATTAGGGACTCTAGGGGGAGGAGTGGGGTGAGCTCTCTGGGGTAAGATGGGCTCATTAGGCAGCCACTGCCTCCCCATAACCCAGCTGGGTCTGAGTGCCAGCAGACTGGGCAGCCATCTCTCTCTTCATCTCTCTCCTCTCTCCCTCTTTATCCATCCACACACTGAACTGCCTTGTTTTTTCAGATTCACAACTGATCACATTAGAGTATATTGACTTGGTTCATTACATGTAAATATATGTGTATGATGGATAGCATAAATCATCTTTAAATGACGAACACTCAAGTTGAATTCATTATCTCTTTTCGTAAGACATCCACATGCTATTTTTATGAGGCCGCATAAGATGCAATGCTTTTGGCTCCCCGTCGTCACACGCATCCTTAGGAAGCATTCACTTCCAGGGCAATCGTAAGAAATTAATTCTCAAAGAGCTTCTCAAGAAACCACTGGTCACATGCTTGTTAGTGCTCTGATGAGCCACTTTGCCTCCCTTCATGTTCTGGTAATTATACACTCAATTAGGAGCCTCTTTGTGTCTTGTGCCTTAAAGCTAATATTTTATTATTGATGCCCATGCTATTACAGCTGAGGTGAACAATCTATTTGGACGTCTTTGTGCTGAGTGAATTAAAATACTAGTTAGACATTTGTAATGTGGTAGACTGTCCTTCATCCATTAGGTCTGAGTTCAGGCCCCCATGACAGAATACATCCATCGTTTTGAAGTGTCCTTGAGCAAACGTGTGAATCTTTACCAACCCCGGCCCGGCTCGTCTGTTGCTGACCCTGTACCTTGACCACTCTGCATGGGGCAGGCAAGCAAACAGATTGACTTCCTATATCACAAGACAATACAGTTTAATCTTACTGAACAGATGTGAAAACAGTAAAAACACTGTTATTTCATTTGTAGCCTTCAAAGAAAAAAAGAAAAAAAGTAACCATGAATTATGCTTCATGCAGCAGTTGTAATGCTGGGGGGGGGGGGGTCTTCTCAAATTACTGCCTTCCACTTTCCAAGGCCGTGGACAGCCTGTCTTCAAATTTAGGCTGCTTAGCGGGAGAGTCAAATTGGAATTCCGATTCTATTAAGAAGTCATGCCCAGCAGCAAATAATGCCAAATGGGCCCAGTGCAATGGGAAAGAAGACCATTATAGAGCAAAAATATTAAAGCACTGTGCTGATCTATTTGCTGAAGATAAACTTAGCATATGTCTCCCAGTGCTGTCTGGCCAGGGCCTGCAACAATGAAGACGTCTCTTTTGGAACTTGATTAAAAAGACACGTTAAGATCAAAGTCAAACGGCTCTCGAGCTCTGCAGATGTGATGAAATCTTTTACCGCAAGGAAGAATAATACATTTCTTTGATAATAGCTGTGCAACATGAAACAATGCATAGTCTGTTTCAGCAGTTTTATAATTAACAAGACACTGCAATGGAAATATGGCCAGTTTTTTGTATTTAAGAGAGGGTGCAACACACTATCTGGATATATTGTTGGTGTTGTATAGCATTGTAGTGTATATTCAAGGGGGACACAGAGAAGCCATCACATTACCACCTGCAAGGAGATGTCCAAGCATCCCAATGCGTCGATTATGTTTCCCATATGCAGCTCCTGTCTGTCAATTTCTCATTTAAAGCTGTTTGCCTCCTGACAGTTCATCAGGTTCTCATCTCCGGGCCAGGGATGAGCCATCATCAGACCACATCAGGCATGGAGAGGCAATCACAGCTGGGCCTTTTTTAGTCATGGTGTGTTCTCCCAATGACAAGCCCACTGGCTGTGTGTTGGTTCTGGGTGCGTTTGTCTGCCTGCCTCCACTGTGGAACTTCTCCGAGGTACGCAGATAGAGACAGGGGTGGAGACAGACAGAGAGTCAGACACATCAGGGTCATTCATCTGTAACAGTAACCAAGCAGTGTATCACAGCAGCCCACTACACTATCAACCCGTGCCATGCTGAGAGATATACCTGAGGACTGTCATACTGTCAGCAAAGCAGCCACCACCAGGACCCACAGATGGCTCATTCTGAGTAGACACAGACTGTTCTATCATTGCCTTGTCAGAGAGATATGCTACAGCTACAGTTTATTGCGCCACAGATCTGGTCAATCATTATTTAGAAAGCTGAAAAGATGCACAGGAGGGCTAATCATATGACTTGTGGATGTGTGGGATGCAGAGTGATTTATACTGTGACATAGGCATTTTCTCCTCCAAGTGCATTTGCTATTTCCAGATAATTGTTATCTCATGAAAGCCATTCCATTTATGTTTCTAACCTGTAGACAGTAGAAATAAATACTAAAATAGAGCTGTTGGGAAGGTTTTAGGCACAGATTTTTAATGTTGAGCTGTCAATTCCAGTTGAGACTTGACAATGTGTTTGTGTGTGCATATATCTGCACTTGATATGTCCCTAAAGAAAAAGATATGAGCCCGCTGCCCTCTTAACTAGGAGTTGTGTTGCTGTGGGTGTGCCTTTTAAAGTTTGTGAGCGAAAATGTTGATGGTGTCAGTAACAGTCTGCATGCACTGAAGGTAAGTACATGTATTAATTAGACATACATGTTACAACCATAATTAACCTAACCTTTATAACCTGGCTAAGTTCATCTTTCAATTATGGGAAAACTGGTTGATTTCTTACATCGGTATAAACTCTCTTGATACTTTATCATATATGGAAACTCAAATGCATAGTGTCAGTACATTCTGTGGTGAGAAGTTTTTTGCTATTACTATTACCACAAGATCTGTCATTTAAATATATTCCCTGTAATAGAAGAATTCTACTAGAGCTGAGTCAAAGAGGAAGGCTGTAGCTGGCGGCCTAGTCTTTTTTCTGGCAGACCGATCTATCTGGGGCACCGCAGGTGTAAAGGAATTCTTTTAACTGGCTTATTCATGGCAACAGGGATATATGTTTGCAGGGTATCAAAGGTTTCTGTAAACAGTTAAAACCAAGTTAGAGTAGTTTTAGAGTAGTGTTAGTTTGAGCAGAGTATGGCTGATGGCCATGGTTGCCAGCTTCCTATGTTTTTATGGATTGGGTTGTCATTTTGTTGACTGTGCTGTACAGGTGTGGTTCTTGTACATTACCTGGTGCTATAAGAGGAAGGGTAGAGATGAGGGAGGGACACAAATGTTGTCTGCTAGCTCAAAACCTCAATGTGACCCTGCTAAATTGGAAAATTGCATTTTGGGGTTATCATGACTCAATGTGTGTTATACTGCTAAGAAACAGAGTTACAGACTGAAGCAAAAGTACTCCGAAATTGTGGTCCTATTGTGTTTAGGGCTGTACCAAATAGTTCAAAGCGTCATTGATCAACATTTGAATGCTGCACAGTTTTTTTTGTGTGTGTGTGTGTGTGTGTGTGTGTGTGTGTGTGTGTGTGTGTGTGTGTGTGTGTGTGTGTGTGTGTGTGTGGTGTGTGTGTGTGTGTGTGTGTGTGTGTGTGTGTGTGTGTGTGTGTGTGTGTGTGTGTGTGTTTGTGTGCATGTCTATTCATTCTGTTTAAGCCAGGTATTTCTGCACTGTTGCAGATAAAGATTAGGCTACATTCATATTGCTAGTATTATACTATTTGTAGAATTAGATTCCAGTGGTGGCTGTGTAGGATTGTTTCTTTCTCGTGTGATCCAAACATTTCCAGTAACTCCAGAGCGTTTTTTCCGTCGTAGCATAATGTTGCTATAAGCCTAAGGGCGGCATTATTATTTCATCATTATTTTATGGCCTTATTGGATTAGCCTCCTGCCTACACGTATTTATGTTGACGAAACTGACGAGTTATACTCATTAAAGAAATTTGATTTAATAAAAAAAGGTAATTTAATCCAATGAGTCACTTTATTGGAATTTTGTATAAGGATTTTTTTTAAGGGTGATGAGGACCGAGCACTATGATGACGTAATAAAATATGAGGACAGACGTTCAAGGCTTAATTATAAAACATCAATAGAAGCTTAGAATCTAAATTTAAAAAATGACATTCAGTACAGCCCAAACTGTGTTTATTACTGTAACTGAGTCTTAATTAGCAGCATTTATGGGCCATACAAAGATACACATTTATGGGTTGTGTATGTAAATGTTTAGAGAACACAAGTGGTCACTGAATTTTGAAATAGTATTGCAAATAATGGTAATTTAGATTAAACTATAACTGTTATTTTTCTACATATAATTCAAATACTTACATAATGATTATTTCAAGATTCTAGATTTAAACAGTATTTATCTTTCATATATAAAACAAATAATGATGTAATTTATAAAGCATTAGTGGTGCCATACACCAGTGTTAAAGTAGTGTATTTTTGTTTAGATGATTTATTTGTTCTGGAGCTTGTCTGGGAGCAATTTAATATGACGCCTATGGAAGCTTTCTTAATTTTGGCTCCTAACATTATCATACTTGCAGGGATCTAACAAAATCATAATTTAACTAGAGAGTAATCTAGCCAGGTAACATTGCTGTTACATCCAGCCATTCTTATTACGTCTCCAATCTTATAACAATCAGCAAAGGTAATTGAGTAAACTTGGACACTAAATAGTATCATTTCCAAGCGGAGAGACAGTTCCAAACAGAGTTCCACTTTCAAAAGCCACCCATTACTTGTAGAGTGACTTCTTTGTGTAGCTACCTGGGCTCCAGGTTTATTTTTACCCTCCCTACGTCCCTCCTCATTCTTTAGCAGCTTCAGGAGATGGCGTTAGTTTGGCTTCATCTCTGACAAAAGATAAATGAGCTCTGGGTCTGTGGTGATCCACTATGGCTGCCAGGGGGTTCCAAAATAGCAAACTATTTTTCATATGGAGCGAAGTGATATGGAGTGCAATGCAGCAGGCGCTAACATTTACCATATCATAGTATGCAGGAATACATTTCATTCTTTCTTTTTTCTTACTTTTACTTTTAACTTTCTGTTGATATCGAAGGGATGAGAACTGTGGCAATTAAAATGTATCAAGTGTGTGCTGAGAGCATGCTTGCATTGGATTTTTAAAGAGATTTTTAAAGAAAAAGGTAAAATCATCACTAAAGAAATTAAGTGATTATCTAGGTAGAACTCATTCAACATTGTTTAAAGTATCTTTTAGATACAAAAAGTAATTCTCAGCATTCGTGTGATATTCTCTTTTTCCTAGGCTTGTTACAATGGTTAGTAATTCTTTCCTCTGGTCTCAGCATTCGTGTGATATTCTCTTTCTCCTAGGCTTGTAACAATGTGTAGTAATTAGGGTGGATTTGCAGAGCAGCGCAGTTGCTTTGATAGAATCTCAAAATTGGTCATTAATCACCTTCTCACCACAAGGCAGAAAAACAACAGTGATGTGTTTTCACAGGAAAAAATGTCCTGTGTCAACAGGAGATCCACCAGCGCTCGCTATCAGCTAAAAGAAACTTTCACATTTAAATGAGGAGCTACAGAGCTTCCGAAGCTCTTTGAAGGGATGTGCTTGGAACAAACAAGAGCGGCAGCCTCTCCTGTGTTTTTAACAGCCGAAACATCGCTGACACCTGATGGGTGATCAAACACAAGCCATCTCTCCCTGAATCCTCATGGGGGCTCATCTTTGTACTGTCTCTCTACAGATAAAGCTGCAGACCACGCTGCTGGGACACCCCTCCACTCGATATTTACTAAAGGCTCCATCACCTGACTGGATGCACTGTATTTGTAAAGGCAAATACATTTGTTGTTTTTTTGCAGCATTTGCACTCTGACTACAAACCTGTCAGAGATTTGGATATAAAGCCACCCACAATGTTTCTGGGCTCACTATAGATCCCCCCACCAATACACTGAAGGGATGAGTTGCTGGCTAAATCACCTCGGAGTAGAAACAAGCCGTGATGCCTCATGGGAACATAGAGGGTTTGCAGCATGAACTCTTAGTGGTGCTCAGAGAGAGGTCAACGTTATTATAGCTAGTGGGACTCAAGTTTTCCTTCCTCATCTATGTCTCAGTTCTTCTTCTTAATGATCCGTCCGTGGTGCTGTGCGTGCATACTCGTTAGAGCTGTTTTAGCATTAGTATTACAGAAGCAAGCGATCAGACGAAGTCAGACCAGCCACACAGGAGATGTGCTCTGTGAGGGCCTTTCCTTGTCACTGACGTGAGATGATTTATGATTTATTTTCCAATAACTCCCAGCCTGCTCTGTGCACTGGGCCCTCCTGTCAACAATCGCCGGGCATGACTATCCCCCTACACCTTCCCTCTCACACCCACAGCAGAAGCTTCTCCAGTGTTCCTCTGTTAAGCCAAATTCGGGAAAGGGCTTCCACAGTTATTAATACAGCTTATTTGTACATGTGCATGTCTGGTAATTGAAACAAGGGAAGGTATGGTGGCAAGATTAAAAACCCCATGAATGACAGAGCTCCAGTGGTGTTGGATTCAGTTGGTGGCTGGCAAGCTCTGCACACCTGGGCCTCCAGGCAGATGGTGAGGGTTGAGGGTTACATAACACCAGACTAAGCCATATGTCTCCCAACCACACAGAACCTTTAGGAAGCCCATAGTTCGCCGCCGAATGCAGTTCATGTGAGACCAGAGGGCAAATGTGTTCTGCTCCCTGATCCCACACCAGGTGTTGAGCGAGTTGCTTCTCTGTGCTTCTGTTGTGAACATTGGCAGCAGAACAGCTAGTAATTGGATGTTGGTGTATAATAAAGGTAATAATTATGAGCAAAATATATTGCCAGGTCTTATGTCCAGAGGACTATAGCATTGTGAATAGTGATCTAGTAAACAGGTTGATTACACAGTAAGGACATATAGTAGCTCAGGTCTGATACTGAGATGGTTTAGATGAAGCACAAAGTCATAGTAATTGATCTGTGCAGTAGTTCTGGTCCAGGCTAATTTCAGTTAATGTAAGTGCCTTTTGAACATGCAGTGTTGTTTACAAAAGCAAAAAGAAGGCTTAAGAGCTGTCTGTTTGAAAAAAAAAAAAAAAAAAAACCTTAAGCAATCTCCTGGCTTCTCCACACCTTATTATCAACTAATTAGCCATGGTAGATTTCCTTTATTATGATACAACTGTGTGACAATGCAAGGCTTAAAAATACAAATGCAGAGACAAGTGTACAATATCTCACACACAAACACTTTCCGAGTGACATTTGAGACATTTTGGGATGGTTATAATGCGGAGATGAAGCATCCAGTGGAGATTAGCGAGCTAAATGGGAAACAATGGACACTGCAGCGGGACAGGAGGATATGATTCTTCATTGTGTTAATCACAGCGGAACAGCCCTGTCGTCTTCACCAAACAATGCCATGGTGATGCTAATGGCACTGCCAACCATGACTAAGGGTGCACTCCAAATGATTGATAGCCAGAATTATATGAAGGTGACTTTCAGTCAGCTCCATCAGGTTGTTTAGTTTGATCGATAATAACCAACGCATCTTTAACAAAGACATGCCTGCCACACAAACTCATTCATCAGCTTGTAGTCATTATCTTACCCTTTAATTTTAGTTTAACATGGAGAAATATTTCATCCTTGTCCGTCAAAGGCATGTAACACAACATATCTGCAGCAATATAAAATGACAAAACTCAGTGTACTGTAATTTTGTTTTTTTTACGATTATTATTTAGGCATTTTCACCTTTAATACAACCTAGACATGAAGGGGGAGAGAGAGGGGGAAGACATGCAGAAAAATTGCCACAGGTCGGAGTCAAACCCTGGGCCTCTGCAACACGGAATGAACTTCAACATATGGGCACACACTCTACCAACTGAGCTACCCAGCAGCCCAGTGTACTGCAACTTTTACAACCATAAAACTAATTTTTATTTGGTGTTTGAATCTACAGTAATACTCATTTTTTTCTCGAATGCAACAATGTTTCATGAGTATTGTCAGTCCGATAAAGAGCAACACTTGGAGCTGGTCACATCCGCTCTTAATGTGGATGTATGAGCAGGTCAGGCCAGTTGTGGAGACAAGAGTAAAGTCTCTGTCCACTTGGCCCACTGCCTCTGCCTGCACACACAGCGCAGTGTGCCCACAGGCTACAACAACAACAACAACACACAAAGAGTGCCCCATGTGCTACATCACAAATGAAAGATCAAACATCAATGTTCGCCATAGGCTCTCAGAGCAAGCTGTTAATCACCGTGAATTTAATGTGTTCCAGTTGAGAGATCACCCCAAGAGTACTCCAGTTAAACTGTCTGTTTTCAGCGAAGAGTTTTTGTTGTCTGTTTTTAAAATGTCTCTACATAATAGTGTGCATATTATTGCACTGCAACAGTAGAATTGGATGAAATGGTATATAACGGCTTTCTTTTATGTTGTGTGAAAAAATGTCCCAGTGCTCTTACAGTATATTGCGTAAGTCATACAATATACAAATCATATCACATTTTCAAGTAAAGAATAGGTTTCAATGCAAATACATAATGCCTCTCATCAGCCTGGGTCAAACTTGAGCATTCACCAGGATGCCCACAAAAAAAAAGTTCAAATATCAAATTCAAAAAGACAGGGCAAATCCCCAAACGTGGCAACAAATAGCCCAATGGCAGTGACTCACCTCTTTTGAGAGGCTTATGCAAACCCAGGGGGAAGGTGATGGATTTTTCCCCTTACCTACAGTGAGCGGAGCAGATGCTGGAGAAAGATTCTGGACGTCACGAGAAGTAAAATATGAGCATGTGTGTGTGTGTGTGTGTGTGTGTGTGTGTGTGTGTGTGTGTGTGTGTGTGTGTGTGTGTGTGTGTGTGTGTGTGTGTGTGTGTGTGTGTACATGAAGCACTAGTTCGCAGAGTTCTGGAGTTTCAATAACTTCTGAAATACTTGGAGGGTAAAAAAGGAAGAGACAGAGGAGATTACACACCATCATGGCATGAGGAGCTTCTCTCCAGGAAGGCCCAGATCTAAAAGTTACATTTGAGGGCTTGAAGTTGTATTCATTCATTGGAAACAAAAGGAAACAAACAAAAGGAATTTGTAACTGCATGTGGACGATATGAACAGGATATTACATTCAATATACGGTGTTGCCCCGGTGGAATATTGTTTTGATACTGGAATTTTACAAAGGAAAAACAATATGAATCACAGCATAATATTACAATTAGTGAAATATTTTTTCTGTGAATTGTTTTATTCCAGTTTTATAAAATAAGCACATACATTCAAAATGTGTTTTTCTCTAATCAAATAATGATTTTCTAATGAATGTCTAAATTGTGAATGCATTACAGAAATGCTTTGTGTCCTGGCGCACAAGTTGAAGTGAGCTTGATTAACTCACTCTGTTCTATGTGCACTCTTTCTGTAAAACACCTTTCTATTCATATCTAACAATTTTTCAGCTCTGTTAATGCAGGCATTGTTTATTTTGAAAAGGTCATTAGAGTTGTGAAGAGAAGCGGGCTGTGTAGAAATGATTTGATTGAGGTAGTGGAGGTAGCTCTGGCACAGTGAGTTATGGACACCCAACAGAGAGGAGCCTCTTCATTAGTGGAGTGATTAAAATTGATGGGAACCTATGGAGCTCCCGCTCCCCTGAACTCCCTGGAGCATAGCGCTCATTCTCCGCTCATTTATTTGGGACTTTGTGTTGATCAATAAAAGGTGCCTGCTGCTCACTACGGGGTCTGGCTGGGGGGAAAAAAACCACCTAGGAAAAAGAGAAGAGACTTGTTTTGTTGTTGAAGACAAACATTACTGTGAACAATTCAGGCTTAAGCAAACCTTGGGGGAAACGACAGCTTTGGCGGTTGTCTCTGTGTAATTTTCTTTACAGGCTGTCTATTTTAGTCTTGGTGAATTTGAGACTGACGTTTAGCAACCCACACAGTTTCAAAAACATAGTTTCAAAAACTCCAACTTTGGTCACACTTTAAGCTAAAGAAACCTATTTGGAAGAGAATGAAGACACTGTGAACAATGCATGAAGCCTGTAAAGATGTAAACAAAAGAATTTAAGCCTGCATTCCTTCAGGCAGGACTTATTTAACAAAATGATTAATAGGTAATAGTTTGTCAGTCATTGTGACAATTTTACTGATGATTGCTCTTTAATGATATGATGGTATTGATAATGTTCATCAAGGATGTGGACAATATTTGAAAATCATTGCAAATATTTTTTTTTACAAGTGTTTTTACTCTCTGGTTGAATGGAATGCATGTGAATCCAAATCCTCTGATTCATCAAGAGTTCAAGTCTAGATAGATGGTTATATCGATTGTGAAATTAATTCATGAAAGTAAATCAGTGCTCTCTCTAGATTACAACAACTACACGGAAAATGTCATATTGATTTAAAGTTTGCACAGCCTTTTGTGGACAGTCATGCACTTGAAACCGTAGTCGCTAAAAGGAACAGGAATGAATATCTGTGTATTGGACCAGAGCCAGATAATGGGCAGAGATGCTGAACGGAGTCCAGACTCTCTTTGTCTGTGTCCAGCTCTGCTCATTAGAGTGGTGCTGTGCAGCTCATGGCCCATCGCTCCCCACTGCTACACAGGGCCTTGGCTAAACAAACAGAGATGATGTGAATCACATGTCGGATGATTGCAGTAAATAAGAGTGGAGTGCTCAAGGTTTGCAACACAGCAAACGTGAGCTATCACGTGGGTTCAGGAAAGGTTATTTGTATTTATTCAAATTTCATATTAGCACTGATACCCAACATGTTCGAAACTAACATTATAATCTGATTAATTTCATTTCTTGTAGGATTCATTTTGAATGTTTAATTTAGTTCAGATTCCACCACATCCACACATAAATAGTCACTTTTGACCACTAAGACCCCTGGACTGGGTCATCATAGTTTACACGGCGAATTACACTTCCTTCAAATAAACCTGCTGTGATGTGTACATGTATACTGACATAAAAGTAATATAATTTAACCAGAAACTAGTGCGCCAGAAACTCGTATGCCAATAAGTGACAAGAAATTGCAGTATAGAAGTACTAAAGATATGTTTGAGTTCATTTAGAAGCAGGGATGCATTGAATAGTACCAGTGGGACTATACCTTATATTGCTACACAAATCAAGCTCAGCTGCATGGAACTGTAGGCAACACAAATACAAAATATACTACTCATACAGTCATACAGACCCAGACTTTTTATTCACATTAATGCTCCAAAAAGACCGAAACCTATTGATTTTAGTGACCCAATGACCAACCTTTAGTGCCCCAAACACACCACAATATTGGCCATTCTATGAGTGCTTTCTTATTCAATAAAATAAGTTTGACGTCAGAACTGCATTCGGTGGGTTCAACTGCATTACCTTCACTAGTGACTACTGTTTCTATAAAGCTAACAGAGTCTAGATTCAGTGGGATATTACAACACTCTAACAAAAACAGGCTATGAATCCCACCTTTAAATATATTTATTTGTATATAGCCAGGTTTATGTACAAAACTATATATTATGGGCTTTGTGACATACATAGATGACATACTGTAAATGACTTCCATGACATAGCTGGTACTGCAGATGTATCAAAACATTGCATTTTAGAAGCTCAGAGTTTTATGTTACTTCTAATTGTTTAGATCTGAAGTTCTGTGAAAGCTCGGAAAAAGAGAGTTTTTATGTCTGATGTGTGTAATATTTTTTAATCAATCAATCATTAACATCAGTGCGAGTAGCATATCCTTTCAGGCCCTCTTTTCTCATGCAGCAGCAAAAATAAGATATTGAAGTTGCAGGTTTTGCGGGAAGAGAGTGATGATATGAGATGGCTATGATTTTTTTTTTCAGAACAGCTTCATCTATCCCACAGTATATGAAATATCTAATTTGCTTTCCAAATTCCTTTTACCTGCAGCGATATCACAGCTCCATTTAACTTTTACAGCCTGTAATCTGCATGGCCTGACACTCAAACTGAACCCATTGAGCCCATGTACACTGAACAGATAATTCACTAAATTAACACTTTTAGTGAAGAAATACAGAATTATTATAATTATTATTATTCACAATTATTATTACAAATCCTTCAGCTTTGGGGAAGGCATTGCTCAGAGGAAAACATATCTGATAATTAAACTTGGGTCATGGGGTGTGTTAAAGTTAGATTTGTGGTAACTAGATCTGAAGTGATTTCAGTTTTCTGGAAGAGTTTTCTTTTTAAATATATGTTTTCACAGTGTGGATTATGATAAATAGGCATTTTAACTTCAAACTTGGCAAAATTGTAACTTTTACATTTGTACACACTTTCAGATCTGGTAGCAAATGATGAAATAAACATTTGCTGCACTAACGCTAATGCTATCTAAATTGTGAACAATATGTTTAAAAAGAATTAAAATTACTTCTTTTGACTTGAACCCTGTGATTTCTCTGCATGGACATTTCACCCTCCCTAGCCCAGCGGATCCAGAGAAAGGCAGGCTTTGAGGAAAGTCTTTTTGTGTTAAAGCCTTTGAATATCTATTCTTTATGATCTCTATTCCCTCTGCTGAAGTTCAGAGTGTGCGTGAGCAGAGGAAGGGGAAGGGTGGAATCATAACACTGATGATGAGATGACACCGAACATACTTTGGAGAGCATTTTTGATTCTTTACACATTTTCCTAAACTCAGACAAATATATCCAGAAGCTATCACTGTATTCCATAAGCTGGTTCGATGAATAATGGTTGTTATGACAGGGAGCAGTGTCAATCAGACATGATAGCTTGAAGAAGTAAAATAAACATGAAACAAGGCGAATAAAAAAGAGAGTTATATAAAGCTCTCCTTGATGTTCAGCATCGTACCTCTTTACCCCTAGTGTGTCTGTTCTATAATGGCACAAAGTAGGGATGGGTTGGCGCTGTCTTTTTCATCTCTCTGCCTTTTGTTAGTACGTTGAGAGAGGCAAAGAGAGAGGGAGAGTGAGGAAGGAGGAAGAAGAGGAGGTTGCTGGGGATTGGACCCAGTCCCTGCACACCCAATTAAAGGAATCTTCTGCTCAAAGACACAGTCTGGCAACATGTGTTCTGACATTTGTCTTCCTGAGTGTTGTGATTTACGGTACCATGGAGCTAAAGGCTAAATTAGCAGCCGCCCAACATCAGAGACCGCACAGTGATGTCGAATGGGCGAGGATTGTCAGATAGGATCAGGCAGGCAGTGTGCCGCGGTCTTGTTTTCATCATCACATGCAACAGTATAGGCTGGCAACCATAGTGCTTTGTTGACTGACGAGTCAAAATAATGTTGTCCTGTAAGATCTGCATATTACATTTATTTGGCATCCTAATTGACACCAAATCAAGGAACAAGCTAAACATATTTGAGCTGTACTAGTTATGTTAAAAATGTAATGCCTGGGCCTACTTGCTTTATAGTATGTATGCAATGTTGTGCCTCCTTACATGGCATTCATTTAACACATTTGGGTATCATGATGATGTCCTTTGTGGCCATT
Organism: Gymnocephalus cernua; assembly: GCA_023631565.1. NCBI lineage: Eukaryota > Metazoa > Chordata > Actinopteri > Perciformes > Percidae > Gymnocephalus > Gymnocephalus cernua. The sequence continues at coordinate 26,177,283 of CM042431.1, read as the reverse complement.
ATTTTTCTCAACCACTATGTCATAATTCTAAAATTAGATATACAACCCCCAAATCAGAAAAAGTTGGGACAGTATGGAAAACACAAATAAAAAAGAAAGTAGTGATTTCTAAATGTACTTTGAGTTGTATTTCATTGCAGACAATACAACAGCACATAATTTAATGTCTTCCTCATGATTTTTATTGTTTTGTTTAAAAAAAACAAAATTCCTATTTTGATTCTTGCAACACATTTCAAAAAAAGTTCGAACAGTAAAGCATTTACCACTTTGTAATGTTGCCATTCCTTTTCACAACACTTAAAAGACGTTTAGGGACTGAAGACACCAAGTGATGAAGTGTTTCAGGTGTAATTTTGTCCCATTCTTGCTGCAAACAAGTCTTAAGGTGGGCAACAGTACGGGGTCTTCGTTGTCGCATTTTGCGCTTCAAAATGCCAGTCAAGTACCCGTATCCTCTTCCTCCGCAGCCAGGACTTTGTAATGTGTGCAGAATGTGGTTTCGTATTATCTTGTTGAAATATGCATGGACGTCGCTGGAAAAGATGTCTTCTTGAAGGCAGCATATTGTGCTCCAAAATCTCTATGTACTTTTCAGCATTAATGGTGCCATCACAGAAGTGCAAGTTACCTTTGCCAAGGGCACTGACACAACCCCATACCATGACAGACCCTGGCTTTTGGACTTGTTGCTGGTAACAGTCTGGATGATCCTTTTCTTCTTTGGTCCGGAGCACACGGCGTCCATTTCTCCCAAAAAATACCTGAAATACTGATTCATCTGACCACAGTACACGTTTCCACTGTGTGATGGTCCATCCCAGATGCCTCCGAGCCCAGAGAAGTCGACGGCGCTTCTGGACACTGTTAACATAGGGCTTCCTTTTGGCACAGTACAGTTTTAACTGGCATGTGTGGCTGTAACTACGTATTGTGGTACTTGACAAAGGTTTGCCAAAGTAGTCCTGAGCTCATGTGGTGATATCGCTTATAGATGAATGATGATTCTTGATGCAGTGCCGCCTGAGGGATCGGAGATCACGGTTGTTCAGCTTAGGCTTGCGCCCTTGTCCTTTACGGACTGAAATTCCTCCTCATTCTTTTAATCTTTTAATTATGTTATGCACTGTTGAAGGTGAAATAAGCAAATGTCTTCCTATCTTTCTTTGAGGAACATTGTTTTTAAACATTTCAATATTTTATATATATTTGTTGGCAAACTGGCGATCCTCGGCCCATCTTTGCTACTAAAGGACTAGACCTTTCTTGGATGCTGCTTTTGTAACAAATCATAATTACAATCACCTGTTGACATCACCTGTTTCAAATCACATAATTATTTAACCAATTTACCTGATTACTAGCCCTAAATTGCTCCTGTCCCAACCTTTTTTGGAATGTGTTGCAGGTCTGAATGACAGGAAAGGATGTATATTTAGAAATGAAATTAAGTTGACCAGACAAAACATGAAATATTTTGTGTTCACATTGTCTGCAATGAAATACAAGTCAAAGTACATTTAGAAATCACTGCTTTCTTTTTTTATTTGTGTTTTTCATACTGTCCCAACTTTTTCTGATTTGGGGTTGTAGAATGAGAATTATTTCAAGTGATTGTACATGCTGGGCATATTCTGGGCCATTTCATTAATAAGCAGAGTGGACAGTGGATGGATCCTCCACTCTTCGGTAGTGTTAGGTGAACTCATCACGTACAGTCATCTACTTCCATATGGGACCATATGAACTATTCCGTCCTGGTTATGGGATATTTTTCTGTCCTCGGAACCTTTAAAACATAAACTCTAATCGAGATCCTCCTTCCCCAGACGCTGCTTTGATCTCTTCCTGTGGGACCTGTTTATACCACACATGATTCTCGGATAAGCCTTAGAACCAGGCAGCAATCGCACAACTAATTACACAAGCATAAAACCTTGACCTTGTGCTTGATTTACCTGCCTCTGTGCTTCGCCTCAGAATTCAACTTCTGTACACATAAACAAAAACAGACACAGTGATACACAAACTTGTAAGCACAAATAATAATAAAAAAGAGTCCTTATGCTACATGCAGAGACAGTAGAGTTGTTGTCGAGTCGCAGGATGTGCCATCCCAGCAGCCGGTGATCTCACAAGGTGAGTGGATGCCGGAGGAGAAGGCTGCCTTGCGGTCAGCAGGGAGGCAGCGGGCCTCAGGGAAAAGCTCTTAACTTCTGTCAGGCACAAATAACCACGCCATTTTTCACCTCCTGATTTTTAACTGAGAAAATCATTCCGGTCCCTAGTCATATGAACTCTACGCACATGCCATGAGTCAATTCTGGCTCTGACAGAAAATAGTTCACTCTAACCTGCTAGTCTTTATTTCTTCGCCTTTTTTTCCACAGTCCAGTGTTTTGGAATAGCATGTGTAATACACCCATCTTAAACTAAATGAAAAATAAATTTCAATAGTCCATTACCTAAAAAATATTCTTATTTAATCTTCAGGTTGCAGATAGTACTGAAATTATTTAACTGCATGAAGGGAATAGTTGTTGTCATCGCAGCTTTCGATGTGGGATAGGCAGAACAGATGACACTCTTATTTCCTACATGTTTGTTAATATGACCCTAAAAAAAACTTGTGGAAATTGTAGATTTAAATTTCATTAAATGCACTCATGCTTTAGTATGAAAATGGATTCCTCTTTATACAAAGATGTAGACATAAAGTGTTAGAAACCTGAGGCTGAGTGTGGACACAGTGAGTTACTGTGGTCAAGCTGCTGCTAGGTGGTGCTATTGGTAGCACTGTCTCTGAGGGAGAGGCTACACACTTAGAGTAAAGCAACACTGTGGATTCATCTGTATTTGCCAAAATCGTAAAAGTGTGAAGCCATCTAATAAGTAGCTATCCTGCAGTTCAATGTTGTCATTGCTATGATTTATGTGTATACTGTACTGTACAATATACAGTACTTCACATGTGTGCTGAAATAACAGCAGTGACTTTTCAGCTGCCTCCCTGGTCTGCATTTGTAAGGCGCTGATTCTTAAAGTGAAAATATATAAGAGCGGGGTGCCCCCGTGCTCGAGTATGTTGCCATACATCACATCATTTAACACTTTGAACTGTCAGAAATGTGTCACTCTGTCTCTCTCTTGATACCTTCATCTGTCAGAGTGAAAACATAAATACAATCATTTCCCCAATGTTGGCTCTTCATTCTGTCAACCGTTTCAAATTGTGACTGTGGCTCTTCATTTCCGACGCATGAATAAGTTAAAGGCCATTAATATGTCTCTTTCATTACACTCTGGCACCCTGCACTGCATGAGCATGCAAAGAACGCCATGTTTGCCGGGCTTGGGTTCTGATGTCCGATTTGTAAGGCAACAAAGATGTGTCACCATGTCCGCATGAAAAAAAAATGACATTCTGAGAATTCATATTTTGTTCATGCTGTTTAAATAGCCTAGTGCAGTACAAGAAGAAGAGGGAATTTCATAGTGTTCTATCTGCTTTAAATTATGAGCAATATTTTTGTAAACACAGCTGAACATTTCTTTTTCAGAAGAAAAATAATACATAATTTAAAAAAATCATCGCCTACATGTAACCTTTTGTACTCTGCCTGATTGCAAATTTAGATTTAAACATTTTTCCAAAATGAACTGTACAAACATGAATACTGTGCTTGTTGCCTGCTCAAATGTTTTTTTTCTCGTCTCACTTTTCTATCGCCGCTCCCAAGACAAGATTGGAGGGGAAACTCATCAGTCTTCTTGGCTGTTGTCTGATAAACTTTTTATTTGAAGGGTGTCCTGTCTGGTGTCTCTGGTGTCTTCCTCCAGTGCACTCCTGATTTGAAATATAGCCTTACATAATGAGGGAGAAAAATAGAGCGGTGTTGCACCCCTGAGCTGGTGTCAGCTTAATCAATCATTTTTAAACACAGGCAGGCATGCTTACTCTACTCGCTTCACGTCCGCCACATCCTTCCCCTGCTCAACAATGGGACAGCAGCATAATTCATTTTAACTCAAAAATTAAACAGGCAGCATCAAACTTGTCCTTGCATCCTTTTCGGTTTAAACACATCGTAGCGTGTTAGCCTGAATGTGTGTTATTGTTGTATATTTATATTGCACCTATTTCTGTAGGTGTCTTTCAGAGGTCAAATTCTGAGTGTTTACGTCTCTCAAGTTCAAGTTTCTCGTCTTGGATGCTAAAACATGCAACAGGCGTGGAATGTGAGAGTAGGGTTCACACGGTCAAATTGCAATGGGTCAGGATGTCAGGTAAATTTGGAGGAGCTAAAGCTGAGCAGATCTAATGGAACTTGGCCTCTTCGCTTGGCAGTGAGAGATTCCTTCTGGCTTTCTGTCAAAAAGTCGGCCTTCAGTGCAGCACAGCTCCAAAAGTTATATCATACTCATGCTGGTGAGTTACATGCAAGGATCGCCACACAAGAAACATGAAAACAGATTCTTCCCCTGTGACTCGTCCAAACTTCAAATATTGACCTTACTCTTTGTAGGAGTTAGTGTATTCTGTATTTTTATATTGATCCACTTCATTTTTTTTCCATGTTTTTTTTTGTATTTTTTTGCACCTGCACATGCTCAGGGATTTTTAAATGTGTTGACTTAATTATTAGACAATAGCATTGTAAAACCATTGTGCTCTGCATCTCTCACCTTGTGTTTCACTGCCATGTTTGACACTATTTACTTTCCTTTAAATGATGTCACTAGACTAATAAAGTGTTCATCCAGCCTCAAAACAAACAAATAAATGAAAGGTTGACACAGGTTACAAAAGCTCAACAAAAATCGGACACTAAGCAGAGGAGACCAAATCTAAGACACTTAAAGTACATTACTTTCATTTTTACCAATTGACAGCATATTGTAGTCGTATCCCACAGCTAATGGATGTGGATGCAGTCAGATACATTGTTGTTTATGTGTAGCCTATTGTTTTGGTTGTGTTTACTTCATGACAGAAACCTATTTGTCATTTTTATGCTGTTAATGTCAGTGATCTTTATTTATAAAAGAAAGTAGCAGGATGGTAATACATGATAGCATTGTATAATATAATAATAACACTACATGAACTTACATGAATAGGTAGCTGTAAAAAGATAGTGTATACTTTCTGTATTTTAAAACCTACTGAATTAACTTTGCTTATGTGTAAAGGCAGACATACTGGTTTTAATCAAATGTAATCATCAAGCTGTTAAATGATGGCAATATTCATGAAGACAATACTATGATGTAGAAAAGACCTTGTAATGTCAGCCTAATCAATATTAATATACAACCACGTTTATTTATTTTTTAACAGATGTATAGTGTTTAAATATATATTCCTTCTATGATTTGATCAATTCATAGGTTCATTAGTGTTTGACATAGTGCTTTTTTTTTATCATTGACTTGTCTATCAGCAGCTGTGGCTCGAGCCTGCCCTCTCAGTACAGATCTGTACTGAGAGGGCAGGCCCATGTCAAAGTCCACGTGCACCGCTTTTAAGAGGCGGGGTTCCGGCTCGCCGCTTGCACGCTGATCACATGCAGAAAGCATGGTGTTTGTAATTGTTGCGCAACAAGCGGTGCATGCATGCCGGTTGCCAGAGTGACGTTCGATGCCAGCTGTACGCAACACTGCGTCTTAACGCCTATTTTCTCCAAACTGCTGTCAATATGAACTTTTATCAGAGCAGAGCGGAGACACTCAGGTTATTGTGAGAGTAACGGGAAGAATCCTTTCATCAGCTCTAGCAGACAGCTCAGAGATGCAGTCCGCTCCTCCCACAGAACGGTGGAGAGGATGATGATGATGATGATGATGATGATGATGATGATGATGATGATGATGATGATGATGATGATGATAAGGGTGGTGGTGATGATGATGAAAATAATGAAGACCGCTCGGGCTATCCTTGTTTGAATTATCAGTCATGGAAGTTGTTTTATGGTCAGGAGCAGCGTGCAGCTTGCTGTAGCCAGGAATACACTCTGAATGATTTAGCAGTAAATCATTTCTGTAACGTTTCCTCCGCAGCTTTTGACTGTGAACTTGCAAACAGAGACGCTATTGTGTAGCCTGTTGAGAATGGAATATGATGATGTGGATGGTAGTGGCCTCATTTAGCTGGGAGCGATTTGCAGATTGTGATTAAAGCAAAAATAACAACCACACGAGCTGCAGTTTTCATATTAATGATATTCGTTATTTACAGTGCAATAGCTTTTAGATCACAAGATGATGCAAATGCATGTCATTTTGATGCATTTTGACATTTTTAGCCAGTTTTCAGTTTCAAATTAGCAGCAGCCTATAGTATTATCATAATGTGCCAAACTTGGAAGTAGCCTATGATAATACACAGATGTAAAAAACTGCTGAGCAAGGTGAAACCGTAATAAAATAGTTCCATGTCCATGTAAAACTGCGCAGGGTCGATCAGCATGGATTACTTTCAGGCCTACATCTATTCTTCGGCTATTGACAACCTCTCCCTTTTCAGGGTGCATGACTGGAGCTCTCACTAGCGCTGCTAGTGGACAATCAAACCTACACACCCACCTCCAGACACACTCGCATTTCTCATTTCTTACTTCTACTCTAAATTAGATAGCAAGACGTAGTGTCGGAGCTCACAGATCGCATACAATTAGTTTTAAGTACTAGCGGTAGTTAAACAGCAAATCTGAAATTCAACATGGAGTCCCCTCCAGATCCAGCGAGCGACCCGGGCAACAGCGCCTCGGAGCCGGCTACCCCGGTCAGGGAAACCCCGGTAAACCTGGAGACGCTCCGGAAAGCGGACCATCCAGCCCCGGTTCGAAGGCAGACCTGTTCAAGCACCAACAGAGGTAAGCGGACCGTGTTTCGCCTTTTACTGTGTGAGAAATAAAAGACCGATGGCGGATTTTTTTTTTTTTTTTTTTTTTTAAATCAAAGTTCAAAATGAATTAGCCTAAACCGCTTCCCCATAAATAACTGCAGACTGTCTAAATCCCCCGACCACAGAGACATGGCTTTTTATTTAGTATCACCGCGGCTTTTACCCGCTCGCTTGTAATTGGTGCCTCGGTGTGTGTTGCTGTTTTCAGGCTCCACTGACAGCTCAAATCATAGGGGGGTGATACGGTCACAGATGTCACATTTACTCTGACTGCAAGATAAATCAATTACAACTTTAAAAAAAAAATGACCAACAGGAGATCTCTTCATGCCAAAATGGGACAACCTGTCCGCTCAAACGCGATATCGTCAGAGTCTTAAAAGTGAACTTTTGCAAACTGTGGGCTAGTTTATCGATCAGTGCCATTCCCCTTTGTAGGGACGTATCCTCCACTATTCCTCATACAGCACACTGCGCCGTCTGCCTGGATTATTATATCTCCAGCTAACAGATTTTAGGCTATTCCTGTGTGCAAAAAGACGCCCCAGCAGCTGGAATGTGTTAAGCGCCTGCTCTCAAACACTGTTGCAAGCATTTATTTATTTTTTTGCCACTAAACCTCCACATGATCAGACAATACAAACTTAACGGGTCTGTATTGCCAATTAGCCCGTCAAAAGTCTGTCTGCATTGCTGCTGAGGACTAGTTCATTTTTTACATGATTTATCCACCACGTCCCGTCCATGTTGTACAGTACAGACAGTATTTAACCACACCCCCTCTCGGCTGTCTCCAGCACAGGCTAACCGGGCTCATCCAAGTTCAAAGAAATACAGATTTCTCTGCTGATTCTTGACAAGCACATATGCATAGCACTGAGGCAAGCGATGTACATGTGACAATTAATTCAAGGCACGGTGGTTTCTGTGTGCGCACTCTTCCTGTGCGCAAGGGTATATTTAGAGTGTGATATGGTGAATGTGGAATGTAAGCGGGTTATGTAACAGGTTTAGCCATAAACAGAGGCGCGCAAGAGCAGAAATCATCATCGCAGATCTTTTCACTTTATACAATAGTTCCCCCCACTCCCCATGAAAAAAACCACGGTTGATCAGTGCACTTCAGCGGGTATTTACATGTATATACCACTGAAGGGAAACTGTGGGACTTTGTGGGTTGGCACAGCCGGAGCACTTATGTAATCGCAGGGCACAGACAGGTAGTTGGGAAGCTTGGTGGATTGATTTCTTTTTTCGCAAGTCTGACTTTGAGACACTCCTAACCTGCTGACCCATATTCACTCCACCCTTTTATGCACAGGATTAAAGTGCATGGGAAAGAGAAAGGCAGGAAAAAGAACGCCTTCGGTCTCTTATGTAATGCTGAATGGGTGAAAAAAAACACACATGTTCAGTGGGACAACCTCTGCAGCTTTGAAGGAGTTTCCCTGCACTGAAACTTTATTTTTGACCTTTGTGCAAAAGAATAAGAATGATTGTAGCATTAGCAGCAGAAGGCTGGAAGAAAAGTTTTTATAACTTAAAAAAAAACTAGTGTAAGTCAACATATATCTGAAATGGGTTGTGATTACACTCCTAAATTAATGTATTCTGGTATGTTGAACTGTGTAGTTCATATCTCAATGTGGATTAGCCTCTCACTCTGTGTATTCCGTCATACAGGACACCTGCTCGTTTCTTAAAAGACACAGGCAACAGGCAATTCATTTTTTATCTAACTTGCACAATCATGAAGTTGCCACCTGTTGCTTTGATGTACAGTTACGGTAATCTATTGGGTTCCGCCATAGACCACAATAGACAGTCATTAGAGCACTGCAACAGTTGGCTTACATTTGTTTTAAAAGACACTGGGCTCACAAGCACATTATTTATGAATGTGATTATGTAGAACTATTCAGAACATTCAGCATGCAGAAGAGCAGAAGAAAAGTTTGCTTTCATAAGGAAATTATGTATGTTTTATTAAGAAGTAACTGCAGTTGATTTAGTGCATCGGTACAGTTCAGCAGGATTAGGCTACTAAAAAAAAAAAAACGATAAAAAAAAATGTTTATGGCTCACAGTAGCGTTATGGACATCTTTTTTAGGATTACAGCTCCACGCTCAGGCTTTTCAGGCCAGCCCCAGAAACCAACATCTGAAAGGCGGCAGACACTTGCTCAAGCGCAGTTTCCCTCTTTACACCGGCTGTATTAGACTTTCTGAGGATGCACATTTCTTATCCTGCATGCAGAGCATTTACTGTTTTAACCCTGAGTGCTAATACCTTTTTAAGTAGAAAGGGCTTACTTCAGCAGAAGCACTGCTGTAAGACTTGAGTGGGTCAGAGAAACAGGCCTCGGAGGGCTGTGGATATCATTACTGGAAAGAAGAAAGGGTGTTACTTTTATATTGCAAGATCCCTCGGTTCGCAAATTTGGTAACAATCAATATTAATGGCTTGGTTATTTGAGGTCATGGTCTCTGCAGAGGCTTGAGACCTCACAACTGCACAGCGAAGCTCTGAAGCCGCATATCTGATACGAGCGTCGGTGTCCTGGATCCTTTGCATTAGTTAGTTTTAGTTAGTGTGTGTGTGGGTACAGTACATGTGCGTGGTGGGGTACTGCAGTGCACTAAACTGAACACTACGCTTGTCTTATGCTGCACAAATGATTGTTGTTGTCATTTACAGTGACAATGAGTTATCTGATTATATGTTCCTTGGCTAGGGAGAAAGAGGTGGAAATGATTGCTACTCGTAACAGACAAAAAAAAACCATTACGTGTTGCCTTTAACATTGTGAAAGTTATCACCAGGTGAAGTGTGGTTTCCAACAGTGGAAAATCTTACAGTGCGTCCTGCTTATTAGCTTGCCTCAGTGTCATGTCTAGATTGCATCTCTTTTTATCTTTTCATGCTAAATACCGGTGTTCAACCTATTAGCCTATGTCACAACATTTTGTAGATTATCCCATCACAAGTTTTGGTTACCCTTTTATTAAGATGATCTTTTTGTTGTTGTTGCTGTTTTGAATGTTTCGTTGTGGGAAGCAAATCTTACCTGACACTGCAGTTTTAGTATCTGGTCCAAACTAAAACGGCAGAGTATGAAAACATTCAGTCTTCTCTTAATGAACACGCAACCAGACTTTCATCCAACAGTTTCATCCAGCAGCGAAATGAGAGCTCTCGGCTAGAGTGGCAGCATTTGTTCAGTTGTTGTTGACACAAGACGGATGAGGTGCAGGGGCGCAGAGGCTTTTGAGAAAAAAATAAAAGGTTTTACACAAAATCGCAGCTAACCGGGAGTTGGCATGGGGCTTGCACGCCACTCGAGTGGACAGCAACATTATTGAGGCTGTGGCATTCTCAGATTCAATGAATTAGGGCTCTCTGCCCGCTGGAGAGCACAAAGTTACAGGTATAGGCTTATAGCTGAGCCTTCAGCTCGGACAGATCCGGGAGAGGAACTCCATTAGGTGTCTCTTTTTTCCTGGCTGGCTGCCTGTAACATAATATCGAGTTTCAGTCCTCCTGCGTTTTCAATTCTTAAATGTGGGTGAGGTGATGATATCATGAGCTCTTTTATATGTACCTGTCAGACAGTTAACACTGTAAAATGTTAATAATCAGCCTATCTGAAGTCAGAGCTCAGTGTTTAATCTATTAGCATTAAGGTTTTCTTAAAACCAGCAGTATAGTAGTATAGTCTATAAGAAAAACAATATTTCTTCAACTGTGTTGAGCTGTTACATAAATGGCGAGCTTCTCTTAGTTTGGACTTTGGCACCACTACCTTTGAAGAAAAAGGTTCTTTTGTGTTTATGAGCTTCAAAGGTCAAATTACATTTGAGCGGCATGGTTATCTGGAAGAGGATGTACCTGTGAATGTCAACGTAACAGGATTAACACCCGCTCTCCTCCCGGCGAAGTAGTCTCCCAGTGGCGAGGAGAGTGAGGCAGAGTGACCGCGGGGTGCGTTAGCTAGCTAATACTTGTCTCATTTGTGATCTGATAAACTTGTGTGAGCGTGGTTTTAATAGTAATGCAGCCGTCTAGGCTTTTTTCCCTGTTTGTCACTCTGCCTAAGGAGAATATGCTGTACTCGCGCAATTGTTTATTTGGTTGGCAGGCCGCTGCTGCAAAATGTGTGTAACAGAAATTCAAATAGCAGACATTTGAATGTTTTGAGCTCCACTAGCGAGTCCAACACTTTAACACCCTGATTCTCTTTATAAGCCTAAACATCTGGGCCAATAGCGTCAACATTTTCCATGCTGAAATATATATACAATACATGTCAAATTTCCATCTTCTATATTGTGTGGCACCTACAGTGATATAATGCAAAAAACTTGGTTTACGCTTCAAGTTCTCTGAGTCCATGTGCTTTCAATCAGCACAAAGTGCAGTGGTTGCACAAGTTGTTAATTGGTGTTGGCATAATACAAAACAGTTAATTACACAGCTCAGGATACACACTGTAGATGCAGAACGAAAAGCTTTGAAAAAGTAAAACACAACTACAAGAACGCATAGTGCAAATGTTCTAGTGTAGCTGCAATCTTTGGTAACCTGTCAGTTTTTAAATGTATCCGATGTATAATGTATGTAATTCAATGCAAGCCCTAATAGGCTATATTCATTTCTTTTTTAAAGTTTATAAAAGTCAAACTTACCCTAGACCAAATCTGAAAGTTTTATTCTTGTGGGACAGTTTATTTTGGAGTTTAAATCACCAGCGGCTTAACTGGGGCTGGCGAGGTAGTTTCAACTAGTGACAGACACCAGATTTGATGTGAAATCTCCAGTGGTGAATGACGGCTCAGATCTATGGCCCATTTACAGAAGCTGTATCTTAGATAGAAAAGTCTGAATACTAATGACCGGAAATACTCCAGATGCATTATTGGAGGGCTTTAAAGGAGTCTAAATTTAATGTGGTACACTGTGACCTAAGTACTGGTGCTTCTTGGCTCCGTGCTGCTCTGTGCCTCTCAGATATGAAATGGGCCCCCTTAGAAGAGGCCTGGAGGGAAAGAGGTGGTGAGATGGGTCTAAAGGATCACTCAGAGGAATTCTTATGTCGCATCTAAGGCCAAGCCTTTCACATCTCTGGAGGGTGTAAAGCTTCCGGGCAGGTAGGTAAGCCCCTCACACCGAGGAACTTTGACCAGCAGTATCTCTGAAACCATCATTCGTGTAAATAAAGTCATACTGGACACATGCATTTATGCTGCTTCGAGTCATGTGAACATAAAGCCATGAGTGTCTGCACACTCAGAGAATTCATTTTTTAGTTTTTACCACAGAGCCTTTATGGCTTCATGCAGGCTGCAGAGCGCTGACATGTGTTGAACACTTGAGAGAAAAATCGGGATGATCTCCCAGCCAGGGAGGTTCTCCCAGACGTTATGTGCATGCGCAAGCTTTAAAACAGGAAGAGGTAACGTTGTAAAATCTGAAGTATGTTAGTCAAACAGCACACCTCAAGAGCCTCTTAACCATTATTTATCTTGCTTTCTGAAGGCTAAATGGCCCTCACAGCAGCTCTGTTTGAAGGACTGTCGAGTGATGGAGTTTGACATTAGGCTAAGATGAAAATGGAAATATGTGTTGTAGCCGTTTAGTATAGATATAGAACAGTAACAAGGCAGAAAAACCCATGTGCTTTTTGTTTAGGTTGGTTATAATAAAGTAACTTAACAATGTCTGCACATCATGTATTCTCAGGTTGTATTACTTGTAAGTAGAATAGACTTGAAAAGGTGGACTCAGAAATTGGTCATGTTTTAAGCACATCAGTGTGGCATCATTAGTCTCTGCATCATTATTTCACCACATGCGAAGTGTTTGTTTTTCATTTGTACAAATCCATCTTCAAATTGAACAAATATAAATAATATAGTTGCAGGAGCAGGATACTTTTTACTAGTGCCTATACTTTGATTTTCCTTTGGTCCTATCACATGGGGTAAGGTAATAATACTGAGGAAGGCGAGGCATCCATATCACATCCTTCGCCGAGATTTCCGTTACAGCGGTACTGCTGGAGTATTACTCAACAAAGTTTATTTGTCACCTGAAATAAACAAAAAACTTTTGAAGAGACAAGGGAGATAAAACGACTTGAAAATCAGTGTCATTTCTGTTGGCTTGATTATTTATATTGGAATAACAAGCGTGACTTAATCTCATAAATAAAAAAGGGAGAGATACAGATCCGTCCCCTCCAGGTACTGCCGCCACTTAATCGAATTAGCTCCACTCTCAGGCTTGACGGGCTCTTCAAACACCCCTGGTGACTTCTGAGTGCCGATTACAATCAGCTACTATTTTCAGCCTTTGATTAAAATCTGGTGAGGTTGGACAGAATTTTTTTGAGCGCAGAACCAACTAATTATTAACATAGCAGCCCGTCTCTTTTTTTGCCAGTTACAGAGGGCCAGTGGGCTGGAGTACTTAAACAATACCCATAAGTATTAATCATGTTGAATCACTCTGTGTGGAACTGTTAGCTCCTTCTTATTGAAACATCTCACATTAGTCTGTGTGTTGTCCAAACACAGATATTTTTACTGACCTTTGTGTCCTTTTAAACACATCTGAGTGTAGAATTCTGGCTTGATTATTTGCGAAATTAAGTATTTGTTTCATAGTGTACCATTTTAACACTATAATCTTTTTTAGATAATCCAGTTGTTTATACAGATGTCCTCATCTGGCGGACAACAGTAACGCACATACTTTTCTACTCATGAAATAAATAATAGCAGATGAACACGATTGTTCATGCCTCACACAGGATGTCATCGAATCATTGTAATGTGCCTGTCAAACACAATTCTGCTCTTTTGTTTCTTTCAAAAGGCAGCTTTTGAATATGAATAAGTCACTAATGAATATTTGGTTCTTGCGTGTCTGTGGATTGATTGCTTTAGGAGGCGTACTAAGACAGAGTGTGGCACTATGGGGCTCAATCAATGCAGCAGTGCTGCTGCTGCTCTGCTGCTTTCTGACAGTGATTGAAAGACAAGAGTCACTCTTCACCATGTATGGTACATGAATCCTGCTCTCATTCACTGACAAATATCAGCTGTCTGATCAATCAATATTTGCAGCTTTATTTTACTAATACAGTACTAAAGAGGCAATAATTAACGCCATGCTGGGTTGTTAAAAGCCTATTTTTATGTGACAGACAGAAATAGACATACAGAAATAGGAAGATGAAGGCCTTTGGTCGATGTTGATAGTGGCACATCGCGCAGACGTTCCTTATACACTGTACTGTGAACTGATGAAGAACTTAGCAGAGAACAGTTCCTGTTGCTTTTAGTGTTGTCAAATATTGTACAAAACTGGAGTTATTTCTCACTTTTAACTGTTTTTTGTTTAATGTTCTTGCCATTATGAATGACTAAGACATATTTTGACTAAAGTTAGGTTAAGGACAGTAATTTGGTGATGAGGCAGGTAAATAAAAGTCCAAATCCAACACAAATCAAAGTCTTTATAAATTCAGAAATATCTCCTTTTTGAATTACTGTTGAATACCTTCATCAACTTATTCTATCTTTATCCCTGAGCAAGACACTTAACAAACTCCAGAGGCGTGCAGGCTCTGACATATATATCAATTGTAAGTCGCTTTGGATAAAAGCAACAGCTAAATGACATGTAACGTTTATAAACTTTTTCCTTTTAGCCATTGTTGAGGTTTGAGTAATTGAAATATAGTATGATACAGTTTAACTGAGGGAATATTCATTCCATGTCATCTTGTGTTAAACAAGTGTGGCTTGTGATGCTCATTAATTTCTGCTTGCTCCACTTGCGGTGTTTGGGCTCTCTTTGTTGGCTCAGTGCCACAGCGTCTTCTGAAAGAGCCACTTCATCTCTGTCAGGGGCAGGTGGAAATTTGCTGCACACTTCTAATTGGACAAAGTGCCTTTCAAACTCTGAGCCATCATACACAGATCAGATTATCATACAGACCAGGTGTCAACAGAGGTTTTTCACCTCCTTCTTCCCCTTCTGCTCTCTTGTGCATCTTTCGGTCGACTTTCAAATTCTCCCTGTGCTGTGTTGCTTTTAAAACTCCCTGCCGCCTAGCGGCCCAAGGCATAATGAGCCTTGTCTTACAGATTAATTACAAGGAAGTGCACTTGTTATTTTGACTTTGGAGCTTTTGTATACTGTAGAGCAACATTCGGACAAATAACTATCTTCTGAAACCAGGAGCGATCAAATTCATTTTCAAGTTATTTAAGAGACGATGCTAAATGTGGCTGCCAAACATCCTCAAGCAGGTCCCTCCTATGTTCAAAGCGATAGCTTGGTCATCTTTTGTCTCAAGTATGGAAACATTTGCAACAGCCAGAAGGAGAATGTGAGGCTGCAGGCTATCTCACAGGGGGCTTTAAGCTCTGCAGTATAGCTCGGGGCCAGACCTCACTGTGCTCGTAAAAGTAATAGGTGAAATCTTCAGATCAGTCCTTCACAGGTAACCAGAGAAAAAGGGCAGAACTCGAGTGATGTTATTTTGTCTGTTTGAATCCATTAAACGCATAACTGCTGTATTTTGAATGAGCCAGAGAAGTGAAACAGACTAGTGAGTGATGTAAGAATACATGTAGGGTAGTCTAAATGTGAGCAGATAAAATACGTTTTCCTTTTCTATTTTTACAGATTTTAAAAAATCTACCATCTTTTCCGGACAGTTTACAGTTTACAGTTTTTTTTTTTAAATGTTCCAGGCCAGATTTGGATCTAAAACTTCAAAAAAGAGACACATGGAGTCACTTGGCCTTCAGTACATCTGTGTGTTGTCGCTGCAGCAGTAGGAGGAAATATTTAGTTTTCTGTTGATGTGAAAAGTGCTTAAAATTGAACGTTGAAGAGCAGCCCAGGTAATGTGTGTTGAAAGATGTGAAATGAGTATGTAAGAGGTTCAAAACAAGCTGAACCTATTACACTAAGTGTTGTTTTGTTATGTGACTCAGTGTTTTAGTCGGTCAGCGTTCAGTATCAAAGCATAAGATCTCCCTGAAACCTGATTTTTTTTTGTTGAACAAAGCTTATTGGTTACTTTAACGAGAATGCCATCTGCACTGTGCATTTTGTTTCTGTGCACACAAGCTGTTATTTGACTTACAGCAACGTAGCACTGATGTGAAATCAAAAGTTATTAGTTGAAGCTGTATCTCATGTTATTGAAGTATGCTTTGATAGTGGAAACCAGTTGCATGTATAGTGATAAATACATTATCACTACTCACTACTCTTTCACACATCAGGCAAACTTGGCAAAATTTTGGCATACTCGATTGCTTATCTTGTCTGCACGTCGTCAGCGCAGATGTATTACCCTGTGCTGATTTGATTCTGGGCAAAGGAAAGCGGACAGGAGAGATTGATGGTGGTGTCCCCAGTTAGACAGATAACACCTGATTCTGCCTGCAGGGGGTTGGTCTAGCACCCCCCCTCCCCCCCCCCCCCCCCACTCCCGCTCCTCAGATGCGTCGAAGGCTGTGCTGAGGAGGTGAACCGTTCCTTCACTCAATGCAAATTCAGGGCCACATTGGCTCAATTGTCCTGGGATCATCGCTGAATGTGGCCCCGAGCACTCTGCACCACATGATCCATGCATCAGCCACACTTGGGAGAAACCCACACAGGCATGGGGGTCATTTGTTTAACACAGGTGCATCATGTATCTCTACGCACTCAAACAAGCGCATGCACACACGTTCCCCCACGCTCGAACGCATGCTCAGAGACAGATGCATGCCTGAATACACACGTACGCATGCATGCACATACACACACGCGCGCGCGCTCGCACACACACACACACACACGTAGATACACAAGTGTTAATGAAATGCTGTCTGCTCACTTGGTCTTATTGGAAAAAATGACTTCAGTACAGGCTCCTTTTGTTATGACCTGCTGTTTCTGTCACTTTTTCAGTTTTGGAAGTGTTGATGAAACATCACTAGGGAATATACTGTAATAGAATAGAACTTTAAACATTGTGTACTTTAGGAATCACTGTTTAAAGGAATCTGATGAGGAATGTTAGTGCGTCCGTTTTTTAACATACTTAGGTAGTACATGCTCTACTGGATTCAAATAAGACTAAGCTCTTCCCAAGATCTTTCTTCCCAGTGAAATAAATCCACAACAATTTTAAAATCAATTCATTATTAAATATTTTAAAGGACAAAACAAGTTATTTGAAGACATCAACTTTGGTCTTTTTTCCCCCCATTATTTTCTGACATTTATAGACAAAATAATGAAATCAATTAACTGAAAAAGTAATCATATGATCAGTCATGAATGCAAAAAAAATTAGACGTTGGTTGCAGCTCAAGTATAATTTGAAGTGTAGATTAAATAAACTCTTCACATTGGAATCCTTTTTGCTTGTTCCTTGCTATGACACCACCATATGGATACAGGGGGCATTTAAAAAAAATACTCTGCTCTTTGCGCTTTAAAGGCTCTTTTGATGCTATTTCATCATTTGTTATAATTTACCAACCATCTGTAACATCTGAGTGTCTTATGATCCCCACAAATCAAAGTATGCTGCAACATCCTCAAACAGACATACAGCGTAGCAAAACAAATGTTCTTTTTTTTTATTCAATAACAAGGTGTGCAGCACAGGTTCTCTGTGTGTGAAGCAGATGGTGAAAGGCTAGTGTATAATAGATCTCAATATTAACTGTAGCACATGCTGGGAGTGTTGGTGGATGGCACACAGCAGAGTAAAAGAGAAGCAATGACCTTCTGTCCCATCATTTACCCCCTCGTGCCCCCCATACCGCTCTCAAATTACTTTGTTTTAGCCAATTAAAGCAGCCGGCTGAGCATCAAGCAGGCTGCCATTTTTCGCTCACCTGGACCCATGTGACATTATCGCTTTGTCATTGGGAGAGATGGCTGTAAGTGGGAATCTCCAGCGTGGCAGCGTGCCACCTAAGACCCCACTGTGTTCGCTGAGATTAATGCAATGATTCTCCCTCCAACTTGCAATAATCTCAGTCAGCTGTCTCACCGGTTCCCAGTGATAGCGCCGCACACCGCTTCTTTACTGCATGAACCAATGAGCAAATGATTGCAGTGGTTATACCACGCTCCACAGCACACAATAGATGACAACTAAATGATCAGTTTCTAAATGTGCAAGGAATCTGTTGTCTATTGTGATCAAGATACCATATGCTGAGAAATGTTTCTCCATCCAAATCCTTTAATGGCTCGAAAACAGGCAGAAAGACGGCAAACACAACAATACCATGGCACGGGATGAGTGAAGGACCGGAGTGTGT
Organism: Gymnocephalus cernua; assembly: GCA_023631565.1. Taxonomy (NCBI): domain Eukaryota; kingdom Metazoa; phylum Chordata; class Actinopteri; order Perciformes; family Percidae; genus Gymnocephalus; species Gymnocephalus cernua. The sequence goes on along the minus strand of CM042431.1, from coordinate 26,159,021 downwards.
GGTGTTTAACAGCCATACGAGCACAGATTATGTGCTTGAAGGGGCTGAATTGAGTGCCAGCAGTGACAGTTGGGCTGGGAATTGAGTGTGCCGGGGACGTGCGGCTTGACTCCGCTCGGAAACACCACTGGGTCCAGGGCTCATCTCTGTAGTCCTCTGCCTCCCTCCCCCTGTAGAGGCATTGTGGCCCGCCGTTTGCTCTGCTTCACCAGGGGAATGGACGGGACCCTGCTCCCGCTTGATGAGCACTCACTAATGGCTGCTTCTTTTAAAGCTGACGGGCCTGTTTGAGGAGGAGTGTCTTTTACTTCCCTCCAGCTTTCCTTGGCTGGGCATTCGTTAGGCTGCCTGGCTTTGCTGTCCTGCCCACATGATGGCGCGCCAAGGGGCTGAAACGTCTGTCATTTGTTTTACTTTCAAATAAAAGTTGACGATTTACCAATAAAAAAGTAAAAATAGTCTTTTGATGATGTCTGGAGGCATATGGAGAAAGTGTTGCAATAGCGACATTTTCAGCACTGTGTCGGCTGGGCTAGAAATAACAAAAGACAAAAGAGATTTGTCTTTTTTACTTTTTTGTACCTCCTCTGATGAAGTGTGGCTATAGTTTTATAGGCTGTTAATCCTGTATACACAAACCAAACAAGATGACAAGAGCATCCAACGTAAGAAAAGAGGAAACCAACAGTCTTACAAGTGAAAGGCTGTATTTTGTTATAAAGACACTATAGATGATAACTTATGATGTCTTAACACTTCACTTGATGGATCAGTAAAGCTGCTATTTCGTTTCTTATCTTACTGGCACCCTTGACCACTGCCCTGTCTTTTCACCCCAGAGGGAGCTGTTGTTCTTGTCGCCCTCCTCTTCACTGAAGTACCAGTCTTTAGCTTCTGGAGACTCCATTAGAAAGTTGGACTTGTCCTTGGAAATCTCTCTATAACTTCTCCTGTCTTCGCTCTCTCTCTCTCTCTCTCTCTCTCTCTCTCTCTCTCTCTCTCTCTCTCTCTCTCTGTTTCACGTGCACTCTTTTTGCCCCACTTGAAACTAGGGTAAAGGTCAGAATGGCAAATTTGATATAAAAGCTGACGTGCTTCCATGGAGCACCTTGTCAACTCAAAACAATGGGTTTGCAGGAGCTGTTATGCCGAATAAAGAATGTTCGCATATTCCCAGAGAGATGTCCTCCGCTAGACATTCCCAAAAGAGATGAGAACATTTGTCTGCATACATTTTTACCGGTCCTGGCCCAGTAGAAAATGGAGGTTGAAGCAGAATGAATCCATTTAATGTGAGCAAATAAGTTATTTCACCTGAGAGATTGAAAAAGTCATCCAATTTGCATGGCGGAACCTTTATCCTTGTGATATTTGATTTGGTCATTAAACGCACAAATGTTCTGCACTGGTCGGTCTTATTCAGCGTTGTGTTGATGTAAATTTAAGCTCTTGTTCAAACCCAACAATTAATGTTGCAGCTTTATTAGGCTGCACATAATGTCGATAAAGAAGTAACAGATGTTAGCAGTTGCATAATGGCAAGAAAAAAAAAGCAACCGGCTGTGATGTTGTACAGCGATGTGATCAAATAGTTTAATTTGATCTGACCTCTTTGTCTCAGTGGTATCTCTGAGCTGCCTCTTGGTAGGAGCTTACAAAACAGGTCAGGATGAATGGAGACAAGAGCCTATCAGGTCCAAATACACAGCTCTCACAAGGAGGTAAACCATGCAGTTGAGTGTATTTTTATACTAATGAGTCAAACAAATAAGGGCATGGCAATAAATCTTGTTAGGTTTGTCAAGGCAATGGCCATTTATTTTATTTCAGAACAGGATCTTGAGGTATCTTGTGAAGTAATAAAAAGGAAACAACCTGATTGGGAAAAAGCGTGAGTTGAAAATGGATTGATGGATGTTAATGTAACCGCTTTATTCATTTTCATTGTCGACGGCGATCTCTCACCAACCAGTTGTCACAGGCAGTTTCCTCTCAAATTAAATTCATTTGGAAGACATTTTAATTGGAACACTATTCCCATTAATTGAACAAATTAGAGAAAGTCTGCTGGGGGAAAGGTAATCTCTGGGAGAGACGATTTGGAATTCACAATTTTAGAATTAAAAATCAGCTGCTCGGTTTTTGTGGCAGGCAGTTTGCGTCAGTGCGTGCACGCAGCGCCAGCGCTCGAGGGCTCAGCGGCACTCAGGGCTCACATTGTCTTCATTAAAAACGATTAAGGAATAGGTCAATTTAGTCTGCTTGGCTGGTTAAAGCAGTGCACTTCCTCCTATGAAATGTCTCTGTCTTCATCAGTCACTCGAGCAGCATATATAGCAATATAATCCGTCACTATTTATGCATGTTCACATGTCTAATTGAACGTCTTAGTGAGTCATGGCGGAATCCTTTAAATGTTGTCATTTCGTTTTTTTATTGGTTTGTGAGTGTGTGCGTACATGTTTTTGGGTTTTCATGCTCCTGTGCTCCGTTTCAGCACACAAGGTCTGGGTGCTGATGAGTTGCTGTCTGATTAGCAATGAAAAGCGATGTTCACCCTGCAGCTTGAACTACTTTGAGCAATTAATTACGCTAATAAAAATCACCTTAAAATTTGTGTGGTTGATTTCATAAACATGTGGAAACCGCAATGTTCCCTACATCAAACATGATGTTTTTGTGATGTGTCAGGCTGAAAGGATGGTGTCTCTGCGTGGCTAAATAGCGGATTTTACCCCCTACTGCTCATAAAAGAATGCAGGATTCAGTGTTGCTTTCACAAATTTCAGTTCTTTGTGTGTATGTTTACAGTTTCTCCACATCAACTTCTGTTTAGAATACAGTACTTTGGAACTGCATTCTAGACAATTAACACTGACTAAATACAAAATGTGTTGCAAATTTCTCATTTCAGGGTGGCCACCTGTCAGTTTAGGTAGACTGACAATTTGGCCATGAGAGAAAACCCGGTGCCAGGAGGAGCCAGGTCTAGATAAATGTTGCACATATGTCATCAGATTATAAACAAAAATTGTGTATTCATCATGCATGTGCATTGTAGCATATGATTGCAACATTCTCTACTTTTATGTACATTGTTCCGCAGTATCACACGAGATGCGTGCATTATGTACTGCACATACAATAACAAAAACAATCTTTGTTGCCCTGGCACTATTTGAATTGTAGCTTTGCAAAAGGAGCCTTTTGAAATTGCAGCTCATTGTGTTCCACTCGATTCAGATCATGCGGTTTCTCAGCTACCACATTGTTGTGTGTCAGCGGACACTATGAGCACCTGTGACCAAGACCATACAACTGGATGCTTAGTATGAACCTTGAAAATGAATCGAATCACAGCAGAGTTTTGAAACACTAACACCATTCGTTTGTGCTTTCAGATTGAAATAATGTTCAATTTTATAATTTTGTTGTCTAGCCTGGCACTCAGAGTTAATATATTGTACAGAAAACCTTGAACATGTTCCTAAATTGAATCACTACTCTTGTCTCTGATATGAATGAGGTAAGAAATAATAAAATAATATCTTGGAATGAGCCCTAATTGGAGCTCTCTATAGTAAATTGTAGAGGGGAAAGCAGAGGATACGGTGTAAGGAGGAAAGAGAGAGAACCAGACAGAGGGGGCTCCTAGATAGCTGGGCCAGGGGGAAAAGTTCCCCTACGCTTGTCAGAGTTTGAGCAAGTTCAGAATTGATGGAGCCCACAGGCAGCACTGCTAATTTTAGTTGAAATCACCTAAGTGGTTTGGCTAATTTATCCAGGCTCCTCGGCCTCAGCCCCTGGTTCCTGGCTCTCCACTGCCTCCCCCTCCCTCCCAGATATATCCACAAAGCGTGAAGGTACCAGGAGGTGACAGTGGGAACAGAAGGGTATTTTGTGCCCAGCTGATTTCAAGAGCACTGGGTGGATTCAACCTGTGTCATACATTTGGATATTGTTTGACCCTTAACGACAGCCCAGGTTCAACCATCTATTCCATATAATGATTTATAACACTCTGTATTTAATGGAAATGGTGAAATTTTACATTTTAATTTTAAACCATGTGAAGAAATAAAGATGCAATTACTGATATCTGGCATCTCCTGATGCCAGATATGATGGTATATATTTTACATTTCCGATTTTTAATGTAGATATGAGGATTTCAATATCGAGATGACAATCGTTTAAAAGCTTTCGGAGAGGATGTTGCCAGCAAGTCTGATTGTGTGTAATGATGGTCTGCCAGCTGGATATGTTGAAGCTTAACAAGCATCATTGCTGGCTTTTAATTGTTTCTCAAATCAGACGGCCCTTTCCTCTTGTGGTGTTTTTGAACATCAATTTGATAGAAAGTTGAGAAACGACATTTACAACTTAAAAATGTCATGAGGCCACAAGGTCAGCATTGTTACAATAAATATTTTGCTTTCTAGCGGTTGATATGCTGTTATATTCTTTGCTGAGCCTAGTAGGATGGAATTCAATGAATGTGACTGAAAAATATATTTTGAATGATTTTAAACATTCACATGATGAAACCAGAGCAGTGAGCAAGTGAAATAGCAGGGTGACTGAAGTAGATCAAAACTGTCAGATGTTGTGGGCTTCTTGAATGTAAAGCAGCATGGGTATGCATGCCAAGATGTCACTTATGTTTATCTGTTGCTCGACTCAAGAGTTTGTATGGAGTAATTAGTGTAGTGCTTGCTCAGAGGATCCTATTTCCAAAATTATGAAATTGCTTACCATCTGTTATTAAGTGGAATCTTATAATTTAGAATGCACAGTAATGATGTTAAATTACTGTGTGTGTGTGTGTGTGTGTGTGTGTTTTGTATTTAATAAGTCAAGTAACAACAGACAAGAAGCTTTTGGATTACAAAAACGTGATCACACCCGATGTGACTTTACACAAAGTTATAACAATAAAGGTTCTGTTTCTCATACAGTAGATCTTTAATACAGTCTGCATTTGAATTATTAGCCTTATCTATTCTTGTCATGTGGGATATGACAAATATTATACATGAAACTTTTTAAGATGTTTAAAACCAGATTGTGTGAGCAGCATGAAAGAACCACTGTATTGCACACCAGGCCTGTGCAGTCATCCATTTATGAATCAATCATTTTGAAAGAAAAGTGCAGCCAAAACTGGGAAGGCTAGAGGATGTGGCAGCTTAATGGTTTAATGTTACCTTTGATGAAAAACACTCAAATTAATCTTGTAAAAAAAAAAAAAAAAAAGACAGGACATTATGAAAGCCCTCCCTTTTTCTCAATATTAGATTTGCAGACAAATTAAATATTAATTGATTTCTGGTCTTTGTAAGGAATAGGTTAACCCCAGGTTCATTTTCATCACATGGCAGCGAAAAAAGACTAGATTTCACTGAGCTGTTTTGTATTTCTTTTTGCACATGAGGAATACAAATATGGCATGTATGATTAGTTTTAATTAAGTGTGATGATATGCATTTAATTAACTGGACGTTAGTAACAGATTATGACAGAATACAGATAAACAGATGAAGATAGTGTCACTGTTATAAAACACACACTCTATCCACACAGCTAAGATAAATGCTATTTCATTTCTTCCTTTTTCAAACGACTGATCTGAATATAAACAGTTTTCACATAGAGCACAGGCTCTTGAAAAAAATATTTTTAGAGCAGTGAGCAAGAGGAGATGTTTGCAGTCTTGTATGCGAGCCAGCAGTTTTTGGCAGATGAATGTAGGGGTTTTATGTGCCAAGCACCTGGTCAAACTGCAAACAATGAGGGGCTTATGGATTCTCTTTATCTAACAACAACTGAGATGATACCTAGAATGTTAGAGCTCTTATGGGCCCTTTTAAGAAATGCTGATGCACAATAATTCTCAGCACTCCTGGATGCTGTGGAAATGTTTCCAAGCTTTATATACAGTATGTAGTGGGAACTCTACAAGCTATACATCATTAACAGGTTAATGGTTCTTCATCTTACACAGAGCATATTTCAGCTGTCTGTTGTGTACATCTACTCATTACTAATGTAAACAAAGAAAACGACCTTCCAAATTCATCAAGCTGACCATCATAAAGGTGTAGCATCAACGCATCAACAAATAAGGGAAAAGTGTAAGCTACTTAATGAGCTGATGAAATAATGATATTGCATATAGACAGCTTAGAAAAATCTGCAGAAGTGAGTTTCAGTGTGGAGGGTCTTGCTTTAGTCTTTAGCAGTGATCTAATAATGAGTTCCACAGATGGGTTTGTTGGCTGAAGCTCTGCTGAGCCAACCGTGTATGCGGTAGAGAGTGTCAAAGTGTCTCCTGCGCAGGATCATCTCCAGGTTTGGGGAATGGATGGCGTCTGCCAGACATGCTGGCAGTCAGTGGGCCTTCTCTCCTGCACTACCTGGGCTGGAGCTCAGCCAGGGTTAATTATAGGGGAGCTCCAGAGTCTTGTGTCACTAAGGATGGTAGACAGAATATTGTCATACTGCCATGTCCTATACAGAAAAGACAAGAGTAAGAGCACACCTGCTCAGCCAGAGTTTCTGCAGTGTTAACTCTCACTCCAGGTCTAAAATGAACAGTTGCCAAGAGCCAAATGGCTCGTAAAATGTGTTTAGTGGATAAATCAGTAATAATACCTGAATACACTGATAGGTAAATCTATTATTTGCAGGTTATGTTGTCTTCATGAACAACTCACTTTTTCAGTGCTTGTGCACATGCATTTGAGTATCTCAGTATATTGAGTAACAACCCGCACACTATGAAATAAGACAACCCATTGAATTTGTTGTGAGCTGCCTAGATTAGAACATATGGGATTCAACAAGATATTCAAATGTGGCTCCTCTTCCTATGTCACATGCAGGCTTATTAGAATATAGTGCCCCCCATCTGAGTATCTCCTCCGACGGCTTGAGAACTACCTTTACAATGGTGCTCCATGTTTTTCTTGCGAGCCAATCAGAGCAGACTGGCCATTTTGAGAGGGTGGCTTAAAGAGACAGGCGCTAAAAAATGACAAAATACAAGTATGAACCTGAAAATGAGCATTATATGTCTCCTTTAACATGTATACTTGGGATGGTCCGCGCTGGTCCTCAGGATCTGTATCAGGGCCTATCCAGGCATACAAAATAAAGCCGATCAAAATCTGCTGTTATTTAAATGTGTCCCTGGCTGCCATTGTGCACCTCTCTTATGCATGGGAAAATCATCAAAATTGATGCAGCAGCAATGGTTGGAGTTTTAGTTTTTATGCTAGGAGCAGCTTACTCCACCCCCCCCAGATTTTTGTAGTCTTCAGCCCCCAACTGACGCTGACTCAAGTGACATCACTTAAAGCAATTTATCAGATTTTGCGAATCTCACCCACACAATGATTCATACAACTTTTTCCACATATACAGTAGTGCTCCTCAAGACCTGTAAAATGTATAAAATCGTTGCGTTCCCCTTTAAGCGTGAGCTACAAACTGAAGCTGTGTGTCAAACAGGCTGCTGATTGGCTGCTTGTTATCCTGCCTATGTCCAACATATTTGCATTTGGATCACGTTAACTTTTTCTTGACAAACTTTTAGATACACACAAAAACAAGTAGGGCACCATGTGTCTATTCATATTTATAGATTTGTCATTTTTTTTATAGGAAACTGTCTTGACAGATATTTCTGGATGCAGTTGTCCATCAGTCTGCTGGTTCATCCAGTTCTTTGGTCCAGAGCAAAGTATCTTGACGACTGCTGGCAGGATTCCAATTAAGTCTGGTTTATATTTGATGTCCCCAGATAATGGTTCCTAATGATTTTGGTGATCCCTTGACATTTTGTGTAATGCCATTGTAATGTCAAAATTTCTCCTTGACCAACACTTGACATCTTGAAGAGTAATCACTAGGTTCCCAGCAACACACTGTCACAAATTATCAGGCCAAAATATCCACTTGAACTGAAGACATACTGAAAGAGTTCCTTTAACACAAACATTAGCGCCAGCGTAAGCTCGTGTGTGTTCTACTTATGTAAAAAAAGTATTACTTTTGTTGTTTTCAAAGAATGATTTCAGACCCACACCATCAGGCCAAGATGTCCACTGTCATACCCTCCTGCCATCCTCTGGGGAGAACGTTCATGGTTCACTGTGAAGACCCCTTAACCTTTACTGTACCACCACCCTCGAGCCAAAATTTTCACTTGTACATAGCATCTCTCAAAATGTAAAGGGCAGATTACCATGAACATTACTGTCATACTCCCCAGAGGAACTGTTGTCTATGTTGGTCAGTGTGTGACCTTTTCTCTGGTGCCACCCTTACACCAAATTAGCAATGTTGTACACAAAATAATTAATGGCCAAATAACTTTGAACTTTTGGGAAAAAAAATGTATTGGTGTTTTGGTTAGTGTTTCCTGTAGTGCTCCCCTTACAGAAAAAAAAACCTGAGACATTTTTTTATGGATGATTCTCGTTATATTTTCTGTGCATATTCATACCTTCAAACGCATCTGATCTTTGTGATTCAGTGACCTGTTCTGTATTGCCATTCTGAGGTCAAACTTAACATGTTTAGCCCCCCTGGCAGCAAGGCTCTTAGCACATCTGTATGTTTGTCACTGGCACTGTGGGGTGTAATGGACATTGCAGCTCCTTAGGGCTACTACTAGTGGGGCCTCAAACATTTAGTCTTGTTTAGTTTGTCAGCACTTGTTAGATGAGTCAAGCAAGTCATTTCAGATCCTGCTTCTATTTACTCAGATGTTCCTTGTTAATCAAGTGGCTCCTGCCTCTCCAACCAGATCTACTATTGTAACTTGGTAAATTGGTTTGTGACAGAGACAAATTTGTCATTTGAGAATTTTCAAGGTCTTTTATAAAGTTTCCCAAAGTGAATGGTGAAGCCGGAAATCTAAAAGCAAGTTCTGCATCTATCAACTCTCATCTGGCTTTTCTCTAAAGTAAAAGTGTGTTACTTTTTCTTTTTTTTTTTTTTTTTTTAACTTAGACTGTGTCTAGTCATGGCAAGCTGGTGCACACTGGCCTAGAAAAAAAGAACAGCTTGTGTTGCTGAAGTTTTATCCCCTGTCTAGTTATTTTTAAAATGCCCCATTTCCGCCATTGTTGTGGCATTGTTTTGACCTTACGCAGAACAATTTTCCCCAAGTCAAATTAGCTTTCACCATTCAAAGAAATGTTGTAATATAATGGTTTGACGGTTCTGCCTGTGAAATATAAAGAAATGGAAGGCCATGCCACAGGGGTTAATAATATTCCTCTTTTTCAACAAGTACCATGGGATCCTAAGTGTCCTTGAAAGCAAACAGCATCTCACTTATGCTAGGCATCTTGCAGCACTCATGGGTAATAGCAGTCTACTTTTTCAACTCCATGCACATTGTATGATGATTCCCATGCTTCCTCCGCTGGTAGCGTTAACAAGGGTTGGTGGTAAAAAGGATGCTACATGTTTCTCCTGCTGTAATTCTTTCAGGTTTAACCAGTGAAGATAATTGGTAAAATCCTTTTCTTGCTATTACTTATTATATAACCTTCTTTGTACATGAGAAAAAGCATCTACTCCAAGAGATCAATAGCAGCTCATCAGTCTTTCGGATGCACCAGCGTGAGAACTAAAGTCAGCCTTCATGCAAGTCAATGAGCACCTGGAGTGCTTTTCCCAGAGGCTGCTAAGTGTGCATAGCAAGGGACTACCAGGAAACTGCAGTAAGGTCTCACAACCGGCTTTGATAGGACAGAGTAAGGGAGGCTTCTTGCGAGATGCTGGGCCCGCCGAGGTTTACACCACCTGTTTGTTTCCCTTCTCTTGAGCAGCACAGATCTTACATGCCTTTGTGTGCCCAGCCTGCCGGGAATTGGGGTGTTAGATACAACAAAAAAGGTGACTGAGGAGTGCTGAGTTCAGGATTATGATTTATTAATCCGCCCTCCTTTAAATTCCAAACTAACGGCGTGGGGCTGTGATGCACACTGGGGAGTAATCTTAAAACAGAACAATTCAGATTTACCAAAGTCCTGTCTTCTGTAAACGCTGGCGAATAGACAATATGCTAGCACAGTGCAGCCAAGGGACACAAGGAACAAAAGCTCCAAAGCCAAAAGTTCAAAAAGTTTGTCTTTCCTAGTGGACTACATTTTAATACTCGAGCAACAAGCTGCTCAATATGGCTTTGTCCAAGACGCCATTTGTAGGTAGAATTGAGCTACATACTGTTGCCCATCATTTGGATGAATACCAAATGAAGAAAAGCTTCCGATATAAAGTTTTTATGTTGCTTGTGCTTACAGAGGTTTATTAATTTAGAAGTCGGTATGATTACAGTTTATTTGGTCCCACCTGTGAGACTACAAACACAAAAAAGTCAAAGTCAACTGTTCTGGTACAGTAGTGGCCTCAGGTGTACTTTTCTACCATGGAGATTCATCCAGCAGGAGAAAAATATTTTTCTTCTGCCAGACATTTCTTTGGCAATCGTTCACTACTTGGCTCTGAGTTTTTGCACGTACCAGCCCAGCCAACAAGGTGGTTACAGAAGCAACAGTGTTGAAGCATACACATGTCAGAAGTTGTCAGATCAAAATTACAACTTCATATTGTATATGATTCTCATGCTAGTGTGTATCTTTGCCTAAAAACTGGTGAACACGGTTTAAAAACAATTATTCTCAAGCCCATTTCTAGATAAGCATGATATGCCTGTTAAAAAAGAATATGCAATGTGAAATTAAAATACACCAAGGCCATTTACCAAATATTTGGCTCCCACAGTCCATCATCCTCCACAGCACATAAAATTTACTATCTCCACTGAGCTGTCAGCTGCACGCCAGATCTCACTCCAGCTGCATATGAAGTCAATTATCTGCAACCATTCCCCCTTGGTTACACATAGATGTCACTTAGAATGTATTTCTTTTGGGGTTACTTTCATATCTTTAATATGAAGGCCATCCATCATTACAGATGTTGTGGTCTCCAGCCTGGTGTGTTAGGCAGTAACAGTAGTCAAGAAAATGATGTGATGCATTTCCTAACAGAGCCAGCACCACATGCTCAGTGTGTGTTGTTTTTAAATGTGTGTATGTATGTGTGTGAATGAACAATTCACAACAACAATGAATGAGCATAAGTAAAGAAGTGATACTGAGAAATGTGGTTCTTTGGGTAGATAAAGACAGGATATCTTTCTCACTTTAAGGATTTTTTGGTATAAAAAATCTGTGCTGTACTGTGTAAGACAGTCTGTGAATATTTAAGATACTCAAACTCTAATCAGTGAATATACAGTATATCTTTTAATTTTAATTTATTTTAATTTTTTTACTAAATTAAAATATGAGGAAACCCGAAAATAAGTATATTGAATTGCCAGGTTGTGCCCAGCTGTAAACTCTAACACGTTTTTTAGCTGTTGAAATGACCACTTCATTAATAAATTGTACTCATTACAAAGTGGCAAGTCTGTCTGAATGTTGCTTTTGTACCGGCTGTCTGGGATTTCCTTTTAAAGTGCTGTGTAAGTGTGAGGGCAAAGCTGCTCCTCTGTCCATTAGAGCAGAACCACTATCCTTCACCTGACAAAGTTTGGGAAAGGACACGGATGTTTCCAGTCTACTTCATAGAGTTCAGGCTCACTCCGCCTTGGGAGCCCAAGTTTTGCGTTTGAAGAGTGGATGTGAGGGGTAAATGGAACGGGGGTGATGGGCCGGTGGGGGTCTGTATGAGCGGACACGGACGCGAGGATGTGAATAGATGGTCTAAAATAAGAAGTAGCCCCTTGGTCAGAGTCGTGGCAGATGGAGGCTCAAAGAATGAAATGATGCCAGCATTCTTTGTGCAGTCGGGTGCCAGCAGTGCACTCGATGGACCGCTTGAGACCAGGGTAGGGCCGATGTGATAAGACAGCTGCCTTAGCCTAACCTCCACAAGGTCATTTTGGCCAGAGTAGAGCATCGCGCTGACGAGGGAAGGCCACCCCGAATCCACAGAAAGACGCGAGGAGTTAAAAGTGAAACAAGTCATGATTTTTTTTTTTGACTGTGAAACTTGAAAGATGAGGTTTTCCAAGAAGCATTATTAAAGTTTGCACAATTTGTGAGTGAGCGCTGTTACGTGAAAATAAGTTGTATCGGTTTTGAAAGTTTTAAACATTAGCACACTGTTTCTGAACTATGTTTTAAATGAGCTACCCAGTATATCAAAGCAAAAATTAGCATGGAGAAAGTTTGGAGGTGCTAATGACTTTGACTGTCCCTGTGGAGAGGCTTACTGTTCCAGAGAAATTGTAGTGTGTGTGTGTGTGTGTCTGCTTTACGGAGCGAGAGCAGAGTGTGATTCACTAGTTAATAAATCATGCCAGATGAGTTTATCATGGAGATACAGAAGCTCCTCTGGGTCCTGAGCTAACAGCGAGTATCTGGGAGCTGGTACAACACATGATGAAATGCCGTTGTCATGTATATCATTTTGATAGCCCCTAACTTTTTTACCTTCATTGCTGTCAAAGGGGCCGGATGAGTTTGACTGTGTATCAAATATACCAATGTGTTGCTTTAAGGAGGAGCCGGCTGTCTTATCAAGCCGGAAACATTTTGGCTCACGCACTACATCCACTGCTACGGCACCTTAAAATCAGTTTTTATCAGCTTAATCCGGTTTGATTATCTGCTGGCAACAAATTAACTATTCTTGTTTACTGTAATTGAGTTCTTCGATGAGTACTTGGTAATTCTGCTGAACTTTCTCATATTTGCTTACACAGGGGCATTGATAGCATCTCCCCAGTGTGCATTGAAGATGCTCTTATCTTTATGCAGCTGATGCAGCTTGTCATCCATTGGGGAGTGTACACGGATAATCATCATTAAATTGACTTGATAGGTTCTGACTCGGTGACTAAATAAGTAACTTGTAACAGCATTATTTCAGCATCATGCTCGAATGAGAAAAGAGACCTTGATCATGTCGGTAATCTTTTTGATTATTTTGTAATGGTGTTTCTTGGAAATACTTGTTTTATATCGAGGAGAACAAACTCTTTGGAATGACTTTGAAGGCAAGAGCGGGCAGTGCACCATTCCTCCTGCGCTCCTCTCAGGGAATAAAAGTCAGTATAACGGCTATCTCAGCTAATGACTTGGGAGAACAAACCTTGGTCTCTTAACATCTAAGACTTATTATTTTTAGCTCTGGCCAATGCTAAGCTTATCCCTCTTACAGGGAGCACGTTTTGTGATATCAGATGTGGAAATTAAAGCTAAATGACTTAAGGGTAAGATTGCCAACACTGCAAGTAGGCTACTCTGACCTTCAATAAAGCTAAGCTTGACATGCCTATTTCCCCCTTTTTTGCTCAAGTCTTTTCAAATCAGCGGGCTTGTAACATGCTGGCTTTGTAGTAATGGCTTGGACTTTCCTGAGATGATGCGCTTAAATGTTACATCTTGATTCATATTGTTTAATATTAACAATTCACTGCAAATTGTTTGGAATTAACTATTGGACTATTTCATGACAATCATTCCACATTTTCAGTTGATCAGTATTTAGATCAATATATTAGTAACAGGGTTGTGTGTCCTTAATTATGCTCTGGCTTTTTGCATGGCTTAACATGCAGTGAACAGGTATATAAAAAAAATAAAAGCAAACAACTGTAAGTTTAAGTTTCAATTATTTTCTTTGTCTTTAGATCCAGTTAGCTGTCACTGAGAAACTATGATAAATAGTTTGCTAAAATATGTGTGATCCTTACTCTTAAACCACACTGAGTAATCTCATTTAAGAGTTAACTTTTGTAACACTTGTTGGGTGTATGTGTACTTGCAGTTCATTTTGTATTTTTTAACACCTCAGTGGGTGGACTGGAGGGACTATTTTGAGTTTTTATTTTTGTATTTTTTTTTAATATGCCCACTCTCACCTCTGTGTCTTGTGGCTCGCAGAAGAGCTCAGAGCTTCAAAGTTCCTGCCGATGTTTTTGACTCCTTTTAGTAATGAGATGAAGTACAGTGCATAAGGGGAAGAACTCTCAAGATGCTTTTCCAGGGGGCTTTGGAATACATTTGGTAAAATGTTTATGATGCCAAAGACCAGGGCTGGCTTCTCATTAGCTGATCTACCCGTTGCAAGTGTTACAGCGGCATTAGTCTTTTGGGTTAATCTTCAAACGTTCCCATATTTATACCCTTCAAATACCAGGGACTGCTTGCGACACCCTTATGTGCATTCGGGGAACTTGCTTAGTTAAACGCCACAGAATAAATGAAGAAATGTGAGCTAAACTTGACAAGATCAAACACACTGGTGAATGTACAGACATTGGCTAGTGTTCGAAGTGTGCTGCATTATTCATGTTCTCCAACATAGGGGTTCCTAATGAGAGTCTGGTGGCTGTTTTTGGAGTTAGAGTCATGGAAATCAGTGTGACCCATACCCGAGTCTGTGGACGAGGCGTTGCATTGGTGGTGCAGTGGAAGTGAAATTAAAGGCCAACCAAGTTCATCAGCACTCAACTTAGACTAGTTTTGATTCCAGTCCTATAAGTCATTCACATTCATCACAGCCTTGTGTCCTTTTAAGTCCTGTCCGTATTAAAAGGTTTGCATTTACACCCAAAAGTTATTATTTTAAGTGTAATACAACATCAGAATGTGGGATGAAGATGATTATTCATGTCAGAAAATAGAACATTTTCTAGGCAGTTTTCCTCAATCGTAATGCTTATTTTTTTGTTTTCAAGCATAATTTTTGAACTTAAAAAGTTTTCTTAACAGCATAATAGGCCATTCCATGATATGCTGTAGACTTGACACTCCCTCCAGAGGGTTGCTCTCACATCAAGCAGCTAGGGCCTGTGGTTAAATGCAAAATTTACTGCTAGCATTGTAATAAGCCACCCTGTGGCGTGCTAGTTCAGTAGGAGGACGCTGAACCAAAGGCTGAGCATCCATCCTATTAACACCACATATCCCTTGAAGAGTAAGCAGCAGGCTTCAGCCAAGCATGTTGTCTTCATCCTTGAATCAGAACTGGCAATAACATATTCAGACTGAAGGGCCTCAATTAGATACTTTAAAACTCTGTGTAATTGGTGTCTTTCTGCAGATTGCCTGTGGATATGTAGTGCTCAAATTAACACAGCCCAACTTTATGTCTGTAATGCTGTGATTGTCATGCAGTGTTGTGGTGGCAAGGTAACGGAGACGCTGTGATTTTTATACTTCAGTGTGTGCTTTGCTCTGTCGGGGGCCTCTGCTCTGAGGTTGTTGTTACTGAGCTGCACATGTCTACTGAATGTATTGTGTACTATGTATTCATACAGCACATTCAATCATTTTTTACCAAAGTATGTTTTTTATTTGAAAGAATTTAGATTTAATTGTAAGAACAACTTGTTGTAGTTGGTCTGTAAATAACGATTTTTTTCATGATAAAGTAAATCTGTCAATTGTTTTTAGTCTTTATTTTCTCTTTCATGCTTTTATTTCTTCACGTTTGGATTATTGCAATGTACTGTACACTTGTTTAAACAAATCATCCATGGACAAAGTGCAAGTTGTACAGAAAGCAGCAGCAAGACTTGTGTCTAAGACCAGCAGGAGATCGCACATTACTCCTGTGCTTAAGGCTCTTCATTGGCTACCGATTGGTTTTAGAGTGCATTTTAAAATTGTAATCATTACAATACTTGGCCTTGCATGGCCAAGCTCCCTCTTACATCCAGGATCTATTGCACGCACACACTTCTGGTCGCTCTCTGAGGTCTTCAAGTCAAGACCTTTTAACTGTTCCCAGAAACACGTTTTAAAACAAGAGATGATTGTGCCTTTTCTGTGATGGCTCCACGGCTCTGGAACTCTCTCCCTTTACCCTTGAGAGCCTTGGATTCTGTGGAAACGTTTAGAAAACACCTAAAGACACATCTTTTTAGACAAGCATTTAATTAGCCATATGGTTTTGTATTTTATGTGTTGTTGTTTTTCTTTGTTTTACTGTGAAGCACTTTGTGAACCCTCTTGTCTGTGAAAGGTGCTATATAAATAAAGTTTACTTACTTACTTACTAATGCCAAACCATTGGTAAAAATCACTTCACAGCTGCAGCAATGCCGCTTCCTCTACTTTTTATTTAGATGCATTTTCTACACAGTGTGAGTCCAGGCATGTCTTTACTGCTTGCTGCTTTGTGGCACTTCCACTTTAAATAGAATGATTGTAATAAGGAAGAAAAGAAGGAAAAGCCGAGTGGTAGACATTCAGAGTTGGCTGTTGGTGTGGAGGCAGAAATGACTCATGTTACTGTAATTGACACATGTCTGGCACGTCTATTCACCAAGGTCAGGTAAACTGTGGAAACTAGAGGAAATGATTTGGCATCCCACAACAAATTGTGTAACAAGTGATCACCAGTTATGACATTGATGGAGACCTTTTTTTTTTGGGGGGGGGGGGATGTTCAAAAGAATCAATAGTAGAGGCTCTCAGAGCTGGGTAGGAAGGATTGGTTTTGAGTTCAGGAACAGTTAGCTGTACTGCCAGGTTACTGTAAGTGTTTGACCTTTCTGGTGTTCTAACAGTATCCATAAGCACCTAGCTACAGTATGAAAACATCCTGGTCTTTGCTGCCTATTTCCTTTTTCCTCTGTCAGTATTAGTTCTATAGCAGGCCCTTGTCGCTTCACTGCGACTAAGTAGACAGGCTTGACTGCTCTCCAATCTAAACATGTCAGCTTCACCGTGTCTTTTCCGCAGGCACAAGCAGCCCTCTGTTAGTCACCAAGGAACAAACACATGCGTAGCAAAGGAAAGCCCCAACCTCCGCCTCTGGAGTGTGAGTCCTTTTAGTTTAAAGAGCACCTCAGCGTGGCTACCAGACCACTGCCAGGAGGGACCTGGTTAGTGGCAAGTACCTGCAGAGCCCACCAGAGTCCCAACAGAGCCCCGCAGCTGGTGGCTGATGGGCTATGTGAGAGGGCTTGTCACGCTTACCCTGGTGAATTAGCAGCTGGGGGTCCAGTTCAGGCAGGGGGCTATGCCCATGGATCAGATGCTGCTGGCCTCTGTCTCTGTGCCTCCATGCTGGCAACCTCATGAATGTTTCAGCGAAGTGCTGTGAGGTCTGCCTTGGGAGTCTGGCCTAACCCTGCACTCCTTGAGCCATGCTGCTTCTTCTTGCCACAGAGACACTGCTTCTCATCGAGGGGGCTGAGATTTGGTCAAGCAGATGCTGATATTGAACTTCCTGGGGTCTGCTCACCCCCCCTCCTCCCCAGTGTATAGGGAGGCAGGTGGGATTAGAGCACTCAGGCAGCTCTCTCTCTCTCTCTCTCTCTCTCTCTCTCTGACTGTTAACAATCCCCGTATCAAAATCCTGTCAGCACAGTGCTTTGTGTCTCCCATTAGCATTTTGTTGTGGTGTGCATCTTGAATGGCTCGGTACGCTTCCAGAACCGCTCAATCTGGCAGGCGTCTTAAAACGGCGATACATCCAATACTAATGAGGCTGCTTTCATACTAAAACTGCATTGGCACTTTTGTCACTTTACGATTCGGCTTTGTTTACAGTGGTTTGCTGTTGACAAACTGACACAAATAATAATACACATTCGAGAGAAAAAGTGCCTTATCAGTTCTGAAAAACAGCCTTTACTGATTCACTACACAGTTACAGTATTGTAGCATTCAAATGTTATTCATGCACAGTCAGCAGTGGTGTCTCTTTTTCTCCCTGTGGTCATTGACTTTGGCTTGTAAGCTTCCTGTTTCTGATAATTAAAGGTGAAGTGTGTGTGCAAAGTGTGTGTGTAAATGAAAGGGATGCTAGATCATGAGTGTGTTGCTCGACTATAGACTCTCCTGTGTGAGTGCAGTTGTAGCCTTTGCCCTGTAGAAAGCGATGGCTGCTGCCCACTCGCTGACTAAGAAAAGGCTACATTTGCATAATTATCTGTTTAATTGGCAGGCTACTGCCAGAGTAAGGTCCTTTTTTTGTAAGCTGTGGAGTCCACACTAAATTTGTTACAAAGATATGGGGGTAGAGATTACAAAGCAAGCAAACCGCCAGCTCATGGCTTTCTTCTGCTTAACCTGATAATCTTTTGTGCTCATAAACACTTTTCTGCCCACGCACATTTTTGCGAGATAATTTGCCAAATGATTTTAAAACAATCACATTGCTCAGAAGTGACAAGAGTATCCACTATGATTAGGGACTCTATTACGTCACTGGAACTAAAATTAGAGTTTTAGGAGGAGGAATGAGCTTAGTAGCATTTAATCTACAACTACTTGCAGTTAAATATCATTTCAATGTCAGCGATATCTCTCTCTGAGCTTGCAAGGCAGCTAACTAATATAAGTTGTTGGCATGAATAATAATAATTAAGAATAGATGTGAACTTTTTAATACTTGTAACGGTGGTTGTGTCTCTGCTGAGCAAGCAGCACATGATGGGGGTCCCATCTGCGTTTTACAGTCCAGTGACAGTGGAAAAGCATTAGTGCCTCCTCCCCCTTACCCGAACCCCTCACATCCCCCCCCATCTCCATCCTGTTTTCATCTCCCAGGCTTCAGCTGCGGCTCTGTGAAATGCTCTACTGCTGAACAATTAACTGAGAGACTGTGAACTATGTTTCATGTAATTAATATTTTGTGCAGAAGAAGTGGAAGGAAGGATTGGCAAAAAAAAAAAAAAACATAAAGCTAATTTTAATTGAATCAATCCCTGGGAACAGGTCAGAGGAGCAAGCTGAATTTATCTCTGCTATCCGATTCCCATTGGCCGGTGCAGACATAAAAGGTGTGTGTGTGATTTGTTTTTCTGAATAATGTTGTGGACACTCTAAAGCTCCCTCTGAGAGACAGTATTCAAGTATGCACTTATCTTTTCTCCTCGTGCTCGCTCGGCGTAGTGGGAAATGCAGTATTGAGGAGGAACTATGGGAGAGACTGTTGAATCAGTAACTTTGTTCCATATGACGCCGCCTTAGCTCTGCAGGGTGTTGTGCTTTGGCATGCAGTCTCCGTTTCCCTCAGTGGCGAAGCTTGCGCTCACTCTGTGTGTAGGCTATCAGTGTTGGGTAGAGGGCTCCTTTGAAACTGACTATAGTATGAGTGTTTGTGCCCACTGCTGCTGCATTTGCTGCGCTGGGCAGCCTCTGATCAGCCTGAGCCTTGCCTGCAGAGAGCTGGCGCAGCCTCCAATCCTATTCTATGTTCAAAGGTAAAGCAGACCTCTCATAGGCCCCGTCTTTGATGTGCTCTTCGACACCAGAGTCGTATCTCTGCCATTGCACATCTCCTGGCAGACAACAAGAGCCAGTCCAAAGGAAGGAGGAAAAAGAAAACTTAATTTGCAAGTCACAATGCATTTTAACAGACAGCTTCATATTCAATAGCAGGCCTGTTACTTGAGTCTGTTAGTATTATTTACGAGAAGAGCACAACAACGGCAACACAAAGTGGAGAATTTAAAGGGCTGCTGCTTTTAAGCCTCCAGTGCTGGTTGGTTGAGAAGCTGAGCCAGGATTAGCAGTAGAACAATGGTCCCCTTACAATGAGCATCCTCCATATAGCATCACTGTATCTGCTGCAGATGGAAGGCACACCTATAAGCATCCGCAATTAGGCTGAATGTACTTGTTCATCAATCTTTGGATTGTAAATGACTCAAGTGACATGTTATGTATCATTTAATCTGATATACTGTCCCCGGCCAACACTCATTTTGCAGATCCAGCTATGGTGTGTAAATTAGCTGAATATAATGCAAATGATCCGAACAAGGTGTTACATTTAACATCACCCCGCTTGTTATGCAGTTTGCCAAAGACGAGCATAACACAAATGAAATCAAATGCATTTTGGCGCAAGAGGTATATGACCACCATAGCATCTCTGAGGAGTATCTGTCTTAATGATTTATACCACCACATAGACCTCTGAGAATTAGCAGTTGAGGGTGATATGAACGGCGTCGTTTCAGTGTTGCAAATGAGTGTCCCTTGCATGCCTAATAGGAGGAAGAGGAGCGGAGCAAAGTGAGGACATACCCCTTTGCTGGCTTTGTCGGGAAAATTATACCAGTGTGGAGAAAAGGGATTATGTTCCCTTGTTTCTAGTTTGTTGAGGAGACAGCCTAAACACTTTGGTTTGGTTTTTTTGAGCTATCACCTCAGCCATGAGGTTGAGTAACTCAAGCTTCGTGCTTGCGAAGAATGAGTCATTGTTCAAGGTTTATTTAATATTGGTTGTCATGAAAACAAAACAATAGCTATTTAATAGACATCTTTGCTCAGGGACACACCCACGTTGCAGTTCAGCTTGGATAAAGTCAGCTGTGATTGCACGGTGATGTTGAAGATGAATTCACATCTGTCCTTACGATCAGTGCACTTCCTTTCTGATTCTACAGGGTTTACATTCACTGGCTTTGTATACACAGAGTAATCAGGGTGAGTGTCAGTTTTCATCTACTCCATACTCAGTGTAAGTGCTTACCTTGCTTGCTGTTAGACAAGTTGTCATGTTTGGCTCGACCATCACAAGGGGGATTTTGAAAGAGAAAGAGATTTGCTGCATGCCACACCCATGCTCTTTGGTCGACTGCCAAAAATTACAGTTTTGATGTGGAAAAACACCTTGAAAAGCAGTAGTTAATCCGCTGTGATAAGCTCTTTGTCAGCTGTTCATGTTGCAGGAACAGTCAAGAGAATCCAATCCTTACACACACCATAGTCAGGATTATAGCAGGTTTTGTTTGCACATTGGAAACACGATTGAAATAGATCCTTCTGATGAATGGTTCTTTGGAAAAATATCTTCCATTTAATCTCAGGAATCACATGTAGAATGCTTAGTGTTATTATACAATTGCAGCACCTTAGGGGTATAATTTGGCGTCATATTATTGCTGCTTGCACCCAAACATCAAGTTTGTAAAATATATTCCGAGAGCTCCTGTTCAGCTTTTCAAAGTGTAACCCATCTGTGTTGGTCACCACCAGCAAGCAGAGCGCACCAGTGGCATTCAGAACAGAGATGAGGTGCAGCGCAGCTAGGGCTGCAGCTATCGATTCTTTTTGTAATCGATTAATCTAGCACTTTATCGATCGATTAATCGGATACATTTTTTTTTTTTGCGTTTTTAAACAGCTAAAACAAATAATGCATAACGAAAATGATGTGGCTGGAAAATGATCAAGCATTTGGCTTTTATTTCTCAAAAGAACAGAGGTATTTATTCCAACTCCAACATTTGGCAATTTCATTTAATTAAGTTTCATGCTGTAATCTAGCCTTGACATCAAAGTAAATATCTGTTTTAAGTAGATTTCTACACTTGCAGCATTTACCATTAAGCTACTAACAAATAATATATAATTTCCAAGTGAGACTATTTGCTATGGTAACCTAGCAACCTGTGTGTGTGTGTGTGTTTGTGTGTGCACGCGTGCCGTGCGTGAGGAAGAATGAGAGAGACGAGGGTGCATGCGTGTGTGTGTGTGTGTGTGTGTGTGTGAGAAGAGGTTCTTTTTTTAGGCTATCCTCTCTTGCAATTGAACGTGAATAAGTTTACTACTTAAAAACATAAAAGCTAAACATCATATCTAGTAACCGCATCACGACATCGCTACAAATACAGTATGCGATTTAAATCAGCGGCTGCTTAGACTACGTTACCTTGTTTCAGCGACGCTTGGTGAAACAGCACGGAGTGGATGTTTTCGGTTCAGATGCTGAATCATTGAAGTCGTACTGCTGTGGTATGTCAGGTTTACTTTACAGTAGACGCACTGCACCTTGTTCTCTTCCTTTTTTAGTATGTAATGATCCCAAACTTTAGACATTTCTGGACATCTTTACTCTCCGCCATCGCGCCAACTAAATTCAAAATGTATTACGCGCTAGTGGTGTGCTTCCTGAACAACGGTCCGTGTGGAACAATCAGATCCCTGCGCGTATAGTATGCATCATAGGAATTTAACAAGGCTTCCAGGCAGAGTTTTTGCCTCGAGGAATTTTTGTAATCGAGTTACTCGAGTAACTCGATGAATCGTTTCAGCCCTAAGCGCAGCATTGTATTTGCATGTTTACAATGGCAGACAAATGGTATCACACTTTTCAGGCATTTTACTCTCACACAAAATAACTCAATTCGTAACTTGTTGTAGCTGTTTGTTAACTTGAAAGGGATACTGATAATAATCTGACATTTGATCTGTGCCAACTGACATTGTTTCCAGTCTCAACCTTGCAACTATTTGATCATCCATAAACACCCAAAATCAGTAATCATCTACAGTGTGTGCAGTGAAGGAACTGTTGTTTGGTGCACTTTTACCTCCTGAAATGAGGTCCATCTTAAACAACATTGCATCTTTGATATTGATTAAATGGGATGACTTCATAGACTGTAAAAAAAAAAAAACATGGCTGTGATGAATGAAATTGAAGAATGGATTTGCTGCCTTGTTTCTTAAGAAATATTCTGATGCAAAGTCTGATTAGAGCTGAGGTGGAATAAACAAGCAGCAGCCATCACAGCTGACTGCGATATACCAGTCAGTCAAGTACACACCTGCAACACACCCTAAAACATGGCTCTGTTTAATCCTTAAAGGTGCACTAATCTATATTTAACAGTGGATCAAATTATTACTTGTAACATGAAAGGGGTTGCCTGTAGTGAAAAAGTTGCACAAAATAATTACCCAACTCTACTGTTCCCTTAAGGCGCTGACACACCAACCCGATCATCGGCCGTCGGACAGTCTGACGAGGTCAGTGACTCGCGTCTGTTCGTGTGTTCCGTGGCGTCGTCAGTCGGAGGAGCCGTCAGCCTTCATTTGGGCCGATTTGACTTGTTGAATCAGTCGGACTCAATGACCGTCGGCCTTGAAGCTCTGTGGCATTTTAGCATCTTTTAGCTAACTGTTATGGTTTTACGGCCCACAACTTTACTGTTTTGGTCCGCTCTCACCGCTGCTGCAGCTGTTTTCTGCAATAAAAGCTCTCCTAAACTGTACTGTCCCTGCCCAGTACAATAATATACAACATATATAATATAAAGCATACAGTACTTTAGAGATTAAGTTATTTTTTTGCGATCAGTTTGTTTTCATGATGCATCCAAATGAAATGAAATGAAGTTACCCCTCTATTACATCTCCTCCATCTATTTTATTACCTTATAATCTCCTGGACAGAGTGGAGCTTTGCAACGACCAGCGCATTTAAACCCTTTGGAACCAATTGTAGGAGAAAGGCTGTCTTGGGATGCCCTCAGTGGAGAGCAGCTAGGCTCATTAGTTAAATCCCCACCGTGGGCTAATACAGCCCTCTAGGAGCGAAAGGAGAGAGGGGGAGAGAGACATTTCTTTGACTCCTTCTCAGGGGTTTCTTTCCCACATTTTCTTGCATGCATCAGCAGCTAAGAAGGTGATGCACGTTGCCAGTTTTGAAGGCGCCTTCAGCGTTCTTTTGAAGCCCTTTTATTGGGGGTTTCACAGTGCTGGGTGCAGTGCTGGTGGTCAGGTGTAATGAATCCATCATGATCAAATTGCAAGTTTGCTACGGTCAAAAAAGTAAAAAAAGGACAAAAATTAAAAAAAGGTTCTCTCCATGAACTTTATGCTTTGAGAAGGCCCTGTCCAGCCCGGAGAATTACTGACACTGAACAGAATATCCCAAAGGTTCTTCAAAATGTGGCGTACACATACAAAACAATCTGACCTTTTCCATTAGTAAGTGAGAGTAAAACTCTTGTTTTGTTCATAATGATTGGGGAACTGGAGGCCACAATGCAGGCAGGTCCCCACTTAACCAGAATTTATCTTTTTGGCAGTAAGAGGAGGGGTTTTGAGTGCTATTATCTATGGCCTCCCCCTTGAACAAGTAAACAGCCCATTTATTATTAACTCAGGTTTAAGGTAGAGCATTAATCCTCTCTGACAGTTTGCCTACTTGTTAAGGCAGCCAGTTCTTCCTCCACAGCAGATGGCTTTCAGCTGCTGTTACTCTACTACGCAGCCCCACTAGATAAGAGCCCTCCAAAGTTTGTGCTGCATTTTCTCAATCTACGATGAGTTAATGTAAGGCAATTACACTTATCGGTTTTAAAGGCGGAACTTAGGGATGCACCGATTGTGAAATTCTAAGCCAATACTGGTACCAATGTTTAAAATAACAATTTGGCCGATAGCCGATGCCGATGTGTTTGGTAAAAAATGTTTTGCCAAAATGTTTTTGTTGTTGTTATTTATTCCCCCTATTGTGTGAGGGAAACAAACAAATCTTTATTTAATAAAAAAGAAAGCCATTCAGCATTTCATTACACTATCTTTAAATGAGCACAATTTCAACCATGCAGAACACTTTAATATGACCTTTTTTTTAAATAACTGCTATAAAAGCCTTTTTAGCCTTCAGTACATACATAGCCCAACTAAAACGTTCTTTTTGTGAATTGAATGTAAAAGCGATTAAACACATTAATAGGGCTATCTTTCACCTCTTGTGATTTTAATAGAGAATACAGTGGCACTGATCTTTCTCCGGGACATGCTAATACTAATACCACACGGCCAACATTTTCTTTTACTTTTATTTGTATACAAACCAAACATGTGCACGGCACCTGTTGTCCTCTTATGTCATGCCAGAGTCGTGTCCAGCCAGTGGCTGCTTCTTCTAATCAGCAGCTGCAGTAGCAGCAGAATGCTAGCTACCGCTGTCCATGTCCAACCGCAAGTAACCAACACAACATTTAGCCAGCGCAATATTGATGCAACACAACAGATAAACATCGGCCACTGCCATCAGTTAATGTCATTTTGTTTGCAGATAGGCCGATGGTAGTCGAGACTGAGACTATTCATCGAACATGTGTATCACCCGATGAATCGGTGCATCCCTAGTATAACTGTTTGGAAATATCAAGATACCGCAGAGACTTTTCATCAAAATACCCCGTCACATGTGTAATTCATTTTGGGGATTTCGAATAATCCCTCAAACATAATTCAACTGCAGCTGATTTTTGCTCAATTGAGAAGTACACTTCATCATACATTTCACTGGATTTGGCTGTGGTGCTCTCCCATTGGATGACATAAAGTTTGGCCCCTTATCTACTTTCCTGCTGTTGCTGTTGATAATTGCACAAGAGCTCCCGTAGAGCCAGCTGTTGAAGTGTGTCCTGACTTGAACTTGCAAACTGAGTCACCCAGAGACTGGCTCGTCGGCTCTTCGACTTGTCTGCACAAAATCCCTTTTATAGCGGGACGGTAGGATGTCTCAACAATTTAACAATCCAAGGTTGTTTGGTAAAGATACATGCTATGTCTCTTATTGTTCACATTATAAGAGGAGAGAACCTCTCTAGCCCCGCTACCCTGTTCTCATTCGACGCTACACGCCTCCAGTGGTGTAAATACTGGCTGAATGTTTGTGCTAACAGGGATGATTTTATGGTTGGAATGAAGCAGTTTTGTGTGGAATATAAGGGTTACCTTTCTATTTTATCAGTGAGTATGCATAGGCTCTAAACTCCAAACCAGGGGAAATCTTTCAGTAGAAAGGTTAAAAGGCAATACAGACTTACACAGTACACTGAAGAAGAGGATATCTGTTTGGCCTCGATCAACACTAGCACATGAATCAATGGAAGCCTATGGGAATCAGTTGTGTCGCTGGGAGAAAAAGAGGTGATGGAGGGAGTGCTTTCTGACTCAGTCCCTTTTTGAGTAGTGGTAGCACTACTTGTGTGACAGTACAGGTCCTGTTGTGAGGAGAAAAAAGGCCCCCCATTTTTTGCCTGTAAGAGTAAAGACAGAGCTGACAGCAGAACTAATACTGATAGTTTAGAGTGTGGATCTAAAGACAGGCACTCTAAATATCTGTGAACTGTAGTCGGTCTTGTCTTCAGTTACTCCAACATCTGGCTCAGTTTTTCCAGCATTCAGTTTACTTAAATGACATTAACTGTGCAGTAAAAGGATCAAAATGAGACACAGCAGAGACACAATGTCCCACCTAGAGCAGCCTAGCAAGCCTGACTGTTATGAAATAAGTTAAAAATAACTGAATGGGATTAAAGTACACAGTTACAGTACTTCTCCAGAACATCTATACACTTTTTCTCCGGAGTATCTATACTTTTTTTTTTAATCCCTCAAACAAAGCGCACAGCAGTAGAGCAAGAATAAAGAAATTGTTTGATTTTAATGAACGGAGCTGTAATTCCCTCTTCACCACTGATTATGAAGGAGGAAATGTAACGGACCACTGCTGAGATAAATATGCAGGCATAAAGAGTCGCAAGAATTCCGACATGAAGATAATTCTGTCATTCTTTCGGCTGTTTCACACATTCGTTTCTGCTCTTTTGGTTTAAGAGATGGAATGTGAATGTTACACAATAGGGTATCTGGTTCAATTAAGCAACTTTTTCCAACTGAAATGTACTTTCTCTAAGCCACTGTAACACTTCAATACTGCTGTATTCAGCATTCATACCATGGCAAATATAGAGGATTGTCTTGTACAAACAGTTTTGCCAAAAATTGGGTCTTTTCCAGGGTTTGAAGTTATTCAATTCAGAAGTGCCGTGGTATTGCAAGCACACAGAGAAGGAAAAGAAAGATTTGTTGGAATCACCAGCTATCCAAATGAAATGGAATATCTTATTTTGTGGGCATGCTTAATTTGGATTAACCATATGAAAGCAATTAAACGGAGGCTTCCATTTATGGAATGGCGGGAACAGAAAATGTCAATTTAACTGTTACCACTGGAAAGTATGAAATAAGACTCAGTATTGTAACCACGCTCTGCTCCTTTTTCAGCGCAGTGTTTATGTGTGTGTGTCAGTCTGAAGCTGTCTGTCTCTGCCTGCACACAGCATAGACTACGCTCTGATGTCACCAGCAAGGTCACATAGAAGGCACTACATCCTCCCATTCAGCTCCAGGTTTTACCCCACCCTTACAGCAGCCAGACCCACACTCTACAGCCAATCAGTGGATGAGTGTTTCTGTTTTATGTGCATGCCTCTCTGTGTGTGTGTGTGTGTCTTTTAAAGAAAGAGACAGAAAAAAACTTGAGTTTGCATGAGTGTATTTACAACAAATGTGACACAGTGACAGTGTGTGTGCGGCCGAGACAAAGACTGTTTACATGCACACTAGGGCACACTTACATTTGATGATGTTACTCATCACCTGAGTATTAAACTGTGATGCCGGGTTTATGTACCATGGCAGCTTGACACAGTGAGATCATTACCCACCATGCTAAATATATTTGTAAAATAATTGTTTTTATATTCTAAACTGCAGCGTGGTGAACGTGTGCTGCTATTGCGTGCCACAGGCAGCGCATTTCCTCACCATCATCTCAGATTCACCTCAGCTCTTCAGTTAGACATCTCAGAGGCAACAACATGAGAGGCAGCTGTTCACGTAAGCAACACATGAACAATAAATAACTAGTAAACAGTGGGGGTGCAATTTTATTATTGGTTTAACAATTATATTTTAATCAATAGAAATGCCCAATTTGTACATAAAACTTTTTTTTTAATTTGTGAAGACTAACCTGCAAATTTCAGGTAGTTTTAATTAAAAGGATCAAAATATTTAATGAGTTATCAAATTGCGTATTGATTAATAGTACATTATGTCATTCAACTAAGGCATGAGTTGACAAGCCACTGCTGCAGTGTGAAGTGCAATATCAAACATTATCAGTGTTTATGTGTAAATCCATTTGACCTTAAACTGGTATTTCAATGATTGGGACATTTTGGGGAGGGTTTGTTTTTGTGATGGGTACAGGCAGCAGTGAGCTTCATTGTGTCTATCAAACACATTGGAAGTCAGAGCACCACGCTGGCAGGAAACTAAACAGGTAGTGGAGAAAGCTTGGTAAACACAAGGTGAATGTCATCTGTTGTGTTATGCCGCTTTCCTCAGTATAAGGAATGATACTATTTTTTTACGTATACAGTTTATTAAAAGCTGTGGCGATCTTCTATATTTTTCTCAGTGTGAACACATCGCCTGAAAAGACCAAAGCCAATAGTGTGTCAGTCAGTCTCTCGATACTTTTCGACTTCCCTACCCTGTCTGTGACTATCGGCCACAGGTTCATTCGTTCCTACTGAAGGTGTTAATGAACTTGGCTTTACAAAAGGCTAGATTATTTCCCAAAAACAGCCGTGCACTTTATTATTGGTGTATGTTGACAATGCTGACAATGAGAAAAATAAT
Source organism: Gymnocephalus cernua (assembly GCA_023631565.1). Lineage (NCBI taxonomy): Eukaryota > Metazoa > Chordata > Actinopteri > Perciformes > Percidae > Gymnocephalus > Gymnocephalus cernua. The sequence continues at coordinate 26,130,717 of CM042431.1, read as the reverse complement.
ATCAAAGCGTTTCCTTTAAGACTAGTCACAAATGCTATGTGACCAACTAAGGGGGAGGAAGTCGGAACTAACAACGTACAGTACATTACATTCTGTCTCCAGACACATATTGTAATGCATATTGTAGCTTAAGGCTGAACAACTAAATCTAGTTCTTAGTGTAGAATGCGGTCCTCCACTCTGAACGAATGCGTACGCACATTTTTGGAGACAATGGGAATTGGCGACGCAGATGGTGAGGTGGTGAACTAATGTCAGACTGCGAACAGCGCAAATAACACTGCTGCATTTAATCTTCATGACAACGTGGATGATATGGAGTGAAAAAATGTGCGTGAGGCATCAATACTTGAAAGTATTACAAGTAATCGTTATTCCCACCTTTACTTTCTGCAGTCTGACATCAGTTCACCACCTCACCATCTGCATCGCCAATTACCATTGTCTCCAAAATGTGCGTACACATGGGTCAGAGTTTGCGTGGAGGACCGCACATTCTTCCGTCAAGTTTGTTTTTTTATAATTCACAACCTTTGCGTGGGAAGTGGCGTACGCACATTTTCAGCCCCGTTTTGAGTGTATGCCGCATTTATAAATGAGATCCCTGTTGATATATTGTATTAAGTGTAATATGGGGAAGTTACCAGCCCATGAAAGAATATATATATATATATATATATATATATATATATATATATATATATATATATATATATATATATATATATATTGTATATACTGTATATTTAAACCAGGAAGCACTGACATGGGGCTTTGGATTTAATATATCATTGTTGCAGTTCAAAAAAGAGATACACTTTTGTGTGTACATATTTATATACTGTAGATGGAAATACAGTATATGTGAATGACTAAATGTTGTACCATAAATAACACATGAAAATGTAAAACTAAGATGTCATATTCATTGTGATATTTCTTTTACTGCATAAAAAGTAATTCTAAAATTTTAATTTTAAAAGTTTAACTATCTTGTGCTCTGCAAAGACACGGTAGTGTCCTTCAGCTCTTGCAGCTTACTCATCCAAATCAACACTCTACAGCCACTGAGTGCATTAGAGGGTTGGCTGTACATGTGTGAATGTGTCAGGAGAGGTAGAGACTGAGTTTGTGAGGCAAAGTGCATTAATGTGTGACACCAAGTGTGAATGTACATGTGTGAGAGTGAAAAGGTAGAGAGGATGCATGTGTTTGTGCAATGCTGTGTGCCCAATGTGTACATACTTGTCTGTATACAGTATTTTGTGTGTGTGTGTGTGTGTGTGTGTGTGTGTGTGTGTGTGTGTGTGTGTGTGTGTGTGTGTGTGTGTGTGTGTGTGTGTGTGTGTGTGGGCCTGCTCGGCTCTGCGCTGGGAGCCAAAACACTAGAGATTGCTTTGATCTGGATTCTCTGTGTCTCGTCCAATCACAATCATGTCACCAACTCCCCACGGCAGGAGCGACTCATTCATGGTGCAGAAAGGAGACCCTCCTGCATGTTATTACTTTATATACACTTCATTTTACAAGAACTATGCCTACAAAATGGCTTCATCCATATCCCAAAGAAGACTCACAATACTGACGGACTAAAGGATTTTACATTCACTTTAGGGACATGGCACACAACCAGTGTGTTCACATTTAGAGCATCTGTCAGACAATAAAGCAACACAAGTATCAGAAAAGTTGTGGCAGGTTGTGTGCGGTGCCACTTAGAGGAGTGGTATGTCTTGGTAATCTGAGAGCTGTTAACTTGCTAACAACTTACAACTGTGAAATATCATATGTCCAGTTGACACTTTGATCATCTTTAACTAAACTAACTAAATCATACACTTTAAACTGTTGGCTCTTGTGATGTCCAAAATGAAAACAATATTAAATATTTTCCTCTAATTTCAATAATTTATTCAACTGATGATCAGGTTGTTTTTTTATGCATTTTTATTAGATAGTACACATAGACAGGAAAGGGCAGAGAGAAAAACGAGATGACACGCAGCAAAGGGCCGTGGGTCGGATTCGAACCCGGGCCGCTGCTAAGGACTCAGCCTACAGTAAATGGGGCGCACGCTCTACCTCTATTGGCTTTATTTTTTTAAATATTGTAAAAAAAAGTTGAGGTGGAAAGGTTGGTGTATTGATAATAGTAATAAGAAGACCGGCTCTTTTAAGTACCATGGTTTGTGTTGTATACCCTCTACTAGAAAACAAGCTCATGAACAACTCTTTTAGTTCACCTACAGTACAACTGTGTGCAAGCGGCAGGTTCACAATGTTCCACAAGCTGTCTTGACTTTTTTTATCATAATAAATAAACAACTCTGTGTCTCGGGAAAGAAGTTTGGGGTCCCCTGCTGGAGCTGCCACGTTGTAGAGGAGGGTCTGGCTAGTCCACACATCATTTCGTGATGGAAGAAGAATGTGCTCTGGTTTATTGGCATTTCTTTAAACCAATCACAATCGTCTTGGGCGGCGCTAAGCTCCGCATGGAGCCGCTGCAAAATAGCCTCAAGAGGAACTTGTTTTGGTGGAACGTGTACGTCCAAAAGTTGTTTTAGTCTCAGATTGGACAGATAGTCTGGGTTGGATAGTCTAGCTAGCTGTCTCAATTTACCATGCAGAGATCTGAGGAGCAGTTAACCATAGTCCTCAAAAATCGGCCGGAGTTTAAAATTCCAACACAAAGAAAGCGGAAGTAAAACGGACATCGGCGAAAAGACATGCATCCGGCAGAATTTCCTGTGGCACTGGAGCAATCCCGGAAGTGGAACGTCGTGGCTATAGACTTACCTGGCTCTTATAACATCACTAATTGATAAAAGGAAAATGTGATAACGGATAATTGAAACAAACTTAGCAAATAAACCATGGCGTACATGAAGCATGTGACTTAAAAATCATACAAAAGATTCCGCTCCACTGGAGAGACGACAAATGGAGGCAGACGGAAACAGTTGGTTTGTGTAATTCGATGAGAAGACTATAACCTTCCTCAAATTAATACATGAAACCAACATAAATGCAATATTTCCATCATAGTTTCCATCATTTGAGGTTTGACTAGTTTATTGGCACCCTGAATTAGTGCCACCTACTGTTTATTTCAATGCTCTTAATATTTTGTTTACATTTTCTTTTGCCAATTTTCTGGAAATTTAGTAAAAGTGTGCACTACATTTGGATGGAAAGTCGACCACTTTTGTCTTGACGTTTCCAATCTTGCTATGATAAACTAAATGATAAATTAAACCACCAAACTTCACAGTGCCATCTGGTGGCCAATACACATCATACAATTTTTCAAAAAGAGCAGTGCAACGTAAAGTGGCCCAAAGTCAAATTGATTGTTTTAAATGTCAATTGATGTGAATGTAAACGGCGAACAGTTGGTCATTGATTAAGTAATTATTTTTTGTGTGAAGTAGCTAGAGCATGCAGCAGTACGGTAGTAAGAATGCAGTGAACAGTGGGACTTTAATCTGTGCATTAATGCAGTTTGTGTTTGGATAAACTTTAATTATGGCACAACTGTCATATTTCCTTTGTTGTTGAAGTTCCAGAAAGTGTCACTTTGCTTTTGAAATTATATATTTCCTTGAATTTAGGCAGAAGAGTAGTAGAGGAGACCAGAGAGTGACAACCTGGCAGAAAGACAAATTTGTTGTTAACTGGAGCTGACACTGAGTGATGGGTAGCAGAATTGTCTGCCCCCATTACCTCTTGGAATTGAAATACATGTTTTGTCGTATAATTTTCATTCATTGCATCTGCAGCCCTTTAACATAAAAAACAAAAACAACTTTTACCATACCTGACATTGATTTTTGGTGAGCAAGTTGTTTTAAATAGAAAGATATATGGTTCTAATAGACCTCAATAAGCAAAAAATAATAAGTGAAATATCAATAATAAGCTATAATCACATAACTTTTATTGCAAGACTAATAATGTGTTTATATGTAATTTGTGCTTTTATTATTTAAAACACAGGACATTTTGTGATTGTACATCCAGCAGATTATGATATTAAATATTAAGCTATGAAGCATCTCATCAGCGTGTGTTCAATTTTCCTTTGCACACCAAGCTAACATTGATGATGAAGCAGCAAAACAAACTGATGCCCTGTCCAAGCGCTTCATTAGGCCTTCTTTATTGGATTCATATTGTATGATCACAGGAGAGCAATAAGCTGGAGCAAATTGATTAGTTCAAAAGAGGCAGTGGGTAAAGTGTTACCAGAGAAGGGGACCAGCAGTTAAACGCGGATTGAGCATTTGGTCCAAACACCTGTCTGACAGCAACAGCTTTTACCCGCTAGTGTTTAACATGTGGGGGTAAAGAGCTCAGGAAACCAAAATGCAAATAAAACAATATTGCCTTCTCCCTGCTTTGCAAAACAGTGAGGGCTTGCATCTGTGGGAGGGGTGGGATGTCTAACAAGAACTAATGCTGTTTATGAAAGCAGAGTTTTTGCATCTAATCACAATGTCTATTCCCATGGGCCTGCTAGTGCTTCATGCTTCCCTTCAGACTGGTAGAGCACCTCTCTTCCAGGAGCGCTGTATTTTTAGGATGTTGTGAAGCTTCCTCAGCTGCATACAGAATGAGATGCTCGCCTTTAGGGGGATGTCGAGTTTGAAGATGATGTCCTTTGGATTTGATTAATTCAGTAACGGAGAGAGAAGCTGTCCCTGACTCAAAATAGACTCCTTTTTTAAATGACTATATTGCAGTTGTTTTCTTACTTTTCACGTTTTTGTTTTTTTTGCCACTTATTAGCGTATCATGGCAGGAAGCACATAAAAAAAGAAGTTGTAGGGCTATCAGTGACAGGAGCCTGTGTATCAGTGAATCTGCTCGTGTGCACATGCCTGTGTTTTGCATGAGCACAGAGGAAAATGCTCAGCTCATGTTCCCCCCCCCCCCCCCCTCTCTACCATGCTGCTCTTGTCTCCGCTGCTGCCACGCTTGTCCAGAGCGCTGCCTTCTGAAGTTTGCCATCAAGCCTACCTCTGTTCAAACCTGATTTAAATGTAGTTTATTTTGCAATAGTTTCTTTTTTTGTGATATAAAAGAAGTGGCCATAGGAAATTGTCAACATTTAATGTCAACAAAATGGTCCGCAGATGCTTAAATGTACACTGAGAGCTACACTATGTCATTTTTGCAGTACATTAAGTAGTCATTTACAAGAGCTTTGTAATGGATATATGTCTGATCCATTTATCAGTGGCTGTCATTACTAAAAAAAACTCACAATTCCCCTGAAAGATTAAATAAATCTTCAAAACCATGTGTACCAAATCCGGTTGGGCTACAGTATGTCAATCATGTACTTAATATTCTGGCTCATTTAGCATCTTGAAGAGAGATTAATGACACGAACAATCTTTACAACAATCCCCCAAAGATGAAAGAACTCTCAAACAAAAGCACATGCGCTACAACTTTGATTTAGCGCTTTAATACAATGCTAATTAGATCACATGCAGTGTCTCCTCGTGAAATCTGCTCCCATCGTCTAATTATAACGGCCAGATATGCCGTAATGGGACACGTGTATTTTAAATCAAAGAGCTTGTGTGACAGAATGGTGATGGGGAAGTAGTGCTGACACCAACACCGCTTATGGACAGCGTGGACATTGGCTTCATCGTGTCCATCCAATTGTGACAATGCCACCCTATGGCTCGCTCCACAGAGGAGAGGCTGCCGCTGGCGGGGTGGGAGGGCTAATTGTGTGTCTGTATGACTAGTGTGCAGCCCCAGGATGACTAATGAAGAATCCTCAGCTTTTGAACACGTCGTTCACCTCCTTCAGCACTAATTAATGGCTCATTGGAGGAGGACTGAATTTCACCCCAGCCTTTTTCAACTATTATCCACTACTTTAACATAGGCCCCCTCTGCATACTGAGCATGTATTAGAGCAGCCGAATAATGTAAAGCCTCCACTGAAAGTCTTCCCGCAAAGTGTGTTTTTCTAATGAATTAAAGATGGCTTCCTTGCTCTCTGGCTGGTAAACACTGCTGTTTGCCGCATAATCAGCATACGGATTTATACAAATGCCATGGTAAAATTCAGAATTCAGATAATGGTTGGAAGTAAAGACGTTAAAAACAGTGCATGTGGAATCAGATGCAGTCGTACACTCGCAGCTCTTAATCACTGTCAACTTTTGTACTTGTGCTCGGTCTTATCAGCCGTGAGAAGTGATCATACATCCTGTTTTGTATTTCCAGGAGATGTTTTCTTGACTACAAATCCTTCTCGGGTGTATCATTGTGTGAGCCTCTGTGAATGTGTTTATCTATACCAACGGCGACCTTCCGTTGAGCAGGTTTGATATGGGGGCCGTGAGCTGACTGTTGGAGAGAAAATCACAGCTGGGAGTGGGAGACTAGTTCCTGATCTGACAAAAAAACAGCAGCTGATGTGAACATGGCTCAATAAGGGCAGTCGTAAACTCATTTGGGCCCACGTCGTGCCCGCCAGAGCCAGGGCTTTTTTTTTATTTGCCGCTGCAGTTAATATTGCTTCAGCACATTAAAATGTGCAGTTGATGGGCACTCAGGTGCCCTGGTTGTGGCAGAGAGTGCTCTCCTGGTGGACACTTAAACAAAGAATGAGCCGACTCCACTCCCTCAGCAGAGGCTCAATTACCTGTTTGCTGTTTTTCCTGGGGAGAGAACAAAACATGGTATGGCACTCAGGCTTTTTCCTACAGGCTAATAGAAGGGTTTCACTCCTTCAGTTATACAGCTGGCAACATGATGTCAGGAGCACAATATGCTATCCGGAAGCCACGGATCAAAGCGATAGTCTTAAATCATGGGTTTTGGCGTTGACAGGCTGTAACAATAAGAGTCCTTTTCCCTCCACGTCTGTCTGCCAAACAACTGAAGTAAGCATAGCGTACCTTTTCCTCATGCAGAGCCAAGATGTACACAGACTGATGATCACAGTGGCGGTTGGGCAGCGATAACACTATCCTCCGGCTGCTACCCACGTTTGTGTCTCTGACAATTAGACTCCAGGCTGACAGGGGAGCATGGTTCAGACACTGTGTTAAGAGACTTTGTCAAATGTGTAGCCCATCAAAATGCACAGGCGGCCCCAGCTGAAGTCAGTCATCCCCTATTAACGATGGCCCTATTAGCTCCTCCCGTGACCTGTGAGCTGGGAAATGAAAGGCGTGAAGGTGCAGTCATTTATATAACCAATGTCAGGGTGCGTCGGACATGGACACCCCTCATCTCCCCGCGCCTCATCAGCCTCTCTGATCAGATGGGGTGCATAATACATCAGACGGCCAGTAAGTGAAGGAAAGACATTCATCACTGTCCACCTTTCAAATTAGATCCCACAGACGTGGCAATCAGTCAGACGCATCAGTATTCAGCCCTGGCTGAAGGCTCTCCTGCAGAGACATCCCCTCCCTTACAGCTTTACAAACCTTACTTCAGTGTAACAACTGCCCTTGCCACATAATCTGTACTTCAAACAATAGTGTTTCCCTACATTGACTTTTAGTCCAATGTGTTAACGTGCCACTTTGATTGTCTGTATAGATTTATGGATATAGGAGTCAGAGAGAGGCAAAGAGACTTCCAGGAGAGTGTTTATGCCTTTAAAGCTATGTTTCTTTTGAGCTTGTCAAAGACATGAGGCTGTTTATATAGGGTGAAGACCAGACATATGAAAGATGTGGTTTAGTTTCAATGTTTCCCATCCTTTTCCTGGGGATTATAAAGGTTTCAATTCATGAGAGCAATTGGTCTTGGAGTATTTGGTCAAAACACATTCTGGTGGATGCCACGCAATCTGTAACATATTTAGTTTCTTGGAAGATTGTTTAGATATATTGTAATGTTGTTCCAAAAATGTTCTCAGTGCTGATCAAAGACATTTAAACTGACAACCATATACAACATTTAATAGAGAAAATAGACCACAGCTCACCTAATTAGAAATGTTCTCTTTTCTTTCCTCATGTTGCTGTCCCATTGATGCTGGTCTCTTCCTTCTGTACCTCCAGGTAAGCAAGTGTTTTTATTTAGTCATTTGTCTATCCTCAAACTAATGAAATGTAGCTAAATTCTGTGATAGTGCACTAGGCATGGTCTGTTTCCAATATTAATTCCAATATCAGTTTCATTCATTTCAGCTATTCATTTTGTAATTCAGTGAAGCAATATAGAAAGCATCTGGTTATTGCAGCAAGTTTGGGGTTACATTTCCATCCACAAATGCATATACAGCGTGTTGTCTTTCTTTTGAGAGTATATATATATATATATATATATATATATATATATATATATATATATATATATATATATATATATATATATATATATTTCATAAAAATGAACTTAAACATAAAGCTCACTGGAAGATGTGTCCCCATGATCAGTCCATTATGAAATAATGGGCCTTAAAGACCATGAGCTTCAATTCAACCCCATCACAATAACATTAACACATTTTTTTCCATAACTTTCCCTGGATGTTTCATCAGCCTAATTCATTTAGCAATGAGCTCAATGACTTCAGTCATATTCCGCTGAAAATTGCACGTTATGCATGCTCTGTTTCTGCGTATAGAAAGGTCCTCTCACCGGCTCTGAATCCACGATTAAAGTATAACTCTCACCAAAATTCAACCTAGGGTGTTTTTGTGAATGTACCCGAGTCAAACTTTTGTTTAAAAGCATAATTAGGATGGAAGTGCCACTTTTAAGATTGACCATGTTTTTGTTTTTGGTCAAATGGCCTTTTGTATGGGAGAGCTAGGGGCACTACTATGATCACATCAAAATCACTATTTTTAAAACACTAAGAAGGCTCAACACAACATGAAACTTTACTCCAAGTATCACCAGGGGCTCTACACATGAACTCCAGCATTGAGAACATTGTTTGTGTACACAGAGTTTACTAAAGATAAAAGTTTTGAACAACTCACTTTAAGAGTTGGTTTTTCCGCTCGCTGCCATGAACGGACTCCGTAGGAGGAAATGTCATTCTTATATGAGGCTCCTTTTTCAACTACAAGGTCAATATTGTTTTTCACTAAAAACAAAACAACAAATTATCCGTGCATTTATATGGAACTAATCTTTAGGAGCTTTCCATCTTTACTCTCCTCCCTGTTACGTTGCATTCAGAGATTGACTATTTTTGACTGGAAAGATGGCAGCGAGCGGAAAAACCAACTGCTAAAGTGAGTTGTTAAAAACTTTTATTTTTAGTAAACTATGTGTACACAAACAATGTTCTCAGTGCTGGAGTTCATGTGTAGAGCCCCTGGAGATACTTGGAGCAAGTTTCATGTTGTGTCGAGCCTTCTTAGTGTTTTAAAAATAGTGATTTTGAGGCTAGCATAAAAGTGTCCCTAGCTCTCCCAAAAGGCCATTTGACCGAAAACGAAAACACGGTAAATCTTAAAAGTGGCGCTTCTGTCCTAATTATGCTAAACGAAAGTTTGACTCGGGTACATTCACGAAAAGACCCTAGGTTGCATTTTGGCGAGAGTTATGCTTGAATTACCTCTACGTCAAGCCAATCTCAGCACTTGATTCTGATGTATTAAGCAATAGCCTCTCTATCTCATGGTTTTCCTCAGCAATAAGAAGGTGCGAAAAAAGTCTTTTTCCATTTAGACCTCAGGGAGAACGCTTTATTTAGTCTAGCCACTCTGTAATGCGTAGCTTCTGTTGGTCTTGACTGAGATGGACCATGATCCTAAATGAGTCTTGTGTCTATGCCAGAGTGCAGAGAAGCAGATGTGCTGGGTGATCAGCTTGAGCCTCAGCCACAGCTCCTCATCCTCAATGTTTGGTTCTGTGGTGTCCAACTGTCAGAGTTTCCCCTAGGCTGCTAATCGGCTTTGAAATGGAAACAATTAGTTCCATAGCTGAGGTAGTCTGTTGTGTGGTTGGATTCTGCCTTCGAGTCTAAGGCTTTTGCTGTGTCATTGGAAGCTAGCAGAAAGGATGCCGTTTCTTAGAGTTAAATGTTTGCTTCATTGTGAATTCAAAAAGTTTAGACTCTGCTTTTTATTTAGTTATAAAATCACAAATAATGAAAATGAAGTTGTGATCCACCTCAGTAATCCACATGAGCTGTTGAAAAATAGTGAGATGCAATGCAGACCCCCCCCCCCCCAGCTTGTTATTAAAATAGACACTGTAACCTGTTCTATGTGCAGTGGCGTGTGGAAGCATTGAGGCTGCTTTTGGAACAGCTTGGAAGGTCTCCTCAGTCTCCTCTCATCAGATGTCTGGCTTTAATTTGTCTCAGCGCGCCTGAGGAAAGGTCGTGATCCAGATGCTTTCACCCTCCTCTACTGGTCTTCAGCTTTCCAAGAGGGAAAAAAAAGAGAGAGGGATGGACAGAGTGGGAGGAAAGTCCTGGTGTTCCTGCCTAGGCTCTCCCTTATTTCCCCCCTTAAAAGTACATCCTCATTTATAATGAGTGTGCCTGTCCAACAGAGTGGTGGTGGCTCATTTGTTGGTTAGGGAAGGGACTGGCTGGGGTGACCAGGGACGCCTATGGATGGCGACGGGATCTACATACTCACTGTAGCACCGAGGTGATTGAACAAGTCCCAGAGCGCACCGTGTCTCTGGGGTCCCTTCTCCAAATTTTGACATTTGGAGCCTCTCCTCTCCTCTCCTCTCCTCTCCTCTCCTCTCCTCTCCTCTCCTCTCCTCTCCTCTCCTCCCCTCTCCTCTCCTCTCCTCTTGCAAAGTGTGCAGAATATGTTAAAATCATATGTATCTTGTGCAGTAATACAGAGGTGTTTAGTAAAAATATAAGTATTTCTATTGTTTCAAAATCTTCTGTGCATTTTGTTGAAAAACATCAGTGTTGTAGATGTTCTTTACATCTAGTTTGACTTAATATTACACACAAAATAAAGAGTTAGCAATTTTCTTTACAGCAATTAATTTTTTTAATAAAGATAATTGCATTGCTTATTTTGTGTTTCTGAAAAAATTAAGCTCTTGCAAAGATGATTCACAATATGTCTCTGTTTAGAGGCATGACATGATGGGAATATTTGTTAGAAATTCTCACTGAAGCGTTTATTCATGCTATTATCATAGTAAAAAAAAGCATTGATGCTGTGAGGAACGCTACACATTTCAAGAGAAAGAACAATGAATACTAATAGATAATTACAATCACTAGGTGTGTCACACTTTGTTTTAGCGCACAAAATGAGATTGCGTACATCAGAACAGATAATTGATGGCAACAGGGGGAAAATGTTTTTAATAGGTTTTGACCTTAAGGCAATAATTGATTCAATTCGCCTCATCACAATTCACTAATTTCTGTGGGAGAAATAGCTGTGGGATTTTCTATTTTATATTAAGGGGGGTTGTAGATGGCTGGAAGCGCTAACAATTACTCACATGAAAGAGCCTGTGTTAAATGAGGTTGGCACTCAAGAAACAAACCTCAGAAAGTGCCTGTGCAGACTGTTTGTGTGCATGTTAATCAATAGTCATGATTTATTCAATGAAGTAGCTGTCAGGAAGTGGTTGTGTGAAGTGTGGAGAGGCTGATGAGGCGCACACTGGTTTGTATTGGTGTCCACAGAGATGGAGAGGTTTTGTTTTAACCAAAGCCAAGAATGAGTGATGTGCAGATGTAATGAATATAAGTACCAAATTACTGTATCAGGAAATAAATTATCTTCTGATTTAAACATATTTAAAAGATTAAGTACCTACTCGTAAGTGAAAAAGCAAATTTTTTTGGCAGTTTACTTTGTTGGAGCACCTGTCTTATTGTTTCACTGCATGTAGTTGCTTCTGCAGACGGTTCATTGAGGGCATTCAACCGCTTTCTAAATTGGCTTTATATTCATTTCTAATCTGGTAATGTCTAAATGCTGCCTTTGGATCAGGGTTTCACTAGCTATGTCCTGAAAATAGAGTGAAAAACAAGCGGAATCAACCATGTCTGTGTTTGTTTGGCCCACTCCGTTAAGGGCTCTTGCGAAACTTAACCAGCGTGGCATTGACAAAGATTACGGTCCCACAGGCCACAGTGGGTGTGCAGAAGAAAGTGGCCTCGCTCTGGCAGCTGACACTGAAACATATATACTTAGGCACTGTGACATACGCTGGCACACAGCGACATACACAAACACACTCAGGCACACACAAACACGAGATAGCCAGACTTACGTATCCTCAACAAGGGGAGAGTCAGAGTCCAAACATCTGTAGTAAGTGTTAGACTCAGCTCAACCCCTCATAGACACTTTTAATGGAGTTGGCTCTCCCTCCACCCTTCAACCTGGATCTAGCCCAGATGGAACGCCACCACCTTTCTCTCACTCGCTCACTCGATCGTTGACTCTGTCTGTAGACAAAAAAAAGTAGTGGGAAGGGGAAGTTAATGATATAAAAACCACCACACTGTCTCTTTAAGTGGGGATTAGAAAAAAGAGGAGTGCAGGCCAAGGGAGAAGAGGGGGCTGTAAGGGGGAGTGTAAAAATAAGAAGCCCGGCAGGAGCGGCACTGCAAGGTCACCTCTGCTGTGGTGTCGGGCCTGTCGGATCGAAGGCATGGCTAAGGGGTTGCAGTGGTACGGACCGGTCTCCCAGGAATGCTTCAGGAAGATCTCCTGCCATACCTGAGGCAGCCGCTCATTTATCTGGAATGCTGCGCTCCGACTGCTAACGACCAGCTCAAATTGGACTATTTTTTCCCATTTGTCAGTCGGCCAGCTGCACTGGCTCAGCTGCGCATCTGTGCGGAGGCAAGGCGTAGGACAATGAAAGTTCCAAACTCATTTTTCTCACTTCTCTTCATTTTGTGTTTCTCTTCTCACAGTTGGGAGAATTTTCAGTATTGTTGCCGGCTGTCAGTCTAAGTAACTCTCCCCTGGTGCAGTGTTAATGGAGATGAGTGCCTTTGGCATGTGGCAAAGCTTTTCCTGTGACATTTATGAGTCCCCTGCACAGCAGGAGTGCTCAGTATGGCTTGTAATCTGCCTGTTGTGGAGGATTTCTTACATTGTATATGAGTTTTCTCCAGTGGCACAGTTTGATGTTTTAAGTCATAAAAAACTATTCTACCCTGTATGGATGACTAATTTCAAAATCATAATGGCAGTAGCTGAGCAAAGATCCATTTACAGCAGTGGACAAAATAATAGGAATACCTTCAAAATAGTGCAGTCCACAACAACGACAACACTACACTACAGATTATCTGACTATACAAACATCTTAGAGACGAATAAAAACTCCTATGACAGTCTCAAGTTTTGCAAAGCTAATATTTATTGCTAGGGCTATGTATTAGATTGAATTGCACTATATTGTACATATGTTCCATGCTATTTCTTTTCACATTGTATTTTTAATAGTTTCCGTGTATTTTATCACCAGTACAATAGAACATCTAATTAGTTTCTACCATTTTCTTTAAAACATACAATACAGGGACAGGATGTAGCTTTTTGAAAATCTCTCCATATATGAACACCCCCACCTTACTTTGTTCATTAAGAGGGAATGAGAGGGTTTGCCACAACATTTTTATCATTTAAATGAGCTTCATCAAAGAGGTCATTAATATGGAAATTACCCTCCTTTGGCTTTCTTGCAAACCATTTCCAAGCCCAGGGAAAAGCCAAATGTTACTGTAGGTTCACTTTACACTGGCATTTTACTTTTCAAGTTATAACCAAGTGTTATCTCAGTTTACTGCTTTGTAAAATTGATTTACTAAAATATAAATTCATGCACAGGATAAAATTGGAATACATGTTGTGTGCCTTCCATGCCTAATATCACTGAAGTGATATATGAATATTCCCATTTAAGTACTGTAACTTTGAACTCCCTCTACCAAACTAAAACACACGTACATACACTAATGCAGTAAACTGCACTGCACACCTGAAATTATCATTCATTACATGAACACACACACACACACACACACACACAGACACACACACACCTACTCCACTCACAAGTGAGTAGTCAAAAAGTCATCTGATTATAACTATATTCTAACTGTCTGTAGATAACTTTTTGGCTGCACCACAGCCTCTAGTGCAGAGGAAATCTACCGGTCCACCTCCGGTCTGGAACTGGCAAAGGCGAGTCAGTCTGACAAGGTGTGAAAAGAGTGATGATCTTCTTCTCTCTCCCTCTCAGATCTCACTTTGATGGACTGCTTTGTAGTGCAAGGAGCTGGGCAAGAGCTGCTAAGCTACATTACAATATATGGCGTATTTGCCCAGCAGGTGCCATTTCCCTCTCTGCCATAATATGAAACATTTTGCGTTGCTAGCGCACTGAATGCCAATGTCAACTTAGGCATGTAGCTCACAGACCTCCTCTTTAAACACCTCCTGCACCACCTGGAAAAATGATCAGTAACGTGCTGCTTGTTAAGCTCAGTTGGTATTAAGGTGATGTCTTAAAGGGTTCGTTCACCCAAATTACAAAAAAAAACATATTTTTTTTTTAGTAGTATCCAGCTATAGAGTTTTGGTTTTATTTGCTCAGGTTTTGAGTTTGTCTTTTATATACAGTATGTCTCCAGCCCATTGCAATTGAGGCAAGTGAAATTGTATCTGTGGTGCTCACAGCTTTTAAATAAAGAACACGTAAAAAATTCAACAGCAACATTTATTTCAAGGAAGAAAGGAAAAAAATCCACATTTCTCAGGAAAATCCACAGACCTTGCTGTGAACTGTTTTTACTGGGACTATTTCTTTGGAAGAAAGTAGTTCCAATGAAAAAAACGTGACACTGATTCTGAAAAGATACGTAGCTGTTCATCAAATGATTTTCTTAATGTGTGCAGTAACACAAATGACATTCCATTAACCTAAAATGAAAACAATTTATAAAAAAGAGACATCTTTAACTCTTTAAATTGAACTGAAAAAAAATTATTTTGCTATCCTTTTCTGCTGTCATAGCGCCCCCTACATTAATGTTCTTCAGGGGGCTTACATTTCAAAACTCTGTGTGGGAAGGCACTGAAAATAGTTTAATTCATCATTTCACTCCAATTTCAACGGGCACGCAGGCAGTAAACGGTGAGGATGGACGTTGTTACCATCTGTAATTTGAGCACTCTGTATGCTACACATATTGACCCATGAAAGAAAGACCGCTAAACCCAGCTCACCTATAATGCAGGACGAGCATTAACTGTAGCCCTGCCTGCTGCTGTTTATCTCAGATACATAGGGGACTCTTTGACAGGCCACATGAAACGCTGTCTGTCACTTATTGGGCAGTGTAACAGAAAGGGACATGTCGTGTGGAACCTTGTAATGCACAAACGAATGGTGATATGTGATGACAGGACAAAGCCACTGAACACACCTATGACTGGCTGCAGGCTAGTCTGCAGAGGCAGGTGAAATGCCTTAGCCATCATTGTTTAATGTTATATGACATTGCTCTTTGCTTGTTGCGAACTGTTCAACTGAGCAGCAAGCTAGATAACACAATACAATACAGAACAATAGCGCCTGTTATCGTTGTCTGTGTTATTTGTTAGCTTGTGGTTTCTCTCTGTAAGATGTGGTTTAGGCATAATGAGGGTGGAAGTGGTGCTTAATACTGAACATCAAGGTTAATGAAGCGAGCATGCAATTAACTCAAAGCAGGCCTTGGTTGTACAGTGACTGGTTCACCCTCTTTGATAATAACACTGGCCACTCGTCGTGTTCACAGTGTCTCGTTTATCTCTTAGACCCCTTAAAATGCCATGGAGTGAATGTTCTGCTCCTTCACCATGTCTCTATCAACTTTGATGTCAATAATTCACCGCAGGAGCCTTACAGATTAATTAATGTGATATAAAAACGGCTAAATTTCCACTCGATGAATAGAGCGCTTCTCAAGTTCAGGGAAAAGGCCAAGATTCTTTCAACATTCTGTAGGTGTTTACCAAATAATCCCACACAACAAGTGAAGCAGAAACTTAATTGTAACTAATTAGCTCCCTAGAGGTTTAATTGGATCCGCATTCTTTATTCCCTAGTTTACCTGCAATATGTAAATCCTGCTTCCATGTTGAGGAGCAGGGAGGGGGATAAGAAAAAAGAGAAACGCTAGTGTATGGGAGGGATCCGTAAAGAGAAGCTGAATTAAGTGAAGTTGAAAATCAGTCCATAACAAGCTTAATTTCTGTCTTGCCTGGCTCTCTTCACCCATCCGCCACCCTGGAGCTGTTTCCAGCCTGTGTAATTGAATGAGTGTTCAGTAATGGTAGAGAATACGGCTCATCTTGGAGGTCAGGTAATAAGAAGGCTTTGTTTTTTGCTCAGATCAGTTGCTATCTCTGAATTGAAAGTGACTTTGTAGACATTCTTATTGTTGTGTGGAAACCCTTCCTGAGCTAACCTGGAAAAATGAACAACCTGTCTCTCTTATGTTTTTTTTAACAGCAATCCCTTTGAGGGAATGCTGTTGTGTCTTTTGCATGAGTTCACTTAAAATGATGAGGCTCAAACCAGAGAACCGCCATCTGTCCACCTTGACTTTGGAATACAATTTTCTGGGCCAGGGCCCTTTCTTTTTTTCAGGTTCATCAGCACTGTCCCAAACTGGGAGTGGGCTGGTGGGATATTGTTAATTTTCCTCTTGACAAATTATGTGATGGGTTAAAGGTTAAACAAGCTATGCTACTGCCAAAACAGGATATTGTTTTTTTTTTTTAAAGTTAAAACTCCCTCAAATCACCATCCAGACACAATGAAAGCCTATTCATCCCAGACCTTCAACCACAGTGCCGACAATACTGTCCATCCTGTTTGGTTTCTATAGCAACTGCAGCTCCTAACTTGGCTTTACCAAGCCTGAACAAGAATAAAGTTGCTAAACTAGTAGAAAACAGATGTCTGTGGACTGTTTGCCAGATTCACTCCAAAGTAATTTTTGTTATACAGCTTTATTCCTTTTTATAACACTTCATCAACCATTTCTTTCCAAGCAGGTTCAAATGTCCCTGTGAGGAGTGACCTCATCAGGGAGGCTTTTTAATTAGATAGCACACATTGCAAATGCTGGCATTGAAAAAAAATTATACTTGTGTAAATATGTGATGCTTTGTCTCTACTTTGTCTTTGTTTGCAAACGTGACAATATAGCAGGGAGGAAAAAGAAGTGTCATGGAGGGTCTCAGTGGCAGTAGAGACAGGAACAGGGTGTGGCGTGTTCAGCTTTAGAGAGTGTTACATCACCAGACTTTTTCCACTTTTCCATCAGGCCACACATACTTCACCACAGTGAAACTCATATGACTACAGTCACTGAGCAGACTCAGGATTTTGGTCTGAAATGTTAACAGAAGTTTGGCTTTAAACTTTTGGTTGATATTTAAACCAATTGCTTTCACAAAGTGAGAAATAGGAAGAAAAAAAAGCCCCAAGCAAAGTCATCATTTTTAGAAATGCATTACAAATGACATATTCCTTGTACTTACATGTATACATTGTATATGTCGATAGGCCTTGTGTGTGATGCTTAGAATCTGAAATCCATCTGGCCTGCACGTATTGGATGAAAACTGAGCTACCCAGACATAAACCACCCAATCTCCTGCTTTGACGTGACAGTGATAACGACTGAGCCACTATTTGATAACACACTATAAAATAAAGATATCACCATATATTGTATTTGTTATCAGATATCCAAGACATTGAGCCAATAGCAGATGGAAATCAGTGTATCATAATGTAGCTTACAGCTGCTTTGAAACTCTTACTGCAAACATGTTCTCTGAGCTTTTATTCTCTTATATTTCAAAATACAGTATGGGAATTATAACATTGTTTCACTTTGAAACACCTCAGAGATTTAGAGATTGGACTTTTTAGAATATTATAGGATATATAAAAAAGTGTTAAAAAAATTAGGCAATAATGTTCATTTGAGGAAGATGGACAAGTCTAAATATTACTTCAGATAATAGATTCTTCCAAAAAAATCCAAATACTTCTTATTATTATTCAATCCATAAATACCTTATTTGGGACAAAATGCTTTATATTTAGAGAGGAAGTAACATTATGCAGGACATACAAGCAGCTTTACCACAGTGGCAACTGTCATCCTACTTGGTCACAAATATCACAGCGATTTAGACAGTTAGAAGAGATGACCTAACTACTTATAGTATAAAAATTAAATAAAACCAGAACAGTGCACAGCTGCTGTTCCTTTAAAGGCAAATTACTGTTCTGGTGTACAGTGTTACACTTTTATTATTTTTTAATTACAAAAAGTGCAGAGAGGCGAGAAGAGTTTTAGATTAAAGCATTAAATAAAATCTGTTGTCGGTGAAGACAAATGGACAAACAAACTGAGAAATGTAGTAATTTAGTGTATCAGCCCACACATAAACACCACTTATAAGGTTTGTCGAGCCACTCTTTTTGCTTCAAGATTATTACAACATGTAGAAATGATCCAGTTATCTTGATGATTAAAAATTCATTGCCAGGGCGACCTCTAGCTCCCCCAGTATGAGCGTGCGCCCCATGTAGGCTGAGTCCTTTGCAGCGGGCTGGGTTCAAATCTGACCTGCGGCAACTTTGCAGCGTGTCATCCCCCATCTCTCTCCCACCTTTCATGTCTATCCACTGTCACTGTCAAAAAATAAAGGGAAAAGCCCCAAAAAAATAATCTAAAAAAAAAAAAAAAAAAAGATGCATTGCCACAGGGACTGCAGCTGGTCTTAGCAATATGTTTAAAAAGTCACATTTATGTATGGACCACCTGTTGAAACACTACTGACTCTGTTTACTTAGTTATATTTGTTGAGTATTTTCATAATAAAAACACTTTTGATTTAAGGACATGGTGTGACAGCCAAACAAAATGTTTATACATATTTTGTGGTGGGAAAAAATGTATCAATGTTATTATTATTACTGGTGATAGTAGTGGTCGTAGTAGAACTAGCAGTGGCAGTATTTTCTTTTACAGATTAAAGTCTGGCACCCTCAGTGACAGAGTGGTGTCATGCCTGCCTGAGAAGGTTCATCATGAGCTCTAGCAAAGCATGTCAGGCATGCAGGTGAAAGACTGGAATGTGATTAGTCTGTCCTGCAGGATTGTGATAAGAGGCCACAGTTCATGCATATCAGTGAAGGAGGAACTATTTGACTCGACTCTCAGAAAGTGACACTTAAAAAAAGACTTGCTAAAAAAGTCAAATAGACGTTCAAGTCGACCGCCTTTCATTTGCTAATTGAGCTGCTCAGTTTGATTGGGTAAGACATGCGTCTGTGAATGTCTATACCTGGTGTTTATTTTTATAATTTTTTTAGTCATGTGTTCTACACGTTGCTGATAACAAACAGTACTCCTTTGCCTCCTCAAGAAAATCATGATGGACCTCAAGCTTCATACATAATGCAAAGGCTGTGAAAACAGTGTTTCCTGAGAGCACACCGCATCGCCTTTGGACTTAAGTGAAATATAACCTGAATTTGACATTTTCTAATATCCTACACCAAACTTTTTGTTTCAAAGAGATAGGGGCGGTAATTGCTGCACCAGAAGAAAGACTACCGATCCTTCTGGGTATTGCGGGTGACTGTGGGGACAAGGCAAGATTGGAACATGGTAATTGCAAAGACAAGGGCTGAGAATAAATGGAAAAAAGAGTTCTTTACTGTCAGATAGAGGAAGGTCAGAAGCACAAGTGTATGACATCCATGCATGTTACAGTGTATTATTCACAGTGTACACAGGGGACTGATACCTTTTCTTAGATATCCAATTCGTCACTTTGCTTTCTGACAAAGAGAGGAGATGATCTATGCTGAAGTCCCCCCCCCCCCGACTGTTCTGAATTAACAAGATATGATACAAGATGCAAGGATGTCAACAGCACTGGGTTGCAGTGAATATCAGAGCAGGCCACAGTATGCATTTTTTCCCCCCCCTCCTCCCCAAATCATTATTTCATTATTTGATTAATGCTTCCACAGTGTTGTCAGAATGCTTATACATTTCCTTAAAGATGAAAGACAAACAGGGGCAATTTATTTCTCCAGATTAGATATTGATCACAGCTAGTGTGCTGGGCATCAGATATCTTCCCTGAAAAATGAATGTCAAATGGTAATCATCACTACTTTTTTTTATTTTCTTTTTCTATTAAAGAGGCGAGCATCATAGCCATACGTTTTGTGCACTCTTAATAGAAAATGTCAATTTTTTTTTGTTAGTGATTCTCTGGCTATAATTTAATCTCTTTGACGCGATCATTTCTGATCAGCCTTGTTAATGTCTTGTCCCACTCTTCAGTATGGTCCCAGTAATGTTATTTTCAAATCTTCTCAATAATGCTGTCCCATTTGGAGAATTTAGAGAGTGGACAGGGAGCCGGCTGCCTGTCTGGAGGCACAGCATACTACACAATGAAGAAAGAATGTCAGAAGGAAATAAATAGGACCAATGTCTCAAGCAGCTTTCCCGCGTACAGGCTGTTTTTTTTTTTTTAAGTAGCCCTGTCTCCGTAATAGACTGCTAGAGAGAACTTTCATGAAGATTATAAAGAGAAATGGCAGCCCATATGCTCCGAACAATATGAAGAACTCCTTTCTGTCGTCGTGTTGTCATGTTTGGTCTGTCTGAGATGATGACTTCACTGAAGAGATTGAATTAAAGACCACCAATGGGAAAACAACAATAATGGTTGAGAGCTGTGGTGGAAGAGTTACTCACATAAAACATGTGTTCTCTTACTGTACATCAAAACTAAGAGCGTTGTTTAATTTTTAATTCAGTCCTCTTCATTGTGTATATATTTGATTGTTACTGAACATTAGATCAGTAAAATGCAAACAATTGCATGACTTCAAGAGTCTTGAAGTCATGTTGTTGTAGACGCTTTTTGGAGAGGACAATGATAAATAAAGTCATACATATAATCAGTGTCTCTTTTCAGAAGTGCAGATGCTGGCCATGGACACACTCACACACAGTGTTATGAATAATTTCTTGTTGTGTGTCTTTCTGTAAGAGATGACAGCAGCAGTGAAGTCACTGTTGCACAAAGGGAGCATAAACACCAATATAACTCACAGACTCCAGAGAGGCAGGAGTAAACAAATAATGATGTTCCTGTGTATACAGTTAACTCTACCATAAATTGGTCTTTAGCTACAACACAGTAGGTCATTACAGAAATTCAATCCACTGGAATTTGGATTACATTACATGTGGATTCTGAGTGACTCCTGTGTGACCTGTCCAGTTGGGGATTTCAGACAGGAAGTCAGCTGATAGTTTCACCCAGTTGTTTGTTTTTTGTCTTCCACAGTGCACTTTGTACAATGTGATTTAACAATTGTTACTTTGTTTATTTTACCATAAATGCACTGATGTAGTGGTACGGTCCATGTGAACAATGTCGCTGAATATTTTTTCAGCTAAATCATCCCCCTAGTTTGACCCCTACTTGCTACAAGTGTGTGATTCATCATCATATCCCAAATTACTTTTCTCCGTAGTCGCCTTCTATTCCATGCAGCCAGGGAAAACACTGTTGCTTTGTATTTAGTGCCAATGTGGCAGCCGAGTGTAAATTATCTCACTGATTCTATCAGGGTAAAACAAACAGACAGAAGAGCGAGACATCAATTACTGTAGCTACTCCTGGGGAAAATAAAAGCATTGGAATCTAATGAGTGTATTGTGTTTACCTGCTGTTATATAATTTATACCCTGTTAACCCATCCATCACCTCCCTGCATACAGTTAACCTCAAGATCCCAGTGCTGTTCGGCTGCAGGAAGAAGAAAAAAATCTCCAAATGGCATTAATTTGTACTGTATACCAAAAGTCCTCTTCATAACATCATGTGTTTTGTATGCGCTCTTCTCATAAACACTGATGTTTGTTAGCTGAGTCTTTCATTTCATGCAGATTTTAACCCTGCATTCCTGAAGTAATGCTTTTGACTTTGAAAAGCTCCTACACACCAGAGAAACACAGCTGATGATTTGCACTGCGAGCTGTGCTGTGAGTCACTGAGGCTTAGCAGGATCTACTGCTCTGACTCAAACATGTGCTGCCATGGATAGAGGCTTTCTCCCCCACTTGTATTGTCTTACTGCCACAATGCTGCCTCAGACAGCCATCTCCAACCGAATCCCTTGCCACACGGAAAACACATCTTGTCCCTACCTCATGAACACAGGCCAATCAGACGGTTGACTGCAATCTAAGGATCTATGTGAAGTTGCCAGTGGAATGGCGTTATTGTGTGGGGGTTTCTCCCACATTGCATTGCAATAGGTGACTTTGTGTTGTCAGAAGAGAGGTGTCTCGGTGTCAGTTGTTAATGTTGTGAGGCTGAGCAGCTGCTTTAACAAAGTTGGAAGTCCAGTCTTAGTTTTGACGGTGAGAAAGTTGCCACCTGGGCTTTGAAAATGAAGATAATAGGAATGCAACTACTATATGATAAAGAAGAGGAAAATATAAAACAGCAAGGCCACAATAAGCTGGGCCACACTAAAAAAATAAATACAGAGGCAAAATAATCTATATGGAGTTAACTGAAAAACCACGACAATCAGTAATGCACACTATATGTTCAATATTTTCCCCCAGACTCCCATTTCTTTTTGATCTCTTCCCCTTTGCCTCAATCATTTTCTCCCCAACCAAGAAATCCCTCTCGCTCACTCCCTTTTATCGCCACCGAAATTCATTCAACATGTCTGCTTATAGGCATTCTATTATTTCTTTATTTATGTATTCCACTTTTTATTCGGAATCACATGTTAATGAAGAGCGTCATTATCAACCTTAAATATTTAATTTTCCGCTCTGTGTCTGCTTCCGAGGGAGGCTGACTGGAAGAGCAGCAGCGGAGAGGCGAGGAGGAGGGGGGGGGGGGGGGGGGGGAGATGGAAAGAGTCGTGCTGTAGCATCAGCCTTATCTGCATCCGCTGCTTTAAAGTCAGCACCAACCAAAGCAAAAGTATAGCAGTGTTTTTCCACATCAGCTCCACCTGAAGTCCAGTTACAAGCTAACCCACACAGAAAGATCCAAGACCTGGTGTGCTGTCCAATGCTTTTTGGGGGTGGGGTTGGCTCCAGATTCAGCTTCAGTATTGCTCTTTGCCCCTTAGCCCCATCTCTAACTCCAGCCTCAGCATTAGCTCCAGAGAGGCTGAGTGCCCTTGTGATAAGGTGTGAGGCATGTCTGCCTCTGACTGACAAGCCTGCTCTCACCATGCCAGTGCCTGCTGCTTGATAAGAGAAAATGTCAGTGTGATTTGGGGAAATGTCATTTATCGCGGCTTTCTGGCCGTGTCTGTAACCCAGACTGATTATGGTTGCTGGACATTTATATCACTGGGGGTGGCTTGGAAAATTGTACAAATGCTATGTTTTTCTGTGATAACGGCACTTAATATCACTTTTGCCGTAATGGATTTGATTTTGTTCCTTTACCTTCTCCTCCCTTGTCTGAATAGCCTCAACATCATATGCTGTACTTGCTAGTTTATTTTATGAAGCGTGTATCAGACGCCATCAAAGTGTCTGGCGTGTGGAGGCGTTTAGATCAGGGATTCACTCCACACCCAGACAAAGACTTCCACCGCTCTCCGTATTGTGCAGAATCTATGAGTTGAAGTGTGTGTTTGTGGTGTGAGAGGAGCCCCAGATTCATGTGACAATCTGCTAGTCTTTGTCAGAGCGTGTGTGGGCTGCGTTGTGGATAGGGGACATCTTGCTGTATTATTTAGAAAGGCAATCCTCCCCAAAGATTAGTGGGTTAGCAGGAATCATTAATTGGTTTAGCAGGATCACATAGACACTAGTTCCGGCTTAGCTGCGAGGCTAAATGCTTGCGTACAGATGTATTCAAAAGTTCCTGCTTGTTGTTGTTATTATTTTTGTTACGCTATAAATGCTCGCACTGTGAAGATGGACTATTTACGTTTACTTTAATGCCTTAGGTTTTGATTTGTGGATTGAAGATGAAGCAGAGCCGTGTTTGTACTCACGTCATCACTTTTAATGTCGGATTCAAAACCCAAGCTGTCATATATTATTCAGGGAGTTTTTCGTCTTTTCTCCGAAGCACTTCACTATAGTACTGTACCTCTCCTTGCTGCATGATTCTAGGAGCCATGCAGTTTACAGGAGGGTCTATGATTCAGTGCTGTATATTTTTTCCCTCATTGTTGACTCAAAGTGACATTTATGGGACACCCTGATAAAGCAATTCTTCCTGCTGCTCAGACCAGGCCGGTATTTTCAACAGATTTTTTCATTCATTTGTATTTTTTTTTTTTTGGAAGACCCGGGCTGCCTTTTGTGATCCACAGCCCCGAAGTCGACTGAGACAGAAAGAAGTGTCTTTAACATGGGCTCCCTGGCCGCCTCCTGGGAGCTTTGTGAGAGTGTTGTCCCCCACTCTTAACCAAATTTATTGCTAGTCTTACTGTGGAAATCTAACAAAAGCGCGAGCCCACTGTTCCTAGTATATTTGTCAAATCACTGCACCTGTGAGAGTCCCTGTGCAAGATGAATTCTAGGTTGGAGTGTTCGTCCAGGAATAAATCTCTCTTTTTTTGCATTGTCTTTGTTTGGGCAAGCTGTAGGCTGGGAATGAGCTTTCCTCATCACATGAAGTGGAGTTGGTGAAAGCCATGATAAATGGTGCTCTTTGTTGACACCTTCATTGGGTTATTTATGGCTCATTAATTGAAGTGAAAAGGAGACTTGTTGGCGCAGCAGGGGGAGGTAGCGCCAGGCCTCCGCGGCTGTGCCTCAGAGCGGCCCACAGGCTTTGGGGGAGAGAGAGAGAGAGAGAGAGAGGGAGAGAGAGGTAGTGAGGGAGAGGCAGCCATCCCTTTCTCACTTCTGTCTGTTTCCTGTTTGCTGTGGAGAGAAAGGGAGACAAGCCATTCATCAGAAATGGATGGGGAGTGAAAGAGGAAGACAAGCATAAGAAGCCAGCCTCCGCCCCTCCCAGTCGCTTCTTTACCATTTCAGTTTGCATACAAGAACCTAAGGAGAGAAAACACTTGTTTATTGTACTACATGAGAGATGCTCATTTTAAATAGACATTATGAAGAAAACATTCAAATGGATTTTGAAGTTTATATTGAGCATAGTTGAGGGAAATATAAGTTACAAACCGAACCACACCAGGCATTTCGAGGTCAGGGCTGGTTGCAAAGCAGAATTGTGCAACACATGTGGGATACTGTGTATGTTTTGACACAGATTCACTCGGATTTTGTCTGAAATTTCCAATACCTCGTCTTTTCACCCCGCCACAATTTCCTTTGAACGCTTTGAGTCTTCCGAGGAAAAAAGAGCCACTTCAGACATAAGCTCATGAGCACACTTGATTAACAAGTGGATTAACTATGCTCGTTTCATGGGATGATGTACCTCAAAGCACTTCAAAGGCCACGCCAAGTGCCCATGAGGTGCGGTAATGAGGGGTTCTTCTACACAACGACAAATTTGGTGGCCCCGCTTCATGTGAACCTGATCATTTTCTCATTTTGCGTTCGCTCGCTCCATTCTGTCTCCTGCTCTCTGCCGCTCTGTTTCTCTTGCTTCCTCGCACTCTTTTTCTCACCTCCTTCCACCTTCTCCATCTCTCCCCTCAGATTTCTTCTCATTGATTCCCTCCTCAGCTGAGTTGAGATTCTTCCTCGGTCGTGCACTGGGTTATCACTGTAGCATTTATCTTTAATAATTTTACTCTTTTAACATTTGAGTTTGTTTTGTATAAAGGTGGCCTTACGCAGGGTCATCATGTATGTGGAAGTTGCCAAGCTTTTTGGTGTCCTTGAACTGTTAGTCCAGGTTTGACTCCTGTAAAGCCCACGTCTGACATCCCAGCGCTGTCACAGCTGTCAGTCAGCTCTCAGTGACGGCCATGTCCTCCAACACTTTTCCATCTCTCAACACCCAGGCTTCTGCGTCACTCTGTATGAGGGGAACATGTCCTGGCCTGTCATACACTCATCCAGAGCGCAGTTTAGGAGGGAGGTGATTCAATTTTGTAAGTGGCATATCGTCCTCCTGAGAAGTATAGTGAGGTTTCTCTCTCTGTCTCCAGCAGTGGAGAGGCATGTACAACTCTGCCACAGTGGAGTAGCCCGCTCACGTTCCACTCGCTATTTCTCCCTCCCTGCATTTTTATTATTTTGATCTGGCAAGCACATGAGAGATAGTAATCTACACTTCAATTACATCGCACAAGTCATCAGATGCTATCTTGCGCTGGTGATAGAATGTGCTCTGAGGCAGCCCAGCACCACTGTGAAACAGCCCCTAGAGAGCCACAGTCACAGCGTGTGTGCATGTGTGTGAGCTCTATCTATCTGTTTGTCTTTGTGTGTGTGTGTGTGTGTGTGTGTGTGCGTGTGCGTGTGCGCGTGCGTGTGTGTGTGTCTGTGAGACTAACAGACCGACCGACAGAGAGACAGACTCTGAACAAGCTCTATTTATCAGTATAACACACGTATTTGCCAGTAGGGTACAGTATTTAACCTCGGTTTGTCATTGCGCTGATTCTTATCATTACATTTCATTTAGTTTGAAATGAACAGACCGTGCTGTAATGAGAGGATGAATTTTGTGCATCGTTTACATCAGAGTTCCTAATAGTAACCAGCAGAGGGCTATTACAGACATGTTTTAAGATCTTTATCTTAAGGCAACCGCCTGTCCTCCATGAGCTTCCATATGATTTATTGCAATATGTTAACTCTGCTGTTAAAGTGCAATTGTAATGCTATTAACAATATTATTTTCCCACACATAAAACTTTGGATAATTTTACATATCATTTGAAAATGATCTTTTTGACACAAGCTGCCAAAACTATTAGTGTGTCCAGAAACGATATATAAATATATGAATTGTTCTTTTCTCTTTTCGGTGCTGCGTCCTTCCTGTATTCATCTGATTATCAACACATTTTAAAGGTAAGTGCTGCTACCAAACCACACTTCACACTGTTCATTAAAACTCCTGTATTAAAATTGATCAGCTAAAGCTAAAACAAGACAAATACATCAACCATCACAGTGCAAACACATGTAAAAAGTTTGCAACAACATGACCACTTTTTACATGCGTTTGCACTGTGATGGTTGATGTATTTGTCTTGTTTTAGCTTTAGCTGATCAATTTTAATACAGGTTATATTAAACCTGAAATGTATTCCCTGTCCACTAAAGACAAAGACAAACAAGGTAAGTGGGCAGCATGCAACATGATCAGAATACCATCAGTTTCATCCCTGCACATCTTCCCAAACTGTTTTTTTTATATGTATTTAAGAGGCAATAATCATTAAAAAGGCAATAATCAGTTATCCCCTTAATTCATTTGTATAGTATAGTATAGTATAGTATAGTATAGTATAGTATAGTATATAGTAGTATACTTGTAGGTAGGTGCCAGTCTTTGTCTAAATCCAACCACCTACAGTTGCAGTATTCTTCCACTGAGTGGCAGGTATTCAGTGCTCATACTCCCCGCTCACTAACACTGGCAAATCAAGACAGATGGCTGGATTCCATGGTTTTTATCAGGCCTTAATGTGCACTTATACAATGACAGAGAACTCTCCTAGAGGCCGACAGACCAATGTTTGAGAATTGAGCTGGAAGGAGATAGCACTCTCTGCGCCCAGCCATTTTCTTCCTCAGAGAGTCTGTGATGTGAGGCAGACCTGGCAGCGAGGCTGTTTCTCAGGTAGGCACGGCGCTCAGCGCTCTGCCTTGCCTTTCCACTCCTGCTGAAACAGCAGCTGGAAAACCTCACCTACTCTCGTCCCATTAGGCAGCACTTCACGCAAGACAATAGAAGTGCAATTCATTGTGAGGCACTTTGTTGTCTTTCTTAGACATCTGGCAGGACTCAAATAGTTACGGCCTTCATTTTAGGGTTTTGATCCCTTTTTCCGTTTGTTCATGGATGTCCTCCCGTCAATAAACTTGCTGATGCAATCTACAGATGTTAAAGGGTTAGGGTATTTATTGAGGACCGTTGCAACAGTAGGCCAACTGGCTCCACTGCAGTGTCTGAATCTAAAATACTACTTCTGTTTTAATCAGAGGTTTGATTGAAACAGTTGTACACAGCTCCAGTCTGTTTCAGGGGATGAGGTGGCAATAAAAATTAGCTCTCTGTCTTTGTGCGTTACACGCTGAAAAAAGCGCCTTGATGTTTGAGTATCTAACCGAATGAGAAAATGTAAATATTTTCTACCAGACATTTTGAGCGGGACTGCATGCAGTGAAGGTCTCCAAAGCACACTGCTGTCTAAATGAGTGGTTATTGACAGACCTTTGGTGTCATGAGAATCACATGTTGTTTGAATCTCTGGTACACTAGCAAATGTGATCCTCTCTGATGGTTGCATTTGAACTTATTTTGATGTCCCTGAGCATTAAGGGAAGTGACAGCTTACAAATAAATCCATAATTATCACATCTGAAAGCCGCCATCCCAAACTTTATTTGCATACCCAACACTTGGAGGAATGTGGGTAATAAACCCTGAGGGTCTCCCAGACTCTGGCAAAGTCGCGGCTGTCATCTCATCAGCCTTTGGGTCTTTCTCAGAAGCTAGCAAAAAGGGAAAGGCAGACTGGAGTGAGACAATACTGCTCTGTTAAAAAGAGGCTACAGTAAATGGGCAGCACGGAGTAAGGTTCAACAGAGCACAAAAGGAAACTGAAGGACAAGATTGTTCCCATTGTGTTTCCACTGTGTATTTCCCCACAGAGCAAGGTCTGCCAAGGCCCCGCGGGCTTCATTTCACCCCTTCAAAACCCAACATATTTCTTTGAGTGTCCTTAAGATAGGAACACAATGACTGCCTGTAGAATTTCATCTTAATTCTACCTGGGAACACAAAAGACTAATCACAGCCATCACAAAAGGGCTGTTCCTGCAGCCCAGTGTGTGATAGGACAGGCTCCGGCAGCATAAAGGCCTAGCCCTCCAGAGAGCCAGGAGGCTGGAAGAAGCAGTGGAATGGGAAGCAGAATAGGCCAGGAGACACCCAAGATTATGTCTCCTCCATCGTGCGGGGAAAACGCAGGCCTGTAGGACCAGACATCCATCAGAGGAGGTCAGACTCGGGGCCGAAGCAATAGAACAGTAATAATTTCCCATTATGAGAACAAGAAAAGTTAAGCGATATCATCATTGTGTAACATCATACTTTACAGACGATGTGTGTGACGTTAGAGCATCATGAATAATGTTCCTCTCATTGCTCATTTCAGAAGAGATTATTCACAATGGGTTCTTTGTTGATAAGTATCGGAGTAAAAACATTTGAGATTTCTCACATTTGGTTTATTTATGTCCCCTTCCCTACCTCCCTACCTACCTCCTTCCTGCACATCCTGCATGATGCTGCACTTGGCACACATAAAAAGCCCTACAGTATATTGATCTAAGAGGCTGGAGAGAAATAGAAACCTGTGTTTTAACATGTTCAGAGTAAAAGTGGAGAAATATTTTCAGTCGACTCCGTGGCTTCACCTTCCAAACAGAAATCCCCCTCGGTGGCTCAGCCTCAGTACCTCCCCAGAAGGTTCAGCTAAAGCTCGCCTAATTGGTTGCTGGGCTTTAATTAGCCTGGCTCGTTTGCATGGCTGCCATTAGGAATTCAAATAGGGTGGAGTGATAGCTGACATTTCTCCCCTTACTCCCCTCTTTCCAGAATCCTCCCCTCTGATTCATCTCATCTTCATTTCCCCAGATCCTGTTTTTAAAGTTTTATTTAGGGTGTCATTTATTTAACAAGGGATTATTTATTTAGCACATCAAATCATTCTGGAATGAATATTTATATATTTGTGAGGGTTTAAAATATTTACATGGTCTCTCCATTTCTAGTTTTGGAGCCACTGTAATGAGTGCTGTTGTTGGATGTCGAGGGGAATAACAAGACTGGGTTTCAAAGTGAAAAGTCCTTTGAATATATTTCTAACTTAATTGGTATGAATCTATTATCAGGCTTGATGCTCTGATCATAGTTTAATTGGAGGTATATTATTATGGAATGGCTTTAGCAGCGCTTAATGATATTTCATTCAGCTGATGATATTCATTTGAATGGCAATGAATGATTCATGTCAAGGGTGGCGTGTGAAAACACTCGGCTGTGCCATGACCCCATGTCAGCTGCTTTAATGCACTCACAGACTCCTACTTGACTAAATTCCATTAATCCTCAAAGAAGCTTAGCCATTTTTGCCCTGATGCTCACTCTCTCTTTCTGCATCTTGTTTTACAGAGACACCATTGTGTAATGGTGGCTTATAAAAGAGGATGAACATTAACAGGGTTCTGTCCCCAGGACTTTTACCACTCTTCCGCCACTGGTTCTCTCTGGTGAGTGCCAGTGGTCTAACCCGACTCGTGGAGACATGTAGAGACTCACTTCTAAGTTTACACTTATTGGTGTAGCAGTCTTATTGACAGCAGCTGCAGGCAGGAGGAGAACGCAGAGCGCGGCAGCATTGGGTGCTGAACCAGGGAACGCCTCTCCACACTAGAACCCCCTTTCCTACTCCTCCTCCTCCTCAGTCTTAATGACTAACCAGAATGAGAAGTGGAGGAGAGGAAGAGCCTGGAAGAGCCTGATTTGTTCTGCATGCTAAATATGGCCTGTAATCTTTATTCCTCTGAGTGCCTTATTAAAAGTGAAAGGAAGATGAAATCCCACCAGCCAGCCCATCCTTTCTGCTGTTTATTAGAGGGGTTTTTCCTCTGTTAATATTGAGGTTATGGTAACCTTAGTGGTGATAGATGCATCTTGTGACTTCAGGTAATAATAGCAATGATTGATTCCCACCTGAACCCTGGAGGTGTAATCTAGCAGGATGGAAGAGATAAAGTGGCAGCCAGCGTCTGAGAGATACACAGAGAGGCAGATTCCATCCAACAGTGCTGTTTATCATCCAGCAGACAACAGCACCTTGTCAGAATTTATGATGTTTCCCCTCGTCTCTAATTCATCATTCATTAACTACTCTTTTCTCCCCCAAATCCATCTCTATTTGTTAGTTTTATCACTAAGGTTAGGATGAAAAATACCTGTGTGTTAGTTTTTGATTCTGCAGGAAGATTAATGCGATTTCTGACTGCAAGTGTGTCACATCAGTCAGATGTGATTTGATAATCCAAGTGAGATTCTTCCTGCGGTCGTAGAGTTTGTTGTCGTCTAGAAGCCAAAGTGGCACACAGTTGCTATCATTTGCAAAAAAAAAAAAAAAAAAAGACTTATTTTTCAAGTAATGTATTTCGATTAATGCTGGGAATGCAGTTAAACTAAAAGTACATTTTATTGCAGGAATCCCACAGCATAAATTAATATGGAGGAAATATAACAATAAAACATTTCTTAGAATCTACGCAGTAAGATTCAGAGCACAGCACTTTTTGCATTGTTTCTTTACCTTTCTATGCAGCTGAAATGATTCCCACTTGTGAATTTTTCTATCATTATGTAAACAGATAACCAGAATCAGAGAGAATATGATCAGCATAATTTTGTATCCCTGTATTTGCATTATGGTGCTTGTGTTGGGGGCACTAATGAAGCTCAAAGACAAGTGGAGTCCTAGATAAAAAAAAAGAAAAGTAAGCCCCACACCTTTCCTGTCGTAGAGCTGCACTAGATGGCACATCCATTATTCCATTAGCAGGTAATTAATGACTCTCATTTGTGTAACTGTTATTAAGCCCTTTGAAAGATTGTTTGTGTTCAGATGAAATGAAACACATCCCAGAAGCCATCCATTGTGGCGGATAGATTAAAAGAGCAATAAGGCTCTTTGAAAAATGATATTTTATCAACGGTAATTTTTCACCGTACCTCAGGGGCAGCGATGACAGGAAAACACTGCAGTCCTCCTTCATGTTGATATCCTTTTTTTAGTCAAACTACCAGGGGAGTACACTAAGTGTGATTTATTCATCCCTTGACCAGTAAAAGGTGTCAGCCAGGTGAAAATGGATGCTGGGCGAATATTGACAGGAGAAATAGCAGTGTAGCTGTCCTGCTCTGTCACAGCATATAGAGGAGGGGGGGTTGGGGTAACGTGTCCTATACTCTGGATGTCTAGTTCACATTTGTCTACCTCTCATACAAAGTGCCTTAAAAAAATCTATTCTCTGCTTCTGATGATTCTTCATTTGCCGTTCATCTTCTGTTTATTGCTTGGACATTTTGTGTTTGTTATGCAAGCTACCTATTCTTTGTATCTTCTTTTCTTTTTTTTTTTCTTTTTTGGCCGTTCTTTACTTGTATCCTGGAGTACATTGGATAAATCTCAGACGGGATCTGATTTCCCACATGAGCAGATCAAATTGTCTCTTTTGTTCATGGTGTCTATCTGCCAATGTAAAAAGATCGAGGTTTCTTTTTTTCTTTTCTCCTCTCTTTTTTTTTTATACTTATTGAAGAATAGGAAGATGGGGGTATCAAAAGCAGTGTGTCTTGTGAACAAACACCCAGCCTTTCCAAAGAAGAAGCTGTGTAACACAGGCACTGGCATTCTACAACTCCAAGTGGAAAGGCACAGAGCATCTCCTTGGGATTTATATTTAGCATTTGCTATGCTACTTATAAAATATTTCATAAATAATGTGAATATATTAGACGGGGAGAGAACTGTCGCCAGTCATTCCATATGCACTGCCATAGCAACAAGATGTTCCGCCTTTATCTGTTTAGGGCCCATGATTCTTAAACTGTTCATTGCCCACGTTTCCTTTTTTAATCAGAGTGTGTTTGGGATCCCCTGCAGCAGGGATCTAGATAAAAGGATTAACTCTGCCTCTACTAGTTAACCACGTTTAGACTTTGCCAGGCAGGCCCTCAAAATGAAAATAGATGGATTTCAAATGCCTACATCAATGTGTTTTGATTGTTTGTCATCAAGTATTATGTGGCAGTGCATTTATCAATTTATCACTAGCTATAATTGCGATAAAAACAAAAACAACAAACTTTACATTTTGCAGGTATATAGTTATAATATTTTAATTGTGGTGTTCAAGGGATTTTTTTATTTAACAATATTTTAATAGGCATATTTATTTTTAGCTCTCTAAAATGTACATTTGATATTTATTTTTAAAGATAATGAATTAAGACAATTAATCCGCCAATTAATTCCTGCAATTGAGGCACAGTGACATTTTGCCACTCCAAAGATGTAATCATTTTTCTTTTTAAAGGAGTAAAAAAGAAAATGGAGATGTCTTCTCTGTCCAAAACCACTAGTGGTTAAAATCATTTCCTAGTGAGGCTTAAAGAAACACAGCAAGCCTTGACCAAGGTGCTGTCTGGCAGAAGATAGAAATCTTTCTAGCGGAGAACATCCACATGTATTCATTACGGGGTTTGATCCAGCAGGCCTTGTCGAAATCTGGAGGCATTATGCCGGCCACTGCTGCACTGCTGGCTGGGTAACACAGTGTAGCAGAGAGGAGCTGGCTCCTTTGTCACTGCTGTTAGCATTAGCCAGAGATTTGCATATATTTCTCTTGGAAGCATTAAAGGAATACAAAAAAAGACTAATTCACTATTGAAAGTCTCCCTTGCAAGATTAAAAGAGTCCCATTAGAAATGTATGACTGCTCATGTAGTTTTTATTTAAATCCCCCCCCGCCCCCAACCCCCCTTTTTTGTTGAAAGCTATGTTTATTCACCAGGTTGGCAGAAAAAATTAAAAGAAATAGGGAAAATAAATTACAGCTGTCATCTTTTCATATACTACTTTGTTTTAAAATGCACTTGCATGGCAGTAGCTCTTTTCCTCAGGTAACCTCTATATAAAACTCTCTTTCATTTTTTGGAAAGGATACAATCTATTTTTTCATATATGTTCATCATAAGTACATATATTCATGTATTGCTGGAGCTGTCTTGTAATTTTAAAGTTACATGCATACTATGTTGCTTCTTTGGATCGATTGCTAGAGGGGGGTGCTGATTGTTTAACAAGAAATAACAAAATGTTTCAAAGAAGTAAACAAAAAAAAACATTTCAGGGTTAATTCATGTTAATAGTAATTGAACATGATTTATTTTTTCTTTTAAACATATTTTTCTCCATCTTCTGCTCTGTTCAGTACCGTAGAGCCAGCCCTCTACTGCCACAGTACACAGTACAGTGTACTACACAGATGTCTGAATGAGAACACGTGAACAGCAGTCCCAGAGGGAGTGCCCACAATGCTTATCACTCTGACCTGAATTCTGTGACGACAGACAATTTTACAAACAGCTGGGGATCAATCAAAGCCCACTTGAAATATGCCACCTGCCACTTTTACATTAGGCAGCATGCTGTTCAAATTGGAACATTTTCACTTGTATTTGTGATTATTTTACAGGCAAAGTTGGTCTCCTCATGGGGCCTCAAGTGCCAAATGATTTATTCCTCCCCCCACTGCCACCTCCACTCTCAAGAGCTGTGGTAAAAGGGTGGAGGGTAAGATTTACTTTAAGTTTTCTCTAAGCCTGGGGATGCAGTCAACAAGGGAAGGATAGATATATAGTATTTGTATTTAAGCTAAAATCCTGCGCCCTCCACTTAACCACAACCCACATCCCACCGCAGTTTGTCGTCTACAGAGTGTGCGTTGGTGGGTTTGCGTGAATTTATGATGCCATTAGTTTAGACACTTTTAAGACAAAGTCAAGTTTCTGAACTTGCTGCTTTCAGGTACAGGTGGCTCCTCTACCTGTCCCCAAATTCAGCCAGGAGTCACTCATCTCCCAGCAGGTGTCAGTGTTACTACTTGAGACACAAAAAGATGTCACTGTTAAAACTCTCTTGAGCACTGTAATGTCTTAAAGCTACACCTTATACACGTGCTATTATTGTTTTAAGCATCAGCTTTATACATAGATGTAGCTTCTCAACAGGTGGCACTGATGTTGCACCCAGGTGAAACAGGTGAATCAAACTTGTAGCTTGTTTCATAACTATAATATTTTCTGCCAAAACACTGGCAGACCTTTGCTTTACAATTCAGAAGCTCTGCCGTGATGTTAGGACATCTGTAGACAAAGCTCTGTTTTTTTTTTTTTATTTTTAGTCAGACGGATTGGGTTTTTAAAAGTGTGTGAGGTTATGTTCGGTTACAGTGTTTTTAGAAAATCTTGAGGGGAGAATGCAAATACCAACTCTCCAAAGAGCCTCAGAAACTCACTATAGTGCTCATCACATGTCTGTGGTTGAACTTGAACTTCTCATTACACCCAAAGAAAAGAAGTCAAACATTTCCCCTGGACCACATGGTGCTTCTTGGGCATGGTCAGTCGTGTTGAAAGTTGCTCCCAGACAACCAGAAAGTGGCACGATAAAAATGAGTGGAATTCAAGTGTAGCCGCAGGATGAAACAGATGTGTTGGCCGTGGTGTTAATGTGAGTTGTTTTAGCCACTCTCTTTACTCTCCTGAACACAGAAAGCTCGGTCCTCCCCCATCTGGTGTGTAGAGTGTCAGTCCTCCAGAGTAATGTTCGACACGAGGTCAGCAGAACACAGCCGACTCGCTACATATGCTCCACAAACTGTTGCTGTTGGTCAGGAGAACATACATTATAATCCAGATTAAACCGGATAATTAGTTTTTTGTGAGCCATTAATTCTGGCAGGTGAAGGGGGCAGAGGGGGGAATAAATAATTTGGCTGTGTCTTGTGACACGGTGCTAAAAAAAATGGGCATCTTTCCAACTGCTCATTTCAACTCTTCTAAATTGGCCTCATTGTAGATGAAATATTAAATGGCCAGCCTGGCCATTAATGCTGACTTTTATGGATTGGATGCTGTTGTACTTATTATATCGGTTCAGTTGTCCCTTTTATTCCTCGGCAGTGTCCTGTCTGCCCGTGATGTATTGCACGAAGAGCGAACCCACTGGTACACAATGGGGTTTCAACCCATGTGAGGCTCTCTGGCACTGTTCCAGACTGGGAGTGAGAGCGGTCTGAGCTGTGTTGTCTGAAACTTGTTGTCTGCTATATAGTATTGCCATCAATAGGGATCCTTTAGGGTGGCTTTAGACTGGAATGTATTTCAACTGTCAAAAAACAGTAGCTTTTTGAAAAAAGTGTGAAAAACAGTGAAGGACAA
Organism: Gymnocephalus cernua; assembly: GCA_023631565.1. Classification (NCBI taxonomy): domain Eukaryota; kingdom Metazoa; phylum Chordata; class Actinopteri; order Perciformes; family Percidae; genus Gymnocephalus; species Gymnocephalus cernua. The sequence goes on along the minus strand of CM042431.1, from coordinate 26,094,523 downwards.
ATTTAAAAAACTAAGCAACTTTAATGGCCCGATTTTAAAGTTCCACTTGAAGAAGAAATCCTTTGTTCGTAGTTGTGTTACGATTCCAAATGTAAAAGTCTCTTTCACACTGGACCCATAATATTTCCAGTTTAAATTTACTTGCAAGTATTCACATGTTTGGGACCCACAAAAATGAAATGATAAGTTAATTTAAGTGAATTGGAATTGAATAATATGCACTTAAGTTTGACTTTAGTTTGATTAAAACAATGATTTCATGAATTCACTCTTTCTTATTCACCTCATTACAACTCAGGTTACTGTTTTTCATTTGGCCTGGGGAAATAACGTCCACTTGTTCAACACGTCAGCTAATGACAAGATAATATGTAAAACTAATGGCCAAATTCCTGTCAACCTCAGCTGTACTTACTGTACTAGCTAACTGGCTAACGTTAGCATGCTAACATTCTACACTAAGCATGTTAGGGGAAGGAGGACAGAGCCACACACTCATAACACAGATGCAGTATATTATTTCTAATATGATCCAACATATTACATATTCTCGGATAAAAAAAAGGTTTAAATAAGCAATCATACAAAAAATCCACATACATTTTTAAAGCAGCGCTAATCAATATTTTTTTCGGTATGGTGTAGTTCTGAATTTAATGTGTCACTTGTAGTGACAAACCCATAGAGAATTATCACCCAACTTTGCAGTTTTACGCAGCTCTACAGAGCATTTTAGCACTCATCAGTTTTCTGTTGTCGACCATTTGCAGCTGCAGCTTTTCTCTCTTTGATAAACCCTCTGTACACTTCCTGCCCAGTACCAAAAGACAGACAGACAGAAGTTAGCGACCAGCTGGTGAACACTGTTGAGCATTTTAGCAGCTAAAGAGGAAGATATTTTCAAAAGGAGAGTGAAGTTTACTGGCCATTTAAGTAGGCACTTGTTGGCTAATATTTGCAATAACAACTTTATAAAGCGATAATATGTCAATCTTTTAGTTTTCAGCTTGTCTTGATTGATTTCCCAAGCATGTAATGCAGCTTTATTGTTAGATGAACACAAGAATACAAATTCAAACAAGTTACTTTTACTGTGTAATTTTATAAAGGACCTTTCAGACCAAACGTGGTTTAATCTGGTTTCCACTGGGATCAGCGAACATCTACAGCGCTGAATCTAGCCCGCGCTTTGCTCGATGCGGGACAAGCCATTGGAAATAATGGGCTTCAGATGGTAGAGGTGCCGTTACAGAATTTGGTCTGTAAGACCCTTAATTCGCGTTGGCCTGTGAACTCATACATTTGAATCACTTGTCATATAAACTGAAGCTAAAGAAAGAAAGTAATATGTAATATGTCATACATTTATTGCAATTAAAACAGACACAATAACATGTTATTTTCTTCTCAGTTTTTAAAATGCTATAATTGACTTTGCTTACTGTATGCATTTTAACATCCTCAACATTAGCATGTTAATGTCAAAAGACAGTATATTAATGTCCAATAGGTACTAACAAAACTCTAGGCAGTTGATTACTAAAATTACATTGACCAAAAGTAACATTAAGTTTGTGTTTTGTGCTACTGATCAGGCTCACTATGTCTTAGCCTGATTGCATTGAATTTCACCATTCTTTAACAAATAGGCTTCATTCTTTCTTAGTAGTTACTTTTTACAATGAAACTGCTGGCTAACAGAGTGATGTGACCTCAAATATACTCCTGGTTAATTTCTGTTTGACACTGTGGTCCACAGAACAATGTTTGTAACATATGCTGTAAAGATTCTTTCTTTATTAACAGAGAATAGATAATTTCATGGTTCAGAGGATGACTGAAAGTAACTTGGTGCTTTCAATTAGTACCAATGTAGATGCTGTTGTTTTTCAGTTTCTCAAGGCTCAGACTACGTTTTTTTTTCTTTAATTACGGTTCTGTGAAATAGGCATCATCAAGACTATTCAGGTGTAAAAATGTTATCTTTATCTTCATAACTGGATGGCATCATTGTTAATCAGCTTTGTGGAAGTGAACTGTTAGGAAAATGTAGTAAGTCAATATTTCTTTTTTAAACACAAACAAAGCAAACTATAAACCCCTAAGAGACCTCTCTCTAACACATGCATGCACGCACGCGCGCACACACACACACACACAAACCAAACAAAATAATCGCTTCAATATTGCTACAGTAAAACCTTTCTTTTTTTAAACTTTAAAATAGCTGAGTCTGAAATCATGGCTTCAAAATGAAAAAGCAGTATTTTGTTTAAATTGATAATTTGAAGCCTTTCATTCAATTATTACCTAATATTGCAAAACTGAATTTCCAAAAGTAAATATAAGTTAATATTTAAGAATTTATTTTTAAATTTCAATATCAAATTCAATGATCACAGACAATATCAACACATACTCCAACTCCACAATACAAATTGTGTTTGGCTTAAAAAAAAGGAAAAAAAGGCGGTTTAGGCTATAATTCTGTGGCATTCTGGTGGAAGAATTACAGCTGCACGGGAGCGGGAGCAGCCAGGGCTCTCCTGAAGAAGGACGTCCCCCCTCAGCATCATCCACAGTGGGGGAGGATGTGGCTGTTTTCTGCCTCGAAGGAAGACGTTGGCCAGGGACCATAATGCCTGCAGCCGCTCGCATAACCCCCTAAAATATTCATCACATAACTTTTCTGTGTGACTATATGTTTTTAGCAGATGGTTACATTTGTGAGTGGAGAACAAAGTTGTAAAAGGAATATGATTTCACGTGTTGCCATGGGAACAGAGATGGATGAAGATGTTTCATGGTTCACTGGTTGCCTCGTCTCGAGGTGTGTGTGTGTGTGTGTGTGTGTGTGTGTGTGTTTGTGTGTGTGAATCCGCACACGTCTCACTTTGTCTGTATGCCTCTGAGTGTACATATATGCATGTATTCGCATAAGGAAATGTTTTATGTAACTATTTGAATTTGCAAGTGAGGAGCAGATTCTGCTGTCACTTAATTTCTCTGAAGGATATTATGTTAAGTTGCTCAGTGAAAGGTCAGTGCAGTTCCAAGAGAGGATAATTTCCTAATGCACTATTACAAGACGTATCAAGCTTCTAGCATTATAGAAATAATAAACTCTCTTGTCAGAAGCTCTATTCAGCGCATGATTTATTTTGCTCTCTGATGGTGAAGTGGTGCTCATTTCACAGTGTATTAGCTGACTGTCTAAATAGTGATGATTCAGTAGCATGGCTACTCGTCGACACATGAAAGGGAGGATCTGTCGATAAATGCGACAATAACAGAAGCCCAAGTTATCTTGTGCCGTTTTTTTAGCTGCATTTCAAAATGAGTGTTCTTCCATTCGAGAGGAGCTAATTAGATTGTGTGAGTTGCATGATATGGGGTCCTACACATAAAAGCCTTGCTGTGGAGATGAGCAACGGTTGCCTGTACCCCAGACAGTGCTGATAGTAGAGCCACTCCTTTAATTTCACTCTTAAAAATCAGATCCTAATTGGGTGTCTGATTTTAGTAACTTGTTCAGCAATTTAAGAAAATTGCTTTTTGAAATGTGACAATTTCAGTGATCTTAAGCGTCTCATTTCTCATTATGTGCACTCCACAGAGGATGGTCTCTTTTTCAGGCAGTAATTGAAAGGTCCTCCTTTGCCTGTAAACCATTGACCCTATAGAATTCATCACTCAGTTCATTTGGAAGCATGAAAAACAATTTCGAAAAACAGGCTCAAAGAAGAAAGAAAGAAAGAAAGAAAGATATTTTGTGGGTAATTGTTTAAGAGGCTGCATTATAAGTTGTTGTTTTCTTACTTGTGTCATGTCCTTGTACATATACTCTTACCAAAGACCACAAAACACACATAAACATGTGCAAGCACACAAATACACCCACATAAACCTATTACAATTTATTAAATCTAATTTAGCAGCATGTAGCTCTAAGACACCACATGAAGAATGTAGATATTAGAGGAGGCACCTGCAGACTGAGCATGGAGCCTTTTATTTTGTTCCCTTGACAAAGAGGAAGACAAAATTTCCACAGAGGCATGTATGAGTGGTGAAGTGTAGCTTAATGGGATGGTTTTATTCATCAAGCGAGGTTCGTGCACTCGTCCACTGCGAAGCTGCCTTGAGGGACAGTGAGTGATTCCGACCACTCAGCCTCATTATGGAATCATATTAATATTTAAGGGGTTGGAATTGAGGAATAAAGAGGGTAATTGATAGCATCAAAATGGAAGTGTTTGAACCCTGCTACAATATGTGCTAAACATTTAGCTACACCAATTCCTTTTTTAAGTAATAAAATTGTTGAGTTCAAATCCCCTTGAACCTAGCTTTGATAGCATACACCGTCAGAGACAAGCACAAAAGACACAAATGACATGAATTGTGCCAAACAGAGGAGATTGAGACATTGCATAAGCAGCAGTGGTGTTTTTCTCCCTTGCTGCTGCTAAAGAGCCATTGGCCAGCTTTTTTTGAAGAAAGAATAGGGGAGAAAAACAACACAGACCTATTTGTTTCCATTTCCTGTTTATTTTAAGGGTTATCTAGATTAAGTACTCAGAAAAGGACAGTAACCTTTAAGATTTTCACTGTGTGTGCGTGCGTGCGTGCGTGCGTGCGTGCGTGTGTGTGTGTGTGTGTGTGTGTGTGTGTGTGTGTGTGTGTGTGTGTGTTAATCAGCTGATTAGACTGTATGGAGAGAAAGTGACATGTAAGCATAAATGAGTCTGCAGGCAAGTAGACTGTGAATGATAATGATCCTCAGGAGTTCTACTTAGCATAACATAAGGGACTGCTGCTTGTGCTTATGGCATTTTTCAGAATGTAGTCAGTGGACTTTGTTACAGAGTAGCACTAATTAGGCTTTACCACGTTTAGCCAGCGGCTCTACAAAAACCACCATTGTGGCTCGTTTCTGGATCTTGTGCATGATTTAGCCTGAGCGTTGCATCAGCCAGTTCTGGGGATAAATGCTAACTTCTACTGTTACCTGTTTTGAGAGCAGCATATGGAGATACCGCTGTGCAGGTGCAAGCAGCCTGTTATTTGATTGTTACCTAGAGATTGATAATCATACAACAAAGGTATCAGGATGATGTTCAGTCTGGATGCTTTTAAGATAGAGCAAAAAAAACAACAGACAGATTGCTAACAGATGCTAGCGCACCTGTAGCTCTTAATCAAGTTCATCTTCTGTTTTAGGGGGAAGAAAGGTATTAGACAGGCAACAGGCCTTAAGTTAAAAAAAATGAGACAATAATATTGGTGTTGAAGCAAACACAAATTTCATTTTGATCATAAAGGTGCACATACTAAATGCATCATACTGTATTAGGCTAGCATGAAAGGATTTAATATATTAGTTAATATTTTGTATAAGTTATAAGAGGCAGCAAGTAACCAAGCATCATTTTAATAATTCATTAATTCACTTAATCTCACACTATATCACAGCATTATGTGCTGTGTAGTTCATAGCCTAAATAAATGATTGCTATTCAAGCAATTGCTTAGTAGCACACAATTTGGGCAACCTTTCCTTTTTAAGCTTTGTCAAATCAAGTGTGTGTACATGCTAATAAGACCTCATTACTAAAAGGTCCACACAAGACCAGTTTTTATTTTTGCACGTTAAGTATACAACACACAAAATTACACTGTGTGATGTTTGAGCAGATCTTTTCTTTGTGTTGCTAATAGAAACAGTGGGAGTCATAAAGAACGTAGTAGCTATACAAAGGCTGTGCTGAATGAGGGGTGTGTGATTAAGCAGCAGGGCCTCAGAATACTAAGAAGTGGTGTCTATTGCCTGAGAAAAAAAAACCAAAAAAACATTAATGCACTGACTGCAGCCAGTGAATTGTTCTTGTGGAGTGCCTGTGTTGGTATAAATAGATAGCCAATTTGTAAAATCGTCCGCCTGAACATAAGCATCTTGGGCCACTCTAATTGGTCAATTTCCCGCTTGTATTGAGTGCCTAGATTGATTTATTGCCTTTTTTAAAAGGCCGTGGGGACCCACAGAACAGCTGTGCCAGCCGTCCGTGCCGGAACTGTTATGAAAACAAGGGGCTGAGTGCTGAGCGTCGGACAGCAGTCACGGCAACAAACGGCGAGTAGAATGGAGCAGAGCGGCATGGCAGACAGCTGGCAAAGACACTGTCTGCTGTCTGGCACCACTGGAGATGCAGGATTTATTTCAGCAAACACTGCTGAGTGGAGAAGCTCTGCCCTGGTGGAGATCTTTCTTTCTCACACAATCACAAATTTGCTTGATTTCTGCAATGACTTAACCATGTGATTGGAGCCAGAGAATAGACATTTTCCATGTCATGATATGCCCACATCCACTTGACATGGAGAGGGCTCAGATAGAGAGAGAGCGGATTTGAGTGTTCTGTCTCTTGGGGCTTGAGTGATTGCTCCCCAACCTGAGCGTATCTTGGCTGAATCCGGCTGCTTGTGAGCAAATAGTGATTTACTCTCCTGCCTTGTATCTTGCTGAAACAATTCCATCACACGTGAGATTTAGAATAATATATCCATGTACTCACGCACATGTGACCTGTCTGAGCCTTGCTGTTTGTTTTACGAGTTCCTATCGGAGTGCATCTCTGTGTTTAAAGATGTGCATGGTGATGTGGAGTGATCGTCATTCTCACACAAGTAGCGTTAGAGGCAGAAAGCAGCTCACAAAGCTGTTTAGGGAAGCATGTTTTTGCAAGAAGCCTCACTTAGGTGTAACCCTTCAATGTGACTTATGACCCCTTTGGGTAAAAACAAAAGTGTTTGCTCAGAATGAAGAATGTTTGAAAGACTGTGTAAGTGTAATGTACATCTGCTCTGTGTTAATCAGAAAAATGGTTCCTTAAATACAAGCACATGCCTGTATTTCCTCTCACCACAACACATTTTTTCCATCAGGTCTTTTTTCCCCACTTTTTTTTACTACATTAATGAAAACAGTTTCTCAGCAGATACCAGACATCCCTTGCTATTTCCATGTGTCTGTTTTCATTTCAAAAAGTAACAATGACAATTGCTACAATTCTGTGGTTAGACAACACTGTAGCATTTGCTGAAACATTGGAGATAATCCACTCCATGTTAAAGCATCTACTGTAAGCACCTCGCCAAGCCATTGACTCTGGTTCTCTTGCGAAATGTGAGAGCAGATAGCTAAGTGTCTCCTTTTTGAACTGTCATTCTTAGAAATTCCTCTATTTAGCACTGGGGATTGGGAGCCTGAGTCTTCCACAGGCAGTTGAATGCACATTCCGTGAGTCCTTCACTAAAGGCAAAAAAAAGCGAGAGAACAAGAGAGAGAGAGAGCGTATGTGTGTGCAAAAGTGTGTAAAAGAGAGAATGAAAGATAGGGAGAGAGACGGAGAGGGAGAGAGTAATCGCACAGTCTTCATCTAGTACTTAACTTTAGGAAATATGAGTCTGGTTGAAGATGAAAGGGACTTAATCTCAAATGCCTCTCTCCTCTACTCCTCTGTCTGTCTTTCTCACTGCCTGCTGCCCACTGGGACTGGCCCATTCCAGCACATTGGAGTGCATTATGTAATCCCCTCCAAGTCTCCACGCCCTGCAGTAATGGTTTAATTAGGGGAGGGGAGGCAGGCAGGCATCATGGCATCCCACCTGCCATCACTTCTCAAACATTCACCAAGTGATTTCTCCACCAGAGATACCTCTCAAGCTATCAGAAGTCCTCCACACTTTTTGATAAACACTATCTGATTGATATCTTTTTAAGCTGTTAGCATTGTGCCTGTTGATGCATACCGAGATGCAGAGTTAACAGAGCTCGTCTGTTCATTGTCCCTCGTGCAGCTTGTGGCCCCAGCCTCCTATCCTTTTTCCGTTTCCTCCAGCAGTGTGTCTGTCTTTCTCTCCACCCCACCCAGTCCCTAGCCAGCCAGCCAGTGCGGGCATGCTCAGTCTGTCAACACTTCTACAGCACTCAGAGTTTTTGAATGGAAACAGGAGGAAACCATACAGACTTGCCAGAACAGGCCTCAGAAACCAGAGGGTTAATGCAAGCTAGAGTATGATGTAACTCGGTCTGCCACACTTAGGCCTTTCATTAGCCAACTGTGTTTTAATAGATATTCAGTTCCATTCCAGTTGTGTGGATAGTAAACATTTTGAAATTGTTAAGTAAGAATGTTTACACTTGTAATTCTGCGCAGGTTTACATTAGACATTGAGGGATTTCTGTTATTATATGAGGAAGCACGGACCTTCATTTGTATTTCAGTGGTCTAAACCACCAGGCTGTATACAGAGAAATTATTAGATGGTTTATATTTTCAAATACTTTAACTTAATCTATGTTTTTAAACTCCCTGTGTTGAATATTCTACACTTTCATTTTAATAGCGCAGTAAATGGCTTAAAAAATAAGACCATAATGAAAAGCAGTTTCATTTTTTGTTTTGCAATCTTCTCTGTTTATTCAAACTGGTATGACTTGGTGCAATGATCCATGCTGGTGAAACTAGCCAGGTTAGTGGTCTATCAATAAACTGATTGAGTATTTACCGTTGAATGACATATTCTTAATAGTGTGAAGATTAAAACCTTATCTAACTATCGTATATGTATCTGTTTGCTCGGTTTTGAATGAATATCGTCTGCTGTCTGGCAGATCATCCTAGCTGCTGTAAATTAGCCAATTTAGTGTCTAAAAAAATGTAAGGGCTGAGTATCCAGTGCACTTATTGAGAACATGTCATCCTTTGAATAGCCAACGAGAAAACAAATATAATCAGCGAAATGTTATAAATGATTAATTTGAAGTTTTAATCAATTGGCTGTTGTCGGGGCATCCTTGCTGGCGTTAAGAAATCGTTTGTTTGGTTTGCATTCATTTTTTACACAAGAATGTTAAAAGCCAAGTGCCGAAATATCTCCCATCAACCTTTTCACATTCTAACATCCTGTATGCATCATTCAGGCTTCCTGGGCTGCATGACAGAACACCTGGGTCTCATTTAACCTTGGTTCTTCATCACTAAACAACCTGTAACATTGTACAATTTCAACGCCTTTGTTGGTATGCTGTATAATCACAGCGTAATTGTGACTCAATGTGGCTTGTTTATGTTGGTGCACACTGTAGTGAGCCCTCCAGGGCTCCTCATGTGAAGGGCTTATCAGTGAGTGACGAGGCCAGCCCCCCCTCCCCCCAGGGTGGAAATCTGCCACTCCCAGGAAGAGAGAATGTCCTTGGGTCAGGATTCACTCTGCTCCTGGCACAAACACATGCACACATGCGCACACAAACCGTACATTTGCATAGGGTTAACAACACTTCCTTCACTATTCTCACTATCCTGGAGGGCTGAGTAGAATTAAGCAGAATTTGATAATGCCTTATTAAAAACAGTGGCTGAATAAATGAAGTGTGTTGTGTAGCCATTAGAGGATAGGAGCTATTATGTTAAACATTTTGATTTGTGAAGTGGGGTGTGGACTTGCTAATCCAGAGACAGTTGGGGATGCTGGAGGGAGGAATCAAGCCATGCATATAATATGAGAACATTAGGTTGATGTACACAGACGGGTGCTTCTGCGCACGAGAAATGGGGATGATCGATGAACTCCAGAAGGAAAAAATGATGGATATAGAATTAGCAAAATCACCCCTTAAAGCTTAAGTAGATTACAGATCTAGTCGACTACAAATCCCCAAAATGTCCACAGCAAATCATTTTTAGTTAGCCTACAGTTTTATCTCTACAACTCTGATCCCTTTTCAAAAAGCCTTTGATGTCACAGGTGAAGGTTGAAAAGCTATATCTATTCATAGACAGAAGCTACTGTATTATGGCTTGGCCGAAGCAGGCCAATGAGGATGGAGCATTTCTCCTCAGCATTTTCCAGCCCTGACTGCCAGACTCCGTCTGAGACTGATAAATCACCCTGCCCCAGCCCTTCTCCTGTGTTTTCTTTTCAAATGTAGAATCGATGGATTTTTCCTTCATTTCATTGACCTGTGCATAATGGTGCTCTCACTCCTCTACCATTGGGAAGGAGCCCAGCGCTGCAGACGTGCTTGCCCGGGCAAAGACAGGCGTCCTGGGCTTAGTGTTGCTTATTGTTCAGCCTGGAGAAATTAATGTGCTGTGAAATTAGCATTTTATCTGACTGCAGATACAGTAATGGAGGCAATTAGAGTGCAGGGGAGAAGCAGTGCTTGGGGTAGTGGAGAGGTAAGGGACAATCCTCGAACTGCAGGAGGCCAGCAGAGAGTTGCACAGCCGGCCTCACAGATAACACAATCACCTCCGTCTGGCAAGCAACACAGTCTGACTACAATGTCTGCTGGTTAATAAAGAACACATTTGTTGTATGAAATGACACTGTATCAATTTGATTAGCTAACTGGGGAACCACACTGGAAGAAACTGACTGCAATTCAATATCTTTTATTCTTTATATATGTTAGCAAGAATTGTGATCTTTTTATGCATTTGAGGCTTGTGCTTTGCTGTTGATTTTGAACGTTTTTTTTTTTGGAGTTGCACAGTCGACAGAACTGATAGCTGATGTTATTGGAATGGGATGGGGGTGAGTCAATGAACTCAATGCACATTCTGAGCTTGGATCATTTCTCATCAGTTATTTTCAGACATGACATTGTGTATTTACAGCTGCAGGGGCGCATTGTCATCTCTCTTTATCACGTCTCCAGATTGAAATTGATCTCTCCGATTGTGAGCCACGGGCAAGGAGATGGACCTTATCAGATGCTGAGGAGCTGCCAGTATGCTCTGTTGTCACCTGAAGCCTCATAGATTGTTTATTTATTCTTCAAAAGACTCTCTGATGTGACGCTGGAGGGTAGATGCTAACATAATGCTATGTTTAATTCTATGAGCTCAGAGACAATTGTGGCACCAACCTATGATCCTATTCCGGTCTGCTGAGGTTGTACCTGTCTCTACAGTATGCCCATACAGCGTTATTAGACACTCGTACTGTTATTGCATTCCTGTGTTTTAATGTACTTATGGAACTGTATATCCCTTTGGCTTCCCTAGCGAACATCCTGTCTGGTTCTGAGTCAAATATTGACATAGCTTATAGTTACAAGTGAAAACATTTCTTCAAAGTTTGCCGTATAGAGAATAGATGAAGTGTTCTCCCTTTGGTCCACATGACCTCCTGAGTGGTTTGTTTGTTTAGCAAGAGCACAGTCAAACAGGTGCACAAAGACCTCTGGTGAAGAAATCCTTTAAGTTGTACTACAAAATATCTAGCAAAGTTAAACTGAAACTGGGTTTTTTAAAGCAAAGTTGAATTTCAAATGTTCATATCTGTATTAGGTACACAAATAAATCCTAAATTTGATGTTGGTTGTTTTCCACCAATGAGATCTAATAAATTGGTGTCTTATGCTTGCATTTCTTATGCCATTATAAGAGCAATTTTGGCAGTATGATCGCCCTTTCTTGTTAATACTAATTCTCTAATTTTCTGCAAACGTGGGTTCAAGCAAGTGTAACGGAAACTTTCTTTTTTTCTTTTTTAAATCTATTGGGGTGAAGCCAGCCACCCACCTCCAGTCCCCCCCCTCTGCTTTTCTGAGTAAAGACAGCATGACTTCTGCAGTTGGAGGATCACGCCCAATAAGAACATTATCCCAAAGAGTGCACTGGGCTGGCAAGAGTCTGAGATAATACCCCTTCCTCTTAAACTCCACCAGATCCAGCTCACAAAGTAGAGTCAGAGACAGGGAGACCTTACCAAATGATACCCCACAGCACCCGTGAAACCAAATGTTCTCCCGCCACCTTACGCTTTAGGGAGGAAAGTGAAGGGATAGCTGGATGTCTGCATAATATCATCATTCTCAAACATGAGGGTGTAGTCTGTGTGTCCATTAGTGTCAACACACCACTGCTAAATGGACTTGGGTTGTCTTTTCTTTTTAGCTGCACAGTGTTTATCTGTCTGCGTAGACTGTGGTAGTTGGTCCACAGGGTATTATCCATTCTGATTGGGAGGCTGTGCTGCCTCTGAGGAGAGGGAGATAGATGAGGACATGCCACAGAGCTGAGGTATGTGTATGATTAGAGAGGCAGCTCTGATACCTGTCACCGGCGGCATGTTTACGTGCTAAATGATGCTGATCAAATGGATGAGTGCCAGCAGTGCAGCAGATGAATGAGAGGTCTTAAGCAGTCGTTTACAATATCTTCGGTGTGAGATTAGCCACATTACACAGTGATACTTACGAGCGACACCTTTGTCTGAGAGAGCTCATCTTGAAAATACAAATGGGATTCATGCAGTCCCTTGCTTTTCTTCTCTCGCTCTCTCCTCTACAGCTCGTCATTGTGAGACGAATTGAAAGGCTCTCTTCTCATTAAGGCTAGCGTTGAAGTGGGCAGTGTTACGCAACTGAGTTATCTGCCCAGCAGCCTCGGCTTACAGCAGGATGAACCCCTCTTCTCAGAGCCTGTGTCTTCTCTCACTGATCTCAGACCAGGTGTTGTGGCTTAGGCTGACATTCGGCGAGGGGGCCGAATCTGTCCCGAGTCCAGCGTAATCAGAAGGCCCCAGGTTGAGCGCAGACTTGGCCCACGGCCTCACATCATGTTTGAGTTAACAACACAAGCTGAATGGCCTGTTTACAATCTCCACAGCAGGGGCACAAAACCTCACTAAGTCAGTCATTATGGCTGTCAGATGTGAAACAGATGTGCTGAAATGGACAAAATTATGTCATATTTTTGCCCTCTCTCATGTGACCATGATGACTAAAAAGCTATGATCAGGGTGATGTGATTATGCAGAGGGAGACTCGCACTGTGGTGACAGTTGTGCCGTGTCTGTTTTTTCTGCAGGGGCAGATAGGCACATAGCAGGGCCACCGTTCCTTACGTGCATCACAATGCCCTCTACAGGTGTGTTTTGGTGCTATTCTTTTTCCTCATTAAATCTGAGCAAAAAATATACACAGCCTTTGTCTTGATTAAAAATGATGCGTGGCCAGGTTGGCTCAGTGGGTAGAGCAGGCGCACATATACTGAGAGGCTTATGCCTTGACACAGAGGTCCAGGGTTCCACTCCGACCTGTGACGATTTCCTGCATGTCTTCCTCCCTCTCCCCTTTCTCATCTAAGATGTCCTATCGATTAAAAGCGGAAAAGCCCAAAAAATACTCTTAAAAAACAGAAATCCTACAATGATTTACAGCGACAAAAATCATAACTCCCTGAAAGTAAGCAGATTAAGTCCTCAATGCGTATAGTCACATGCAGCTAAATATCACCAAAGGCCACCTGAGTAAAGAGTTCTTTGTAAACATTGTTCCTCCTAAAAAGGAACAATAAAGTGGTCGGCCAGGCTGTGGCAACATTAAAAATGTACACTGTCAAAGGTAAAGGAACAGCCTGCTTACTTTCCCTCAAATATTTATTCACTCTCATGGCTCTTGAAAGCTTCAACGTGGATTGCTTGAAGGGGTAAAATATAGGTGTGTGTGTGTGAGAGAGAGAGAGATACCTGGTCACACCTTTCTATCACTCTTAGCTTCATTCTGTGATGCTGCATCTCACTGAGGGCCTTTGAGTGCACTTTCTGCAAGTGCCCAGGGCCGCCTGTCACAATGGCTACGATGTATACAGTCATATATCCATTAGGATGAGAGAGAAAATGACTCTAAAGACTCTTTGGCATTTTGTGTACAGGCCCAAAGCAATTCCTGCAACATCACCTTCTTTTATATCTGCCTCGTTTGACATGGAGCACTGGTACAAATTGTTTATGTGTTTATGTTCGTCGGGTGTGTCGCGCAGCATTGACTTGATTCATTTATTTGTTTTAATGCATGTCCTGCCTCCCTCTCCTTATGGATGAGAGAGCTCCCATTTGCTAAAACATATGCAATGTTTCAATTATAGTTATAATTTACCTCCTGCACTGAAAGGGGAGTTAGAGTATGAGTGCATGGCGAGATGAGAAGGTTTCAAATGAATGTTTGGTGTATTGCCTCGTGCATGTTTTTCTCTCATGAGCTCATGTTTCACTGACTGTCCCTGTGCGATCACTACAGACAGGCAGACAATGAGCAGACTGAAAGACCAAAATGTGTGTATTTTTGAAGCGTACTCAAGTTTTAATTAAAGCATTGAAATGAACAATAAGAGCATTGTCAAGTTTTTTGTGCATCTTTCGTCCCCTCTGCACATGCTGACATGTTGAGATGTTGCATTTTCGACAGTGAGTCTTTCCCTCTGTCTTTTGGATATTCTTAAATCTCTTATCTTATTAATCTTTAAAAAAAAAGAAGGCTTTTTGCCGCAGGCTGCAGAAGAGGAATTTGTTTTTAGTGGATTCCTGTTCCCAGATGAGCAGAGCTAAATGAGTTTGGAGGCTTCCTGAATGCTCTATAATTGTGATGAGGCTCTGTTCCTCTGAACAATTAAAGATGCAGGAGCCCTGTCTCTTCTGAGATCCATCCCAGATCCCTATCGTTGATTCTACCCAGTGAATCACACAGACATTGTAGCCGGATAATGGCTACCTATCTCTGTCCGCTGCCCAACCACTACTTTAAGAGAAAAGCTCAAGGTCAGCATCATGCCCAAACGCTATGATCAATTTATTATTCGCTGTCAAAGCATTAGTGGGTAGAAACAGAGGACTTGCCAGTCTCCCCAGTGGTCCAACCCCCCTTTCCTCCGCTGCTCCCACTCTCACATAGCAGGCTTTATTTGTCCCCTCAGAACAAAGCGGAGAACAAAGCTGCATAGGCGTCTGGTCTGTAGAGCTGTGTGGCTATGCTAATGTCTTTAGGCTGGTTGGAGTCTTATTGAATGGGAGAGCAGAAGAGGTAAATAAGCGTGTCTGGATGAGAGGTGGGGGCCAGCGGGTGAAAGAGATGAAGTAATAGACTATTCCAAGGGTCAGCCCATGTGAATGCAAATATTTATATAAGTGATTAAAATACCCTCCACACATCCCGCCCACTTCATTTAAATAAGCAACTAAACTGTAAAACGATTCATCTCCTAAAGGCAAGTCTGAAAGAGGAAGCAGGAAGAGGCATTTGTGGGTGGAAAACAGAGCAAACAAATAGTGACGTAAATCTGACTCACTCGTCTTTTGCCTTCACAATGCAAAGATTAGAGCAGCAGGCTCTTTCGGGGATACAGATTTCATCCCTTGCTTTTCTTAGACTTTCATCCTCACAGTGACGAGTCTGTGGAATTTCACACTGTCAGACATTTTCACAAAGGGTCAAAATGGCTAATCCTGCTAGCAATATAGATATATTCTTTCTTTTTTTTACCTCTAAAGATATATGTGAACTTTTAGTTAAAGATGCTTTGATAAAATAGCAAAGCCACTGTTTTTATGTCCAGACGCATAATGAAGTAGTTCTAAATGTTTTTGATCACACCAGGTCTTATTTCTTTGTATGTTTATCACAATAAATACATAATAATCCCTTTTGTGAGTTCATATCAACAATCATTCTTTCAACTAACGGATTTAATGCATCCACTTTATGACGGCTGGGCCTTTCAATCTCACATAGAGCAAGATGTGAGCGCTCTAGATATTAGTTTTATGTTATCCTCGACAACGTTTATCTAATCAAAATTCTCATATCATCAAATCTTGTGATTTCTTCGTATGATAGGCGCAACAAATGGATTCTCAAGTCAGTTTTAAACCGTGACCTGCGGAAATTTGTCACAGAACCAATCAGGTTTGTCTCACTCATCTCCTCATCTGATAACGGTGGGGAATCCTGAGGTGCAGACACTTTAACATGCAGCTGTCTAGATCTGTGTCCTGCTCTAATTGAAATCAGGATGCGATAACATGCTCATTATAGAGGAAGTCTGAAGAGATGGACTCAAGCCAACATCCCTGCCAGGGCTTTGCCTTGATTTAGTGTTGATGTGGCAGGCTTGACCACTTTTTAAAATCATAAATCAATGTCTCCAGCAGTGTAGTATTTCATCTTACAACAACAGACAGAGGAGAAGTTGAGTCAGCGTGCAAGTGTCTCCAGTTGCATCTGAAGCTGATTAGCCTATCGTCATCTAGCAACAACATTATTCCCAGTGTGCTGCTGTTTGGGAGTGGAGCGGTTTGCTTTTTATTTTGATGCCTTAATGAAAGCTTTGTGCTGAGATATAGCCCTGTTAAGCACTATTAACAAGTGGATTGTTACAGTAGATCGCATCCTTAGGCATCCTGTTGTCATCCACTAACTCTGGAACATCAGATTATGGACATTTATCCTAAACAGAAGGAATCATATCACCACTGACCTAATGTTAAAGAGGTCAAAGTTCTTTAATTTTACTGTGTTTAGACTTACACTTTTATTTTCAGTATTATACTTCAGTATAAGTATAATTTGCGTATTGTTGCTGTCGGGCATAAACCTTTTCAGTAACTGAACAAAAAGGTTTGAAAGCATTTTGTTGAGCTATATATAAGCTATAAGCTTAGATACAACAAATGTAACATTGTCAAGAACAGTTTTGAATAATCCAATAGAGATTCTAATTTGCATGTTTATTTCTGATGTCCACCTTTTCTGCTAATCCCATATTCTTCCTTACAACATTGTTATTAAATTGCATTAAGATGCCTAGTTGAAATTCCTTAAGCAATTTTTTACAAGCCTTTTTAGCCAATGCTATGCCATGAAAATAATATGTATAATAATGTGTGAAAGTGTATCATTATATATATATATATATATATATATATATATATATATGTTACAGCACTCAGTGTGTTACACTAAACCACATTAACCTATTCTCCCAATAGTATAATGAAATGCTAATGACTGTAAAGGGAGTGATTGAACAGGCCTCAGGTACCCACATTATGAAATAATGAGTGGGGTCACTCACTGCTGTTTACTCAAACCAGGTTGTCACAGGAAGTATTGATTCCTTCAAGCCTCATCATCAGATATAATTACATAACACTGTGCTAGCAACTCAGTAATAGATGTTAGCTATAAAAAAAAAATCACTGTAAAATATGACTTTATTGAAAAGAATCCAATATAATTGAAACAATTTCTAACAAGAAGTATGACTGTCCCTGAAGTAGTTACAGTATAGTAATGTAAGAATGTATGACGTGCACCAACAACACCAAGACATATTCCTTGTATGTGTAAAAAAACGTACATGGCAATAAAGCCCATTCTGATTCTGGAATATTTAATAATAGTAGTTTTGTTGTACTACAGCACTGGATATGTATTTCAGAAAGAGTTAGATGGACAGTAAGGGAGCTGCATTATGAGCTCAGCTTGGGAAAGTCTTTTGGACTATCTGATGTCAAAAGGAATCACTTCATTTTCTCCATCTAGGCCCTTAGTGGTCATCAGGGAGCATTAGACATGGCGCTTTGAATCCCCCTGACTTTGGTGCGGCTGCAGCTTTGCTTGTCTGTCCACACCTTAAATCAACTCTGTCGATCTCAGCGTGGCTCTGTAAATCAGCTTTGCAGATCGATGACAACAGTTGCATTGTCTTTTTTTCTGTTTGTACATGTATGTTGAGTTTACTCTATATATCTACATATCAGTCAGGTAGCATAGTGGTAATGAGATTTGTCTGTGCAGCAGCTCTATATTAAAACTGTCATAGTATTTACATTATACCATTTGATCAACATAAAAAAGCACTTAATAACAAATATTTAGGACTAGGATCCCCATCAGCTAATGCCATGGCAGTCATCTACCTGGGGTCCAAATCTGACCTACAATACACATTACATAATGATGACACACCTGACCTACAGTACACATTACATGATGATGAAACACCTGACATACAATACACATTACATGATGATGGCACACCTGACATACAATACATAACAAATTACATGATGATGACACACCTAACATAAAGTACATAACACATTATGTCATATGATGACGACACACCTGACCTACAGTACGCATTACATATTGACAACACACCTGGCATACAATAAATAACACATTACATGATGACAACACACCTGACATACAATACATAACACATTACATGATGATGACACAGCTGACCCACAATAAATAACACATTACATGATGACGACACATCTGACATACAATACATAACACATGATGACGACACACCTGACATACAATACATAACATGACATGAAATTACATGATGAACATTAATCACATTAATGCACATAAAATTACATTCATATCCAAGTAAACTCTAAATAAAATAGTCAGCACAATGCTCAAACATACTTTATTATCACACATCAACAAGTATTTCATTAAGCTGATTTACAGTATTGCATTTGAAATGCATTATAAATAAATAATCATTTTTCTGTTGTTCTGTGTCCAGCATATTAATTTTGTCGCTCTGTCATTGTTAATAAAGTAAACATTTTTTTTTGCAGCATCCCTTTTATTTCAAACCCTTTTGTCGTCTCAATACACAATTAGATGTGTCGTCTTGTCTCTGTGACTGTCATAGAAAACCCTTTTTTACATTACTTGTCAAGTCATTCACAGCTGGTGAGTGTGGAACTAGCTAAGATCATTTCCACTCGTTAATGTGCCGCAATGACAAGCTTGTTACTTTGTTTCCCATTATTATTCACTCCCCTATAGTGTGTGGTGAATATGAGGCTGATTAAGTTGGACAAATGGAGTACAATATGTTGACAGCAGCACCGCTCTGTCATTGCACAGCGCAAGTGAGGCCGTTCCCTACTCACCTTCCCTGCTGAGTTTTCATCACACAGTGGAGACCACTTCTAAACACTGCCTTCTACCTGTGTTGGCATTTATAATGAGGAGTGTAATTTAATAATGAAAGGTATTTATGTTTAAACAAACATTTACCTAACCCCCAGACTGATTTAAAAAGAGCTTGAGGAATAAGGAGAGATACAGAGCGCACAACCTGTATGAAAGAGATCAAGCATGATGAAAGAAATGAAAATGAAACTTTACGGACCATACTGGTGGTTTTTCGTGTTTTAGTCGTACTACAAATAACAGATACTTTACATCCCAGGTCATAATTTTGCAACCATGCTACCATTTCAGTCACCCACTGGTTTCCATACATTTCCTCAGTATGAAAATAAATCAGTATAATAAAGATGTAACTTTGACCATTATACAGTAAATGCAGACTTGATGTATACTGCTAATTGATTTTCTTACAGAATAGAATAGAAACCATTGTCTGTCTGTATCGGTAGAACTGTATTTCCAAAAATCTTTAACACAACAAAATATGTGTGAAAATGGTCAGCAAAAATGTAAAGTATACTTAATTTGCTGTTAAATCTGAAGCTTGTTAATGCAGTGTTATGGTCGTGTAACTTAATTTACCTCTTACAGTATCTAAGTAATTGTTTATCTGTTATTTATCAGTAACACATAAATACAGTTGCAGATTTGAGACTGTAAACGGTAATGGCAAGGGATTAACCTGACAGCAGCCTTGCATAGTATGAATTGGTCAAAGGCAGTCAGAACATTGTATGTGGATGTACTATATAAAAGGGATAATGTGTACTGTACTGTTTCTGCCTTGCATGGTGGCTATTGGCATTGTCTGCTCACAGTGGAGCTATGGGGCTCTCATTGCCGGTAGCACTGCTATAATCCTTCATTTGAAGTGGATCTGTTCGGGGGACTGGAGACAAAGCATTCTGTAGAGGGTATCAAGTGTCCGCCACCAAAGCCCAGCTCCCTAGGCTGCCCTCCAGGGGGGTTTCCTGTGAGCTGCAGAGAAATCAAGGTGAGGGTACAACTCGGTCTGTGGGATTTGAACCTGGCTTCTGTAAGGAGTCCCGCCATTGGTCAAGACAGGATGAGCTCACACGCCGCCACTAGTTTGGTTTGTGTCTTACAAGGTCGATCCAGTGACATCTGACGTGGTTTGTTGCATTTTTTCCCCCAGCAATGCTCCACTGACCTACTTCCTTTTAATCCCTCAATGTGACTTTAATTGACTAGAGGGAGGGCCGTGGAGGAGAGAGGGGTGTGTCTGTGTGTTCTAGGAGGGGGGTAAGCGGGTGCAGGAAAGGAGGAGGAATGTGGTTGTTGAGTGAAGATAGGGAACACAGGAGCAACCAAGAGAAAGGGAGATTTGAGAGCTTGAGTGATTTCCTGCTGTCACTGCTGTGTTCAGGCCACAAATTAATTTGATTCTGTTATGTAACTGCAATCATCATCCTCTCTAATCACATCAGTGGCTTTGTGAGACACCCAAAATAGAGGGATTGTGGGCTGGACAGGAGGCGGGGCACACTGAAGGGTCTGTGTTGCCGAGGGCCGAAAAAAGTAAATGGACTGCAGCCCAGCAGCAAGCGTCTGAAAAAGACAGATGTTGCAAATGAAAGGGGGGCAACTAACTTGACTACACAAAAACAGAATAGGATGCTGTCTTACAGAAACAAATTGAATGTATTTACATTTCATTCAGACATATGGCATTCGGTTACAGTTACTTAATCCTGAGCAATGCTGTACATTGAATCACAGATGTTTTCTTTTGTGACAATTGCATTACTTTAAGGACAAGTTTAAGGAAATACACTTTGTCTTGATATGCTGTCTTGCCGAGAGTTAGTTAAGAGGATCTAGCCTATGTAGTCTATATATATATATATATATATATATATATATATATATATATATATATATATATATATATATATATATATATTCTAAGTATAAGGTCAGTAGGAAATTAGCTTAGTGTAGCATAAATACTGGAAATGGTTGGGGAAACACTGTAAAAACACTAAAGTGCAAAATGAGACGTTATTTCCCTCTGCTTTTAGTCTTAATGTCTGTTTTCTAAGTTACCTGTATGGTCTCATTAGATTCTTTCTCCACAATGTCCAGTAATCATGAGATTTACTGTAACAACAGCGGGGTTACCCAATCTCAATAAACCTTTTTTCATGGCAGACATTGGACTTTTCATAGCAGGAAATGCTGCCAACATTAATGTTATTAATTGCTCCTCATTTCCTGCTGTATCATGTCTAAATATCTTCAGCGGTATACAGTAAATACCTATTTACATAGTGAATATTTATAATATATAATATATATAAAGAAATATGTAATATAGATGAATTGATCAGATTGTAGTGTTTCTTCATCTCCTTATCTCATTCTATTAGATATTTACATGAAGTATATCACAGTTAGGTATTTGTCCCCAGACCTGACTCAGGGACCTAAAACGTAGTAGGGCTGTTTCATTTTTCTTCAGACTAAATCCATCAGAATAATGAGGTTATAATCACATAAATTCTACACATAGTACATTTAAGTATTGATGATTGATTGGTATGATGATTACCTCAAATTGAGAACTGTATTAAAAATGTTCCTGCCTCCTTTAGTGCACACATTTGTATTTGCATCTGTCTGTTGGTAAAATTCAGTGCATGACAATTATTACAGTGAATAACCTGCAGGAGAGATTCCCAGTCTTAAAAATATTTCTGGAACACTGAAATGAAAAACACTTTTCAGCAACCAACAAGTACAAAGTGCACATTTTTGAATGCACAATTTGTTTAAATAATTTTTCAGTGTCTTACCTAAGACATTATATTATACTGCCATAGTAGAAAAATCGGCAGGTTGTAAGCAAGATGTATCAAGTCAGACCCTGCTTTGCTGGAGAGAACAAGAAGCACTGAGCCATGACTTTGTATTATCAAAGAAATATGTCTTGGCCGGCATTAGATGGGCTCATGATAGACTGCTGTTTCTTCATTTTCCGGAGTGCACAGACGCCAACCAACATGACTGCTTTTGTCAGTTGAAAGTAGAGTGATGCACATTGTCTTTTAGCGGGCTGACCGTTACTCTTGGGCCCCAAGTTGTTCCAGATGGGTCAAAGGTTAACTGATTTGGTGAGGGTTGTCTCCGGGGTCTGATTGGGAAGTTGACGGCCCTGTGAGTGTCCTCTGTAAAGTGCAGTCCTGTGTCACATACTGACACACTCATGTTTGCCTTGAGTACCTTTGGGTCCTCTCTTTGCCGTGTCTTGAAAAAAATAAAAATAAAAAAAACCTGCTGTCTGTGAAAAAACTCTCACCATGTCTAGTCCTTTGTTCTCAACCTGTACTGGATGAATACAGTCGTGGTGAAAATACAAGCGGGATGCTGCATCAACAGAGGTGTCTTGCTTCCTGTATCTATTGATTCTTTGTGATTGTAGCCTGTTTTTTTTTTGTTTTTTTTTATTTAGTCACCAAATCACACAGGAACCTAGATGACAGACTTCATCTAGGCTCAGGATACAGACGACCATGCTTTGTACCTTGTTAGTACACAGTTATGTGACAAATGCACACGGTCCACATGGCTTTTGCTTTGCATCAGAACTGCCTGTTTGTGTGTCATGTGTTTGTTGTTGTAGAGGGGTAGGAGGCTTGCGGTGTGCCTTCTCCCCTCCAGCTGAAACCTGTCAGTCCCCCTGGGGAGCTGGGCCCAGGTTTACAGGACAGCTGAGGCAGCCCTGACAACCCAGCTCATCTCGTTTGGAGCAAGGCATGCCGCTTTGCCGCTTGCTGCCTGGACAGGATTTGTTCCCTTCCTGCCACTTTACATCCACAAGCTCTACATTTAATTAGAATCACTTGTCATGTCTCGTATATCACCTGGGCCTCTTGGTGTCAGCTGTCAGCCAAAGAAATGCGATAGTTATTCATTGCTCTGCGGAAGTGTAACAGCAAGGTCACAGGACAGAATGCACCTTGAGCTAACTGTACTTAATGTTCATGTGTGGCTGCACAGCGTGTGTGGTGTCCCACAGAACACGTTTCTCAAATAAAGCTCTTATTTTGCATCCTCCACAAATGAGACTATTAGATGTATTTATTATGTTACAGTATAAGCCACATACCAAATTGATGGAGTCCAGCTAGCAAGAGCAAAGCTAATAGTAGTTGATGGGTGGGCACTGCAGGGTTGAGTGGACTTTTAGAGGCTATTAGTGGCCTTGGTGGGTATTGGCTTGTGGTGCGGCTTGTACTATTTGAGATTCATTTCTGTAGAGCTGGATAAAGCACACAAAGCACATAGGTAACCAGGCAACCATGTGGCTCAAGGGGCATGCAAACTTTGCTTACATGGGACCCTGCACCAAGATAATGCATACATGATGGATGTAATAACCTCTGCCCTGTGTTCTGTGTGGCACTTGCATTTTTAACTACTCACCAGAGATCGCTGCTCGTTGGACACTCACCTGCCTCTGTCTGGTGTCTATGCAGGCAGCGCCATGTACCATGTTTGTTTTTGCTTTGATAATGTTGTCCCTGTCACTTTAAATGGCACCGCTTCCCCCCACCCCAGTCCCTCTCTCGTTCTCTGTCTCTGTCTGTCTCACTCTCTCCCCCTGCTTTAACAGCCTGGTTATATAACTCCCTTTTCTCTCTCAGACATCCCAGAGCTCTTGAAGTCAGCTGACAGCACCCAAATGTCTGCTGGTAAACACACTGCTTTCTGTCTTTTCTCTCCCCTGATTTTTTTCTTCTTCCACTTCCTCTTCACCCCACCTACTCCCTACTCCTCAACGATTAGGGATTGATTCTCTCCTCTGTCCCTCTGCCTCCTCTTCCATTGGTTGGGCTCCATATCCCCAGGCCAGTTTCCACATATTAGCACCCGAGGCCATGGGAGGCGGGCAGATACGCATTGCCTGCCATGGCCCATGGATCCTGCAAGCCAGTGAAAAATGAGCTTTGGAGAGGCAATAAATTGCATCCAATTTAGAGATGAAGGCAGAAATAAATTTCTCTTTTCTGAAGTCTGAAGAAAGGGGAAAAAGACCCTAGATAATTTCTGTTCCATCTATTTTATGTGAAAATTTCTTTGAAATATCAAATTTGTGTGTTTTGTGAATTCATAAAATAATTATATGTGTGCACTTTAGACTGCCTTTTTATGTTTCAGCAGGTTATGAAAATAATCATTCTCGTCTTTGCTGACGTGTTTTGCATCGCGCTTAAAATGCACTGGAGTCAGAGGAAAAAAATAATCAGACATGATGTGGCACACACACACACACACACACCCTCCGTCCCTCCCTCCCTCCCTCTCCATTTCTCATCATTGCATTATCCTAAATGAACTGTCCAATAGGCTTAGGCTCTCTCAGCTCAGTGCTGCATAACTCTGGGAGAATGAGAGTGTGTGAGGTAGTCTCGGAAATGATGAAAGGAAGTGTCAAGTAATGACCACCAGACATGGGGGACTCGAGTCACATGACTTGACTCGAGTTAGACTCGAGTCGCAAATTTTAGGACTTGAGACTTGCTTGATAAACATTCATAAAAGACTCGACTTGACTTTGACTTGACATTCATGACTTGAGACTTGACTTAGACTTGAGTCAAATGACTTGAAATGACTTGATTTTCTGTTTAATAAATATATATTTTCCCCCTCTGATATTGAGGAGGAGTTAACGTTACAATTTTAGTGCTGTTGCATGCGCGGCGCCCGTTGTTATGGTGACGCGCCACACGGCGGCAGACCTGCAGTAAACGAGACGGGCTACGGCTGTTACTTAACGTCATGGATTCTTCTGCACCGAAAATAATAAAGTTCGGCTATAAGGATTACACATCTGACCAGGGCAAAGAAGAAACGAACGGCAGTTTGCAAGGTCTGCAGTACAAACAAATCCGACGTCAACCACCACCGCGGCGAATTTCATCAGACACTTCAAATCGGGAGAGATTCAGGTTCAAGTCCCCATATTCAGCTGATCCACTATTTGGACGCTTGTGATGAACAGAACTCCCTTCAGTTTTGGGCCATGAATAAGCACACCCTCCCCTCTTTGTTCAAGGTGGCGGTAAGAGCGAATACAGCTAGGCACACTGTATAGGCCTACATACACACAACAAACTGCTCTCTCTCTCTCTCTCTCTCTCTCACACACACACATGCAGACACACACGCAGTTGTGCAGATGAAGTATGTGAATGAAGCTAGGCACACATACACACACACACACACACACACACTGCACTCACACACACCACATGCACACATTCACTCACCAATATTAATAACTTTTCATTCACTCTCTCAAACACGCACACATTCACTCACAAATACACTGACAAATATTAACATATAGCCTACTATTCAATCTCTCCAGATTATGCAAAGGTGGTGGGATTCAGCTACTCTTAAAGAATATGTTTTTTTTAGGTTAAATGTGTTTCTGTCCCATAAAAGTGAGGCATGTTTGAAGAATATTATTTGACTTAGAAACCATTATAGCCTACTTGAATTGTTTGAATGAATTTCATGATTTGATGTCATGTTTGAGGCATATTGATATTTTTGTTGGCCTAATATCAGTTTTAGGCTGTGCTTTTTTAAATCTGTATACATTTAAACTGTTCAGATATATGTGGCTTGGACGCAATGTCTTTTGAATATTGAGTAGGAAAAAATGCAAATAAAGCTCCAGCAGTTATAACCACTGTCTTTAGCTTGTTTAAAAATGGAAACTTTTGTATGACTTGACTTGACTTGCTTGACCAAAGCTATGACTTGACTTGACTTGCTTGATTGTCACACAAAATGACTTGGACTTGCTTGAGACTTGAAGGTTAAGACTTGAGACTTGCTTGTGACTTGCCCATGTGTGACTTACTCCCATCTCTGATGACCACATCTACTTTCTACCTCTCCTGTTCGCCAAATGGTTTCAGAAGCCTCCGTCACTCCTTCATGGCACCCCTTTAAATGACTCCTGAAGTAATGAAGAACTTAGCAAAAACACTTTGGTCTGTAAAGCTTGCATCAACAGTATAAGCCAATGGAGGGCCCAACACTCATTTTCCCTGTGGTGATGTGCAAGCCTCCTATTAGTCTCTGAAGCCCAAACTCCAGGCTGAGACGTTTTCTTTGTGTTCAGGTAGAGTGTTGTGTGCCAGTGCTTTCCTGTGTATTACCCAGCCTGCCAAAAAAACAGTGGAAGAGACATGAGGGGGATACACTCTGGAGAATTGCATCCCATTCTGTTTTTCTTTTCTGTTTTCTTTCCTCCAAGAGATGTTTCTTCTCAGTTAAAAGGCTATGTGTCTCAACACCATTTCAATGTGCTGACACCCCAACTGTGAGGTGTTGAAATTGGCACAAAAAAAACATTGTCAGCGCAAGGTGTTGTGGTACCAGTGAACTCCAAAAGTTCAACATGAAAGGGGCGATTTTGTGTATGTTAGAGTGTATTTACTGACAACATCGCCATGCTGTTACTCATCACTTACTTTACCCTAGGAGATGAATAATGTGCAAATGGGCAAACATTCTTTGTTTGCTGTACACTCTGGCAGTATTTACTTTGGATCACATAGTAATGTTTTGTTTTGCAGCCAAATAAGCACAAATGGATTTACAGTGCTAAGCTTTAGATTGTTTGTTCCCCGTGTTAGATTGTATGATTTTCGCTCTCTGTATCTGTGATCATTAATGGAATACATGCTATGATTGAAATGGAACTATAATGATATATAAAAAATTGCAATAGCAAACAGCTTTATCTGAAGTTAACACAGCATGTATTTTAAGTTGCGTTATGTCAACAGTTTTGCTGTCTTGGGGCTGATGCTGCAATGTACCACATGCTTGTGCTGTTCATCTAAGCAGGCAGTTAGCTAAGCTCAGCTGATTAATAAATAACCATGC
Organism: Gymnocephalus cernua; assembly: GCA_023631565.1. NCBI lineage: Eukaryota > Metazoa > Chordata > Actinopteri > Perciformes > Percidae > Gymnocephalus > Gymnocephalus cernua. The sequence continues at coordinate 26,067,765 of CM042431.1, read as the reverse complement.
CAAGGTCTTGGATCAGTGCACCTCTAATGTGCTCAGACTCTCTGCCTTGTTCCTGTTGTGTCTATATTCCGCTTGGCTTCGTAAACGCAAAGGAGGGGTGGGGTCTTTCCGCTGTCTATCAGCATGTCGTAGGGGCGTCTCAGCATGTAGTCATCAAAGCCTGCTGTGGCAAGAGCTCCCCTCATACTGCTGTGTTTGTCTCTCCACATGGCCAAACGCAATTGGACGTAACCCCCCCCGTAGCTCAGCCTCCCCCACCGAACCAACCCCCCCTGCTGTCCTCCCCTCCCTTTGCTTGTGTAAATTATGTAAGTGAAGGGGAAGCAGCGGTGGTGAGGCATACAGTAGTGGCATTTCACTAACCAGGAGCAGCACATGTGAGCGCACTAGCCCGCCTGTCATGCCGTAGCATGGTCTGCCTGCTGCATCAGCTACACCAAATGCATTTCTAACTAGGGTTTCCAGACATGGTGACATGGTGAAGACATGGGGTTAGTGGGTTCACCTCACTGACTGTTCTCTAGTTAAGGGCTGACATCTTTAAATGTGCTGTCTGTGTATTGTGTAGCCATGCAGGGGAATTCTCTCTCTCTCTCTCTCTCTCTCTCTCTCCACAGCTCAGACGAAGCTCTGGCTCTGTGTTCAGCCCCTCTCATAAAATAACAATAGAGTGGCACTTTAAAACGCAGACCTCCCAGAAGATGATTGATTGATGGATTTTTATACTAAAGCTTTCTCTGTGCTTTTTGTATTTGTTATGGGTTATTTGATATTCAATTTTTTTAATATCCTACAACAGATTTAGTGTATGAAGGAGCCGATGCCTTAGTGTTAAATATCTGTTCTTACTGTTCTTTTTTCACTGTCCTCTAAATATCCTTCTTGTTCTTCAAAGCTGGTATTTTGGGCAAAGAACATCCCGTATGTAACTGTGTTGAGCATACACGGCATACTCTATCTCTGTATTTCTCTCTCTCTCTCTCTCTCTTTCTCTCTCTCTCTCTCTCTCTCTCTCTCTCTCACACACTTCCTTTTTTAATGTTAGTTTTGAAAATGCAATACGTCATCTTGGGCATTTTCAGACATCTAATCAATTAATTAAGAAAAAAAATAATTATTAATCAATGAAAACGATTGTTAGTTGCAGCCCCACTGAATACATCAGAACACAAATCATATTATTATTTACACTCAATAATATGTAGCTCATCTCCTCTTGCTCTCTGTTGGCAGGACCTCTAACTGTGATATGCCACAACAGGTGCCTCTCACCTTTCAGATGCAGTTGCCACGAAACAACAGGTTCTCTTACCTCTGTAGTCTGACCTGATGTACTCTTAATTCTGCTTCAGCTGCCTAATGGTCAGTGTTAACAGTTGCTCTGTTGTTGCTTTGTAGATTGAATAGGAGGTAAGTGCCATCTCTGTCTTTCTGATCATCCACACGCTCTGTGAATTGCTATAAGTGTGTCCCATCTGCCAGGCAGAAATCAATAGGCGCTCTTCACGCAGCAGTGAGTTTGTCTGGCTTCTGAGGAATAATTAAAGAGCCAGCTTGCTTCACACAACCATGATGACTAATGCTGTTTAAGGAATGCCTCTCTTACAGAAATCAATAGTTCTTATTTCTCTCTCCTCCCTTCTCTCTTTCACACTCTCTCTCTCCTTCTCCTCTCTCTTGCTCTTTCTGCGTGTGTGTGTTGTGTGTGTTTATCAAGGCAGACAAAGTTCTCCTTTGTGCTTGTAGGTCAGTGTGTCACTGTGCCATGGCCATGATGCTTACGCATTTTGACAACCTCTGAGTGGAGGGGAAAAAAAGTAACTCTCTTTCCCCCAAAAGCAAGACAGATTCAGTTGTTATGGATATGATAACAATCTGTCTCTCTTTCTGTCTGTGGCCCTTATTAACATCAGGGGTCAGGCCAGAAACAAAAGAGCATGCTTCTGTTTAGGCTGCTTGTTCGACTCTTCACCCCCCGACAACAGAGAGGCAGAATACATATGTTTGAAATAATGCCTGGTTATGAGTGAGTGCCATGCACACCTTTCCACCATATTAGGTTTTCATAATTGAATAAAACATGGAAGTGCTCTGAACATCTCCTCAGACGGAAATGGCAGTCACTAAAGCATAGAAGCCAACTCAATAAAGAATTGCAAATGAATAAGTGATGAGAAGCAAACGAAGTGTGGTATATGAGAACAAGGGGGTGATTTACTCTAAGACAATATTTGAAACAGCAGGTGAATGAAGGCCAATAATTACATTGTAAAAGCTGGTTTTGAAGTGGTCGGCCTTGTATGAATAACTGCTGGGCCTGATATTTTAAATCGTCCGTTTTTTGAACTAGACAGAATATTGACTCAAATCATATGCAAACGTGATCAGAGAAACATTGTCTACCATATTTTCAGTTACACACACACACACACACACACGCACACGCACGCATGCACACACACACGCACACACACACACACACACACACACAAAGAGGGAGACTGAGAAAAGCTGGGAAAGGAGGTACACTGTGAAATATCCCGAAGGTCCTTGGCAGCATTAGAGAAAGGCCTGGGAGGTTAGGAAACATCAAATCAATGCATTGTAATGTGAATTGACTGCTGACTTTGATCATCTGCCTTGGGAGTGCTTTAGCATTGAGTGCTGTCACACTGGCTGGGTTAAGCAAATATGGCATGGGCTGAAATGGAGAGAGATGGGGAGGAAGAGACAGGTTAGAATGGGAGTGAGAAAAAGGGATATGTGATGCCTGGCTATCATCAGAGAGTAATGGGCACATTAAAATGCAATGTCCGCTTGGTAAATGGCATACTGTAGATGTTATGCATAGTTAAATTGATTCATAATTGCAGATGGTGTATATATATATATATATATATATATATATATATATATATATATATATATATATATATATAATTAGATAATGACATGAGTAGAGGTGATTCTTAATTGAATAATCAGACATGTAGTGTTGTGTGCAAGTGTATTTCTTTTAAACTGTAGTGGTTAGAAAAATGATTTTTAGCTCAGACCCAACTGAGCCAGTATTGGTTTGCTAGGAAGACAGCTGATACCCTGTACGCAAGTCAACTCCCTCCAAAATGATGGGTCAGCCCTGCTTAGTGTCAGAAGCTGCTGATATCCTAGCTCTGAAAGTGGAAATGCTCTTAAGCCTTTCTCCTATAATGGAGTGGCCAGTCTAATCTTGCCCTCTCTGAGTGAGAGCAGGTAAGGAAGAGAGTTTTTACCACAACACTCTGACCCTTGCTGTGGCCCTACACTGCCCAGATTACAGTGCAGTGCAAGAGTGGTATTCTCGTTCGTTTGCCACTGTCCTCAGGAGGATGTCCCTCTTACATAAGGCACACAGTGGGAGGTTTTGGGATCTGAAAGCCTTGTTAATGCTTCTGTTGTTATATTTTAGATTTGAATCTGCAACTGATTTAAGGGAAATGGTTAAAAGTAGCTGTTTATCTCATCAATAGATTCAGTGTAAATGTTTGTCCTCTTAAAACATAGGCAAACTGAGAAAGATGGACAGAGAGCTCTGTTTGACAGAAAAACTGCAATTATGTCACTGTGACAAATTAAAAATGAGGAAGGGTAGATGCCATACAGGATGAGAGCGATTCCTTGAGTCAAGCTGCAAAGAGCAGCAAAGAGAAGCCCAACACCTCTTGTCACTGTATGAAAAGAATAGCAAGACGACCCGTAGGTATTGGGCTGCTAGGTGCATCTCCTAACAAGCTGACTGTTCAAAGGCTTTTTAGTGCTCTAGAGAACATGAAAGGCATGTTTAAAAATTTAAAAGCCCGATCTGTTCCAGTGCTATGGAGCGGCAGAGAGAAGCAGATTTTTACGTCGCCATAATTCCCTAGTTGCTTGCTTTGTAAATTAATTAAGATGTTTATGACAGCTGCTTGCACCTAATGGAATGCTTATAGACTATGCTATTAATTATTACTGCTGGCCACGGCTGCAAGCTTTCACATTGCTGAGAATGTATGGCTGTGGCTGCAGTATAGACAAGCTCTCAGCCTCAACCTCAGACCCCTCTTGACTGTGTGATTGCATTGAGTCAGTGGGCTGTCTGTGCATATGTTGTGGATGTCTGTAATGCATATTGGGCCATTTGTGTATCCTGTATGCTTTTCATACCGTTGTCTGGCTGTCAACATCACAATGTTGATAGTTGCATAAAAGATAATGTAATGTAGATTAAACATTTTTTTATTAAAATGAGCGGTATGCCACAAAGCCTTCCTGAACACCACGGGGAAGGTTAGAACTGCTTTTGTTATAGGCCAGCATTGAGTTTGCTGATGCTGACTGGATATATCCCTCGTGTAAAGTGCATAATTCCTGCCCTCTGTCTGTCCTCTCTGTAACCTGGCTTGGCTGTAGAATGTTTTATCTTGCTGTGCCTCCTGGACAAATGCCCTGTTTTTTTATCATGTAACATTACGAGTGAATATTAGGATTGTCATCTTCCTACTTGATAAAATACTAGCCCTTCCTGTTACCTTGTCCAGTTGTTAGTGTAGGGCAATTGTACTGTGAACTGTAAGTGACCTCATGAGCCTGGAGGAAGTTCATTGGTTTGCTCCCCCAGAAGAATAACCCCATCGGCAGCAGGAAGCTTTGTAGCAGCAAGATACAGTAGGCAGAGTTTACCATTCTGAGGTACTTTAATGTTTCAATTGTATATTACTTTATACTCATTAAGGGTGCTCCGATCAGGATTTTTGAGGCCGATCACCGATCACCGATTGCTGGAAGACGTATCGGCCGATACCGATCACCGATCATCGATCACCGATCACTTTTATGAACTGAAAATTACGCCATTACGTAACAGTCACACATGTTTAGAGAATGTATCAGTAACTGTTTGGCTTTCTGTCCTAGCTCAAAATCTAAAAAATGTCCTTTCAAGGTTCAAGGTTCAAGGAGTCTTTATTATCCCCGAGGGGCAATTCGTTGTGCAGCAATAGAATGCAACATAAACAACACATAGACTATACAGAAAACAAACCCCATCAATAATAGACAAAATAAATACAAACTACACAGACATACACATCTCGCAATGACTTATTTACAAAGCCTATAGCAGCAGGAACAAAAGAGTTTTTATGTCTGTTTGTCCTGCATTTTGGCAGACAGAATCTGCGGCCAGACGGTAACATCTTGTCGCTGTTCAGAGGGGGGGTTATATCAGCCAGGACTGACTGGGCTTTCTTCAGAGTCCTTATCTCATATAGAGAGTTTAAGTCAATCAGGGAGTTTTGGGAAATTTTGCCACACACTTTAGTTATGTATTGGAGCCTATTTTTTTTTTTTTTTCAATCACTGCACATTTCTTCAGCACACACAGACACACACAGTCAGTCACACCGACACACACACACACACACACACACCGACACCGACACACACACACACACACACACACACACACACACACACACACACACACACACACACACACACACACACACACACACACACACACACGGCGAAACAGCTGTTTGAGCGGCGAACACACAGACACACACAGTCAGTCACACCGACACACACACACACACACACACCGCCACCGACACACACACACGCACACACACACACACACACACACACACACACACACACGGGGAAACAGCTGTTTGAGCGGCGCCGGAGCTGCTAGCTACACGACTCCGCTCTGCCTTAGCGTTAGCTAACTTTGAAAACTCCTCATCCTCCTTTCTGTGACTAACCTTCAAATGTCTGATGAGGTTGGTGGTGTTGAAATGTCTTTGGAGATTTCCGCCTCGTGGTATTTCCTCGGTACACACGTTGCTAATCGCTAGTGTATTGTCTTTTTCCCAGATAGCAATGAGTCGGCGGACCACCAGCGGTGCTCCGGAGGCAGTAGAAGCGTCAGAATGGCGTAATCACAAACACGTTTGCCGGAGCACCACCGGTGGCAGACGCTTTTAAAAGCGGTAGCCGTCTTCCTACCGCCTTCGTTCCGCGGCCGCGGGCCAACTGCTGTTCTGCCACCGTTCAGACACCTTGTAGAACTGCCAGACCGCTGAATGTAGGGACGCCGCCATTTTGAAAATGTTCTCAGGAGTAGTGCGCTCCTAATACATCCGTGGTAGTGCGTCATCTGATCGGCCTATCTGATCGGCCTTTATGGAGACCACCGATCAAACTATTTAAAGCCATTATCGGCCGATACCGATCGGTGGCCGATCGATCGGAGCACCCTTAATACTCATACTCCGCATCAATTCAGAGGGAAATTAAACAATGAATCTAGAATTAAATTACCCCACCCAGCAGTATTTAGGATAGCCTACTTTAAATTTGCTGCATTAAAATGTAAAAATATTTATTTACATTTTAATGCAATACCATGTGGTATTGCAACTTTTACCAACATTTACAATCTCGAGATCTCCGTTTAGTTCTCTTTGGCGCCACCTATGGCAATAAGCGGTATTTGCAGGTGTGTTTTTAGATCTCATTTTCACTTGTTTTTTTAAAGTTTCATCGTCTGTAGTTATCGCTCTTTTGTTTCTTTGTTCGGCCATATTGACCATTTACTCGCAACGCTAGCAGAGAAAGGAAAAAACAACCACTGCTGGGTGATGGAAAACATGTCACTAACTTTGTCGCCGCTTTGTACACTAATCTTGAATTTTTCATGTGAAATTTGTAGTAACCTACAAATAATTAAAATAGAAGAAAAAACAATCACTCTGGATGAACTGGTCACAATCACTAAACAAATGCAACCTGTGAGGAGGGGTTGCAAGCAGACATTGCATTGTTTCTATGATGTCACAAGCCAAAAAGCTTGGGAACCACTGCTATATATATATTATATTCAAAATAAAGAACAGTGTTTATCAGCTTTCTAGTTACAGTGTTGGTGGAAATAATCTTACACAGACTAAGCATCCAGACAGGGTGCATTGTGGCATCATGTTAACCAAGAGTCAATGGGACAAATAAATAACGTAACACAGCTCACTTTGTTGGTTACACCTTGTGAGATAGGTTTGTACCCCTCAATCCACGCGGAAGTGAGGCATCATGTCTTCGCTCTGCAGAGCTAAATTCAGCGTTATCGTCCGATTACATTTACATAGAGAATGCAGCGGGGAGAAAGAAGGCATCAAACTAAATCCAACTCATGCACCACATAAGGCAATGTGTGAAATATGTATTCAGTCTTTCATCAACCTCTTTATCTGCTATGCATGTGTTATCCTTGTGTGTAAAGTCCTCTGTTGTGTTAGCTTTGAAAAAGGAGAGGGAAACTGTGATCTGTGTTCTATTAATCATAGTCCAGCTCCATGGCTGTCCCGTTATCACACGTGTGTAATTACAGGGTATTTGTGCTTTAAGCATGGCTCTGTTGCTTGGAAATGGAAAAGTGTCTCCACTGATGAACTCCCTGCTAATAGGACTACCTTTGATCTGCATGGAGCATGGAGGGCTTACAGAACTCGCAGGTTTTAATTATGAAATACATGAAAAATAGATGCTGCACTAAGTGCCGACCATGACTGCAGTGAATCACAGTGGCAGCGTGCTCGCTAGTTTGCCTCTGCTTTTCCTTCCTTTATGTCTTCCAGTGCTCCAAAATACTGCCTCTCGAACTCAGTTCGTTACTGCCGAGGAGCCAAAAAGACAAGTCCATGATATTAATTAGTGGATTGACAGACATGTAATTCATCTCAGAGGAAGTTTTCATTACATGGGAGGCTTCAGAGGGGCAGTTTGGCTTATTGGCAAGTGCTAAGACCAGACCTAATGGGGCTGCAGTTCCCTCCCTTTTGAGCAATTACAGCCAAGTCCTTATCAGCAGAGCCACGAGTCCACTGTTGTGGGACCTTGACTTCCAATACACTTGCACACAGTGATCCTTCCCCATAGACCCTTGTTCATTAGACAAGTGCCTTCTGTACTGTACTTTACTGGATGAGAATTGAGACTGAATGAGTGATGGTAATATAGGGTTCCAATATATTTCTGAGTCAGCCTTTATAGAGCCGACATTAGCTAACATTAGTTTGTCATCAAAGCTTTAGTCCCCCCAACCCCCCCCCCCCCCCCCCCCCCCCCCCACAACACTTCTGATAAAATGACATATACCTTTTTGGCAAAAGCTGCCTACCACTGTGGTTTCCTGAAGTAGATGGCCTTTTGCAAACATAGACACAGAAGACCGACACGAACAATAAGTGAAGATGAGTAATTTCAAGCAAACGAGCAAAAGATTCTCTGTATTTAACTGCAGTCTGCTGCGTAGTGTGAATATTCAAGCAATTCTGAATAGGTTAGCCCAAAGGGGCTCATCTCTATTGGCCGATTGTAATACTCTTACAACCTATTATTGTGCATAACTGGAGTGTGTGCCTCAGGAGCTGTAGGTAATTGTATTCCCCCTTTAGATTTCAACCTGTGTAGGGCTAATGTAATATATTGTAATGTGAGCAGAAATTCACAAGTGTTGTCTCTGGGGAACGATACTGTTGACTACTAGAGAGGCAGAACAATCTCTATATTGTAATAATGGGAATTTTATTTTTCTGTATACATTTTGTAAATAAGAAAATACAGAAATTATTGGTTTATGTAATTACACCGCTTAAAATTAAATGGTCCTCTGACAACGTGTCCATTTCGCATCTGTAGTTAAATCCTTTATATGTAAGTGTGTAAACGCACCCAGTCGTGGCCTATTCAGACTGCTGTTCCGTGTATCTCAATAACTGTAAAGTAAGCCAGGGTGGTCTGCTGAATGTGGTTTGTCTTTATTTATGGTGTGGGCTGAAAGGCTATTGGGTTTCATGTGTGGTTGAGGCTGGATCACTGGGAGATTACCGCTGGGCTGGGAACCGCGAGCGCAGAGAGTACACAGAGGCGTGCCTGTGCCCCTGGAGCCGTCCTGCATCCGTCAGGCCCCCAGGACCAGCTCACACTGAGAGGAGAATTACTGTGTAGTACAGCTAGAGCCAGGCTCAGAGTGGACAACATCAGAGCAGCATTAACCCTAACATTTGGGCTTTTCACTTGTAGTACTGTACTGAATTCCATAACAAAAAAACTGAATGGAATGCCTCAGTGGTTTTTGATTGAGCGGTTCATTTTTTAATTTGTAGGTGTTCCTGACTTTTTCTTCCTTTGCCATAGCTGACCTTCGCTGGTCCTCTGAGCATGTTCTAGATAAATACTGAGCACAGTGAGAGCGCAATGATAAATATTAGTACGACAGTGAGATGAACCATACTCCTCAGATAGTCATTAACAATGTGGCTGTTGGCGTCATATTAGTGCCTTGGACGTTGCACAACAGAGTCGTTTTTTCCGATCTTGTCATTTTTTTAAGCGCTCAGCTAAGTGAACCAGCGCAGCAGTGTGTTACCAATAACAATAGCACTTATCGTAGCGTTCCCTGCGGTACAATTAAAATTCCGTCAGAGTCTTCAATCTGCCTCCCAGCCATGCCTGCTGTTTCTCAGCCCTCCTGGGCCACGTCAATTCCTCTGCTGCAATGTATAATTCACGAGCCACCAAACAGCACTGAGGACTCACCTGGAGACTCACAGGCCCAGCAATGCAGAACTGCACGGGGGGAGATGTTGTACAAGAAGCCTGGGAGACATTTGTAGGGGGCGAGGTGTGTGAGATATGGTACCTCAAGTCAGCCAGGGCTTCTCTGATCTCAGGGTCACCCTGATAACATCGCTTCTCCTCTGGGATCTTTCAACTTCTTACCTTTCTCAGTAAGGCATGTATGCTTTTATTTTTTTCTGCGCTTTCTCCTTTTGTCTTCTGAAAGACAATTGTGGTGTCCTCTAAAACTAATTTGGATGTATATCTTCTATTTGCAGACAATTCCATAGCGATGCATTGGAGTAACCTGTGGAGTCTCGGAGTGGTTGCTTTTAGTTAAAACCAATTAGAAATGACCAGAAATAACAGCGCCTGGAGACAGAGAAGTCATTTTTCTCTTGAGCCTCCCAAGAGAGTTGGCCTCTCCATGGATTAAGTGTTTTAGTATATTAGGGGGCAGCTGATTAGAATCATTGTGCTTTTTTAATCATTACATTTTTGCATGTATAGTTTATAGCAGTATAATAGCTAATAAGGCTAAGTGTGTCACTGCAAAAGGGAGGATTGTTTAAATGACTTTGTGTATGAAACTTGGCCTTCGCAAAGACTGCCAAAGTTAGAACAGCGCAAGGGTCCTTGAATCACCTCATCCATCTTATGTTATGACTTTTGATGAGATGAGCATTAATGCAAGAGTATAGTAGTTGCTTTATATCTTTGTACTTTAGCTGTCTGACCCACTACATTACTTTTTTTAAATAAATGTATAAATTGCCTAAGCAGACTATTTAAACAAGTCACTGCTGAATATCCTAGTTTCCTTCAAGCCTAACTTTGTTAAATGTTAAATTTCTTAAATTTACAGCACCATGAATCACAGCAAAACAGGTTTTTTGAACTTTGTGATGGTTAAGAAGAGAAACACATTAATTGTTTCTAATTATTTTCTCTCAGGAATGTAGCAGCAATTTGCTGGGCAGGCGGCAGCACTCAAAAGATGGACTACTGAATGTGGCTACATCTATCATTCTTAAGATGACCACGGCTTAGGCACTATCATTAACCACCAACCTCAGGAGTAGCCCAAAATTAATAGTCCCATACAACTGCCATCATTAAGACAGGACAATAACCAAACCCTCTCATTATTGTCTGATGTTTTGATCTGAGAGGCCTTATCAACTATAGCGAGTGTGTACTGCTAACATTCCCAAGGCCTATGGTATTGACCCGTAATTCCAGTAGGTGTCTAGCCCGTCCCTCGCTGCGCCCTTACTGGCTCTTCAAGCAGCTGGGTCTGTTGCGCTGGCTGTGTCCTTGTGTGCGGCAAGCGTGCAGCAGTGCCATGTGGAGCAGGCGGCAGGAAGCGAGTCTCCCTGTCTCCCCAGACTGAACAGTGAATGAGGATAAGTGAGGAGCGCCAGTCAATGAATCAAGCAGCAGGAAGGGAGCAGCCAGGGGGGGGAGTGTGACGTCCCCACGGGAGAGGCCTCGCATTAGGAACTTCCTCGTCTGTGTGTTTCTGGCACAGGTTAAATGGATCGCTCCCATTAGCGCGCTGAGAGGACAGCTCCATTATATGAAGGAGACTGTAACTTTGAATGTCACGGTGCAACAACCCCAGAGCATGCCTCGTCTCCCAGGGAGGCAGGGTGACAATAACCATCCATGATAATCATTCCCTGTCAGGCTTTAAGGAACCTGAAATTATGACGTACAGCCTGCCATGCGCCTCAGACTTCATTACAGTGCTGTCACTTTGAGTCGCCTGCGATGGCACGGTGCTCCACAGCCGGCTGCAGCACTGTGGCTGCCAAAACCCAGACTCACTCTCCTCCTGTCTAAGTGGCATGTTTACAGGATGTGTGCCCCCCTGCAGATAGATGTGGTGGAGGTTAACCTCCAGTCGCCTGCACAGTTCCTCTCTTCCTCTAAAGCATAAGCAGAGTCTCACGAGAACGTGTGCTGAATTGTTTACCAATGCAAGGGAAAATATGATCAAAGGCCGCACAGCGACGACTGTCCCTCCTTCCATCGTGACAAATGGTAGTGTTGAAATTAGAATTCAGCTGCTCATACAGGCAGCACACTTGGCTTTTAACTTCAATATCTATTATTACTTATATAAATAATCCCCACGAAGCACAGGTTTTTATAAAAGGCGATCCTCAAGTTGTAAGCACGTTTATAGCAGCCTGTTTGTCAGCCAAGGAGCGCTTCACCTCCACAATGACCTCTGAACCTGCCATCCAGTGGAGAAGACGCGAGCTGGCAGGCATCGCCAATGTCAGCAGCCAGGGCTAACTCCTTCTTTCTCACCGCCTGACTCATGCATTGGCTTTGTGGCCCCTTCTCCTTGCCATCTCCAATCACAGGGCTCTGAATGACACACAGAGGAGGAAGTGGGCCCTCTAACCACCCCTCCTGCTTCCTCTAACCTGCATAGCAACAGGCCAACTGAGCCTTTGCTGTACAAAGATATAATTGGTCTTCTCTCTGCATCTCAGAACATATTAATGAAGAGAATAGTTTTCATATTATTAGATGTTATTTCTTTATATATTCTTAATGACTTAATAACAAATCTGCTATAGGTATTTTGTGGAGTTTTTTTTTTTTACCACTAGAGGCACTGTAGGGAAATGATTAGTTTATCTGTTCCTTGTAACACGGGCATGAGGGTACACTTGTATGCCACAGGCATTGTGGTGATGTAGTACCTATTAACAGTCTATGTGTGGTACACATTTCTGCTAACTGCAGAGGGTATATTGACAGCTGGTACCACGCACAACAGGTACCAGAACCAAAAAGAGAGGAAGAAGGCGACCATTGCACGATGTAAACAATGCAGGTTTCAAAACTGTTTTTAGACCCCAGAGTTACACACAATACTTTGTAGTGAAACAAAAATTCCAAAGTTCATTAAACACAACTGTTTGTTTATACAGAAATTCCCCAGGGTTCCTTTGCACTAAACATCCCTCCTTAAAAAGACTTGACCTCATTGGAGCATTCAGATTTACCATGTTCACTACAGTGTGCAAAAGAAGTTTACTTAGTATCAGAATGACACTATAATAAAAACAATTCATCAAAATTAAATTTCTGGTGGGTTTAAGTTTAATAAATAGGAAATGTAGTGATTATAAAATAATTACTGAAAGTCATTACTTCATATTTGATGTAGAGTTAAACATCTTTAAAACCTGAGCCTTCACAGTGCCAGATGCATTGTTACTTCTTGACTTTGTCAGTGAAAGAGCCAGTGACAGCAAAACAGCTCCTGAGCATTATCAGTGTGGTCTGTGTGGCTAACCTTGGGCAAAAGCACACGCATGTACTGTACACACTCACACTCACAGACTCGTGTTCCTTTCACTTCCTCTGTCATAAACATTTTGCAAAGCAAATGGCTGTTTATGATTTAAAGATCTGTGGTCAGTCAGAAGACAAACACAGGCAACATTTTAAATTATCTCTCATTTTTTGCACCTCATGTATGCACTACGCACAGTTTATCTGAAATGAAGTGCCTTCAGATTAAATAAAAAATGTTTTTATTGTCACCAGACAGACTCCGCTCAAATAGTCTGAGAATGTCTGCTTCATGTGCCCGTGATTGTAGTGTAAGGTTTGACAAAAAGCCAGGAAAAAGCTGCTTATTTGCCATTTCCTTCCAATACAGTTTCTACTCTGCACACCAGCTATGTTTCTTACATGGTCTATAAGAGGTCGTTTTACCCATCAAAACAAAGAGCCAGTGAACTGCTAAATATACAGTATGCTTTTACAGCTGTCTTGTGTTGCAGCACCTTGAGACCACTGCTCTTTAATGGACCATCAGCTCTTGCTGGCTTCCATGTCATTTGATTGAAGTGTAGAATTAAGACTGGATTACTGTTTATTTTCTCCTTCCGTAATGTCAAAGTTGGACAGAACAGAAGTGTTTGGCCCTGAGCACGGGAACAATGCTAGAGCTCCATCACAGACTGCTGGCCCCTAGGTGACTGTTTTCCCTCTTTCTGCTCAGTGGAGTTGATATTAGTTATGTGTTTCTGTGTGCATGTCTATAGGAGGCTGAAGGGCTTATTTGTTTTCCCCCTTGTTGCTCTTTGACTCGTTTCCCCTCAAACGTGTCTGAAACATTGTTATCTCCGGCCAGACGCCTTTTTCACAGAGAGTTATTGAATCATGTCAGCTCGCCGTCCCCCGAGTTTCAAATGCAAGCTGTAGAAAAATTAGCCATTGCTTCCGCATGACAAGTGGGATCTATTAGTGTGCTATCGCCCCGCAAAGCATGAGCATCCAGCAGGCCACTGGGGACCAGGGCTGGCTGTGCGCTCGTCCGCGTCAGGCTCCTGGGGCATTAGACCAATGTTGCAGACAGGAGTAACAGCCAGAGCCATAGCAGGACCCGAAGTGGCTCACTCGATGAGTTGACACCCAAAGGGGTGAGGAAGAGCAGCATGAGCAGTGGCAGCCCAGCTCCACCTCAGCCAGGTCTGACTCACTGGTCAGACTGGCCACTTGGTTGATACACAGTTTGCATCTACACACATAACTGCTTTTATCTCATCTATGTTTTATCAGATCTTTTCTACCTGTACCACTATACATATTCTCTCAGTCCTTACTCTCAGCATGAGGTTTACAATAAACTGGTGGGTGTAAATTGTAGGGAGTCTAAAGATTAGAATAATTTAGATCTGTTATCTCCTCCGCCTCAGTGCTCATTTAATTGCAGCACTGCTTGTTAATATGTTTGACCTTACTTTAATATCCAGTATAATTCCACATGTAAGGAAGGTTGTCTCACTGATTAAAATAATTAACGTTCAAATTCAAAACTACCTGCGTGGCTATCATAGTGGACTCCTTAGTGGACTCCACCACTGTAATAATACAGCTATAGCAGGCTGCCTTCAAACCATGTCATAGGACTTCATGACATTGTCATTGATGTGCCTTTTATCCACTTATCAAAGCATTTTAGATAAATGGAACGTTGCAGACTGTTTAAAGCCACCTTCCTGAAATGCAATGTTAGCTTTACTAGCTATCATTAGCTGACTTCATGGACTTTCTCAGGTACTTGTACTTTACTCAGGTATTTCAAATTTTTGCTACTTCTACTCTACTACATCTCAGAGGCAAATATTGTTACTAACATTTAACTGACAGCTTTAGTTACTAGTTAATAGAACAATAAAGAATATAATCAATAAATAAATTACGATATTATTATATCGATAAGGCTTTAAAGGTACCCAGGGCGAAATTGACAAGCTACCCAGCAGTATATAGTCACATACATCAGTTTATTTGACGTTTTTGTATTGGCCTTGCACTCAAACGCGTTCCCCGCTTGCCTCATCGTCTCCTCGTCCTGCGGGGTGTCAGACACCCATGCTGCACTCGACCGGTGGGTGTCAGAGAAAACTCGCCTCATCATCATCTCGTTATCCTCCTCCTCATCCTCCGCGCATTATCAACACAAAATGTAAACGAACTAAACAAGTCCCCATGACACGAAGGACTATACAAGAGTTAAATAATATATATAAATTAATATTAGCCACACAAGCTGACACATTAAAGCGATGACCACGTTAACACATTGATATATATATAAAAAAATATATAAAACACTTATTTGTTTATCAAAACAAGATTTTGTTTTCTTGTTGTATTCTAATCTCAAAATCCTCCTTTTGCGTATTAAACTCACCAAACGGTTCTTTCCCCTGGACCCCGCTACTGTTCCTGATTTTGGTTTCATATTTTGTCACTTTTTTCACTACTCTAGAGTTTGCAGGTCTATATGAATAATATCATCTGTGCCACTCCACATTGTAATGCACATTCAGATCATGTTATATGGCCCTCGCAACATTACATTTTCGATTCTATTGATTTGATTTGATGCTTTTAATTATCTTAATAATCAGTAGCTTGTTAAAATGATAAAAAAAATTATAAACAAAAACGTTTGATGTTTCAAGTTCTCTGATTTGCATTTCACCCATTATCAATATTCAACACCATATTAAATGTATCTTTAAGTGTACATTGTTTTCTTATATTCTAGCTTGATTGGTGTATTATGGTAAAATAATTTGTGCTCAAATTTATACTTTTGTCTTATGCTTTCATATACAGTTTTTGTATACAGTCTCTCTAGAAAAAGATGGTCGTAATCTCAACGAGACTACCTGTTTAAATAAAGGGTTAACCAACTAACATTGAGGTCAAAGTGCCTCCGTCCCGCTCTGGGCCACAGGCTTAGTCATGGGCTCAGGCCCAATCAGAGTGGCTGTTTAACGCATTAGCATTCCAAATGTTGTTTGTTTTAGTATAATTTTTCATTCATTGCCCGCAGAGGAGAGAATTTCAACGATCTTGTCGTGGATGTTGATGTAGCATGGCCGTAGGTCAGACACCAGCCTACCCACCAAACTGCCCTGGGCCTGCCACCTCAGTGTCCTTGGCCAGTGACCCCAGTGTCTACCTCTTCATCATCACCTTCAGTTAGCTATGAGCATCCATGTAAATTTAGTTTGTGCTGGGAATTTCACAGTTGTTTCCTACATGCTTTTTTCATGGATTGTTTCTTTCCTCTTTGCAGGTATCTCAGTAACAAAGAAGACACATACCTGTGAGTACATGATTATTTTTATTTTATTGTTTAGGGCTGGGTACCGAATTCGAATTTTAGGCACGACCAAATTGCCTCCTTAGTATCGAGTATCGAAAACTGCCTTGTCATTCAATACCTAATTTCAAAACCTATAGAGTAAATCTCATCAGCCAATAAGCATGCAGCATGCTTCTACCAGGATGTAATAATACTAGTTGTTGGCTGTCTAATGTTGTACAGCCATGTGGCAAAACTCTATGCTACGCAAAGAGACGGGCTCACATTGTAGGAGCTGAAAAATAAATACCAAGAATAAGATAGAGAAAATAAGATTTTTGCCATAATGTGTTATGTTGTAATTTAAAATTAGTATCGAAAAAGTATTGTTCAGGAACTGGTATCAGCCCTATTTCTTTTGCTCTACATTGTAAAGGCTGTATAAATGTAATTTAATTATAAGACAAATTCTATGCTTATACGATCATCTTGTTTCAATCTCTGTTGACTCTTCTTTCATCGGTGCCTATATGCATATTGTTGCCTGACTTGTTGGTATTGTAATAAAGCAATACCTTCAATTAAAGCAGTGCCATCCACTTTTACTATTTCGTATTTCTCCATCCTGCAGAGAAAATTATGATAACCACAGAGAGGAAATTAAAATGCTATACAGTCTTATGACTGTTTGATAATCATGCACAGTTGAAGCAGACAGTGTGCTGAAGCACTTCTTTGTTTTCTGCAAGGCCTTGCAGCTGAGCAACGCGGATGTGGTGGTTTGTAACCTCTGGGGCTGCATTAACTACCAAGAGTTTGTATTCTTTAAGTACAGATCATATCACTGAAAGATACAGACACAGTGACACATCTCACATGTGAGATGCAAGATTTCTCTGTGCACTACAACAATAGTACACAGGCTTTGCCTTGTCTAAGCACCACTGACTTTTCAATTTCAGTGTGCTCATGAAGAATTGATGCACAGTCAAACCTGTAGAAATCAATGATTTCTAAGAGATTTGTACTGCATTCTGACATGTGTGAAGTGCAATCGAAAAGGCATGTAAAACCGCTTTTGTGTAGTGTACTGCAGTGTGTCCGTGTATGTGTGTACATCTATGCGTGTGTGTTCATACCCCACTGTGTGAACGGAAGAAACTAGCCCTGAAGGCTATCCTTTCCCTCTGATCACTCTGATGAAACTTGTGGAGAGGGAAGGCCAGAGGGCTTTTTTGTAAGAGCGGTTGGACTGTTTCAGATTGTGAGAGGCTGCTTCTCGCCACGTAAAACACCCCGGCTCTTTCTTACATCAGACAGCAGGGCAAAGGATATGATCTTCTATGCCATGCAGCTCTGCCTTACTCAAACAGCCCCGTCTAAACAGCAGCATGATTGTGTGTTAAGCTATTTGCTTGTCTGGAGGGGCTACGTTTTTTTCTTTTTTGATGTGTGTGTGTGTGCATGTTCGTGTTTGTGTCAGGATATCTTCAAGGTAGAACAGAAACGCTTTGACCTACCATCCGCCGCCCCGCTATCTTAATTAGTGCGGCACTAAGCACCTCTACACCGGAAGGGGGCTCAAATCAAAGAGCATGATTTAGGAGTCTTGGGTTCAAAGCACTGGGCAGAGACTGGACTATGCTGTCTTATATTAGTGAGAAATATTCAAATCTTGTGAGGAAATCAAAGTAAAGCCCCTTAACAAGTAGTTGATTGCTGTGCCTCACAGACAGGAAGCGGTTGTAGAACCTTGTCAGAGCTGTGTGCACAAGAAGACGTTCAAGGGCCAGTTAATGGTCACTCAGAATATGGAGGGAAGGTCTTTCTTTTAGAAGCGTGGTGAATATTCGGCTGGTGGAGTAATAATGAGGGAGATCGCTCAGCCCTACATGGTTATAGTCGGATTGTAGATCTATTTCTGTTCGCAGAGTAAAAACATTGGCGTTCCCACTACGGCAGTCCACACTGACTCTTGGTAATGTGAGCTTGGCAGTGTGTGTGTGTGTGTGTGTGTGTGTGTGTGTGTGTGTTGTGTGTGTGTGTGTGTGTGTGTGTTTTAGAAGGTCCACCTAGTCCAACCCTGACCACAGGGATGGGCCGTGTCTCTGACTAACTCCCCACTCTGCCTGAGTGATCAAACTGCTGGAAGCTCCCTGCCATGCCAGTCCCCTCATCAATATAAATTATAGGGGCAGCTGTTCACTGGCAGACTCCTCTCCCCTCCTCTCCTCTCCTCTCCTCTCCTCTCCTCTCCTCTCCTCTCCTCTCCTCTCCTCTCCTCTCCTCTCCTCTCCTCTCCTCTCCTCTATTCTATTCCATCCACCTGACTGGACTAATCATCGAGCCATCAGAAGGTGAAGTATTATAGATGAAAACAGATACTTATCATTGTGCCAATGCCTGTGTCTTCTCCCCATTCTGACCTCTCTCTCTCCTTCTCTCTCTCTATCTCTCTCTCTCTCTCTCTCTCTCTCTCTCTCTCTCTCTCTCTCTCTGTCTCTCTCTCTGACTCCCCTTCTTCATTCCCCATAAGGGGCGGCCCCTCACCAGTGCTTTCTTTAACCACAAGGCTATAATTCTCAGCAAGAAGTCAGCTGTGGTTTTCCTGTACATTTCCCTGACAGTTTTACATATGCTCTGTTATACTGACTTTTAGTAGCAGTTGATTTATTCCTGACAGCAAAAGATTGAGGCCTTAAATTTCGTATTGTAGTTTTTTTTTTTTTTTTTTATCTTACATTGATGGCGGACACCAGATACACGCCGTCACCTTCCTCTACCTCAGCAAGGCTGCGTTGCTGTGAGATGAGTTTCTGTTTGGACCTGTTGAGAGAGATGGTGTGGAGCGGAGGATCAGATGCAGCAGCTGATTACACTGAGATTAGACGTCTCACCTCTAATCTACCATCAGCAGTCTGGGGCTCTGTCTCACAGCTCGAATAGCAGAGAGCTACACACACACGCGCGCACCCACCCACACACACACACACACACACACACACACACATATAAACATATAAACATCCAAATAACAGAAACACCTCGCAATATTATAACAAAATCACCATAAAGCAGAATTTGCAGTCTTAACAAAAGCTGAAAAATGTAACTATTATTCAATCTCTATTCATGCATTGTTATTGTATTTGATTTCACAGGTGTTACAGGCCTATCCCTATGTGTTATCTCTATTTGTTATATGTAGTGTCTGTCTGACTTTAGATTGGGAATAGAGTGGCCAGAGGGAGGCAGTAGTACAAATGTAACTCCGGAAAAAGAGAAAAGGAGACAGACGAGGCTTCTTCTCTTCAGTCTTACAGATACTTTGTAGAAAGTCCCAGTTTTTTCATCCTATATTTATCTCCATTGCGGTGACAGACTCCTTACACTGATTGAGAAACATGGCCTTGCCCCTGCATCTTCATTTATTTGCTAGCAGCTTGTATTGAGTTTCTCTCGTCAGAGATCTGCACTCACATAGTAATAGCACAGCCAATCTGTTTTAAAGGAACCAGATGATTTAGATTCGTCTGCACTGCCTTAGAAGAACAGTGTGCAGAGTTACAGTGATATTATATCAGTCATTGAGACTCAACTCAAAGTTATAAAGCTCGTCGATTTCATGCCTCTGTGCAATGGAGATTTCTCTGATAAAAGCAGTCTGGTGTATGTTTGGAACAATATGCAAACAGCATTATTAATTCCAATAATGCTCTCTGTGTTCACCAAGCACAATGACAGCTTTTACCCCCATAAAGCATCTGCTTTACCTCTTGACATCAGATCCCGCTTGGATTTCTGAGTGGTAGAGCGCTAATGCAGTGGCAGTGGCAGAGTCAATGTATTTTCAGTTAATCAAACATGAGATTTATGGTCCTTAATAGTGCTGTACATTGCCAATTTAGGAGAAATAATATGTCCCAGTTGCTGCCTAATTTTGCTTGGCAACAGGCGCACTCCTGTGGAATTGCCCGGGGCGGTGTGAGTTGTCTCTGCATAGCTCAGTGTTCCATGCTCAGTGACTGTTTGAAGGTATTTCATCACATTGTTGCCTTGATTCAGCTCTGTGGGGATTTGTTAGTTGCACTCATGTGGGAAGTGCATCCAGTACATTGTTAAGCTAGGGCTGATAATGAAGATCAGCCAGCCAGAGTCCCCTGAGCTAGGCGGAGAGAGATAGTCTAGTGAGACGCGCAGCACAGACATAGTGGAGCAGGACGAGCACACACAGCAATACACATAGACGCAGAGGAATCATCAGCACAAAGCATACACCACTGAACTGTGCTGTAGTGTATTAGTCAAAAACACAATACAGTAGCGAATACAGTACAGTACATTAGATTATTATCAAATATTTCATACTCTGTTGTTCTTACTAAACATTTCAAGTTGATAAAATTGGCATTATTATCTTTAAAGGTTCAATCATTTTAATGTTGTTGCCTTGTTTACCTCGTTACAATCGAAATCGACAATGCAGGGCCCCACTAAGCCGCTCTTTCTGTTGAAAGTTATTTGATTCTCAGCATGGTACGAGAACTCGTTGTTTCCTCTTCGCCCAGAGCAACATTGAACGCTTAAATTGACACAATCTTTTTCTCCCTCTGTACTGTAGGTTATGTTTCATCCTACTCTATTTGTTTGTTCCACAAAAAGAGTATTCTTTTTGGACATGTTGCTGTAATCTATAATAGACGGCTATTTTTTTTCTGAAATAGGTCAGTGTAATCACAACAGTGAGGGATGGACAGTCACTGTAAAAGGGAAATCAATAGAGCTATCTATTTGTCGTAAACCAGGCCAGCATGATTTTTCTCCATTTTTCCTCTCCTTTCATACTTTTTTCCTCTCCAACACAATATGGCAAGTCCTCATTTTTCAGTAAAACATTATGTCTGCCATTTTGTAAAATTGCAAATTGCCTTTGTACATGCACTTTCTTTGCATACGTTTCTGTGAGTATGGACGCTTCTTTTTATCAACTCCTGGGGGCCCAGGGTGTTTTATTAGGAGGAGAATGGTAAGGGGAACTGTAGGGGTGCACGGCAGCTTTTTGTGTGGGAGCTCTGCTTTTGTTGGCTCTTAATCTGGTTCTTCTCTTGGTGCCGGCTCTTTCAGAGAATTTGAGCCGGAGCGAAGAGAGGCCTCGTCAGCTTTTCCTCACCCTTTCCCTTTTGTGTTTCACTGAAAACTGAAAGGCCTTGTCTTGAAGTGTTGTCAGACCAGAAAACAAGAGTAAGTGACATGTGACAAGGACACAATGCTTGGCTGGGCCAGCCAAAGTAAGTGGCCCCATCTGCTGCGGGCGATTTCTCTTCTGCCGACTGTCTGCCACCTCAGGTGGGAGAGGCCAGGGGCCGAGGGCTGTGCTGAGATTGTGGCGTCTGCCAGGCAAAGCAGTTGGCATGGCTGGGAGGGCACGGCCGGCCTCGCGCCTCCCTGCAGGACACAGTCGGCCAGCCTTTGCACAAGTGCAGGTTATCCGTCACTCATCAGGTTTCCGATGCCTCATCACTTTCCCATGGTGTACACACATTCAGCACAGGACAAGAGTGTCAGCATGTAATGAAAGGTTTGATTCATGGAGGGCGACAGAGACGGAGGTCATGGAGCTCCTCCAGATATGATCCTGACTGATGCTGAAGCTTTAAGATGGGGCCCATAATTAAATGTCCTTGTGCTATCATCAAGTTCCTCGGTCGCAGCCATATACATAGACTTTCCTCTCGTGCTCAGAGCTTATTACTCAGACCAGCATGTATCTGATTTTGATGGTCTTTACTTCTCACCGCAAAGTGCGCTTTGAGACAAATTATACTAAACTGAAATGGAGCAAAAGAAAAAAAAAATCTATTGTCAGAAATATCCCATTATGGATTTTTTAGGATATGAAAATTCTGATGCAATATCATGCATGAATAAAGGCGGGTGAAATTAACATATATAATTTCATTCCTGAATTATTCAGAAGAATGTTGTTGAATAAACCATGTAACGAGTAAAATGTCCCCTATAATAAAATCATTTTAAAAATATCATCCAAGCAACATTTCAAGATCAATAATAGACGTAACAGGGCATCAAAGAAAAAGAAATATGTTGGGACAAAACACAACAAAATTTGTTGACTGTTTGCATACCGAGCATCAAATGTTTGTTTTTTTAAACTTAATTAGATACATTTGAAGTGAGGATCACATCTTCCCGACAAATAATGTCATGCTGCTCAGAAACTAAAGTAAAAAAAAAAAAAAAAAAAGTTACATCAACAGAGAAGAAAGCAGAAGTGCTCACGGAAGCTTTCGGTGATTTTATACATTGACATTTGTGCTGATCGCATTGTGCACATTTTGTTGAATCGGCTTTATTAGAGAAATGTTTTCTCCCTGTTGCTATTAATTTGTGTTTCTGCGGGTGTGCAGTGGGAGAACAGAGAGATGTGGTTAACCCATTGTGAAGTTAGCCGTCATCATTAAGATTCTACAGATAACAGGCATGCAGATTTTTACTGCTCAGCATTATAGGATCCCAGACATCAAAGGCAGGTTTTCATTCTACTGTGTCTGCGGCAGGAGAAGGAACAAAAACAGTAAAGGAGACATGGAATCAGGAGAATAAGGCAGATTGGAAAAAGGAGAGCATGTGTACGTAATGCGCAAGTCAGGTGACCCAATGCTCTGTAATGTGTTTGCTGCCACAGAGGGTCCCTCCTGCATAGTTAGCCCCTTGCTAAATTGGCGTCCTCTCTGATTAAGTGGCACAGTCTCTAATAACAGCGTGGCTGACTGCTGGTTGGTTCACTTTAAAGATCAAGTTCATTTCTCACCATGGTCATTAAAGTGCAGGTCTGCGTAATTCAAATCAACTCACTTATGTTTTTGTTTTTTTGTTTTTTTACTGCCCCTATTTTTTTTGTACGTGGGACAACATTGTCAGCTCATACTTTCATGTAACCTCCTTTTATATCTAATCAATGTAAAGGTACTGTCAATAGTATTTTTCTTTGTACACATCTTGTAATATTATTTGCAGTTCTATTACACAGAAATTACAATGAAGTTCCCCTTAATTCAGATTACTTTCTCTTTCAGCGTGGTGCCATTATGCGTTTGCCATTACATCAGCGTGAGCTGTTCTACAGTGAGAGTATTGAATGTACAAGAGAGAGAAATGTGCTGTTCTCCAGTATTGTGCTGGATTACAGAATCAAGGTCGACTCACAAGACACAGAGCAGCATTATCCCTTAATCCTGTGTTTTGGTTTCAAATAGCCTTTTTACACCTAATCTTCACAAGTAAAGTGACAAACATGAATACTGAGGTAGGTATTTAAATGTGCATTACCTGCAATGTTAAGGTCAAAGGCTTATGCTGACTTAAATTGGCTCTGTATTTTGTGAAAGAACAGACGGTGTCATGTGTTTGCCACTTATTTTGTTGCGGCTGTATTACAGAACATTAGGGAGTCTTGTGATGAAATTTCCCCAGGCGGTTTCAGATGGATAAGTCTGGGAACTTTTTATCCAAACTATGAGTCATTTGTTTGTTATTCTTTTTCCTTTTGCTTTTACACTGTAATATTTTGAATGAAGATGCTATTCCCCCTTTGCTTTAACCTCTCACTAAGTTTCACTTGGCCTGCTGTACTTGGGCACTGGGAGGACAAGCTTCACTGAGTCAACAGATATAGTGAGTGCAACCGTTACAGCACCGAGGCAGTGTCTCCCCTTGACCAGGCTGGTCTTAGTGTGTCCGTCAGGCTCAGCTGTGGCAGAGCTGGAGGAAACTTAAAGGTGCTGTGAAAGACTAAAAGTGGGCCAGTCGCTGCTGCCTCCTGTTGACCTACCTTGTTCAGAGGGTCCAGGTACAGACTGATGACAGGACTCCTCCTCAGCGGACCACATTACTAATGTGTGAGGGTGCAAGAGGAGCACACCCAGTGATGAATCACTCCCCTGCACTCATGGCATCCTCATAAGTCAAGAGTAAAAGTGTTGATAGTGCGCTCAGTAAAAGATATCCTTCGTCCCGTCCACCAGCAAGAAACTCCATCCAGGCCCGCTGGAAGAGGGGAAGGGGGAAGGCTAAGTGGTGCATGTTGCGCATAGCCTGAAGATCTCCCTCAATCTTGAGGAAAACATTAGTCCCTCCAGTGGGTCACTTGTTTTTTATAAAGCGCATAGAACTTAGGAAAAGTTACTTTCATGCTTGAACAGAGCTGCTTTTTAATAAATGAGACTAATCTACATTGCGTTGATTTGGACTGCCTCAGCGGACCAACTGCATTACCTGAAGTCACAGAGAGAACATTAAATATGTGTTAGTTTAAGCTAAAACAGTTTTCTTCTGAGGGTTTGTGCGCTGAGCAGTCACAGGAAAAGGCTCTGCCTCATTACTCACTTTGGTGTTTCAAAAGAGAGAATAATGGTGAAATTGTTCAGCCTAAAAGCAGAGGAAATATTCTGTAATTTAGAGGTTTTAAAACAGATTTTTTAAAACAACTTTATTGACGCAAAAATTGTACATCACAGTTTGTTTCTCGGTTTTCTTCTTTTCTTCTATAGCCTTAAGCCAGAAGGTTAACTATTTTAGTTTACACGCCTACCTCCCCCCAGAGCTCGTGTCGGGCTATATTGGTGATGTTGGGGGAGTGTGTAAGTTTGACGCTAGGTAATACATCACACACTCCGGGGGGTCTCCCTGGTATGCTCCTCAATAATGAAGTTCATTCGTTAACTTCTCCCTCAAAGGCCAAGTTCCCCTGCTGCCCTTTTCAACAGCTATCGCAACTCTTACCAGAGTCACCCAACCAACAGGACAAAAAAAAAACACATCATCATGCTTTTCCCCTTGACAGGCTCAGCGGTTGCCTTTGCAGGCCATGAAGAATAAGCAGGTCCATTACCGATCCCTCATGCTTGGTTATAGCCATAATTATCACAGGGAAAATGACCTGCTCTGTTTGGTTTGCCGTGGAGGGGCTGCACCTTCCTAATCACCTCTTCCTTCCCTCCTGTCGTCCACATGCCATGGAGATGGAGCTGGTTTTGGGGGAGTCTTGCCAGTTCATTAGAATTCACAGGGTTCCGCCTCCCTGCCTAGCCAGGCTAAGCCTCTCACACAGGCTGCCATAATCTCCCCTCCTCGTTCCCTTTCGCTTCTTCTCTCTCTATCCTCCTATCCCTTTCCTTTATGTCCCCAAGGGCAGCTTTGCACAAAGGAGATGCGGTGCAATTCATTGTTAAATCTGATTTCTATTGATCTATTGAGAAATTGTTCCGTGAGGTATATGATAGCACTCCAGCAGCGCTGATGAGCCATCGTTACCACTGCCTTTTCATCTGATAAACCAAATAAATAAACTCACTCCACTCACTTAAAAGACAACCTTTGTTGAATGTACGAGGCGCATGTTTTTCCAAGACTGTATCAATCAGTTGAACATCCAGGTCCAGTGGGCTGATTGTAAAGACTTTTGTTGCTGCTGAAGTGCCCAAAGAGACAGAAATGGCCTGGCATTTCACTTTTACATTTATATCTAGCAGAGAAATAACAGCAACAACTAAACTGCCACTAAACAATAGCGACTAAAAAGTAGGTGAGGGCGTTTGTTTTTCATTGAAGTGTAGTGCTTATTATATTGTTCACAAACTCTTGTCACCACCTCACTCATACCTGCATTTAATGTGGAGCACGCATGCAAGTCTACCTCAAATAATGTGAAGCGTGGTCAGTCCGTGGAGGACAAATTGGCTTTGCTACCGCTATGACACAGCACTCGTATTCTTTTTTTCTTCGACAAAAACATTTGGTGATTGATTTGGAAATACCAGAGGCTCCTGTGTTTGTTAAAAAAAATATTTAAATTTTTGCTCTATAAATAACCGTGGCAGTAAAACAAAAGGCTATAGCCTTGTCAACCATTCACTATAAGTACTATGTTGTTGATTTGGATAACATGACAGTTGACGGGTGTACACTTCACCTATGTAGGAATGATATGCTTTCATATTTCTTCCTTGTGACCCTGCTGTTCTATAAATATTGTGCTTGTGTGCATGTGTATTGAGTGGCAGATAGAAAGAGAGAGAATAGTGCTGAGCTGGCCCTGTGTATATAAAGGATGAAGGGCAGTATATACAGTCACTAATATAGAGTCATCAGAGTGTTATTATATTATAAAAAAAGCACGAGACTAACCTACAGCTGCTACCTGGCTAGACTAGACACACTGCTCGGCTCCATGGTAAATCCATCAGCCCTAATGAGTTGACAGCATTTCTTGTAGCTACATATTATACCATAAAAACACAGCAGCTGCATGTAGTATGTTTTTAAACTCTCACTTCTCTTATTTAAACGTGTCTTTAAATGCAGTCCTCTGCAGTCCTCTGGACATAACCCAATAGTATCCTCTATTTTCACTGAAATAGATATTCCCTTTGTTGTCTGTGTGATTTATTGAAGTCTTCCCACAAGTGGAAGCCCCCAGGAAATTGCCTGGAATGGCCCTAAATTGGTTTATGATTGTGTTGTGTGGGCCGGTGCTGTTATGGTTCTAATATTATGCCCTCCTCTCCTTGGCATCTATATTAAATTGATCTGTATTGTTTTCATGGAGTGCCTGTTGAAGCTTGTTAATTCCACCGCTGCTTCAGGCTGGTGTTGCGGTTCCAAACACCAAGGTGTCTCTCGTGGTGGAACATAAGCCTCAACTCACTAAAATACCTCACGACGAGATTGCGACACAAAATGAGGAAGTCCATAGCTGTTTACTCTGTGGGGTCAAAGAGGCCGCAGAGTAAACAGCATGTGGACTGCAGGTTTGAGGCCGGTCCAGAGCTGTGAGAGCTAACATGGATCAGCTGCTTGGTGAATCTTTGCGTGGAATGGCTACTGACAGTCTGCTAATGAGGCCATTATCAGCTCTGGTCCTCTCCTCTCCTCCAGGGACACCAGTGGATGCCCTGCACCTAATCTCAATTGAATTCCATTCAACAGGGCTTGTTTACAGTAAATACATTTGCTTGAATTAATCCAAGAGGAGTGCGAGACACATGACCCGGCTGGTCTTAATGCACAAATGTAGTGTCGTACCAGAAACTCTGTCACTCCTGGTGTCATCGCAACTTCATTATCACGACTTCTATTCTCTTCATACTCTGGTATAAAGGAATGATTGACTAACATTATTATATTGATGGCTACACGTCAGTGATCACCACATTAATACCCACAGACATTTGACCGTCGGAGCCTTTGTGGCTTAATCAATGCCCAATGAACAAGTCTAAGCCGGATATTGGCATACTGTCACTGGTAATGTGGAGCAGTCAAGGGAGAGTGTGATCAAGAGCAAATGAAGCAGCTTTGCTGGAAACTTTTCTCCTTAGGGAGGCCTGGGCTTTTAAGCACAAGGATATACAGTTGGAGGCACTATATTTGTTGTAGAGCTGAAAGCGTAGAACAACATCAAGATTGGTTTATTAGTTGTATGTTGTTCTAATGGTCGGTTCACCCAAATTACAAAAATATATAATTTTTAGAGAGATGACAGGAAATGAGGCGCAAAAGAGATGGGTAATGACGTGCAACAAAGACGTTGCGTTTCATGGTTGTGTCTTAACCCCTAAGCCACGGGACTGCCCCTTACTCTAGATATTCTACAGAACTGTCAAGAGCTTTCACAGGGACTTTTTCATTGGTATAAAGTAGTATGCGTTTTGTTTTTGTTTTGTAATTTGGGTGAACCAACCCTTTAAATGTGAAGGTGGATGGAGAAGTAAGTTAGGCTGGGGACAGTGGAGATCTGTTAGACCTGTAGTTGAAATGTTCTGTGAAAGGCTGCTGTCGAGTAGACATTTTCTCTGTGTCACATCAATTTTCATGCAAAAATGTATAGGTTTTACTTTTTTTATTTTCAGAAGTAGCCAGTACTGTTAGTTGTTTCATAATTATATTAACCTGTAGGGATTTCTTCACATATTCA
The DNA here is from genome assembly GCA_023631565.1 of Gymnocephalus cernua. Lineage (NCBI taxonomy): Eukaryota > Metazoa > Chordata > Actinopteri > Perciformes > Percidae > Gymnocephalus > Gymnocephalus cernua. The sequence continues at coordinate 26,039,494 of CM042431.1, read as the reverse complement.
CAACAGATTGTGAGCAGACAAAACATGCACTCCTTCAAACTCTCTCCTGACTCTCAGACGGTAAGATGGATGTTATCCTCTTCTCAGATGTTCTTCGATAACCAGGCGACAGACGCAACCCCTCCTACAGTATCATGTTGTTTTTTTTCTTCCCTTAACCATAGCTGCGTGTTAAGCAACAGTGTGTCGAGCCACGGTTGATTCTAGAAAGACTGATAGAGCAGCCAGTTTCTCAGACAACCACATAGTGGCAGTTAAACATGTTCCTGCGTGGGCCTTGGCCCTGACTCATCTTGTGAACTTTGAAGATCTTGTGGGGAGACGCCAACAACGGAATGAGACAACATTGTTTTGAATAGTTTACCAGGGCCTGTCTATGTGTAGTTTGTATCCCAGGCACGCTCCATTTGATGCTATCAGCCTCTGAATGATATTTTGTTCATTAGATGGTGTGCAATACGAGACCATTGTTGACACAATGTGAGTTAATGTGTTTAGTGTCTCTAATGGATCATGGAGGTCCTAATGAAACATTGTCATGGGAAGATTTATGTTGCAAGCTGCTGAGTCCTCATTTCCATTTTATATGTCGTTAGAAGTACCTTTATTCAATGAGCAGAACATGATAGAAGGCATCAAATGAATGTAGATATTTGATGTGTAAAACGGGAATACATAAATAATCAAAATGTCTCACAATTGCATTGTTAATATGAAATTCTTGCTCTGTGGAAGCGTCATCATTCTGGGGCAAAGATAAAGTGCTGCTGTAGTGTTATCAATATCAAGCTGTAGAGAATGTGAAATTAGCCTCTAAAATATTCAAAATTTGAAATATTGGTGGTGTAAAAAATACTTTTTCCTCTAATTTTTAGATTTTAAATACTGTATGGCAGCGCATGAAACCGAAGCTGCATGATGTTTGTCTTGAGACAAGATGATACGAGCGCCAGCTTATTCATGGAAATGCCAAATGCAACGTGGTTATTGGCCAAGGCTGGATTGCACTAAAACCAGAATATTGTATCAGAGAGAGGCAGCTGGTTAGGAGTCAGAACAGATTATCATATGAGAGAGGATGAGCGAGGAGAGGGGGAGGAGAGAGAGACAGAGAGGTAGGGACTGGAATGGGAAGCAGGGGGCAAGAGCGAGGGGCACAGGAGTGAGAGAAGGAGAAATGATAGCAAGAAAGTCATCGCCCGGTCGCTGTGGGGTGGAAGGGATCATCCAAACCCTTCCGTCACTATCTCCCCTTCTTCACCTGTCAAAAAGAGTGTGTGAGAGCCGTCGGAGTGTGTGAGAGAGAGGGGCATGCGGTCCTCTGAGAGGTCAGGGGAAGAAGCTGAGGCTCCACTCATCTTCTCTCTGTGTAGGGCCCACCGCTGCTCGCAGACATCTGGCCTCACACTGATCACTCATATCTACAGACAGGGAGGAGGAGAAGAGCGGAGCGCTTCGATCTCTGAGCCACGGAAAAATTACAGATCCAACTCTTATCCATCCTCTCCACTCTCCTTTTTTTTTTACTTCCTCTCTCTGTTGTTTCCTCTGCTATTTTTCTCCTTCACCCCTCTTTCATTCCCGTCTAGCCTTTTATCCCCTCTTTGACATTTTTTTCTTATCCTTGACATTGCACCATTTTTTTTTTAAAGCAGAAAACCAAGAGAGTAGAATAGACAGAACAAGACCGTGAAAAAATAATGTCTGCTAGAACTGGTTCTGACTTTATCCTTGCACTAAAAAGATAAGCCAGAGAAGATAGCGAGAGTGTGCTGTGTCTAGCAAGCCGGTATACAAGGCTCTGACTGCAATCAGTGGGAAGAGGGCCAGCTTCCCTGCCTGAGCTCTCAGCGCCCCTACTGGCTGCATGCTGTGCCAATCAAAGGCTAGTGGGTGGGGAACAGTCAGACATGAACACTGATGTCACAGTCACATGGATTCTGGTGTGGTCATGCTCAGAGGCTGAGAGACAGAGCTGTGCTGGCCAGCTGCTGCTGAGACAGCAGTGGAGGGCTTTGCGCTGGTGATAGTTGTTCTCTTATGGACTCGAAGCTTAATAATGTATTTTGTGATTTCAGCTATGAAAGGTAAGAGCAAAATGCATGCTGATCCTGCAACCTGAGTAACAAGTAGGGAAGTATGGCTCCGCTATTCATAGCCTGCCAACTCTTTGCATTTCATTTGCAAGGCATGAGTGTGACAGAGAGAGAGAGAGAGAGGGAGGGAGGGAGAGGAGGAATACAGTAATACGGTGCTTCTGAATATGTGCAAGTGAATTTAGCTTTTCTAATATTTCTTTTCATGCATGTACAGATTTTATATGTTTTCATTCAGAAAGAGAAACTGAGCTAGAATTATGAAACTTCTAAAAACCTGTGACAGTATTTTTGCTTTTGATTTTTTAAAATTCTATCTATATCTATATGTGTGTGTGTGTGTGTGTGTGTGTGTGTGTGTGTGTGTGTGTGTGTGTGTGTGTGTGTGTGTGTGTGTGTGTGTGTGTGTGTGTGTGTGTGTGCTCTTGCTCCTACTGTTGTGTGGGGTGCTGTGGAAACCACAGCCGATGTAATCGTTGCACGTCTCTGACAAGAACAGCTCCAGAGCAGAAGTTTTTTTGGCATAGATGTGAGGTAGCATGCAGAGAGACGGGGGCAAAGGGTTGGAGGGAGGGGGTGGGGGTTATTGTCGCTATTCCTTTTTGCCCCGTTCTTAATCCTGTTGTTCCAGTCCAGAGGATGTGTCTGTTCCGTGGGAAGATGTGCATGGCAGTGTTGAACGTGGGTCGCAGACGGGCGACAAGGCACTGGCGCGACTGGCAGACTATGATTCTTTGAGTTGATACTGATGCATGCGTGTATATATCTGTGTGTGAGAGTGTGTTGTGTTCCACTGACCTATTTTTTGGGTAGTCGGGTTTACATGTGTGGCCATGAGAGCAGGACTGGGTCCTCCCAGTCACTGTGATGTTGATCTAGTACGCTTAATCCCAGCTCTTCCACCCCCTCCATCATACAGGCATACATGCGCACACACACATCCACGCAGACAGACACTGGAAGTGCAGTCAGACATACAGTACAGCACACACTTCTCTCATGCATGCCTGCACACATGCACATAATCATGCTTTTCACACATATGAATACACTCTCATACTTCCATATAGAGAAATGTGAACAACCATACCCAAACATACTGTATGTGCTCAAATGCACTCATGAAACAGGCAAATACAATAACCATGATAAGGCAGAGGCAGCTGTCATTCTGTGTTAAATGGGAAATATCAGTAATGATCATTTCATTTCATGCTTGCTGCTTTTTGGTCTGTCCAGAAATAAATTTGTGCTTTTAAATAAAAATCACATTTACCATCAAGACAAAAAAGCAGTGGAGCATGTTCTAAATAGTTATATGTACACATACTAATATATACAAATATGATGAATGTTTGAAAAAAAATCAGCTATTATCAAATTAATAGTAACATTTATTGGTATCCCTCACAGCTTCAGTATATATTGTGACATTAGTTTGCCATGCAGTACGTTGCTCTTTGTGTGAGACTGGCAACTCTGACCACAGCGTTACTTTCTTTTCTTTTCTTTTTTTATTCGATCTCAGTGTGAGAATTCATTTATGAAGTGAGGCTCAAAGTCATTTGCGAAATGTGTGGGAAATTGAGAGGGAGAGCAGTCCTGTTTCTTATTTTCAATGAGACGCATATGAAAAATGGCCTTTGACCTAATGTCCTTTATATGCTATTTATATTGAAGGGCTTTATGAAATCCAAATTTTGGACAGAATTGAGTGCTGTGTAGCTTTTCTGTAGACTTTTTAAAAGTGTGGCGTATACACGACATTTTAATGTGTATATTTATTTTTCTCTTTTTATGACATTGGCGTTTTTTCTTCATTTTTGATCAATTCATTTAACTTAGACATATTAGATTATAGATGAGCCATACTGACATTTTCTGTATTTGTCATTAGCTGTGAGAGTTGTTTAGTTGCCAGTTTCTGTCTGTCTATTTGCCAGTCTTACGCCTTATTGGTCCTTTTAGTTTGATAGGAGCTGTTGGTGTCATGATAGGACACTGTGACAATTAAATTAAAATATGAACAAGGTGTAAAATTGGAAACTAATTTAAACGACAGTAGTAATTTCTTCCTGAAAATGATTGGTGAAATGGGTGAACAGAACAATGACTTGCTGCCTTGCCATGCACTTCTTTATTGTTATGTTAATATTGTTTATACTGCACATTTTACATCACCTTTTTTGGTCATTTAAAAAAAAAAAATGTTTTCCATACTGCGCACTACAAAATAATGCTAAAATATGATTCCAAACATCTCTATGTGTCTCTGTGGCTTTGTCTCTACCCTGCACCCCCCTCTACCTAACTCTCCCTCTCTATTCAGCCTCTCTACCACACCACTGCCTCTCAAGTACCTAATTACCTGTAATAGAAACATCCCTCTCATTACCCCATGCAAATTAGCCAGCATACTCAGCACAATTAGGATGAAAATTTCAATTACATAATTAAAAAAAGTTGTTTGATGTTTAGATTGACAGAAAAGGTAAAACGTACATCTCATCCACAGTACAAATAATGAACCCTTCAAAAAGAGCATGATAGTGGCGAGGTACACGTAGCAACAGTGGTGGAATGTAACTAAGTACATTTACTCAAGTACTAGTCTTTTCACGACATTTTATACTTCTACTACATATTGTACTTTTTACTGCACTGCATTTATCTGACAGCTATAGTTACTAGTGACCTTACCAATTCATATTTTACATGCAAAACATATGAAGAATTTTTAGAATATGATGCATTGTAAAAAATGTAAGTACCCAACAGTATGTACAATGACATCTTATTAGATCAGTAAACTGAATAATTGTTTTGATAATGTTTGTTGGGTTAAAAAAAAACAAGACATTTGAAGGTGTCACTTTAAGCTATGGGTAATTATGATGGACATTTTTCTCACATTCAAGAAAATATCCATATTAACCCATAATGAAAATAATCATTAGTTCCAGCCCTGTATAACACAAATATAAGTATTAGTAATAATGATCTAGTGATATACTATACAACAGTGTATGTGTGTGTGTATATATATATATATATATATATATATATATATATATATATATATATATATATATATTAGTTACATACAGTATACTATTACATACAGTATACTATATGCACCCACATGGGCTATAACTCTGCATTGAGTACTTACTTACTTTTAATACTGTAAGTACATTTTACAGATAATACTTGCATACTTACACTTAAGTAACACGTTCAATGCAATACTTTTACTTGTTACAGTGTATTTTTACAGTGTGGTATTGGTACGTTTACTTGCATAGCAGTAATGTTTTAAAATTGTCGAAAGCAAGGCCCAGTAAGCCACTACAGTACATGCAGACTGCACATAAATATGTGATTTAGCACGAGTGTGTACTAGACTGTAAAAAATGTTCTGGGGCCGTAGAGGAGGTAAAGCCAAATATCTTGTGATAGGCGCTTTAAGGCTATGTTAACAAGGCTGTAAATATTTGCTGTAGATTTGGTACTCTTTGTCTCTTTCTATCAGTGGCCGATTTCACTATCCAGAGCTGCAGGCTGTCACACATTAAAGCAGAGGTTAACAAGATTGGCTATTATCCAGGTAGGGACTGAGGACATGAAGAGCTAAAGGAAAAATTGCCACAGATTAAGGAGAAGGCAAATATAGCACAAGACACCTGCAAGGATTTAAAAGGAAAGACCCAATTACCTTACAAAGAGAGACGATTTGAAGAAGTGTTCATATTTATTTTAATCTGTGATTAAAATAATTAGTTTGAATGCAAATACAATTTTAATACCAATATTAATAATTCAAAATTGAATGTTGTATTACCCTAAAATTTGCATTTATGAAATATGTTTTTCCAGGGATTTTACATGTTACAGTCAAATTGAAAAGATGTTTTGTGAGCAGAGGAAAGACAAACAAGAGTGACTCTGACAGACGGAGGGTGCGTGCTTTAGCCCTCTCTCTTGCTTCTTAGCTGGCTGAGGAAATGGAATGGCGTCCCCACAGGTTATTTAAAGAGTGTGAGGTGTGCCAGTCTGTGCTGTGCACACTGAGACGAACATCCTGGCTGCCTGACTGTGTGTGGAGGGACTGGTTAATGAGATATTGACTGCCCATTGAGAGCATGGATTTTGTGATTTGGCTCTAGAAGTTGGAAGGATAGGGAGTAGAGATGGGCACTCGTTTCTAAATTTGATATTCTTTTTTGTTTTGAGTTACCAATAGTTAGCTATTATTCATAGTGTAATGATTTGTTCATTGATAATTCTAGTAATTCTTCTTTTGAAATTATTATGAACTGCCAGCCTGTTCTTTATAACATACCGTACATCACATAATAGATGATCATGTATGTGCTCTAGGGCTGGGTTTTAAAAATTCAATTTATGATTTAAATTGATTTTCATTTGAATGATCCTCAATCAATTCATAAAATCCAAGAATCAATTTTGTCTATATCATATGAAACTAGAAGACATAAGGAATCAATTGGTTCTAGCTTGTTAGGAAGGGGGTTAAATAACCCTCCAAAGGCTCCATTTTGGTGAGGGAAAAACTGGCATGGCCATTTTTTAAGATATCTGAATGAAATGTCACTCAATACTTACTGACTGTAGAGTCTGTAGAGCTGCACTTTATTGTGTGTTCATGTTGAATAAAAAGTACATTAATGTAATGTACATTAACTGCTTTGGGGTCAGTTCTTCATTGATACTTGTAAGAATGTAGCAGGTTAGAGGGAGCCTTCTACAATTGTAGAATCTCTTTCATATCCAAACTAAATTGGTATTGTAACTGAAAGGTTCCTAACCTAATTGATATTGAATCAAAAATGAAATTGAATCGGGAATAAAATTGATTCGGGACCTCGTGAATTGGAATCAAATCGATTCGGAAAATCATTGACAATACCAACAAGTAGCAACAAGAGTTTTATCGTACATTAAATATAAATGAAAGTACTAGCAAAATAATATGATTGAGAACTTGAACTCTTATTTGCATAATGAACATTAAAACGGTACACTATTTTACAGAAGTGCTTGATTACTATCCACTCTTTAAAAGATATTGATACAAAAAGTATAGCTACTCAGCATAGAATCATTGATTACTGTGGAATTGATGTTCCATTACAGTACATAGATGAGACTATGGGAGTCTTTGCAGCAACCAATGAATATGAAAAAAACAAGTCTTGTAGCCATATCGTCATAGTATAGAGTATCGATTTTATACTGTACAAGCATTCATTTACGACTCCATCTAAGCCATTGCCTGGGTACCAGACAGCTCTGTCAGTCATCTCGTCTTGTCAGTCATACCTTGTGGTTTTGACAGATTAGTCCAATCACAGGCGAGGTTAAATGACTCTCCTGTCCTATGCCCAATCAATCAGCGGGGTACAACGAACAGCAGCGGCTCAAGATAACCATCGGGCTACATGAGATGATTTTTGCTCATCTGAAACACTCACACCGAGTTCAGTCAGGGTTCTGAATGTGGCTTCCCAGTCAGGTAAAACACCGAGCTGGGCTTAGTCAAATGCCTCTAACTTAAGGGTAATTTTCTACTTTACTTTCACTCAGTATTTCAGGAGTCACTTATAGATCCTTTGAAGTGTCTCCCTGTCATGCAGCATTTAGCTGCTGATAGAATACTTCCTCTGTCAGCACTCCTTAGATAATCATACACCACAGTCCATGGAGTTTTAGAACATTTTCACTTTCATTTTCGCTTCTCTTTCATTATGTAGCTTCCATTGTAGAATATGCACAAAGAGCATGCAGATTGGATATGTTGCACTGTTCACAGAAACACTTTGCTTTACATTCTAATAAATTGTCATTTGTGATCATTTAAAATTCTGAGAAGATGTGCATACTCTCAGCATGGACTTACTTACAAATACAGTATATAGATTAATAAAATGTCTTCAGCCTCACGTGCCCTGTTTTACCCTTATAGGCTTTGCCACTTGGGGCTCAGAAGTTAACAGTGTTTTAAGAGAGTGAAGGTTGAAGTTTTTTCTCCCTGTACTTTCATTCTGAGCGTGTTTCATACCATTGGCTTTTTTCCTCTGTGAGCCTCTGGAGGGCTGTCCATTGGCTTTTTGAAGTTGCATCAAAGAGGAAATGGGGGAGTAAAAGCATTATTGATTTTGCGTTTTGTCTGACTCAAACACTGAGGACAGAAAAACACATAAGGAGTTAGGTGTTGGCAGTGGGGCAGCTCCGTCTCTTGTGTGTGAGCCAGAGGGAGACGGGAGAAACGTAAAAGAGGTAGAAGGTGATGAGGAGGAACACTAGACAACACTAATGCATCTCTCCCTAGAGTTGTATGCTCAGTCCACTCACTCCCATCATCTCCTTTCTGTTTGTATTGGCAGAGTAAATAAAGCCCATTACTGTACAGCTGAAGACAAAACTTTGCCTCTCCTCGTCGTCTCTGGTAGTTTTTCTTCCTCCTCCATCAGGCCGGTGACTCCCGAGCTCTGACAGCACTCTCCAGTTGACCTGCTTTTCCATGAAACACCAAGCTGCTCTCTTCTCAGTTGTAATCAGATCTCCCTGCTAGGCAAGCATGCCGGCTGCAGGCAAGAAGAGAAGTATTGTTTGTGTGGTTTATCACCTTTATCCTCCTTCTGTGTCAGCCCAGCAGAGGTGAGATGAGAGTGGAGTACTTTTCTGGTGTTAATGTGACCGAGGGTGACTAAAAAGGAGCTTTCAGTGACAGCAGCTCATGAGAGCCATCGCTATTATGGCTTACTCAGCACTTATGCTGTTGGCATATGGTGTAACCATGTTCTGTGAAGTTTATTGAAAGTGATTTCAGAGGTTGCACTTATGAAAGTCTGTGCAATCTGTATTAAGAGACTGTAAATAGCGATGGCATTGCCAGAATTGCCGCAGAAGTATGCTGTAGAGTCAGGGAGTTGGGAAGGGTCAGAGGTCACAGCATACTAAGTCACACTCCTCTCTGCTCCATAGAGAGCAAATGCAGCATCTAGGGAACAAAGGATGAAAAATGAGAGGTGCATGGAATTTTGATGAGATGAGGGAGCTGGCAGCGTTATAACAAAGATCGTCACAACATGCGCTCTGCCGCTTGATTACAAAAGGGAGAGAAGTGTGTAAGTTTGATTACATGTCCCAGCAGAGGCCATTAGGGGTTCTACTTGTAGGATGGCATCATTTCATCGTCCTCTGATCTGGCGTCTGCACGCTGATATAAAAGGTTGTGAAGATTCCTGAGCACTAGGGGGTGCTCTTCAAGAAAGACAAATGATACGAATAAGTTTTCAAGTTGCTACAGTCTCTTAACTTCACTGCCACTGCTGCCACAGAATGTAATAGAGCATGTTTGAATCTCCCAGAGGAACCTGTGCAGGCCAGGGTGAAAACTAACTCTCAAGGTTAGCAGCCTTATAGGCCCTCCTCGCCCCAACTAAGATGCATGAAAGGAATTTTATCGTCATACATAACAAAGAGAAACAGCCTTGCTCGAGCAGTCTGCTTTAGATTGATTTCTGTGCACATGCATTCATTTGAAATAAAAGAAATGCTGTTTCAGTGCTAATTACAAAGATGAAAGGAAGTAGAATGTGCAAGGCAATGAACTTTGTTTAAAGGCGCAGCACATGGCTTATTCAGGGACATGGTGCTTTGAAGAATCCAACCCCATATATGGACACGTAGAGTATGTTTTGAAATTGAAACTGTATTTACACAGTAATATACAGAGACAAAAAGATGTACTCCTCAACATCCTAATTCAGCAGAACCAGCTGAACAGTCTGTGCCCGAGACAATGACAGTGTGCAGAGAGTTTCCCAGCTGGAGCAAAGGGGTTAACTGGCTGTGGAGAGATCCTTGACCTATCTGAGATGAGCTCCCCGCCCCCTCTAGCAATGTGGAATATCTGATTGCTGATTATGAGTTTATTCCCCATTGTGCTCAGCCTTTTGCATGTCAGGATCCATCCCTCCCCAGCTGAACTGATTAAGGAGCTGGAGATGATGGTACAGCTCTCAGCGATTGCTAAAAGACTCTCAGCGAGCCTGGTAATCTGGAGTGCAGCTGGCAATCACCCACCACTGACTCTTTTGGAGGCTTTTTGGGTTGTTTTGTTGTTTTCAAGTGGGTGTTTTGGCATATTGTTGTCTTTGTTCCCCTGGGCTTCTTGTTTCTGGATGAGCGCTTTCCTAGTGCTGAGCACAGGTCCTTGTCAACCTGGCTGCTCAGCTCAGCCTAGTCCAGCCTTAACAACAGCGGCGTCAGCAAAGACCCTCGCTCAAAGTCTCAGGATGTGCTTATGATCACCCTCTTACAGATCTGTATTCCTGATGTATAAAAAAAAGCTCTCCCTTTGCTCATTTTCACAGCTCCCAGAATCCAATAGATGGGACAAAGGCGTCAGATCAATTGAAAGAAATGGCTCCTCAAAAAATGTGTCCTCATGTAAACTCTTAAAGGTTTATGTGGCATTCAATGGATTTCTGTCACAAGGAAACAAATATACTTTTTCTAGCAAAGAGACTGGCATGATTGTTTTTTTGCTTGCAGGGATCTGTCGCTTAGTTACAAATCAGCAGCTGTCGTCTCTTAAGTTTTGTTTTTGTCAATAGTTGGAGGGGAGAGGAAGACAGTTGTGTTCCTACTGCGCTGATGGCTGTTTTAATCTCTTTAATGTGTGACTTGGGGCAACAGAGGAGGAATCTGCCCAAACAGAGCATTCTCAATTACTATCAAAGCTGCACAGCCCAGCGTCTCACTGTCAAACGCATCACCCACAGTTTTACTGCTTATTGCTTGAATGCTTTAATGTTTTGTTACACATGGTAAATACAGTTAATATACTGCATACTGTCCAGTTAAGACAAATACTATACAGATAAACATAAACTGAGGAATAAAACTGTCATTTGCTCTTGTGTATTTGTATCTGAAGGCTTACTGTATGTTATGTTACCGTGCCTGGTTCTGAAGTCAACAGTAAGGCTAATGGAGTTCCAGATGGGACAGCATCAGTCTCAGTAAACAAAAAGCTATTGTCTGAGCTCTGCTTCCTTGTGTAAATGAAGATGTTTTAAGGTGTGACTGCTGTTGATAAAAGACTAAGGGCCCTATCTTGCACCCGGCGCAGGGCGGCACAAGTGTATTGCTATTTTAAGACCGTCCAGCACCCACGTCGTTTAAATAGCAAATGCACCTGCGTCCTGCGCCCATCTTTGCACCCATGGGCGTGCTGGTCTTACAGAGAGGTGTGTACAGGTGAATTCTTGCTATCTTGAGGCAGCGGGAAGTGATCGCACCATTGACCAACACAAACCTGGTCTAAAGTCAATAGTGCAGCATTTTATTGTTATTTTAACAGCTCATTAGTAAAATGTGACTAGGCTTATGCACAGCGCGTGCACACTATGCCTGTTACACACACACAGGGAAGAGCAACACCACACAAACATGCAAAAGATTACAAATACAAATATTACTGTGCAAATCCGCCATCATAATAGCAATGTGCCAAGGTCCAAACGCGCCTGGCTTTTAAAAGGAAATGGATGACACTCCGATTGGTTTATTGCATGTTACAACCAAAACACACCTATGAATTAATGAAGATACTAAGTACAACTCTGTTTTGGACACACCCTAAACGCACCTGCGCTTCATGCCGTGCGCTTAGATCGATAAAATGTGGCCCTAAAGGCCGTTTTACAGTCACCATAGCCGAGGTGGCGCGCGCCAATGTGACGTCAAAGATCTCGCTGGTGCGCCAGGATTTTGAGTGCACGACCAGAGTCTCAGAGTGACTGCAAGTCTCTCTTGTAAACTTACTGGGTTAAGATGAGTTATTTTATGGCAAATGAAAGGCTTGATCCGACGAAGTAGGTCATCGAATCAAATCGAAGCATTGAAGTCAATGCTGCAGACAGTTCTGCCGTTGTTTACCTTTTTCTTCTTCTTCTAGTCCGTAGAAATAGCAAAGTCGGTAGCCTTTCCTCATTAGCGCCAGCTCTGTTCAGGAGAAGACTACAACTAGTGTCGCGACCACCACGCGCGAGTATAAACAATTACGGCGCTCCCATGACCTCACACTGGCGCTCGTCAGGTCGGCTGCGGCATGTATACCCCACGTTTTAGAGTCTAAACCACAGTGTCTGAGAAGTGATGGGTGTGAAGGTTTGTGTGTGACTTTGTTGGAATGGTATCTTATTTTCTTTTTATGAAGCAAGTCAAATTAAATGATTTAATTTGTGTGTATTTTACATATGTATGCAAATATCGATTGTGTGCTACAGGATATTTAAGTATCTTTTTTAGGGAATAGATTGCTAAACCTCCAGAACATCATGCTATGATTTCAATTTCAGTAATACTGTATTGCTTTGCTACATAAAGCACAAGCAAATTCCAGCTCTGAATATTTCTTCTCATCATGCATCAGCCTCATTGTTCTGGATCATACTAGCTGTCACTGTGGATAAACCAAAGGTAAGAGGGGGAAACAAGCAAAGGCATGATGGGAGATAGATGGAGGATGATCAGAGTCAAACTACTGTACGTTTGACATACAGTACCTTGCCCACCTTGAGTGAGTAAGGAAGTTGTTTTTTTTATCTTTTGACACATGATTGCATCGGGCCATTCTGCTTTGATCTCAGCATGGATTCTTTTTTTCTTTCTCTTGATGTGGGATTATTATAATTTATACATAAGGGAATTTGTTTTTTCTTGAGCCTCTGCAAACTTGAGTAAACATGGTATACATAGTAGATTAACATTGTATTAATTTACACATTCTCATTAGCGAGCCCTAAGGTAATTAATCAGAAGCCGTGGTATATAAGGAGATAGACACCGTTCAAATAATTTATTCCTTTCTACTCTTACCGAGTGTGAGAAAAAGTGTCTGATCAATTCCTCCCTTAGATGTAGCTCTTTGAAGACATGCAGTGTCTTATGAGAGCACCACCACAGTATTTAACTGAAGGCTGAAGACCTTGCATATACTGTACAAACATTGCAATTCCAAAAATATAGGAACCGTATAACCCCAATTAAACCCATACAGGTAAAGATTCACTTTGTGGTCTTATGTTGTAGCACTGCAGCTCAGTTAGGTTCAGTTTGCAGTTTACTGTTGCTGTTCACAGAAGAAGGCCATGGTAATTGCACTAAAAATAAAGGCCAGATACTAAGCTTAGTGTGCCGTTCTTGTGCCATTCTGTGCTTGATATTTTATGTTTATATTTTGAGGCACAAAACACGTCTCTTTCTTTTATGTACAGTATATGGATTTAAAAAGGAGGGTGCAAAAGCAGGATTATAGATGGGCTAGTTTTGTATGGAAAATGGGTGCAAATTTGGGAGAAAGTTTGATGGAAAATGGTTACATGTAAAAATCTTAATGATAACTGATAAATAGTAAGTGCCCCGTTAAAAGATGTGCAAGGGACCTCCAGTGAAACAAAATGGAAAAGCTGCGAGAAAGTGTGCAGTAAAAAAAGAAAATATTGGGTCATCCTAGCTGACATAATCACTTCATTAAGTACTACATAATTTTCTCTTTCCATTAAATGTTAAAAAGGCTGCATTTATATATCCAAAACACTTTACAATTTGCCTTTAATTCAATCATTCACACCCATTCACACACCGGTGGCAGCCAGCTACCATGCGAGGTGCTTGCCTGGCCATTGGGAGCAAATTTAGGTCCAGTGGTTTCAGTTTCTCTAAAGTAAAACAATTGCTCAATCTGGCACGTAACAATTCTGCCAGTGATCAGATGTAAATTGCTTCAGGCTTTAATTGCAACCATTGTAAATTAATGTTGTTACTACATGAATGTGCCTGGAGGGCAGTTTCAGTCACTGATTGAATAATTAGTAGCTGCCCTGTAAATCACATGCTAACTGCACGCATTGGCAAGCAAAAGTAAATTATTGTAGATAAAGTACGAACAATAATTTTGTCATTTCATGTAGTAGAGAGAACAGTAAACCATCCATCTACATGTCGTACGCTCTTAAATTAGATGATCCTGTAATCTGTAAATAAATTACATACATATGTGTGCGTTTCTTTTGGTCCAGAATTTTAAAATATTCCAGCATTGTGAGCCTTTTATTTTCCTAGATACATGCATTAACATAAACAAGTTTCCTTGAGTTTTTCTTTATGTCAGTTCTATCACATAAAAGGGAAAAGCAGAGGTGGTGTATTTCAGGAGCTCAGTTCCTCTCCGAGGCACTCCAGAGATTGTTCAGTTTGTATTGTAAACTGAATGTTATCCATAGGCAGCAGATATTTTATGGCTGTTACTGATGTATGTTCATAATATCGATTTGATGTCACAATAGTATATCCCATTGAGCAACCACAAAAGCCTCCAATGACGAAGGGTTTATTTTTAAAACTACAGGAAAGGCTTTCTGCAGATTAATTCCAGTGTATGGTTCCCATTGTGGGAGAAACAAATTGGGCTTTATGGAATTAGTGTGTTTTCTGCATAAATCTCAAATAAATTCCTGAGACATACAATCGTGTTTCATGTGATTGGATGCTTCTGCGTTGCCTTTGAGTGAAAAAAAAGAAGGAAAGTTTCCCGACTGGATTAGAGCTGAAAGTACAGTAATGATGGCTTGGTGTTTCTCCATTGACCCAAGTGTGTTGTCTAAATACAATATGGATGTGCAGGGCTGCCTGTGTACTCCAGTGCTGGGAGACTATTTGCTGAAGGTCATGTGGGATCATAGCGTGCCATTAATAATTCCTGAAAGCATCCAACATCTCCATCTGTTCTGCTGCATCCATTGCTCCACTTCAAAGACAAAGGCAGCATCTGCAGGTAAGCATTAAACCTGCCTCCAGGCTAATATGTTGGAGGTGGGATTCTCTGTAGAGAAAACATATCTCTGGTCATCAGGTCATGCTGCTCATACAGTATATTAGCCAATTAATGTTTGTATGTTTGCTCACACAGCTGGAACCTATGAACACATGGTAAACAAAGACTTTCAGATGCACACTTACTGTGTACTGTGGCTAGTGTGTGCACGCTTTTCAGCTTTCACTGGCTGAATCCAGTGAACATGTGTGGTACAGTAATTCCACACCATTGCAGGCTACCAGCCTCTCTACAGGGATGCAATTACCACCCTCAGTTGAGTGTAGCCAGTCAGCTTGACAAGGTGTTACCAGAGAAATTATCAAAGCTGATTTTAAACGAAGCATTTAATTACGTGCATTGTGTGTGTTTGTGTGTGTAACTGACCAAATAACACGTGTTCACCTGTGCACTGGGCATACAGTGTAGTCAAATCTAAACGGGTCTCAGTGACAGGCCCACTTCAGATACGCGGGAGTCCTGCGGGGAGTAAATGGATGTTTGGCAGTGGCATGTGCTGCCCAGGCCTGGTGGGCGCAGTGGGCGAGGAGGCAAGTGCCTGGCTGAGTGAAAGATGGCTGTGTGCAAGGAGAGTGTGTGCACACAGCTGAGGCTGTGACAGAAAACAGTGAGAGCTCTGCTCCTGCTGCTTCATCTTCTCCTGCCAATGATAGATCTCCACTTTAATTTAGGTAATAGCACGACTCCAGCGCTCACAATGGACTCGGAAAAAGCATACAAACAGCTATTCCTCCCAGTTGAAGATGAAGCTACTCATAAAAGATACGTTTGGTGTATTTTTAAAAAAGGTGGGGGGGATGGAAAGCTTAGTTTGTATAAAGATATTTCATAATTTACTGTAACGTGGAGAGTACAGTGTATGATACAATGAAGCTTAAGATTTTTTCCCCTCCCCCCAGTCACATTTGGTCTGCTGATAAAGCACCTGTGCCCATGAGTAACTCCACCATCTTTCAGCCCTGGGCTCTTCTACTGTACCGTAGGGCTGACCAGTGAGTCTACTCAAATCACCGTCATCTCCAAACTGCTTAGCCTGGCCAATTTGAATTTCACATCTCTGCTGACTCATAACCCTGTCAGGACCTTTCTTCTTTATCATGTGTGTCTCCGGTGGACTCTCATGACAAGCAATAGGAATTAATTATTCAGATTAGAAACCGAGCCACAATTACTGTGATTTTTGTCAAAGGCTTTGTTTTGGCTTAATGTTGATATCTGATCGGGACGTTACTGCAGAGCCAAGATTGCCTTTGGAAGCAATTATTTTGCTGTATTTATTCATTCATGACATTTCAGCACAAGTTAATGGTTGTGTCAGAACAGGCTGGAAAGAGAGCAGGAAATGATTTTGGCTAATGACACACTCTCAAAGTAGTCAAGAAAGAGTGAGTGCGGCGTTGTGCCGGCCTCCACACTGGACAGCGGCTCAGATCAACATGATAAAGAGGGACTGATTGAGCTCCGTACATCCACAGGAAGCTTAGCGTTGGGGTTCAAGGTTATCTGGACAAATCAGACTCCTGTTTCCATTCATCCCCTCTTCACCCACCAACCAACCCTTCCTGGGCAAACCAGCAAATTAGCAATTCTGATGTCTGCAAGCAGGTCTGGCAAGGGAATGCCTGTGAATCCTAATGCCATGATTAAACTTTCATATCCATCCGGGGGAAGTGCTGCATATACAAAATAAGCAATCTCTTTTTATTTTTCTGCACTTTAAGTAAGGCTGTTGAGATGGGCAAACATAAACCCTTCAATAGGGTTAAATGGACCGGGCCCTCCTCAAATCACTCAATTCTTTGTGATCGCTCTCTTTAGTGAATATAATTAGTATCGATATACTTAACATGAGAAACTGTACACAACATGCCGCAGTCGTTATTTGCATTGCAACCATTATTATACTGCATATGTGCATCTGTAAACAGGCCCAAGCCCTAGTCCTCAACATTGTAAATGTCACAACTTGGTGTGAATTAACTATTAAATAGTCATGTTTAAGAATTTGTTATACCCAGGCAATATTACGCTTCCTTGCTCGGACATGCTGAGTGGATGGGAGAGAACATGAGGGACAGGGAGCCTCAGTCCAAACAGCGAGCCAGGCCTGGATGTGGCTATTATGTAAGATGGTCTTATCAGGCTCTGCCTCCTGCTGAGCCACAGCATAGCTTCCCTCTGCTCCCCCTTCCCGGTGCTCCCACAACATGGGCCTTCATTAGCAGGGCTAAATATCCCCGTTCTCTGCAATCTCTATCATTTCTTGCCTCGAGGCAATCCGATAATTACCTGTTCTCATTTCCCCTCCTTGTGGCCAGCAGGGAAGTGTTCTGACTTGCATTAGTTTGCATGAAATATTATCAGAATATTGCACATTTCTCCATCCTGCAGCCTCTGACACAGGAAATATGGAGCAATGATTGACAGGTGTCTGTCTTTCATGTTCCTCTGAGAATAACTGCTTTGTTCTGGAGTTACAGCAAGAATTTTGATGGAAGGAGAAATGAGTGCGTAATGTGTATTAAGGCTTTGTTGCTTTGTTTAATCTCCATCTGCCATTATTTCCGGGCAGTATTGTTATGCGTTACATTGCTCTTTGTTACCTACAGTGTAGATGTAAAATAACTCACAGATTTTCTGAATTTAAACTCATCAGGGAGTTTTCCCCACGGAAAAACTATCAGCATTATAATAGAGTAGCATCTTCCTCCCTGTGAATCCTGTGAGGGTTTACGGATGAGTAAATGGCATACAATGCCTAGGAGGGGAGGACATCTCAAGTGGATATGGTCAGAAAGCCAGGAATTCCATCCAGCTGTCTCATTTTATTCATACCTATCAGTAAGAATGTCCAGCAGCTCTGGATCAGGAGATTGATAAGCTTTACCACCAAAGGCAAGAAGCTCCACTCAGCCTAACCTCTGCGGTCAGTAGAAATCATATATGTTAGCTTTAATAAGCAAGAAACTACATTTGATCTTGATATGATGCAGTACGTCATTATAATTCTGTTATACATGTCTGCTGCCGAAGCGTACATAGTCCTGCTTCAAATACTGCTGTTTTTAGAAGGTAATGTCGTGCATGGTATTTGCTAAAAAGAATTTCTGTTTTATGGCAAGGAAGCCATGGAGATGACAGTTTTTGCCAGTGAACGGATTGATTTAGACAATTTAAAAAAAAAAAATTCTTTAAACGTCATTCACAAATGCATATTGAAATTTAAAAGTGTTAAGCAGAGGATCCGTCTGATACAGAGTTGTTGTTGATGCATGAGCTTAAGCCTATTCAGTGTCTCCCCTCGCCTTGCTGTTGGAAGCAGTGATGATTTTGGACTGTGTGACGGTCACTTTAATCTCTAATGAAGGCTCGTCCCTGGCTCTGCTCAGCCCTCTGATAGCAGAGCAGTCGTAAACAGGCCTGTCAGGGGGATTGCAGCGCTAGCAGTGCAAATGGCAAAGAAAACCCCAGGGACCAAGCCATGCTGGCATTATGGTTTAATTCAGATATAGCTCGGAAAAGACTTGAGGAAATGTTTCTACTCTGCCATCTTAGCTTACTGTGTGTCTGAATCACAGTATACCTTTGGACTCACATTTCCATTTTTTAAATAAACATCACCCACAGTCAATGTACATGAGTTACATTCCTACAGCATGCCGTCAGTTGGTCAACATATCCTTCAGAGTAATCTAAGTGCAAACTAAAATACCATCAAAGAAAATACCATTCAGCTGTAAATAAACACTCAGCTCTTAAGATCGCATCACAAATTGACCATAAAATTTGTGTTTCTAAATTCAGTCACGCCATGTTATAGCATATGCTTCTTTTAGTTTTACAACATTACCATACAAATGAAGACAATTTCATGTTTAACATTTAGTGCAAGATGTAAATGTGTACTCAAATGATTCTGTGAAACTGATTACTGGTTGCTCTGTGTTCTGACATCCTGTGCTCATGCAGCATGCGCGACAGCTGGTTAGTAATTAGAATAATCTTCTCCCTGGTAGTGATTTAGCTTTCATGACTGCAGCTTACCTCAAATTGAAAATAAATTTATAGATAAATGCCTTTGCTGTTCCATCAAATTATACCGCTGTAACTCAAAGGAGCCAAGTTGTTTATTTTGGTAGTAAAAGAGCAATCAGAGAAAACAAACAAAACGCTTTATGAGTGCTGTCAGATTAATAATGACGCTACCCAGCGGTGATGATACAAACGATTATTTTTCAGCACACTCTACCCCACCTCATCATGGTAATTATAGATACTATATCATTATTATATCAAGTATTCGCTACAGATTATCAAGATAATTGAAGCTTGCTCCAGGAATGCCAAGTTCACTGTGCTGCCAATAAACTGGGAATTACTGTGTAGGAGAGAAACACACACGTTATGTTATCCACAGCAAACCATCACTGAATCGGTTTGGTGTTCACTCTGTATGTTTCTTAAGTGAGCATGTGTGTACACACATGGATACACACCCAAACATCAGTTGACAGTGTTAAGATGAGGCTATACATATGATACATTGTTTTTCTCCCAGCTTCTGTTCTGGTGTATCTGGGCAAATCCCAATGGTGATGAGGCGTAGAATCTGTCATGGAGAAGGCATAAGCCTTTCATATGCATAGCAGAGATAAGAGGCAGCCATTTTATCAGGCGAGCTGTCGCTCCAACATGCTTGCATGTTATGTGTCCCCGGGAGCGCCTCCAGAAACATGTCCCTTTTAATGACACGGCCCACGCTCGCCAAAAGGACGCCCAGTTTGTGCCGAGCTCTAACCTGACAATTATGCCAATTACAACAGGCAGTAATGTTGACAAACACACCAGGAGAATTGCTACAGTTGATTGGTAGCCGTGTTCCGAAGTCCCCTGCTGTGACCTTTTCTGTGATTTAACTAGCATGGAGGAGAACGGCAATGGGTTTTCTAGAAAATTCCCCAAGCCTTGTGTTCTTTTGTAACGGGGCGATGCTCGTGCCAACTGAACAGGCAGAGAAATTGATCTAGTGTGTCAAGAAGGCAGAGAGAGAAATAATTCTTCCTTCTAGTCATCACTGTATGCGATTTGTCTCGTTTCATAAAGAGTTCTGTGTTTCTTACCAGGCCAGGGCAGCATGTAGAAAGTTGTTGTTGTTGTGGATCGTATCGCCTCTAAGGATTACATCCCAAATACTGACCCAGCACCATTAGCTGCTACTTATGTAACCCTTAAAGAGTGAAGCAGGAGACACTGCCAATATGGAAGCATATTAACAATACAGCGGCTGCTCACTTGCTACAGCATGAAGTGTGAGTGCTTGGTTAGAATACATAAAGGCTTTTTCAGCAGTTTTTTTGAGCAAGAGCAGCATTGTACTATATCAGCCTATTTGCAAAAAATCTGTTTTGATAAGCATGCATCTTTTTGAAGAAAAAACAAAGATGAAGCCCCTTTTATTTTGGAGCACATTAACCTCCAAGCACAGCACATTAATGTTTTAATTTCTGTCTGAAAATAAGGTTCTATATGATTGATTGCATAAAGTTGTCATTTCACACCAAATAAAGTGAATCTTAAATAAAAAATAACATACTGAAACAAAGTTTTTCGACCAGATATTTTTTTGCCACATTACAGGTTACTGCAACGTTTCTTTTCTCTTTTTTTTCATCTCATACTGTAGCACTTTTTAGCTGTGATACAACACCTTGCAGGGAGCTTTAAAAGAAATAACAACCACAGATTATAGTTTAACAATGAGGTCAGGAATTATTCGATAACAGTTCACTTGAGCTCCGGTCTGGTCATGTAAGTGCAGGGCTGAGAGCAGCTGGGGTTGTGCCATGGTTTGTATTTTGAGATACCTTAGAGCTTAAGTCAGACCCGGGGCCCGTTTCAGGAAGGAGGTTTAACAAACTCTGAGTCTAACCCTGAACTCTGAGTTTATTTACCCTGAGATGGGAAACGCTGAGTTTTTGGTTCCAGAACAGCTGATTTGAGTTGGTTCAATCAACTCAGAGTAGGTTCACTCAGAGTGAAGCGTTTGCACCACCATAATAAAAAGGCAGCATGAATGGAGCCATGATACTACGATTCACCATGGTAACAACTACAAACTGGTCAGCAGAAATACTCATGCGCACATACAGCGAGTTTTAACATGTATTTAGTTAAAAAAGCAACACAGCGGCTGCTGCAAAAGAGAGAGAATTTGCATGGGAGAAAATTGCTGCTAGAGTAAATGCATAAGTACCAATATAGTGTATTAATATCATATTTAATCATAAGTACAATATTACTGCTGAAATGGTATTGAACCTACAATCTATTTCATTTAGGTGCAATCCTGTGGGCGAAATCCCATTCTGAGGCTGCAGCACCATCATTAACAGAATTATAATTCATAATCTTTTATTTAAAAGTGTTTACATCATTCAGCTGCAATACTGTTTCAGAGCAATCGAGTCGCACTCTCCGGCGCTTTGCTACAGTGACTTTACTAATATGCTCACCAATCATCACCAATGTAAAGAATTCTGCCGTTTGCAAAAAGACGTAATGCGACACAAAGAATCTGCTGGGATGTAGAGCATGTCCACAACATTAGTGATATGAGGACGGATAAGGTTATGTAGGCTACATAACTGATAGACTGGGAAGAAAAACCATACCGCTCAAATAAGTAGACTAGTATCTGGAAATGAAAATACATCTATTGTCGGGGCCTCAATATCATCTCCCGTGTTTAACTCCCTGCAAAGTAATACAGCTTCTTCATCAATGGGATTGTTTTTTTGTTAAAAAAAAACAAGTTTTATAGTCTGCCTAACACGGTTAATAAACCGACACTGTTTTTTTATTCATGCAGATAACAAACTGCGCTAAAATGCGCCTGATACAGACTCAATGAATGAATGAAGAAATTAAAGAGCGCTGTGTCAGAGGGAGGAGACTGAGAGAAACTCAAGGTTTTTTGAAGAAAACCTGCTCCCAACCAGGTTAGATTCACAGACTCAGTTACCATAGTAACTGCCTCTGAGGTTAAGTTACCCCTCTTTCTGAAGCGGACTGGAGTTACTCCTCTCTCTCAGGTTTGATTAACCTCCCTTTCTGAAAGAGAAAACCCACAGTTTCCCTCATCTCAGTGTTAAAAAAACTCAGAGTTTTCACTAAACCTGCTTTCTGAAACGGACCCCTGGTCAATGTGAAGTGTCATTGCCAACTGAGAGCATGATACACCTTTTGTAAGAGCACTGTGATACACAAAGGCAGGCAGGAAAGCAGGCAGGCGGCTGCCTCTGTTGGCCTGGTCGAAGTAAACTGAGCTGATTCCCCACATGCCCCCTTCAGTTCTCTTACATAACATGCTGTTAAGCTGGAGTTAGCAAACATTAGAAGTCAGCTGGTTATTGGAAAAGTGGACATGTCATTCACTGGAGCTCTATCTACAGTCGACAACTGAGATAGCTGTGTGAGGCAAACAAATAGTTTTCCTCCTGCCAAAAGATTTTCTTGGGTGTATTACTGATTTGTTGTTTAGTTAATATTCCATACAATACAGAAAAAGCTCAAGATAGAGGTTGTGTTGGATGTACAGTAAAACTAGACTGACATGCCTTGTTCTATTCTGTCCATGTCTCTATGCCTCTGCTCACACCCAGCCCGTTGGTGTGTTCTTTGGATCCGTCTATGCCTTGAGGACATGATGTCACCCATATCATGTTAGTGCAGTCTAAAGCCTGATTTATTTATTCAGGTATGTAGGGAGGTACGTGTAGATACGGACCTTACGCCGGACTTTACGCCATAGCCTGACGTGCACCTCCCCAGAAATATAACTACACATCGCGGCGATGTAGACCACAGCAAGTGATTTGTCTGCTTGGCTGTGGCTTGGTAGTTTAACATTTCCTCGTACTCATTTCCACGTGCTATGCTATGCTAGAACGACACAGACACACCAGCGCACAAGTATAAATCCTCACAACGGTGTAGGCCACTTACGTAGGCTACGGCGTAGGCTCTGCGTAGAGCCTATGTACTACTAAAAATCAACCTTAATCAGTGCTGCCTGTTAGAAATGTCCCTTTGCAATGAGGGTTCAGTGATTTACACCCATGTTTGATGAAGGGAGGCTGGGGAATCCATTAGTGTCCATCTAAATTGCATCAGCCAAACCACTGACACCAGCCTGCAGTCCACTGCCAGCTCATTGATTAAGAACTATTTCCAATGGCCCTTATGTAACTAGCCCTCTGTATTAGGCAACACTGTTGCTGCTCTCCTGTTAGTGGCAAGAAGGGCCATTGTAGAATACAGTTAGATTTGTCTGCTGTCGGAGAGAAATGCCTAAATGAAATAAAAGCTGCCAATATTAAACACCAGATGACTTACCTTCCTAGATGGGGATTGAATGATGTAGAACTTTAAGTGTGGAAGGTAGGTGATATAGCAGATTGGTACATTATGGTACTGTAACATGCTGCACAAAAGGACTCGATCATTCAGGAAAGTCATAAAAAGACATCACATTGTCCAATTAATAATCACAAAAACAACCTTCACTTCTGTGTGATTTCTGAAATGTTTTCAAGGCATCATAAAAAAAAAGCATGTGAAAACCAAATTTAGATTGCTGTTGGAAGTATCCAGTCAACTCTTTTTAAATCCCCTCATTGGTTGTGATAAAAGAAAAAGCAATGTCAATCAGGTGAACTAATGGGAATGTGCATTTTGTAATTCACTCAAAGGGAATGGTAAATTGAAAAGAGTTTGCAACCTTTTAACACACCAGCGCTGAAGTCAAGCTCCATTATCTGACAGCTGGAGAGGTTAAAAATAACTGTGCTCGCAGCAAATTAGACGTATCATTTGGCTTCTAAGTGAGAGATGAATCTTTGTGTGGATGCTCCTGCCATGCCGTGACACAGGGGCAATATATCAGGCTGTTTGCCTGTCTTTCTCATAAACTCCAAATGGAATTGTAAACAGATGAAGCAATTTTACACCAAATGTATTCTTTCAGAGTTGCTCCTATGCTACAGTGAAAAGCCCAGCTTCCATAGACGTGTACATTACTGCCCCATGCACTCTCAAGCCAAAGTACATAAATCATAATTTGGCTGCCTGCAGGGTTATTGCTATCGCTCAAAGCCAATCCTCAAAGTGTTTTATATGTTTTTTATCTGACGATAAATCTGATGTTATTGCACATATGTGGAGAGGACTTTTCAAGACCCCGCTGCCTGGTATTTCTCAGATTCACACGTGCTGTTCAGTAAATGTATGCATGCCCATACTAAACATATAAACACACAAGGATGAGCTAAATGAATCTTGATTCTGCTTGTCACTGTCAAGTTTTCCATGTCATTCAAAAGCACCTTGCCCGCTTATGCATGCATTTTTTGTCAGGTGTCGGAAAGGAATCGTGTCAGTTCCCATTTAAGATGGTAAAACAAGTTTAACTGTGCGATCCCTGTTACAGTAAGGTAAGTAAAGAGATTTCCATGGGAGGCTTAGGTGACAGCCGAGGTGTAGCGTATCCTCTAAATACCTAACAACATCATTGTTAATTCATAGCTATTTAATCACTTAGTAGAGTAAGTGCAGGAAGGATGATCTTTGTGTCATGTTGTCTCACAAAGTAATCTCTTGTATTTCCTTGCTTAAGACCCATGCTCTAAATTTGTCACTGACTGTGTGGAACCGCATTCACCCCCCAAGTTTTAAGATGAGTTTTAAGTCTGCATATTTACTGAGCTCAGTGTGGCCCTGCCTTAGTCTGCTTGACATGATTTATCTCATCCTGCTTAACTGACAGGTATTGATGTGATACAAGGATAAATGCAGTAGATTGATGGAATTAAAGCCCACCCTATTGTTCCCATGCTGTGCATCACTGACACATGTGAGACTCTTGTCTCTCATTAAAGAAAATAAATGCTTGAGGCATCTTCCCTGCAAAAGCATTATGTGTGTGTGTGTGTGTGTGTGTGTGTGTGTGTGTGTGTGTGTGTGTGTGTGTGTGTGTGTGTGTGTGTGTGTGTGTGTGTGTGTGTGTGTGTGTGTGTGTGTGTGTGTGGAAGCTATCTCAGTTGTTTTCCCTCTCTTTAATCTCTCCCTCCTTGCACAATAGATTTAGCCTGGCCTTGAATGGGAGAGAGTACAAATTGCAGCTGACTCTAAACAGCTGGGCATTCACCCTGTCGACAGGGGCCTGGACATGTGATTACATTAAACAAAGGGGCAAGACCATTGATTATTGAATTGACTTTCAATTATTGCTTGTGAAAAGGACAGACTCGCAACTACAAGCGTAGCCAGGCTCTGTTGTTGAAGCATGGTTGTGTTATACCCCTGGGCAATCCGATGCATCTAATTCACTAAAGAAATCTAATCTTAACTACGCAAAAAAGAAGAGAGAAGCTTTCTCCACTTTACGTGCACAACAGGCACTTGGCTGTGCATCTAAATTTTAGGAAGCTAGTGTTAACTCTATATTTGGATGCCACTGGAGTGGATTAAGGATTCTTTACTGCAAACCCACGGGATTCTCAGAGACATAAAAGAGGAGACTGTTTGCATCCATGCTATACAAATAATTGCAGGTTTCAAATCGAGTGTAATTTCAAGCACCAGCTATATGAGAGAGTGTGGGCTTTGATGTACAAATCCACAATTCATGGAGGATTAGCACCCCAAAGGTTAGCAGTTGCTAATTACAGGAGATTGGTTATACATATCTAACAAGGCAGGAAGACAGCCTTAATAAATGTGAGAATTTATCAGGAACAAGGATAAGCGGCTGTGATAAGCGGACATGTATTTGAATCGCCATAGATTGATACCCTGTAATGCCCTTTTTAATACAGTGAAAGGAAAGACGCACTGTCTCTTCTATTGTCTTCACAAACAGCATACCTTGTGAGATATGAGATTTTCAAGATGCATTTGTGAATGCAGATTTGTGCAACTATATAAATTACCCTCTTGGATATTCTTCCTGTGTCTCTTACTGCAGCAATTTCTCTTTTACTGTATTTAGCTTGCAGCGTTCAGTGCTGCATTACCATAATCCTTGGTTCCCTTCCACAAACCACCACTGGCTAAATGAATCTATTATTTTTGCCTGGAGCCAAAAAGATGCAACAAAATGCAATGCATTGAAGGGAATGAAACTTGTGATAAGCTGCACATTTTCTCTATAATAGTAGCCTGTCTACAACAGACTTTTTACTCATAGTTGGAAGGAGCAGCACACTTGACCTTTGAATAATCTGAATGTTCTAAGCTTAAAAGGGGGGTATCAAACCCTAACCATTTCCAAGAAAAAACAACATAATTGAATTCTGCATGTAGTCATTTAGTCAAGCTCCTGCTCCCTGGCCCTGTGTGTTGTTGAGTCCCCTGACCCATGATAGCGGTGGCCTTGTGTTTTCATATGGCCCTAAATTAAACATGTCCGAGCCAAGGCAGGCACTTGCTCTGCCGCAGGAAATGCTTTTTCATCTCCTAATGAATGTGCCTGAGGGGGTCCCACAGGGGGCTCCACTTCACCCCTCATTAGGCGGGGTGCTGCCTCTGCCTTCATGCTGAGGAGCAACCTCCTGGAGAGGGGCCTCCCACTTCATCTGAACGTCCCACGCTCCCCTGCCCTGGACCAGTGGACGGCACTGCACTCTCTCCCTCTTTTTTTTCTATCTCGCTCTCTTATCTCTCCCTGTCTCCACTACTCCCCCCTCATTGCAAAGCAGCTCATCTTATAGTCGCAGACCAGGGATGACAGGGATGAGTGGACGGTCCGTGCTCCTAATGTCATTTTAATGGCCTTCTTCGGTCTGTTGTGGTTGTGATTTATTGCTATGCACACACTTCTAATGTCCTCCTAGAAGTCTACTTGACTTGTCTTTTTTACAACAATTCAAAGATGCTATTGTTTTAGAGCGCATAATGAGGAACGGGTTGACAAACTAATCAGAACTGCATTAAGATCTCCACTTTCTTCCAAGCACGCTTTCTTTATTATGGCGTCAGACAGACGCACGTGTTATGACAGGCGCTGAGGATCAGACATGCTATGTTGTAGTGGTGGAGCTGAAGAACTGTGGAGGACCCTATGTCCTGCTCTGGCTTAGAAGTTTCCTAGTGCAGCGCTGCAAATACCCATTCTCATGTGGAAAATATTGACAGCTTCCTGTCGTTAATAAAGCAACAAAGAACAGACAATTCCTGGCTGTTGTGAGGCAGCAGGAAAGGAAAGAGGGACATACAGTACTGGCAGTCAGCTGACTCCCAGAGCCTTTGCAATGGCTTCAAAAAGGGCTAAAGAGATGATTGTTATTCCAGGGCTTTTGGGATGTGTTTATGCAATCATTAATCTTGGCACTTCTTTATTTGCCTGGGATTAGAGCACCATGGCGCATTCACCGGCACTCAGGGAAGCTGGTTCACCAAAAGGTAGCAGCGAGCGCTTGGGCCTTTCACTGTAAGCAAAAGCGTGCAAGGAGGGAAGCATGCTTTGCGCATGGCTGCTTAATCCTGCCATGTTAAACAAAACCAGGGCAATGTTTGTAGGACTATGAAAACAGCAGTGCAGGGGGAATGTGCCTCACACGCTGTAAGCAGTCTGTGAACTCTGTCTGGCAGTAGACACTCCTCGTGTACCCCTGTCGTCTAGGAATGCCTTTCATAAGGTCTGCTACAACTGGAGGAGCGGGAGGACGACAGTGGAGTTGCTCAGCAGCTCCTGCACAATGAGAGGAGAAACTATTGTAGTTATTTTTGTATTCGATGTCAATTTGTGAAAACAGGCAACATTTTATAAACTAATATAAATGGCCTTGTTTTAAGCTCGGTGACAATGCATTTTTTTTAAACCCAAGGAGAAGGAGCATAAAGGAACAGGTAATCAATTTACCTAAACATGTTATAATCACCACACTAGTTACACTGTTTTTTTAACTGCATAGCAACCATCTGTATATATATAATATATAAACATGTAATCTGCTGCAAGCACAATTAATTACACAGTTACTGATAAAGTGACATAGCAGTGTACTGACTAGGGTTTCAAAGACTCTGAAAATTTCAGGAAAATATCCAAGGGAAGTTAAACTCAGGAATATAGGAATGTTTGCACAATTTCAATTTAAATAGGCTTCCCTTTTAATGGAGTTGGGTGGAAATGTACATAAAAAGCAATACAATGTCATACATTTAATTGAATTGTAACCTGCACTGCATTCAGCAGCACTCTTCTATCACATGTGCAGATAATTCGCCCTCATCCCATTAAATAGGAATTCAGTAAAATTTCAACCCTCCGCATAGTGCTTTCTCCCATCACAGCCCACTTTGTCTATATCCACAACGTTCCACTTCCCGGATTGCTCCAGTGCTGCGGGAAATTCCGCGAGATGCATGTTTTTTCGCCGATGTCAATTTCCTTCTGCTTTCTTTGTGTTGGAATTTTAAACTCTGGTCGATTTATGTGGACTATGGTTAACTGCATCTCAGATCTCTGCATGGTAAATTGAGACAGCTAGCTAGACTATCTGTCCAATCTGAGTTTTCTCTCGCACAACTATAACAACTTTTGAACGTACACGTTCCACCAAAACATGTTCCTTCCCGAGGCTATTATGCAGCGGCCCCGTGCGGAGCTTAGCGCCGCCCATGATGATTGTGATTGGTTTAAAGAAATGCCAATGAACCAGAACACGTTTTTCTCCCATCCCGGAATGCTGTGTGGACTAGCCAGACCCTCCTTCGCAGCGCTATGGAGGAAGGTCTGGCAATGCAAGACTAAAGCCCACTCTACTGCTAACACTACTGCACTGTCTGAGCCAAACCGACTGCATGCTTTCATGTACGTTTTGATCCTATTACTGGAGTGAATGTGTTTCATTATTTTATGATATTTCAGTTAACCAACCAGCAAGCTAGCTGTTATGTTACACTGTGGGATGTAGCTTGATTGAGTATGATAATTGCGAAGTTTTAATTCATCTATTTCAATGCATTCTTTATTACAAACCTTTCTTTTTGCAAAGTAGTTGATCGCTTTCAACCCTTAGTTTGCACGCACCCCACATTGTCTGCTCACATTTTAAAAGTGCCTTTCCCCAGTAGTTAACTTGTTAGCTAGCTAACTCACCACATAGCACATTCCACACTCTATGTGTTTGTTAAGATATGGTAAAGGTTAGTTTCTATATGAAAGTGGCATGAACAGATAACCCCTATATTTCCATTTTATTCCAATTATTTCCTGTAAATTTCCAAGATTCTACCTTAAATATTCTCAGAATTTTGCAACCGACTGACACTTAAGCAAACCATTGGCATTCATTGCCTCGGTCTCCTGATACTGCCAGGAGCAAAATGAAATACACAGATTGATTTTTAAAATGGCTTACAAATTTCATCATCAGGAGTAAATATTTTACACGGGTTACGATCATAACATTTCAGTTAATAATTTTTGAACATTTAGTAGCATTGAGGATAAATGATGCATGATGGAAGTAGTCGCAGTCACTTATTAAGACAATAATAGCTTAGGGAACTGTATATGGATTAGATAATTGCTCTGTCTCACTTTAATTTTGCACCTGGAAATGAGGGCCTAGAAAGTCTTTGAATGTCAAATAGTAGTGCTGTGCGTGTGCGTGCGTGCGTGTGTGTGTGTGTGTGTGTGTATACGCGCACTTGTACATAAAAAAGGGCTCACATGAGGACAAAACAAAAGTGGTCCAGGTAAAAAGAACAAGCCCAGTGAAGCAGGCTCTTTGAGAAAGCTCTTCTTCTGGGGCCCCATGACACCGGTGATCTGTGGAAAGGTTGGGTGCTTCTAGTTTCAGCTCTATCAAGCTCTGGATCTTTGAGCAGCAGGATTCAGTATCACCAGCTAATGTAACAAGGCTCATTTGTCTCAATCACACATCCCTGGTAGTATCGGCTGGCCATTGATGTCATTCATCTTCCCTGTCCTTGCCTGCTCTTTTTCAGCTGATGAAAACCCAAGACCTTCAGGCAGAATGTTAGAGGTGCTGTAAAAAGCGCTCATCAGCCCAGCCATTAAAACTGTTGATTAAAAGTAGACAGACTTGCTCATGTTTTGGCGACTGACTTTTAAAATGTTTAGATTAAAATGCATTCAAATAAAAAAGATACATACGATTAAGATACATATGATTTAAAAACTTTCGTGAATTTGAAGTTGCAGTTTAATATACCTTGGACGCTCCTGTAACATAGGAAATTAAAGTATCAAAATTGTTAAAGGACAATTACTGTATTAATTGACTCACACTTTTACACTGTGGCTCCTATTTTTTTGTAGAGATGTTGCATGATGACATTGCTGTCATTATGTGTGTTTTCTTTTCTCCCAACTAACTGATTTCAAATGTTTTGGAATAAAGCTCATCGCTTGATCTATTAACACGTGCTGCATCACCGTGCAGAGCTGGCGTCAGCTGATGTCAGCTCCAATGGAAATACTGACTCGTTTCGGACTCGAACTCAGTTTATCTCTTTGATGGAGCAAATCAAGATCATGATTACTATCTGGCCCATGCAGCCGGTCTGCGTTGTCTGGAAACATGTTTTCCTAAGGAGACCACAGAGGGACAATTACTGTCAGCTGAACTATTCAGCCTGCTCTCCATGTGTGTTCTGGCTGTGTGCCTCTGACCCACTGACCCTGAGCAGCAGCATGAGACAGGACTTTAAGCCTCTCCCCACCACCCCCCAATATCTACCATAACTGAAGCACCCAAACATTCACTTTGCAAATGTCTAAAATGCACACATAAAATGTTCATATACTCTGTCACCCCTCTGGCAAAAAGACCATGCAGGAAGTTGTATGGGTGTAAGTTGAAACAGTAAGGTCCTATTCAAAAACCCACAGCAGAATCCTGGTTGTCTTGAAGAAATGCATACTAATACAGCAATTATAGGAGGAAGGAAGTTGTACGGTGTGGCAGTAGCAAATTCCCTAGTGCAATGGAACAAGGCTCTTTGTTGTTATGTAAAGGTTTCTGCGTGTAATTGCAGTGGATGTTTTGAAGGATTCATTATTTATATATTCCTGTGTTTTTCTAAAGGGGCCTACTAGGCTGCTGAGAGGTGCTTAACTAAGGCACTGTACCACAATCAAGGCTTTAACCATTGCCTGCTTAGGTCAAGTGGTCAGACTAAAGGTTCAGAAGCATTTCACGATCCTCAGCTAAATCTTAGAATTCAAACAGCAGCTCCTGCACCAGTCAATCAGTCGGTCCTGTGTGATTTCAGCCTCAGTGATTTTCAGTTTTGGTGCATCCCAATTCCTTGCTGCAGAATGCATGAGTAAAGCAACCACTGCACAAGCAACTCTGACTCAGACTTGAAAAACTTCTTTTTGCCTTTAAAAATGCACGTCATTATAATAGAGGATGTATCACATTTGAATGTATGAAGGGCCCAAACCAAGTGATCTAAATAGTTAGACAAAGCATGTAAATATTTGCAACACAGATATTTTATTCAGCTCTCATGGCTCTCTATGACTAACTAGGGGCTGGTAGAATGCATAAGTGTGTGCTGTCTACAGATTGTATTTTGCCATCAGAGTAAACAGAGTAAGCTTTTCTCCCTCGGCACACATGTACGCCCGCACGCACACGCTTGCACACACGGAGGGGGCGTGCCCTCCGGTCCCCAGCACCCAGGCACAACTTCACTTGTCACTGAAGTCACAGACAAGAAGGGGATAGGTAGGGGGAAGATGGATAGAGGGAGGTAAGGAGTGACGGGGAGAGAGATTTAAACTCAGGTGGGGCAGACAAGGGAGGGAAGAGGAGCGCCGCACACATGCTACCCTTCATGGTGCTCGTCTGCTCGGTAAACCCAGGCTTTTGTTGTTTCCCCTAGAGTGCAGGCGAGCAGACTCCCAGTCAGGAAGCTCGTCAATCTTTGCCACAACAACACATAAATTAGTGCCCAAATTACTGTTACGCCGGTGGAGAAAGAGACATGGAGAGAGATGTCTTGTGCTGCGGTTTGGGAATAGATCTTCTCCTCTCCTGCTCCCCCTCATAGAGGGTGTCAGAATGCACTTCAATAAAACAGTCAAGTAAATACAGGGAGAGACATGAAGAGAGAAGCACTGCTGTGTTGTACAGGCATCTGGAGTTAGGCAGTGTTGAAATATTAATAGGCCTCACACACAAACAAACACAGAGATGTACGCATGAGTTCATCCAAAAAGCAGCCCAGGGCAATGGTCCAGACCTGAGCTTTAGCAAAGTCACTGCACTGCTATGAAAGAATAACAGAGAAAAGCTTAAAGAGCCCATCTTTTGAAACGGAAATATCTCTTCAAATATAGCTAGTCTCTAGTGAAGAGGGATCACAGCTTATGCAGCTAAATGATTGGGGGGGAATTAGCAAGATGCAGCATAGAGACATCAAAATGTGTCAATTCTGTCTTTCCTTGCTCTAATCCCTCTGGTCAGAATGTTTTTTTTGATGACTTCAGCGTGTTTATAGGTTGAATGGAAGCTGTTTTAAGTGATGATACAGAGTTTTGGTCTGCAGGTGAATTTCCGTATAGCACTGTGTTTGCTTTGCCATACAAACCAGCAATGGAATATATTAGATATGCCAACAGCCACCGATCCCTAAACAAATAACACATTTATACTATTCAGCCTGTGTATCGTGCCACAACTGTCCTTTGCCGCTGACATTCAAATAACCTTTCTTCTGCTGCATAAATGGGAATAAAAAAGTATTGTATTGTGTGACTTCACATGACAGCAGAGCCCTGGCAGATGAAAAGAGGCAGAATTCTGATTCCAGCTCTTGTAAGGCTGTCGTCTCTCTACAGGTAGATCTGACTGCCGTGGGTATCTGTTTAGAGAAGACTCTTTATCAACCGACAGCTGATCTCCTCGTCAAATGGGAAGTTCATGTAGCAGGAACATTGCTTCTTAACCAATTTCCAGCTGGTTCAATGTCTCTGGTGTTTATATGTTGACCATGTGTAAATGCTCCATTAATAAGAAAATGCGCTTTTGTATAACAGTCCTGAGATCTATATCTATAAGCTTTTGTTTGGTTTTGTTGCAAAAAAAAATATTATAGAAGGAGAATGTGTTAACACTGTTTGTCTGAAGGGAAGAGAATTGTTAATCTGCTCATAATGCTGTGCCCTGTCCAGTTCATTACATAATCTCTGCCATGAGCCCCGCTGGCTTGCATCACTCTGTCATTGACAGCTGTCAACACAACACGACAGACACACACAAATAGGCACAGAGAAGCAAATGTGTTTTTCTTCCAACTGCTTCACATGCTTTCTTTCAGAATGATGTGTGTTGTAAATGAGCCAATGGAAGAAGAAAAAATATTTATACATATACAATACATTTATTGTGCACATCTATCATGAATCATCAGGCCACGAGAAAATGATTTAATGGTCCAATCGAGTAATGGGTTAAGCTCTCAGCATTATGACGGTGGCCTGGGCATGGGTCTGTAATGTAAGGGATAATCTTAATCCTTCAACGTTATGTCAGTAGTCCAAGGGTTCAGTGGGAACAGCCAGGAGATTTTGACTAGTGATTTTCCATGTTTGCACAAGCCTGTAGGATTTTTTATTTTGTGTTAACAGCATGCTTTATTGAAAACTTGAACAATATAATTCTAAGGAGTATGGAACAAAGATTAAAGAATAATTACCAGGAACTAAATAAAATGTTCCACATTTGTGTAGATGTTTATAATAAAAAAAGAATATAGTACACTATACTGTGCAAGCAGGTGAAAATAGCAGGTCCTCTGCAGTGCATACTAATTTTAGTTTTTCTTCAAGAATTTACACTGCATAGTAACTACCAGAACCTCTATATACCACTTTTTCAATTTATTTTTCAGCTTCACAATTTCATTATGTCTTGTGAATGACTCTTTATATCTTTGAATGTAGCAAAGCTGCAATTGCAGTGCATAGGGAGGAAGTGTTCTGTCTGACAGTGTCTGTCTATACGATGCTTATAACAATATAAACTATGACAGGGACTCTGTAAGCTGTTAGTGTGCATTTGGCAAATTGTTCTGGGTGTTCACATTTGACTGTCAGTTTCCAGGTCTTTGATAATGGAGTGTAATTTTAGCAGTGATTTGATCTCAGGGCTTTGGAGAAGACAGTGAAGGGCACTGGGTGAACATGCAGAGGCCTAGCTGCCCTATTGTACAGTACATGTGCTCTGAGTGACACGTCATCCCCTCAAAGGGCCTGCTAGTGTGGTAAATCAGTGTCCTTGAACTGCTCAACCACAGACAGACACAGAACAAGCTTTAGCATTCGGCTTGACTGTCTCCTCTCTCTGCCATGTCCATTGTCCAAGACACCCACGCCAGGCTGCAATGCTGCATGCAGGAAATCAGTCTTGAGCCGCTGTCTGGCCCTTATGGTTATGCGCTGCGGTGCAATTGTGCTGCAGTGTGATTCACACATAATCTTGGCGTCTCAGCAGGTGTCTTTGAAGTGGCCTGCGTGCAGAGGCCATCTCACAGTGCTGTAAGGAGCATCAGGCTGCTGGGATGGGCTTTAGCATGGCTGCCCGTCTAACTGTGCCTGGCTTTGATGTCGTAAACAGAGCAGGCAGTGCTGGCTGGCAGGGAAGTGGGCAGGCAGGCAGGGAGGCAGGCAGGCAGGCAGGCGCGGTGAATGGGATCAGTGGCACTGCGCTGGTCAAGCTCAAGCGAGCCAGCAGCTGCCTGTTTCACACCAAGAGGCTGTTAACACCGCAGTTCATGTCAATAAATATTGACTGCCAGATTGGGAGTGCTTATAAGTGCAGGCCTTTTTTGACCGACTCTCCTGTGTGAATTCAGTTTAAATTATCTTCACTGTCTAGAGTGTAGCTTAGGGGCCCCATGACCAGTCACTCAAAATGACAACTTGCACATACAGTCATACAGATATACAAATATTGACTTAGGCTGATGGTGTAGGTGGCTTCATGGTGTATTTTGATATCCATTGTGTCATTGGTATTTATTCTCCTTGACCCCCTCTCTCCCTGGTGTGGAAATTACTATATGTTCAGACCGAGGTCTTTTCTCATACAAGAAACTACCAGAGCCTGCCTCAGCCGGTCCAGAGACAAACCCTTTTTACTGTTGAGTGAACTGAGCATCCAGGGGCTTGTGCAGCGGTGGAGTGAGAGGGTGTTAGCTGGTGAGGCTGTGTGCACTCAGGGCCTTCCTGCTGCAGATAGGGCTTTGTGAGGCATGCTCGTGTATGTGTATGCCCTGCCCGGCCTGGCACCACTGCGTCTCTACTCCCACTGCTTTCACCTGATGTGGCACAGCCTCTGTCAGGCCTGAGTGAGCGCCTAGCCAGCTCCGCATCTTCAGGAGAGATGAAGGCATCTCACAGCTATGCTGTGGGGGTGGGGGAAGCTAGCAGCAGCCTGGAGCTATCAGAGGCTGGAGCTCTGAGCCAAAAGCCTGTGGGCTGGATAGGGTGGGTGGAAGCTTGGCTTAACTTGGCAAGACAACCATAGCCACAGCCCTGCACTGCCACCCAATGGCTGGGGCCTGTCACTACAACCTTTAGCTCACCATAACCACAGCTAGTCATAATTACAGCACGCTTCAGTTGTTGTGAGTGCATGTCAGAACAAATTACGTAAGTAATGAGGCTGAAAACGCTAAAGGAGTCGAAACACACTGCACTGCTAATGCTCATGCAGGGAAAACACAAAAACAAACAATAGAGTGCACTCATACAGAGATAGACCTAACCGAAATAACAAGCAACTGTGCACAGTAAGGAAAAGATTAATTATAAATTAACTCTCTCAGTTAGGTTGTCAAAGCCCATCTCCTGCCTGCATTTCACTCTAATCCGGGCCGACGAGGTGCAGTGCCCTCTATTGTATGTGAGAATCACAATTCGCAGGAGGTGTTGTCTGGAGGAGAATTAATTGTGCATGTTCCACCACTCCCTTTTGTTCATTTTACTAAAATGTAGGCTAATTCCATGTAAACGTGGCCGATCTTGTTGACTCCAGCAGCGTGAGGAGAACAGACACAGATTCCTGAATGAATGGAGTGTGGCTCCGGGGTTAGTGGATTAGAGGCTCTGTGTTAAGGGCCTCTCCCGGGCATGCCTCAGGGACAAGGACATTATCCACATGACACATTACAAGCTCCAAGGCAGATGATTAAAATGGGCAGAGATCTCTGGATTGAACTTTAGCACAAGTACTTTTGATGTGAT
The DNA here is from genome assembly GCA_023631565.1 of Gymnocephalus cernua. NCBI lineage: Eukaryota > Metazoa > Chordata > Actinopteri > Perciformes > Percidae > Gymnocephalus > Gymnocephalus cernua. The sequence goes on along the minus strand of CM042431.1, from coordinate 26,003,178 downwards.
CAAACTAGTTTAAAGAGGTTGGTTGTTAAGGTGTGCGAGGGATATTTGAAGCGTCTAGTCTAGTCTTGGGAAGAGACAGTTAGGCCTGGCTAGAGGGGAGAGGCTGATGTAACACTCTGACATAGTGAATGTACCACCACTTTTTTAATTATTGTAATTTTTATTGCATCTTATTAAGGCAGAATCATAATATTCCTCCCCTAATTGGTATAGACTTGTGTTGCAATAGCTCCACATGCTCTGATTGGTTGGCTGCATGGCTGGTTGGAGAAAACCATTACATCGTGAGGAAACATCCCGCGGTGATTTTTCCTCGATTTAGATCAGATAGCGGAGTTCGTCTGGTGCTGCAGTGCACTGTTGGGATGGTGGGACTGAGATGTTGGAGATGTGGAGGAGGGCTGTGAGATAGAGATCTCTGGAGAGAGAGCGGGGGGGGGGGAGTGGAGGTGGAGAGAAATGTAGTATCAGTGGCTGCAGTGATAAAGCTGAGATCAGTGGGACGAGCTGGGAGTTCTGTGTCTCTGATGTCTGTGTGTTCTGTTGTGTTGCCCTGTGGTCCGCTCCTGAAGAGAAGACCAGCGATGGATGAGGCCTGTCCTCTCTGTGCTTTTGTCCTCTATGGCGAGTGAATCACAGGCCTGTCAACAGCACAACATGACCGCAGCCACTGAACACTTTTTTCATGTAGTGTTACAGACGTGCACCCACAGTCACTGCCACCACTCTGTCCAGCACAGTGGGCATGTTATGTGTGGCCACAGTGGATTTACTCCTGAGGTTTTTATGGTCAAGTTTGACTCATGTGACTAAATGAGCCTTTGTCATTGCACAAGGCAAGGGTTTGTAGGTAGCTGGGATTTCCTTATGTAAGTTGTTTTTAGGATGCAAATTCACACTGTGTTTACATTGGCTGCTTGTGAGGACTTAAAATGGCCTCCTTTTCCACACACAGACACACACACACACACACACTCACACACACACACACACACACACACACACACACACACACACACACGCACACACACACATCCAACTCTGTAAATATTCAGCTAATGCTCTGTGGAAGTGAGGATTCAAAAGCCACCGGATGAGATGTTTTTAGAAGCACAGTGCTCTTTCATGTATCAACATGGATCCAGGGTGAGGGTGTTCTACAGTGACTTGTGACAGCAAAATGTTGACTTTTTTTCTTCTTTTCTTTCATTTCCTTTTCTTTTCTGCAGCTCAAATCGAAATAATTCCCTGCAAGATCTGTGGAGACAAATCATCAGGCATCCATTACGGCGTGATAACATGTGAAGGCTGTAAGGTAAGCATCAAGAGACTGAACCTGTTTGTGTCGTGGGAAGTAGTGTGTTTGTGTGTGTGTGTGTGTGTGTGTGTGTGTGTGTGTGTGTGTGTGTGTGTGTGTGTGTGTGTGTGTGTGTGTGTGTGTGTGAAGGACAGGAGAACTGAGAGGGGGAAGACAGAAGACAGAAGAAATTTGAGGAGGTAAAGAAAGTTGCTTGCAAGGAAAAACGTTTGAAAATATTGCTGAAGTTTTACGATCATTTGGAGAAGGACTGCGGAGTGTGAACACACAGAACACGATCATTAAAGTGGTCAAGCACCATAGAGGACATCACAGAAAACCACAATTAGTCGGACAAAGTCATCCCTCTGCCTTTCCCTCCCAGGGACATGTCTTTTCGCTGTGTTTTTGCTTCTGCTGCAGCATGCTCTTCTTGAAATAAAATGATCAAAAGGAGAGTGCTTTGAATTATAGCAGATTGTTGGCTGTTTGCTACAGTGTTGCTTCCATTGAAGCCGCCCTTTGTACTGTTTCAAATGCGCCAGCCATTCACAGTGAGGGCAATTTTGTGCTTAGAGTGTATTCTTGTCCCTGTGCTTGTCACCAGGCACATCATTAGCATTCCTCAGCCAGCCTGCACCTTTGCTGTTTGCTCCTGTGTGTGTGTTTGCGTGTGTGTGTGTGCGTGTGCGTGTGCGTGTGCGTGTGTGTGTGTGTGTGTGTGTGTGTGAGAAAGAGAGAAAGAGATTCCTGTTCTTCCCAGTGCTCCTCTCCCTCACACAGGAGCTGGAAGGAACAAAACACTAAAGAATAAACTGCTGAAATCTATATTTAATGATTGCTAATTAGTCCAAGGCAGAGAAGCCTTTAATGATATGTGCAAGTACAAAAGTTTGGACCATAAATCATAGCATTATTAAAGAGTGCTGCTTGTCACTGGCAGTTATAGCCCGTTTCCATAATAGCTTCCATTATAAAGCAACTTGGCAGCTGTCAGCTGTTTTCTTGTAATTAAACAGCCAATGAGCAGCTAATTAAGACATATGTGTATGGAGCAGTAGAGTGGGGCATGTTAATGATGTGCTGGAATCAATTCATTAAGTCAAAGGATGAGGAATCCAGTCGGTGTGCGTTCACAATCCTTTAGCACTGCACATGCCAGTGCTGCGTTAATCAACACTAATAACCCCACAGAAGGAAAATACCATCCGCTGTTATCATTCCCACTAAAACATACCACCCTCATGCTAAACACAGTGGTGAAATAAAGCACTCTTTGAATGCCAGATAGTACAGCGGCCAGTAAAATACAGTATAATCACAGTGGTGTTATTACCTAATCTGTTTGGCAGCAGTAAAAATAAAAATATCAGCACTAGAAAAATAGTAAATCACTATCAATCAGTAATGGATTTTGTCAGCACTAAAACACTATGAAGCCATGAATTATGTCCTTTAGTCCCAGAACATTTTTCCACCCACAGTTGTTCATCCAATAACCCGAGGTCTTTCCATGCCCCTTTCCTGTGCAGGGCTTCTTCAGGAGGAGTCAGCAGAGCAATGCAGCCTACTCCTGCCCCCGTCAGAAAAACTGCCTGATCGACCGCACCAGCCGCAACCGCTGCCAGCACTGCCGGCTGCAGAAGTGCCTGGCAGTGGGCATGTCACGAGATGGTAAGTGCTTGATGGAAGAGGTGGGCGGATACAGCAGGGTTGCATGGTGAGTCGGGAGAGGTGAAGAGCCCAGGTTCAAGCCCCTGTGTGGGCAAGAATCTGCTCTGCTGAAGTGTCTTTGAACCAGTGCTTCAGGGATGCTGTTGTGGACTCTGACCTCCCTATGAAGGCGGGCAAGATCCAAACATCAACTGTCATTTTTTAGAAGTAATTGGAATTGGTAGTGTATATTTCAGGATCATTATGTATTACAAAAATACCAATCCAGGTATTATAATTCTGTTTATTTTAATTTAAAATAATGAGTGAGGACTGGATAAAAAAAAACAATAACACAGAAATGCAGGACATTGTTTACTGTAAACTACTAGTCAGCATCTTCTTGCGGCAGAAAATGCAACTTTTTGGTATGTGGGGACAAAAAATGTACTTAGTCCCAGATAGAAATCTGTGTTTTTCAGAGAAAATCGCTAAAAGTGATGAGCATGAGGTATATTTCCTGAAGAGTCAGAAAAAGCAACACCATAACGTTATTGCAAGTCATAGCTGCTTTTAAGTAGCCATTTAATCAATTCAATTTTATTTATAGTGTCAAACCATAACAGAAGTTATCTCAGGACACGTAACAGATGGAGTAGGTCTAGACCACACATCATTTACAGAAACCCAACAGTTCCCCTGTGCATGTTACTTTGTGTCTATCATTATTGTTAGTGGGTTGTTAACAGTATTCCTGACCCTATATTGATGTGGTACTGTGTACTGATAGTTTGGTTTAGAGACAAAGAAAACACACACAGATAGTGACCGCCATTATTCTCAAAGAGACACAGAAAATTGTGACATGAACACATGCTGAGACGTCAGTCTGGGTTCATTGTCTGCCAGTAGCAGGTGAGTGCTTTGTCTGTGGGGCTAATTTGTTGCTGTAACAGAAACAAGGATTGAGAAATAGGAGGTGTTTAGAGGTTGTCATTAGTGTTTCTGCATCTGAGATGCTGTAATGGGAGCACACAGGTGGGGATGCTCCTGCTGTGACAGGCTGGTCCAGACAGGGCTGGTCCAGACTGGACTGAGCTGAGGAGATAATGTCAGAACAAAGCAGATATATGATGTGTTGTTTTTTTGTAAAACACACACAGGGCAAGGATTCACACCGACAAAAGAAAACCAGAACATACATGCACAGAGGCTGGCATATCTGTATGCTACTACTACTTCACTTAAATTCAGTTACACACACATGCATACATATTCATGAATGTGAATGAACACAGAAGTACATTAGCACTTATGAGTGCCTTTGCATAGCCAGACGCATGCACATACACACACACACACGTATACACACACACTTAGGACATACGAAGGTGACTCTTGCCTTCACTCAACACACCAGAGCCCATCTGCCCGCACTCTCCTCCTTGCCGCTTCACTCGCTTTTCACTGCGCATAGACAAACACACACACACACACACACACACACACACACACACGCACGCACACACGCACACATGCACACACACACACACACACACACACACACACACATACACACTGTGACCAGCTAACATACGGCCAAGCACCCAGAACTCTGGCCAAGGAGTCTCATTCTCAGCACCACTGTTTAGTCTGGAAACCTTGAAACAGGAGGCAGCAACTTAGCCTGTGTCATGTTTGAGTGGCTGGTAAGCTGTTAGTCACTTCCCACTTCTGCCACTGTACTTATGAAGCTGTTCATTTTTATAATACTCATTACTGATCCCTCCTGAAATATGGAGCTTTTTTTTTTTACATCATTGTTATCTGTGAAAAGAGTATATCTCTCTTAATTTACTGTACTGTACATCTGTATGGTATATGATGCTAATAGCAGGTGTCTTTTGGTGTAATAGCGACATACAAATTGAAAGATGATCTCTGAATGTGGTACACTACAACATTATTTTGTGCCCAAAAAAATCCCCAATTCAATCCTTTTCTTTTGTCCAAACGAGTCATTTTATCTCAGTCTCAGATGGCAAGATTTAGTTTTTCTTTAAAGCAGACAGAATTTAACCAATAGTGTGAGATAAGAGCAATTCCACTGTTTTAGGCATTCTCTAGACAACAAGACTCAACAATAAAATTAACAAAATGACAATCGCATTTTAAGGGGTGTATATACTGTATACACAGTTAGAGATCCACTCATTAACTAGGGCTTTCATATTATTTTATGTACAATTTATTATCACATTTATGTTTTGTTTGTGATGGTTCACTAGAGTCTCACACATGTTTTGTCCTGCTAACCACAGCGGTGAAGTTTGGCCGCATGTCGAAGAAGCAGCGAGACAGCCTGTACGCTGAGGTCCAGAAGCACCGGCTGCAGCAGCAGCAGCGTGACCACCAACAACAGCCCGGAGAGGCGGAGCCGCTCACACCTAGCTATGGCCTCTCAGCCAATGGCCTCACAGAGCTCCATGACGACCTCAGCGGCTACATGGATGGTCACACCCCTGATGGCAGCAAACCAGACTCGGCGGTTAGCAGCTTCTACCTGGACATCCAGCCATCTCCTGACCAGTCAGGCCTGGACATCAACGGCATCAAGCCGGAGCCCATCTGCGACTTTGCCCCCGGCTCTGGCTTCTTCCCTTACTGCTCCTTCACCAACGGAGAAACCTCCCCCACTGTGTCCATGGCTGAACTAGGTAAGGAGCAGGAGAGAGGCAGGGGGAGACGAGAGGAGAGACAGCAAAATGGAGGAGGGGGGAGAACAACTCTACCGTGGGGCAAACGACACAAAGGTTGCTTAAAATAGCAGGAGGTTGGAGACTCATCTCCAACACTCATTAAAAGAGCCTCTTTTTTGTAATTAGTTTCCATTAATTAGGGCCAATCAGGATCCAGCAGGGCAGGTGTCTGGGGAAATCACTTTTTTAGGCTCCCCTGTGTCTAGGAACTCCTTTTAACAGATGTGTTTTCAAAACCATTTAAATTCTTATACTCAATATTTCTCTCCCAGAAAATGTGACCTTTGTTTCAGTGAGTAACGTGGCACCCCTCCTCCCCTCCATACATTTGTGTCATAACTAGATTGGCTTTGCCTCAACCTTAAGTTATGAGCTTCCTGCAGGCAGTAAAAGAAAATGTCAACAAGCCCTTTCCCAGTCAAAAAAGCCCACGCGTATCTGCCTCTCCTCCTTTTTGTAAGCTCAGTAAATATATCTTCTTTTCCTGAGGCGTATTTCATCAGTGAGGTCTTCACTTTCACATCGCCATGTGAGTAACATTTAGATCTCAACTGTGATCTTCTGGGTTTTTGACGATGGTGCAATGGTTGTGTTGCAGAGCACCTGGCCCAGAACATCTCCAAGTCACACATGGAGACATGTCAGTACCTGAGGGAGGAGCTGCAGCAGATGACCTGGCAGGCCTTCCTGCAGGAGGAGGTCGAGAGCTACCAGAGCAAGGTACTTCAACCACAGCCGGGGCCTGTGCTTGCCTTCACAGCAGTTACAGTAATCAAATCCATTGTTTTAAAGTAGATAACCCATTCTCTGTCCTATCTGTTCTTAGCCCCGGGAAGTCATGTGGCAGCTGTGTGCTATCAAAATAACAGAGGCCATTCAGTATGTGGTGGAGTTTGCCAAGCGCATCGACGGCTTCATGGAGCTGTGTCAGAACGATCAGATAGTGCTGCTGAAAGCAGGTATGACAGCCTGTCAACATGGCCTGCTGCCGTCAAACTCACCCACCACCACCACCACCACCACCCCCCTGGCATTGTCACAAGGGCGTAGCTGACCTGACTACACAAAGCCCTCTTCTTCACACGCACAGACAGTGTCACAGAGAGGAGACCCCACCCTGCCTGTTTCCTCTGTCTGTCTCTGTCGCTCTCTATTTTGTTCTGTTCATTAGATACAAAGCAGGAATGGACACAGCATTAGATTAGCAATGTGTTCCTGAGCTCAGATAATACCTATCATGACGGCTGCCAGTGCCCTCTCTTTTCCCAGACACCGATGATGTCTGCTTATTCAAACTGCTCTCATGAAGACATACTTAACAGGATATTAAATGCAGCTATGGCTCTGTGCACGCTGTCACCTATATTTACGCATAAATACAGATGCTCAAACACACAGATACAAACATACCACACATGCAACAAACAATCACCTCTCCTGAGTCTTTCCCTTAGGATTATTTACATTAGCACAGCCAAAATGAATAATGAAAAAAGGCCGAGGTCCCTTGTCAGACATGACATTGTAAAACAGTAGCATCTCCCTTAGAAGCAGTAATGGCTTCTGTTACATTTTCTTGATCCTCTTATCCACTCCCACAGAGTGGTACAAAATTGCAGGATAGAATAAATTCCCTACCTATCTTGCTAAATAAAGGTTGAATGAATAAGCACTGTCACTACTGAATGAAGTGTCATTTTTATCTGGTATGTCATTATGGAAGAATAGCCTTCTGTCTATGATATTATCATCTGCAGAGGTGTTTTTTTATCCCTCTGACGGCAGGCTTCTTTATTTCAAAGTGGTTGTGTTACTCATTGTAGAAGAATAGCACAAAGTACAATCATGTGTTTTGCATCCCTTACTGATGTGGAACTGTGAGGGAAAAGCAGCGCTCAGATTCAGCATCTTGTTCCTGTCTGTCTCCACAGGCTCTTTGGAAGTTGTGTTTGTCAGAATGTGCCGTGCCTTTGACTCGCAAAACAACACAGTCTATTTTGATGGAAAGTATGCCGGACCTGATGTGTTCAAGTCATTAGGTAAGTGGGGTGGGTGTGGGTGGATGTATGCGTGTGGTGCACATTTGAATGAGTTTGCATGTGTGCATTTGTGTGCTGCCATTTTGTGTGTTTCTTACAATGTCTTATTCCCTCCCTTGGTGTAATAGCCAAAATTAGAGTATGCTGTTCTGAAGGCCTGGAAGCAAACTCATCCCTGCCTCACCTGGCATTGCTGTCTCTGCTATGGTTATTTATGGTAGAACAGAGATGTTAGTGAGGCTCTGCTGCATATGGCTCCTGTAACTGGAATAAATAAAGCCAGACGGAGTGTCTTTAGGGAGAGCGCTATCAAAACCATCATTGCTAGTCTGATATAAAACATCTCAAGCGAAAGCAAATAGCATTCGTGTTTGACTGCCATGACATTAGTAAGACTCTCCACCATGGATTTCCTCGCATTTCCAACTGCCTTTTGACAGAGGAAAATGTAAATGTGTCCCATGGTGGCAGTAAAAATGCTGAATTCTGTTTCTTGGTGTAAGTTTGCCATTCATTGTAACTCACTGTTTGTGTGTGTGGGTGTGTGGGTGTGGGTGTGGGTGTGTGTGTATGTGAGTGAGCATGTGTATCTGTCCCAGCTTCGAGAGTCCCAGTGTCCTGTGTGTTTAACAGAGGTCTGCAGTGGGGTAGGCAGAGTGATGGGCTTCCCGAGCCACGGTGGCATCCGCCTGTCTCTCTCTATCCCCGATAATTGATTTAACTAAAAGCCTCAATAGTGACCTCATTTTGGCTTGCATAACACCACCCAACTGCCAAAAGTGACTCGTCTGGGAGGCAAAACTCAGTAAAAGCATTGCCTGTTCTGCTTAAGACGCTCCCATGTGCTGTCAGCATGCCGCTCTTTTTCATTCCTTCCCCTTCCTCTCCCCACCGTGTGTACCTCTCTCCCAATAAAGATCAAGAGTGGATGTTGTTCTTTGGTCTTCCTTATCCTAAGCCCTCTCTCTGTGTCCTTTGCTGTGGCAGGCTGTGACGACTTGATCAGTTCCGTCTTCGAGTTTGGGAAAAACTTGTGTTCTATGCACCTGTCTGAGGATGAGATCGCCCTGTTCTCCGCCTTTGTGTTGATGTCTGCTGGTAGGTGTCACTCACAGTGCAAAGAGGGGGAAAAAAAGTAGACACACATTCACCATGAAAAGGAGCGTGGTTGCCCTCCTGTTTTTCTCTGTCAATTAGTATCTTATATTAGTGGCACTGCATCATTTCCTTTTCGCGTGAGTTGACTTTTCAGGGGCCTACGTGTGTTTTTTACAGTAACAAAACGTGATAATTTACCTTACAGACCGGTCTTGGCTCCAGGAGAAGGTGAAGGTTGAGAAACTCCAGCAGAAGATCCAGCTGGCTCTCCAGCACGTCCTGCAAAAGAACCACAGAGAGGATGGGATACTTACAAAGGTACAGTACTACGCAGTACACACTCCATCCATTATGCCTGAAAGTGGCTGTCTGCTAAGGCTCTAACCTTGTAGCAGTGCAATCTCCCACGGTTTAGGATCTTTATCCACAGGCCATCAACCATTTTTAGTGCATTACATTAAACTAACACAGATTTCAGGGGAAGCATTTATAATGTTCCATGAAATCAGTAGAGAAGTGGCAATTTATCAATTGTACCAGCTCCATAATATAAAGTGTCAAGTTTTCTTTGTGGCAGAATGCTTGTCTCAATATTTACAAGTCTGTTTGTCCTGTGTTAGAGGGAATACACTGTAGGGAGGAATGTTTTTCACTACCATTGCTCCATGTCCTTGCCTCCTTGTGAATCTAAACAACCTGTCTCCTCTCTCTCCACAGTTGATATGCAAAGTGTCGACACTGCGAGCGCTGTGCAGTAGGCATACAGAGAAGCTTACAGCTTTCAAAGCAATATACCCAGACATTGTGCGTGCCCACTTCCCCCCCTTATACAAGGAGCTGTTCGGATCAGACTTTGAGCAGTCCATGCCCGTTGACGGGTAGCAGCCCTGCCAGGTGCCAGTGTGCCCACCGTAGGGGAATGTGGAAGAGGAGGAATCTGAGACACTTTATTGGTGCCCTGCACAAACCAGAGCGGACAGATGGCAGGCTGTTCAACTTCTTCTTTTACATTAAAGGGGAGGGCTTAGGGAGTTGATTTTCAAGGTTTACTTTATCAAATTTAGTTCTCTTTGGAAGACTTGTGGGACCCGACACCCCATGGGACATGAAGAGGAGATAGGGACAAATAATTTCTGTCTGGTTGAACTTGACCCTCTTTTGCGCATTTCTAACATGGAACTCATTATTCACTTAATTTCACTCATTCATTCTCACCAGTATTTATTGAATTGCCATTATTATGATTTACCTGTGCATCTGACTTGTAATCGTGTAAACAATTACTGAGTTGATTTTGGGAATTAAAATAGCTGAAGACATCTTCAATTAAAAGATTTAAACCACATCAGTATTATTTTTCAGATTACATTCCCAAAACAGTTTTGGTATTATCCCTATCTCCCCAAACTGAAATAAACAGCTGACAAATGCGCACATTTTGGTCAAGTTCAGCCCTTTTTCTCTTGTGTTCAGTCGTATTTTTTGGACGCAGTTCTTGGATTGAAAGCTCACAGCGACTTTGAGGGAGGGTCTGTCGGCATGGTAATGCAACCGGCACCTCTCTATGGACAATCGAAAAAAAAAAAAAATGAAACAGAATTCTGGTAATTCTAATGAAAACGCAATGATTTTAGCTGTCAAAGACTCCATCCACCATTGTTGCATAGTGAAATCATGTAAGGCCATCTGCTATTAATCCTTCTCTGGACAGGTGCCCTGGGGAAGCACAGGGCACCAACACAATGAAAAGGGTCCATTCCACCTGTTTTATAATGTACTACAGGGTATATGGTCATAAGTACTTACTATACAGAAAAAAGTAATGTTTATAGAATCTATTTTAAATAACATGTATGATATTAGTAGTTAGACCATTCTTAATTGTTGAATTGATAAGGCACTTTTATTTACACCTTTCTTTAATTTAAGACTTGTATATTTACCTAGTGATGTGTTGCATGTGCACAAGAAATACAAGTTGAACCATGGTCACAGAGGCTAGTCCTGGGAGCTGCAGATGATACTGGTCTGGAAGTGTAAGGGCTGTTTGTTAGGATTGCTGGTGAGGCTGCTGGTTGGTGAACAAAGAGGCATGGATGAGAAGGCAGGTTAGAGGAGCTCTATCCCCTGTTACCTCAGCAACCGCCTCCATGACACCTGTCCAAATGTAGCTCTGATACTCCTTTTAGGGAGAATGCACACATACAATAAGGGCCAACAAACCTTGAAGTGACGTCTCTTGGCTTTCTCAATCGATTTCTACATACTTGGTACTAATTTTACTTTGAAAAACCTCACGAATTATGTAAAGAAGGCCACAAGGAAACACAGAAATGAAACATCTTAGCTGTGGGTCGGCCTGGGAAGATCCACACACACACACACACACACACACACACACACACACACAGACTTTAGTCCAATTGTTCCATCTAGTGGAATGTAAAGATACAGCAAGCAAGTTGACAGCCTAATGACAAAGATAAAAGCACATTCTGTCAAAAAATTTTGAGTGTTTTGTTGTTGTTGTTGTTGTTTTAAAGTGACTTTATCTGCCTTCTCACCACAGCCTCAGCCTCAGCAACGCCACAACAGGACACAGAAGGAACAGTAAAGGGAAAGTGAATATTCAAAGCCTTGTCTGGTAGTAAAGCTTCTATTTTTGTAACATGTTTTGATTAATAAACTCATGAAAGAGAATGAGGGAGAGAAAAAGATGTCAGGTAGCACTTAACTATATCCCTGCAATAATTAGACTAGCTGTTGTTTGTATGATTAGGGAAGAAACATAAAAATGGTAGGACAAGTGCTATTTTCAGAATGCTTTGTTGTTGTGCTTCTGTTTTGTTGAGTGTGTCTTTCTTGTCAGTGTGGTAGTAAAGTGGTAGAAAAAACCCTGGATGTGCCAAACAGTAGTCGTTGCTTCCGCTTTCCAGTCTACTCGTCTATAATGTAGAACGGATTCCTAAGACATTCCAGCAATCTCAGTAGCGGCTTTTAGAAATATCTTTAAAAAAAAAAGAGAGAAAAAAAGAAAGAAAAAAAGTGATATCCCTTTAGAAACCCAACAAAGCATGTTGATACATCTGTCACCAACCGTAACGTAGAATCCAGTTGTTTGTCTTTTGTTTTCTGTTTGCACACTTATCATTCCTCTGCCGTGCAATTTGTACAAGGCGTTAATGCCTTGTGCTGTCACCCCTCAGGGAAGAGTTTCTTTTGCGCTTTCTGTTTGAGAGGATGTTTGTTTGTACTCATTAGGTTTAGTTTGTGTTTTTGTCAGGGATGTTCCATCAGAAGTGGTTGAGATTTAACAGTTAAATATTCATCAGAATTTGACATTATGGATGTCCTTAGGGGGCCCCCAGACACTCAAAGACCACTGCGCCCCTACGGTCAAGTTCAAGAAAATCTCATTTGTAAAAAAAAAAAAAAAAAAGCAACAAACCCCATCACTTTTACAAACCGCAGTTTTATCAGCACACAGCATATTCCTGTCACACAAAAATCTGTTTAGGTTTCAAACGGTGTCATCAGGGTCTTTAAAAATGATAACCCTCTTTGTTAGAAAAACCAAATATTCTTATGCAATACTAAATCCGTTGTGTTTGGGTTGTAGTAGATATGCTGTACCTAAGTAATACTTTCTGTTATGATGATCCAATGCTATTTGGATATGCACAAGCCCTCTACGACTAGTAAACCTCAGTCTCCCAGCAAAAGAAACCCAGTCTGGAACACTGCTAGACAATCCAGGTTGAGAGGCCCAGTGGCCCGCCAAGAGCAGCGAAAGAGGATGAGGTGTGAACGCTCAGGGAGGTAACAGGTAGACCGAAGAAGCAGCTCACTTTCCTCTGGACAGTTGCAGAGCATTTGATTAGCTCTTATGTGAATTTATGAGGTCTTGCAAAAGCACTCGATTGATAAGAGGAGGAGGCCTAGCACACTGAACATGCAGTACAGCACTTACTGTTCAGAAAGCAATTAAGAGATGGAGGTTTGGCTGATATCCTGTTATTTATTTGCAAAAAAAAAAAAAAATTAAAGAAATTGGTATGTTTTTTTGAAAATGATTCCATTGTTGTAATATCGCTTGATGGTCACCTAAAACAATTCAGTATTTTCTCAAATATGATCAGCTAAGGTCTACCACCAAAACGGTTCTTTTCTTATAAAGTGAAAACTTGTTTTTCATTCAAGTGGCATGTAATGTGTTCTACAATATGAAACAAGCAATATGCCTTGTGTTACAATTACGGGTCTCTACAGTGCAGTCATCATCCTTTTTTGATTTTATTTATTCAGCTGATTCAAACTGCTAACGTTTACTCTCAGTCTAGAACAAAATGCCCCATTGCTCTGTTTTCATCATATGTACTGGTATTGATATTGGCAGGATAGCAGAAAATGGTCATCAAACACACAGATACTTGTGTCTATAAACTGCACCTTCACACAGGCCTGTAGAGTGATGTCCTTCTGTATATTCTCACTTGAGATATCCCGATTTAAATAAGGGATTGATACTAAGTGTGCTATTCAATCAGTGTATAGTATACAGTAAAATGTGCTGGTCCTTCTGTCTCTGCTCTGTTGTCTGTTTGTAAAAAGCAAAAGTGTGTGTGTGTGTATGTGTGTGTGTGTGTGTGTGTGTGTGTGTGTGTGTGTCCTCACAGTGTGTGAATAAAATAAACCCCAGACAAGGCTTTAATAATAACAGAGGAATAGGGTTATGTGGATGAGGTTTTTATTTTGGACTTCATAAAAAAAAAAAAAAGGTTTTGGAAATGCTGAGCTTGATCCATCCATAATAGGTGTAGGTTTTAAAAGCATAACATAACGCCTTCAACAATTCATAGGTTGCAGAATGCTGTGAGGCAACATTGACCAGCTTCACAGCAAAAACATGCTTCGCTATTAGTTCGGACAGCGCAGCCACGGCCTGAGCTGTAATGAATTCTGGAGTGTAAATTGTGAAAATGAGTCTTCTCGGCCATAAATTGTGAAGATCAGTGTTATGTCACGCTTAAAGTTGTGCTGGAGTGTCGGTGTGTTACCCAGAATTATGAGTCAGTCACATTTTAACAGAACTCATTTTCCAAAGCACAGCTGATAAGGATTTATGATTAAAAATATGTTTAAGAATATAGTTTTTAAAAAAATTAAAAGCAACTTTTAGCCATAATCGAATGTCAAGCAATAATATATGTCTGTGTATTATTTTTGATTCTTTTGTGCATAGTCTTTGAACATCTGCATGTAAATACACCTCTTATTTATCACCTTGTTTTGTTTATTTTGTGTTGATTTTGTGGATGTTTTTATGTTTCATCTGTATATTTGACCAGTTCTGTTTCCAGGTGGAGAACTAAGAACTTGATATGGCCTGTGTGCTGTAAATCTTATTTTCTCACTTTCTCTCTCCCTCATTCTCGGCTGTTCATTCACCATATTTAATGTTATTATTGATCACATGTATAAAGGTAGCGTTGTTATTTCTGTCTGTATAGGTAAGAGGAAAATACTGCTACTAAGGCCTACCCAGTGAATCTATTTATCTGTTTATCAATTACACCATATTGTACGATAACTCTGTTTACTAGTTTGCTTCCCTCCTTTAGGATTAGTTTGATAGAGAGGGTGTGCTGACATTTATTTTGTGTTGCCCTGATGTGTGGTGTTAGGTAAGTTCATTTTGTGAACAAAGTATTGATTCCTAAGCCTGGCCGCCCTATTAGTCCATTCATTTCATTTCATATTAATGTATTATTGATATTAGGACTCAATAAATAATAATAATGATGATAATGAAAATGATAGTGGTAAAATTACCCAGCCAGTACCTGTATCAGTGTGCTAGTCTTGGGATAAGGCACTTATTTCCTTCTGACTTATAGCAAAGCTAGTGTCTGCTAATTAACAAGCTATTTAAGGTTGCTTTTCTGGTTTGTGGAAAAATGATAATATTCAAAGTAAAACAGCAGTATTGTGTTTTTTTTTTCTTTGTCTGATTGTAAAAACCACTCACTGAGGCTATAGTTTGTCAGGTTTTAAGATACTAAATATTTACCTCTCTTGTGTCTGCTTTACCTGATGCAGGGAAGTGGTGCTTGGATTTTAATAAACAGAGCCTCAGTATGCTTTTGTTATTCCCCATTTTAGACTACCCTGAAACTGGTTTCTTCAGACCAGTGGTGTACAACTCTTGCACCACATGAAGTGTTACAAATTTACATGAAATAATTGCCATTTGAGGACAAAGTTGACCTTTTCTCTCCACTCTGTAGCAAATATCAGTGAGAATATGCTTGCAATAATTCATAACGTATCACACTGAGTGCCTCTCGGTGTAACAAGATGCATACATGGTTCTGATTGTCTTTTTTTGTGGTTTTCCAGACGTGTAATGAAGTGACAATGTATTTTGTACATGAGGATGAATTCTCAACTCACACATGCTTCAAATGTTTTTTCAGACTCTTTCTTTTTGTGATGTTAATCATTTTCACGTGGGTTGATGTTAAAGGGTTTCAATGTATAGATGGTCCGTTTAGAGTGTACATGTCATCCCTCACCTTGTTTTTTGAGAAACATAACTGGGAAGTTTGTTTCATGTTGATCTAGAATGGTCAAATAAATGCTCGCAGACAATATTACAGAAAAGTTCACCTTTTTTTGAACAGGCAACCCACATTTCTTCACTTTGTTTGTTTTATATCAACTTTTTTATTTCACTGAGATGTACTAATGCATTGTATATCAAGTAGTGGTGTGTAAAAGAGGCATACAAACACATCTGGATTTCTTTAATGTTCTGTGTTTAATGTGCGCTCAGTCGGTTGGGGTAACTTAACATGAAGGGTGGGTGGATTCTTTTTTCCATGTAAAAGCAGTGCAAATGATGGGAAAGCCGAAACTAGTGTGTGGTTGTCACAAATTTCTAAGTCACACGTTTGCTACTGATGTTAAAATGGGGACAGATGATCATGTACCTTTTTATCCAGCTCTTTTGAACTCTCTTTAGCAGGTAGTCTATTCACAAACGTAGTTTTGCTCCTTCTTGTCTGATTCTTAAATATGAAAATAAGTATTTTGATTCATTTTGTAAATACAGCTGTAAAGAAAAATAAGAAATTTAATGTTGTCTTTTAAATACTTTTCATTCTAATATGAATGTTGTTATATTGTACTTAGAAACTGTACCTTTAATATTACCTTTATTAAAAGTGCATTGGACACATCGATTTTAGATGTGCTTTATGTGCTGTTATCCCATAATAAAATTTACCGCTTGTAATGGGCTTTTATTTCCTGACTTTTTATCTGTCTCTGTTGTCTGCTCTCTCTTTAGCTCACTGTGTTTTTAACCAAATTAATCAAATTGCATATTTTTGATTCACAGTAATTTTATCATGCCTAACAGCTCAAATGATTTCAATATTTGGTGGTAGCCTCACTCCTGGCACGTATTCTCTAAATTCTGAGAACAAATCTAAATCTGTGAATAATCTACATGTGTACAGCTGGCTCTGAAAGTCTGAACAAAGGTACGACAACATGTTAAGCCCACCCTAAAAATAATAATAAGAAAACATATTCAAAGACATTTTTTTTCTAAGAAGTACTTAAACAGTGTAAATACATCCCTGGCCATGTACACATCAAGATGCAGAACCATTTAAGCAATATGAGAACTTGATTTTAGTGGTCTATCACATTTAAATTCAAACAGTATTCTTAGATTCATCAATCAAAATGTGTTTATTGATTAGACAATAAGCAAGTATGTCCAATTAGAGAGATATGAAAGGAATCTGTGGTAACTTCAAAATGTAAAATCTGCAGGTGAATGGGAGTGCGGAGTTGTAGTTTCTAAGCTTTCATGAATTATTAATGTATTAATGTATGTATAATATTTGATGAAGTGTTGTGATAAAGTTATGAAAACATAATTAAAAATTCACATTCTCCTTAAAATATGTCAATTCTATCATTAACCTAATGCATAAGAAAAAGCATTCTTTCCATTTCAAGCAAGATGATACCAATAAGAGGTTTTGAGTTATTTGTGTCAAGATAATGCTTATAATGCTGTTATTGGAGAATTATAGTTCATTAGAATTCACCAAAACAATAGTAGGCCTACATGTAACCTGATGCCTGACCCAGATGTGCATAGCATTACGGGTGTAAAATACAAGAGATCCAGGTGGCCTACATCTGTGTAGAAAGTGTCTGCACTGGAGCTGGGGATCACTTGCTGAGAAGAGAATGACTGCAGCAAAAAGTGCTGGACAAGTTCCTTTAGAGAGAATTATTTTAAACAGACGTAATATATTGTGGCCTGCAAAGCCAGATTTTTTTTTTTCAGTCTATGATTCAAATACAAAGTAATAAATAGGCAGATCGAGTATAGTCAATGTCCGGAGGGGGGCAGCAATGCACACAAGTCGCTTTAATGTCAACATAATTTTACCAGACGAAGAATGTCACCTGTCAAAGGTTTGTTAGCTCATATATTTACAGTAGCTTCAATGTTGTCATTCCTGCAGACCGCTTGGTAGTAACTATTATGGAGCTGGTATGGTAAGTAATATTTATGACTGCAAACATTTGCCGAATGTCAGTGGTAGATTTTGTGACAATGCAACTAGCTAGCTAACCTACATTAATATTGGGCAGGCTAATGTTAGCTAACAAGCTAGTTAGCTAGCCCCCCAGAGTCGTGTTGAGACTGTCAGCTCTAATGCTTACCAAACGTTAGCTAGCTAACGTTATTTGCATAATAAAAGTATAAAGTAAGTACCGGTATATAAATAAAGTGCGCTTAACCGGACAATATGTTACAGTTTTTGTAGCTATTATTCGTTACTGTAGTTATATTTAAAACACGAGTCTGTACCTGCACCATGCTAACCTGACAGTCAAGCTATTTTAGTGTGACAGGAAGTTGACGTTTAACATAAGTTAGCTAAACACGAAGCTTTTTTAGTCGAACGAAATCTTTAGCGTTGTTTTTATTTTTTAGCTAAGCCATATAACGTTAGCTAGCTACATGTCCTGTTCTTACTAACCTTTCTTGACAACAATTCATTTATTGTATTGGACAACGCCTTTTGTGTCGTTCTTCTTGGCAGAATGTTTATTTTCTACTAACTTAACGTTAGCTAGCTATAACATTAACTAGCTACAGCACTGCGGCGTTCTTGCTTCAGCACGGTAACGTTATCCAATTAGCTAAGATGTTGCCGTGATTTAACGCTAAATGTTACGAATCATTACGATGTCGCGATAACGTTAGCTTGCATTTTGAAGGTTGAAACAGGAAGATATGTAACGTTATTCTACCTGACTTGACGCTGTGTACGTTAGCACCAGACACATGCAGCGCATATGATCCGTTAGTCCACTAATACAGGTCGTGTGAACCTAGCTAGCTAGTTTAATTAGGCTACTCCAGTATCACGGATAAACCGTATGAACACTAGCTAGAGTCATCTTGTCTAGCTGTAAGGTAAATTTCATAGTGACACTGCACTAGTTATACTGTAGCAATCTGAGTTATACTCGCATACTTTTGTAGCTACAACATAACACAATTATCCTTCAGTATAAGCACAGAAGCGTTACATTTTTGTTATATTTCATTCAGATAAAGACATCTTGCTATTTCAGACAAATCAGGAAGAAACTAACTCGAATGGTCGATTAAAACATGTAAACATAAATATAGATTGCCCACGCACAGCTGTTCCTTACCGGATGTTTACTGGGTGCTCATCCAATAAATGTGTAGGCTAATACATAATAGATAAATGAATGTGTGTAATGTACAGTATGATTTTATTTATTTGACTATTCTTTATCCCATTATGCAATTCGAATTTTTGTTTTGTTTGGAAAGTGGTAAACATTAATGCCTGATATAAGCGCCATAAGAAGAAAAGAAATGTGCAGATGCTGTAATATAATAACAGCTGTGGCTGATAATATGTCTTCTGGACAATTGAATATCGAAAAATTGTTGTTAATGTTTGACTTAACTTTCTATTGGTGATGTCAATTTGTTAGGAGCTAATTTGTCTTCTGAGCAAGACAAATTCAGACAAGCAAGAAATAACAAATCGATCTTGTAACTTGTATTTTTTACAGTAAACCTTTGAAAAGGAGTTGCCGGCTTCTGACGATTAATTTAATGTCAAAGTCATTGCTGTTACACAGACGTAAACTCAGCAGTGTTTTTTTTTGGAAAACCGAAAAGAATGCCATTACTCTTGAGTCATACATTACGTAGAGTAATGGTTATTTATAATGTGCACTACCCTACCACAGCAACTTGGAGACACCAATTAAGTTATTCTGTCTTGCATGTCACAATAAATGTAAGTCTGTCCCAGTACAAAAACAGTTGTGAACGCTTTGTGTACAGTACAGGGTCTGCAATGATTTATTTTCTTCTTTTAATATAAGGGAGGACCCTCCAGTCCCTGAGGCTCCCTTCTTTACCAAAGATCTCTATGACAAATATTCACTTGCACCTAATATCAGAGAACTGTGGGCCTTTCTCCAAAGGTATGTCAATTAACATGTGAAGTAATACATCGGTTCAGGTGCATTTTTACTGTCCTTTTAAAGGCTAACTAGTGAATGTTTATCTGACATGTTGTTTTCCCTTCAATTTTTTTCTCCTTTCCCAAGTCCTGTAGAGAACATAAAACAGGACTGTGGGACTGCAAAAGCCTCCTGCACTCCTTTCACAAAAGAAGCTGCAGCGTTTAAAGACAACAGTTTCATCAGTAAGCATGAGTCCTGTGGGGGCAACTATGACAGTGACAATCTGTGTGCAGACAATGCTGGGGCAGATGCAGAAGAACGTAAGGATACTAAAAAATCAAGAATAAAATTTAAGCAGGTTGAGAATGAGGCCGGGGCTGTTTACCCTGAACCCAGACTGCCCCTCCCGTGTATGTCCAGCCTGTCCAGCAACGAACAGAAGACGTATCTTGGCATTTTGATGAGTAAAAAAACAAGAGATCCTCCACAGGTACCAACATTCTCTCCTTAATGGTATTTTAATCCTGCCAGTCCTTAATGCATCGCTTCTTAAAATAGCCGGCTCTAATATTTCAGAACTTAAAGGCACGAGTCAACAATGAAGTGATGCAGTTCATGAGGTACCTGCAAGATGTGGCCAGAATATGTGCTGACGACTACAACTTCATATCACAGGGAGCTATGCAATATTCAGAGGTACTGATACTACAAGGATTGTACCTGTCATCAGCTCTTTGAGATGTTTTTTTTTCATAAGTATTTAAACATAGAGCCCTAATTTGTTTTTCAGGAGTTCTTCAGGGGGTCTTTGGAGCGCATTAAAACATTTCCTCAGCTCTACCAGATCCATGAGATGACTAGTTTGACAGGGGGAACATTCAACCCAGGGCTGAAGCTGACCTTTGAGAAACAGCTGCTGATCATGGTAATTCACTTTTGAAGTGCTACCATCAACCTCTACAACTTGAATTGTTGAATTGCAGAATCAGTCTTTTGGTGTTGATTCACTTGCTCTATTTCCATATTGGTACCCTTTATTTCTCCAGGGCAATGTGGATATTACAGACCACAAGATAGTGCCTGCTGATGCACAGCTTGCATCGGATTATCAGAGTGTTTCATCAGAGAATCCTCCAGCTAAAAAAGCCAAGGACATGCACGCTGTAAGCAATTGTCTCTCTTTTTTAATTACTCCAATAAAGTAAGTCACAAAGATGTTTCACTGCTAGAATGGGATTCATGACCGCAGGTCTATTGTAACTCCATTTCAGCTCTTGCAGTTTTCACAAAAGACACCAGAGGGTGTTCACGTCTTGCTCAGCGAAAACAGTGCTATTTGTGTTTCTGAAAGATGCCGGGTCTCACACCGTACTGTCTAAGTCCAGTTAATTGTACACAGTTGTTTGTTTGACTGATACAGTGGATGTTCTGGTAGTGTGACCTAATTTTGTCTTTTTCTACAGATGATCAGCAGTGATAGTAATGCCGAGAACCTGTGTGCTCGGTATGAGCCTCACGTGTGTCTGACTAAAGATGCCCTCGTCAGGCTGCTAGACAACCATGGCCCTGACTTTGGAGAGCAATGGGAACTGCCCGTTTGTGTCAGATTAAACCCAGGAAAAGGTACAGCATCATCTACTCAGGCTGTTATGTAGGCTATATAGGCTTTGCTTTCAATGGGTAAAAACACTAAATAACAATACATCTTTCTTTCTCTCCACTTTGTGTTGCTGTTCACTTTAAGCAATCAAAGCATGACAAAAATGCCACCGAATAATCATCCTATTTTATCCTATTAAAGCCAGTTATTAGAATAAATCGTTGTGTTCTGAATAATAAACATACAGTAACCTACGTCTTCACAACAAAAACTACAAAAAAACATTTAAAATGCACCAAAGATGTGCTTACTGGCTACATTCATGCCAAAGAATAATACAAATATCAGTGTGTATACAGAGAAGTTAGTAGTTAATTAGGAGTTCAATGTTATAATGTTCTTTTTTTTGTATTGGGTGAGACATTTTTGGAACTTTACATTTCTTCTCAATAAGTGATTTTTAATTTTTAGAGCAACAGAAGAAGACGTTCATGCAATTTTGGAATTTAAGGAAGCATTACATTTACACAAGGATACATTACATTTACATAGATTTACCCAAAAAAGTCTTCACATTGGCATTTTGCAACATAGTTTTTCAGGGTTGAGACATTTTTACTCATGTTTGTGAATGAAATGCAGTATGTAAAGAAATCTGAGAAAAAATGTGGGTGTGTGATTACATTGAATGGCCTCATGGTGGCACTGTTTCACACATCCTTTATTCCATGTGTCCTATTTACAGGCAATAGTGGGAAGAAGACTGTGTACATAGACTCACCTCTTCTGAAGACTGAAATGACAGTGAGAGAGAGGAGTCATATCTACCATGAGGAGAGTTTGAAGCTTTCTATCAAGAAGAATGGAAGTACAAATGTGTTCCATTTAATGACAGAGCTTCCTGAGGATGAGCAGAAAGTCTCACCGGTATGTAGTGGCACAAGTATACAGGGTTTGACGTATGTGGTCTTATTTCATCAGAACAATGATTCTTTGTTTTCTGTTTCTAAATCAGGAGAACTCAAAAAGAAACTTAGTGTCTTTTGAAAACAATGGTCTTGACTTTGAGGTGGACTTTACTGACCTGGAGACATTTGGAGAGACGGCACCCATTAAAACCCCCAAGATGCAGAAGACACAGAATGAGCAGGATGCATGTGTTAAAAGTAAAAAAGCTTCAAGTTCCCCATCTTTAAGTAAGACCAAAGAGATGGACACCTTATTGACAGATGTGGAGGATCCCATAACAGAGGAGACAACTCGGCCAGTTCTGAATGAGGCAATTGCGCCAAAAACTGAACAAATGAGAACAGACTCTGCTCAGGAAAGTGACGAAGAGCTGCCTTTTATAGGAGACTCAGATGAGGAGAAGCTGGTAATTGATGACTCTGTGTCTCCAGCTAAAACACCTAGAAAACAACATAAGCCCAAGACCGCTCCAAACTCTGCAGATTCCCCAATGCCTCCTGTCTCCGAGTCTGAACCTGTAAATTCAGAGTCATCTTCCCCTCAAAAAGTTACAAAGCAAAGGCGACAATCCAAAAAAACAAACGCATCTGGCGACCAGCTGGGTGAGATCCTGCGCATGCAGACAGCCATGTTCAATTCTGCAGGTGACACAGCCAAGTGCTCCGCCATATCCCAGGAGACCAACTCACCCACCCGAGGCATGGGACCCTCACTTCACTCTCATCCAACGTCTCTGGTTAAGGCCTGTGTGTCCTCATATTTGGAGAGAAAACAGAACCAGGATGGAGAGACCTGCGCTGCTTCTCACGAATCTGCACCAGTGGCCAACATTACTGCTACAGAGCACAAAAGTTAGTGTCACATTGATTTTCATTACGTGGTTTTAGGTTTGTATGTGCTTAATTAACATTAGCACATGATTTCCCCCAACGCAGAAATACTGTCACAAGACCTGCAGGCTGGTGCTGAGGATGAACAAGATTACAAGGCTCCAGAGGAAGGCAACCTGCTCTACAAGCTTTACAGTCTGCAAGATTTGCTGCTCATGGTGTGCAGCTCTGTCTCACTGACCCATACAAGAAAAGTAGGCCAAAACAGCCAAAACCAGGTATACCAGTCTATACTCATCCTCCAGAATTCCATAGTGTAACTTCACATATTAAGTATAAAATGAAAATATATGCTACAGTCCCATTTCTGTCCTTTGTTTTCTGCCCCCAATAGTATGTGCCAGTGCATGTCTTGCCCAAGCTGGAGTACCAATTGAATTATGGTGTTGAGTGTCTAAGCAGCAGTGAGGCTTGCCAGCTGTGGACTGAGACATTGCTCCACTCTAGCACTGTATCCTACATAGGTAAAAAAAAAAGTATTACGTTTACCTGCAATCCTATACTTTTTAAATTCAATGAAAATCAAGACCGAAATGTTCCCAAATTGCTCTCAGTTCTAGTGTAATGTGGAGTATCCTTTTTAGTCTTTAATGTTTCAACATAGTTGCCAAGAAAATAGTTAAAGTAAAATGGATGCGGCTAAGAGGGTTTAGTAGAGTCCACATGGCAGATCCCCCCACAAACCAATGGCATAGTCTTTAGATGACTCACCATCCTGCTGTGACTGTGTGTAGGGATTGAGTTTACTTTGTTGCTATAACTACAGCCACATTTGATTGTGGGGAATTACAGTGTGCAAAGCTCAGCTAAATGTTGTTTTGAACTTCAGATAAATTCCCTAATGCATATTGTCGACTTACATGTGCTGCTAACCTGTAGCGCAAGATTCAGGGAAAGACTCCAATCCTTTTTCTGTACTAGGTCCATTGATTTGTTGACCTGTATAGGTGTTGGCTGGGAATGTACATCGCCATCTACAAAGAATAATGAGTTTTTATTCCGACTGATGTAGAGCTTTGGCAAAAAGCAGTCTCTAAATGATACCCCTTTCCAGTCTGTTGGCATAGTTGACATACTGGCCAGGATCATTAGCTTCACTGTCAGTACAAAAAGCTTGTATATGGGTTCCCTATGGGTCAGGTTCACTATGAAAGGCTTTGCCAAAAAGTGAATCTAACCCTGTATCAGGCATCTGAGACCCTAGATGTTTTGAAAGAGGATGCGGTTTAAAAATTGTTGGACCTTTCCATCTTAGTATTATGAGAAAAGAAATAGCTGTTGAGAAAACGGTGAACATTCAAGCTATAGAAAACCTCCCACTTAATGTCATTATGCAACAGGCACAACTGATAAAAGACTTCCTTCTTTGCTTAGTGGTTTGTAGTTCATCATGTGGTTTATCATGTGGCATTCCCCAATTGTGTATTTATGACTGTGAATGCAGGCTCCAGCACAGTCCATAGTTGAAGGAAGGCCCTGTGGAAATAAGCAGGCATTACATGCTACAGTTGGAGTCATGAAAGGAGACAGGACCAACAAACAAGCTTGTAACAATGCTGGCAAATCAACACAGACTAATTACTTTGAAAGCACTAGAAATGGCATTGATAATGAAGTGAAGCTCTTGACGTGCACACTCAGTAGCATCTTGATCTTTTCTCAGTGTATCTTTCACCCTCCCGTTCTGTCTCTGTAGCTCACATCAATGCGCACACATCAAAAGTAGCTGTGCTGAGAAAGCTGCCTGACGGCTGGAAAGAGAACATGTCCTGTGGGTTCAAGTGAGTGTCGATGCAACAGATGTTGATTAGGATTAACCTTATCAGCCTTGTATGATTATATCATTTAAGATGTCAACTTGAGATTCACTCAGTTAATCAGTGATCCATGCCTTTTTATTAATGGTAGCTCATTTCATTAATCATCGCCTCTGGTTTTGTCAACTGAGTTAGTGTTGGAATTTAGATTCATACCAAAGTAAACAGACTGAAACTTGGTGATATCTCTTTTCCATCCACAGGCCTTCCAATTCACTGAATATACTGCAGCACCTACTGAAAAAGCTAACTGGGTAGGTTGTTGAGGACATTCTTTATCTTGATCTCATTATTTTTGCAGAAATAATGTTACTCTGGGCGGTCTTCACAGCTTTTGATTTAATGCAGTAAAGTAACAGTTTTTAATGAATTGGTCCTAATGAGAGCACACAATGTATTTAATGTGTAAA
This sequence comes from Gymnocephalus cernua, assembly GCA_023631565.1. Classification (NCBI taxonomy): domain Eukaryota; kingdom Metazoa; phylum Chordata; class Actinopteri; order Perciformes; family Percidae; genus Gymnocephalus; species Gymnocephalus cernua. Next base: position 25,978,092 of record CM042431.1, on the reverse strand, counting down.
AACAAAAAAAATCATATGCATAGATGAATGTGGTTTGATTGAAGTCCAGGATTTGAGAGGGGTTGGGGCTTTTTCTTAAACTCTATTGTTTAGTTTGGCAACATCTACAGATGAGTTGTGTGTGTGCACATCTGTCTTCATGCTCTGTTTAAGATGATGAATTGATTGTACAGTCATGATGTCTGACAGCCTCGGGCTTAAAACACTATGATAGTTTGCCTTCGTGGTTGTGTTGGAGGGTTACGCAATCGATTACTCAACGACGCACAATACATGTGTCACCTTCTGCTTTCTTAAGGCTCTGTTCACCTCCATCATTTGGCTGGAAAGAACAAATTCTTCAGACTGCTTCAACATGTTTCAGTCTGTGGGTTTTGACTTTAACACACCCTCAATGACTTAATTTGATTTTGTAGGTTGGAGGAAGGACAGTACCTGATTGCGCACAAGGCAGGGGAACCATTTGTGACCTTATTAAAAGCGGCTAATGGGAAAGTGAGTCGGGGGGCATACAACCTGCAGCAGGTCCACAGCTCAGTCCCAAAGCTCCCGGCCCCCGGCCTCGTGCCCTGGATACCTGTTGATCCCGCCGTGGTCCTGCCCTTCCACCAGAAACACGGCCGTGTCCCCTGCACCTTCCCACCAACACCCTTCATAAAGGTGTGTACTTGATTTACGTCACCATAGTTACTGTGAAACAGCATAATAGCACTGGCGGTCATGAAAGGATAAGTGATGGCAATGAGATGAAAGATTGTTGGAACTATTAGGACGTGTTGGTTAATGCCTAGAAAGCACGCGCACACACACACACACACACACACACACACACACACACACACACACACACACACACACACACACACACACACACACACACACACACACACAAGGATTCTCTAAAAGCCAAGATGAATGACGTGCAGCCTCCCTCTGAGTTATGGTGAGTGCATACCCCTGGGCCATTTTCTTATCACACAGGCTGAACCAGTGCACTACTGCATAGTTTTACTGCACAAGCCCAAAACTAACAACATGGACAATAGAGAGCATAGCAATATCAACAACAGCTCAACAGTGTTAGAGGTGTAGACTGAGACATGTATTGAATGCCTGTATAAACTTACTTTTTTTATTTAACTTGTATGTATGTATGTACAAAAAACAACTAAAATAAGTTTTCAACTGGGCATTTGGATTTGTCATTAATGTGTGTACTTCTGAGAATGACAAACAAATTATTTAAGTCTATAATGTATGATGCTACTTCAATTGAGCCCCAGTTATTTAAAGATACAATCTTTTTTCCTTCCTTTATCCTACCAGACAGCGAAAGTTGGGTCATCGCAGTCCAACAACCATGGAGCGGGGCAGTCAAAGAACAACTTGAATGCAGGCGGCAACACCAAGAAAAAGAAAAAGAAACGTGCAGCCAGGCGTAACAAGTATATTAAAAAGCTAGTTCAGAAGTCCATTTAAATAATCCCATGTCAAAGGATTTAATATCATGTCATTTATTTCATTTCATATTAGGTGAGTCAGATAAGGACTTGTTATGCAAAGGAAAGGAAACCACTGACAATATCTATTATTTCATACTGGAAATACATTATGACCTTAAACATAAATGTGAACGCTAAAGCACTCGATATAGATTATATATACCTTTTTTATATTCTAATTTTGTTCAGAGACATGTTTTGTATATTTTGTCAAATGTAATATTTTGTGAAAACAGAACAACAATAAACTTTTTTTTTTTCTAAGTATCCAAATGGTGGTATGGTCACCTTGAAACTCATGAGGACACGTACGTACGTACGTACGTACGTGTGTGTGTGTGTGTGTGTGTGTGTGTGTGTGTGTGTGTGTGTGTGTGTGAGACCTTTTGCCAAAGCTGTAATACTTGAAGATTCCAGTGGCTTCTTGTGGAATAGGGTGGAGTCATGAGTGCATGGAAAGGGGAGGTGAAAGGGGAAGCCTTTGTCTGTGTCCGAAAAGTTGAACCTCCACACCCATTCCACCTAAACATCGCCTGGACATATCTCTGCATCTCCACCAAGGTAAGTTCAATGTAGTAATACATTTTAATGTGGACTAACAGGTAAACTTTACACTGAAGGTTTAAGTGATTGTTTTTTTCCCCCCAACTTGCAGTCATGAGTCATGACAAATAATTTCCACACAGTTTCCATTTAGTTTGTGCAAACTTAGTTTTGTCGTTTCTTTACTTGTGTTCTTGGTTAAGTAAGAATAAGTTCCTGCTCTCCAGTCTGAGCTCTCTAACCTGTTTTCTTGCATGTGAATGTGCTTCGTTGTTTTACCAGACTTGAGTACAGTAGCATTTTTTTCCAGGGTGTGTCTCTATGTGGTCTCTGTTAAGGATGTGTGTCAAACTGAACAAGGATTTGAAAAAGCTAGTTTATTGTCAGTAGTATCTAACCTATTTAGTAGAAACTGCTCTGAATGTGAATATGGCAAAGCAATGAAAAGAAATGAATAACTTAATAAAATGGATAAAGTCTTGCAGTGATTTGTGTGACTCAGTTGTACCAAAAGCAACAACTTTAATGAAGTTTCTCTGTCTCTGTTTAGAAGACATTAGTGGTTCGAGTGATAATGATTATATCTTGAGACAAAACAAACATGACCTGTTGCATGCAGCTCAGACATGTTGGTGATAGGATTACAATGAGATTTGATTACAAGATGGCACAGTGTTGACAGTTTGTCACCTTTTCCAGGACAGTCAAAATGGCTATGGTATCGGAGTTTCTGGGACAGCTGTCTCTCAACATCGGGGTAATGTCATATTGATTTTATATTTTTATGGTGATAACTTTCCTATAATACATTATGTACCTTCAAGTGCTCATATTATGCTTTTTGGGTTTTTCCCCTTTCTTTTATTGTGTTATATATCTTTTCTGTGCATGTTATAGATTTAAAAAGTGAAAAAGCCCAAAGTCCACCCCAAATGGACTTACCATCTCCAACAGAAAACACTGTTCACAAACTGCTCCAAACAGCTCTGTTGTAGTCCAGCCTTTACTTCCGTGATGAACGTGCGTCACTTTGTAACACACGTTATAATGCTAGCCTAGCTGCTAGCATGGCACGCCCTCATACTCTGCTTCTGACTGGCTGGTTGTCTTTACCTAGCTACTGCGCATGTGCAACTCCCAACAAAGATGGAACAGAAGTGTGATGCCTCACTCTGTAGCTAAAAACAGAGAGCTCAACACACAGGGTGACAAGAGGAGCTGCAGCAATGTGCAGTACAACAAAAATGTTTTTTGAAAATTAAACCATGTAAACCTATTCTGATATAACCTCTAAATACAATTGTGAACCTGAAAGTGAGCATAATATGAGCACTTTAAATACTTATAAATAAGGTTCCATTCATTTTTATCTCACTCTAATTTGCTTTGGACCCTTAGGCCAATGAACCCAAATACCCCACCGTGGTACCTGCTAAGGACTTTGACCCTGACAGAGATGCTGCCAGAATAGAGACTGCTATCAAAACCAAAGGCAAGATGCAGTACAGTACATACAAAAAAAATCAGTGCTTGGTTGCTACAGATAAGTAGCCGGTATTTGTGAGTCAGCATCCTGGCTTAAAACGTATTGACTGGGAACACCTCCAAGTCTGTGCCTCAGTGCAGGCACATCTCAGTTCTGGCCACTGACTGGGAGCCATTGGCAACAGTCTGACTGCTAACTCTTCAACAGTCCACCATTTTGTTGTTATGAAGAGTCTGTTCTATGTGGAGTGATGTTTCTTTACTAATGAGGGTTTGAGGGGAAAAATACCTTGTGACCACGTCATGTGTTAAAGCAAGCTAGCTTTGCTGCCCGGCCCTCTTATAGTTTTGTATATTCTTCAAAATACACTTTAAAAGTAGTAAATATACACACATTGCATGTTCAAATGACTCCAAACATGCTATATGGCATTTGTAGGCCCTCACCATTTACAGTAACATTTTAGCCCACAGAATGTTTCATGGCTCAGATTCTTACTGTACACGTTGAATACTGTTTTCTACATATTGAATTTCCTTAGGCACCAAATGTCAAAGGATGTCTGTTTATTATTCCTCTGAACTCTTCTCAATGTTAAGCCATATAGAGTTAGCTGTGTTGCACTTGGATATATTTATGTAAATATATTATTGTTATGTCTTTTTCATTCAAACATTAGGAGTGGATGAACAGACCATCATTGACGTCCTAACAAAGCGGATCTACTCTCAAAGGAGAGAAATCGCTTTTGCATATGAAAAGAGGGCAAAGAAGGTACAGTAGGCCAGGAGAGACAAGCCAAAAGGCTTCACAGCTCGATTATGTGGTGGCTGTAACAGTAGGGGACTCATTCTGGTAACACTGTTGTATTTTTAGGACATGATCTCAGCCCTGAAGGGAGCGCTGTCTGGCTCTCTGGAAACAGTGATCCTTGGGTTGATGAAGAGCACACCGCAGTTCGATGCCTCAGAGATCAGAGGATCTATCAAGGTAAAGGACACAGATTGCATGAGTGGTATTTAGCATCAGTGGATTTGATTGAAGGTCGACACTGCCCTCTACTGGACAAATGACATAACTTGCTTTTTTGCTACACCCCAGTCTATCTTAATTGTGTATACAAAAAGTAGTAAACATTTCTGTCTCTTTCAGGGCGCAGGAACAGATGAAGAGACGCTAATTGAGGTTTTGTGCTCACGCAGCAACGATGAGCTGGTGGAGATCAAGAAGGTCTATAAGGAGTGTAGGTTCAAAACAGGCTATTGTACAACCTAGGCTCTCTGTCTATTATATAGGGAAAGCTAAATGCCTGAATGAAAAATATTATTTCCCACAGTGTTCAAGAAGGAACTGGAGAAAGATGTGGCAGGTGACACCTCTGGGAACTTTGCGAAGCTGCTCTTGGCTCTGGTGCAGGTGAGATTTGTTAGTGCCTGTCTTTTTGATTTACAGTATGTAACACCATACAGTTGAAGCTGACCTGAGTTTGTGTCTTGTTTCTGTGCAGACCAAGAGAGCAGAACCAACCGCTATTATAGACTATGAAAAGATCGATGCCGATGCCAGAGTAAGTTGCCCATTTTCACTTTGTCTGTGGAATCTAAAATAAATCAATGTTGGCATCAAATTAAATATTCAGTACCTCATGCTAATTTGGGAAGAATCCACTAAATTGTCCAAAATGAGTCTGGAAATCCTGGATAACTTTTTGTGAACATTAGATAATACTTCATTTTGGTACCTTGATATCTAAAAGGAGTGACACCCCTCTCATGCCACAAAGTATTCATTGATATTTTGTTGATTCAACTCAGGCTCTCTTTGAGGCTGGGGTAATGATAAAAGGAACTGATGTACCGACCTGGATCTCCATTATGTCTGAGAGAAGCGTACCCCACCTACAGAAAGGTAAGACACCACGTTTTCTCTTGGTATCGTGTTGTCAAATGTTAATTTTTATTTCTCCTTAAAAGAATTGTAAAATACCCATTAACAATCAGTTACATGTTTTTCTCTGTTAGTGTTTCAGAGGTACAAGAGTTACAGCCCCTACGACATGCAGGAGAGCATTGTGAAGGAAGTTAAAGGAGACTTGCAAAAGTCCTTCCTGGTGCTAGGTACACATATCTTTTTATCAGTAATTCATATTATGAATACATTAGACCATTTTTTTATTAATCATCTTAAGTGAATATTCACCCTGTAGGGTGGATTTTGTTGTATGAAACACTAAAATTACAAAAGAAAATCATCTGTCAAATACAAGATGTGTTATTGTGGATATTAATTCTGTTTTTTTTCAGTTAAGTGCTTTGAAAACAAACAGCTGTTCTTTGCCAGCAAACTGAATGAAGCCATGAAGGTAGTTACAGTGCTATTGTCTTTCTTCTTGTTGAAATGTGGCTATTTTAAGGGTCCAATTTTTTTTTTTTTTTTATGAAACAGATCTAAGAAGTACATCTGCTTGTGAAAGTGCAGTTTTGCTGCAGGACCACAGAATCCAAAGTTGGCAAAAGTTATCTTACAGCAGCGTTGCATCAGCTGCTGTAGTTAAGTTTAAACTAAGTGCTGACTTGTGCTTGTCTGTTCAGGGTAAAGGAGCCAAAGAGAAAATAGTGACCAGAATTATTGTGTCACGCTGCGAGGTGGACCTGAAGAAGATCTGTTCTGAATACAAGACCAACTTTGGAGAGTCTCTGCAGAAGACTATTACGGTGAGTGAATTATACAGGCTGCACCTGGCCTATTACTGATTTCCAGTAAGGCTTGTTCTGTCATGCAGCCCCTCTAACCGGCTCTGTTTCTGCAGGAACACACCAAGGGAGACTACCAGAAGGCGCTGCTCAGCCTGTGCGGACCAGAGGAGTAAAAATGAATTGTCAGTATCAAAAGCTCCTCACTTTCCACCACTGAAAAGGTGGGCTTATGAATATTACACTTGGAACAAACTCTCTGCGGCAAAAGACCACCCTACGTTTACTGCAGACGTTTGAATGCAGCATTCAACGAGATACATTTATCTTTTTGACACATGAAGAATCTGTATAACAGCTTACTTTTATTATACCAAAATGGCAATAAAGTTGCTTTGTCGGAGTATTGTTCCTTTCTTTCCTTGCATCCCACCTATTTGTTCTTACTTGATGTTTACATAGATAACCATTAGAGGGCGCTATAGTAGCATTAATAGCAGACAGCTCCTCTGTGTCTCAGGCCTCATAATATCTGATACCTGCTGAAGAAATGCAGAAATCTTACACGTTTAAATATAATGAAATAGTTGATCTCAAATTACATTTTGACATTCCATTATCATAATTTCCCTTTATTATTCTATGTGGTAAATTAAGACAGCTATACAGAGGACTAGTATTTGCAGAAGAGATAAAAATATTACTGTTATGCAATTTGTGAAATTTTTAAATAGTAGCCTATATAAAATTGTTGTATTTAAAATGTCAACTGCACAAACTTGAAGATGTATGACTATGAAAACACAGTAATGTACAGCATCTTTTCATACAAATACTAAGTATGATAAAATCGTCCTCATTTTCCACTATGAGGTTCCATCAAGATGATTTAATCATTAGTGTGTTTTTCTGTGTTTGTTTGGTGCTAATATTTTAATTAAAAATGTTAATTTTACCTCGGGCAAAGATGATTTGCATACCACTAAACAAGCTTCAATACAGTGTGTTTCTGCTGTTTAGTTTGTGGTCTCTCAGGATGAAATAACCACCACAATGTTGTCAAGGCATTTCTACTGAAGTATAAGAAAAAATGTCCCCAAAAGGCAAGATCAGTACTGCTGAACACAGCGATGAGGCAGAGGATGTAAGGAAAAGTGCACAGACTTAATCATTTAATGAAAACAAAGTGGTGTTCTGCGGCTCAAATATGATAGAAGATCATCTATTATTGGGAGAGAAATTGCCTTATAAAATAATGCTTCCGTCTAATATTTTCACTGGTTGAGTAGCTGAGGAGAGAAATGGCTTTAACTTTTAACAAGGCACAGGATTTATGATCATTTTGTAATAATATTGATGAGAACATTAGCCCTTTGTGATGGTTTATGTTTATAGGCAATAAAAAAATAAAATATAGTCCAAAGTAAGGTAAAACAGTATTTTGCAAAGCAAGAAGTGAGATTTATGCGTGAATGTGGTGACAGATTAATCTCTGCATCATAAAGAGGAAAGTACCACCATATTTTTCCCTTTTTTATATAGATGTACAACATGCTGTTCTGTTCAAGGCCAGCCCATAGGGACCTCCAGCAAACCCAAGGGGAACTCTCTTCTCAATTGAAACGATGCAATTTACTGTCCCAAACGCTGGCACTTCATCATTCAGAGGACTTTAACCCCATGAATGTCAAACACAGAGCATGCTGGGACGGAGATGGAATACCTTGCATTACCATAACAACTAGAGCCAAATGACAAGCACTCTGAAGCCTAAAAGGTGAAGAATAATACCATATAATCACCTAATAAGGTTTGAATTTGAGAGGACATTTCTGATTACTTTATGATTTGTTTTTTTACTGATAAGGAACCAGTGATCATTCCCAGCTGTCGGGTGTGGTGGTTTTAGCCTGAAAGGTCAGACAACTCCTGTTCCTTTTTTTCGAATACTTGTCCCAGTTAGATTGAACATGTGGAAAGCTCCCCCCATTCACCTCAGAGACAAAGCCCAGGCAGCGCTGCAGGCATCCAGCAGCATTAAAGTTTCACAGTACAGCTGTATCGCTGCTGCTGGCCCGCCAGACATTACCAACTGCACGTTGGGAAGGTATTAGTTTGTGCTTTTTATTAATTCATTGCATTGAACAGAACTTGCAAGTTAGAGAACCGACAGCTTCTTGGCGTTCCTTCTCATCTCTCTCTCCTTGACACGTGAACCCAGCTCAGAATCTTTGTGCATGGCACCAAAGGGTGTTTAATTATAGAGTAGTAGGCCACCAAGGTCTTCTTTTAATTGTGAGCATCTGTGTGTGTGTGTGTGTGTGTGTGTGTGTGTGTGTGCGCGTGCGTGCGTGCGTGCGTGTGTGTGTGTGTGTGTGTGTGTGCCTTCAGCTCTATAGGTCGCAGGTCTACTCTAAATGAGAACTCCTACAGGCTAAGCTGGAGGACCAGCTCCCTCAACACAGCTGCAGAGCCGAGAGTTTGATTAATATTTTCTTAATTATCATTATTTAATTCAGCAAAACCACAGTTTCTTCATTGAAAGCGTGGCCTTTGTCTCTGTGATGCTGAATATCCTGGCTCGTTAAGGGGCACTGAGAGATCCTGTATATGGTAAATAAGAGGTTGTGTCTTATGCTGCCGCCCCAGGGAGAGTTGGCACCACAGTGAAGGACATCTCCTTCTAAAGAATGGCACTCTGCTGATGTTTCTCTGCGCAGACCGAAGAGCCAGATCCTCCGCCTCTGGCATCGTCAGGCCCGCTTCCTTTTATGAGGCTCAAACTGAGACAACAGCACAGGCAGAAGAGCGCCGTGCACTCGTCATGCTATCAGGCTGCCTCCTTTGTACAGTAGACTGGTAATTGAAACAACATAAGAGAGCAGAATAAGGCCTGTCTCCTCTTCAGTTTTGGCTGCAGTCAGTCCATCTGCAGACAAAAAAAGACATATCGAGAAGTTTATAAAAGAGCTTTGTGTACATGCAACAAAATGTATGTCTTTGAAGAGTTCAGCTTCGGTCATCTTGAGATGCCAAAAGGATTCTCAAGAAGGTTATACTTGATTGAAAGCTATGAATCTGCTGCTTGGCTTCTGCCTGTTTAATACAGTATTTACACATAATGTGCAGTTTGCATAAAAACAAGTTATTAACTGTATATTAAATCAATCATGTCTGATACTAGTCACAATCCAGTTTGTTAAAAAGCGTACCTGGAGACATAACCAGACTTCTATATAGTTTATCAGATCAGCAGTATTTAATGCTCAGGGCTGGATTGGATGCTGACTTCTCTCTTTGCTTGAAGCTTCCTCTCTATTGCCGTGTGCTGAAGGGATGAGAATACCCTGTGGCTGGTTAACCTACACGCTTTCTATCTATATTCACTGTCTCCCCTCCTTCAGTTGGCCCACAGAGACGGCCCTCATCCCCTGTGCCTATTATGCCACTCGCTGGCCTGCCAAACATACAAAAGAGAATTTTCTGACAAAGAACCAGGCTTGCAAAGATTGCTGTGATCCACTTGGTTTGATCAAATGTCTGACATAGAAAGCACAGGGTTTTTGTTTTACATCATATGCAGGATGCATGTATGCATACTGTGTGTGTACAGTTTAATCTTTTGATGAGGCTGTGTGGCCTCCAGCCAGATGCACTAATGATAATTTTCTATGAAGTGGTTGTAATGGTCTGGCCCCAGCGTCAGCAGCTCTTCCGTTGTTTGCACATGCCACTGGATCAGTTTGGGCATGTGTACTTTGCAGCGATGGTGGTAATATAGCAAGAAACTGCAAGAGGAGGACAGTCTTTATCAGGGTGGCATATTAATGTTTATTTACACCATGGCTAATAAGATGTGTGCTCCGCAGCGAGGTGAGACAGAATGATGGTGGGTAATTAAACTGCTTTGCTTTACAGTAGATTCATCCATTATCCATACTCAAGCCTGCATACATAATGTAATAATGTAAAATAAGGCTTGTTGCAGCGGTGGATGAGGTGACTATTCTGAGGTGTTTTCATCCTCAGAGCACAGTGTAAATCAATACGGCGTGTCACCGCAGACACAATGTATAGAGATTGCTGTGATTAATTTGGGAATTGTCAAAATATGTATTCAGAAGCAAGTGAAATATGACCTTATGCATGATGCAATATTGCTAGAACACAAACACACTGAGAAGACTCATTTGTGTGTTAGCGTTTGGCTTTCAACCTCTAACTTGTTGGAGGTTTGGGATTGACTGAGTGGGTCTCTAATCCATATTGTCATGATGCTTAATCCCATTTGAAGGCAGGCCCTGTAACCAGTGTCCTTGTCAGACTGGCCGCTGGACCCCTACACACACACACACACACACACACACACACACACACACACACACACACACACACACACACACACACACACACACACACACACACAGCCTCACCTTCATGCAAGAGATTGAAATCAGCTAGGCAGACACTCAAGCATGAACCAAATGTCAGCGACAAGCCACAGGGAGAGAAGAGGAGCCCGTGTTAATTATTACAGAGAGAAATCATACTATTTCACCTGCACGACATGCTATCCAGGATATCTGTGGCTCATGAAGTCATTTTCTTTTTTTCCCTCCAGGGATAAACCAAGAGGGGACACAATTTCAATGAGTAGGTCTTTAAAAGCAGTGATTAACTTTGTGATGGATGTGTTTTTCCCCGCAAGCTTTTGCTCATCACTTTATGGAATTGTGTTGTGTGTACTTGTACGATATTATTTATAAAAAAAAAAAGGGGAGTAAATCCATTGAAAGATCAGCAAGTTAGAGAACACTGCAGAGTTCTTTTGTTCATCAAAATGTCACGGAATCACAGATATTGTTTGAAGCCAGAATGAAGCTCTGCCTTCTCTGACAGGAGAAATGCAATGTTTTGGAAAGGTGTCTACAAATTTCTTCACTCTGCAATGCTACTCTCTCTCATTTGAAAAAAAGAAAAAAATACACCCATCTTTTTCTACTTCTGACAACACGTTTCCCATGTGACACTTAACCTTTGGAGATTTCCCATTCTCTCTGATCATTCACTGTTTGGTTCATGTTAATTAACCCTAGGGCGCAGCAGAGAGTTGCAGGCTTTGAAGCAGAAGAGGAAAAAGAAAAAAAAGGAAATCATTTTGTTGTTTTCTCTTTCTCTATGGCGATTCATTTCCCTATCCGTGTGAGAGCCTTGGTGGTGCCAGTGAGGATAGTGAGTGGCGTGGGTGTTGGAAAGGATGGAATACGGTTTGTGCTTGGGTTTGTGTCCCTGTCACCGTTAGTCCCTCTCCCTGTGAGGAAGTTGGCCGGGGCAGCCTGACCTCCCTCAGGTGGCTATGGATATGGAAATCAGCTCAAAAATAGAACACAAGATGGTTTTCATAGCCTTCAGCTCCCCCTGCAAAAAAAAGAAGGATTTTTGTCTATTTCTTTTCATTCTTTTTGGCTCCTGGCAGAAATGGTCTTTTCTGTACTTGCTTGAAATACACAAAGCACGTTTCTTGGTGAAATGTGCCACTGGTGGCAGGCAGAGCAATATTGCCTGAGCCCAAAGAATATGCTGTGCATGTGAAATTATTTTGTTAACCATTTCGATACTTGTGTATCTTCTTTTCTGGTTAGCAAGGCGCCGTGGCTCAGAGTACAGCAGGCTCTAACCTCTGGCTTTGTCATCAGCAACTGTATGTATAGCTAAGAATACACTATCCAACACAGCCAGGTGACATACAGTGCATTTACTCTGACATCTTGAACTCTGAAAGGCTTTTTTCCCCCTTCCCTCTCTCAAAAACACATTTTCTTAAAGAGGCAATGGGTTGAAATCCACCACTCCAAAACAGTGGAAATATTAATGAGGAAATCTGCTGGAGAAGACGAGCCGCAGCACAACCAGAGGCTTTCTTCTCCAGGTTCTCGGGGCAAATCTGTTCCTGTGCTTCTATCTGACGCTTGTCTAAAGCACATAAAGACAAAGACAGGAAGTATGATTAACCATGGAGAATTATGGAGTGCAGTGCTCCCTCCAGGATAAGTCTTGAGGTGGGACTGATCAAAGCTATGCCCAGAGACAGAGGGAGACTGAACCAGCACTTTTTCAATGGCTATCTCTGCCTTAAGACGCGGGGGGGGGGGGGGGGGGGGGGGGGGGGCGGGGGGGGTGTTCTATACATATTTCCCTTTCAACATCTTTGCCAGAAAGTTGTTAATATTTTGTAACAGAACAATAGGTTCAACAATACAATAGTTAAACTCTTCATTGTTAAGCTGTAAACGGTCAGTGTTGTTAGTTTCTAAAAAGGCTCATAAACTAGATGTTGGCAAAAACATGTAATATGATTAAAGCTCTATAATCTTGATTTAGAAACTGTATAGTGTATCTCTTTACCATTGTCTTTTGTATTTCAGCAGGCAATGCGTTGACTTCAACAGTGCAGTCTTACAGATTTCACAGTTTCAACATCACGGGTTGCTGGCTCCCCCAGACTAAAGAAATGTCACATACGCCAACTTTCCTGGCTACAAGTCCTTTCATGTGCACCCTGTGTATTTTAGTCGAGGAGAAAAAGGCATGCAGGTACATTCATTCAGCCTTAGGGTTTGCGACTGGAAGTACAAGGCTCTGGCTGATAATTGAGACGGACCGTGTGTGATGAGATGCCTTCATTATAAATATGTTTAAAGGAGAGCTGTTGTATCAAAAGGGCGCCTTTGATATTTGGGCCTCAGACGCTGCTGCTTTGGATTTCATTGTTTTGTTTCTTTTGGAGGTTTCCCCACTATCATCAATATTTGATTTTTCTTTATGTAAAGTCCTTCCTACAGTATATACATCCTCATGCACGTACACACTTAGTCATGTCTGTTTATGTTTCTTGAGTTATATATGGAAATTATGTTTTATACTAATTAGTATAGTATATTAAAGTAATGTTATAGTAAAGTATTTTTTTCTCATACAGATCTCATACCAAATTTTTGTTTTAATATTATTATTATTAGTAGTAGTATGTTGTTCATTTAAAACTGAAGCTTCACATTCCTCCAGCAAAGCTTTAGAGCAGAACGCACACACTATTTATTAATATATTGTTAACATTTCAGCAATAGCCAGACAACCGTCAATATGCTTATTCATAAAAGCACAAATTTGAATTTCTTCCTTGGCCTGTAAGCCTCTAAACTAGGAGACTAAATATATACTTACATTTTATTTCAAAGAGAAAAAAAAAATCCTCTCTGGCAAAAAGACTGGCTATGAAGAACTTTACTCAAGGATAGGAAGCACATCATTAAAACGGGGGAGAAATATTAAAAAGGGGGGATACGAAAGCGTGAAGATCTACTTGCCCTTTGGCTACTCTGACTCACTTCAAAAACATCTTGAGATCTTTCCCTCCCTCAGACCTGCACTCTCCCTTGTTATTTGACTTTATTTGCTGGCTTCACACTGATTTGAGCTATGGAGTTCTCCACTAAATAATCAATCACATAGAGCAGCATGAAGGCAAAGGATCTCTATGAGGAGACTCTTTTACTGCATGCAGCATAAACACAAGAAACAGTGAAGGGCACAAGTGGTGGAGTCCCTTCATGTCTGCTTGACACCTCAGATTTAATCAAAGTCCCAAAGTCTGTGTGTCCTCAAACGCCTCCCCAGACCATGGCCTGGTTGGCCTAATTATAATACACAGAAAAATGGATGCTGAGGGGAGTCGCCTTTATAAAAGTGTAGGTATGAAGTAATTACCTGCTTTTGCCGCCTTTTGTCTGCCTTTTGTCTCTCATCATCTGTGACATGAACGGGTGCAGTGCTGTCATCTCAGACCAGAAGACGAGCCATGAGTAAGGGACATTAACACATTACTCCCGCTCCCTCATGGATAATGGAACAAGGTTTGCATTTGAATGATAAACAAAATGACTTGGAGACACTGGGAAGATCACTGGCACCTGCCCCTCCCTGCTGCCATGCAAAGCTGAGTATTATGCAAAACAAGGGGCGAGGATTTTTTTTTTTTTTTGGTGTCCCGTGAACTCATCTGTGTATCTCCCAGGCATGTTGGACAATTATGAGTCAGTAGAAGTAACTCCACCTTAATGTTATGCAGTGTTGTGTTCACTGTCCTTTTATCAGAGCACAGCTACTTTCATCTGTAAAGTTCTTCACCAAATCCTGTGTTCTTCAGATTAGCATAGACTTGTATCTGAAGGCCTTTATCAGAAAGCCACAATGGACCCGGTGTGTCCAGGGTGATAAATAATTCTGGACCGTATCAAAACAATCAAAATAAAATAAGACAAAACGAAATATGGATGTGCCAAAGTATACAAAGTAAATATATATTCATTTCTATGGGGAGGAATACAGTATGCGGCAGCACATAGCTGCAGCACTGTTTATTTTCATTTATGAAGACTTTCAATTCAAAACAAACTGAAGTTATTTTAGTTTATTTTGCTGCCAATAAACAGCTGGGGGGGGAATGTTGTTTTGCAGTGACACTCCGACTGAAAAAGGTATTTCAAGTCTCCTGAAATCTACAGCGGTGCGGCTCACATAATGCTGCCATGCTTGAAGAGTGCCTCCTCAGAACTGGGTCTAAAAAGGGAACACTGAATATATATTGGTTAACATCCTTTAATGGCAGCTACAATTAATGTGTGAAGCTGTGCTTGAATCCCACTTTGTGCAATACACCTGCCAATCACTGTGTTTGTAGAGCCAGATCACAGTGTTGTTTTCCTTCTGTATTCAGCTATGTATTTACTTCCACTGGTGTAAAAGGATTGTATTTACTGGTCTTTTGAAGACGAGGCGGAGCTGCAGATGCTGTGCAAAGACTCGCAAATTGCAAAAAGGAAAAGAAGAGGAAAAAAGGGAAGGGAATGTGGCGTAGGAAAAAGCAAACTGTCTGTGTGTGTGTGTGTGTGTGTGTGTGTGTGTGTGTGTGTGTGTGTGTGTGTGTGTCTGTGTGTGTGTGTGTGTGTGTGTGTGTGTGTGTGTGTGTGTGTGTGTGTGTGTGTGTGTGTGTGTGTGTGTGTGTGTGAGAGAGAGAGAGAGAGAGAGAGAGAGAGAGAGAGAGAGAGAGAGAGAGAACGCTTGCGCGCATGCATGTGCGAAAATCAGACCAGACTAAGTTTCTCACCCTTTGGTTGCACAGATTTTGTGCAACTTCGTCATCTTATGCTTATCTGACATGAAAAGAAACTGCCATCACTCTCTGCAGCTGGAGCCCATCTTCTAGATTTGACAATTAATGTCATCATAAAGATTCTGTAAATCACCCGAAAACAAAAAGGTGACACATTTCTGATAGACAAAAAGAAATGTCTCATACTTTAAGTGTTCTATTTAATTGACTTTCAGCATCTATTTTCTCTGCATGTCTAAAGAAGCCTTTGGTGTGCGGCTTGCTCTACAGGGAGCCTCAGCAGTTCAGGCTTCACAGTTCTCCAGTGGTTACAGCAGTGTATGCAGAGAGGTGCCAATCCAGACGTCTCGGCACTTTTCTGGGACAGAGCCCACAAGGCACAGGCAGGCACGAGTCCCTGGTTAGGACAGGCTGGCGTCTTTTATCAATGTTGACCAGCCAGACTCCTCGTGGCTCCCGCACAGCTGCGTCTGGGAGCTTTTCTAATCCCTCTTCTTTGTCATCTCAGGTCAGTAGATGTACTACATTTCCACCTTGAGAATTGTGACAAAGGAAATACTCTTAAGGTATGTAAAGAGGAAATACTTTAACCTCGTGGATTTATTTCTGTTGATGAGTTCAAACAACGGTGTTCATTGCACAGGGTTCTTCAAAGAGGACAAGTCCAGTTTATCAAAATCATCCTGACTCGATATAATCTTAGTTGACATAATTTCAATTATTTCCAGGCAGCATCAGGGTGGTGAGGATTAAAAAGATAAAACATAGGCTTTTATGTATAGGCCACTTTGCTAATTAGATGGATTAAAATGCGCTCTGCAAAGGGAATTAATTTGCAAGTGAATGGCAGTTAGTAGGCAAACGTGTATAACAGATGACATAAAGCCCCCAAGGGTATTCCATGGTTAGTTTGGTACAATTTAGAAATTACACAACTCGTTTACTAAATAACAGGCTCATTTTTCCCTGAACTGCATTCTTTAGCGCCTCGCTGTCACTTGACTTTCAGATGTGTTGAAAATAGGTTGGTCTATTCCAATGAACGAAGCCTCCTGGTAGTACCACTCACTGCAGTAATAGATGGCCATTTATAATTCATGAGGTGGCTACTCCCCCAAGTTAATTCAGCCCAAGGCACTGTTTACTTCTGCTTTGTACTTTGTTTAAAGTCAGTTGTTGACAACTCTTGTACATGTCAAACTATCACCGCTAATAATTGCTTAAGGAGATATAACTTTTGCAAATGTTGGTTCCACCAGAGGTGTATTCGCCTCGCCCCATGCAGAACTTCTTCAGATGAATTTTTGATTCATCTCCTTCTCGCTCTTGACAAAAAGTCCTCTGTAATTCAAAGCAATAGCTGTAAGAGAAATTATAAAAAAGAATAATGTAGTATGCTCTCCATAACATCCTAGTTTTCATGTGAAATAGGAAACGTCTCTCTTACTCCCTCGCCTCTCCCACCACCCCCTCTCTCTTTCTTTCTTTATCTTCGACTTACTTCTTTTTTCTTTTTTTGCATATTGACCAAAGAGGGACTGCGCTGGTAGACGATGACTGTCACACTCTGCAGATTGACAGAATCTATTGTAGGAGAGTGAGGGCCTTGGGCACTACCTCTGTGGGTCAACCTTGTTCTGCTCTCTGTGCAGATAGCGACATTCTCTCAATACAAGCAGTCACTTGATTAGTGCCAATTATCCAGGCTGTCACTTTCCCTGGTGAGGGTGGCCCAGGATGCGCCCCGTCCCCCACACTTCCCGTCTAGAGCGGACGTGCACTAAAAGTCTGCGCTCGTAGCTGTAGGCTGTGGGAATGATTTCGAATGCAGAGATGTGGGGAAATAAAAGAAATGCGGGAAGCAAGTTCTGAGTTTGACAGCGTGATAGCATTGACTTCCGAGACAGTTACAAGGGGAGTGTCATTTTCTCCCACAAAGACATCTCCCCAGGGCTGCACCATCTTCCATCAGTCAGTCAGTCACCAGCTTAATATTCAGCTGTACACGGTTTACAGGACCCAACTGGGTTA
Source organism: Gymnocephalus cernua (assembly GCA_023631565.1). Classification (NCBI taxonomy): domain Eukaryota; kingdom Metazoa; phylum Chordata; class Actinopteri; order Perciformes; family Percidae; genus Gymnocephalus; species Gymnocephalus cernua. The sequence goes on along the minus strand of CM042431.1, from coordinate 25,960,665 downwards.
CATTCGCTAAGGTATACAAAATTCTCTTGTAAGTCTATTGGTTTTTAGTCTAAACCAGAGGTGCTAACTTTAATATGAATGTGCTCAAATGTAGCACAAGTATGAACTATAACAGTAATTTGTCTAGAGCATAATTCATGCGGCTGAAAATGAACTTAGGCAACATTTGAAATCCTGAAGATGAAAGGCCGTAAATCTGTGGAGCCTATAAAACCTAATCCAAACATGTGCTAACAGCTGGTGCCAAACCTAAACAAACACACCAAACAAAGATGGGCCGGAGTTAGCCAAATGTGCAAGAAACTGGAAAGAAAGCAATCATCATAATCAAACAACAAATTCAAACAAGGTTTGTTGTGGGCTAAACAAACCTTCCTTTCAGTGTGTTATAAACGTGTCCCATGTGTAAAACTCTCTTTATTTAAATGCCAGATGTCAGATGAAGCTCCTTATCATCTCACTTGTACCCAGGTTAGCCTCAGTCTCTCTGCAGTCACCTGTTCTTGGCTGCACTGCCGCACTGCAATATTTTCCCTGGTTCCAAAAACACAATCGCAAGTGTTTTCGTGCCACTCTTTAAACAGTGCTGGTGTGTATTTACTGATTTATATCTCGCTGCTTTTATGTTGTTACTGTGTCTCTTGTAACTTCCCAGTATTCAGCAGCAGAGAAGTGAGACGCAGAGCTCCTCTAAACAGCAGAGGTTATGCTCAGCATGGATGTCTGCAGGGGAGTAAACACCATTGGAGTGCGAGTGAATATTTTGTGTGATATTAATTATTCATGCCCGCTATATTGTGTATGATGATGTGTCAGGATGTTTGCTAATAAACAACAATATTCCTTGTAGGATTGATCCAATATGAAAAGTTGTTGAGCTAGTTCCTCTCAGTGTGAAAAAGTCTGACAAATGCAGTATGTGGTAGCGCTGGCACTAGTACTTATTTATGGAAATATCAATATTGTATCATAATACCGTATCCTCTCCTTTTAGTATAAACAATACAATCAAACGGGTACTTTAAATCTGGACTGTGAGAATGGCATTAATATGAGGATTAAGGAAAATGTGAAACCACCGTATACAAAGCTGTGTAATCAAATCGACTTGAAGCAGGAAGGTAAATAGGTCAGTGTGTTGCTGGGATTTTGTGGAATGGCAGAAAAGTACACACAAAAGAAGACACAAAAATACCCTGCGCATTGTTTGGAAGTGTTTATTCTGCTCAAACGGAGGCACTAACTAAGTGTGGCACGCCCCGGTGATGCAGCTCGTCATTGGCTCTTAGTGCAGAGCGATAAGCCTGGTGTGTCTGCGGGGGGATTTATGCTCTCTTTCATGGTAGCGGTGCCCCCCGCCACTGTCTCCTTGTGACGCCCCAGGGAATGCATCACCACACGGGCAGGACAGCAGGCCGGCACGGGCGTTATAATTGCCATCTCCTAGTACACATTGTGCAGTGTGGAGCACGGTGATTAAATCAAAAAACTCCTCTGCATCGCAGCTCTTTACCTTGCAGGCAAAACAGCATGCTCCTCTGGGATGGGGTCATCATGGCCCCCTCTATGTTCTGTGATCTCTGCAGAAAAGGGAGGGGGTGCAGACTGCTCACTATTATGTACCACTGTTGAAAAAAAACAACAAGATTGGTCTAAAGATTTCCGTGTCCACAACATTCACATGCAGTATGCTGGATAAATATTTGATTTAGTGAAAATTGAGAGCTGAGGGTGAACAATAAATGGCAATTTCACACTGTGGAATATTTAATTATTATTAACATTTCTATGTGACACTTCCCCTTTTCATTCCTGATTAAACACAACTAGTTTGAACTCATCCTCGATCATTAGCATCCCGATTCAAACATGTCTGTGATCATTAGAATACAGATAATTCACCTGAAGCCATAAAGAAAATTAGACCTAGGTTTTATACAGAGTTATCGTCCTTGGACAACCTGCACATACACATGAAACAGACCATTATCACTTGGGTTAATGGCTTTGTTAATTTGAAGACATTAACAACTGCTCAGCTGTCCCCAATGAATGTGTCACACAAGGCAGGCCTTGTATTGTTAAATGGGTTGCTAAGTAGATTGATTCCTTAGCTGCAAAGCACAGCAGTGATGTAGGCAAGCAGGTTAATTAAACATTTACACACAAACAGCCAACAATCTATTGTACTCTTCTAATTTATGACATCAATATGCACTTTCATCAGGATTTCTTCTTTATTTTGAAAGAGGAATATGTTTGCTTGCTCCATCCTAATTGGCACCATGCTTGTTTTACGTCGCTGCTGTTTTTGAGGGGTGACTGGGACTATTGAGATCGCTGCTCTAACCCATAACAGGGACATAGCAATCCCTCCGCTGTGCAGGGAGACACTCAGATAAAGATTCAAGCACCTGCACCCACACCTCCACCTCCACTCCCTTTCATCTTCGGCAGAGGAAGCATAAACACTGATTCCTAATCAGCTCTCTCTCTCTCTCTCCAATGCCTCTACCTCTCAGCTCTCTTCAGCACACACACAAATGCAAGTGTACACATTTGAACACACACAGTCCACCACAGAGACTTCCTCACAAGGCTCTGATGAACTAACGTAGAAGTGAGAGCCATACCTCTTCCAAAAGAAATGTCTCTTTTCCTTCTTATTGTGAAAACTCTTGGGGTCATGAGTTCTTGTTTTTTTGTTATTTTCGAAGAATTTCTACGTTTGTGAGTGCAAAGTGGGATTTGGGCCAGAGGCATTGATGCTTTCCATCTTTCATGTATCCTCTGCTGACAGAAACCAAGCTGACAGGAAGGCAACAAGGGAACAATCAATCACCTTTCTTTTCAACTTTCTTTTTGGCCCACATATGTGTCGGTTAATTTGTTAACACTGGTAGAAAAGACGCTTTTTTTACTTACTTGTCTTTTAGTGGTTGTCTAAGTGATGGAGCATAACACTCTTGCACTGCAGCAACAGTGAGCTATGATGAATTCCAATCATCACTCCATATGCCAGGCCTCATTAGCTACGGATGTGTTTGCTTACAGCTTCGCCTAAATACCTCAAGTACTGGATGCATGTTGTTTTTCTCTCCCCTTTTAAGTTCTCTTCCTCACTTATTCACACACACACACACACACACACACACACACACACACACACACACACACACACACACACACACACACACACACACACACACACATGCACACACATATACACACTGGAAAAAGCCTTTAATACACTTGCCAACTGTGGGCCCTTGGTAAGATTCCTTGAGGGCGATGTGTATCCACAACAGTGTCTCTCCCTCAGACATGTGGCATGGGTAAACAACACGGTTAAGCCTAAAACAATGTGTGTCCCTGATGACTGCAATTATTTATGAAATCAAACACAATTCAGCATTTTGCCAAGTGGGACAGCTCTCCAGATCACTCAACAAATCTCCACTCTTTCCTGCTCATAATGATCTTATTACAGAAAATATGATATTCCTGTCATCTCGACCATCAGAAAGCTCAATTTACTGATCTTTCACTCCGTCTCTTTAGTTACAGCATCCAAACCAAACGGAACATGTGTGAACTACACTACCTTGAGGCCATTCTTCCTCAGGCTGTCTTTGTGGATGATGGCTGGCTAAATTATTCATCTATGGTGTTATTGCTCCTGACCGGAGGAGCAGCGCAGAGAGAAATGCCAGTGTCAGGACAGTATGCGTGCTCTCGGGGCATTAGCCTCCAGTAAGCAGCTGCTGCAGAAGGTATGCTCACTTAGTCATCTCACTTTCTCAACGCTGCTTGTGAAAAGAGCAATTAAGCAACAGTGCAGACACAGACAAGCTCATTTCGTTTCCAAAAGGAAATTAGAGAGGTGAGGCGAGGAACGGGGTCATTCATCACACAGGTGCCTCTTCTTCTCACACTCTTTGGACTTTAAAGAATTTCAGGACTTTCATCTGTCAGCTCTGCACACCTTTAACACACAGTCAGGTAAATACAGGTGCCGACAAGCTGCTGTCCCCCAGGACCCTTTCTCGATGTTGAGGTCACTGACCTCTGTCTTATCATTGTTTCTCTCTCAAGTTGTATCAGTTGAAAGTGTGTTCGCTACGGTGGCCGACCAGGGCAAATGCGCTACAATGGCCTAAAACACTTTCATTAGTTATTATTTTTAAACGTTATTTTTGCATTTCTCATTTCACAAAAAACACTGAAAGTGAATGTTTTGGAAGTTATCATTGTCTGATTATCAACTGAACTGTCGATGTGCACAAATCTGACACCCGGCCCGCTCGCCGTCTCACGCCCGGCTCTCTGGAGCTTTTGTAGGCTAATAGAAGAAAGAGACTGTTTTTTTTCCTTTGCATCGTTTCCATATTTTCAGCGTTTTTCTGTTGCATGTGTTTTTGGCGTTTGTGTGTTTTTTTAAACTGCATCGTTTCTGTATTTGCAGCATGTTTCTTCTAGTGGAAGTGTTATAGCGCCATTGCTCTGGTTGGCCACCGTAGTTTACACCTCCCTTATACTTTTAAGTACAACAGAGCATGCTTGTACTTCATGTATGAATAAGACCTTCAATTCAACAACACTAAAGAAGTTTACTGTAGCTTTAGCTTAATTATTAGCAATAGTGTTACATTTTAAAAGTACTATGAAAAATACCAATTCATCAGAACTATTTTAGTATTTTAGTTTAATTTGATATTCAGGGAGAAGATTGAAGACATGTAAGATGTGTGTGTGTGTGTGTGTGTGTGTGTGTGTGTGTGTGTGTGTGTGTGTGTGTGTGTGTGTGTGTGTGTGTGTGTGTGTGTGTGTCAAAGATGTATTTGTCACATACACAAGTAATATATGTAGTGAAATGCAATGTGACATTCTCCTGCAGCTAAAAAACAAGCGTGAAATATAACGATGTGAGGAAAGAAAGATAAAGGGTAGAAGTTCAAGAAAACAATTCAGAATATATGTTGAAAAAAGATGTAATGTAATAACAATCATAAGTGTAAATATGTAATGTGCAGGGCAATGCAAAGGAATCACTGAAGACAATGTGCTACATGACCAAGCATATACAGATGTCAGAGGTCAGACGTCACCATCCTGTGTTAATGTTATGCTGCCATGCTTCATTTTCAATCCCCCACCAGAAACAACACAAATATACACAAAAACTAGCTTGTAATACTTTGTAAATAACTATCATGACGTCCATTAATAATTCCACTAACAATTAATCAAAGGAAGGAAGAGCTGTTTATGCAACATAGTATGAAAATCTGCGGACCGACACAGTAAAGAGATACCCTACATTTCCAGTGCATAGATTCGAACCCCATAAATCACAAGCTGAAGATAAATATGGGAGGGTGTCTAAATTAAATGGTACTTAGCCTTGTGAAGTGCACTGTAATAGATCTAAGGAGGGGGTTAAGAGAAACAAGGAGGTGTGCATCCTCCCTTCTCCAGCCAGCGGTTGTAACCCTCAATGATCTCCCTTTACACAGAGGAAACCAAAGATCATAGCAAGACCTACAATGGTGGAAACATATCTCATTAGCTGCCTGCATACCTCTCCCATCATTTCATAGTGCCCTCCTTGGGAATATAGAAAGAGGGCTTTGTCTGCTCTGTCCCCAAGCTCTTGTCAAAATCTTCTTAATTATGATTAATTACATACCCGTAAAGATTCCCTCTACCAAGTATACAAATAAGAGAACGCTCTCACTAAACACTACATTATTCATTAATTATAGGGCTGTTTGCAGCAAAATAAAATTCCTGCTGAGAATGTATTGCTTGTCACAAGAACAATGTTTTTCATATTTTCACAACGACTTGAAAAACATATTCATTTCTTAGCAAAGTATGCCCTAGCTCCAGGCTCCTCTGCATATTGGAGTTTTTTTTTTTCCCCTCTGTGGGCTCTATTGTTATGGATGCTGTTTATGGTGCTGCTATGACAAGTGTGAAGGGCAGGCATGGTGAAAGATGTATCGCTCGCTTATCTGCTCAGTGTCTGAATATGTTATAGGATTGTAAATGACCTCGTATCAAGACACGAGTCTCACAACAAGCAAAACCTCTTTTTTTCCTCTTTTACTCTCTATGATAACTTTTTGACACAAAGTGACAAATACCGCTCAGGAGTCTAAATATCTGTAAATTCAATGAATTTGTGTGTGTGATGGTGGTGGTGGTGGTGGTGGTGGTGTGTGTGTGTGTGGGGAGGGGAGTTATTATAAAACACTTCTTATGAGATCAAATTGTTTTTTGTTGTGCCAAAATTCCCACTCATGATAGAAGTTTGTAGAAAGTCGTCAAAAAACAGCTCAGCTGTGAGTAAAGTAGCAGGAATGAGTGACAAGAGGCAGACTAATGATAAGGTTTATAAGTTTTGATAGTTTTTACGGCCTTCTCGTGGAGCTGAGGCACATCACTGAGATGTGCTCTTGAGCTGCACAAGAGAACAATATGCCTTTGAGACACACTCGCTGCACTGAAGCAGCCTCGTCCTTCCGCCTCTTGCTGCATATGCTTTATAGCCGACAATAAACCATTTTAGTGCAAAATAAATTGGGATCGTATTGAAATGCTGGCGCTATATATGTCATCAAAGACATACAGTTATTTTTTAGCAAAGCTGGAGCATAGTTTATCATCATGCGAGTGCTGCGATGGGTCTCTTCCACATCATTGGCTTCTCTTGCTTAGTTAGATTGTGAAGGTCAGAGTTCTCAAGCCTTTTATGGCTGTTTAACTTTGGAGAATTATCACATAGGCAGGACTCAGCTGATATATGCTGCACAGTCCCACCTCAGCAGCAGTCTCACATCCATCCTGCCTTTAGGATTCCAAAGCCATTATTTGGACCCAAATCTGCAGACAAAGTGGATACAGTGGCCTGAAACATTTGCACTGAAGTCTTTATATGACAAAGAAATGTGCATGCAATTTGTATCACACTGAACATGATGGAAATTCCATTAATATGATCTTTGTGGTATTAAGTTTGTTTGTGAAAATGATCTCATGATCAGTCATCTATTTTGTGATGTAACACATGTTGCTTGAATTTCCCCAATAAGCAACTAACTAGAGGTTGCCTTTGTAGAGAGATTGTGTGTTGTCTTGAGCTTGTGCATCAGATTAACATTAACCATTTTAACATGTATGGACATCCTCTTAAAATCATATGAAAATTTCCAGACCGTCTAATTAGTCTGTCTTTGTCAATTAATCTGGGCTGTGTCAAAAGAATATCTCTGTCAACACTTTTTTAATACAAAACTTAGATTAACAACAACCTATTTGAATACTGACATTTTCTGATACAACTGTTTGGCTCAACTTGCTTTGTGGAGTTCTAAAACATTGCAAATATAATTAACACCCCAAGTAAATGAAAGTATTAGGTATTAAAGGTATTAGCACACAGCACAATGAGCAAATTACCATAAGAAAGAATAAAAAAAAAACTTTTCTAAACGAAAGCTTGAGGGGAGAAGTCTTCTCCCCTGAAACGGCAAGGTGACATTTTATTTCTAACTGTTAATTGATGTTCTGCTGATTAAAGCACATTTTATGCTGAGGACCGGGGGGGGAGGGGGTTGGGGGCTCTATTTCTGTAAGCTATCAGTTTGCAGGCATGGATTGCAGCAGAGTTACAAGGCTTAGCTGAACCCCAGATCTGTGTCTGTATTGCATCAGAGATACAGTTTTTTCTCCAAGGAGATACAAATGCAGATTTAGAGAACAGAAAAGTATAATGAGCTTTTAAAACAAGTTCTGGATTGTGTGAAAGTCTGAATACTGATACTTAAAAAAGAGTGACAGTTTTAGTACTTTGGTAAAGACTCATATTTATGTTGTAGTACTCTGTTGTACAAACTAGCAGAGTGTATTTGTGGTATGTTATATAGTCTACAAGATATTGTATTGCAAAATTGATGATATTAGTTAACTTATAAACAAGCCATGTCATTAATCACTGCACAGTATTTGTTAGAGCAAAACAGACTAATAATTCAAATCTGCAGCATCATTTATTTATGGAAGTGTACAATTGATAACATGCCAGGAAGGAGTAATCTTTTAAAGCACCTCTTTGTCAGAATAATCAACACAGTCTGCATAATTTACATTACTTACTTAGATGCATGTACAGCCTGAGCTTAAAGTAAAGAAGTTTGTTTTCTCATGTTTGTGCCTATTAGCCACAAATTAATTAATCCACCATCCAAAACCCAATTAAGCCACAAGCTATATTAATACATTGCCCATTTCCCAGAATGCAGAGGAAGTACCACGGAAGCACTATTATTTTCACAAACATAATCACATTTTGTGTCACCAGCGAAAATGCCCGAGTTTCTGTTCTAATGTATTCAGAAGGCGTCGGAGCCGTTTGGGCAAAAACCTGAGCAGGGAGACGATTTTAAGTTCATGCAGGCGGATTTATTTCCGGCCACTAGGGGGAGAGGTGCTCCTAACAGAGCAATAATATGAAACTATAAAGTACTGATGAGGCGGCTCAGTGAATACTTATGAAGAGCCCTGCATTAGATTCACTCTCACAACCTTGGTCATCTTATTCAAAATGCTCTCACTCTGGTTTATAGCCCATGTATAACGACACATCCCAAGCACCAATCATATAATTACCAGCGTCTCGAACTTGAGTGTTCATTCAACTCGGGTTCCTTCAGCCTTTCAGATTCCTCTATCCATCAACGATGTGAAAAACTTCAGCTCCTCCATTTAACATTGTTTGTTTTGTTGTTTGTCAACACAACAGAGGAGATGTGCTTTTCTAAAGCTCAGTGTTAAAGAGGCACCCCAAAGAAGAATACACACAGCGTTGCCATGGAGCCCATTGATGTGCAAATGTTTTCATTTAAATATTTTTAAGAGGATCAGCTCAGATTACGCCAAAGTTTGACAGAGATAATTCGATGGCTTGTGTAGCAGCTTTGTTTGTGGAGACCATCATTCAAGGCACGTCAGACCACCTTCACAAGCCACATAGCCTTTTTAATGAAGTTTACTTTGAGAAATAGGCCAAAGCTAGTACCTTTTCCTCATGCCAGGCTATGTTAGGGACATCTTCTCAGACCCTATTGATGATGGGAGTTCATATATTTTTAGTCATGCAGCCCTGAGAAGCTTGATGAGGGTTAAAAACAACACACGGTACTATTGCAATTTCCTGCTAAAGGAACACTTTTAGTTAACTTTTTCTATTCAACAACTCTGAGAAAGAAATACAGACAAGCCGGTATAGTAGCATCTAGCGGATATATTTGCTCTTTTTCTTGCATTATAGATAAATGCACCATGGAGACCCCCCAGTATTTGGAACAAGGGAGAAGAGCTTAAATATTTATGCTTAAGCCTCTGGAGGCCTGCTATTAGTAGTAAAATGTTTTACTTTCTGGGGCTGTCACTCTGCTCTGGCTCCCATTAACAACAGGGCTGACAGGGACCTCTGGGTCAAACACTTTGAGGCAACAAAAGGTCCTGATGAAATCACTCAGTGAGACCCAAATTACTTCTGTGTCATTGCTGGACAATATTTTCTCCCCAAAGCATTCCTCCCTCTGTTAACGCCATGACCCTTTCCACTGCATATGGAAAGGGTTGTTTGTCTATAACACTGGGGGATGGAGATGAGGAGAAGTTCATGGACAATGTTCCCGGCTGTGTTAGCACCCCACAAGCAGTGAGGCTCCCCTCCCTCTGTTTTGTTGTGCTTTGTGAAAAAAGTTGATAAAAACAGGTTGTAAATGGAGATGGGCAGTTGGAAATGAACATGTTGGGGTGGAGCAGTGGAGCGGGAAATCCAAATATACAAGACCTCAAAGAAAACTGGCAAAAGCAGAGAGAGAGAGTGAGAGAGAGAGAGAGAGAGAGAGAGAGAGAGAGAGAGAGAGAGAGAGAGAGAGAGAGAGAGAGAGAGAGAGAGAGAGTATCAAGCATTACAATTCAAAATACAGGAACCATTGAGAAAACTGACAAAATGCATTTGACACTAAATGTTGAGATTTCTGGATGTGCTTTTGTGAAAAGGGATTAATAATAATAATATATATATATATATGTATATTATTTTTTACAAAATTTGAAACTCTATGTAAAGTGTCTGAAATTAATTTCTCCCTCTTACATTTGGCACTTCCAACAACAATCATTTGTAGATATCACATTTACCAGACATAAAATAAGATGCAGCATAGTATTGTATGTTGTGTGCTGCAATCAATGAAGGCACAGAGTCTAAATTCAACATTTGATAAGTCTCTAATTGTCCTGAACTTAACTATTAACAAGCTCTAATAAAGTATACTCAATGTCTACAGGAAATCCTTTAAGATGTGTCAACATACGCATGGATATCATCCTAAAAGAAAGATTGACAGTTGAAGCTTGCTTTCAGAGAGCTATAGAGAAACGTTACAAGTGGCACAATTGGATGAGCTGCAAACAGTATCAGAAAGGCCTGGAAAGGAATGAGCAGGCAAGGAAAGCTGCAAATCCCCTCTCAACCCTAAGTGGGTGGTCCTTTCACTGTGGGTAACTGTGCAGTCGCCAGGCATTCGCACAGAGTTTTTGAGGAGGACTGGCTCTCCAGACGCAACATTCACCGTCCCAGGCCCATACATCCACAGAATTAGATTCATGCTACACTGACTTTATTTAAGCTAAGAGTCCTGGCAGTGGCAGCATTAAATGACAGCCAGTTCGCGGGGCCTTTTCTCTGGATTAAAGGATGATTCAGGAGAGGAAGGCAGAATGGCTTAAGAAAGAATTCATTCAGGGAGAAAGAAGTCCATAGTTTATCTGAAAAAAGTAACTGAGACCTGCAGAGGTTGCCAAAGTGTATTGAACACTGTAGACATGTGTGAAGATTGACAGAGAAATATGCTACAGCCCTCACTCCTCCCGTCCACCACCACAGGACACACACACACACACACACACACACACACACACACACACACGTAAATTAAAATTTTAAAAAATGAATTACATTAAAGTCCTCTGAAAGGAAATTAGTTTTATCCCAATTGTAAATTTGTATGCCGTTATAAAATCTAATTTATTGATTATAATACACTTGATCTCAGACTTTAGCACACAAAGTAATTTCTTCACTCATTTTGTCATTACAAGAGTCATTACAATTTTCAGCCAAACAGCTTTTATTGCCTCTAAACCTGAACAAACAATGTAAATGGGCATGTAAAAAAAAGAGGATTAAGAAACAAATGGATCAATCAAAAAGGTCAAGTATTGTATATTTTTTTCAGTTGCCATCAATAATCACCCAAACCTTTCTATCGGAAATGCAACTAACTTAGATGTTGTAATGATCATAATCAAAATACCAACAACAAACTTTATATTTAGATCATTTTTACTCTAAAAGCCAATATTTGAGTGCCACCCAGGCCTGGGAATGAAAGCCAGCCACCCTCTAAGCCAAGCACATGAGAACTGTTTAAGTTGGCCCCACAAGTCATACATTTCAATGATTTCAAAGAGACCTCCAATTAAAAGCCACAAACATGTCTTTGGAATGCGAACTAACACAATTAAAAGTGCTTCATGAGTGTATTAGAGGAATAAGTTGTGAATTAGCACTTTGAATACACAAGGCTGTTTTCATTCCCGAACTCCTTTCACTCATTCAAGAAGCAGAGGGAAAGAGGTCTTTTTGAAGTCAGCCGGTTCTCTCTTTTTTGTTCTCTCTCTCTCTCTCTCTCCGAGCAAAAGAAGATTGAGTCAGCCTAATCTGCTCCTTGTACATTTGAATGTCTTCTGCAAAGAGCTCATCCTGGCTGCTTGATAAAGGCCCAGGTGCAGAGACAGTGGCCGTGCCTAACTTCGTCTCTGTGGGGGCTGTAAATCACGGGTGGAAGCCCACCCTTTGAAGATACAAGCTTGCCTCCCCGGCTGATTTGTGGCCAGAAGGGCAAGCCCTTTTTTCCAGGCCCTGCACAATGCTCTCGCCACACCAGAGAGGGTGTCAGAAGGAGGGAGAGTCATAACTAGCCGATATGCTCGAGGACTCTCAATCAAGCTGCACAACACGCACTCGATGCAGTAAGAAGAAGGGCTGCTGACTGTCAAAGGTCAAGTGGAAGGAAACTCGGGTGACAACAGGGGGATTTAGTCACAATCGGAAAATCATATGCAAACAAAATTATTTACTTTGCTCTCATGAGAAACTAATGACTAGTTATGCTTTATGCCTATTTTACCTTTAGGTGTTGAGGGCTGCTGATGGCAGCAAGAAAGGCATGTTGGACATGTCATTTTGGACATGTCAAACACAAGGCCACACTCTCTTTTTGCAAGTCCTCCATTAAAGAATGAAAGAAAAGACAAAGCCACGAACCTAGCACAACCTATGCTAACTTGAGTTACTTAACACGTGAATCGTAAATAAGGCTTATAATTCATTCACGGCCACAGGGCCCAGACATAGTGTCAATCATTCTGCATTGAGGCATTTTCAACAAGATGTTCACCATTAAACTGGTATGAATAAGCAACACTGTTGGAGTGTGTTGCGTGTTGGAAGAAAGGTGTTTAAATGCCTTACATGTTGCAAAACTAAATTTGATTTTTATATTAGCCTAACTCACAATGTGAACCACATTTAAGACACCACATCATATGTAAACAAATGTTATTTGTGCTTTATTTTCTTCTCCAGCTCTTTGGTCTTTACAACAAGGCCAAAGCCAGTAATCCATGACACACACACACGCACATGCACACACACATACACATACACATACACATACTGGCCTTGCTTTTCATTTGTCCATACAGTGCCATCTAATGATACTAGAGAAAAGAAATTAGCCGACCATTGCACGCTCCCTTTGACCAAGTCATTAAGGTGGCCAGTGTAGAGCTAAAGCGGAGCCCTGTGAAGCTCACTGTGACACACAGGCTTGCATTCCTCTGTTTGTTATTTAGATCCTTATTTACACTTGTTGTCAGAGACAGCCTGGAAGCACAGCAGTGGCTTCCTCCATAGACTGGATAACAATGAGCTGTAGGGAGCAGCCCAGCGAGGCATTTAGCCCGGCCCTGCCCCGTCTCGAGAAGAAGAGGAGAGGAAAGTTTACTGCCTGTGAATCAGAAACTTTCACTTCCCACACACTGAGCCTTCCTGTCCCGCTGATCTCTGCCCAACAGCTTGGAGATCATACTGTCAAGTGGAAGAGCCTGCAGTTAGATTTCAGCTGTAAAATACAGTCCGACCTTCAAGTTATTCCCTTGAAATGATTCCAAAATCAGAGATATGGTGACACAGAACTGGTCAACTTTAAGAATGAATAAAGTGACTCACTCTTCTCATCTGCTCTACTTTGCAGTAGGAAAAAAAAAGATGGATGCAGCAAGCAAGTGATGTTCATTTGTGGTTCTTAAAGTGCTGCCCTGGCTCTTTCATCACATTTCATCATTTTGTGCTCTTGCTAATGAATTTAATGACCCAAAAAAAAGTAAAAAATGAGAGAAGCATCACTTTTTCAATGCATCATCATAAAAACTGCCACACATACTTCTTTGCACACAATTTTGGGAAACTCAACTCTATATTAAGATGATATCAACTATTTGGGAATACCAAGACCCTGCCAAGTTAAATCGACAGTCTGTTTCTTTACTTTGATTTCATGAAAAAACTAATCAACCCTTGATAAAATAATTGTAGCTAGAGGAACCAGAGAACCTTGAAAGTTTGTTTAATGGCAGTAAATTACATCATTCTCAAAGAACCCCATTTCCCAAGAGTATTGGTGACTCTTATCATCACTAGAAATTAGATTAATAAAGTGTGCAAACGTATGATAAGAGTGAACAAAAATCACAGTTTAAAACAAGTGTTATCTGAGCCGTGTATGGGTGTGTGCGCCCATTGTAACCTTTTTGTTTGGCGACTTCCTGAGAAGACAAGCAGTGTGTTCGGAGGTATCAGCAGCTGTGTGCTACGTGCCTCTGATCCAGGCAGCTATTGACTTCCTGAGATTTGAATTAATTACTTGCTTCACAAGAGAAACTGGATTGCAGTGGAACCCCCTAAGAAGTCCACTCATTCTTAGGAAACTGCCCCATGGACTTGCAGATGGTTTCACTGAGATGTGCTTTCCCATAGAGAACAATTATACAGGGGATTGTGGTGCTGGCATAAACCTGGAGCACACAGTCTCCATTCTGAACATTTCAAAACAGCCATAGGGGAGGTTTGTGACTTAACATAAATTAGACCACCAGGGAATGGGGAGATGTGAAGTGGCGGAAGGGCAATATTACAGATAAATGCACTGTGCTGAGAGCTTCTGCACCACAGAAGAAACAGAACATTACCCTGTGACACATTGGTATCAGATAATAACCACATTAAAGCCTTTTAATGTTCGACAAACGTGATCGCTGCAACCTTTTCTGCAAATATATCCCGATTCTATGCTGGTTTAGTCAATTCCTCCTCTGTGTGTTTTCAGTCCAAGAAAGGAAACAGTGTCGAGAGCAATTAATGACGTGAAGAAAACAATTACAGTTCATACATTTGGGCTCTGTGTGTTAGTCTGAAAGGGATTAAGTTGCTGCTGCGTTTGTATTCTGCTTACTTTCAGTTGGCTCGAGGCCTTGTGTTTGGTCTTGTCAGTGCCAGCGGCCTCAGTGAAGAGTACACTTCAGCTGTGATGAAGGATCCAGGAACACAGAGGTTACCAGTGGCTGCTAATTAACCTCACATTGTGTCCACTAACAAAGAAACAAAGGAACAAAGTGGAATTTCAATGCAGGAGATTATCACAATCACAATGAGCGTAGTGCACTTGATAGGGATTTTCACACTGGCCATGACAACATGAGATTAGATCAAAGACAGATGAAGTTACATTAACAAAACAATACAGCCTTGTTATGCAATAACAAGCAGCCATCTGGGCCTTCTCTGGGGTAGGGAATGGCTCCACGTGCGCAGCTACACCAGAAAGATTGCGCCTTCCTCTGCAACTTCTGCAAGATGGTATTTCAATTGCGAGGACTTTATTGCGGCTTTGTTCTGTCAGAGAGGAGGTAGCATCCTTCCTCAAACACATCAAGACAAAGAGGAAACGGGCTGTGTGTTCTTCGCTGGTTATTGTTGCCTCTGTTTCTGTCCCACTGGCTGAATGGCAATTACTGCTGACTTCCTATGCAGCGCAGAGCCCGGGCCTGCTCTGGGTGCCCTGACCCTGCAGTATCCAGAGGGGAGAGACAGGAGCTGTCAAAACTCACACCTCTCCCTGCTCCTCCAGCTGCTGCCCCCACGGGGCTCGCTGCACACTCCTGCTAATCAGCTCCATATCATCTCTGGAAGGAACTGGCCCCAAGTGGATGTAGGCCCTTTTCTCACCTCTGCTACCGAGCACACCTTTGAAGTCCTGAGTAAGTGTTAGTTTATGGCTGGAGAGGGTACGATAAGATCCCAAAGAAAGGTGATAAATTAGCTTTTCGTGCCACATTTAAAAGGGGAAATGGCAGCCTGCTAAAATCCACAGAATCTGTTACAGTTCTAACACCTAACAGCTAAAGCACTTGAGAAGCAAAACATTGTAGTGTCAAACCTGTTAAGTACCTTAATTAAAAGCAGCTTGTTTGTATTTAGTTTGCTTCCCACAGTGACGTTCTGCATGAACAAGCATTTGGTCAAACTTAGCTGTGGGATGAATTAAAACATAAATATTTGATCTAATACCCTGCAAGTGCAACAGATCTACAACACTCGACAAGACAAGCTGGGACACAGCACACACTTTTGCTCTCAGAACACACCCTTCACAGGCATGCCAAATTAAACACTGGAGAGTCAAAATAGATGTATCAGCAATGTAACACAATACATGTGGACACAGCAAAAAAAAGAAGAAAAAAAACCGTACTAATTTTAACCATTTGCTGACCCCCACGTTAACGATGAATTAAAGAAGTACCTTTGTGATGGATGTCAGATGTAATGGCTGGAGGTTGAGGTTGACAAGGCTGGAGCATGAATGTTGATGAATGAGTTCCTATGGGATGTCTGTATCACCTTGTCTCAACCTGCCCAACACTCAGGAGACAATAACAAGAGACCCATCCATGTACAGAGGCATGCCAAACGCTGCATCACATATTGTAAACTGAAGAATACGTCTGTGACTGTCACGTCACTGTGAAACCAGTACCCTACTGAAAGAATATTGCATCGTCAAATCAGTTTTATGTATTAATAATACTAATAATGTATACTTTATTAATCCTGCAATGGGAAATTACAATGTTTTTCCCTCTGTTGTTATTACACACATTACACACAGGTCTGAATTACACACACATGCTCAGTACCTGTACATGCACTAATGGAGAGATGTCAGAGTGAGGGAGCTTCCCATGGAAAGGTGCCCCGAGCAGTTGGGGGTTTGGTGCCTTGCTCAAGAGCACCTCGGTAGTGCCCAGGAGGTGAACTGGCACCTCTCCAGCTACCAGTCCACCATCATACTTTGGTCCATATGGGGACTTGAACCAGAAACCCTCCGGTTCCCAACCCAACTCCCTACTGACTGAGGTACTGCCACCCTATATTTACTGAATATCACAAATTTGCCTCGATGGGCTTTACAATCTGGTCTACCCAATGACACGATTGGGAAAGACTCCATAGAAAGATTTAACAGAAAGAAGAAGGAAGAAACATCAAGAGCAACAGAGGAGGGATTACTGTTTGCAAAATGTATTTCCACTTAAAATTACATGTGAAAGAATTTCAATGTTTCCTGCATGTGACATTTCTATCTATGAAAACCTTGTTTCGCTGCTGACAGTGTCAGCAGGAACTCTTTCATTTGCACCTCACACCCTGCCTGCGACAATATGCATCCTTATCTTGAATAACAATTATCACCCCATTTCCTGGAACCATCACATCTTCTTTACGACACCCACTTCCAACAGAGAGCTTAAATTTCACTGTCTGCAGCTCAAGAATACATAAAAAAAAACACAATTCCTAAAAAATATATTGTCACTCATTTTTGCGATGAGCCTGAGCATGAAGTGAGAACCTTTATCACATAAAAAAAAAGTTTCATCACAGTTTATAAAACATAATCTACGGCCTGCTGTAACTTCCACGCAGCCACTGTCTGCTGCAGCTCAGTGGAATCTCGCCACTGCCACCCGCTGACATAATTTGTTTCACAGTCACCACCCAGCAGCATGAATCAGATGTTGACACTCTAATTTCATGCACACATGGGTGTTTGGCTGAGCCAGCCTTGAGCGCTGCTGCATCCCCGTGCCTCTCCCTCCATCTGCCCACTATTACCTGCCCTTTGCCCTCCGACACAGCCATGTAATGTATTTAACCTAGGAGTCACACATTGTGACTGATGATTTAACCATATAGTCTCATAATGATGATGTGCACTGTGAGGAGTTCACTTGAAGAGTATTATTCCCACTTTGTGCCATTTTGTATTTATTTTTTTATTTCATGTAATACAGAAAGATCTTTGACAAAATTTTCCGAATGATAAGATTCACTACGATCATATTGTGTATGATTTGCAGGTTTAAAAGATATTATCTCAGACATTAGGGTTCTCGTTCAGTAGCCTATAGCTCCTTTCCCGCCCGTCAGGAGAGCACCACTTTGCTCTATTTGCCACTAAAATAAATGTGTTTACCATGGTTCACAGCTCCATCTGAAAATATTTGTTTTACTTTGTTGTTTTTGTATAGAAAAAAACTACATGTACATGCAAGAAATAATAAATTGTAGCCACTAGCCATGTTTGAAAATGTCAAAAGGCTTGTCAAGGATTGACACATTTGCCGAGCATAATTAATGCAAGTTTTGTCTATCACTGATTATTTTGCTTCATCTAAAAGTCAGCGCTGACAGTCTGTCTGCTGTGGGAGAGGAGCAGAGCTACGTGGTGGTGCTTGTCCTCATTCTGTCAGCTCAAAGAGCCGCCATAAACTACTTTCCAACACTAGTGACCAGCAGGAGAACCGTGAACACATACGCCAAAAAGAAAAGTGAGGGTAATTCCCAATATCTCTCCTTCACAACAAATCTGACAGCTTTTCTTATGAGTGAGCATAAATCCACAAGAGAAACTCATAAACAAATAAGTTGTTTGTGTGCAGTGGAAGCCAGATAACGTCCAGGGCTACACTTGCTTCCTCTTGACAAATATCCAAACAATAAACACATAGTAAATAACAGCACCCTGTCCGTATCACTTCCCTACTTGAGGTTAAGTTGAGTTTATTGCGGAGGCCACTGCATGCATGCATTAAGCAAATCATAAATTATACATGCTAATTACCTTGGGCCTCCACTTTAATGAATTATTTTAATTAAACTACAACATTGGGGTTTTGCATGTTGTCTATATTTCATCCCCTGCCTAAGATGACCTTCTTCTTTGTCTAAGTGGAACATAGTTAAGAGAACAAGGACAATGCAGACTTGGATTCTACAACTGAGTTCATACTGATGCTGAATATATGGAAACATTGTCTATAATAGGCTGAAATAGCATAGATTTAATTTCTATTATGAAGGGAAGTGAAGTAAAACCTCTGGGGCAGTGTTTGCAGATTTAAAAAAAAAAATGTATAGTGTCAGAAACAGTTAATGTTTAAAGGTTTTATTCAGGAAAAAAAATGTTTTCTGCACTATTTATTTTAACTTGTCAGATGAGTTGGTGAGGTCTAACGTGTGTTTCCTGTCCCTCACCTGTAACCTGTAACCTGTAACCTGTTTCACACTGTCTCTGTTGGGGGTTAAATTGGTTTGCTCATTTGAACATTTTGGAAAAGCTGAAGGTGTTTAATAATGGAACAAACAACGCCCTTTTTCTAGACAAACTTCATACCATTGATGATGCGTGTCAGTAATTGCCTGTTGGACATCGGCAACATACACTGTGTCTTTAAACATAATTATAGGATGGCATGTTACAATTTGAATATTGCATTTTGTCTCCAGATTGTAGCACGTAATGCATTAAATGAAAGCTTTTGGTTATTTTTACATTTCACATTCTGGGATGATCTCGCAATGAATGACTTCTTATTCACAGAAGTTATTTTCAGACTTCCATCTAATATCACATTAACATTTTATTTATAACAGTGTAATACACACTAAATAGGACAACGTTAAGTACACTGAAATCCAAATGAATAGAAGACAATTGCACAAGTATAAATGGGTATATATATATATATATATATATATATATATATATATATATATATATATATATACTGTGTATATATATCTATATATATATAGATATATATAAATATATATTATTGTAACAGTTGTTTTTTTCAGTTGCTGGTTGTCATTGCTTCTATATGCTCAATGAAAAAGTTCCATATGTGTGTTAATGTGGTTTAAATTGTAATTGTAATGACCAGCCAGAAAAATAAAATCTGATTCAAAAAATTAAAGCTTGTAATCTGCCGTTGCAGTTTCAATACATTTAATCATCCAGAGTCAGAATTAATGTTACACACAGACATGCACAAAGCGGGGCGAAAAAAAAACTAACACTGTTGTCCAAACAGTCCATGGGGGAGGGGTGGATTTAAATTCCAAAAGGGTCTTGCAGCTCGTTTCCTAGTTCCCCAGTCAGCAATGTGTTTGTGAAAAATCAGTCTTTTTGTCTTGCTGAAAAAAGGCTAAATCTACATTGGTGGCCCAGTCTAAGTTTGCCATTCTTTGCACTTTCAATTCAAGTGAATGAGGGAGAATGAAGTGGCCCGAGACCCTTTATTTGATTTACTCGATTGCATATAGTGACGGAATTCTAATGTATTTGTTTAATACCCCGAAATAGGCTGGTGCTTTCTATAGAGGAGGCAGTTAAGCGCGTTTTTTTTTTTAATCCGGCAAACAAATCGAATGAAAGAATAAAACTACATTTTGCACTTTGTTTGGTAAAAATTCTCCGTCTGTATTTATAAACCTGTTGAATAAAGTTCCCCCGAATAAGATGTAAATATAAGGTCGAAACAGGCAACAGGACACTCGGGCTATTTAACTGCCCTCTATGACAGTCGAAAATATGCAACGACATTAATTCGGACACTGTGTGCAGCTTTTCTAAATGTTTATTGTTGGGCTTAATTGTGTTTAGCCTACAGCTTGATGAATGAGCCCAGTTGTCTGCGCTGTGACCATGGCATCGCAACTCCATGCATCCTAATCGACTGCACGATTCATTTCTCTCCCCACTGCTTCTCTATAACTCTCACACTCTCAAGTCAGGACACAAGACAGATCAAAGTATTGTTAGTATTATCATTGTCATTATTATTACTCTTATTATTATTTAATATTATGGTTTTGTGAAAAATGAAAGTGGTATCCGACAAAAACGATTTCCTGCCAATTGAATAATAACTTTATGAGACCTGTAATACTACTACTACTACTACTAATAATAATAATAATAATAATAATAATAATAATATGTGACATCGTCTTAGATTAAATCTTCAGAAACATTTGTGATTGTTTACTTCACTTTTAATGAGAAAATATTTCGATGACCAGTTTTTTTTCCAATTCATTGCAGACTGTTTGCACACTTTTCAAAAGCACGCATGCTTGCAAAAAATTAAACAAAAAAAAAAACAACAATAACAACAACAGTACCAACACAAATTTTTAGAATGCATGCTTTTACCTAAAAAACAAAAGTACAAATTTACAGCATCTGATACACATGGTCACCACAGCCTTTTAAATTAAATGCTTCACAGAACATTTTCTGGAAAATAGATATCTAAAACATAAAACTAAAAAGTGCATCTTACAACATTTCAGTATCAGTTATTTGCAATATTCACATCTTGCATTTTGAGGACGTCTCAAATACTACTTTTCCATTTTGAAAAGATTTGATAACTCATTTTGCCTTCTTTCTTTTTTTTTTTTTTACAGGGATGGTAAGAACAAATCTAAATCCTAGTCCTATTTGGTATACCCTTATCCATCATTCCAGTATTAAAAAGCAACAAAAAAAAAACACAGAGCCATTGCCTCGCAATTTCATTGACATTACAGTGGTCACACAGAAACGGTGCAAAAGTTTTGCTATTTGATCAAACTGAGAGAGAAAAAAAAACTGCCACGGGAATTGCAAGCACTTCAAATCAGAGTTGATGGTGCCAAAACAAACGTCCCCTGGATCCCAACAGTGGCTCCACTTTCAACACTCACATTTCACAATAAACTGAAAAATATAACTATCAAATAATTTATATTTTCAAGAGCAATATTTCGCTGTGCGATTCTGTGCTGGACTTCTATGACACAATTTAAAGCGACACATTCAACACATACACAAATAATTCGATATGCAGCTGCAACTCGCCTTGATAGTTTCCGACGACAGAAAATATAAACTTTGGGATTAGTAAAGGGGCCTGGGAAGCCGGCCAGCAGTTCGTTTACTGGGAAGAGTGTCGCTGGTCAGTGCACAGCCACAGACTGCAGTGTGGAGGGGCTCGTCAGAGTCTCGCTCGGGGTTGCAGGGCTGCTTTGGCTCGTTGCTGTCTGTGGGGACGTCGGGCTCAGAGACTGTGGAGAGTTTGATAGAAACGCGGGGATGTGTGGAGGTAACGCCGAGAAACCGGCCATGGAGGTCGGGGTGGGCTTGATTGGCACAGGAATGGCCGGTAACGACTGACCCCCGTGACACAGGGACTTGATGGGCATGCCATAGGCGCTGTAGTCGCTGCTTGCCATGGAGATTGGGGCCGACGTGTCAATCATGCTGGTGTTGTACATGTGGGGCCAGGCGGTCGTCAGCTGGTTGTGGAGCGGGTACCCGGCAGACATGGACTGCATGGTGGAGAACGCCAGGCTCCCCGGGACCTTGTACTCTCTGGCGATGATGTTCTCGATGGCGAACGGATGCTTAAAAGTTGAGGACTGAGACACTCCGAGGTTGTAAGTTGACATTTGGGGAAGGTGTGTGCCACTGGCTGCCAGGGCGCTCAGTCTCAGTTTAGCTTGCTGCTGGAGGTAATGGGCAGCATCCGACTGCTTACTCGGTGCCAAATGATCAGATGAAGTCAACAGTTTGAACCTTTTGCGGCGTCTCAAGAAACTTCCATTCTCAAACATGTCCCCGCAGCTGGGGTGCAGAGCCCAGAAGCTGCCCTTGCCTGGCTGATCTGGGCGCCGGGGGATTTTAATGAAACAGTCGTTGAAGGACAGGTTGTGTCGCAGAGAGTTTTGCCACCGCTGAGTGTTTTCTCTATAATAAGGGAATCTATCCATGATGAACTTGTAAATTTCACTGAGAGGCAGCATCTTCTCCGGGCAGCTCTGGATCGCCATGGCAGTGAGGGAGATGTAGGAGTAAGGTGGCTTCTGGTCGCTGTACGTGTTTCTCCCTGGGCGAGGCATCCTCGATATTTTCAGAAAAGCAATAGTACAAAAAAAAAGTAGTCTCCCTTAATTCCTTGACGAAAGCTTGTCGCTCTTCATGAAAACAACCGCTGAGGAAAGTTTGAATGCCGGCAATGCAGGAGTTGCGTTGTGCGTAAAACAGCCAGGTTGAGCGCCTCTGCAGTGTGCAGGCGGGCGGACGGTGCACATTTATGGAGTGACGGCTGCTGTAAGTCTTTCTTGCAAAGTAAGTCAGCTTGTCCCGCTAGCAGAGCTGAATATCATTTGGCGTCCTCGGTAAGACGAGCTAAGTGGATGCCTCCATGGCCTTCCTCTAACCATCTGATAGTTTTATGTAGTGACATGAGCAGAAAAGACCCCTGTAGAGGCGCTCCATTAATGTGCCACCTCTTTGCTATCACATGACAATTGCCATGGGAGGAGGGGGGTGGGAGGAAGGCATAATCTGGTTTCATTTACACCTATTTACATGGACACCTTGGGCCAATGGAAATCATTTCCATTTGAAGACAGAAAAAGGGGTGAAAAGGCTCGGCAACCGGAATTGAACTGCGATGGCACTCAGTGTGTGAAGGTATGCGCTAATACTTCTTCAGCGGACTTTACACTTATAATTCTTAAGGATATATGGAATTTGAACGGACACGAAAATTATTCGGCATATTGTAATGTTGATATGTCTTAAATGTGCGTTTATCTATATCTGTGCTGTTGTTGGCAGATGTGTAGCCTGTATTTGATATAAAGGTGCATTTCTTTTTTTTAAATATTCCTATGTGCAGCGGTGTGTGTAATGAGTGCAGTTTTCCATTGAGTGTTTAATGCACTGCTAGTATGTTTTTTTATGATGTGGATTTCAATGAAAACTGAATTCACAGACACGTTGCGAAAATGCATTTCGTCGCCCCCCACCCCCCCCTAATTACAGCCTAATGTTGTTTACGAAATGCCATACAAAATAATTTGCCATGAGCAACTTTGTTGATGAGCCGACTATTAGTTTTTCTCAGCTAATTTTGCCCAAAGCTGCGCAGAGGAAGCAGACGATATGAAAACATTAACACAATGCAAACAACGCTGTTCAAACTGAAACTTCATGAGGAAATCAGGTCTATTGTGTTTATGTAAAGGAGATTCAGAAGTACTTCACAAATGCAAATAAACCCTTGAGGATGGTGTGGTGAAAACTGTATAAAATATCCATAAGTCAATTATATGAATGTGAAAACCAAATGGGAAGCCTATTTTGAGCTATTGCTATTCAAGCTTTTGGCCAGGGCCACCTTTCCGCTTGGAGGGTTTGCAATGCCAGGGACCACACACACGCACACGCAGATTTGCTCATAATTTATGCTAATTTCCCCCCCATAAATCCACAATGCACCCCATCACCAGTCTGACGGATTACGAAAAGAATCGCATTGCGGGGGACACCGAGCTATTTTCACCCAGAAAGCAGGAGCCGGCTGAAGAAGAGCGTCCTCCCTGCTGTACAAGCACTGTTTAACAATCTAAAACCCTGAATCAATAAAAAAAGGAAAAGGAAATTCCATAGAAACTATCTAATTTTTCTAATTAATATAATTGTTCATATTATCGGAGGTTATACATTAGTCTATAGAAGAAAAACTATATATATATATGTATGTATGTAGAAATTTAGTTTCAAGAGTGTAGCCTAAAACTTCCAGTTTGCAGTTTCATGATTTTTTTTTTCTTCCTGCAAAGTGCCTTTTAACACCTGTCATTTCCCATTAATGTCCAGCTGAAAAGGTTTTGTCCAAAAGGAAGTGGCCCAGTCGACCCATCACCGCGGATAATGACAACACACTGCCAAGTGCCAAACGTCTTCAGCATCCCATTCATTCATTCATTCATTTACAAATATATTATTGGGTCTCCCTCAGATTAATATGTCCAAAGCAACCAGATATAGGCCTACTTTATACGTGCAAAATTATAATCGTGAATTGTGATTAAAATGAGCTATTAATTTTTACGCACGATTCTTAATCTTACATTTTCCTAATGGAATGGTGTAGTATCTGCAGAGCTTATAAGGTTACATTCTATGCATTAAGGTTATATGCTACGTATTGGCAAATCTTTTGCCACTTTTTATTTGCTCATGTTTGCACTACAAACTGGCTGTCACGCCAAGTTAGTGCATTGCAAGTTAACCTGCAACACTCGCATTAACCAGCCGAGCCAGAGGAGCAGGAAGAGTCTCTCTCTCTCTCTCTCTCTCTCTCTCTCTCTCTCTCTCTCTCTCTCTCTCTCTCTCTCTCTCTCTCTCTCTCTCTCTCTCTCTCTCTCGTTCTCCTCTCACACACAGACGGGGTGGCTTTTTGAGCTTCAGGGTTATGGTATATTGGTAGACCTTTTGTCCCCGTCGAATACACACACAAAAAATACCACCATGACTCTGAATCTGAATAGGGGTTTTTAGCTGCTCCCAAACTCCTGAGTTCAAGCAGCAGTAGATCAAGTCTGCACTATGTTTGGTCATTTGTAGAAACCCGAACAAAGGTTGGGATAAGCCAAATTGCATTGCACTTGTGAACCGTGCCTCAGCCTGAAGTATCCTTTATAGCAGGAGGGGGACCAAGAACAATTTTGTGTGAGCTTTCAAAAAAAAAAAAGAGGAGCGAAAACAAAGGGCACTTTCTGAAACATCTTAAAGTAGAGTAGTGAGGCGTGACATTCCCAGGGTGACGAGACACAAAAGCTGAGGTCATGGGGATGAAAAAGAGAATCAAACAGCCACTTTCACACGTCTGCCCTCCTCTGCTGCACCCCCGAACACAATAGGAAACAAATGTTGTTAAAAGAGGATCGATGCCATTCATCCTAAAGCAGCGAATGATAGCCAAACAATATTGTCACACTGAATCGAGTTGAGATATGCTGCCACCCAGACCTACGGAGAGGGAAAGAAATCTGCCTTTCAGGGAATGATTAAGGCAAATTTAAAGATGAGGGTTATTATTACACAGGGAAACATTTATTCCAAGGGTGAGCTCAAATTACTATTAGGCTAATTAATAATAATAAAAAAAAATACACATTTGATCTGCAACCTTTTAAGATTTAATATTTTAGTAATGTTGGTCTACATTTTTTGGACGCTAAAATATTTTTTTGTGCTGATTTCTGTTTTTCCTCTCTCCCTTTTTTTTTTAGGTTCGAAGGCACGCAGGTTGCTGACTGCAGGCAATGTATATTTAGGCCACTAATCAACCAAATAGACAAATCATTGCTGGAGGTGAACAAATTCGCATCTTTAAAACAAACATGTATAATCCCAGTGAATTATGAGTGCAAATTACCGCACTTTTCTATTTTTGTCACGCATATTTTCACGAGCAGGCCTCTAGATTGAAAGGGACTTGCTTTTCTACCTGGTCTCTGTGTTTAAACACATGCACGTTCAGTCAGAGCAGGCAGAGTTTGTTGTCTGCTGCAAACTGTGACTCTCCAACCCAACCAATAGGCCTGCGCTGCTAATTAAGTCCGTGGTGATTTCAGCCCCCAGAGATGTTTTACGGTGCAATTAAGGACGCGCTGATGAAAAGGTATGAATATTCAGCAAGATGACAGTTAATTAGCAGACAGAGGGCTCTCACAAGAACCTCCTCAATCGCAAATGTAGCCTATGACAGGATATTCACACTATTTAAAGGTCATCTTCACATGCTGGCCTCTTGAATATTAATTTTTTGACCAGAAAAGGAAATCAGACTAAAATCTCTATCTTCGATGTTATAATATGGTGAATGTTTATTTGATCAAACAGCGGGATTATTATGGTCCTCGCAGCAGCCCGCTCCATTAGTTGTATCTGGGTGACATCAGAGGGAGTACCTGAAAGAAGACCTCAGGGCATTGACAACATATGCTCGGATTATGCTTAATGGTCTAATTACATAAATTAGGCATTCATTATACGGCACATCATCTGTAACAGATATCTCAATTGTACAGAGGCGGGAACATCTAATTCAATTTGTCTTTGAATTGTTTCATCCAATTAAGCACTGAAACACGTCTATCTATCTAACTATCTGTCTTTCTGAAGTATACAGTAGCGAATTGATAGTTAATGAGTCACTGTTATTTTGAAGAGTCAAAATGACAATTTTGGATAATATAAAACACATCTATCCTCTAGATATCTACTGTATTACTATGGATTTGTATCTGCAGGTGCATGTGTGTGTGTGTGTGTGTGTGTGTGTAGGAGGGGTGTCCCAGTTCATTGACTCCATATGGTGAGAAACAGCAGGACTGATGAGTGTACTACCTGAGGTCCGTGTTTGTGCCGTCGACTGTAACCAAAACAGAGGCCCCTGACCCACTGCATAATTCATTATAGACAAGACAGTGCTACTCACACTCTCATTTCATCATTTAGCTTTTGGTGACAGATGACTCCGTAACAACAAATCATCCTATTAAACTACACATGACACTTAGCCATCTGACAGATAAAAAAAAAGAGGGAAGGAGCAAAGAGCAAGAAGAAAGTCGCTGTGAAGATGGTGAGACAGGAAGAAATGTAAATGTGTGAAAGATGAGAGGAGTCCATTTCAATATTGAGGAAAAAAATGCACACGCCCTCACTACTACACTATGTATCACTGTATAATGAACTGGTGTCGTATGAAAAATAATTCTCCGTTACTGTATATATTGTTGAAAATGAGAGAACAATGCAATATTAAGCAATGTCAGATCATAATATATTAACAACAAACTCAACAGAAGAGTGAACTTTCACCGTGAAGCAGAAAGATAAAAGGGCTATTATGCAAGAAAAAGAAGTATGAATTAACATAATTCAATCACATACAAAGAGTTACCTTTCACAAAGGATAAAAAATGAGGTGCAAGGCTTTGAGGTGGATAAGCATGAATCTGTGCAGCAAGGATCACTGGATGAAGTCATATTATTGGAGGTATACCAAGTTTAGAGAGGGAGGCTTTTAAAGCTCCTATGAACTGTGTTGTGTCATTAAACGCTGATGCACAACACACCCAGATGAAAGGTGTAACTGAAGAAAATAAATGGATTAATATATTGGGCCACTTTAGAGAGATAGGGAAATACAGTTTTTTTAATCTTTGAGTTAAGTTTGGTATAGTGAGGGATGAAAAGCTTTGAACTCTGGGATCAACTCAGAGAAAGTTGACATTGTTGTTTGTTAGGCATGTCCTCGGCAACGCCACCAACACATCTCTCCTTTGGGGGTTAGCGCGTAAGACGTCTAACTGAGGCAAATCCTTTTTTTTCTTCTTGTGAGCTTGTGTGGTTGGAAGGCACGGCCCTTTGTGTGGCTTATGTTCATCCAGACCTTGGCAGTGATCAGAACACGCTTAACCAACTGGGACCAAATGAGGGGCATTTTGTTCGGTCTTTCATCTTATACATCAGGGAAATGCCTGGTCTCCAAGGATGTGGCTAACGGAGCCAAAGACCAGAACAACACAATACACAATAGCAATACAGGAGTGTTTACAACACACACGTAAACAAAAAAAAACACATGGCTGATGCTGGGGACACCTACGGGGAAGGTAACGGAATGAAAAGATGTCAAAGGAAATTTTAATAAAAAAGTTTGCAATGTGTGGACATCCAAGCTGTCAAAGCAGAAGAGAGACATATTCAAACACCTAAATTGCTCTTTCTGACCTACATCTCTCTTATTTTAGAGACAAGGGCCTGTCCTTTGTTTTAATGTCACTTAGTATTTGTATTTTACAAGACCAGACTGCAGCCACCCAGGCAGTGTTTTCAGGACCCAGGCGGTCCTTTGCTCCTGACTGATATAACACAATGACCAATCACCAAGTGCCACTTCTATTGATATGTTTTAATTGGTGTGTGATATATGCCGCTGTAAGACTCACATTTGCATTGCTAAGCATAAACAAGCCTCACAGTAAATCACAAAAGAGCTTTAAAGAGAAACGCAAACAAGCGATGTTGCATGGTTCGCTTTGCACTGCTTCTTTATGGTTGACCAGCTCAATGTGCCTCCTGCTGAAAGGTAATATGCATGACACATTTCCAGGCACTAATTCATTTGTTTAGTAATAGGGAAGCTAACCTGAGCTGAAAACATGGGTGCAGTGAAGAAAACATAAAGGTCCTGTTAATCCACAGCTAATCAAAAGGGCACAAGAAGTAACCCCGCAGAAGGATTTTGTCATATTAATTAAGATGAAGCTTGAATATTTGTGTGTCTATAAAAGCATGCTCATAAGGAAGGGCACAGTGCAGAGTCGGCATCATTATTCCACTGCTTTGACACTGTCAGGGTGAGGATGCAACCCCGACCAAGGACCTTGGAAAGCATGGCTAATATCTAGAGAGAAATATGTATTTATGTTTCTGAAATCCTGTTGATTAAAGGTTCTTGAAGCAGCATTGTAGCTAATATATGAGCAGATGTATTTTTGTAGGATAGTAGTAATAGAATTGATGAACTGTGGTGTTGATTACTACACCCTTAAGGGCTACACTTGAAAAATAATGTTGTTGACTGACCTGTTCAGGAGCAAGTACTCCAGATGTGACAAAGCATTTGAATTATAGATGGGAAACACACACAGACGGCATGCACACAAAATAATGCAATTACATTTCTATCAAACAAGTTTAATCTAGAGTTGAGGTTTACGCTATTAGAATGCACTGATGGAAAAGCACAGGAAGAATCCTATGAAATGTCAAGTGCCGCTGCATGCCAGGAGAAATCGTTATCGGTCACAGCGAATGTAGGCACAGATAGAGTATTAACAGCCTTATCAGCTGGGGAAATGTTCAGTTCCCCTGCCTAAACCAGAGCTATTACAATCCCAAATAATTAACTTTCAGCTGGATAGCCAGTTGTCGTGACAACTAAGATGAGAGGGTCTGCATGTAGAACAATTTTGATCAAAAGTATCTCTGAGTCTTTTCATACTCACCTGGGTTCAGATACCAGATGATAATGACACTGTGTTCACTGTTATCATGTTTTGATCTCAAAAAGTCCTCAATAACAAATTCAGAGCTTTGGTGCAAATGTGTCCACTTTCTCTATGAAAGGTTGTCATTTGAATGTAGCTGAATGCATATCTCTAATGTTTCTATTTGAAAGTATTGATGCACATAGCACAGTCTTTACACTAAACTACAACCTCTACATAGCTTTCCACAATTCGTATCCTGACTCTCCACTTCCATTTTCTAAGAGAAAATACAAACGTTCCATTTTCTTGTAGGTGCCATTTAAAAAGCTGATTGCAAAAATGAACAATTTAAAAAAAAAATTTCCATACTAAGTATTGTAGGTGAATAATTAGCCTTTGTCAAACAGCAAAGTAACAGACCTGACCGTTATATGAATTCATTCAGTGTTCTGATGGGATATGTGGGACAACAGGTGGGAGATAATACGTGTCAATCAGATAATACTTCCCCAAAATTGACAAACCATAAAACCGCAAAAAGCAATGTATAAAAAAAAATGAAAATAAAGGTAAACGTGGTAATGGACTCAAATGAAAATGTTCACAAAACAACACTTGTGTCTTTTTTTTTCTTCCCTTCTTGGTGTGAAAAGTTTTCTGTAAATTGTAAGTCATGTAGTCTTGTACAAACACAGTCTGGGAATATTTAAGCAAACTTCTTAATGCTGGAAGTTAACAGCCATGACCGGGAGCGAGAGACAGTCTTTCTTTACAGTTAGTATTTTCTCGGTTCAATCAAAGTGCTGAAAGTCAGCTCCAGTTCTGAACTGCTTTCAAATCAGCACTGTTATTCAATCATTACTCTGTTTATGTCCTCATCTCACTGACAGACTTCAACAGGCGTTAAACCAACTCAGGTAATATGGCCTAATAAATCGGGACCAATAAAAAGCATTTAATCGTGAGTGTCAACATGATTAATTGTGCACTAAAATCCATGTGAGACCTCCCAGTCATGGGGGCAGTGAAAAGGCATTTTGCATTTCAGCATAACTGGCACCAGGATGAACAGTTATGCGAGTCTACCCATGGAATGGTATGAATATCAAATTAATAATTAGTCATGTAATTTCTCCTCAGGAATTACTACGCCTCAAACTGGTTGGTGAATTTAATTATTAGCAGCCTTTTTGTTTCCATGTCCCTCTCATTACTGTCAGGATTGATGTAACATAAACTTCATTAAAAATTAAAGCAAGAGTCTTAATTATGAGGCTACACTGACTGAAGTTAGAATTAGCCAACTCAGTGATGTGCAAATTAGAGCATTATTTAAGAAACATGCTGGAAGTAGTTATGCTAATTTCAAGAGTTCACAGTAGCAGACCTTTTCACTTGCAGTTGCATATTCATTAAACACACTATGCAAATTTAATGTAGCAGTCTTAGTAATGCCTTGTTAATTTATTCAGATTTATTGAGTACGACTTGTAAAAAGTACCAATTTAATTACCCTATCTCCTTGGAAGGTAAGGGATGTGGCCAAGGTTTTAAACTGTGTAAATCAGGATTAGTGTGGTTTGATGGAGAAAAGGGGAATGAAAGGACACTGCTGTTAATGGCCATGCTTGAAAGACATATTGATTTACTTAAGACTCGGTCCAAGTAAAAATCTGTAAAGCACACTCAACCAGCCAAAAAAGCATATAGCTATGCTGGCATAGCTGAGGTGGGGTTCATCATACGTAGTCTTCATGTTAAACAATGTAGCGTGAGCTCCCTGTCTTCTGAGGGTGAGTTTGTTGTTTTTGTGTGGAATATGAAATTAGAAACTTTACACTTTTCCTGTGACAGACTTGTGAGGGTTTTGTACAGTGTACCTTCAGTGCTGAACAACGGCAGTGCTAGTCAATCCATTTAAAAGCATGAATTACACCTTAGGCCCTGTTCAGATCTGGCATTAACATGCAAAGTGGACAGCTCTAAGCACATCAGTCCACACCTGGCATTTGAATGTGTCTCCACTTGCGTGACAAGATTTTTGACACACAACAGTTTGACACACAACTTCTAACACGAGTCATTGTGTCATAAGTTGTGTTTCCATTCATCTATTTTGATGTGCATTTTTAAGTATGGCTTGAAATTGAACATTTGCTTGACAATTGGATGGAAACACAACTTTAGTTTTGGTAGCCTATGTATTCATATAATATACCTACTGTTTAGATAAGTACAACATTGAATTTAGGGGACACATGATGATCTCCACTGGAAACAGCTTTCCAGAGTCCAATGAGGCCATTAAAACACACACACACACACACACACACACACACACACACACACACACACACACACACACACACACACGCACACACACACTCACCTGTTTAAAAAAAAACAATTTAAAAAACTTTTTGTGATTTATTTCTCTATATGACTTTTCATTTCGTTTGATTTGTTAGTCGCACTGGTCACGTCCCATGTCTCAATATAAACAAAACATTGTTGCACATCAACTCAATCTGCAGGTCAAACACAGATGTACTGTATCTCTGCAATATGAAACACACTTCTAATGTATACTGGGGTAAATAACTCCATTTGCTTCACTTAGACCTCCAAGAAACTGCTTTTGATGTCTGAGATTTAACCTGTTTAAAAGTCATGTGAGACTTGTATTTTCCTAACTTTCTCAACTCAAACTTTAGTGTATTACTAACCCATGGTGGAACCAAGTTTTGCAAGTCATAAGCAAGTTTCAAGTCAAATCCCACGAAACATTGGGTTTAAAGTTCTCAGCTTCTTCTTCACCACCTGCTGGAGCGTGACCTTTTCCCTGACTGTGTAGGACGTGTAGTGAAGTTCTAACAGTGAGAACAAAGGGGAAATAAACTCACCATGTCCATTTAAGTGGTTGGTGCATTGAAAACAATGGGCTAATTTCAATTCTTATTGAATACTTCTAAATACATTGTTTGGATAAAATGGAAAAAATGGGATTTGTTTATAACCATCTGACTACTGCCCCAATACACTCTGGACACATGCTGCTACAGTATGTGTCCACATCTCAGAAATTGAAGCAGTGAGTAAAATAGACAATACATGACAAAACTACAAAACATAAGAGCCAGGTTGTATTAAAAGTGTGGTTTTCCTTTAAGTTAAACTTCCTGGATTTGAAGTTAAAATATTCCTAATTTGCAATTTGTAAGTGTTGTGTCACAGCATGTAAAATGCTGGTTCAATGAAAGGTGACTATTACAAACAACACAGCAATAAACATTTGCATCTGAGAGCATGTTTACTGTGTTGGACCAAATCCAAATATAAAGAATTACTGCACAAAGAGAGGGGTGTTAATTAATATGCACTTTTAATTCAATACATAAACCCCTGAGGAAGAAAATAAACATGTCTGCACATATCTGGGCACGGCCTGTTTATTATAATAAACATTTATTTTACAGTCAGATATTCTTGTGGAGCAGGTTTTGATCTGTATTCTAACAACAAAGCAATGTCTTCTCAGGTAATGGAGACTTCGAAAATAAGAAGACAGAAAATGAAAGCTAGTACACTGTGCAACTAAATAATCTTGTTAGTTTCAAGGGGTATGGTCACTTGTCAGTGACTCGATGTTAGTCCTCTGGGACACAGTTGAAAGGCTGAATTGGAGAAAAACATCCTTGGGGCTTTCAGGGGGAAGACGCCCAATCATTGTGGTGGTTAAAAACAACCTGCAGATGAGCACCGAGGGCAACACTCTGACCGTGGCAGAGCATAGCTCACTGACTACAGGAGACAATTACACTGGCTGGGTGTCTATTGCTCGTGTCTGTTCATCCCTCCCTATTGTCCCGCTGGAGTCCCTTGGGGGTGTGTATCGGACTGTGTGTGTGTGTGTGTGTGTGTGTGTGTGTGTGTGTGTGTGTGTGTGTGTGTGTGTGTGTGTGTGTGTGTGTTTGTGTGTGTGTGTGTGTTTGTGTGTGTGTGTGTGTGTGTGTGTGTGTGTGTGTGTGTGTGTGTGTGTGGGCACTGGGGGACCCTACATACGCTCAAATCACTTCTTACTGCTTTGCTGAACAAAAATGTATCGTTTGTGTGTTTGACGCAGCCATCCAAACAAAAATAAAATAAAGACATAAAACCTGTTAAAACACACTCTGTGCAATTAAGTTGCTTGTGGTTATATTTATTTTGAACTAAAGGAAAAGGCCTCATACATTTTTTTCGTAATTCTTTTATTACAGTCTCTATAAATGAAAAAAAAAAGGCACTCAGAGGTAGCAAACGTAAGCGCCTGGAAAGATTGCACACAGTATAAACTAGTGATGTGTGTAGGCGTTAGCGCTGTACCACAAACACCTCTGAGTTGATTACATAAATATTGCATTATTCAATTATTTATGTATTATTATTTTAAAAAAAAACATTTTACTTGAAAAGGAAAATATGTGTAAGTAGAATTACAGAACATTTGTTAAATATATCATGCTTTAGCAGCATTAACAGATATTATCATTATTCATGCTTACGGTCAAAAATGACCCCAAATAAAGTTTGAAATCCAATAAAACTAAATAAATGGTGTTGTCTGCTCAATGCAGGACTTAGAGTTTTACATACTGTATACACAAGTAACAATTAAGTATTGGAGAAAACACAAATAGTAATACAATACTTCATTTTTTCTGACCATATGGGGAATTTGGTCTATGTCACTCTGAGTTTTTCAGAGAACTGATCTCTGTATTGGTTTTAGGACACAGGGTTGTGAGTTTCCTGGCTGTAAACATTGACATTATCATGTCTACTGCAGTTTTTCCACATTATTCTGACGGTGCTGATTTTAAAAATCAAAATGCTGATTGTATTCATCCCTATTGAACCTCCAACCAGCAGATGACTTAATATACATCCTTTATCATCTTGAGGGCAATCATTTCCATTTTTCTCACTAAGAGTGACAGATGTGAACCATCCCATTGACCATAATTAATCTGTGTTTAAAATGAACAGGCCACATAGTAGTGGAGGCATAGCCCAGGGTCTGAGGGCCCGGTGTCACAGTGCTGTCTGTCTGGCCCCATGCATCTCAGTGTAATTATCCCATTGCCATGAATAATGGGACAAGAGGGATCAGAGTGATGCTTTGATAGAGATGAGATTAGTTTAATCAAGTTCATTGCTTGGGCTAGGCCACCAAATCTCATCATCCTTTCTCTCAAATCACCAGACCCTCACCCCACCCGCCGTAGCTTCTTTTACGCCTGCCACATTAGCCAGAAAAATTTATGACATCGTTAGTTTTAAGTGCTACCTCTGTTAGGACAATGCATACGTAAAGCAGAACCCTTTGTGACAAAATGATTCATATTAAACAGGACAAAAGTAAGAGTCCTGAATATGTGGGCAGACTCATATCATATGGCCTGGAGACACCTCTAGAGCACAGAAAAAATACATCACAATAATGATATTATATTACAGTTGTGCTGGGAGTCTGCCTAAAATAGTAAAAATGTTCAATAAAATTCTATATTTACTTTCAAGTCAGACATATGGCAAATCTCAGGTACCTCATACAGTTAACTATAACCTTGGTCAAACCACTGAACAATTTAGCGTCACGTTTAGACTCATTATATAGAAAAAGTGATGGTTTTCAATAGTTTAGGCATCTCTCATTAGAAAGTCAAACATGGGATTTATCATTGTAATGTGTTGCCCCCCTGAGGCAGATATTCACAGAAAGAACATCGCAGGCCACAGTGTGTATTTACAGACAACAAATCATGTTTGTCAAAACTGACAAACCCAGCGTGAGACAAAGGCGGTGGACTCCTATAGTGATCTTAGCTAGGAGAAATCCATAAACACATGTTCCCTGCAGTGCACCATCACTCTCTGCAGCCGGCCTGGCGTCAGAGGACAGAGCTTAAACTGTCCACAGAGGACTACAACTTTACAAACAAAGCCCCAAGTCCAGCCTCTCGGAAGTCCCGACTTTGACTTTCTCCTAGCTTCGTGTCAACACGCTGCTCCACAGCCCCCTCCACAAAAAAATACTACTATTACAGCACAATTTGGGAGCCATTCATCAAATAAGACATAGGATTAATTAAGCCTGAGGACTAAATTAGCCTCCCTCTTCACTCATCAAGGTGTACCCTTGGCCTGGGGTTGGAGAAGAGGGTGGGGGCTCCACACTGGTGGTGGGGAGAGGGGGGTGGGGGTTCATATCACTACCATGTGTGTTAGTACACCGCACATTCATGCTGGCACAAAAAAATCCTTTTATTCCCAATTTACATATGATGTATGACAATAAAAAAACTCCAGAGGGGAATACTACCACAGTGCTGTTCATTACATATTAGCTTTATTGTAATATATTTAACAGGCTGAAAAGCCTAGTAAAAAAAGTTGGCAAAAGATTGAATGACAAAATTTCTGTTGGTGCAGGTACTTTTTCACACTAAAACATAAACATCCATCTGTTTAGCATGTATATCAGCTGTTGAGACTAATGACACGTGACATCACAATGACATTCAGCCTTTCAATGTTGTTTTTAGTGAAATAATTTCACAACCAACACAAGGACAAGCACGTCAGACAGATGTGGACTTTTCTCTTTATATTGAAATATGATGCATGATGGCCTGTAACAAATAAAGATGCCCTCCCTTATGTACAGAGATGTGACACACATACGTTCATACCATGCACTGAGTTCATTAGTCCATAGCATCCTGTCCCTCACTGGAGAGGGTCATGCTTTTGATGAATGGTCTGTGTAGCTTGTAGCTTCGGGCTAGGATTCAGCACCTCAAGAGGCAGAGCGGGACCCAACTCTGGTTAGAGCAAAGAAAGAGAAGAAAGAAAGGAGGAAATGAGGGAGAGAGACAGAGGGCTAGAGAGAGATGAATTTGGATTACCCAGGAGTTCTGTGTCCCCCGAGTCCTGCATCCGAGAGACATTAGGAATCTAATGTGCTATTATTCTCCATCACCCCCCTAAGCCTAAAACATCTGTCCTTGGGGTGTCTGCAGTAATAGACAAGGGCTTTCGGACCCTTCGCTAAGACAAGACAGCAGCTTCTACAAGGGCCCTTGACGTCCTGCCGACTTAATCTGAAAGTACTTTCACAAAATTGACACTGCCTAGAGAGTAAAGCAATCAGTAGATATGGTGTTACAGAACATTTATATTTTAGCGGTGCTTCAAGAGACAGTGAAACCTGACCTTTAGAGTTACATTTCTTTTTACAGGTTTTTCTAACTTTAAACATACATTTTTGTCATTGAGTTTCTTTAAGGTTAACAGTATGGTGTGTGAGTTGTGTCATGTGTGGGTGCGATATGATGTATTTAGTGTGTATACCAACAATATTAGTAACAACATCCTGCATTTTTCTTTATTTATAAGAGCTAGAGCATAAAATACAATATCAAATGAATTTGATGGCTGTATTTGCATCATATGTATGGGAAGAATGATCTGCTTTTGAAGATGGATGCAAAGTTATCTGGATAAATGTTAAATGACACTAAACTTTTCTCTTACAGTTTTAATGTATACATGGCTTTACATCATCCCCCTAATCACTGATGGATTCAATCAGTTCATTTGCTATGATTGAATTCTATTATGACAGTGTTTTAATAAGGAAAGTCATGTGAGCTCTAAAATCTGCTTATACTGCCCATCTCCCCTCCTCACATCTGACTTTCTTTTACCTGTCGATGTTTTATGCTCCAATTCCTAACACCACTGTATATCCAAATCTTTACATAAGCTCTAGATCCCTGTCTTAGTGCTTGAAGATTAGATTAAGATAAGATTAAATAAAAATAAATCACTCCTCCATACGTATAGTCCTCTTCGCAACTCAGTTCCTTTTTAAGAAAACCTTGCAAATAAATAATGCCTGAATGATTTGTGCATATTTTGTCTTTTTCATTCTCCTCTTTCCCTCTGTCATGTGTCACTCCACTCAGTTTTTGTCCCAACATAAGGAGAGATGCAGAGAGAAAGCAACAGAGGTGGACACAGTCACTGGTCTGGTGATATTGTGCATTTTTCTCATTGTCGATAAACTCCATCAAAAGACTAAAACTAACAATGAATTTATCCTACTAACAAGTATCATCTGTGTAGCCAAAACTGATATACAGTGATTCTAGAAACTATAAAAAACACATTGGTGAACGCATTCTTGCACTTGCTAAAATGTTCCTTTATTACAATTAGCATGGGGACTGTAGTTTATGTTGAGTCAATCCCTCATGTACCATTCTGGTGCCGTAAATAGTCACTTGCACAACAAATCTGCAGCGAAAGGTTTGAATAACGTTTGCTTAAAACTACATAGCACAGCAGTTTTAGCAAATTGTTTAGCCTTTTTTTCCAATGAAAGTAAATATTAGTGACCCTTTTTTAACAACAAAAATATAGATTATCGATGATTAGCAAGGAGGTGATCTTGGCATTACGCATTTCCCACCAAAACCTAAAGGGTCAAATTCACGGTTTTAACTGCCATTTGAGTCTTTGGATATCATCTTATAATTTAATGGGTTCTGTGAAGTGCCATTTCATATTGCAGCCTGTGATGATGTGGCATTACAGCCCAGAGTTAATATCTGTCAGATCTCAAACTCATCACTACTTGCACAATATAGGGAAATTACTTATGCATGTTTTGTATCTCCACAGTATGAGAGAATAATTGTTTTCATATGACCACAGATGTAATATTCATGATACTCATTTTTAACATGAAAGATCTGTTAATGGAGGCATAGTATTTGATGTTGTATTTCTACTAATTGAATTAAATCTAGTCAAAGAGCAGAAATATTTGTCTTAAAGGCTTTCGACCCCCCAAGCTCTGATTATAAATGCATCCCATTAAATGAAAAGAATATATCTTGATTCATTAATTATTGATGAGAAAGAGAAAAAAAATACTATGGGTACTCATTAATTTAAGAGAAATAATGTCTCATCATTACGTAGAACGGCATAGCAACAACTCTGCTATGAGAAATGCCCCAATAGATCCATCACACAGGATGGTGGATACCATGCAACCTGTTTAAATAGGAAGTTTCTTTGCTAAAGAGATGTTGTGGGCTGAACAGATGGCCCAAACCTGTGCTTTTCACTCCTGTTTCTGTTGAGCAATTAAAAGTTTCTGGCTGTTTTTCTCCCTTCCCCCCAAAGTACAGATTGCAAACATGACAAGAGGTCAAATATCTGCAAGGGAAAAAGGAGTGGAACAACTGTTCCACCGAGCTGCTCTGGCCTCAGCTGGTGTGCAAGCGGACATGTATTCACCTGAACGAGGACTGGTAATCACCCCACACCGAAGTGAATAATTAGTGTAATAATTACCAGGCTTAAAATGACTCTGCGAGCTGCCCTCTCTCACAATGCCATCAAGAATAACAGGTGTTGAAAGTGCCCGAAGGGACAGAGATTAAAGATTATTTCGTTATCCAGAGACTCCTTCAGGCACAACTGTCTTGTGTTTTATCCTGTCATCCACAGCGAGGGTCGTGTGGGGGCTCATTTTCCTCTGGCTTGGCAGTTTTGGGAGCTGGCCATTTGACAGAGAGTGAATGTTGTTTAATCTGGGAGTGTGAGCCGTCCTTGAGATCCTGGACACTCCATGTCCACATAACCTCCAGCTACATGGAGTTATACTGGTTATTATGAGCTGCCACAATGTCTTTTCCTTTTAATAAAAAAAAACAAAACATAGATATAGACCTACTGAAATAACATGTTTGGTGTGTATTCATATCATATAAAGAACATTATAAAAGAAAAAAAAGAAGATAACAAAAAGGCAAGTTTACAATCCCTGTAATAAATCCAAATAATTACACAATTATGCTTTTGTAATTTGATGTCAGTATAACCAGATTCATATTGCGTTTACACCCTCCAATAACGGAATAGCCCATATTTTGCTCAGTGATGACCATTTAATTACATTTTCTTATTGAAAGAGTGGGCATTACTTATCTGATTTCCGTGGCAGCCTAGTGGCTGTATGTACTCTCTGTTTTGACTTAAGCAATGAAGCAAGTGAGCCTAGGGGTGTTTGTTCTTGTAAGAATTACTTAAAGACTTGTCAAGATGCCACAACTCGTGCTTCGGTTCCCAGGCTCTTTCAGTGTTTGTTATTCACACTTCCTGTGTGTTTTTGAAATTGCTACAGCAGGTGTAACAGATCTTAGACACAAAGAATTAAATATTTGTTTCTAATGCTTCACAAAGTGTATTTTGTGTTTTAATTACAGTGGAACTGGAATATTCCCAATAGTATTACAGACAGAAGGGTTTAAAGGGTCATTATATTTCCAGCCATAAAAATGTAGCAGGGAACCGTACTATCATGATATTCTTGTGCCACACAAAAGGATCCAGTTCCATAAATAGCTATTTGTATGGCATTCCTCAGTGTGTCCATTCAGCAATGACTAGAATATGTGAATGTCTATGCAAAATCAAGATAAATGTGCGTTTGAAACAGACATTGGTTGATTATAGCATCAGCATGACATCCTGCACTTTATCTTTTACTGTGCCCTGTTGTCTTGTAATGTTGTATCATTAGTTTCCCTGACAATGATTTAGCATTCAGCCATCTACCCCATTGACCTGTGCTGTGTTTAAATGTAACCTTCTTTTACGCCTAGCCATCATTTGTCACCTCTGAGCTGTCAAATACACATAAATTGGACACGACCTGGCATGGCCAGTGACAGGGACACACAGAGGGGCTGCAAAACAGAAGCAGGGCAATCAGCTGCATCTATTGCATTAACATGGTCTGGGAAGGTTAGCAAGTTGTTCCTGAAAGATTACCATCTCTAATTTCTTTAGGGAGGATGGGACCTTGGTTCTGCTGCCAAGCCTGTTTTTCAGGTCAGGGCCCCCTGAATGTTAACTAAGACCCAGGAGCAGGTCAGCAGGCAGGCCAAGGGACCAGAGGAAAGCCTGCGCCCTGCTCTTACACTGGCGGCCAGCAAGTCGTGCAGAAAGTTGCCATCCATCTTTGGCACAATGCTAATGATCCATTCTGGGAGAGGTCTGTGGTTAGGAAAGCTATCCAGGTAGTTCTCCACTGGTGCCTCCCTGCTGCTTAGTACAACACCCACTCTGAAATCTCTGCCAGCTAAAAAGACAGCCTCACTTAGCAAAAATTCTCTAGGATTTCTTCAATAGGATGCAGAACTGTTTGATGTCCTCACAACTGCTCGTCAACCCTCTGGTTGTCTTCTTTAAGCTATGCTGCGAGACATTTTCATGTGGTGCCACAAACGACACCTTCTGCTTTCAGTTTTTTAACTTTGATCTAAATCATTAAACAGTTTCAACTCCATCTCAAACTGTGATGAGTACTGCAATACGTTTCTGCAACTGTTGGGGCCCTACATCACATTTTAAATGCCACTCAAGTGACTTTATATATTGCAGGCAACTAGACTGCATTCAATAAAGTATAATATATCCAGTATTGTTCTACCACACTATCTTAAATTGTGCGTGTATCTATATGAAATCAAACTGCTACAGACAAGTAAACAAGAACAAGTGGTGAAAACACTATATTCACGACTATGTCACAGCACCACGCATTATGAAATATGTTAAAATACAGTATATACATATAACAAAAAATGCAAATAAAAAATGTTTTTTTAAGAATTTCTTAAATTTCTTATTACATTTTCATCAATTCTAACAGTGACACACACACACACACACACACACACACACACACACACACACACACACACACACACACACACACACACACACACACACACACACACACACACACACATATATATATTATATATCTAAAATAGCCCATCATGACACTAATCTATATTTCCATAATACACATGATAATAAACACCTACAGTATGTTTACATAATTTACAGTACATAATACATACCCACCTATAATAATAAACAGGTCATACACTTGCACTGAAATAATGTAGGCTTACACCTTGTAGTAAATGGGTTATTTAGGCTAAGTATAGTATATATTTAGATAACATTCTTTATGTTTGATGAGGAAAATATCATTTATCATGACCATCTGTTTTTAGGAAAAGAAGACAATATTGTCCTATTCTTCAGAAATGTGCCTGTGTCATTTTATCTAATTTGGCTTAAAATGAAATGGGCAATCAAAAATAACTTTGTTAATAAATCAGAAGACTGGCTCGAGGGAACATTTCATTGGCAGTTCATTATGCAGTCTGGTATTTTCGGATGTTCTGGGCAAATGTACAGTGAGACAATAAAGCTGTTATTGTGCTCTGGTTCCTTTTCATATTTTCATAGCAGAAAGCGCACCATGTGTTTTGTTGCTGTTGCCACATGCAAAGGCTCAGCATGTTTTAGAAAAATGCTAGTGTTATTTGTATCAGTACGTCATAACTACTGGATTCAGTTCCTGTGACATAAGGTGGTAATCCCTAATGTTTGATTTTCATAACACAAGTATAATCATATATTCATGTTGCTTATGCTCTGCAATCCATAATACACAATACACTGAAGAATGTCCACTATGTATATAATGTTCCATATACAAACAAATGTGCATGTATAAAAAATATATGCGTTATGGTTCATCTAAATTTCTTAAATTAATTGAATTCGTTGCTTTTATGCATCTTCGTTGAATTGTGTTGTGCTCTCTGCTTTCGTGTCTTTCTGAGGTAAATTATGCTTGAACAGCAGGGAGATGGCTTACTGTTAACCATATGGTTTGGTGAAAAAGGTCACCAGTGTTTCTGAGGGTTAATATCAAATGCCCAAACATAGACAAGAGGGACCCATGCATATTAATGACAGTCTATGAGTCTATATTCCCTTGTGCAAAGAAAACCAGGAAGATGGCAAATCATTGTTTTTCTTTAAAAAGACAACAATGCATGTACACTGTTGTCATTGCATTGTGCATTGACAGACAATTAATGGATGAGCACCTTCATCATAGTCTATTCAAACAATCAGACTAATATGATGAGATAAAAAAGGCATTCTTTTTGTAACTGCTGAAAATAACGGCAATAATGGGGATGGATTTTTTGCAGTTCTTCCGTCAGTTATCAACAAGACAACGATCTTGTCACAAGATAGACTGAAACAAACTGAACTCATAAAGTTTAAATATATAAACTTCACAAAGGGTTACATTAATAAGTGATTTTTCTCCTAGGTATGATTTTTCCGCTTTCCTTTGTCGACACTTCTCTTTACATTGAGAGTGAGCGGGACTGGTCTCCCCTCAGCTATAATAAGAAATATTGGCTTTTAACAGCCACTTTAAAGCATATAGATGCTTAAGGCCATTCCTACGTTGTGTAAAAGCCTAAAGGGATTTATACACAGTGTAATTTTCCCCTACGAATCTGCAATACGCACCAAAACAACTATCACTTTATGTGAGAATTAGCAAATAGTTATCATTTCTGCGACATAAAAGGGTCCGTGCTAACATGCACTGAAATAATAAAATATTGAAAGGTCTATGAAACATAAATGTGAATTCTTGCTACATCTGTCTCTTGCTAATTGAGTTGCTACCAAGAATGTTAGTACTCTGGAGAATAATTTGTCAGTGCAAAACATCGAATGGACCAATTTATTGGTTGCTGCAGGCTGTAGAGTTCCAACAGTCTTTGATCAACCTTTTTAGGTCAGTATCTCTTGAAATACAGAGAGGAGA
Organism: Gymnocephalus cernua; assembly: GCA_023631565.1. NCBI lineage: Eukaryota > Metazoa > Chordata > Actinopteri > Perciformes > Percidae > Gymnocephalus > Gymnocephalus cernua. The sequence continues at coordinate 25,917,427 of CM042431.1, read as the reverse complement.
ATTACATAGCAGAGAAAATATTTCATCTTTTTAAAAGACAAGGAAAAGTATTTTTGTAGTTACAATGTTTGGCTGTAATGGTGAATAAATTCTTTAGAGGGCTTGAAGCCAAAGCGGAGGAAATAGCAGCTTTTGTGCACAATATTTATTGTTTTGTGCAGATGGTATCTTAAACATTTTCATAAAAAAGTGACAGAAAGAGTAATTATAAGTTTTGCTTTTTCTCATCACTCACTGGATGTAAGATGCATGCACTGACAGTTACCGGTAGGCTTTTCTGATACACTACATAAAAAGGATATACTTCAAAGAGTTTCATGTTGGCTTTGACTTTGAAAGATTCTTGGCATTTTGACAATGGATGTACTAAAGGTTGTTTGATAGCTCAGTCAAGTGTCAAAACTCTAGTTTGCCTAAATAATTTGATAACTCTTTACTGAGTCTTTAAGATGAGTGTCCTTAGTGACCCTAATGCAATGGAAGATTCCCTGTTATTGTATCAATAGTGCTGTACCTTGATGTATATATGATACAAATCAAATGTGGACCACGTGGACTCAATTTGGGCAGAATTCAATTACTTAGTATTTTAATAGTAACAATAAACATGACCAACATTTTGCTATTACCTTAACTGACTCCGAACTCTAAACTCTGAATAACACAACCCTCACCTAACAATACTACACATTTACACTGTAGTTATATGCTGCAAATCATGCATCTTGTGACAATAAAACCATAAGACATCATCATACAAATTGTAGTGAGAAAATGTACAGTTTCAGTTCATGTTTTATTTTTCATTTTATAAACAGACCCCCTTTAAATGTTTTTATCAGGCTCTCTTTTGGACAGCGATGTGGAAAGGTTCAACCCGAACGATCCATCATTCCTACTGTGACATAAATGCACTTGATACTTCATTAGGTAATTGCACATGTTGGGGGCCCCACAAGGCAAACAGAGGTAACTGCCTAAACACTGGGGACTGCAATACTGGGAAATCAAATAATCGTATCCCACATCTGCAGTCCAATAGTGTTCGATTACAGGAAGATGCTAACTAATTTATCAATTAATATTACCTACAGTAAGTTAACTACACACTTCTTAAAAACTACATATTCTTTGCGGCTGTTTAGGGAAAGAAAATCGGTCGTCCAGCTTTTTCTGGATGATCTGAATAAAAGTCAATAAATGCTCGCTTATTTGTCTTATTTGTTAATGAATTCAACGCTCACGGTGACCACCCAAGAACCGGAGTAGTTCCTCCCTAACAACCTTTGCTCTGCATGTGTAGAGAAGACTATGTTTACTATTTGTAAAGACTCGCTGGACCTTGTTACCACAGAAACAGACAACAAATCCTATAGTGACTTTTTAAAAGTCATTTTTTTCTGTTTAGCCACATCACAACATTTTAACAGGCGGCAGCTGAAATAATCAAACAACATGGGAGTTGCTTACATAGTTTTATTGCAAGTAATGGCAAATATATTATATGCCAACATATTTTATTGTAATAAAATCCTTAAATTCCAGTCCTAATTGATTTAGAATTTGTATTTGAGTGATAACAATTACATTTAGCAGTCTAGAGTATAGAATCTGATTCAGTTTCTATGGTCTGGAGCCTCCGAAGGCTGCAGCCCCTGAATTGGGACATAGCTTCTGTTGTTGATACACAAGCTTCAAGTTTTAAGAATTGTGTGCATAGTTTGTTTTTGTTATTGTGTATACTGCAGATAAATATTGCAATACTTTCATCAATCACTCACCATCATGTTACCACCCTCAGCGATAGATAGTGACTTAACAGACGTCTATTTTAATGAAAATCTTCAAGATTACAGCTTTAAGAGTACAGCTGGCCTTTCTCTCGTTAAGCACATTGTGTTACAAAAATGGCCAAGGGTGGAAGCTGATCACCACCTTATCCCATTTATTATACCTATGGTCCCTTGGTCACATGGCAGGAACAATTGAGTAGTACATTTAAAAATGCTGAATTGGTTTAATTAATTTGGAAAAAGTAGACTTAGCTAGTGGAGGCCTATCCTCCTGTGTCCCTTCAGAAATGCTGTCTCAACACCAGGCCATTGCTTTGTTGGTCTGTGCCCATGAATCTAAATGTAGCTTTGTTTGATTACATTTCTCCCCTAGTATTCACATTAATGTACATAGTTACAGTCTCTTGGTACAAATCATCTAACACTCAACTGTTATATAGCAACAAACACTTCATATTTCAACCACCATGAGCACCTAATTACACAGCAAATATCTGCTTCATATTTTCTGTTCATAACACAACCAAACCTTTATAAAAAAAAAAAAACTCAATTCACGAGGCAATCAAACAGAAAAAAGTCAGAATTATCAGTTAAGAGTAGACACAATAAAATAAAGCATGTTTACTTGGAATATATCCACACTCCATAATAGTGAGGTCATATAATTAATTTCTACTCAAAACATTTCAACAAGGCACTGAAGATATCAGGTTGTACAGCGTACTGCATCATTATAGCTCACACATGTACAGCGTCTCAGAGGACCTTTAATTTGAAAAGTCTGAAAAAAAGTCTGTTCCTCCGCTATGAGGTTAAAGAGTGGGAGACGTGAAGAAAATCACAGCGAATGCATTAATTAGAGAGACCTAAAAGCATATTTATGGGAATTATCTTATAAAGGATCTAATAAAGACAAGACAGGTTAATAGAATAAAAGGCCTTGAATAGAATGTGTGCTTATACATAAATATCAACCTGATCTCACATGTAAACGAATCATTAGGATGTAACGATTAAATGTTATGGCAAGCAGATCCTTAACAACTAAAATGACCTTCATGTGTGAAAATTGGCTTCTTATGTTCACTGATCAAAATGTCAAAGCCTCCGACTTACTTCATCTCACCATTTGAAAGATTTCACATTAAATGCACCAATATTTGCTCAGAGTGAAAAGACCGATTGAATGAAGTTGAATGCTGATATCAAGAATAAATGTTTCATGAAGTCCCTTAATCAGAAAACAGTACACAAATGAAATAAACAGCCCGGTGATTCTGACTGAATCATCTAAACGGTGGCAATCACAAGTGAATATGGAGGGCTCCTGTCCCACCTAGTGATGACTGATGGCCCTTCAGTGGCGACTGAGACAGACGGAGCTGATTGAGAGAGCTTATCTTTATGGTGGAGCCATGGAATTGTTAACAGGATGTGATGGCTTGCGTCCGCCAAGTTGAGCTGGGAAATAAAGCTGTTGGGCCCGGGCTACCTTGCCATCATTCACAGAGGTAATGATCTCTGTCTGGCTCAGACGTAAGTAATAGTCTGCCCACAGGTTAGTAAGGGCATGACACAGCGTCACTGACAAGGTGGACTAAGGTTCAAAAAGAGATGAGTAGCCCTTGATTTCTAGCCATGGACATGTTTTTCCTTAGGATCTGCACAGCAAGATGACTGCAAAATTAAAATACAGCTCTTCCCCACATTCCTGGTCCGATCACATGTCATCACACCACAGCATTTTTTTTTTTTTTTTAACACAAAGAGAAGTGTTCGTGATGACCAGATATTGACGGTGAAGATGATATTCCTTCAAGATCAAAATGGAGGCAAGTGTGTTGTGTGAGTGTTGAAAGGAAGAAGATCTAGCTCCACTCGATTTTCTTTAGCAGGATAATTAATCAATTCAGTATGCACGTCCAAGTCTCAGAGGCGTCTTTGAGATAATTGTTCTCATTGACTTGAATAATTATTTGTTTGCTGATTTAATCATTTTCGCATTTGGAAAACAAATGAACTGTGCTGGCACATATTCCAGATTTGGTTTATTTTATTTTGATAGGTGGACATTTACAAAATGTGCTGTAGAGTATCTGACTGAAACACAGATGTTATCGGAAATCCTACAATGCAGAATGTCTCTTGAGAAATGAACTACAACTATATTCAGAATTTATGTCATTATGTGTTTTTTTTAGAACCCTAACCTCAACTTGAAGGTCAATAAAACATGAATTGTTTCTGCCTTGTGGCATCAATACAAACTCCACTGAATCAAAGGCTAGTATTTCTCAGCTATGAGGTCAGCCCTGGGTAACAGACACAATGTCCTCATATACAGTAATGACTGGCATGTTGACAACAGTTGTCGGAGTCCTCAGTTAGCACCATTATGAGTGAGAGCTTATGGCTACTGCAGCAAATGGAACAAATTAAGAGGGTCATTTTAATGGCACTCACTATTATTTATCATGCCGTTTTAAATGTTTTGCTCATTTGTTTCCATTAAATATTTCATCTTCCCTTAAATATTCATTTAACTTCCCCTTTAAATTTTTTACCAGTCTCTTTGCAGTTGCTATCTTTTTGCCTCCCTTTTAGGCTTTGCAATCATAAATAATTATTCATCTACACCCAGAAAGAGATTGCATAAAACATGCACATGAATCCTTTTTGTCTTTTCTCATTAGTGATATACTTCGAGTAGCCTAAATACATCCCGCTACCCCACTTATGGAAATTGGTTGGAGAACCTTCCTAATGATTCTGCTTCACAAATAGGTTACAGCTTCCATCTCTGATCCTGAAGTTCATCCCTCCTTTCATCATGAAATGAGGGGTCTGCCACAGCATCTGTGTTGAGATCTGGAGTTCTTGTATTACTTTTAAAAGGCGATACATCCTGCATCAGACAATGCTACTTTACTAGGCTAATATGAACAACAATCGCTGCTCCCTGAAACTTCATTGTGTATAGACAAGAGAGGTTTACCGTAATGAACAATGCAACACAAACATTACAATAGTGTAACAGTCACTAACACTACTTTGCATAACAATATTGTATTGTGGTAGGATTTTTGCTAAAAAAAAATGCTCCCTTATTTTCATTTTTCATATATATATATATATATATATATATATATATATATATATATATATATATATATATATATATATAAAATAAAGGGAGGACAAAGTAAAAATGATATCAAAAGTCATGATTAATCAAAATTCCACTGTAATTCTTAGTATTTTCTGTGACAGGATACATTCTTCTATCTGTGTCATAAGTGTTATTGCTATAGCCTGGCTGGCGCAATACATTTATCATGGCTAAACAGGCAACATTTGTCTTAATTTGTTAGATAATTGCAACAGGACTCATTAGCAAACAGCACCATGGTGGAAGGTGGAAGGGAAGCATAAACTCTCAATTTGACTGGATTATCCTTTTGTGATGAGGCCTAATGGTCCAACAGAGTAAATAGCAACGTTAATTAGAAATTACACTGAATGATCCGCTGCACACTGAGGAGGTATTAGCCAGGCAGCATCATTATATTAGATCTATAGCTGTCTGTATGAGGTCTGTTAGTAAAATGGCAATTATAACTATCCCCAAAAGAGAAATTATAGCACATTTGTTACAGTTGACTCCCTTCAGTTTGGAAGTGAGAGTTGCTGAAAGCTCTTAAAACTAAATAGATGGACAAGTTCTATACTCTCCAGAAGTATTTATTGATAATGCCACACCTGAGGGGTGCCTGCAACCCCATTAATTTGAGAATATCACTATTTAAAAAGGCATGTAATTTTACCTGAATTGGGAAGAAGAAACATGTCATTGCCAATTATAGATAAATGAACCATCTACATGTAAGTCAAAAGCTGGCTCATGCAATTATATTTTCAATTATTACATCTCAGACTTTGGTCCAGTTTGCTTTTCACAAGGGTTTGAGTTATGACAGATTTTTATCAATAAAGGCCTCCTCCCAGACTGAAGTGTTTAAGTGAACATCTGCCTCCACCTAGTGGCAAAGATTAGTCTCTGAGGGTAAATCTTATTGAAGTGATATTGTAAGGGTTTCGAAATGAGATTCAAATCCCATTGGTGGAAATAGTATAATTAACAACATTGAATTTATATTACATAGGGTATACATTAAACAATTAAAAAGTTTAAAAAAAAATTGTAAATCTTATGCAATTATGTGGTCTTTAATACTACCAACATCCCTGTACATGTTTATCCACAACCATAGAGAAGAAGAAAAATAAATTAGATGTAACACTTACAATGACAGTGGAAGTCCACACATTTAAGAATCAGTTAATAACAGATTCATTTCTCCAACCATGTGTAGAATATTTATGTATTTGCATATAGCAACAAAACATGGGTTGTTTATGGATTGAAGCTGCAAGCTGAGAAAATACACAGGACTATTAATTGGCTTACTAATACTGATACCAATACAAATGCAAATAGACCAGTTGCAGAAGTACTTTTACCTATGTGTAAGTAGGTTAGATGCAGTACAATGCAAAGTCATTGCTTCAAAATTTTACTTCAGTAAAACTACAGAAGATTTAGCAACACAATGTACTTAAAGTATCACAAGTATAAGTAGTCTACTTGTTATGCTGAATATAATTTCTGAGTGTTATATTATTTTGTAATGGGTTATTATGACAGTGTATTAAAACAGTAGGGTATAAATGTAAGCAGAATATTAACGCTGTAACTCGACAAGGTGAAGCTAAGTATCTACTGTTGGGCTGTTTAATCAATAACGGTGCATGATTTATAAACTGATCATGGGCTGTGTAATCTGTAATTTCTTTTAAATTTAGTACAATTTAAAATACTTATCTCTAAAATTAAACCAGGCCTATAAAAGAGCATAACATTAAAATAGCCATGTAAAATACCAAAATGTACTTAAGTAATAATAATAATAATAACTTTTATTTATATAGCGCCTTTCAAGAAACCCAAGGATAGGTAGGCTTATGTTGCTTGAGTAAATACTGAAACAGACCTATAACTTACAGTAATTACAACTGATAATATGAATATTGCTGATAGTATGTGGAATCAAAATGTAGGCCTACAGGAGATCCGAAGTAATGTTTTGAATGTAAGCAGCTAGGTCAACAGATTCTGTCGTGAGACCAAGAGTGAGACAGACAGTTCACGGAAGGATCACTGGCAGGGATGCCAGGTTTGCTCAATTTCCATAGAGCAAATATATATTATAAGTGAGTAAATGTGTGGTAAAAAAAGAATATATATATATATATATATATATATATATATATATATATATATATATATATATATATATATTCTTTTTTTACCACACATATTCTCACTTTTTGGATTCGAATGACACATTATAGCTATATTGTATAAAACCATAGACTGTATATAAAACTAGTGTAAAACTAATCGTCGTTTGTTTGTTTAACTAGCTATGTATCCCCATTTTAAGTTTTTTTAATTACAATTATTTTTATTTATTTTTAAGTCATAAAAATAATTGTAATTAAAAAAAACTTAAAATGGGGATACATAGCTAGTTAAACTTTAATAAAACAAAGTTATAAACAACAAACAAACGACGATTAGTTTTACACTAGTTTTATATACAGTCTATGGTTTTATACAATATAGCTATAATGTGTCATTCGAATCCAAAAAGTGAGTAAATGTGTGGTAAAAAAATAATATATATATATATATATATATATATATATATATATATATATATATATATATATATATATATATATATATACATATTTGCTCTATGGAAATTGAGCAAACCTGGCATCCCTGCCAGTGATCCTTCTGAAATGTTGTATATTTGAATGTATTTTTCAATAAAGACAAAAAAAAAAAAAAAAAAAAAAAATGTTCCGGTTAGCTGGCGTTGTTAGCAAACAACTTAGCTAACTGTCTTCTACCGTTACATTGCGGAGATTGATTTCGGTGGACCCGGCTAGTTAGCTAATCAGCGGATACTCACTTTATACGTTACATGGATCAATGGAACGGTTGTCCTAACGTTATGTCGTAGCTAGTTGACAACTAGTATGGATTGATGCCGGCGTTATGTGGACAACATTCGCTTGTCTTTTGCTGTGGCTAAGTTAGTTAGCTAGCTAGCTGTAACGTTAGCTCATAGCGTGACTGACGTTACGTCCGCAAGAGAACATTCTGACTTGGAGGAAGGAAGGCAAGGAAAGTAGAAGTTACCTTGAAGGAAGGGAGGAAATTATTAAGTAGCACCACTGCGCACCGCTGCTTATGCAAAGCTAGCATACTTCTTGGTATCCCGAGTTCACCCACTGTGACGCATTTAGAAACGTTCTGATCTGTGCACACTGTGTGACATTTAACACTATTTGATTAATAAGATTGATGTTAGTTCGCATAGCTAGATAGCTAGCTGTCAACAACAGTCCTCTTGGCTAGCTGTGTAGCGGACGTGGTCTAGCACGCTAGCCACAAACTTTGAAATAAATTGTGTAACGCTAGCGAAGTGAGGTCCAGCTCTCTGACTGGTTAACTGGCAAACCTGTGTTTTAACGTTTCATTGTCGGACTTTTTCCCTCTGATCCGCTCTAGCACTAGGGCGACAGGAGAAACTCATGGCATCGGATGTGATTGAGAGTGAAGCGGTGCTGAAGGGTGTAAGTGATATGAATTTGAACAATAGCAGCCCAGATTTTGTCACACCCAGGAGGACTCACGAAGAGCTGGGTCACAGACAGACGTCTAGTCCCTCATCTTCTGGAGTGTCGGGAGAAGGTGACGAGGAGGACTTAGACGAATTAGAAAATAGCACAGCTTCAACAGTCGAAAATGGCGAGGAGGCACTTCAAGAGAGTCCAACCAAAACAAGAGGTACGCCACAGGAAAGGAAAACTCCAGACAATGAACAGAAACAGCCGGGAGCAAGAAGCTCGACCCCAGTGAGCCTTCCCCAGCCACGCTCGCCACCTGGACCCATTGGAAGGTCTGTATATGCAACGTTACATTTTTATGCTTGGCCTACATGTTGGCAACATAAAGAAAATAGAATCTAGGTTTCAACTCTCCATTGCAATAATGTTGTTCTCCCAGACTCCAGCACCTGAGCCAGATGGCTGCCTATGTTCAAGTGTGTGAATGTTTTCCAGTGCACTGGATTTGAAAGGCCAGCTTATCCAGCGTTGTTGCCAAAATAACTACTAATTGCCACGATTTGCTTTGTTCAGCTGCAAAAAATAAAGACCTTTCCTTAAAGTCAAAACTTAACAGTTTGGCCCAGAAAGCAAAAAGGGCGAATACTGCACACTGTCTATTAAACATACAGTTTACAGACAAATTTCTAAATCAATGTTTAGCCTACAAACAGGCATTAATACCAAAAGAGGAGTACATATCCTTCCCAAACCTTTTGATGTTTGTAGCTTGGCCAAAACAGCAGGAAAAGTAGAAAGTAGACTGAGATTGGTATGACATTTATTTCCTGAACATTGTAGAGGGGGTGGAGGACACAATAACAGTAATACCGGTACAATCTCAACCTTTTTTTGTCCACACTAAGATCTCAAAATACCTTGGAGTTAAATCAACACTTCTTTGGCACAATCTAAACCAAAACTAAAAACTATAGCCTAAGCTTCGGGGAAATGGCTATTTTTTGGTCTGCATGATAGTGTACAGGTGTAACTGTCTGCCTCAAGCCTCTGTAGGTAATGGTAAGCAACATCAGTGGACAGCTGAGCAACATTACTTGCACAGGGCATCATTTAGCTGACCTTTGACGAACGTATTGATCGTCTGGAAATGTCCACTGTGTTGATCTGTGTTTAGGATAAGGATAAGGTGTATTGTTATGTATTGTGCTTCTGCCTTTTTAATCTTCACATAGAATAACCAGCAGTTTTATTGACAGAAGAATTAGAAATTTAAAATGGACCCCTCAGATCTTTATTTGACAGAGACAGATTAGTTTAGAGACTGTTGTAAACGGGACCATGCCAGGCGGACTTAAGGCTTTCTTTCAGTCGGTCCAACCAGCTTGCACTGTATTGCTATAAGGTAACTAAATTCAAATAAAGCATGGTTCTCTACCCTTTTCATCATAAAGATGGGACATAAGAAGAGTTTATATGCGTAGACACTGCTTGTGATGTGAGCATCAAATAATATTCCTGTCAAGATTGATGAAATCATGAGCATGAAAAGTAATTCTCATTTAACATTTTGGTCAAAACTTCCAGTCTGATCTGCTGCTTAATTCAACTCACAACTAAGTGCTCAATTGTTGTTGTTGTTGTTGTTGTTGTTGTTGTTGTTGTTGTTGTTATTATTATTATTATATAACTGTCCATAATGTGACTTACACGCAGCTTGGTCAAATAATTGTCTGTGGCACTTCTACCTCTCTCAGTTGGATTTCGAATGTAACGTTGGGATTAGCACTATACGTACATGAGCAAACAGCTAGGGCCTAAACTTTTTGAAATGTTGAGTACCAAGAATGCCCAGAATGTTTTTGTGTCTGGGAGCACAAATACAGTTGTGTATGCGATTAATGCATCAAGGGGAGCTCTGTACAGCAAAGATACAGATACAGTACCATGATCAGCATTAGTGAGCGGCCTTATGGATTATAAACTAAGACCTTAACACAAGCTTGTAAGCTTTCAAGTAGCCAGTGATCTGATTATGTGGCCAGTTCCAAGCTGAAACTCTTGAGGAAATTCTCAATCAACATGCAGGACTGTGAATTATGTATTGATTAGCACCGCAACACAAAGCAGCCAGTAGCTGGTACAACATGTCAAGTCAAAGTATTTGGTTAGTTGAAAAAGGGAATACGCCCACATCATTTTTGAGGACTGAAGACCATAATGCTTGGAATATAAAAATAAAAATCTTAGGTGACGCAAACTGAGAGGTAAGTTTAGCTGTATTGATTTTGGGTGTTAGTGGGAAACAAATTGGTCAGTGAAGTTATTTAGCAATTAATATGAACAATTTGACAATAAATGGCACATAATCTCTTACTAATAACTCTTAAAACTGATCTTCTTAGACTAATACTTCTGTCAATACTTCTGTAGACAAATGAATACATATATTGAGATGAAAGTACTGACTCTGTTTACATTAAGTAGCTCTTGGAAAATTAGAAGCCAAAATAAATTGTTACATCAGATTTCAAATGTTGATCTACAAACCTGTAAAGGTTAATTGAGACGGTCAGTAGAGGCTGCTGTTGGCCCACCAGAGGGAAAATATTATGAACATTACACATCAGTAGAGATTATATAAATCATATATTTAGACAGTTTTAGGAATGATATTTAATTATTTTGTTTTGCTCCATTGAATCCTTCAAAATCACATCAACCTTTTCCAGTAATGTGTTGTATTTTCTCAACATAGCCTGGCCCTATCCTATTCAGAACATACATATTCCCACCCTTGTTTGCAGATTGTATAATCATGTGCTTCTGTGCAGCTTTAGTCAAGTGTATTATGCTACAGCATTCCATCACTGTCCCTATCCATATAGGCTAACTTTGTTTTAGTTGCTGATGTATTAACCCAAGAAAAATATTGCCTTTGACTCCTGGTCTACGTTTCCCCCATAATCCTTTTGAGGATTGTTCAAGTCACAAGAAGCCGTTGTCAGACAACTAGTTATGTGTTTGGGTTTTGGTTGTTACGGATAATCGCTGCTGGCCCTGCTCTTGGTTTTAATACATATGCAGTACAAGAGGCCCTGTTAACAATTAGATGTCATTAAACATAAAAGATGGCATAACTTTTTTTGTGTTTTCATTCCCAGCCTGGAGCGCCAAGAGTCAGTCGCCACAACAGAAGCTCGCCTGAGAATGGAAGGAGTTGAACTTAAGGAAGAGTGGCAGGATGAGGACTTTCCACGGTATTGTTGATCCCTCATAACACAACTTTTGTTTCACATGTTTGTGTGTTGAAAGTCACGTGCAAATAAGCCTACTGAAGGCATGATCACCTGCTGTCTGGTTGTTAGGCCCCTACCGGAGGAAGAAGAGCTTGAAGACGAGCTTTTTGGAACCTCGGAAGAGATGGACCCTGGTAATGAAAAAAGAATAACATGCATTGCTTTGCAATATTCAAGAACATGTTCACATTTCTTTTTTTTTTTTTTCAAGTCTGTTTTAAAACTCACATGACCGTATGTACGTTGAGAGAGTTATTGGTCGCTGTAATCATTCTAGTTAATTACATTTCATGCAAAAACTGTATTCAAAGAGGGACTTTTGTAGTAAAAGACTAACATTGGAAGATGCCACTTGATTTTTGTAACTCTGGCTAAAAAAAAAAAGCCTCATATTAGCTTTGGCAGAACTTACTGAGTATTGTATTATAATAGATTTGAAAAACCCAGGACCTACACGTTTAATAGTTTTTACAAACAGTATAACCACTGATGATCTGGCATCTACCCTAGGCTATGCAATGGACCATGGCAAGAAGGCAAAGAAGAAGCTTGCCGCTCCAGACATCAGTCTTACACTGGACCGCAGCGAAGGTTCTCTTCTCTCTGATGAGCTGGATGAAAGTACAGAGCTGGACCTCGATGACATAGACACACCTTCGGACAACAGTAACGAGTTTGAATGGGAAGGTAAGAATGTTATTTCATGCAATGACAATGATAACAGTTTCAGTACTTAGTATCTTTTAACCCTGTTTGTTGCAGTTTGTTTATTAATACTGAAAGTTCAAAAAGTAAAGTATAAATTGACTTGATGAGGTGGGAGGTGCAAAGATGCTTTCAAATTGGACCTAGATAAAGTCCACGGCTGTGTAATTTATTTATGAAAAGATGTACCTTTCTTGGCTTGTAACACAAAAGCAGATGTGTTACCAGACCTCAGTCTTTTATTTCCTGGTTTATGGATCCATTGTGTTTTCTTTTTGTTTTTTTTTCTCCTTTCTTGATTGTACAGGTTTGGGTAGGCAGCTATCAGCCTTAAGTGTAGTTAAAATGTGCTTTGTTGTTTCTGTGTTTCCACACTGCTGCCTTCCTCTTTTTCACTTGGAAGAATTGTTTCCATTCTCAGCCTGGAAACAGGCTGCAGGCCAGCAACAGGTTTCTATCTTCCTTGTGGTAAGGTCTCTTGGACAGCCCCCCATTTTATTCTGCCAACCATGAGTCAATCAACTCCTATTGTCCAGATTATGTTCTGTCTTCAGTTGTTTAAACAAATCATGGGGAGGTTTTGTTTGTTTTTCGTACACTTCATTTTCAGTGAATGTTTTTTTGCATGTAATTTTCCTTTCCTTGAAATGTTCCTACGTTTGAGGAAGCAATCAGTAGCAACCTGTCGGTTAAGAAGTGGTTTAATCTGCACAGTAAGGCCGCGGTCAGACAGAGAGCGTTTGCATGTTGCAACACTTTATTCTCATTGAAAACATTACAAAAAGTCGCCCCAGGCTGCTAAAACACGCTCTGTGTGATCACAGTTATTGGATATTGGCCATTTTAACATTTGCTAAGGTGCGGTTTAGTTAAGTCATTCAGTGTGTCACATTTTACAAGATATCACACATCAATCAATGAATCCATTTATAGCATATACATATGTGGCCTTTTTTAATTGGACATGCTTTGGCATTTTACCACTTACATCTTAAATAATGGGGTTTTAAATGATTCATTTGGTAGATTATTTCATGAACACCTTACCAGTCATGTCCATGCTAAATCTGTATATATGGATCATACAGTGCTCTAAAGAAGGAACGGAGAGCGTTGTTTAATTTGGTATATTGCGGAAATGGGACGCTCACAGACAGATCCTCAGAAAAGTGTGTTGATGTGATTTGGTTGCACTATTCACTCATTTTTGATTCTGCTTGTTGCATGCTTGACCTCCACGATCATTTTAACATTTGATGTCTACATGATGCTCAGAATTACACATTGTGCACATCATGCAGCTCTCCTTTCAGCAGTGTTTGTTGGACACATTTATTTCCCATGCAGGGAACAATAGCAGGTTTTCCCCCAGGAAACTGTATCAGGTATTTGTAAATGCTGAGCTCAAGCGAAAGGGAAGTTGAGATGTGATTGTTGGTGGTGATTCAGAGAGAGAGCATGCCGTCCAGATACAAAAGATAAAGGCAAAAAATTCAATGTAACGTTGATTAAAATGCATGTGATTGAGAAGTTCAATCATGAATTATTGAGTGATCTAAACATTGAATAAATAATTTACAGCAGAGAGCCCTCGCACTCATTGTGGGTGAAGCATCCAAGCTGTGGCTTTAAAATGCCTCCTCTCCTTTAGACGATCTCCCCAAGCCGAAAGCCACAGAACTCCTGCAGAAGGGCGTGGAGTCGGTCCAGGAGTACTCCTCCTCGGAGGAGAGGGAGGAGGGTCGACGCTGGAGGGTGTTTCGTTTCGGAGACCAGGAACACAGAGTGGACATGAAGGCCATCGAGCCGTACAAGAAGGTTATCAGCCACGGAGGTCAGTGGCACGTGTACACACATAAATACATTATTTTAAGTATGCCTATGTTCCTTGATGAACAAGCTATATTGCATTTGTGTTTGAAAGAAGTTGATCAGTCTGTGTTTATTCATAGTATGAAGAAGAAAAAAAAAAATGAAAATAGTCTCTTGATACTGAAATCAAATTTTCATGTTTGATTTTTCACTGCAGGTTACTATGGAGATGGTTTGAATGCCATAATTGTGTTCGCTGTGTGCTTTATGCCGGAGAGCAATCAACCAAATTACAGATACATCATGGACAATTTATTCAAGTGAGTGTTGATTTGATTTTGCCTGGCCTCGTGAGTGAACATTTCACAACCAGCGCTGATGGGGTTTTCCTTTGTCCTGCAGGTACGTCATTGGCACGCTGGAGCTTTTGGTTGCTGAGAACTATATGATTGTGTATTTGAATGGGGCGACCTCTCGGAAAAAGATGCCAACTGTCGGCTGGCTCAGAAAGTGTTATCAGCAGATTGATAGGAGGTGAGTCGGAGTAGCCGCTACACTCAAAAACAAGTAGTTCTTACAACAAATGCAGAGGCACCAGGCCAATCCTAAGAACAGCTGCATCATGTGCGATATGTGATTTAAATTGACAGCTTCTCTCATTTTTTTGTTGTTGTACAGGTTAAGGAAGAACTTGAAGTCTTTGATAATTGTCCATCCCTCTTGGTTTATTCGCACCCTGCTGGCAATCACAAAACCTTTTATAAGGTAACTTTAATGTTTAGGCTGCTAGAATGATGAACTGAAGATTTTCTCCGGTAACCTGTAGATTCTGACATTTCCTGTTTTTATTTTTTTATTTTTTCACAGCTCCAAATTTAGTCAGAAAATCAAGTATGTGTTCAGCTTGACAGACCTTGCAGAACTGGTCCCAATGGAGTATGTGTCCATACCAGATTGTATCAAACAGTAAGTATTCTCCACTCAAACACATCAGAACTGTTCGAGCTCTTTTAAAACAAGACAACGGTCCTGTTAAAAGACAAAATATTTAGGTGTCTGCAAGCTAATAAATATAAATCAGAGGCCATATCAGAAATTCTGTGATTCTTTCCCTTCTGATTTTTATACTTGAGTGATGAAAAGGTGTTCGGGGTCAAGTCTAACACTTGAGTAAGCATTCACATGTTATACGTTTACATCTGAGAGTGGTTCTCGGTTAAAGGTAGCAAAGTGGACCTGGTGATTGCAGATTTAACAGCTGTGCCGTGGAGCAATGCATGGCTGCTTACTTGAATTGGTCAATAAATAAACCATGACTACATGAGTAGAGGTTCCATTTCTTCCTTTCTACAAATTTCATCCAATACCCACCAAACTTGGTAGTACAAATTCTAATTAAACAGTTGTTAGAAAAAAGTAACTCCTTTTGACGTGCCTTGATGTTTTGGCTTTAGTTGGTTCACAAATTCTGGTAGGTATTCGAGTAACGTTTTGTGCATACTCTGTATCAACTCTGACTGATCCTGCAAACTTTGGTTACATTTCATCTGTAGGTGGTGCTACAGCATCATTCTGCTTGTCCTGTGTGGCCAGTGTAGACAAGATGTCAGTGGTTATGAGTCTGACTCAGTTGAGATTTTGCACAATTCTTCTTCGTTCAAAGCCCTAATATTCCGGGGCAGGATTTAGGTTTTTCCAAAACCATGGGCGCTGTCTACCCATAAGGGCATGATTGTCTTACTTACACTATGTGTATTCTGATAGAGAAACAATTCAAATGCTAACTACAAATATCTAAATATTTTATTTTTTAGAATATACATTAAGAGCCTAGCATAGCATTACACTATGTGAGTTCTTTTAACATTTCCGCAAGTGTTACTGAAAATTGCATCTAGATCATGTTGTCCTAGAAACAGCTATTAAAGAATGCATTGGTCATTTCCTCATGTTAACCTTTGTTGATTGAGCTCATGCTGAGAGATTGCTCATGCAGTATTTGTCCTTGTTTTGGCTTAACTTGAGGCAGGTCTTGTATCCACGTGGCATTTGACAAGACTTCAGCCCAAATACATCTCATTTTATCCAATGTTTTTGCTCTTTTGGATGTCTGGTTGCTGTTGGCTGTGTAATTCTCCTTTCCTTAACTCCATTTCCCTGCCCCCTCTTTAAGGTTTGACGACGAAAAAAATAGGAAAAGCCGTAAAAGGTATATGCACTTTCACCCAGGGTCAGTCTCAGCAATTCTTTTGCATTTCACAAAACTAATAACGAAATGATCTGTTGGCTTTCAGAAATGCACCAATACACCTCATTCTGTCCCGCGTGTCTGTCCCCCCAAATGTCCCACATTTTCCTCTCAGTAGATTTAGGACATTCCCTTAAAAGCAGGCTGAGAAGCTGTTTGATTGATTTCCAAAAATAGGTGGCTTGGTGATTGTTTAACCAACTAAAACCCATTTCTGAGCCAATTCTGTGAAGTTCATTTCAAAGATGATTCTTGTTAAATTTGTTCTCTGTTCATTGCCTCAAAATAATATCAGCTATCTGTATGTGGTTTAAAACGTACCAGGTACCTTTTGTAGCCCATTTTATACCCAAGGTACTGTCTCCACTGTGATGCTGAATTATTGATTTATGTCAAGAACAATTTAGAATAGTTTTGAGGTAAATGCTTATGTTGCTGCTCTCTGATACTAAAGTTGGGGCATCAGGTAGCTCTTACTTGCATGTGTCTTTTTAAAAATACAGGTTTAGAATTTCATGTGGTTGATGTTGGGTAAGTTTGTTCATGTTTGTACAACTCAGTGGGGTGGAACTACAAGGAAGTAGCTTCTCTTAGTCACTGTGGTTTTGTCATTGCACCGTAACAATGTCCTCACATGGTTCCCCTCAGTTACTCGCCCTCACTGAACAATCGGCTTGTCCACTCTCACAGCTCTGCATGACTCACTGCATACCCACTCACTGCTGATGTTTAGGAATTGCCACAAACCTTGGTCAGCCTTTCTCATGCACACAGAAATGTTCAGCTCCATACTAATAAGTAGTAGGTGTGAGGTTATTAATTTGCAGATATATATATCATGGCATGTTAGAACATTAGAAAAGTCATAACTGTGGGGTTGCAGAAGAGACTCTTTTAGTTGAACTAGCATGAGTTCCTAAGTTGATTGGCAAACTTGCAAGACAGATGCAGTGAAACATCACACATTGCCATGGAGTTCTTTCTGACAGTGTCAACAAAAGATTGTACATTTTATGCACAGAGGTTGCACTCATCACATGGCTATGGGTTGTAACATTGTTCACAGGTTTGCAAAGATTTCATAACCTGTATGAATATGCATTTTCTTATTGCACGACATCTACGACTTGTGGCAGTGTGTGCTGCAGATAATAAAAGCCGTCTGCGTCCTAACATGGATTTTGGTCTCATGCAGTACATATTACAAGTTCACATTAGTGCATTTGTCTTGCAAAGTGTCAAGGGAAGTAAGAACGTTATAATAATACAACTGATAATAGTGGTTTGTATTGCCCACCCAGGTAGTTAAAGTGCGTTCAGTAAAAAGAGCATGGGTAATATTAGGCACTCAGTTGTATGCTGAAAACAAGTCTGGTAAGTAAAAAAAAAAAAAAAATAGAAATATGCTCTCAGAATTCCCTTTTGCAACGGTGGCAATGATCACATTCCAGGATGTGATATATGAAAGGTGTCTTTATGGGCAGTGTAGTAGCCTATTATTGGCTTAGCCTGGTTAGATGACATTCCATCCCAGTCACACAGATGTCTGATTACAGTTGAATTTGTCTGCAGAATCGACCAGGACATGCACGGCAAACTGGAGATCGCAGCTGCTGCTGTTCCAGAGTGACCCTGCTCGCACTGCAAGATGTGGAGGAGGACAATGTTTCGAACTGCCACTCCTGTGTTTGTTCTGGATAACATGACTGAAGACTTAGCTCAAGAAAGTGCCTTTTTGAAACTATGCTGCCTGTTACATTGTGGAACTTTTTACAGCTTGATCTTCAGCGTTTTTCCACATGCTGTCTGAAATGTTTTTAATCTTTTTTTTTTTTTTTTTTATGTACTGCCGATATATCATGTCAAACTTAGCTTGTTGGTGTTTCCTAGTTAATGGTGTTTCCTAGTTATTGGTATATCTACACATTATTTAAAGCACTCTGTTACAAATGGTTGATGCATGTTCTGCTTTATTACATTTACATATATATTTATATTCAAAAGGTGACTATGGAGAGAAATTAATATATTTTTATGGTTGCTCTGATTTTAAACTGCATTTTAGGTTCTCTGACACATCGAGTGGCATTTTATAGAATACGTTTTGACAGCACCTTTTTCACTGTTCACCGCTGATGTTCTCTATCAGAATCCTGCCTGGAGAAAATAAGGTTGTCTTTTTTTTTTTTTTTGCCCCTCATTTGAATGTGCCCTCTGACTTGTAGAGGTAGAACATTTGTGAGAGCAACAATCTAAAGCAAAGATGTAGGTCTTAATGTAACATTTCCTCCAAGTAAAGTCATGGATCCACATCATTGTTTTGTATTTTTTTTATTCCATTTATTACCAGTTTTGCAGTAGTAACCATATAGATATAATTATACAGCATCACGTAAAGTGTATAGTATGTTATACAAAGTTCAAATAATCACCAAATTTCTATAGGTAATGTAGTTTATTGTTGTATGTATGTATGTCTTTCACCTAGAATCCACTAGATGGCACCACAAATACAGATTTCATTGGAATCATATAAATAGAATATTCTAAAAAAGAAATGTCAGCAAGATCCATCCATCAACATCTTTATAATCCAAAAATGCACAGAATTTAAGAAATTACATAAGAGCATAACAATATACTGACATTAACAGAGAATATTTGTTACATTCCATTTTAGAATAGATAATATAAATGAAAAATATATATTTTAAGACATTTCAATAGAAAATCCCTGATAATATATAATAAATGAATAGGTTTCTATATTTACCTGTTCTAACTACGAACTGTTCCCTTAATACATTATATTTTACGTTTCAAATGATTCCAAGCTTTACAAAATGATTGAATGTTGATCTGTTAATAGCAGCTCATGGACTTAAAGCTTTGAAATGCAGAAATGACTCCATACATCGAATAGCAATGTCATCAACCTCAGGGTCAAACTTATTTGCAAAGAGATGTTGTTGTCTCAGGAGCCACGGGAGGTCACCAACTCCGTACACACAAACTGCTCTTCTGTAAGTGCCAGTGCAAGGATAGTACGGGGCTCCATCTTTCATATCTCCTGCTAAATAGATCCACTTCACCGCACGAGCGAGGGCTTGCATGTCTGACACATCATACTTGACGTTGGCAGGCATTGATCCAGGAACAGAGGGCATTCTTTGTAGAGTGGCCCACAAGTGCTCATCAGGGCTGTATGTGTCCCTCTCCCACTCCAGAAGTTGCTGAACTTCTCTGTCCTGCATCACATGTTTCACAAAGGCTCTTGTGACCACAATGTAAGCATTTCCTGTGAACATTGGGCTGCTAATGGGTGGGGGACTTTTCCTCACATCTGTCCTGATGACAGTGTTAGTTACATTGAAATGATACTGCCAACGGCTTTTCTTGTAGTCATTGGTGGCCTCAGACTCCATGCTGTTTCTCCCATGCAGGGCCTTCAGTGCCTGAACCATCTCTCCATTGGTTTTGATGGGGAAGTCTGTCCCGCAGGTGTTGAGCAGGTATCTCCACTGGACATGTGAGTTCAGCAGATCTTTCATGCAGTTCAGATCTGCCTGCACTCGGGACCATGAGGCATATACCACACTTTCTAATTTACTGGCTATAAACACATTAGAAAAGCAGGAAACAATTGCCTCCACGGCCTTCAGAAATTCTTTAGACGATTTCTGGTCCACATGCACACAGTAGATGTTCTGAGGAGTGTAAATAGCTCGTAGAAGTCGCTCAAACATCTCAATCTTCTCATGGATCACTATGGAATAGGCAATGGGAAAATCCTTCTCTTCTTGACTCAGAGGCGCTGTAATGAAAGCTCTGTTCTTAATGTAAGATGGACAGTCCTTTGTCACATTAAGGTAGAATTCCTCAGATAAACGGTGCTGTCTTTTCCTGGATGCCAGAAGAACTTCTAATTCGCCTTGCCTGCCCTCAACGTCTCCACTGATGATAGCCGAGCAGCCAGGCTGATCAATAAAGAACTGCTGTGGTATTATGAGATCAGGCGATGACTGTCTGTTCAAGCCAGCTTCCCAAATGACAAAAGAAAGGAACATACCCATGAGGAAGAGAGAGAGGGTCCTCAGCATCTGGCTCCTCAACAACCTTGAAAAAAACATTTTTCTTGCCTGAGGTAACTATAACACAGGTGACCTTGTCTTCAGTGCAAGTCAGTTTAATCATTGCAGCATGGCTTCAGTTAATGAACACAAGATGAATCAGCCTCCTAAGTAGGTGTGTCAAACTAAGGCGTGGAAGGAATTTACACTATCACCTTACACTGAGACATTTTCAATACTATTTTATGATACTATACATACAAATATTCTCAGTAGTTATCATAATGTAGCCAGTTTTCAAGGTGCACTAAGGGCAACAAGTATAAACTGTTTTATTTAATTTACATCTCTATTAACAACTCATGCAGATTTCAATTATTATACATGATCATTTCACTGTTTTACAAATATCTCTTTAATATTAAGTAAAAAAGAAAAGAAAAATACATACATATATGTATTTTTTCACTGTTTACTCACAAATGCCTCAACTAAGAATGTGCATTATACAGGTACAGGCACTTTGTAAAGTAGAATAAACACCAGAACTCAAAATGCAACATACCAAAGCATAATACCACTACTGTACATTCTCTTCTAAACATTAACTAAACTATTTTGAATTTACCTGTCAGTCTTGATATGGTGAGCATCCACAACACATTCCCTAGATACTGTAAGCTCTGGTACGAATGTATCTAAGATTGATTGAGACAAGTGCTCTCATCCACACCCTGGTCTGCATCTGTGTCCTGCTCATGGATAAAGCTGTAGCGTCGATAAACTGATCCCCCTCTACTAGTGTACACCACGTCCACCTCGTCTCCACTGTCCGGCTCGGGAACACCATGGAGCATGTTGATGCTGGCGCTGCCACTCAGTCTCTCATAGCTTTGGCCCCAGCAAAGCCTCTTCCTGGCATGAGCCTTGACCAAGGCAAGCACAGCCAGAGCCAACCCCAGTGCTAGCAGCAAGGCAATAGGCAAGCCAGCCGAGGTGTGCTTCAGAGCTCTAGACGACATATTCAGGTCTGTTACTTGATTGTGTCCTGACTTGGGTTGGGGGGCCTCCACACACAGAGCTAGAACAAAAAATTGACTTTAGTAGATGGTTGCATCTAAACAAGTGTACGTTTCTTATGATAGGCAGGGTCCTTACCTGAGCGGCTGTCACAAACACAGCAATCGGTGTCATTCCCTCCAACCTGACAGCAGCGCGCACAGCGGTTCTCCACAGCATGAAGAGCAGCATCACGGTGACAAGTCAGACACTGGTCAGGTCTGGGGCCGGTGCAATGCCTACATGAGCTGTTACATGGCTCACAGGTTTCCTACAATGGTACAATTTCACAAATTATTGTACTTATTTTACTTAACTAAGAATTTAAAATTCATTCAAAGAACATCAGCAGCATTTCATTTATGGATATAACAACAGTACACCCACTATTGCAATGTATAGCAGTGCACTGATTTTGTGAGAAATTAATGGGACTGCTTTGCACTTTTGTGTGTTTGAGAAAAATAAGTCGGAAGCCCTTATCTTTTGAGTGTAGAAAAAAAAGGGGGAAAACCAAGGCAACTCTTCTTCAAAATGATTTAAAAAGGCTATTTCATATTTAGAAATTTCATAATAGAAAATTTAAAAGACATTGGAAGAAACAACCAACGCTTAGCGGCACGTACCGTCTTCTTCAGCCTTCCCTTATCTTTTGCCTTTAAATATCATAATAATTAAAGCAATATGGTATATGGCTAGTAGGTAAGAGCGCACCTTTTCCGAAAAGTATTGTCCTTCCTTACAACGCGGATAGCACACTTTGTCTTTTAAAGTGCTGCCCCAGTCGCACGTCACACATCCCTGAGGCGAGGCATCTGCAAACACATATACTCATGATCTTGTTACCTTACATGAAAGGGAATGTCCAATATTGACACATTGGAAGGATATTTACAGTAGGTGGAGGAGACAAAATTACTGAGAAATGAGGTATTACAGAGCTGTAGTTAATAGCTCCCTCATCTGTACCTGTGCAGGTCTGACAACTGGTGTGGCACTGCTTGCAAATGTCACTGAGCTGATAGAAGCGGTGTGGACAGTGCTCAACACACAGCTTGGTGCCTTGCAGCTCCAGAAGAGGAGGTGGACAGGCCCTGCAGGACTCGGGCCCTGGCCCTGTACACAGCTCACAGGACTGGTCACATGTCTCACAGTGGGAGCCCTCTTTGTAATACCTGAAGAAATGCATGGAATTATCAATACTAACAAGTCAGACACATATGTAGATTTTTTTTTTTTATTCGCAGACATCATTTAGGATTTATGTCTGAAGTCTTTCTGTGGAAATGAGTAAAAAAGTGAACAGATCATAAACTGAGGTTGTATTTCATCACAAAGTAAATATTTCGAAACAATAATGGAGCCTTCTGTGTTGTACCCGGTAGGACAATGAGTGACACAGAGTTGAAGGAGACGCAGGTATCTTGGTGAGCAAGTGAGGCAATCTTTAGGCGATACTCCGTTGCAGGTAGAACAGGCGTGATCACAAGGCAAACAGAGACCCAGCTCTGTTCCGTCAGCATCCTGCTTTGTGTCGTATGTACCAGCCGGGCACTCACTCACACAGGTGCTGTCTGGAAAAAAGCAAAGTTACATTCCTATGTTAGTACACACTCATGCTCTTTTTTACTTCTTTATTTTTCTGTCCTGTTCATCTGGACACTTTTATGGCACCTGAGAAAAATTAATTCACATGAGAATCACGTTTCTTATCTTCTACGATTCAGAATCGATAAAAAAAAAAAAATCTATTTTTGCTTTCTATTTTTGATTTACTTTAGTTAATACCTTTAAGTTGACACAACTGAAACTGCACTCATTGCAGTGCTTACCCTTCAAAATCCATAGTTATTCATATATAAAAAAAAAAAACATTTTGAAGTTTAAATCCAAATAATTGAAATTGAAAGTGCTACGATATGCACGAGTGAGCACAAATAAATTTAGCCTTATGTGTACATTGCCATCATCAGTCTATCCAGCTGTTGTTGTTAACTGCTGATCAAATGCAGCTGTTTAAGCGACACTAAAATTGTGAAATATTCTCAGGAAAGCCATCGTTATGCAGCGTTTTCAAGGGCCGCAACTTCAAACACTCATTAACTCATTAACATGACTCAAATTCCATCAGTCATCAAGGTTAATAAATAAGACTTTTATTAAGTCCCTGAAGAGCTGAAAGTTTGGAGATATGTGGTTTAGCTTTGAAAAATATTCCGGCATTATACACAAAATCTGCTTCTCTGCTGATTTTAATTTTACACCCTGAACCACTTTAGTATGCAGCTGAACATTAGTGGAAAATGCTCACTATGAAGGTATCTGGGGATGGCACAGGTCTGGCATTCATCGTTGCCCGGCCCCTCACAAGAGTAACAGTGCTGGTGGCAACCCATGCAGGTGAACTGGTCGTCATGTAGGTAGGTCCTTGGTGGGCAGTCTGTATCACCCGTCACGCCACACAACAATGTGTTTGGATCCAGCACGAGTCCCTTCTCGCACTGTGTGCACTGGTTTGCATCTGGGCCAGAACAGCTCATACAAGTCTGGTGGCACTCTGCACATAGTCAAACAAATCAGACTGCGTCAGTTGAATGTCATATGAATGTATTCACAAAAGAGTGTGTGATCATCACCACCATCTAAATATAAAAACAAATACTGTTTTTCATTATCACTAAGCCGAGATAGCCTTTTCAGATAATGCATGGCAGTGTTGCGGTTCTAGAACCTGTTGATTTAGTACTTTTTACCTAACCATAAGCATACTTGTAAATGTTGACTTTGGCTTGTGGGGATTTTTCTTATCAAGCAGATATATTAAATAATCCAAAGCAGAATCTTCCCGTTATGTTGGATTTCCATTTCACAATACTGGTTGTCAAAATCTCAGTGTACGCTCCTTTAATATTTTTCACTTCAGAGACAAAGACATTAGTTAGACATTGGTTTATCTGTTTAACCATCTGCACTTTTCCAACCTAGGGTTTTGTGTTATTTTTGTTGTGTTATGAGCCATAGAAACCTCTTCTTCTATATCTTAAAAATGTGATACATTCAGTAATTTATTAAATAAAGTTCCCATAGGTGAGACATAAACAATGAGACATGGCTAACCATTTTAAAGGGCAGTGCTAGCTAGTACATTGTCAGAAAACTATGTTAGCGTGCATATTCAACACTGCTTAAAAATCGAATTAAGTCACATGTATGTATTGAGAGGCCCACCTTGACATTCCATAGCTTCAGTTTCATAGTAAGTACCAGTGGGGCAGTCTTTGGAGCATACACCCTTATAGAGTTTAGGGCTAAACGTCGAGCAGGTCTCGCAGTCATCTGCCAGGGGCCCTGAACAGCTGCCACAGGTCGGGTGGCACTGACCACAGCGGCCCTCCTCCATGTCCTCATAATAGCCAATGGGACAACTCGCCTTACACACACCATTCAGCATCAGGTAGAGGAAACTGCATTCTGGAATGGTATTAAGGAGGGGTGGTAAAGTCTCACGAGATATCAGTCTCACAATTCATTTTAAAATGTCATCCACTTGGTATATTTTAGTAAGTTTAGCTGCCCACATGGCCAACAACTCACTGAAACAGGTCCTGTCATCTGAGCAAACGTCACAGTGGGGAGAACAGCGTCTGCAGGTACCATCATCTGCAGGGTATGTCCGCAGTGAACAGTTGAGTCTGCACATACCACTCTCCAAGTAGTGGCCATCAGCACAAGATAGACACTGGGACTTGATCCCATCACATGACAAACAGGAGCTATCACAGGCTTCACACGATCCCTCTGCTGTCTCAAAGAAACCTCTGAAATGAGTGAGGAGATTTAAAAAAAAGAGGGAAATGCAGTAAACGGGAACACACCATCATTACAAAGGTTTTTCTTCATTCTACTGCTTAGCTCATCCAACTGCTTACTCTGGGCAATTTGACCAGCACCTCCCCTGGTGGAGAAAAAGTTTATAACTGCCTTTGGAACAACTGATGCAGGTATCACTGGTGTCCACACAGGCCTCACAGTTTGGCGAGCAGTCCTCACACAACTGAGTGGCAGAGTTTGCGTAGGAGCCAGATGGACACTGCACTACACAAGAACTGTCCTGACCCAAGAAATATCCTGTGACAAACAAATGCACACACATAATGATCAAAAAAGAACTGGGATAATGTTGAAACATTATATTCTCATATATATTCTCACTCATATTCATTATCATCATGACCGAAGACAGTAAATATTTGTACCTTTGAAACAAGAAGAACAATCCAGTGCTTGTGGGCCAAAGCAGGTCTTACAGGATGCATCACATTCGTGGCATTCACTATATTTCCCTAAAATAAAAAGAATAAAAAGACAGATCATAGAGTAATTATAATATATCATACTTTAACAACACACAATCGTATTTGACAGAACACAGACAGATGTATCAAATCCTGTTGACCTGAGCACTTGAGCAAAGAAACTTGCTTTACCCACTTTTACCACAAGAGGGGAGCATAATAAGATATAAGTAGTGTTGAGGCACAAAAGATGGATGTGGTTGATGTTTTATTTTCTGATCACTCAGACAAAAAATATGACACATTATGTTTAGGAGAGCTTACTGCTGACATAAAAGAACATCTTTCAACACTGAGTTATCTATTAATGCATGACATGTATTTTGTATGTCATATAAACCCCCTGATGTTTATGTGGAATCTGTATGCCCTGTATATGGCTAAAACTATACAGGGTATATGGATCATATATATTCAAACTTTTGAAAAAACTACTCTGTATTACAAACATAAAACTCAATTATAATTGTAATGCAAAAACTGCATTAAAAAAAAATAAAGAGTTGATTTACTCGCAATGATCAGCAGTATTTAGTTTAGAAAACTATTGGAAAATGAGTGCTTCTGACAATGTACGTCACATGGGCATGATCCACATAGGGATGTTAATGATCAAACCAATGACGCAGAAATGTAAGATAAGCGTGATTACCTGTATGGTTGGTAACAATAAAGTATTATATTCCAATGCCGTACACAGACACCAAAGGGAATCAGTTGTGTGCTTAAGGCAGAGAAGCCTTTTGAAATATCTCCACTAAAATGGCTCTTGAATGAAAGGTGACGCAGTACACGTGCGGCAGGGTGACATAGTGAGTTGCAGATCATCCTTCAACAGGGTTCAAGCCCCTGTCTCTGCGGCAAGCATCCACGATGCTAACGTGTCCTCGAGCAAGACACTGAATCCTTACAAATTCCTGGGACACTGTACTGACCTCTGCTCTGACCGTCCGTCCATAGAAGAAAAGCAATTCCCTCCATCAGGGATTCAACCAGTCAAGTATCATGTTGTTCAGTATAATATCTGACTCCACTGTCACCTGTTACTCATATGTCATGCTTTCCATTAATCACTTGCTTCCACCTTTTTGTCTCTAACAAGTCAAAACAGTGGCCCTTAGAGAAAGATCACAAACATTACCATCAAACAATTAAGCCGTATTATGGTTGTTCCTCTTACCTGCAAAGTATTGTCCCAATGGGCAGTTAACCAGAGGGCACTGGCCATGTAGAGGGGGGTTCCCACCAAGACACAGGTCACAGTCAGTGGACCGAGGTCCATGGCATGTTTGGCAGGAGCTGTGGCAAGACTGGCAGAGCCACCCACTGGAGTCACTGAAGGTTTGTGGTGGGCACTGTTTAATACAATCACCTCCTGACAGGGCAGAGCAGTACAGAGGAAGTGCCATTATTTTCTAGTACAGCATTTAATCTATTTCAGCAAATAGTGGTCTTGCTAAACTTAGCAGAGGCAATATAGCAGATAATATATAATTTACCATTTCACAATTTTAAAACCTGTATTTATTGAGGGAAGTTTCACAGAGAGCCTGGCTGTCTTATGCAGACAACGCCTGGTCACTATATGTTTCTGAGTATAAATATAAAACATTAATTATAATATAACATTAATTATTTCAGGAGGTCAACACTAAAAAAGTATTATAATTTTCAAAACACAATGTTTAGAATTCGTTTATTTCACAATCTCTCTCTCTCTATCTCTCTCTCTCTCTCTCACAAAACAATGACCTAGATCTTTTTTTAAACTGGACCTTGCGGCTGAAGAAGAGGGAATAAGCTGATTACCTGTGAAAGATGCTGTCTGACACAATGTGCAATCACAGGCCATGGAATATATACCTGTACATGTGTTTTTTTAATAACTAAAGGCTTTACTTACAATCTCAAAGCATTTACTTAGATGCCGATAGGGAACACAACCTAACAACACAATCCTAATTTTCCTTGTTTGCATAAACCATACATTTACATGTCTCATGGTACAGATTTGCTAACACAGACATGATTTGCAATCCAAATGAAGACTCAAGAGAGACATCATTTTTGAGCAGAATGATTGATTACTCTCACATACACAGTGATTTAGTTGGGACGTTGTGTAAAACAAAGAAAAACAGAATACAATGATTTTGCAAATCCTTTCAATATTCAATTGAGTTTATAATATTCACTCATTTTGAATTTGATGCCTATAACACATTCCAAAAAAGCTGGGACAGGGGCAACAAAAGACTGGGAAAGTTGAGGAATGCTCAAAACATTCCACAGGTGAACAGGTTAATTGGTCATGAGTGGGTATTTAAGGAGCATCCCCAAAAGGCTCAGTTGTTCACAAGCAAGGATAGGGCAAATTTCACCACTTTGTAAACAACTGCGTGAACAAATAGTCCAACAGTTTAATAACGTTTCTCGACGTACAATTGCAAGGAATTTAGGGATTCCATCATCTACAGTCCATAATTTCATCAAACGATTCAGAGAATCCAGAGAGGTGGCAAAAAAAACCCAACATCATTATGTAATTTTGGGTGATTATGGGTGGTGATGGTGCAGTGGATATGACACATGCCTTTGGTGTGGGAGCTCTGGGTTCGATTCCCACTGCGATACATCAACCAATGCGTTCCTGAGCAAGACACTTAACCTCTAGTTGCTCCAGAGGCGTGCAACCTCTGATATATAGCAATTGTAAGTCGCTTTGGATAAAAGCGTCTGCTAAATGACATGTATTTTTAATGTAAAGGATATTACCACGTGAGCTCCGAAACACTTCGGAAAACCTTTGTCAGTTAACACAGTTTGTGGAAGTGCAAGTTAAAACTCTACCATGCAAAGCGAAAGCCATATATCAACAACACCCAGAAACGCCACAAGCTTCTCTGGGCTCGAGCTCATCTGAGATGTGCTGATGCAAAGTGGAAAAGTGTGCTGTGCTCTGATGAGTCCACATTTCAAATAGTTTTTGGAAATCATGGACGTCATGTCCTCCGGGCCAAAGAGGAAAAGGACCATCCAGATTGGTATCAGCTCAAAGTTCAAAGGCCAGCATCTATGATGGTATGGGGGTGTTAGTGCCCATGGCATGGGTAACTTGCACATCTGTGAAGGCACCTTTAATGCTGAAAGGTAAATACAGGTTTTGGAGCAACATATGCTGCCATCCAAGCAATGTCTTTTTCAGGGACGTCCTTGTTTATTTCAGCAAGACAATGCCAAGCCACATTCTGCCTGCCTGTAGTCCAGACCTGTCTCCCACAGCGGAGACCCTGGACTGTTGAGCAACTGAAGTCATACATCAAGCAAGAATGGGAAAGAATTCCAGCTACAAAGCTTATTGAGTGTTGTTAAAAGGAAAGGTGATGTAACACAGTGGTAAAACATGCCTCTGTACCAGCTGTTTTGGAACATGTTGCAGGCATCAAATTCAAAATTAGTGAATATTTGCAAATAAACAATAAAGTATATCAGTTTATGAACTCTCTCGTCTTTGTAGTGTATTCAATTGAATATAGGTTGAAAAGGATTTGCAAATCATTGTATTCTGTTTTTATTTACACAATGCCCCAACTTCATTGGAAATTGCTCTACTAGTAATGTGTAGTACAAAAGGGGCACCAGAATCATTTAGTATACTAGTAGTAAACAAGATATACACCAAAATGATGATTCTTTGCTACTGGTACCATTGAGGAAGTAACCAGGCTGGCAGGCAAAGCAGCGTGTGTTACTCCTGCAATCTGTGCATGGTGCTGGACAGGACAGACACACAGCCCTGCCCCAGTCCTCATAGGTGCTCTGGGGGCAATGCCTGCGACACTGGTGTCTGAAACTGTAAAATAAAAGGTTATTTCAAAACTAAAATCAAATACCATCCAAAGTATTTACTGATAATCTGTAACAATTGACTAACAATTTAAGCTTGGTGTATGTGTGTGAATTTGCCTGATAAGTCTAAAAACTGGTCGTCACAGCTGTTAAACAAAAGGAGGCTCTATTTTCTAAAGCAAACATGCAGAACAAAGCTATTGAAATATCAAAGAGTTGATGAAAACTATTGTGATTTAATGGCCCTTTCAAAGCTTTACAATGACTGAAGAATGACATTGCTGCAGGCAGCTCTTGCCCACATGGATGAGTCTGAGGCTAGATGAGCTGAAAGCAGTGATAAGACAAAACACACCACATGCAAGAGGCAATCATGCACAGTCAGTCCACAGCACACCTGCAGCTGTACTGTTGACTTCAGCAGTCCTCCTTGGCCAAAAGGTGCACTCAGTCAGACATCAGAAAGGACGGCAAACAGAGACTAAAATATAATGTTGGCTGTCTCCTAGCTTACTGTCTCATGGTTCTATTATCTTCTTAAGGCAGAAAGTTAATTGGTGTTTTATTTGTAGCCCAGAGGCGTGGGGAGATTTCTGTCATTAACCTGTCCTGTTAGTCCTTCGGGGCTTAACTGAGCTATTAAACATGAGATGGCTGTCCTAAAAAAATAATTTAGCCTAAAGGAGCTGAGATATTGAGTTGCAAAGATGTCACACATGAAACACTGAAGCAAGAATGACTTACTTTAGAGACTCTAAATAAAACAAGCTAAACAGCAATAAGCCACTAACTTATATAGTACAGCATCCTCTGCTGCCACCTCCCTACATAAGAGAATCTGACTGCTGACAGCCTAAGCTACAGTTCCTGCTGTGTTGCCGGGGATTTGGTGCTAAGATGCGGTGGTTGTTTGAGAAGGAACAGCTGGAGGCGCCACACTGCATCCATCAACTCACTCACAATAGCAGCTTGTGCAGACCAGGCCCTGTCTCTGGCCTGGAAACAGTACACTACTTAAGAATCTGTGGGATGTTTAAGAATCCCTCTGTGCAAATATTAGACTATCCATTCCAGGATAGCACATCAGCATTTCCAAAGCAACTTTTGTTTAGGGCTTTTACTTCTTGACTTGGTTAGGAAAAGGTACCACTGTGCTCTAGGTAGTCCCTGAAGTTAAGAAAGCTTGAATATATAAAATGGCAAAAAAAACATATTGAGAGTGAACCACAGCAATGTATTGGTTTAGCTACACATAGTTCCAAAGAGGGGAAGATACATGTCAATAAATACCAAGCATCCATCATGCTGTAACTCTTTTCAATAGGCAGTGTTTTACGCGAGAATAACATTGGCTCTACAGATTCACAGTTATGCCAAAGTGATTAGAAACTGTTTTTATTACACCAGCAAAACCTCAATAGTGGAATTTCTTGACACAATCTATCACAGTGAGGCTCTTCCTGCAGTTCACGATCGCCCCATGCTCTATTGGTTTTCTTTCATTGGTGTTTGCCTCACATGGTAGATGTAGAATTATTACTGCACCACAGAAATGACTTAGGCGACTTGTGGCTTTAAATCTCTAAAACGTTAACTGTTAAAGTAAAAGTTTCACAAGTTGATTCACAGCAGAAGACGGAGTATCTTACTGATCCTACGTAATGACAGTAAGAGGAGGTGAGTGCAGTGAAACGTTGGGTTTTCCTTCAACCCTCCTCCGCTGTGATTCACGCAAGCAGTCAGTGAAGTCAAGATGGTGCACCCTATATAATCACCTGATACTGGCTCTGCTTTCCACTTATACTTGCTCTATTTTTCTCTCTTCTCCTCTCCTTTACACACATAACATAAAAACACACTCTGTTAAGTATCTCTATGAAGCAGACCACTCTTCTGTGCTCAAAGGCTTAGGTAACACTGTATCACTCGGAATGGAAGGTAACCCGACACACACACACACACACACACACACAATACCAGGAGGCCTAAACCTGGGGGAGAAGTACACAATTGAAGGTCTGTTCTACCTCTGTAACCTGTTACACAGTGTGTCTGAGTGTAAACAGATATACAGGTGACATGTAGTTTCTTGTGGGATGAAAAATAATTAACAAAATGTATAGAAAGGTATGGTATATCACCCCACATACTGCAACTCTTTATGCAGCATGGCAATGGCGATGCTAACAAAAACAATTCCAAGGTAATTTTGAGGTTAATTATTTCTTGGCAGCATATTTAATGCCTATCATTTAAAAATGTATTAATAAAATCATGGCATCATGCACAATTATGTCAAACATACAATTAAGATTAATTCTACTGTATTAACAATTAACTAACAATTAAATCGCAACACTTTTGATAATAGATTAATATTAGGGCTGGGTATAGTTAAAAAATGTCCGATACCGGTATTGATACCAATACCATAACTTTAATACCAGTTCCTGAACTACGTGAGCTTGTCTCTGTGTAACATAGAGTTTTTCCTGCATGTCTCTATGACGTGTAAACAACAAACATTATTAGATCTTGGTAGAAGCATGCTGCGAGTTTATTGGCTCACTGACACTTATGAGGTTTATTATTATTATTATTATTATTATTATTATTATTATTATTATTATTAGGTATTGAGAATTGGGTATTGAATGACGAGGCATTTTTCGGAACTCGATACTTTAGAGGCAATTCAGTCGGTGCCTAAAAAGTATTGAATTCGGTATCCAGCCCTAATTAATGTTGCATGTAATTCTTTTAAGCAAAAATGCCCAAATTTCTCTGGATCTGGCTTCTGACATTTGACCATTTGCTGGTTTTATTAGCCTTTCATGATTGTAAAAATGTATATCTTTGGATTTTGGACTGAGGGTCAGACAAACAAGCGATTTAATATTTCAAACTGGGCTCTGGGACATTGCAGTGGGTTAGGGTCATTGTCATATTTTTGTCAATAATCAAGAATATAACAGTTAATAATAAATAATCATTAGTGGAAGCCTTAATATTAAATGTTCGCCAGCTAAAATAATACCTGAGAATACAATTGATTTTATAGCAGAAAATATGGGAGAACAGAAAAGTCCACTTATTAAAACATAATAATAGAATAATAATAAAACAAACTCACAGAAAGTAACCTTGAACACAGCTGTTGCAGATCTCAGGGTCCTCTGTAAAAATGAGAAAATGTGATTTATTAGAATTCAAAGGGAGAAGCAAAATGCATTGTGCACCATTATAACCAGGGTTATAAAATACATTGCCGATCCACCTTACATTAGGGAGGGAACAGTATGGTGTTGTTAGCCTAATACAGCATGCATATGTGACTTACCTGTGGAACATGTTTTGCAGCCCATCTCACAGTCAATGCACTCTCCTGTATCAGGGTCCTGCACCTGCCCTGAAACACACACCCAGCATAATGAGACTGAATGTCTTTCTCTCAACCTGCAGCCAACTCAGAAACTCTGCTTTACATTTACCTATGTCACAGGATGCCGTTTGGCAGACCCCATTCTGGAGTTTGTAGTGTTCCTGACATTTGGCACATATGTTGCCATCAGTGCAGAGTTCACAATTGGCTATGCAGGGCAGACAGGCATAGTGACCCCTGTCAGGATAGAGTCCCCGGGGGCAGTGTGTCCGACAGCGACCTTGGTAGAGGAAACGTTCCTGTCCATCTTCATCTGAAAAGGAGGACACAGGGCACTTGTTAACATAAAGCTTACTCTATTTTCTCCTCTGATGAAGATGCCATTAGCCATACAGAACTCCTGCCAGGAAACACCTTTTCCAAATATTTGGACTCTTCCAAAAGTGAAAATCAATGAATCAATCTTCTCATAATAAATACAGAGGTAGAGCCAAATGGGCTCGACAATTACATGGGATGAAGGAAAGATGAAAGGACATGCTGCCAACTGTGTGAAAGTTCACTGCCTTCAGCACATAACAGCATTACCACATATTGCAGACATCAAAACTGTTTGATTAAAAGGAGAGAGATGTCATGTGTCTCGGCGAGTAAATCAGAGGCAATTATCTGGAAACTGAGGATTCATACATTTCATTACACATACATATTTATTAAAAACAGAAAATAGTGGCGGAACAAATGGATGTCAACGCCATGAACAACATCATGAACTGATGGCTGCAGCCAAGGATGTTGGCTGTAGGCCTGCAAATAACAGACAGATTACTCTGAGATCTCTTCATGACTGATGATGCTCCAACTAATGTAAACAAGGGCAATCAGAGGCAGAGGAGAGATCAGAGCTGTGGGCAGAGACACAGTCTTCTGTTGGCCCTAATGATTAATACTCTGCCACCTGCCACTAGCCTAGCTGTGGCACCTGAGGCATCTCTGGAAGCAGCTGAGTTACTGCATTGTCTCATCTGCTCAGTGCTGCACAACATGTGTGAGACAGGGAGGAGGGTGCCACAAGCTGCTGCTGCTGCTGCCTACTTCCTCTTCCCAGAGACTCACCCTCAGCACGCACAGAGAAATGTGACTTCTACATGACAACAAACCACAGAGAATGAGGAAAAGGGTAGAGACTTTTGGCTTTTGATGTTCATTCACAAAGAACATCACCCAAATACATACTAGGATCAAATGCTACTGTATACTAAAGTGTACACAACAAAATATCATAACATCATAACAGCAATGTACATTGAAATACAGTTAGTAAAAATTGAAATGCATTATTGTGGCAATGTCAAAATGCATATATTAAAAGAAAGGGGTGTGTGAGGGAAAGAGAATGAGAGACTTGCAGGGTTTGCAGGTTAAGCCCATTGAACTGCAACTGTAGCCTAATACTTCTAGCCCAAGGGGATATTTTTTTTCTTTCCCTCTGATTAACAAAGGCCCCATTCTGAAATGATCAGATTACACTGTGAACGCTCGGCAGACAAATGATCACACCTTCATTTCTTACCTATTTGAAAAGTGCCTGTGTGACAGAAAAACCAACAAGTTCTACAGCAGTCTCTGACTGTTTAACAAGGGTAAATGGTAAACCAGAGTGGAATGCTCCTCCTCTAATTCAAAAGCCTTTAAACAACTTTGCTTTGGTAACCATTAAATAGTGCTGCTTTAAAAGAAATCTCCACCTCCCTTTCAACTGGATTAATGAGTCTGTGACATGGTTTTGCTTTTAATCAGGCATCTATGGAGCCAAACAAAATCAAAACAGAGAAATTATATTGGCTAATGGCAAGCAATTTACTGATCATATTTGCACAGCTCATGCAGAAAGTATTCGACATGCAGACGTGGAATTTGTCATTTGATGGCAAGGACATTGTCTATCTTTGATGAAGCCTTTGTATAGCTGGTGGTGATTTATTTGTTGTTCTTGCAGAACTAGGCTGTACAAAACAGTTTTTTTAAACCCCTCTGGGTAAATCAAGTGCATCGCAATAGCCTATACGGAAAATAAAATAATATAGGCTAAAAGCCATCCAGGATTATGCTTTGTTAAAAGTCCGTGTAGGCCTACAGCAAATTCTACTCACCAACTCCACAGGTAGTGCATTCAAACAGCTCGTGCCCGTCGCACTCGGAGCAGGTGGGATGGCAGAGGACACACTGGTTCTTCAGCATAAACTGTCCGCTCGGGCAGGCCGATGAGGGTTTACACCCAATAATTCCGACACAGTAGAGAAAGAGCAGGAACGCGACGGACCTCATGGCTGTTCCCGAGGACTTTCGCTGGAAGTAAGAACACAACAATCAGCCAGGTGTCTCCAAAGACGCAGTGTCCGTGCAGCAGGTAGGCTACGCTGGCTGATCGATATGGGGCTCTGTGACACAGCCCACATATAACTTGCAGGACCAGTTCGCTCAAGTGAAGCACTGGACAATGAGCGAGGTCTGCGGTCAGCATTAAGCAAATGATCCTAGAAGAAAAGGAGAGAGCAACCCAGTTTCTGCTTCACAATAGATATATAGATTAATTTAACGTAATGGGCTAAACCATCACACCATATCAATTTCCCAGTGTCAGTCTATTTTCAAAGCTTTTGAAGCATGTGTTTAACCTAAAAACAGGGCACCTGTCAAACCAAAAATACTTGATAAACAACTGCCACTACAATTGCTATAAAATGTCTAACGTTATGGCTATATAAAGTTAACGTTAATTTAGGTAGGCCTAGTTATGGCCTGATTAATATAAATTGAAAATTAAATTGGTGTATTTGTAACGTTACCTTAAATTCCTATGCCACAATTCAGTATTTAGGCTACTCAACGGTAACGTTAATAGCAGTTGCCATTATAGCCTATAGTTAATTCAGTGTGTCATCCCTGGTAAAATATTGGTCAGAAACACTAGGCCTAACAATAGGCTACAGCCCAGTAAGCACACATACGTCGCGGCGACGTATTGGCGATCTAATCAAAATACATCGGGGATACGTTGTATTTTGGTCGTTTGCTCACTGGCACGACGTCCCCGCAACGTCGCTGCGCTACGTCTCAACGACATATAGCCGCTCTCTCCGCGACGTATACATATATACATCGTTCTAACGTATGCCATACGTCGTAGAGATGCAGGCAATATACATCGTTCTAACGTATGCCATACGTCGTGGAGATGTAGGCTTATATACATCGTTCTAACGTATGCCATACGTCGTGGAGATGTAGGCTTATATACATTGTTCTAACGTATGCCATACGTCGTGGAGATGTAGGCTTATATACATTGTTCTAACGTATGCCATACGTCGTGGAGATGTAGGCTTATATACATTGTTCTAACGTATGCCATACGTCGTGGAGATGTAGGCTTATATACATCGTTCTAACGTATGCCATACGTCGTAGAGATGCAGGTAATATACATCGTTCTAACGTATGCCATACGTCGTAGAGATGTAGGCTTATATACATCGTTCTAACGTATGCCATACGTCGTAGAGATGCAGGCAATATACATCGTTTCAACGTATTTCTTACAGATGCGGTCTCAGGCGCATCTTGACGATGTGCCTGAGACCGCATCAATTGATCCTACATTAATCCATTTAACAAAACTGGTCAGTATAGGTCACACGAATTACTTGAAATAGTATTACTAAATTACATGAATTGCTAAAAGATAGATAAATCATACACAATTACTTATAATACATTTTATTGATAAAGCGCGTTTCAGTGTACTCAAAGACAATTTACACAAGTTGACATTATTATAGAAAATAGCACACTAACACATTCAAAGTTATTCTGAAAATTAAAAAAAAAAAACTTTTGATCATGTAGCTAGATTTTGAGATAATGATCATACTGTGGTCTATACTAATGGCTAATGTACAAAAACACTATTAAAAGCTAAAACCAGTGTTTTTATGTTCCCCCTCAGGCAAAGAGCTGGGGCACGTTCAATATCAAAACGGCACGTTTCCTGGGAACGGTGTGCAACGGCTTGCGTTATGTTTTCATGTTTTCTCTCGTTTGGTGGGTGTGTCTCTCAATTATTGGCTGTGTTCCAGGTGATACTCAATCAGTAGAGAGTGTCTGTAGACCCGTGGTAATTAAAAGGCACTTGCACACACACAACAGGATGTCCAACTCACCGTTTCAGTTTAAAAAAACATCCCTTTGTTAGCCTTTCTCAATTTTTGGATGCCTATGGGATCATGATAATGTTATTTGAACCCAAAGACACGGAACAATTGAGCCAAGAATAACATTTATTTATTAAGAAAATTCATTATTTTTCTTAATCTGTAGGAGTCGCTGAAATATACAGTATTTCACCTTTTTTGACTACACACTCGTGAGCTGTGTATTACTGCTTCACAACAGCAGTGTGTACATGTTGGAGAACAAAAACTTATTGTCACACTAATGCTACTGAACAAATTCAAGTACTGCTCATCATATTGTCCACTGTCTATCATAATGTCAATTATTTCAGTAACCAAAAAAAAGGCCGTCTCTGCTACAGCCTCCACTCCAGTCCGTTGCCAGTCGGGGATCCTCGATGGCCCTCGGCTTCAGACTCAGGAAAGTAGGATTCCTCGGTGCTGCTGCTGTGGCAAGAACAAAAGATTTGGGTTATTATTCGAAGAAGTAACTTTTAATTCATGGAAGTTTTTTTTTTATTTTTTGTTTCTTCTCCCTTTGTTTTTAAGAAGTGGTTGAATAATAATTGTAACGTCAGTCTTTTTTTTGCAGATGTGAATAGAAGACCAGTTTCATTAAGTAGAATATGGCAAGCCAAATCTTAACATTGTTAAATTCGCTGCTAAATTTTCCTCAGAGGCTCCAACAATAAGGCCATTTGGTCAGTAGGTGTATTTTGAATACAAAATGGAACCTAAGTACAACTGCCAAAGGGTTAGACTATTTACTGTTGATAGATGGATATGATTTAATAATAGTTTATTACCTACCCATTTTGAAGTCTGTGTAGGTCTCCTTCTTTGGCTTTCTCTTTTCTGGAATCATCACCGCCTCTTCCTCTGAGCAGGGCAATTCAGCAGTGTTCGTCAAATCATAGTTTTCAAACTCTTTCCTGTTATCTGAAAGAGATTAATATACAGAGGTAATTAATAATTCAAGTAAAATGTAATAGTCTAGTTAGAGATAGAGAAAGTCTAAGAACCCTTGAACACACAGGGGGTTGAAAAATAGAGATACAAATAAGAATCATGAGTGGAACTGCACCTGCCCTAAATACTAGATAGATTTGCATTACAGGTGTGTAATTGAATCATGCAAAAAAAAAAAAAAAAAAAATATGACAATAACATACCTGACTCTCTTCACTTGCTGATCAGGCTTATACACACACGTATTCTTGTGGTATGATGTCCTTCATCTCTGCATTGCCTTCTCTCACAACTCCTGCCCACGTTTTCTGATCTGCCACTATACATCACACCAACATAAAAAACAGACACACAATGTACACACAAGTACTTTTAGTATTGCAAACTACTGTTTTGCAATGAACACGGTGTATTCCGGACATTTTGTAGAAGATGGTGATATTCTTAGCAAAGGCCACTTTTTAATGAGGGATAACTAGTTAAACAAACACGCAAGTAAACAAAAAACAGTTTACCAATGTCCTTGCTATAAACATGAAACGGATAGATACCAATAAAATGACTTGTGATATTGATAATTGTATTGATCTCAAAGTCAAATGTGATTCAATATGTCCATCGAACGTGTTTAGTCCCTGTTAAAGCCGATAATAAACCGCTAATGTCAGCTTTATGTAACGTTAGTTAGGCTTATGGTCAATTTAGCTTCAACAAAAAGTAAAACAAAGTTAAGTGACTGGACAGTAACTACATTAAGCTAACGCTAGCTTTCCAGGTACATTGTTTTTATTTAGCTAAGTAATCAACGTTAGTGATATATCAGTAAGAAAATGACGGTAACAGGTGACGATGCTCTTCGGGGTGTTTTGAAGGCTAACGTTAGCCAACGAAAACGGCACCATCTAATAACTGATGTTTTATGACCGTTGACACTCCGAATCCCGTTTTCAAAATCAATTGTTAACCACATTTAATACCGAGTGTACAGAAACGAACCACAGTCTTACTGTCCTAAAACTTATTTTACATAGTGTCATTTTGGTACTAAGCAGGGTAAAAATAAAACCTTATAATCACAATGTAATAAGTACGAACGTTAGCCTGCCATTAGACGGCCCCTGAACCTCTTCACCTTTTTTAAATATGCTTTAACTTAGTTGGTAGATTAGCTAGCTACATGCCGAATTTACCTTTACATTTTGATTCGATAACAAATCTTCAGCTTTATGTTCCCAGTTGAGGTTTCAGTTCCATTTAAGCCAAACAATAAAACTAACTGATATGAGCAAAGTATGAGGAGATGCGGCACTCAGTAGCCGTTTCTCAATGTCAGTTAGTTACTGTTAGCTAGCTAACGTTAAGGAATATCGAGTAACGTTAACCTAACGTTACTGGCCTGTGTAACGTTAACGTTATGGTTAGCCAAATTACGGTAACATTAAATTATGAAACAACAGACAGTAAATTAACTTAGCTACCGCAACTGACACGGCTAGCTAACGTTATTCAGATTCAGTCAGATTAGTACATGTAGCTAGCTAGCTAGAGCACGGATATTTTAATTGTAAATGAATGTGAAAAAGGGCGGCTAGTGCGATGTTAGCCTGATCTAACGGCTCTAACGTTACTTTAAACCATGACATGGCATACTTTACTAACTAATATTGTTATTTGTCAGATGAACACCAACTTCCACATGCGAAAACATCGACATATTTGTATTAACGTTACGTTAAGATGAAATAGTGCTTACCGTGAGGTTTTGACAGCAGCACCGAAGCAGTCTCCATCCTATTGATTCCTACCCGTCGCAGACTGCCAATTTTTCCCTTCCTGTGGCGCGAATATGTTGCTGGGCAGAATTCAGATTCACTGTCCATCACATCAACAGTGTGTGTAGTAAAGACATCCAGACGCTCATTTAACGATGCTTCCAAATGACCCGCGAACAACTGAGAAACTTTTAATACATCGTTCCGACATAGTTAATACGTCGCTGCGATGTATATATTTCCATCATAATAAGACGTCCAGACGCTCAATAAACGATGCTTCCAAATGACCCGCGAACAACTGAGGAACTGTTAATACATCGTTCCGACATAGTTAATACGTCGCTGCGATGTATATATTTCCATCATAATACGATGTCCAGACGCTCAATAAACGATGCTTCCAAATGACCCGCGAACAACTGAGAAACTGTTAATACATCGTTCCGACATAGTTAATACGTCGCTGCGATGTATATATTTCCATCATAATACGATGTCCAGACGCTCAATAAACGATGCTTCCAAATGACCCGCGAACAACTGAGAAACTGTTAATACATCTCACCGACATAGTTAATACGTCGCTGCGATGTATAGATTGCGATCATAATAAGACGTCCAGACTCTCAATAAACGATGCTTCATTATTCTTCTTTATGACCCGCGATCAATTGCAGACGAAGCGATCAATTACATACGTCGTGCCGACGTATGTGTGCTTACTGGGAGATTAAGTTGTGTTCCTAAGGTTAAAGGAAAAACTTTAATATGAAAACATAAACACAATTCAGGCGACATTTTAGGCGGCTTCTTTACAAATGTGCTTGTCGGAAGAATAATGTAGCCTATAGCTATAATTGCTATTATTATTATTATTATTATTATTATTATTATTATTATTATTATTATTATTATTATTATTATTATTATTATCTTTTACTCTAAATGTATTATTATAAAGTCTTAAAACACTAGGCTACCTCAGACTTTGGTTAAAAAAGAAAAAAAAAGAAAAAAATGAACTGAAGTGTTTTGTTTTTGTCAAAGCACAGCGGCCTCTCGCGGCTCCTTCCCGGATGTGTATCCGAGGGCGTGAGCCAAAACGTCTTCAGCGGCTGACGTCACGCGGCAGCGGCTGTCGGAGGAGGCGTGGCCTTGTTCTGCTGCAGCGGAGAAATATGACATGGGGATGAGCGAGAGGGAGGGAGAGAGTGAGGCTGCCTGATAGGAATTAACGGTTCGTCAGAGGTCTGGACTGAAAACGTTAGGATGGGGAGTAATGACTGAAAACAGAACGGTAAGAGACAGACCTGTTTTCGTTTTATTCTCCACATTCAGCGCGACAGGGCCGATTCATGGCTCATTTGCTAGTGAACACAATAGGCTATCACTGCAGACAGGTGCACCTGTCTTTATGCGAATACGTGCTTCGATGCATTCAACTTCAGTTTCCGTGCGAATACCTTTTATTTTAGGTCGAAGGCGAATGCATCGAGGCCACAAATCTCATCGGCGGTTTGGGATGAGACGAGTCTGACAGTTAAATGCTGTAAACATGGATGTGGTCTTCAATATGTATGCTTAGTCACATACCGTTTGTGATGTAGGGACATACAGTAGCAATGTAATATATATCTGAGACAGCTGAGAGTATTTTATGATGGTGGCTTATCCTAAAACAAATAGCATATTAGCCTGTTGGGGCTATAAAGCCTTGAAGGCTTTGGTTCCTTTTTACAGATGGAATATTAATCATCACAGTGTATTTTGGGCCAGATGGCTTAACATGTAAATAGTGTTGAAATTGTCTTCATAACAGCTGTTGATATAGTAAATCACAGCAGTTTCACTGTCCATTAAAAACATAGGAAGCCTTACAATAACTGCAAATACCACTGTCTGGTTTAATTCTGATGCCCATATACCTTAAATTTATTGTTGGCCTGGTTCACAATATCTACCAACTAC
Organism: Gymnocephalus cernua; assembly: GCA_023631565.1. Lineage (NCBI taxonomy): Eukaryota > Metazoa > Chordata > Actinopteri > Perciformes > Percidae > Gymnocephalus > Gymnocephalus cernua. Next base: position 25,875,206 of record CM042431.1, on the reverse strand, counting down.
GCCTGCCTGTAAAGATGGTGAGGACACTAATTCATTGCTATGGTATTAAACGCATATGCATGTCCCCTGACAAAGACCTAGACTACATAATAAAACCTTTAATCTATCATTCATATCAGATTATATTTGAGCTGCATGGGTACACTAGTGAAATTAACTCTTTCCTCCTGGTCATTTGGCAGACGATTTACATCAAACCAACTTGTTGTTTGCTGTCTTACCATTGCAACTTATTCTGCCACCTATTAACCCTGTCCGAATGCTTCACTTGGGCATGCGAGACGGGCCGCTGACAGTAGTCTATCTGATTTGGAGACAGCTTGAATAGACAGGGCACAGATACAAAGCAGGGCCCGTAGCTGCCAGGCCAAGCCAAGCCAAGCCAGGCCATGCCAGCTTCACAGAGGGCTTCGGTGCAGCAGGGCACTGGGGAGAGGGCGCTTGGCACCTGATCAGTTACCACAGTGAATTCTGTTCCTGTCACTGGCATTTAGCTCCAGAAAAGCAGAGCAGAGATGACGGTTGTTGTTGAACCCAGTTGGGCTTTCATGTCACTGTGGTAGTGCCGCTTTATCAAAGTCCTTCTTGACTGATACAAAATGACATTCCTTTGCAAACATCTGTGCAAGTCGCCCACTACCTATTTAAAAAACTAAGACGAAAACATTACACTCATTAGCTATTATGGAGGAAAAAAAAACACTGGTTGCATTATAGGAATAACACTTGTGTTTTTCCGCTGGTATCTTTAGGCAGGAATCTAAAAGAACGATCAAAATAAATCATCTTGTGGACCCTGAAAAGCACCTGCAAAGAATTCCATGTCTCCATGCCTGATTCCCCTAAAGTTTAGTCCTTCAGTGGACATGAAATGAGTCAAGTGCCCATAGTAATCATGGCCCAATCACTGCAGGGCTTTGAAGTGGGGCCTGTTCTTCAGTTATCTCTACAGGTGGGGTAGCAATGTTAAGTGTTCTGTCTGCAGGCAGAGGGAGGTCAGCTAGAGGCCACGAAGGCAGGCACAGGGGCTCCTCTCACACATCAAAAATAGCGGGAGGGTCCAGAGTCACTGCACTGTGGTCATACGCAAGTCTGTACGCAGGCCTTGATGTTGGACAGATCCTTTTGGGGAAATTTGTCTCCAAGCCTTTCTCAAAGTTTTTTGTGAATATGTGGCAACATGAAATCGTCTCCAAATCACAGACACATTAAGTAGTAAGCCTTGTGCCATAACGCTGTAATACATCCTTACACTAGTACATATATCCTTCCATGCTGTGGTAAATGTTTCAACCATAGAAGTGTTGTAATACGTTTACTGCAGAAACCGTTCAACCAGGATTTATGATCTTTCTATAATAAATCTAGATTTGGCAATGTTTGCAAGGTCAGAACTTGTGTTTTACATTTGTTTGTTTTTGATGTCTAAATTGCAGAAGAGGTAGACAGGGGATCCAACACGTCTTGTAACCATAATCAAAGGGACCTAATAGGTTTCTGAAAGGATGTTTGAATACCTGTTGTCATGGGGGAGGCAGTAGCTCAGTCAGTAGGGAGTTGGGTTGGGAACCAGAGGGTTACTGTTCAAGTCCCCATACGGTCCAAAGTATGGTGGTGGACTGGTAGCTGGAGAGGTGCGAGTTCACCTCCTGGGCATTGCCAAGGTGCTCTTGAGCAAGGCACCGAACCCCCAACTGCTTGGGGTGCCTTTCCATGGGAAGCTCCCTCACTCTGACATCTGAGCATGTAACACATAACCCCTTGCAGGATTTCTCTTTCACCCTTAACATTGTCCTAATGAACACTTATTTTAAACTATGAAAGAAAGTGACATTAGCTATTAAGGCACAATCCTCTTTTGAATCAAATATATTTATATATAATAATATAGAATTAGGAGTCTTTCCAATGAATCATTTTTTCAGTTTCAGTTTTCAGTTTTCCTTAATCTAACTAATAGTCATTAGAGGAAGTCTGTTTTAAGGCACTTTTAAGGTGCGTCGGCATCAGAATTCAATCATAATGGCCACTGTTTGAAGTTGGAATGAACCTTTCAGAGTATAATCTAGTCATTTTTTATCTGACACTTCCAGATGCTGAAACCAAAACCTACCTGTTGAACACACTAGTCACTAAACGAAATGCTGTTTGATACATTTAACCTACATTTAACTCCATGAACTCTCACCGCCTATGTGCACATTTCACTTTTTTGATTGCGATATAATAGAAAGGTTTAATATAATATGTATCACTAGGGGTGTACGATTCATAAAATGTCACGATTCCATTCAATATTGATTTTTAGGCTCACGATTCGATTCTAAAACGATTCTTGATTTAAAAAAAACGATTCACAGTATGTAAATGTAGTTACTTTTCCCATGTGTGTGTGTGTATGTATATATATATATATATATATATATATATATATATATATATATATATATATATATATATATACATATATAATACTAAAGTACTAAAGAACATTCCTTAGTACATTCATGTGTATTTTTTATTTAGTTTATTTAGTATCTTTTATTGTCCATATTATTCATGTGGATTTGTTTGTTATTTGTTATTTTAACATCCTGTTATGATGTATGTGTATGTTGTGTGTGATGTCTGTAAGCTACTGGGACCTTGATTTCCCCTTGGGCATCAATAAAGTATCTATCTATCTATCATGTGATTGCAGTAGACATACAATTTCAAATGAATGAATCGATTTTGAATCGGTAGAGCTTGAATCGCGATTCGAATACGAATCGATTTTTTTGCACACCCCTATGTATCACAATGTACTACCCCTGAAGACGCCGTGTGATTATGGCTATTGTGGTGTAACAGACATAGTGATGGCTGAAGTCTCAGTTAGAAATACAGTTACAAATTTTGCAATAGATGATGTTTCTGTTGAACATTTTTATGGCAACCAAAGTTTGGTGATTTGAGTTGATTTGGCATATACATTTTTTTTTACAGTTGCACACATTGTCTGAGATTGAACTGTCATCACCGATGACAAGGTGTTGTCATCAAGACTGAGAGAGTGACACCCTCTGACAAAAAGAGACCACAGGTTGTGTGACAGACCAAGCTTTTTCTCAGTCTTTATCCAAATGTGACACAGGCAGCAACAGGAGTTGAATGTTATGTTTTGCCAAGAAGATATCCTCTGTGACAGACATAGCTCGTGTATGCGTGTGTCTGCGCCTCCTTCAGCTAATTGCATTTGTGTTGCTTCACTTGTCTGGTGCTGAGTCTGGGAGCAGGCTGGCTGCTGGAGACGAATGCCATTCTAACATTCTCCCCACAAGGCCCAATGGGCACAGCCAGCCCCTGCCCTGCCTCGAATCAGCAAGGGAGCAGTTTCTAAATCAAAGAGAATGCTGTTGCACAGGATACCCTTGGTGACTCAATTTAGATTCGTGCAGGCCCACAGCGTAGGTCATTTTCATTCATTCAGAAAAAGAGGTCAGGCCTCTCTGCAAAACCCCGATGCATTTGTTGGAAACTCAGTGTATCTCCATTTTGTTTCACAGTTTATTTCCGCTGAAGGAGATATTAAAAGTGAAATGCAGGTTACGCGCCACCCTGAGTAGAGCAGTTGTGCACTTGTTCAGCTTGCGTCATTCATTTTCTTAAGTAGATAAAACAAATGCCCTGCTGTCTGTCACTGTCACTGCCCTTTCTTTCATCTCCATAATATGCAGCACATCTCAACATACGTTTAACAAAACGCATTCACAGAATGTTGGGGAGCAAATTTGCCCTTTCTCAGCTGTAGTAATATTTCGCCCATTTTTGTTGTCTCCTTACTTGTGAGAGGATGAAGAAGAGATCTGAGATGACTGAAGAGGGTCAGGCTTATGGTTTTGTACAATATAGTTATCTTATAAATGTTTTTAGGGAATTTATTTTGATGTCAACCTTTGTTAACAGTCATAAAGTTGCAAATACTGTACATGCATTCAGAGTTGTATTCATTTTACAAGAATATGTGGTGGGTGAAGGTCTGCTCAGATTATTTACCCTGTAACTACTTTCCTCCCACTGCTTTTTGAATGCCTCTCCCACGCACTCTCATAAGCTTATCAGCCATCCCCCCACCCACATACTGTAATTTCTCAACTGTGGGGTCTGGACCCCGTGTAAGGTCACGTGACATGTAGATTTTGTTATTGGAAACTTCTAAGTTTGATTCTGGTTTGGTCTAAATTACTGATACTGGTCTGAGTATGACACATCTTTCCTCCGCAATACATCCACACTCACTAAATGCTCTCTTTGTGGATGCACTTAAGGCCGGTTTGGAGAACACACATCAGTTACAAAGCAAAGTGGCCAACGTAAAAGTTTATGTAAAATATTTTGTGGATTATCCACATTAACTGTTGAACTGTGCTGTAATCAAGTATCATCAACAGGCACAGTTTGGATGTCAGATAAAATTGACTATTGCAGTTAAGTAAGTAGTAGATTAGATAGAGTAAGAAGTGCATTCAATCCTGTTCCTCTGCTTGGTAAAAGTATGTTAATATTTTAGCACAGTGCTCAAAACATCGTTTGAATTCCAGTCTGTCTGAGCAAAGTGTTATTTACTGGCTAGATTGTTTGAGTATTAACAATTTTTTAGCTTCAGAGCATTTTTCTATTACCTCTGATGAGAATACAGTGGCCAGTGGCCATGATTAGATTTAAATTATGTGTTGTAATTCAGATTCAGGTTCAGAATATTTTTTCTGTCTATATATATATATATATATATATATATATATATATATATATATATATATATATATATATATATACGTATATATTCTAAATTCAAACATTATTGTTGCCATCAAATGGTGTAACTCAAGCTACATTTACTGTATGTATATTAGGGCTGCAACTTATAATTATTTGTATTGCCAATTAATCAGTCGATTATTTTCTCGGTTAATCGATTAGTTGTGTTGTCTATAAAATGTCTTAAAATGGGGAAAAATGTTGATCAGTATTCCCCAAAACCCAAGATTACGTCCCAAAGAAAAAATACAATAGTATGTAATATATTCATTGACATTGTACATAAAACAAAGAATGGCTGAAAGTGGTCTCTCTCATACACTTCCAGCCCCCCACTCAACTGACAAATCACAAATAGTCAAGTTCCAGTTAGGAAAATATATTGCCAAAAGGTGGCTTGACAGGGTGAATACAAGCAATGCCTTTGTGCATGTATTTCTGTGTGTATGTGTGTCGTGTGTGGTTTAATTCAATGGATGCACGCAACAGTCAAAACCAAAGGCAGTAACACCCGTATTAGAACCTAACTGGCCTCAATACTGGAACTCAGAAACTGAATAGCATCTTCATGAACTACACTGGTGGGATGAAATATCAATATAATTAATAATTTACCTAATTTACCCTAAAGTGACTGCACCCAACTGGTCCATGCTTTCACATTCAGTAGACTTGACTACTGTAACGGTGTATTTACAGGTCTACCCAAAAAATCAGTCAGACAGCTGCAGCTGATTCATAACGCTGCTGCTCGATTTACCTTTCCAATCTGCTAATAAACTATGAGCCGCTGAGATCTTTTAGATCATCAGGGACAGGTCTGCTTGCCATCCCCAGAATCAGAACAAAAAAGGGGGAAGCTGCATTCAGTTTCTATGGTCCACTTATCTGGAACACACTTCCGGTAAAGTGTAGATCGTCACGACAGTCAGCTCCTTTAAATCAAGGCTGAAAACCTTTCTTTTTAACACTACCTTTTGTTAATTCATTGCACTCTATTTTGAATTTACTCTTGTTTTTAATTTACTTTTAATTGTTTTAATCTAGATTTCATTGCTTTTATTTTTGTATTAATTGCTTTCAATTTGTGATTAATTTGTATCTCATTTCTGATTGTGTTTTAATCTTTTCTGTAAAGCACTTTGAGTTGCATTGCTGCTGAACTGTGCTATATAAATAAAATTGCCTTGCCTTGCCTTACAAATTGCACCAGAGGTGTTGGAATCCTTAAGACTTGCCTTCCCCTTTTGCTATGTAGATCTCTAGTGGGCAGTGGTGGAAGAAGTATTCAGATCCTTTACTTAAGTAAAAGTACTAATACCACACTGTAAAAAATACTCTGTTACAAGTAAAAGTCCTACATTGAAAATGTTACTTAAGTAAAAGTATGTATTATTAGGAAAGTTTACTTAAAGAAAAAGTACTCAATGCAGAAAAAGACACATTTTAGAAACTGAAAACGATCAAAACATCAACTAAGTGTTTAATTGTCTAATCAGTTCAGCTGTACTTGTAGGCCTATATATTGTTGAGTTGCTTAATTTATGATAAAACATATATTTATAAACTACATGTGTTTTATGTGCAAACATCTTAATTTGTGTATAGTAACTACTGTAACTGTCAGATTAATATAGTGGAGTAAAAAGTACAATATTTCCCTCTGAATTGTAGTAGAGTAGAAGTAGAAAGTGTCATGCAAAGAAAAGACTCAAGTACAATTACCTCAAATGTGTACTTAAGTACTGTAGTTGAGTAAATGTACTTAGTTAAATTCCACCACTGCTAGTGGGTTTAAGTATCTTGCTGAAAGACACACCGAAAGCAGTTGCAGACTGAAGGAAGAGCTACACCTGTTTAGTATTTGTTTTAATTGGTAACTAAGTGGTGAAAGATCACCACAGCATTCTTGTGGTGAAGCTAGAAAACTCTTTTTTTCTATTCAGGAACCTATGGGTTTATGGGTTTCCATGTATTTTTCTTCAGATACTAAATTAAGAACAAGGTTATGTGATATTGCCCTCACCACCTACTAGAGTATACCCACACACACAGTTAATCCAACACTGAACAATACAGGTTTTGTGAGATGTAAAGCCGAGATATAACAGGTGTCAAAACAATCTCTTCCAGCGTTTCCTTTCTTATTGGATCTGTGGAGATAATAAGATTCTTATATTTGGGGGTCATTGTAGGGCATCATAGTCGCTCTATGATTGAAGCAGAGTTTCAGCTGAATACAATTAGTCCCTTGATATCTCTGTTCATCTCAGATGCTTGTTTAAAAAAAGCTACCACTGTAAGTGATCTAGCCAACCTGACATTGTGCTCTGCTTTGCAGTAAATGCTGTTTTACAGTAATTCTTTGTTCATGGTACCAAGATGAAATAATCAGGTTGACAAGAGAACATGAGGTACTGTATAGCTGCTTAGCCAAGCTATATGTGGCTGTGTGTGTGTGTGTGTGTGTGTGTGTGTGTGTGTGTGTGTGTGTGTGTGTGTGTGTGTGTGTGTGTGTGTGTGTGTGTGTGTGTGTGTGTGTGTGTGTGTGTGTGTGTGTGTGTGTGTGTGTGTATTCCGAGGAGACATCATTATAACCTCCTGTACACATCCTTTGGGCTTGAATGTAAAACAAATATACTGCACACCCCTAATTATCACTGACCTGACAACCTTTTCAGATAGAACCTATCGAGCTTGTTCTGCTTTGTTGTCCTTGTTTTTAGCCGTATGTCTTTTTCTGTTTATTTACATTTAGAGCAACAACAAGCTTTACTCACATTCCTTGTATGTGTTCAAACTTACTTTGGCCATTAAAGCCAAGTGCCATGATTCTGATTCTGATTCTGAATCTACTATACTATATCTTCAAGCTTCATGTAGGTCTTTGAGCTGGCGGGCGAGGCCGGTGGAAGGCGAAGCAAGTAAAATATTTGTTTGTGTTCAGCACAAACTCAGATAGGAAACACCAGCTGGCTTTAGTCAGTTTATCTTACGTGGGATTAGAAGATAAGAATTGGGAAAGCAAGCAGTTCTTTATGTTTCTTCTGTGTATATGCAACATCCCAGCTTCCATGCTTAAATCCCTTTTTTTAATCTTATTATTAATACACCTGACACTGTGTATTGTAATTGTGTAATTTAGCACACACAGACGTCCTGCTTTTTTGCCTTTCTTTGGCGTCTTCTTCTCAAATCAAGAAGAAAAGCTGAAACCTTTTTCTTTGGTGAGCCTTTGGTCACAGCTGTCTGCTTGTGGCATTCTGTCGAAAAGGGCCCAGTCTGGAAAAGAGGTATTGACCGCTGTGGTAGGGGGGCTGGAGGGACTGACATTTTAAGGGGTTACGATCTTGTTCTGTGCCCCTCCGCAACCATCTCTTTGTTTAGGTGCTCGCTGCACAGGCAGCTGTGCTGCAGCTCTGTTAGAACTGAAGGTTTGAGGTCTGACAGAAGAATGATCAGTTGCTCTGTTACATGGATGTATTGCTTGTAGTGTAAATACTAAACAATGCTTTTTAGGAAATATGATGTGCATCCTGTTGTTTTTGTATCTGTAAATAATCAAACAGATGAAGCTGTAATATGTGTCATTTTGATGGCAAATGAATTCCCTGAGCTTCTAAACTGTCTTACGAAAACTGAAAGGTTTTCTCGGAACACTTGTGTCCCTTACTGCTAATTTCCACCGACTGCGGAACATCTGCGGATCCGCTCCAGAACGGCTATGATAATTATGTTTTTATCCCGTTTGAATTGAGCCATGGATTACAAATATGATGTTCGTCAATTTAAAAGATAATTTTTCAACCGAAGAAAGTCTCAGTTTATTGTTAAACTGTTGAAGTATATGACTGTAAAAATACATAATTAGAAAGTCTACACACTTCAGCGTCTCGCTGAAGCTACGATGGCTCTATGTATCGTACCGGGGATGTAACGTTACTCAAATGAGCAGAGGATCTTGCTTGTTCTTTTGCTTATCTGCTGAAAACACTTCACTGGATAAAACACATCAGGTAAGATAACGTTACATGTGTTGTGGAACAGAGCTAAGCTAGCTAGCTAGCGAGCAAGTTGAGCATCAAGCTAGGTGACATAAATTGTGCGAGACGAGAGATGGAGTTCACTGAGCGCTTTCACACAAAACTAAGTGGTCATATGACAAACCTACGGCTAACTGAGACTTTCTTCGGTTGAAAAATTCTCTTAACTTGACGAACATCATATTTGTAATCCATGACTCAATTCAAATGGGATCAACAAATAATTTGCCTCTCCCCGTTCACTACCGTTTATATTTTTTCCGAATTAAGGTCCCATGAGGTCCACTGGAAGGGGCGTGACTTCGGCTCTCTAGGTTTCCATTAAAGTCAATGTGTGTATTTTCACTGACTGCGGAACGTCTGCGTTCCGACTCCGTCACAGCTCCGGCGATCGCAGCCCTCCGGAGCAGATACGCAGAGCTTCTATTTTTGCCGGACGCTGGAGAGCTCCACAGCAATTCAGCACAGGGACAGGAAGTCGACACAGAAACAAAATAAAACATCCGGTTAATTTTCTAAATAAAATACGCCATGCTCACGGCGGATCATATTTCCCTGCACTACACCTTGAAAACATCGTAATGGGCGGAGACAGGCCTGAAGTCAACTGTTGTTGGTTTTTTGGTTCTGCTTATAGAAATTACATCTTGTTATATCGCGCAATCATACGTGAATTTGCGAGATCTCGTGGGTCCGAGTGACTTCAGCTGTCAGTCATGGCCACAGCCGTTGCACAACAAATCTAGACCTGGTGGGTATTGACGGACGGCGGAGCACGGAGCTGACACGCAGTGGAGCCGATCCGCAGACGTTCCGCAGTCGGTGGAAATGAGGAGTTAGGCAGATACACAGTGCAGTGGTCATGCTGCCTGCTGCAGCATTAATTGAAGTTTACCTCAAATATTAATACGATGATGCATTTAGTGCAAATTGACGACAACTCTTCCCTCCATGCATATGCTGTGCTGGCAGTGTGCAGTGCAGCAATGAAATGCAAAGTGACATTATTGCTTCCAGCAGCATCTTTCTCACAGCATGTGAGGGGGGGGGCTGCCCAGACGTCTGGCTTTTCTTTAAGTTCAGAGAAGGATTAAGAAAGAACATTTCTGTGCCGTTATCACACACTCCGTCTAGAGGTCAGGAGTTTAGGGTGGTACTCTCTCCTTCTGCTTCGTGTCAAAGGGTGGTTAATGTTTGACTGACATGCAACTGTGTCTGTTCCACCACCTTCTTGGCTTTCTCACTGTTTGCTTCTCAATCGTATTGCCACTGGACGGAGGGGGGCTCAGCAGTTGATTTTTATCAGGGTGTCACAGCAAATAAATGATGTCTGTGGGTCCTGAAGGCAGGGGAAGTCCCACTAGTAATAGAGCATAATGGAGGCATAAGGAGGAACTCGGCACACTCCCAGGTGGTGACTGGAGAGAAAGACAGACATGTAGATGGAGCTCTCAAAAATCAAAATGGCTTAACTTGATGAGCCAGTGCAAGGTGAAGAGCCCTCGCTTGAATACATCATCCCAGGCACTGATTAAAACACGTCATACATTCCACGTGCCCGCCTATAATATTGTCTAGATGGCGGCGTATGAACATGTACACATACACATGCTGCCCTGAGCACTAGTGAGGCACATACGCAACCACCACAAGTACAAGCTTGCCGTTGTGGCTGCAGGAGGAAGAGGAGGGACGGAGATTGAGGCTGACTGACTGATATGAAGGCTGAATAGCAAGTGGTGCTTCCAGTCTGCATTGAATTTCACTGATTGAATCTTGTGCTCTCAAGCAAGGACTGAGAAATAGAGAGGAAGTGCTTAGTTTGTAGTTTGGTGAGACATTGTAATATCCCATTACATGAATTTTCCATGCCACTTACGTACACGTTGTTATGAAGCACGCTAATGTATTGTGTTGATTATTCAGTACTGATGCACATTCACACACATTTGTGTACTCACACACTCATGCACTCCAGAGAGGGAGATCATAGGGTTGTTTATCTACCAGTGTTGAGCACAGCAGTTTTAGCCTGTTGGTGCTTGGCCCTGCTAACTGCAGCTCAGCTCACACACTGGTGATGAAGCCATAGTTGGCCCGACAGAGCTGAGTGTACAAGCCAGAACGTAAGATTTTGTTCCCTGCCTGCCTTGAAGAATCCAAAATATTCTGTCCAGCAGAGGATGGATCAGACTCACTTGAGGTTTGAGTAACTTAGTTTGGGTTTAACCAACAAGCCAGCATCTTATGTCCAACCCTTGCTGGACAAGTCCCCTGCCACTATTTTGTAGATCGGGCTCAGGTTTCAGGTTTCAATGGTCCTTTTTACTCTCTGGACTAGTGCCACCTATTACACTCAGAAGCTGGAGTGAGCTAGTAGAAGAATGCATTGAATCAGTCATTCAGATCAACTGTATCTTTCATAAATGTTTTCTTTTGTTTTGATATTGTTCCTTTTTTCTTCATTTTCTCATTTTTATTTACAACTACAAGCTGACAAATGTGCTGTTTCTGTATGAAGCCTTTATTAGAGATCATCACGTGCCATCTGTGGGTTTTCTTTTTAGGATACATCATACAATCAGCAATCGGCAGACAAATGATTTAATCTGAAGGTAAAACGTTTGATGTATTCAATATCGACAAATTGCTTGGATCAGATCATATGGCACAATCAATCCAAGACATATAGGACTAGAATAATTACTGATAATAATAATAATAATTACTACTAATTAACTTCAGCAATTAAAACAAACGAAAAAATGTCAAAAGACTATACATATACAGTATATTAAAGAATGCCTATTACTAGCTCCCTATGCCCTAGCTTAAGTGATGTCTTCAAAACCCAAAGATATCAAATTTATTTAGATCCCCATTTTGGATCCCCATTAGCCGACGTCTAGACGACCAGCTAGTCTTCCTGGGGTCCAAAACAACATTTAATCAGACAAAAAAGTATTTCATGACACATACAGAAAATAAAATAAACATAACAATATCTACGTGTAGTATGGAAGCTGAGAACAGCCATGGATTGTTTTTTTTTATGGATTTTTTTTTATGCACTCGTAACTACTTATTAATTCGTTATCTCGATATAACAAAGTTTGTTATCTCGACATAACAAAGTTTGTTTTCTCCCACTAATCCCACTAAGACACCCTTCCATTTAACCCGGGGAATGGGGCTCCATAAGTGGATAGAAATCTGCCATTTCAGAAGAGGAGGGAGAAACCGCAGACCTCTATCCGCTCATGGAGCCCCTTCCTCGGGTTAAATGGAAGGGTGTCTTAGTGGGATTTTTTTCCAAGTATTTGACCGGAGAAGTAGAGGGGGAAACGGCAGATTTCTATCTGCTTATGGAGCCCCATTCCCCGGGTTAAATTGAAGGGTTTCTTAGTGGGAGAAAACAAACTTTGTTATATCGAGATAATGAAATAATTAATTTGTTATCTCGAGAAAACAAACTTTGTTATATCGAGATAACGAATTAATAAGTCGTTATCACGAGATAATAGTGCCGTTCTCGGCTTCCGTAGTATAAAAATAAATAACAAGTACTCAACCAAAATAAAAATAAAATTAAAAAAAATTAAAAATGATATAAGAGAAAGAAAGACAGAAAGCAGAGTATATTTGTTGTAGATCAATTTTCTGTCAATCAACTAATCGTTTTTATACACATAGGCCTATTTAAGAATGATTCAATCTGGAGAACCCTCCTGGAGGTGGATCACAGTCTGACACCAGATGTTCTGCCACTGGCAGGTTCAGCAGCAGCTCGTCAATGTGTGACATTCAGCCTTTATAAAAAGGTACAGCTCATCTTCTATCATCACACTAACAAGTGATGTCAAGCTGGTCTTGCAGCAGTGGAGGGTGTGATGACAGGATTCATGCCGTTTTGTTTGTTTTTATGAACTCATAGAAATTTGCAAATGTTTTTTTAAGCTAACTTGTTTAAGCAGGTTTATGGAAAGAAAAACAAAACAAATTATATGACCTTTGTAATGCAATGAACATAATTTTCCTTTACAGCATCAGTATTTCGTGCTGTGGCATACAGTCCACTTGGGGCACTCAGTCTACTCTGACATCTACATAAACTCACATTTGCGAAATATAATAGCTGTAAAATAGAAGCTGCCATTTAAAAAGCTTATTTTAAGAGAATAAATGCAAATGTATGCACTGCTTTTAACATTGGTGTGCATATAGGATTTGCTGCTGGACCATATTCCAGGTACGGAGGAGATGCAGTGCAAAGAGTGGTATCTAAGTGTTTGTACAGTATGTTCACCTCCCACCTGCTGTGTGTATCTGCCTTGCATGTGGGCGATCACAGCTCACTATGGAGACAATTATCTCAGCTATAACGCATCCTATTATTGTAAAATGACTACGCATATACACTCACATCATGGAAAAAATAACCTGTTGCACATTTGCATGCAATGTTGGACGTTATGGAATAGAAAATCTGTATTATGACAAATAAGCTTGTGACGATGGAAAGAAATTGTGCATCATTTTCCCTGTGATCATCTGTTTTGCACTCTAAAGTATTCACAGAATAAAGACGCCAAGTTTTCCTTGTTGAGTTCTGTAGATCCACTCACATTAAGCCTTTTCACACATTCAAATCAGCCAACTGGTTTACTTGTGGTTTCAAGTTGTGAGACTTCAAATAGTGTTAAACATAAAAAAAGGAAGTAGTAGTTGAGGTGCTGTTGTACAGCATCATTCAGCATGCATAGAGTAGGTTGTTTTTGCATTTAATTATTTTGAGTCAAAACGGTAAGCTTTTTTTTATTGTTTCACAAGTTCACGAGATTTCTGACAAAAGGTTAATTAGATTGAAACACCCTGCAACTGAAGAATTCACACAGGTAAGTTCATTGTCTTGTGGTGTAAAGTGTACTTGATTGACAGTTGCTAATGATTGATTGAGTATAGTGGTAATAGTTGTTAAATATACACATGGCACAGATACTGCATTTTAAATGTCACTTAATAAAAAAGCAGCTTGTCTTGCGGTCCTTAAATTAAAAACATCAGCAGAGTACGGCTCGCAGCGGGGTACATCCAACAGCCCCCCAGGGGGCTCATTTATAAAAGTCAGTTCTGCTTTAGTGCTTGCATCCAAATTGTAGCTGTAATTTATGGAGAAAAAAAACTTATTTGAACATGTATTAAGTACTTTGTAGGTGTTTCTTTTATGCCATGATGCTAAAGGCTACATCTGATCGTATAGTGTCTGTAGACCAGTGCTGTTGTGTAAACTGATGCCGGAGGAGAATTCAGTGGCCCATCCTCTTGTGTTTGACCAGGCATATGATTAAGAAACAATCATCTCTGTTTTTACTGTATACAAATGGGCCCTTGTAAATATGAAGGGCCTGCAGGCAGGTCCATAGGAGGCAAATTATGCAGTGTGTGTAAGTGCTATTGTGACTGCAATAAGGAGAATACACAACTTGACTCTGCTCTGCTAGTAATACGTCTGCTGCTCAGCAGCTGAGAGGAAATGAGGCAGTAGCTGGTTGCAGTGCAAGGCCACACGTTTTCCCCCGTGGTCTTAAAGCTTAAGTGTTTGTATTGACAGCACAAGATCAAAGATGCAGCCTATAGTGAACATTGTGTGTTCATAACTGACGCAAATATACTGGCAGCCACACTCTGACTATTAACCTACTGTGGAAACATAGAGTGTGTACTCTCAATATTGTATTTGAGCAGCATTTTCAAGTGCCTTTTGGTAAACTATTCTCCTTTTACTCATAGGTTTTTGTAATAGTAGCAATAACACAGTATAAACATATTCCATTAGTAATAGTCTTGCATTAAACACTTCACAAGAGGTATTGGCAATAAAATGTACCTAAAGACAAGTAGCAAAGGTAAAGTGCAATTCTTTTTCACAATAATCCCTGTCAGTGTTATATAGTTATATTGTTGGATAGTTATAGTTTAATCTATAGCATTGCTACTTATAAAACGGTTCACATGTTTTACATGTAAAATATATATAAAGGAAAGTAACTAGTAAATACAGCTGTTAGATAGCGGAGTAAACATTTCAGTTTCCTCTCTGAAATGTGGTGAAGTAAAAGTATATATAAGTTGCATAAAATAGATATTCTCAGGTAAAGTACAAATACTTCAGGATTGGGTAAATGTACTTAGGTACTTACCACCAATAAAAGAATGACATAGAAGCTGACAGTATAGTTATTGTGACACTAAAGGGGCCAGCTGTAACTCTGTGGCAGAGCTACTTCTGCTTGATTATTTTTCAACACAAGTAATCTCACTTTTACTTGAGGACAACATTAGTCAAGTGTAATATCCTTGTGTTATTTCCAGCCCTGCTATTGTCATCACTGACATGTTGGCCTTGCAGCAATGATTGAAGTAGTCATAGTTGTTCCACCCTTGTTGGTGACGGTTCAGGCCAAATAATATTAACAATCAATCCATCAAACTCCATATAATTCATGGTCAAGAGTCAGCGTCCACTGTTTTCAAATTTACACTACAATTTCCAAGACTTGCTGGCATTTTAAGTGAGTAGTTGCTCTGGTTTCAAAATGAACCCATAGTGCTTTGGTCAAAGTTCAAATAAACAGAGGACACATACAGTATATTCATATTTGTACTGTTCATGTGAATTATGCATGACACTGAAGGGTATTTCAGTCCCTCTTAGGAGGGCTTGGAGGCTAACGCCTCAGCACATGCCAGTGTTCGGCTGAAAGGGTGGAGAGAGGCGTCGGCCGGTGTGATCCACCAGGGACAGTTGCAGAATATCCTCTGAGTTTCCACTGTTGCTCTGTGTGGCTGCTCTCACACTCTTCTCTCACTGTTTCCATGTGTGTTTGTCTCTCTGCCTGCTGTATCACGCAGCATCATCCTAGAACACAACAACTCCAGCAGTGACCTTCTCCGCCTTTACCAGCATCAGCATGTTTGCGTTTGGTTACATAAAAACAAGGATTGTAAGGCTAGCGCTGCACTTTCTTTATCACGTCAGTGTTGTGTCACATAAACACCTGCATCTTCGTGTGAGAAACTGAAAATGTGATTACGCCTTCAGAAGGTGGGGTCTTTAAAAAAAATGGTGCTGCTTTTAAGTGCTGCTGATACCTAAACGTTAGGCTTTTTGAGCTGTTTAGGGAAATGTTTATGAAAAAGAAATGAAGCAGCTTTATACAGTAGCTGACAGTTGTGGTCACACACATTACAAGACAGATTAAGACCCTGCTCTAAAGGTACTAAAGCATGTCATCAAGTGACGTAATTTCACATTTTAGTGGAAATGATGTGAAATTAAGAAATTAATCTTTAATTTTCAATCAGTAATTTAATGTTGCCTGTTCAAGAGCAATACTCTCTGTCAGGTCTATGAGTAGTCAGTAGACCAAGTGGTTTCTAAATGACACATGATGAAAGTAATAGCTTGAGGGGTAATTTATGAATTTGCATATTAACCCTGATGCAGTCCCAGGTGTCTGTCCGTTGGGTGTGTTACAGCAGCTTCAAATTGAACTCAGTCAGTCAGAACTAAGGGCCATAACTTTCTGTTTCAGGGTGATAACTTTTAATATGTACTGTATGTATGTATGTGTTTCAGGGGTCTCTGCATCCTCTCCTCTGCTGCCTCTGAAGCCATGGACTAGAGCTGCGTCTGGTCCTGACAGTCCCGTGGTCATCAGATGGCTTCTCAACAACCCTCAGCGAAAATACAGAAAGTATGTGTGATAACTAACAGAAGGAAGTTGAATCGCAGTCATCCACATTTTCACTGACAGCTACTAAATAACATTAAAAGGATAAGGCTGGAGGTATTCTATATTTTTCTGATAAACAACAAATGACATAAAAAGACCAAAACAAACAATGAATCAATTTGATTATTAAGCATTACTTGTGTAGGCAAAGACTTATCTATAACTCTGTGCCATATACCTCCATTCTTTTCCAAAAACTATTAAAAACACACAAATGAGCCACACAGCTGCACTGGGTAACATGTTGCTTTACAATGATGGAACATGCACTGAGTCAATCCCACATACATCCTGGTCAGAATATTTGCTCAAGTAAATGTAGCAATGCAAAAGTCCAAAAATACTCCACTACTGTCTTACATTCACAATTGTACAGAAGCACTGACAATCCACTGAAAGTATCAAAAGTTAAAGTATGTGTTATGCAGACGAACAGCTCCTGTGATTGGTATACTGTTATATACAGTATCATATTATTGGGTCATTGTTACTGATGCATTAATATGGTATATAGGATCTTACGTATCCTAATAGTTGGTCAAGCTAGAGGTAATTTAAAATACATTATCTACTGTTTGGTTGTTTCATTTGTCACAATGTGTCATATTTTATAAGCTGATTGTATGTTTTTTGCATATAAAATCCTAATCAGCAAAGTAACTATAGCTGAAAAATAAATGTAGTGCATTTACAGTACAATATTTACCTCTAAAATATAGTGTAGCAAAAGTACACTGTACAAAGTACAAAGTAGCTCTGTACATAAGTACAGTTCTTGAGTATACTGCATGTACTTAGTTAGAATCCACCACTGCTCCTGGTGCCATAAATATTCACTGGTACATAGGCTGGATATTGTTTCAAAAAATGGCGACACCAGCATCCTTATCAAATTTGTGTTTATCCAAATGGGGCATGACATGCCCTGCTGTGCCTCTGATGGGCTAGTACTTGTTGCCTTTGTTGGTTGGATTGGTTATGTTTAGGCACGAGGAGTGAGATTGGTTAGGGTTCAGTTAAGAATACCAGAATGAGCCAATCAGAGGCAGAGTACTGTTGGGCTGGTCATGATCATCCTAGGAAAAGAAATATCGCGCACCCTTAAAGTGATACCAATACCAAAAGAGTACTACATTCAATACCTTTTTTCTACTTCGTTTGATACCCATCATGTGAAGCTAAGCATTAAGTTAAGTAAAACGCCACCACCACTCCAACACTAGCTGCAGCGGTAATGGGCCAATCACATGTCACGCTTGCAGTGATTGCCTGGGTGATGCCTGCAAGCAAAGCCATACATGTAGTCATATTTTTCTAGATCTGGGTACAAAAAAATCGTATGACTGGAGAAGTTTCAATACATCTCAACACTGGGTTATTTTGGTCGATAACTTAAAGATATTGAGTACCGATACCCTACCCAGCTCTACTAGTACACCGAATGTGTATTTATCCGAGATTGAGGATAGTCCCTATTTACTCCAGTTTGAGTAACATTTGCGGAAAACTACATTGCCCAGTTGTTTTAGGAGATGACTTTGCCTTTTGTAAAAAAATAAACTATGTAGTATTTTTAAAAGATTTAGTTGGAACAAATAGGCTGGGGACTGAGAGAAGCCGATATCACATGGGAGTCGGAAAGTTTTAATACATAGACTAAGGTATTGTTGGTTCTGGTCTTTTCATGGTATTTGTTAAAAATAAGAAAAATATAGAAACACGTCAGCCTTGTCTTTTAAAATAAATCTTTTTTTAGTTCACTGTGCTGCTATAATGCCTTCATATTTTGCCATGTACATGATGCGTTTGACAAATATGCAAATGTACGTTATGACTAAAGGGAAGCTGGACAGTTCCAGTCTTTACAGTATGTCAGATAGAAAAACATGTATTAGGGTGTTTCTGAGTCATAACTACCTCCCACAGGGAAAGCGATCTGAAAACAACGCCTTAAGGGAAAAAGACAAGGTCATGACTTATAATAATCAGCTATTTCTGCGTCTCGCTCTATACCACTTCACGACCCAAGGCTTTTTGCCCTGCGAAGCAATACTGTGATCCTAACTTGATGGGCAGCCTATTATTCTGTATTGAGTTAAGTGTCTACGTCTAGATGTGTAATTATGCACACATATGTTGTCTCTTTATACCTCACAGACAGACTTTCAAGCCTTTTAAATTTCCTGTAAGTAGTGTTCTAGAATTGAAATAAGTACGCTCGCCTTTTGATTGATAATTTAGTTGATATCTGGTAGTAAAGCGAAAACAATCTTCTCCAGCTATACATTTTGGGTCATCTTCAATCTGAACATAATATGCATCAACCATACTCTCGTGATCTTTGACAAACCTTTGGTTGTAAGCTGACCACCCTGTTTTCTGTAATTTACATGTGCTTAGATTGTTAGAGTACAATAATGTTCATGCAACACAATGCAAATGGCTGAGAGTAAGTAGGTCAGCTAAACTACAGCTTAAGTGCAGCTTTGACTCATTAATAATGCATACGATAAAGACTAAATTTTGCTGGTTCTTGAACAAAGATATTTCTCTCTCTGATGCCAACAATCAAGTAGTGCTCAGCTGCCTCTTTTTTGTTATGAGCTTTTAATTTTCATGTGATGATAATACTGACTGCGAGGACATTTCTGAGCTTGTGATAGCTGATGTCCTGTCCACTTATATTCCTCAGATTTAAAAGCAAGAAACAACAGCATTTGTTTAGCTGTAGCTCTATTTCCAGATCAGAGTGTCAAAGCCAAAACCTGATAGACGCTCATGTCATGTGGCACGGTGAGAGTTGGAGCCTCTGCTTTCTGCTCAGAGGCGTGGGCAGAGTATCTGAATGTCTCCAGCATGTGCTCACTCCTCTTTAGGTCAGAGCCACAGACCTCTAGCAGCCTTCGAACCTCCCGTCCGTGCACAAGGGCCCGGTGTCAGAGCTGCATACCTGTGGGTGTTTGTTTCTTCACTGACAATGCTCTGAACTCCGTTCCTCTGTCACCCACACAGCCTCGAGTGGAATGAAAGCTATACATGGGCTCATTCATTCCATGGGCCGAGGGAGGGAACACTTGTGCATCTTAGATCAAGTGTTGTTTATGACCTAACAAGGCAGCCCTTGTTGATCATTAGAGCCCTGATGCTGACATGTTCCAAGCTAGGATCGTACTAAATAACATGACACTGAATCATTCCACAAACAGTTGCATTCTTCCTTGCTGTCCAGCTCAGAGTCCTGGTGTGGTTTAAGATACTGGATCACACCCTGGTTGACACTCAGTGGCAGGAAGAGGGTTAGGTTAGTATTGTTATGATCATGGGCGGTGGGCCAAAGGCTTTGGAGACTGGCAGGTGTGTCCTGGATACGACCCCATCTGTGCTGCTGGATAATATGTTATGTTATGACTGTTAGCTAGAGCTGGGAGGAGCGCTGGGAGTGGAGTGCTGGTCACAGTACCATGAACTATCAGCTCTATGAAGCATTGCACATCAGTACAAGCAGGTCGAGACTGCTGGCTGGGATTAGAATAAGAGAGAGGGGCCACCCAGTATCTGTTTTCACACAGAGGTCAGTGAGTGATGGGTTTTTAAAAGTGTGTCTGAAATGGATTTACTGTAAAATGTTGTGTTTTTCCAGATGAGAACGTGAAGGCTGGCGTCCACCAAGGCCACCGCTGCACCTTGGGCAGCGCACACACATGATCACATGACTCTGGACATGGACGCGGTCCTGTCAGACTTTGTTCGGTCCACAGGGGCAGAACCGGGTCTGGCAAGAGACCTGCTGGAAGGTAAGAGATCAACACTGTCCTGCACCTCTGAAATTAGAGGCTATCACCCAAACTGTTATATGTAGAGGACTGGGAAGTTTTGATCAGCTCCCTGTTGTGCTGCGGTTGCGCTCAAGCGAGCAGAGGACAGGAAAGAACAGAAGAGGAGAGGAAGTGAGGGGAAAATAAAAGAAAGGAAACAAAGGAGGGGAGGAAAGAAGTGGGGCCTGCAACAGTGAGCCAGCTTGCTGATTTAGAGTCCAGTGTGACGGTTTTACGAGTGCACTCCCCAAGGAGAGCTTTGTGCCCATTCATCGGAACTCATGGAGCGCAAAAGTGCACATGGCAACAGAAAGGTGGTTGATGGTCAGTTTAATTGGCTTTGATATCTAGAGACAGCAAAAGTGTTTGTGTTTTTATTTTCATTTTTTCAGTGTGTCTTGAACTATTTCACATTGCATTCCAGCACCTGCTCAAACTGCAGTAAAGAAATGCTGAACTCTAAATGCAGATTCAGTTTTGTCTACTTTACAGGAATAAAAGCATGCTCCACATACGACTTCCATTAAGAGATGAAATCCTTGTCGAGTGTGTCCTGGAAATGTTTTTTGTTGCTGCGTGTGTATTATGTAGCTGGTGTCTAGTCTGTTAAAATAATTAGTGCTGTCTCCCCCTCAGTCATTTTTTCTCCTCTGATTCTGCTTTGGCACAAAGCCACAGGGGCATTCTTGTTACACCAAACAAGACACTGCACTCAGACAAGACAGACGTGGGCCTGGATGTCCTATTTCAGTGAAATGCCTGCTGCTTCTTTCTGGTGTTAGCTTAGCTTTCCAGACCTGCATCAATCCGTTCTCCTAATACATCCATGACATCAATCAGGGGCTCTGTGACCCTCTGGTCTGACTCAGTATGGTGTGAGGAGCAGAAATATGACAGTGCCACATGTGGTGCTTCCCCCTAGAGGCCGGTTTATGTACTGAAGAATTTGTTTTGACCTATGTGGTCACATTCATTTGGAACCAGGATGAGTTTAGGGTTTTACATTTTCACAGAAAAGGAAATTAGGTTAATACCTAATTTTAGTGATTTTTTTTAATTAAAGAAACCAGTTGATTAAAAAAAAAAAACACTTGTCACCTCTGCATTGGTTTATTTGGTTGGTCGACATTTCGGTCACAAGGACCTTTCTCCAGACACGTAGTAGAGAAATCCTACTATCCACCTGGTTTAATTCAAAGTCCTTTATTTAAAAAGGTAAAGATGGGGATAATGCATGTTCATACTGCAGCTGAATTTATGAGTGTTCCTTTTGCTGACGACAGCCATTACAATTGAGGGAGCTTAGACAATGCCTTCCATGCTACAGTATTTTATAGGCTGATGTAGAAGCATTTAAAGGCCATGCATTAGGTGCTGAGTGGCTATGTTGCTGGCCCTTAAGTTCCTGGATTTGTGCAGCTCAATAAAGTAGAATCAGTTTTGCATTGATCGGCGTGAGAGACAGCGATTAGTGGTGCCAGGTTTCATGTTCAGACTGCCGAGAATCATCATGTCTGGAAGTCAGGAAGAGGATAACTTCCTCCGGGTCTTTTAACACAGGGAGTCCATTAATTGACCCTGTCTGAGCACACATGCTCAGATCACATGCACGCACTGATGGGAGTTTTATAAAGACTGTTTTGCAGACAGTTCCTGTGGCATCATGAGAAGGCACTGAGTTATAAGAAGACTGAGGCTTGACTTGTGTCTCTTAAACCTGGAAGGGATTTTTGTTAGAGAGACAGCACCCAGACTAGACTTTGTTTGTGTGTGTGTGTGTGTGTGTGTGTGTGTGTGTGTGTGTGTGTGTGTGTGTGTGTGTGTGTGTGTGTGTGTGTGTGTGTGTGTGTGTGTGTGTGTGTGTGTGTGTGTGTGTGTGTGTGTGTGTGTGTTCATGCCATGTCGTGTATGCGTTATCAGTGTGTGGGTCCCTCCTGCTCATCAGGATATTGCTTTCACTCTGTTAAAGACAAGCACACTGTATGGCATTGCTCCATATGGGCAGTATAAACCATTAATATTGCTCATTATTTAAAATTCTTAAAGCTGGGAATTTATCAGTATTTAAAACAAGACAGTAATCCACAAATCTGCAGATGCAAAGATCTTTTGCATTTTACCCCCATTTTCCTCTTCCCCTTTCTCCTATTGGTAGCATATTGTATGTTATTCACCGTGAGATAGTCTAGATCGACTTTCATTTACGGGATTTTTCCGGTGCCGCCGTAGGTTGTGCCGGATCCCTCATTTTCAGCCTGATGTCCATCACTTTCCGCTTTCTTTGTGTTGGCATTCTAAACTCCAGTTGATTTATGTGGACTATGGTTAACTGCTCCTCAGATCTCTGCAGGGTAAATCCAGACAGCTAGCTAGACTATCTGTCCAATCTGACTTTTCTCTTGCACAACTAAAACAACTTTTGAATGTACACGCTCCACCAAAACAAGTTCCTTCCCGAGGCTATTTTGCAGCGGCACTGTGGCCCCGCGGAGAGCTTAGCGCCACCCATGACGATTGTGATTGATTTAAAGAAATGCCAATAAACCAGAGCACGTTTTTCTCCCGTACCAGAATGTTGTGTGGACTAGCCAGACCCTCCTCCGCAGCTCTGTGGAGATAGGTCTGGCAATGCGAGACTAACCATGAGATAAACCTGTTTACTGTGAGCTGCAGTAAACAGTGTCCTGTTGCATCTGAAAAACAACAACATTTTGATGTGTGGGAGCAAATTATTTGGTGAACCACTCTAATTGTTCAGACATTTTTTGAATTTTAATGAAAATCTAAAAATAAAAAGGCAATTATTGTACACTGTGAGCAACATTTCTACTTGTGTTTATAGTCAGTGTTGATGTATAATCAACCAGACCTTTTGTTTGTGTCCCGCAGGTAAAAATTGGGACCTCAGTGCTGCTCTAAATGATTACGAGGAGCTCAGGCAGGTCCACACTGCCAACCTGCCGCAGGTCTTCAACGAGGGCCGCTACTACAAGCATCCAGAGACACGTGAAACGCCCACCCATGTCAGCAAGATTGACAAGCCGTGTGCCCAGAAGCAGGAGGACAATGCACAAGGTACGAGGGCCACCTCAACATCATATTGCCACCACAAATGACCTCACTAGTTGTGACTTTCTTAACTTTCTTCCCACTCATCCATTCAATTCTCGCTTCTTTTTTCCTCCAGAGAAGCGTCTGTCCCGCGGCATCTCCCACGCCAGCTCTGCTATCGTCTCCCTGGCGCGGCTGCAGGTGGCCAATGACTGTACCAGCGAGCAGTTCCCTCTTGACATGCCCATCTACACATTCCAGCTACCAGACCTCAGCGTGTACAGTGAGGATTTTAGGTGCTTCATAGAGAGAGACCTGATCGAGCAGTCCACCATGATGGCTCTGGAGCAGGCCGGTGAGTACTACAGAATATAATATAATATGATACGTTCTCTTTTAGTGCTTCTGCTACTACGGATATGAGATATGTAAAAGGAATCCTATGAATTTCAGTGTATTCTTTATTTAGATTACACTGAAATGCAGGAGGCCCACAAAGCAGCACCAATTTTGTATTGGTGCTGGCAGTAAAAGTCAGTAATGTAGATAGAGACTTGGAGGGTGAGACTGAGAGTGGAGAGACAGAGCAGATCAGAGCAGCAGTATAATCTGGAAGCAAGACGACAACAACTAATTTAAAGCATCCAGGACCCCAAAGGATTCATCTCCCAGCTGAAGTTTTGAATTAACGGAGAGGAACTAGTTAGCGAAGTTTCAAATCTTCCTGCAGATTTTCCCACACAGAGATCGTAAAGCTTTTCTCACCTCATTCCGGTCCAAATCTGGGAACAGAAGAACATTTCTAACAGTGACTTAACCAACCAGAAGATGGTATCTGTTCTCAAGTGATAAGTGAAGGATTTATTTTAGCACTGTCATTAATTTAAGCCAAATTATGCATCACAAATCTTCCTATTAAATATGTATCTCTGTATTTAAGCAAATGTAAAATAAAGTACAACAAGCAGCTGTGTATTAGCTTCACTTTATGGGTGATTAAATCTCCACCAGCATATTAATCGTTCTTGGATATAACATTATAATATCTTAAATATATATTATAACACCATTAAACACACTGAGATTTAGTAGTCCATGGCATGATTCCAGAAAATTGCCTTTGGTATCTAACGTGTAAAAAAAAAATAAAAAAAAAATGCAAAAACATCTGCATTTTGAGCCCGTCCACACTGAGGGGTAAATCATTCAGAGCCTCCTCTGTGTTCACTGTTGTTTAATAAATGATGCAGTCAGATCACCCCAGGCTCAGAGCGGTGAGGCTGCCTGCAGTAAAGCAGTGTGCTATGCCCAGGGCTGTGAAGCAGTCGTCTCTCCCTCAGGGACACTGGCAGGGCGGTGGTGGAGCAGAAACTGGAGATACTGTAAAAGTCAGGCTGAGGAGGAAGATATTCAGAGTGGGGTTTGTTTTCCTGAAAGACTGCTGGGTATTTGAGGGTGTGTGCAAAGCATATGGCATGCGCTAATCATTGCCTTCAAAGTGTAGCTATTGAGGCTAATTATGCTTGTTGGCTAATTGTTCTCAATGGGCCGTCACTGGTACCTGCTACAGTACTCTGAGACTGAAAGACATTAAGCTACAGGTAACGAACACTTTAGACTCACAATTGAAGGCTCCTGTAAATATCTGTCAGAGTGGTCGTGGCATTTTGGAACACAGATGTGTCATGATTTAACACCACTAACACTGTAGAGCAATGGAATACATGTTGCTGTGTGCCTGTAAAGCCCATTGAGACATTATATTGGACTATACCGATAAATCTGACTCTGGGATCTTATCACCTTATTACCAAAATATTGAATTGAAAATGGATTGAAACTGTTTGCTCCCTTCTGTTTATCAGTTTTGTACAGAATTCATGGTCTTATACTATTGTACATGTGTGCAGGTCGTCTGAACTGGTGGTCCACCATGTGCACCAGCTGTAAGAAGCTGCTTCCTCTGGCCACCACAGGGGACGGGAACTGCCTTCTGCATGCTGCCTCTTTAGGTGAGCTACTCATGCACACTACAGTATATTTAACATACGATATGACCATATCATCCATAACAACTGTGCAAGTCTGTGTATATTAACAGTGTCAGTGCTGCACCACAGCTGCTGAATCCAGAGGAGGGAGTGAGTGAGTGAGAGAGCAAAGGAAGCAAGGAAGGGAGATAACTGACCTATACATTGCAGGAAACCAACAGCTGCAGGGTTCAAGGGGTTGACAGCGCATTCAGGTCCGTGCCAAAGGAGATTGTTGACTCCCCAGTGCGAGGACTGCTAGAGCAGGAGCTGTCAGGGTTAGAGGCACCAGAGCTAATGTAATCTACACTGACAGTCAGACAACTAGGGCCCTTTGATGAGTGATGAAAGACGTTTTTAGACAGGAAGTTAAAAAGCTGAGGTTATCTCAGAATGATTATATAGTTTGGTGCAATGGCTTTGTTGCTGTTTAATGTCCTCAATCTTAACATGCAGTAACGGTGTTGTGCGTCTGTGTTGATCAGGGATGTGGGGCTTCCATGACAGAGACCTGATGCTGAGGAAATCCCTGTATACCATGATGAAGAGCGGAGCAGAGAGAGACGCTTTGAAGAGGAGGTGGAGGTGGCAGCAAACCCAACAGAACAAGGAGGTTGGGAGAGTAAATGCATCACATCCTCTTTCACGAATGACACATTAAGAAATCCATAAGAGCAAGCGAGGCGCTGATTTTAGCTTCCTTGCTGGATCGCACATTTGGATTTTTGCTGGGATGAAAATAGTATTTCTATATGATACCAAGTGTGCATAAGTAGCCGTGTTAATACTGTCAAATCCTCTGCACTTCCTCTCCCTTTTCCCTTGATGTTCATGGATTAAAGTATTTGCCTATCTATTAGAAAAATTGTGTCACCAAAGATAGCTCAGGCAAAGAAGTAGTCCAGATGCTCATGTTTTAAAATTGCCTGGGGCGTCCTGGTGGCCCAGTGATCTAAGACACATCCCATGTAAACGCAGCGTCCTGGTTTGTTGCATGTCATCCACCTTTCTCTAATTACCCATAATGCCTGACTGCCTCTTTTAACCATCCATCCATTAACAGCAGAACATATGAAAAAAAACTCACATTTGTAGATTCATAAAGCTTCAGGAGATAACCTCGAAGATGCAGATGAAAATTGTGAAAATGAATGACAATAAGGATTGTGTGGGTGAGCATAAGCACGTGCTTGACAGAATTTCCATTTGTGTGTGTGTGTGTGTGTTTGTGCAGTCGGGGCTGGTGTACACTGAGAAGGAGTGGGAGAGAGAGTGGAACGAACTGCTGAAGTTGGCCTCCAGTGAGCCTCGCACTCACCTCAGCAAAAACGGCAACACCAGTGGAGGGTAAGCTGTTCGACTCACATTTATCCCCCCCACCTCTCGTGTGTGAGACTGTGCCATCTACTGGCTGCCATTAGTATTAATCATGTCTGAAACACCCTCTCTTGACTAAGCTGTGGGTTGCTTTTAGCTGCAGCACCCCCTGTCCAACTCCCCCGTTGCATAAACAAGCGTACGAGTGGGTTTATCTCAGGCTACCGAGGCAGTTTGGAAACTAACTCTGGTTTCCTCCTCCTACGCACAAAACCTTGTGGTTTGTCTCTTGTTTCCATTTTGAAAATAAACATACATACTTTCACATTTACACTCATCTGGTGGAGAAAAAACAACAACTATGATGAACAGAAAAAAACTCACTGAGGTTTCTGCTGTTGATTGAAATTTAATTTAATTACATAAAATGTGATTTAAGCAGGTTGTGGTTGCCTGCACTCAGCGCTGATTAAAATATAAATGCAAAAACCTCATAACAAATCATGCAAAGACTGTCTTTTGTTTGACAGCAGCATCTGAAAACAACCCATGTCTCTGCATCGTCGCTTTACATGAATTTGCCAGCGTTGACTCGTCCAGTACGAAAGCCCTCTATCACTGAAAATATCCCATTAAAGAGCATAATTTACTCATTCACTCTGGTAATTTTAACCTCTCATTGAGTTTGACTGTAATACAGTAATCAGGTTAGGGATGTTTGATGGTCCTAGCGTGAGATGAGCCCCTAAATAGGATGAGTGGGATTCACATATTAAGAGGCTCTTTATTAAACAGAATTTGGCAGCGTAGCAGTTTGTGTGGCTGACAACTTAATTGTTGCACATCCTCTGGTTCCCTGGTGGTTGCATGCCTGAGAGCTCTGCCTCTGCTTTTTCTCTCCGTCTCACCCTCCCTCCCTCTTTCTCTCTCCTTCCCTCCTCTTTCAGTCAAACACATGTACGGACAGATGGATCTGTTCTGTTAAAGGTAGTCAGAAGGCAATATTGATCCAAATGGATCAGATTAGATTATGTAGGCACATTATTAGCACGAACATTTACTGTTTTGGCAGATGTTTTTGCATCAGTTAATTCAGGAAATTGTCATAGTATCCCATAATCCCGCTGTGTTACATGGTTATGTTTTTTTTGCAGTGTGGATAACTCTGAGGATCCGGTCTATGAGAGTCTGGAGGAGTTCCATGTGTTTGTGCTGGCCCATGTGTTACGCAGGCCAATTGTAGTGGTGGCTGACACGATGCTCAGAGACTCAGGAGGAGAAGGTAGGCTGACTGCATCTTGCCTTGATCTTCTACAAAACAGTTGGATAAGCAATGGACTGACACTAGATATGGTGTTCCAGCATTTGCTCCCATCCCATTTGGAGGGCTCTATCTGCCTCTGGAGGTGCCCCCGAGCCGCTGTCACTGCTCCCCTCTGGTCTTAGCCTACGATCAGGCTCACTTCTCCGCACTGGTGTCCATGGAGCAGAGAGACCAGCAGCGAGAGCAAGGTAAGCAACCTGTGTATCATCACAAAACCACTTAGATATTCTGGAAAGAAAATATGGTGGCATCCGCAGATTGAGATGTGGGACATCAACCTTTCCTTGACCTCCAGTGTTGACTGCTGTAATGTGCATTAGTTAAGTTAGGCAATAGTTAGGCAGTCTTTGCTTTAACTTTAAGTGGGTAGATTGCGAGAATGAGGGCGAGTGGTCTGCCTGTCCTGCAAGAGGTGAATAATGTATGAGACAGCAGTCTAATTACCTATGATCCATTATTAAAACAGGCCAGTTGGCAGCAGGATCCAGGGAGTGGCCAACATGCAGGGAAAGTGGACAGCAGGCCCCTTTAGCTGACTTACTGAGCATTGACATCCTTCAAGCCTGTATGTTATTGTGTATCTACATTTCTCTCTTTCAAGTCACTGTTTGAATTTAGTTTGTTACAGTAGGCGTGTCTGTTTATGCGTTTGCCTCTTTCACAGGAATCTGTGATACGGTGCTGTATGGAGCATATTGATCGTGTTATGTTCTGGCGAGGGAGTGTTGAG
The DNA here is from genome assembly GCA_023631565.1 of Gymnocephalus cernua. NCBI lineage: Eukaryota > Metazoa > Chordata > Actinopteri > Perciformes > Percidae > Gymnocephalus > Gymnocephalus cernua. The sequence goes on along the minus strand of CM042431.1, from coordinate 25,846,300 downwards.
TTTCTGTTTAGTTTAGTTTGTTTTGCCCGTTCAGATGCCAGTGCTCCCACTCCGGATGTGTTGCTTATTCTTGAGGTCAGAGTAATCCTCACATGGAGTTCCTTTAATTGACAAATAGAGTGGATCTCCTTGACAACCAGTCTTAGTAGTCACGGCACTCTTCTGTATTTGACTCAGTGGGTGGAACTCACTTGTCATTTGCGTGGGCTGCCGGCCAACTCTATCCCTCTGCCTCCTTTTCTCACTCTCTAACACTGATACACTTACGCAAACTGTTTCTTTCTTCCTCTCTCTGTCTTCCTCTTCTCTGCCTCTTTTTCTCACACTCAATCACAGATACTGTTACGCAAACTGTTTCTTTTTTCCTCTCTCCATCTTCCTCCTACTCTTGTGCTTTTCTGAGCATGTAAGTTTCCTATTCTCGGCATGTAAACACCAACCTAGTTATTAAGTCTGGGTACGACCACTGCAGACTAGCACACAGACATGATTACTAACCTGCAGTCCCTGCCCTGAAGTCATTCCCTTTAATGACAGCAGCACATCAGGGCCAGCCTACTCCACAGCACATAACTATTCAGCATTCCCACTTTTATTTGGGTGTTTTAGTGTGGCAGAGTATGGAGGGGGTTCTCTTTTTGTCCACCAGATGGTGCATATGTCCAAAGAACCCGCTGTATCACAACACCACTGCATGACTCTACTTTTTCATTCTGGTACACTGTGTCCTGTGATAGGATCAGTCTGCAGTCTCTCTCTCCAGGATGTTATGAAAACACGTGTACACTTAGCTTGGTGCATACAGTATGTATGTCATGTGATGAATCATATAACACAGCAATGATACAAATACGTGCTGTTCCTGTTATGTTTTCTTTATTGTTATGTATGTAAGAGGTATAGTTTTATGGTTTTGTATGGTTTTATAAGTAATGGGTGTTTGCATTTTCTTATCTTTTAGTTTAAATAAATGGTACAGTGTTGCCACACTATATCTCTGAACAAATGCCAGACAGACAGGCTGAGGGGTCAGACAGACAGGTAGACTTAATTTTCTTCTATTAATTAGGGCAGAGTAGCCCCAGCCGGCCCCTAAGCCCTCACCACATCACCACATATGGGCAGGGTCTCCCTCCCTCCCCCTCCCCCCCAGTAACCTGATTCTAAATCACACTGACACATCATGCTACTGACCCTTCTATGGCTGCTGCGGCTCTATTGATGGTGCATAGTGAAAAACAACAACAAGGGAGGGGTGTCTGACATCAGAGGTTACTGCTAAGGATCAAAACTTTCTTTATTTCATTTGTTTTCTCTGAGCATATCCCAAAAGAGCAATCAAGTGTTTTTTCTAGGTAAGGTGGTCAGGTGAACCAAGAGTCCTGTGCACTGTGGTATATTTTCTGTCAGCTCACTGCTGCTCACCTGCTGTGTGATAATGATTGGCTCCTCAGTAGACGCCATTGGCCACGTCTTTTATCAGCTTGTTTGTGCTCCTGTGGTTAAACTATGTATGAGTGGAACTGACCCTTTAAAAACAACTCTGGAGCTATTTCAAGCTCTGGTCCCAATACCAAAACACTTCCAGGTTTTCTTTGGCATCCCATCTTCAACCCCCTAACACCTATTTGAGTAAAGTAAATGGTCGTCTTTTACACAAAGACCACCTACATAACGTGCGGTGTAACCATCCAGCTCTGGCCAGGTTTCACTTCTCTATCTATTAAAGACACCCAGTGTATTACTCCCCATGCAGTCAGCGTAATTACATCAATATGGCAGTCCAAATTAAAATGCCATTTGTTGTGGTTTATGTGTTACTTCAAATGTGATGCTCTTGTACTTACCACAATAGTTCTGCCATTAAATATGTGGCAAAAAAGCTCAGGCTTGTTTATATGCATGACTGCTGTTTACTCTGGTGAATTGAGCCCTTTAAATCTGCAGCTGTGCAGAGTGACCAAAGTCAGGAATTCAAATTTGTGCAGTTTCCAGACAGTACAAATTGTTCTTGAATCGCAAACAGAGGAAACATTGGCTCTGTGTTCCTGCTGTGAATCAAAGCTTGTAATGGGTGACTTTGTCCACTGAAGGGGGTGAAAGAGGAGAGAGGATCCTCTCTTTTTCTGCTCTCATGACACAAGGCATGATATGCTTGACGTGTTCACTTTGCACAGACTAAAAAAAGACAAAGCAAAGATATTTAGGTCCAATTAAATCATGTGATTACATGCTTAGAAAGGTTATCTACCTCATTTCCAACAGCTGTTTCCTCACAGGTTACACCCAAGTTTCCACCTCCTTCTGCCTGTATCCCCCCACCCGCAGAATCAAAGATGCAAACTGAGCAAGACGGGGCAGGCTAGCAGCTATGTTGCTGAGTACACAGCTCGCATACCACGGAGGGCTATGATGTCATCCATACATAAGCTATGGGACTCGGTCATTCAAGCACAACAAAACAAGGCTGCCAACTGGGAGAGTAAATACATTACAGCACACTTTAGTCCCCCAGAGCTCAATTGGCAGTGTTGAATCTCTGAATCTGGACCAGGACCAAGAGGGAACAACAGCACACACAGCACTTTGGAATGGCGAGAAAGGAGGACAGCTGCATGGTGGGAGCCAGGACGCCACCTCACAGACCTCCGCTGCCTGCTGCATGACCCGAGTGGGAACTGAGTGGGAGCTGGTTTGCTGCCTTCTGTCTGTCTGTGTGTGTTTGTGATTATGACAGAATTTTTCTGGGCAAGAGTGTTCGAGGAAAGACCCTTCTTCTCTTTTTTCCTCCTAGTTTTCAGGACTGCCAGGCCACTTCTCTCATCACTGTTTGTCTCTGTGGCTACAGGCATTAGTCATGCCTCTTCTTTTTTTAGATAGATGGTGTAAAATGCATTGCAATTTGCAGGTATGATGCAAAGGCAACCTTGACATTTTAGGACAGGTCTCTGGACAAGCCTAGTTTGTCAGCAGTGCTATTAGTGATGTATTTGCTCCGCTGATGGAATTTGTTTGCTTAGCGACTAATGGTGTCAGATACAAATAACTGATCATGTTCACAGTGGTAAATGTGCTAGCATGGGTGTAGCCTCACTAATTCTGTTTCAAGAACTTAAGGCATCATCACTCTACATGTGCCACCGCCACTATTTTGACACTTATCATGATTAATAGTGTAGCCTACTTTGCACCTACGCATAAGCACTCAGAAAGAGACACAACGGGGAAAGAGTGAGTATTTGACCTGCAGTTTCATCAGGGACACAGGAGTGGCCGTTGCTGCTGCTGGTGTCTGCGTCTCTATGAAGCCTGCAGAGCAGAGCAGCCCATTGGCAGTGGAAGAATTGATGAGGGAGGGAGGAGACTGTATCTTCCATCTGGGGCTGACAGTGAATGCTGGAATGTCCTCAGCCTGAACAGCCTGTCTCTCTCTGCTGACATGTGGACAACAGCCCCCGCACTAGGTAGCCTGAGGAGAGCTGTCATGTGGGCCAGTGGTCTAGCTAGTCCTCCTCACACTCTTGTTTTGAAATGCAGCCATGCACTCACACAAAACACGAACACGGCCGCACTGTGCACATACTGTAAGCACACCTCCCACGAGAGGAAGCCCGGGTGGGTGTCTGGTTTATGTGCTCCGTCCAGTGATTAGTGTTGAAAACCTCTTCCTGCTTGTAAGTAGCTGATCCTATCAGCGGGATATGACTGAAATTATTTCGACGCTCCTTCTCTTTTTCTGTACTCCTGTGTCTGATTGCACTCTATTACTAAACTAAATGATCTTATACAGCCCTGATCAACTGTGGAGCTGCTCAGTTCGATGGAAATCATCATGCAAAGTTCAGGCCACCATTTCCTCTAGTATTAGCTAAGGTGTGGTTCCAGTTTGTCACAATCTGGGTCCTATTTTCGTAGTTTGTGGTAATGGTAACACTGTACTCAGCGAAGTGACAGCAGAGGTCTGGGATAGCTATAAAAGACGTCATGGGACAGACATTCAAGTTAGCCAAACTTATCTGGAAGAGAAAACAAAGACAAGCTGTCAGTTGTAACATTCATCACAGTTTATAGACTGACTTCCTAGTTCAAATTTGACCTAACATACTTCCCATAGTTGTGCACACACAGTATTTCTGTTAATTAAAGCTTTAGTGTGTAACTTTTTGATAATAATAAACGTCTGTTACATTCAAGCCATTGCCAAATGAGTTGCTACAAAGCTAATAAAGACTATCAGCTCCACACAACTCCCTCTGTATTTCTCAGTATGGCTATGTTCAGAAGATTGTGTCGTCCAGCGACTTTTGCTTCCTCCATGTCCTCCTTGGCTACTAGCAACTGTGTGGAGGAGGGGTAGGGACGGTGCACAATCACGGAAGGCTTGTATCATGTGGACGCGTCGACAGTGTTGTCATTACTTAGAATTCCTCATGGGGGTGACAGAAACTACGCACTATAGCTTTAAGGGATCATTAGATAATCATATTAATATATAATAATAATAATTATTATTATTATAATGTTATGAATATTATTATTATTATTATTATAAAAAGGTTTAGATCATCTGGTTAAACTGTTGGCTTGTTTACAACCTGTCGTATCATTTAAATGCTTGTTTGTCTTTCCCCATTGGACTTTGCTGTAGCAATGTCCCAGATCTCAGTAATATCTCTGGTGAGTGTAGTGGTATTATTGCTGATAGTAAAGATGGCCATGAGAATAAGACCCAATTTGAGAATGAATAATTAATCATTGACCTTGGAAACAGTACTTGTCACCAGAAGGACTTTAAGGACATCTCATTTATGTTTAAAAGTTAGGATTGAAAGTTAACCAAGTTAAAGCCACCAACTGAGGCCCTTCTCTGTCTGAATGAGTCAGTGTGAGTGACACTCACTGGTCACGGTCACTTCTCTGCCTAAAAAATGGATGGCAGATAGAATGCCCCCACATGAATACTTTACCCCACGCTGATAGGCATCTGGGATAATTAACATGGCATTATTCTAGTGTGTCATTATGGTGTCACTTAGCTTTGACACCACGGTGGCCTTGTGAGAAAATGGGTGGCATGCAACGTTGTCTCCAGTGGTAAAGCTATACAAAACTAACCTTCTGATAATCTCATCTCTTCCAGCTGTTATCCCTCTGACTGACTCGGAGCACAAGCTGCTGGCACTCCATTTTGCTGTGGACCCTGGCAGGGACTGGGAGTGGGGGAGGGACGACAACGATAACACCAAGCTGGCCAAGTAAGTCCTGTATAGTATATCACAGGGTGTTGATGCTTATCAACAAAGCACACAGAGGCGCTGACTACGAAAGCAGCCCCATGAAGGGTGAGAGAGTAAAAACTGCAGGCCAAGGCAGTTCTGGTGGTCTACCTACAAGTCTGCATGTGGGGGATTTAACTCTGATTATGGGCTATGGGTTCAGGTCACTTCAAAGAGTGAGCAGAGAGAGAACAAATTGTGAGTCACGTCAGTCATACATAGGGTTTCCCAGGAATGGCCTCACTAAAGCAGCAACACCCTCACTGAGTTTAGTAAAGAGTTTATGTAAGGGTTTCTGTTTCACATTCCTGCCGGTCAGGGGGTTAGCTTATCTTTAACAAGCTGCAGTGTGAACAATCCATATATACAGAAAGAGGATGCTCAAGCCACTGCCTAATACCACCTCTTTATATTACCCTTAATGCATTGCAGGCATTCATAGATATTTTAAAGTCAAAAGGTTCTTATAAATGTCATACTCAGACCCATTATAGATAAGCTATACAGTATATAATGCCATATGTTCTAGTAAAAAATGTATATGTCAACTGTGTTGTACCACTGCTTGTTGTTAATTGTGAATACCTGTTCTCCCACAGTCTCATCTTGTCTCTGGAGGCCAAACTCAACCTGCTGCACAACTACATGAATGTAACATGGATCCGAATTCCATCTGAAACAAGGGTAACTTCTTCTCACACGTGTTTCTGGTTTGTCATGGTTAATTAAGCCATAAGAGACTCCTCCATTCCAGAGGTTCTTGAAACCACATAGTTCAATCAGTTTTATTTACTGTCAGAATGCAATAATCCCAGGTTTTCACGTGTTTGTACAGATTAGGAATCACCAAAAATCAGGCAACAGTTCTTTTTTTTAAATATGTTTTAGGAGTAATTTGTCTGGAATACATTGGGAGTACCTGGAGTACCATTGCTTGTGTTATATTATTGTTTCTTCATTGCTGTATGTGTTTGTGTCTATCTCTGTGCAGGCTCCCCTGGCTCAGCCAGAGTCTCCCACTGCCTCTGCAGGTGAGGACGTCCAGTCTCTAGCTGAGTCCATGGACTCTGACCGCGAATCTGTCGGCAGCAACTCTAACGTAAACCATGGCAAGCCCAGCAAGGAGAAGGACAAAGACAAGCAGCGCAAGGACAAAGACAAGAGCCGGGCTGATTCTGTAGCCAACAAACTAGGTAGCTTCAGCAAAACCTTGGGAATCAAGCTGAAAAAGAACATGGGTGGTCTGGGTGGCCTTGTGCACGGCAAAATGAACAAATCTAACTCTGGCTCAGGTCGTAGTGGGGACAATGGAGGGGAAAAAGCAAAGAAGAAGGAGTCTAAAACCAAGGGAAGCAAGGAGGAGTCGGGCCAGTCTGCCAGCTCGACATCTTCCGAGAAGGCCACTAGTCCATCCCCTACAGACAGAGACAGACCCTCCAGCTCTTCCCCCACCGAGAGACAAGACAGTGCAGGGAGAGACAAGACCCTGGAAAACTGGAAATACAGCACCGATGTCAAGCTCAGTCTCAACATCCTGCGGGCTGCCATGCAGGGGGAGCGCAAGTTCATTTTTGCAGGCCTCCTGCTCACCAGCCATCGACACCAGTTCCACGAGGAGATGATCAACTACTACCTGACCAATGCCCAGGAGCGCTTCAGCCAGGAGCAGGAGCAGAAGAGGAAGGAGGCCGAGAAGAAGCCCCCTGCCACTAATGATGTGGCCGCGAAGAAGCCTGAGCATGACAGTGTCTTCCAGAGGGAGAGATCGGACAGCTCGCCTCCGGAGAGCTGCTCTCCCATCCTGCCCCACCACACCCACACCTACAACCACAACTCTCAGCCCCCGCTGGGTCTCAAGATGCAGGGCAGGAACAGTCCCATTCCTGCAGCCCCTCTTGTCCCAGTCCCACCTCTCACCCCGCCAACTGCCTCCCACCACGTCTCCCACCCAGCCCCAGCCCCTGCGCCTTACTCCTCCCCCAGTATTGGTGCTAAGAGACTTGGGCCTGTTCCTGTGTCTGCCCACTACAGCCATACACCGCCCATCCAGCGGCACAGTGTGATTCACTTACAAGATGTCAACATGCAATCCTCCATCTTCCAAGATGACCCCTATAAGCCTGTGGTGGGCACCCTAAAGACATGCGCCACCTACCCCCAGCAGAACCGCACACTCTCATCCCAGAGTTACAGCCCTGCTCGCCTGTCAGGGGTCCGCACTGTTAACACCACAGAGACCCTGTCCTACAACATGCCCGGCGAACACAAGTCCCACACCTACACCAATGGATTCGATACGGGAGACATTCAGGACTGCCTGGAGTTTGCTGATGAGGACAACTCGTCTCACACCTGGCTCAACCAAGACAAAACCAAAGGGCGGAGCTCTGGAAGCCCTTTGTACTGCTTTCAGCAGCGCCGCTGCAAGAGGGAGAACTGCTCCTTCTACGGCAGGCCAGAGACAGAGAACTACTGCTCCTACTGCTACAGAGAGGAGCTGAAACGCAGGGAGAGGGAGAGCAAAGTGCAGAGGCCTGCATAGCCATCACAGCCACTTCAGCCACTTGTCAGCAAGGCCACAGGAGACTTGAGGGAACAACACCATTCGCACTCTGCATTTAGAATAACATGATGGCAAACATTTTCCTATTTTGTTGAAGAATGCTCTTGTATTCCTGTCACCCTTCCCTTGTTAGTAAAGAGCATTACTTTATGATGGGGGAAGCAGAACTTGAAACAGTGAGCAGCTTTGGCCAGAAATTGTGCTGTTTTGTTTTTTTCTGTCTCATTGAAGTTAGTCTTTTACTTGTTTTAGAGTAAAAGTCATCTCTATGTGATGTAACTTTCTGTATGTGAGGGAAAGTTCTTTATTTTTTACAGTACAACAGATTTGCATCTCATCATGAGGGAACATTTTAGCTCTTTTAATCAGTTTGAATGCAATACCTCTGCTTGGTTCTTCAAAATCTCTGTGGAATATTTGTAGTTGTTTTGCAATCAAAAGAAATTGAATGGGAGATTAATATTAGACTTTAAAGCAATAAATTGGTGATTTTTGCTACACCCTCTCCCAATTTTGTCTATGCACCAATAATATAGTTACTGTAGGTTAACTGTGTCTTGTAAATTGTAAGGATTGTCACGTTGTGCTTTTGTAAACAAATTTGAATTACAGGAATTAAAATGTGTAAGCATTATAGATTGTAATGTCGGATTAGGATGACAATGTAAAACTATCTCATTTGTTAAGTGTACCTTTGTCCTTACCACGGTGCAAGGGTTTCCTGTGTCAGAATTGGACTCAAAATAATGTGTAAGATATCATATCACATTTTTGCCCGTAGTCGACCTTCTAAAGATCACAAGCACTGCCAAACTGGCTTCCTTTAAAAAAGAAAATATACAATTCAAATTTCCCAAATGTTTGCTGTGGCAAACACCAAACAATGTGCATAGGATGCATTGCTTCTCAAATATGCAGTGTTTATGGTGTGTCGCCTGTTAACTACTCTATTCGGTCAATGTGTTAGATGAGAAGAATTGTGGGTAGTGAGAGCAGGCCGATGCATATTTGTTTGAAGTGTGATTACGTGTCTCTTCCCCTCTAAACACAAAACACGATGTGCAATCATGCTATTAGCACTATGTGGTGACCTGCAAGTGTAGATGTGTCACCAGTCCAGTGTGAGATTGTCTGTTCTTCTTCCATATCTAGAGGCCGTTAAAAGAAGCACCTGCTGCTAAGAGCACCTCAAGCCTTTGTGATCATCAGTGCTTTAACCAATCAGTGGGTTTGTAAAACCCCAGGCCTCCAAGTGCTTTCTGCTCATTCGACATGACTACTGTAAAGACGCAGTGTTTGTGTTGCTGTTTGTTCTGGTGATGCTTGGATAATGTACCATGCTGTCCTTAACTAAGTGTGTCCTGGCCAAGGATGTCCACTGCTCCCTGGGTTCGCTTCTGTCTCTCCTGTACACACTGCAGTGTTGCTCCTCTTTGTTTCTATGTGACAGGTTCATGGACTTTCACCATGTTAGGACTGTAAGATATGATTTTGTATTAATTTAAGAGTTTTACACTACTTTAAATTATTAATTTGCACATTAGGTACAGATGTAAATATGAAGAAAAAAATAGTTTATTGTTACAAACATGGTGTGTCTGCGTCATTTTTGTTTTTCTTCAAGGAGGTGATCATGAGAACCATAGAGATTATAGATTTCATTTTTAGGTTGAGGATCTTTTTAATCAATACAATGTTCTGACAGTTTTGAGTTATTTTATAAGAAACGATGGATAAGGACGATGATCCACATACACTACAATACACTTTGCACTATCCGTTTGCTTTCATCTTTTCTGTTTCTGATGAGGCTTACAAGCAGACTGATTACAGGTTGAAATTACTGTATTAGTGTACTAAAATGAATCAATAATGGGTATGATGTTTCACTCAACAAACACTGAGGACGATTATTTGAAGTGTCACTTTTTCCTGCAAAGGGTAATTGGTGATTAGAAGAGTTTAGCAGCATCCTTAAAGGGGTACTCTTACATTACATCACATTACGATGGCGTCACCAGGGTTAATTTCTCAGACTTGACAAAGCTTCCTCAGAGCCTGAGGAGACATTTAATTTAATTTAATAGCTCCTCGGTCCTCGGCTGAACCGGAAGTTGTTCCGTCCCTTCTTCGTGAAGGCCGTCTCAAATCTCTTGCTGAAAGCCGTTGCTAACTCCGCCCATACAGTTGACCAATTCATGTGGCGCTTCCCGAGGAAAGGACGTCTCATCCCTCTAAAACACCATTTCTCGTTTCCTCTCTCGCGCCTCTCCCGTGCTTCCTTGGTGGAACAGACTAAGACGCGAGGAAGGGAGGCAAGTGGAGGAGCCGCGGATGCAATTTAAGGGAAGTGAGATGTGCCTACTGTACTCCCCATGAACTGCTCATCGTGTAAAATCAGTGCAATGCTCCTTTAAGAGTTTGTTTGAGATTTCTTGAATAGGCTCGTTAGATGGTTATTTAAAAGAGGTAATTCATCTTGTGTCTGCTTTTGGAATGAGTCAAACTAAACAGAATGAGGTGAACATTTCCACCAAAATCATTCTGAGGTTACAGAGTTGAGATTCTAGGGAGTGAACTGCCAAGAAGGGCAGCATTCCAGACTGAGAGCTGTAACTGCCATATTCCTCCAGAGATGCCACGCAGCGAAACAGGCCTTTGAAAAGCAGCAGAAAGTCTGCAAGTGCATTCATGCGAGAGTGTCCTCCAACTCTGCCATGGTTAAATCTGGTGAGCATAAGTCACACACGCAATACAAATGGTATCAAACACTACATAAGAATGACTCAGAGGAAAGAAAGAAGATGGTTGATCATTTATGTGTCATTGTAAGAATGAATTTAATTAGAGCCTAATTTAATCTTCAAATGAAGAGAAAAGCAGCTTGTGAGAATGACAGTAAGAAGGGTTTCATTCTAGCACGTTAAACAGTGTTACCAAAGACTTCCAGTCAGATTATCATTATTGGATTTACACAAGCAGTAATGATGAAAATGAAAATATGTCTTTGTTTTTTACATTTTAAATTATGCAGCATGGCTCTAGTCTCGTCAATGTTAGTCAGTCAATCAGTTGGTCCACCACTTTGGTCCAGACTTAAATATCTCAAATTTGTCTTGGAATTTTGGACAGACATGTATGGTCCCCAGATGATGAATCCTAATGACTAGTGATCCTTCGACTTTACATCTAGCGCTACCAGCTGGTCAAAGATTTCAACAAATATTTTGTACAAACAGTTGGCAATCCTCTGACTTCTCCTGTAGCCACAAGATTCACATTGTGGTTTTGAGTGAAATGTCTGGACAACAATTGGATGGATTGCCCTTAGATTTGATAAATCCCTCCGAGATGAATTGTAATAACTTTGGTGTTTCCTCTAGTGTTATAATCAGGTCAAAATATGAATTTGTCCAATACTTTGGTTTATGACTAAATAACTAAAGCAAAACTAATGACCCATCAGTGTCACCTGTACTAGTGTTCAGTGCTATTTTGCCAATATTAGCATGCTAACACGCTGACATTTAGCTAATGAACATTTTAAACGTTTTAGCATGTTAGCATCATTAAGCTCAAAGCAACAATGTGCCAAAGTACAGCTGCTAACATGGCTGAGGAAGGTCTTGGTAAACTATTATGCACCTACAGATTTTAAAACGTGAGGAAAGCAACAATGGCCTGTACAGTAAACCCAAGTGTAAACAGATCAATCCCCCAATCCCCTGTCTGTCAGAACTGTCAAAAAAACACAAAACTCATGCGGGTTTTAAAAAAAAGAAATCTTTTTCAATAAAAACGTTTAAGGTAAAATTAGCCTTTGCTTTTTTGAGAAGCCACAGTCTGTACAGTAGAAGAAGTAGAAGAAGAAGTAGAAGGACAAGGTTGCTTCGTGGGCAGCAGCCTGTCCTGTGTGGGATGAATTGCATACTTTTGACTGTGAGTATAGTCTCGTGACTAGAGACTACAATGTGGGCTAGACTCACTTCTCTAACTGTTGCCCCATACTTCAATTCACATCTGTGGACTGCGGCTGCTAATAATATGGAATGACTTGTTAAGTTTTGAAGATGAATTGCATCTCCACGTGATGTCTAATGTTTGTCACACAATGGCACAAGAGGGCTCCTTTCTTCCCAGCAATGTATCCGAGCTCTTAAATCCTGTGTCCTCCATAATAAGTACTTAATGAGACAGAGTGTATTGTCTTCTTTCTTGGATCCCATTTTCTCAGAATTTCCTTTGAATTTGCATGAGGGACCTCCCTTTGCTTTTCAAAGCAACAAAGAGCTCTATCAGGCATACAGCAGTCTTTTGGCAGGCCTCTCATCCTCTCAGTACAGCCTCCATGTCGTCACATTCACTCAACTCGTTTTAAACCAAGACTAATGCAAAACAAAACACCAGGCTACAGTATTTTTTTTATGTATTTATCATTTTCCTTTTAGATGCATCTGTCTCCTTTCTCACATAATAAGAAACCATTAGAGGCCTTAACGCAACACAATAGTTCATAAATATTGATTTTGATGGTAAGCAGTTGTCTCATTAAGATGGTGAAATTAAAATGTTGGGCGATTTCCACGGGTTTATGAACTGAATATTTAGTTCCTCTTAGCACTATTTTTGTTTACTAGATTGGAAGGCACTCTACCTGACAGTATTTAAAGTGCTGTTGAGTTTTAAGCAGGTTGGTGCCTTTGATGTCTCTGCTGCAGTGATGCCCCCACCTCCCTTAGCTAAGCCTTGTTCTCAGCTGGTGCCAGCCTCCAATATCTGAGCTCATCCCAACTGCTCTGCAGGATCTAGCGCCAGCCCTGCCATGCACTGCACTCAAGAGTGGGTGGCATCACATGGCCCTTCAGCCTGCCTTCTGGGGCTTGGCATAGAGGAAGAGGGACACACACACACACACAGGCCTCTGTGTGATTAAGACCACTGCTGCTACTGCTGCTGCTGCTGACCACATCTCTCCCTCTTTTTCTGTGGATTTATTCCACTGAGTCTCAAAGTCAGTGATGCCCACACACCTCAGTGGAGCATAGACCCTTTCCAGCCCACAAAGCCTCCCACGCTCTCGACTTTGAGTGTGTCTAGGTTGGGTGCACCAATCAGCAGCGGGTATCACCACCCACCTATCCCCTCATCCTCATCTTCAATCTCTCTCACACAATGTACTGTACTTTCCCTCAGACGATGCATTCTAAATAACTCATGGTTGAGGTTCTATCCACACTGTAAATTTACCTGAGTTTATTCTGCATGCAATTTCACTTTAAGACTGGGTGCTCAGGAGCTAATAATCCAAAGAAAAAGGTGTGACTGAAGAGACGAATCAGTCAAACCAAAACCACCTCCTCCGCCCCCACATCCTGTATGCAGGGTGATACCAGTAGAGATGTGCACTCACTGCTCATATAACTCTCTGTACTTTACCCTGCATCTGCAGCAATATAATTCACTACAGAGGAGAAAATGTGTCATCCTGAGAATAAACACGTGATTGAAAGACGTGCAACCCAGAGAGAATATGTGCCTCACCCACACAACCAGCAAAACTAGATATTTATTGGAATATGAGATATGTGTGAATTAGCTCAGTCAGTGGTCTGCAGAGGGACACTACTGAGACTCTGCTGTTGCATGACCATTCCACTATCCACTATCATGCCGAGGAAAGACACAGGATTTGTATATTTAGGAGCCCAATTTTCAGCTCCCTGCCAACATTCAAAGCATAATCAAAAAAATAAGTTAAATATAAACACATGAAAAAGAACTATGCAGAAGTCCCTCATGTTGCCACACAAATATGAAAAAACAAGCTCTGGGAACATGCCGGCTGTGATGGCACACCAAGTTGTGTGGTAGTGCCAGGGGTGGCAGCTTGTCTGTTTGTGTAGCATGGTGTGCTGGTAGCTCCAACCTGCCTAGAGACAGGAGGTGTACAGATTGAGCAGGGAGAACACCAGGCTCCTCATCAAAAATTGTAATGGCTTCCTTCTTCATTTCTCTTCCTTCCTGTCTCACTCCACGTTGCATGATTCATTGTGAAGCAGGAAATTGCTGCTGAAGTTGGTGGGCACACTCAGCTTAAGAGCAAAATAAAGGCATGTTGGCGGTGATTTTGCAGAACAGCACATGCAGATGGAGTGAGAAACTCTGCTTTTGTGTGTCACATGGAGTTAAAAGCAAACTTTGCTCAGGGGGGCGGCTGCAGTCTGTAGTGAATCATCTGTTCTTCTTAAATTGCAAGTACACTGTGTATATACAGGAAACTTCACACAATTTATCAGTCTATTCAGCCTGAAATACAATAAGGAAGGAAGGAGTCCCCAGCATTCGGTGCCCCACCCATTGTTGATACCCCGGCGGTTACTGTAAATATTTGCATGGGTGAAATGAGGGAACAAGGTGTACTTCCTGTTGAAAGAATAATACTGAAGCACATGATTGTGAGGAAAGGCTGTCTAACTGAGGAATAACACTTCGCCCATTTATACTGTTCTCAGCTGGAATTCTGCATTAATGTTTAAAATACTTTACAATCATAAACGAGAAAGTTCTCTATAGATGACTGATACAAATCAGGCATTAAAGAGACTATGTAACTTTGAAAAACAACAACAGAAAAACACACTCTTCGTCTTAAAATTAAAATGTTAAATGTATCAATAAAACACTCTACAGCTTAATTTGCTACAACCATTTGCTTATGGTGACTAAAGGAATCGCTTGGCACTTTTGGATTTGTTTTCTTGCCGAGCTCTAGATGAGAACATTGACACCACTCTCACGCCTGTACGGTACCTATAACTTTAAGGCTACAGCTAGCAGCCAGTTAGCTTAGCATAAAGACTGGAAACGGCTAGCATGGCTCTGTCCAAAGCTAACAACATTTGCCTACTAGTTGTTCACCAGTTAATTTATGCATCATCTCATTTGTCTACAAATGACTCTTCTCTTCTCTTGCTACTAGCCTAGCATTTATCACAACCACATAATGTGTCCATTGTGGCCACAGTGGCGGCTGTTGAGTAAAAGTGCCAGTGTCAGAGGAAATGAGCACAAAACCAATTGTAGCTGCTTATTTTATGAATTTATTTCCAAATGTAAACTTCACTATTTCATGCATACAAGTTATGACAACATACATTATTCAACAATCTGTTATTTTTCATATTTGCATAGGACATGGTCACAATATATTGTCTAACATGTACAAAATAATGCCATAGAAAGGTACAGCAGAGCAGCTAAGACCAGCACATTACATGTGTGTAGAATCAGAGGAACTGTACAACTGTAATACTTGAATGTAGTGATTTTGGTTTGCTGAGAGAAAAAAACAAAATGACACCTGAAGGTTAGAGTGAGGTCATAAGAGAATGTACTGGCCATAGCTGAGTCGAGTTATTTACAGATTAGATTATACTGGTGCTGAAAGGGGAAGCAGCACCATGGAGTCACTACAACAGGCAACTGATGGTGATGGGCAGAGGAGAAAACAGAGGAGAGGTATCAAGAGAGCAACAATACACTGAGGACAAACAGGTACAGGAAACAGAACCAAAAGGCTGGTAAGAGGCTCTCTCTTTGTAATTAAAGGGAGGTCATTCACAGCACTTAGTGCTGAATAACCGGGAACACACTAATCCTTTAAGGGCAAACATTTCCAGAGCTTGAGCAAAAGACTTTTAGTCGGCGTGCATTTCAACAGTAAAGAGAAAATGCCGCCCAGTGTCAGTTCAGGCAGTCAAGCAAGACCATATGGTCAGTGAAGGGTACAGACAGATGTGGTCTGCTACGCTGCACGTTCCTACTCACTCAGTCTCTTTTGTTTCTCGTCTTTTTACTCAGTCAGAATTAGTTTGCTCGTATAATTAAACGGGTTTTGTTTATTCAAGTGATTTTCAAAAATCAGAAAATTGCTTATGTGAGATGTAGAAAAAGGTCCATATCAAGCACGACATCCATTGATCAACACTTAAGAGCATATAAAGTTGAACCCAGGGGTCCAAACTGGGTTGGGTTCAAAATTACTGCAACATTCATCTTTCCCTTCAAAGCCTTTGGTAACAACTTGTAACTGTGGAGTCTCTGATGAGCTGCAAGAACTCAAAGCTTCTTCTCACTGCTCAAGAACTGCTCTCTCCTAGCTATGGCTCCGTCTTAAAACATTTTTAAGCTTTTTTCATGAGGGAAGACATGCACAGTATGTCCTGATCTTTTAAATATTATATTTTTTTATAATACTTTAAAATATTGCATGTATGTTGTTTATTCGAATTGGCTTAGCCTACACATAGAGCCCACATAGGAGAAAGGAGAGATTAAACCTGGGAAATGTTGACAATGATAAACGTACCTTGTGCACAACTCACAACGTGTAAAATCTCACAGTCAAGACAGACTTCTATTCATAACCTACAAAAATGCATCGGGTCCATGTAAGCAGCACATTTATAGCAAATGCAATTTTCAATCCTTTGGAATGGTTGGGCGTATATTATCGTTAAGATTGTGTATGTCAAAAACAATACCTGTATAAAACATTATACATTGCTTCAGGTATTGTACAGCAAAAGAAAGAAGTAAAAATTAAATAACAAGAACCAAATGAAAACAAGGCTACACAATCAAAATGTTTACATAAAGCAGAAAAGCAATATTTAACTTGGGAGCACTTGCATATGACATATGCAGAGCTGCTTCATTTAATCCTGTACATTACATAAAAAGCACGTCACACTTTATAAAACTGTACAGGTTTGTTTGTTAAATGTCAGATAGTAGCCAGGTTCTTTTTTTTACCCTCAACTTTTGTTATCTTTAAGAAGTTACCATTATAGTTTTGGCACACAATTGCATCAATCATGCTTGTACGCTGAGACCATGAAGATGAGACAATATCAGTGATATATTCATGTTATTAATATGATTCTTTTTTAAATAAGGTTAATGTTAGTTCTTTACATACTAGGCAACAACCAATCTACTTTAATATA
This sequence comes from Gymnocephalus cernua, assembly GCA_023631565.1. Taxonomy (NCBI): domain Eukaryota; kingdom Metazoa; phylum Chordata; class Actinopteri; order Perciformes; family Percidae; genus Gymnocephalus; species Gymnocephalus cernua. The sequence continues at coordinate 25,829,453 of CM042431.1, read as the reverse complement.
TTTTTTACAGTAAGCAGAACAAAATATTAACTGGTACACTGTTAGCATCTTGTTGAAACCTTGTATTTCAATTTTGTCAGTGTTTAAATTCCTTTTTTCTCTGACACGTCAAAAACTGTAATCTCTGTGGGATTACAATTGAAAAATTAGATAAAAAAATGCTGAAGTGGAGTTTCATAGTAATTTGCAGCTGACATCATTCCTCACATATAGAAAATGTTTAAACTCAGACAAATATATGGAGCTCAGTAGAGAACGGGTTCTTTTTAAATATTTTTGTAACATAAAATAATAAAAAATAAGGTTTCATTATTTCCTGGAAAGATTACTTTTTGAGGACCCTGAAAACATGGGATGATTATATAAAATGTAGCCCAGTGTTTTTTGTTTGTTTGTTTTTTTTTACAGAAAAAAAAGTATCTTTCTTCATTCAAGTAGGGACAAATAAAACAACCAATTATTTGTGCTACTCATCAAGCAAACATAAGCTACATGATGGATGTTTTAAAAAGATATGAAAGTAGAACAAAAGTCAAATAGTTCAAGAGGTATGATTTCTGAAAAATATACAAACATTTCATATGAGACAAATATAAGTAATAAGCAATAATAAAAAGTATGACTACATTGCTAACTCACAATGCTGTGGTCTCTATTCTTATGAAAAACGTTCGAAATAATCTATATAATAAAGACAAAAATGAGTCACTCCATTTGAAATAGCCGGACATAGAGGTCAGGAGGTTTACTCACCCCAAACAATCCTTTCGTTTTCTGACTTGAATTTTTGGATAACAGGCTGACTGGAATAACCTGCATCCTGACATCAACAGAGTATTAAGTGTTTTTATTTAAAGGGGTAAACCCCATTAACAGGGATAAAACTATGCTTTTGACAAAATATGGTTCCTTTAAAAAAAAACAGCCCGACAAAAACAGTCAACCTTAATGCTGTGATATATTCGAAAGAGTTGCTGAAATGACCTGAAGAATGACCAGAAAAAACAAAACAAAATCAATTTAAAACAGACTATACACTTTTCTCCAGTAAGGTTAATAATTATTTGACAACAAAAGCAAGTACAGTAAAAATGGACATGTACAAAACTGTGTTCAATGGCCTTTTGTGTTGAATTATTCAAGTAAATTTGGTACAGTGAGAATAAAAGTTATGCCTGTGGAGGCCTATATATGTCACCGGTGCAGTCTGGATGGATGGATAGACTGGGATGTTTACACTGTCACAGTTGGTTTCTTTTCAGGTGGTATAGAGCTTCCTGTTGCCTACTGTAAGTCCACTGACACTAAGGGTCAAAGGTGTTTAAAGGGGCATTTCACTGAAAAGAGCTCCAGAGTGCCCAGTGCTTACTAAGGCGCATAGGCAGGAGCTGGACCCCGTACGGCAGCGTTCCTGTTTCCAGTGTGGTCGGACACTGACCAGCAGTGAGCACAAAGCACCCAGGAACATCGGGGGGGGGGGGGGGGGGGGGGGGGGGAGTCTGGCAGACATTTCTGTGCAGCAACTGATGTTACAACAAAATCCACAAACTGTCCTATATCTGCTTTGCGGATGTCAACCCTGAGGTAAATGTGCAGAATATGGATTAAAAAGTGATTCATGAAACCTGCTTGAGGGTGAGCTAATCAGAATTGTTTTTTTTTTTTTTTTTGCAAAAGAAAGTTAAACTACAGACCAAGTCAAAAATTTACTATAACAAAACAAAACGAATATATACCACAAAAAGCTGCACACAGCTATGTGAAGAATTTGTTAATGAAAATCAAAGTTGTTTATTCTAGAAATGCTAAAAGTTAAACCCTCTCAATGCTTCTTTCACAAAGAGCTGCTGATCAGTGGCATTCAAAGTGTCATCTTGCAGCCTGGAAACTATTTTAACATCTTATAGAGGGTTGTTTTCATAAACGTGGTGTTTTTGAGGAAACTACTGCATTTGATCTAAATAAGGGATGTTTTCTTTCTGGAGGATGTGACAGAGCTGATTCTTCACAACTTTAAAGAGAGATGGCTGCTGTGGAGAACGAGGGACAAGGCCGGTCATTCATGAACTTACACCTGCCAGACCGCCTCGAAAAAACCCTATACGCTTCCAAGGCGCAGTCGTTAACATGCATATAGTGTGAAGCACGGGACTGCAGGGCAAGAGTCGCTGGTAGAATGAAGCTAGCACATGCAATTCATGGTGACAACAGTCTGGAGGGGTCTGACAGGACCGAATACATGGATGAAACTATTTTCGGCCATAGTGCTGAAGCATTCAAAGAAAATGTAGGCATAACACAGACTGGCGGTGCTGCAGCAGTTTTGATAGTGGTGCCCGCTTCCATGAAAGGTTTACTGTGCCTTTTGCCTGACTTATTGAGGCATGTCTGTCTAGAAACACAATTCAGCTTTCTCACAGGACATCTGAGCTTCACAGGGAGGACGACGTGAGGCTGGTGAGCATTGCACTTTGCTGATATGTTCGTTTTGGTTCAAATGTTTTTACAACAGTTAAAAAGCCCCCCCTCCCCCCCATTGTTGCAAGAGAGAAGTTTGAAAGCAGCTGTTTGAGAGCTCTGGTCTATCAGAATCAATTTGGAGCGACATTTTCCTTGGCATTTTGTAATTTGACTCTCCAGCAGTAGAGGATTTCTCCCTGTGCTTAGGATGGAGTTGGGTATGTCCCACCCACACTGCTAGCGTTGTCTAGGTAGTACTGTTGTTCATACACTTCTCTTTCTACTCTTATCCTACAGGTTGGATCAACCCACTAATTACAGCCATGTTTCTGCTAATGGTTTTTACAGTTGAAGGGAGTTGGGGAAGGAGGAGGAGACGGGGGTGTCTGCGACCGGGTGTCTCCTCCTCTGTGCTGCTCAGCTCATGATAAAGCTCTCCTCTTTTATCAGGACCTGACCACCCCCCCCTTGCCTGGCCATTGCAGATAGCTGCTTTGCTCGCTCTGTGCACCATCATGTTGCAGCCAAGCCTGGTTCTGCCCAACACTCTGGCCTACATTTAGTTAGGTCACCTTAAGCTATTTGGCAAAGTTGGAGCTTCACCACTCTCTGACAGGACAGGTAGAGCCAGATGGGCGAGGGAGGACATCCCAGGAATGGCATGTTAGCACTCCTCCTGCGGGCTGTGAATAGCTTCTTGTGGGATGCAGCTGTTTCCTCAAGGGAGGCCACAAAAGGCAAAGCCAGGAGGAGGGAAGTGTGCAGGCTGTTTGGTTCTACCTGTGATACTGCCAACCACCAGCCCCAGGTCTCAATGAAGGGCAGCTTACAAGACTGAATAGAAAGCTTTCATTCACTCTCTTTGGTACTTTTTCCTATGTGCTTCAGAGAGGGATAAACATTGTTTCAACTAAAGTCCCTTTGTGTCCATTTTGTGTGAAATAATGCCTGATGATACAGCACTTTAAAAAAAGAAGAAGAAAAAAAACATGAACAGCTGCTTTGAAACTTAATTGTCTCTATTTAAAGGTTCTAAAGTTTCTTCAACTGAGTATACTTTTAAAAACTGTTAACCCAATATAATCCTGATACTCCCACAATGCAGATTTACACAGTATATACTGCACACAGCTGTTTAATGAAGTACATATTTAACCCAGTGTAATGGCAACTGAATATTAACGATGCAGTGGAGGAACTGATGTATTTTGTTTACTGAGGTGAAGGTTTGGGGATCGTTTTGTTAACACACAGCAATTACAATACATATGAACCCCCCGAGAACACGAGCACATGAGTTCTGTGTTCGATTGACCGTATGACCGTCGGGCTAGTTTCCTCAAAACGTGAAAACCAACAAAAAAACAAAGAGTGCAAATTGTGTTGAGTGTAAAGGCTGCTATATATGTACTGTATGTTTCTCTTCACCGTGTTCATTCTTTCAAGCTAAGCATTCTTTTCAAGGCCATCCCTGAGCAGGGCGTAAAATTCAACCCCTGTTGAATTTCAGAGTAAAGTGATGAGTATATTGTGCAGTCAATGTGAGTACTCTGAAGTACTGTGGTATTACAGAAATAGCAACTGTCTTCAATCCTGAGGTGTGTGTGTGTGTACCCCTTCTCCTCACCCTTTCAAAAAAACAACAAAGAAAGCCCCAATATTTTATAAGACTTGTCAGGGTGTCTGCTTTTCTTCTTCTAAACCTTGTTTAGCTGACTGTGAACATACATTGGACAACTAGCCATGATCAGAAGCTAAAAAAATACAGACATATGGTACAGAATGTAAATATTGCCATCTGGGAAAGGCATTACCTATTTTTTTTTAGGATCACGCGAGTAATTGCACTACAATAAGCAGTTATGTACAGTATGGTACACCACAGCAAGCGCAGTAATAGCAAATGGGGAGGGGGGGGGGGGGGGGGTTCTGACAACCGTGCAACACGAGTGTTATGACAAAAACACAGGCCTCGCAGGTCAGAGGCAGAAAGTGCGACTGGGTTTCAGTTTAAGGCGAGTTGGCTGGGCTGAGGGCGGGGCTGGAGGCATCCGAGCGGCTGTAGTCGCTGAGGGAGCTGGGACGTGTGGAGCTGCTGCTGCCGTGGGGCCTCTTCAGCATGCCGGGCTGGAAATCTGAGTGGCGCCGGGCGTGCTTCATGAGGTGATCGCTGCGCATGAAGCGCTTGTCACAAAGCGGGCACCCAAACTTCTTCTCCCCCGTGTGGGTGCGATAGTGGCGGGCCAGCTCATCGGAGCGAGCAAACTTCTTACTGCAGTCGGGCCAGGTACATGGGAAAGGTCGTTCTCCTGTAACACACAGAGGGAAGGAGAGACACCAGTGTTAAATCACACAAGAAGATAGCAGCATGGCATTAAGAACAAGCCTTTATTTGAGCTAATTTAGTTTTGATCATTTCCTTATTGCTGACCATATTCCACATGTTTTTACATAATTTGTTCTTTTTCACAAATAAAATTAATACACCACACTTTTGTCACATTCCAAGTAGCCAGCGATTTCCACTTATTTCAGTCTCATATGAAAATCTACTTGCGAAGATGTGAAACCTGAGGTGAGGTGGCTACTGTGAGGTACTCAGTGAACATCATGTCTGCAGTTATTTTTGCCAAAGTTACATGATTGTTGTGTGGTATTTCAGTGCAGACATTTCAAATCCATCCAGGCTTCTCACTCGGGGGGGAGGAGGAAACAGGGTAAAGAGGACAGAACGGAACAGAACAGAAGGGAAGGAGTGGCAGCCACTCACTGTGCAATTAATTAAAAATCTACTCACATACATACCTGGACTCTCTTCTTCTTCTTCTTTTTTTGTGCAATAACTTGATCCACCACTTAAGTGCAATGATTTTAATTTAACTGCTAATGTCTGCTAAATGTCATTTATTCACTGTATAATAACACAGTCCTGTACAGTTCTCTACATTTATCTTACTTGATTTTATTTTCCGTGAATTTTATTTTATCTCTACTTTCTATATTTAGCTAAGAGTTTATCATTATTTATTGTTTACTGTTTATTGTTTACTTTCTATATTTAGCTAAGCGTTTATTGTTTAATCTTATACTGTTTTTTCTATACTGTTTTTTGTAAGTGTTTTGGAAGATGCTGGTAATCTGCTGCTGGAAATCCAATTTCCTTGCGGGAGTCATCGCAAAAAGATTAATAAAGAGAAGTCTAAGTCTGAGCTTTAACATGCAATAGTAACATTGTGACTCAGAAAAATAAAAATAGACCTGAGTTCACTATAATGAGCTACTTATCTCAAACTAACTTTAAGTCTCTGCAAGTTGACTTTAACACTGTACTGAGATGAATGGGAGCCCTTGGTTGAAGAAAGTTTGGAATTTTCACACTAAGTATGTGTGATTTGTAGTAAATTGCCCCCAACATGCAAAATCGGCCATTATGTGCTTTAGGTTGTAGGACTGTTTACAATGGCAATCACTTATATACAATAAGCATTTTCCAAGAACTGATAGTGTCAGTGAGTGCAACATGAAACAAACCCTGGTGCTCACCAATGATCCAAATGGCTCACCACAGTGAGAGTAGTGACTCATTATCAGGTGTTTACAGGTTAACAAGTCAAGAACATTTTTTCAGGCCTGCTGAACAAGACTGTTTTGTTTTCTATACATAGTAGGCTCTGAGTCATCAAGGAATAATGATTACAAGGTTATTGCTAGGTCTGATAGGTCAGTAAAAGGAAGGATATCAAAACCACCCAAGAGATCTTCAAAATATAAACGGGAGATAGAAAAGGCTGTAGTGAGACGTGTGACTTGGTGTAAATCACTTAAAAATTGGTGCTGTGCTAGAGGAGCAGACACAGCTTTTTATTCTACAGATTCTAATCACCCTCACAATGGTTACCCAGCCCATTTTCCAACATGCAACTATCTGTGACTCGGCACATGGGAAATTACACCCTTCCCCCCTCAATCATGCAATAAAAGTGGGCTTTGAAACAAATCTACCCAAAGCCAGATGGTACTATATATCTTGTGGTTTCCTTCCATTCTAATGTGGAAACAGTGTGCTTGGCACCTAAATGCAGCGTTGTGCACCCACTGGCTAATATGTCTAATACTGTATTCCATTTAGTTTTATTTCAGTGAGTTTCTGCCTGACAATAGCTACATGCAGCAGTCTGACCATGCAGTACTAGGGCGGCACATCTTTTAATGTTATGGTTCTTTCCTGAGAATAAAAAAAATATAATCATCATGTGCATGCCTATGCCAGAGATTTGAGGTATGAAAAGGAATGGACATGGAGATGCGTGAATGTTTATAGATGGCACGACACATAAGTACATAAGAACAGGCCTGCCAAACGCTTTCTTTGTTCCGTGGTTTCCCTCAGGGCCACAATGGAAACAGTGCTGTTGAGCATCAAACACTCATATGCTACCTGATGCCAGTGAGTCTCAAAAACAAGAACCCGGTGCACTACTAGTCTCGGTCCCTCCCCCAAACTATACTGCATGGTTACAAAACATGCAGACAGACAGAGCAAGTCTAGACAGCCTGGTCTGTTTTCATGCCTCTGACGTCTCACCTCAGCTCCAGACTGAACTTAGCCCTTCCCACTATAGTTCCTGCAGGCTCAGTGTATGTAAACTCTGTAACTGACATATAGACATTTGCATATACACACACACTGCACACAGTCTCCTTTTTCCCAAAACATCTATAATGTTCTCACTCTGCTGCAAGAGTTAACACACAAAGAAACAATCTGCCCTGGATGAGTTATAATTCATAAAAACTAGGAGGCTGTGGTTGTTTGTCTCTCATTGACGAGACTCATGATAGTCTGATTTCATACCTTATTAGCAAGAGAAGCAGCCTGTGCTGCCACCTGGCACTGCAAAATGAGATATTGGCTAAAAAGTAGAGCTAAGCTCTGTGGGCTGCTTAAGGCTCAATAACCAGTGTAACGGATCCAGCTGCATTAATATTTAACCAGACACCAGAGAGCTAGGCTGAGATATCCAGTCTAACTGCCCTGATACAGTAATGCAGTCATCGTGGAAGCATCAGGTAGCTAACAGCAACTCACCAAGATGCATCAAATGATGTAGAGCTCCGTGACTTCTTAGAAAATGCAGAATTAACAGATACGTTGCCCGTTTTCACCTCCCGCTAAACTGCCTTTGGCATTTGGGTCAACGACATGAATATGCATCAAAAGCCCTGCTGCTTTAATGTCAGCATTGAAAGGTTCACTGACATGAAGGGAAAATCATGCAAAGCCCCCAATTAATTGTGCTTCTTTCATAACATGAAAATTGAGATTTCCATGAGGGCAGTAAAAACCAATTTTCTGGTAACAATGAGGAGGTTTAGGGAACAAACGCTTTGATCCTGAGTGGAAATGATGATAGGGGTCATTACCCTCTGCAGAAATAGGGTGTCACTCTCCAAGATATCTCAATAGACTGCAGATATTATTCAGCATCTCGGTTGAAAGAAGAAAGCTGCAAGCTACTCCCCTCATTCTGCTCTAACTCCGATCTAGTTCCAGTGTCGTCACAGCAGGGCACCGCGGCGATCGTGACGTGAGGCCGGTTGGTTATCCAATCTCTGGCAGCGTCCACATCCAGGGTGTGGTTTGTGTTTCTTAGAATGTGTCAGATGCAGAGGGCAACGCAGGGGGATTGAGGGAAGCTTTTCCCTAACGAACACAGTGACCCGGTTACCCGTAAAGTGAATTACATCATGCACGCAAACTGTATCTCTACTAAGCACTAGTGTCCCCCCTCCGAGGCGATGCGATTATGTCACAGGTACTCTCTTGTTATATAACTGTTCTCTCCGGGTCAGTAATAAACAGCATTCATCGCTGCTCCTCTCCCACCATCCTTCTCTCATTCATATCTAAGAATCTTCGGCTCCTCGGTTTCTGCAGAAATGGTTATGAGAAATAGAATCTGAGTTCATCTCCTTGGTGTGAGGGATGCTGTCTGCAAAGGGGAGATAAAAAGTCTTTTTGACGTGAGCAGCGGCATAGGAACTCAACTCAGTCACCTGCTCTAACAACAGCTACCAGCATTTCAAACAAGTGTAGATAACATTCCTGGTGTGTCCTCAGGCATGGGCCGAACTCACACAGTGTGTAGCTGAAACCTTCATGTGAGCCTGCCATATGAGAGCTAGAGTAAATATCGCTGCAGGTTTAGGAGGGGAGAAAAAACAGTTCCTGTGGATACATCAGAGATCACCTTGAAGTTGACTTTGCTCTGCCTACACAGTGAGAACCAGAACAGGAAATATGTTTTACAGAGCTCAGAACGAAGGGGCACAATAAACCTGCATGGACTTTTACAAGCAAACAGTCTGAGCAGGGAAAGTAAAAGACTGTTGATCACAGCTCATTAGAGTTGGAGCTACCTCACTTCAGCGCTGGCCTGGTGGCACAGTCAGCTTGGCAACATGAAATGAGAGGGACACCACTAACTCCAGTGGTAGGGCTCAGTACAATCCTGTAATTTGGTTGCATGTTTACAATAGACTATGACCTATAACCAACCAGGAGCCAGCAGACAATCATCCAATCCATGGGATTTGGGGTAATACTAAAATGACTGCTGAGTCCCTCATCATCATTAACCACTGGAGCAGACAGGGTTAACCCAACCGTACCCAGCCTCTCCCTCTACACTCACCATCACGTGCCAAGATGATCTGAACACTAACATGAAGAAAATGAATATACATTAAGGCTTTTGCAGCTCCTCTTTTCGTTGTTCACACAGCAGTACATGCAAGCTTCGCTTGTGCAAAAATAACAACAAAGGCTTACAAAGTTCTGCGGTCTGTAAAAAGGAAAAAAAGACAATGCTTGATTTGAAACATATCTGAGATCAGAACTGTTTACGTGGCTGCTCATCTATGAAAAATGTACTCAGTGGGAGAGGAGTCAAATTACAAATAAAATCACACAGTCAAAACATGTTGACTCAGATCCATTCAGAGTTTGTTAAAAACAAGAATAAGTTGTATATGCAGGAACAATAAAGGAGCCTTAGGTGGGTCAGTTGCTCGTGATGATGACCGGCTCAAGCTTGTCATGAGAAAGCTCTGAAAACAGGGAGGATTTGATCTATTATCATCTTTTGTCTATATTGAGAGGGACCTTGCTTGACGTTGAATAGCATGCCTCCCCTCGTGGGCCTATAGCTGTCAAGTTGTGAACAATAGCAGCAGCTTCGCTCACAGCAGGAGAGGCACTCCTGTAATGCATTTCAATCAGAACGGCTGTGCGTACTAACCGTAACTCACTCCCCTTAGTCTGTACTGCACAGGGCTATTGACATTCACCCGGATACATGCAGCGGGATCGAGTGTGACCGTCTGATTCCTGCACACACTTAGCCATACATTACTTCATCCCCTTAACTCTTTAAGGGAAAGGTAGGGGTAGCTCGCCTGCATTGACCAGCTCATCAACTTTTCCTCAATTAGTTAGAGTGGGCATTCTCTTTCAGCCTTAAGTGCATGCTAAAACAACCTGCCTTGATGTGTCTCTGTATCTTTTAAACCCTGGTTAACTAAGGACATGCAGCTGCAGCCATTAATGCGTGTTTACAGTTGGTCCGCAAAAGCAGGTGGGAGCAGTGATGCCCCATCATCCATGACTCCCACTCCTGCAGTACAATGCAAGCTCATTCTGCTGATGGAGTCCTGACACTATAGCTCAAATGTGATAGACATCCTTACTAACCAGAACCAAACAAAGAACCATTAGCCCTGCCAGATCATGAGAGGCCTTGCCCACTGTGATAAGAGGAGGTACAGGCTGGAGATAGTGCCAGCTGTCCAATGTTATACCTCATTCTCTGGGAGAGAAATGTTTTCATGTCTAACAGAGAAAATGATTGCCCTCCTTCCCCCAAGACTCCACAAAATAATCCTCATCTCGTGCAGAGGGCCACACCCTTGTGTGTCGTGGTCTGCCACAGTCTGATTTATCATGCAGACACACCTTACATACCGTAGGGAACATAAACAGCCCAGCCAGAGACAAAACACTCCCTCTGACATTAGCTCCACGGCTATTCCTCTCTTATTCAAGCTGAGCTGAACACAACACAGTGGACACAGTCAGAGTCTAACTTAGATGGGACGCTGAGAGTGCTGGGCTGACAGGGGTGTTCACTGCTGCAGAGGTCAAACATGCAGCCCTTGTTAAACGTTAATCAGATTAGCTGCAGATGCAGCTGAATAAATGACCTACATCAATGGAGGGCATTGACAGTGAATATCCCGGTATCTAACCCCACCCCCACCCTGCCTACTGCACTGTATATTCTCCGTCTTTGTACTGCAGATCCCTCCCTTGCATGCAAGATGCGGTTGGCGGTTTTTGAACAGGAGATGTGAAAAAATGCACAATGTTCCACAGGTCTGTATCCCTCTCTTCCTGCCGCTGGTAATCAACACCACGCCACAAGCCATGGCCGGGGCTCGGCCTCGCAACACAACACGCTTCAGCACCTATTTTGCTTTGCAGGCTGAAGAAGTGTGGGAGGGGCTGGTGGGGGGAAATAGACAGAGCAGCTTTTATAAAACTACTCCTGAGCTGAGCTGAGAAGAATACATGAGCCCTGTGGGCCACTGAAAGCAACACAGCCAGGGAACTGCCTGACAGGGCCCTTTCAGTGTTAGGAGTATCCACCATGCATGCTTGGCTGCTTAATCACAGTTAAATCACATTTACATTCCAACATTAGTGAGGAACTATCCCACTGTGAGCTTTACATGGCCATATAGGATAGCATATGGACAGCATGTGCATCAGCACACGCCTCAGAGATGTCTTTCATGGAGCAACAGGAGGAACACTGCACCAAAGGATTAGAACAGGCAAGATGGTGGCTCCACTTTGGTTTTATTTACAACCCAAGGATCAAGTAGATTTAGTAGATCTTGTTTCCATTGGACACATACTGCACTGCTACACGTTGCCTTCGTGGCCAACCGGATTTCATTCACAAGGAAAATGTCTTATCTTACAGCAGAAGAAAACGCATCAGTAAATTGATTTATAACAACATAAAAAGAGTGAGAGCTCTGTGAGGATGTACTTACGGCCAGTGGTGCTTTGAGCTAATTGCTAATCTCAGCATGCTAACATGCTCACAATGACAATGTTAACATGGCGGTGTTTACCCACCATACTATCATAGTTTAGCGTGTTAGCATGCTAACAGCAGAATCCGTTTTAATGGCCAAGTAAGTGCAAACACATACAGGGAATTTTACACTGGCTTATTTATTTTTAACATTTGCTTATTACCACTGAACACAAAGTGCAGTTGATGTTGATGGAATTGTCATAAACCAAAGTACTGGACACATTTTAAATGATGATGAGTACGCTTGATGAAAAGGATCCCCAAAGTTATTACAATTCATTCAGAAGGAAACCAGGCAATCCATCAATTAGTTGTTGAGACATTTCACTCAAAACAGCAAATATCAACCTCATAGTGGCACAATATGAAAAGTCAGGGGATCACCATTATCTGGGAACCATGGATGTACACAATATTAACCGATCAAACATCCCTATCCCATCCCAGTTTTTGTGACGATGCATCTATTAGGTGATTAACCTGGATAAGTAAAAACTGATCTGCTAGTGGCACTAGAAGAAAAGTGAGTGGCTCACCAAAGTCAGTGAGATTCATCTTCTGTGGATCATGAACGTCTGTTAAAAAAACAACAACATGGCAATCCATCAAATATTTTTTAAGAGATTTCCCCCCATGCGCCACAGTGTGGACTGCCTGACTGACACCCCGTTAGCAGGGCTAAAACTGTGTGTCACCAGAATGGGGACAAATGGAAACTGTAAGCATCTCCTAGCAGAGGAGTCATCGTTTTATTACACATCAGGAAAAATATGGCTCAACTGGGTGGGATGGTGGAAATCCTGCCGTGTGGCAGGTAGACAAACTGACCTCTTGTGCCCCAGCAGAATGTACACCCATTGCCGTGCCAAGGTCATGCTCAAGCAAGAGCAGGAAAACCCCATCTCTACCCTGCTACCTCATCACTGCCACCAGCCACACAAGAACACTGTGCACTGTGTGTAGCAGTGCAGCCAAATATAAAACCACTGGCAGAGATGCAGTATATGTATATACTCAGACTCCTGCTTCTTTTTTCCATGTGGAATGTGGGATAATTTCATGTTTAAAAAAGTGTCATTAACCACAGTTATTTGGCTGAAAATAGAAGGCATGAATGCATGAATAGCTGGGTCTACATGGCAGTGGAACTGTGCTGCCAGGTAGCACCATTTATTTTTTAGGACAGACAGAAGAGGGGTTTACAGCCATCTCACAGTATTAGAGGTACCCCCAGCAGAACACAAAAGACATCCAGACAAAACATCAAGCCAACTGTAAAATATGTCATTAGGCTCTTTGTCTTTGTGAAATATTGACCCTGTTCGTCCCGGTGATTCAAATAGTTTTCAAATAGGTCCCGGACACTGACAAGATGGCCTTTTGTGAGGCCCAACTGTGGGGGGCACAGAAGACCCAGGCTGTTCTTTCTGAAGAAGACACGACTTGTAATGAGCTTGTCAGGGGCCATCTCTCGCAGTCTGCATGACACGACCAATGCAGAGTAATGAGGCTTCACAGAGAACACCATGTACATCATGACCACAAGACTCCTCTTGGGAAAGTGGGTCTTCATCGTTAGAGTCGGTTATGCTTCTTAAGACAAACAGTCAATAAAGAATAAATGAAAAGAAACCAGCTGGTGCTGGGAAAATCCTTAGAATTAACCAAAAGCAGTTTAATTAAGTGACCTGGACCATTTAAAACTGACTTGACCTGCGTTACATGACTGGATTTTCCATACTGTAAGATAAGTATATGTAAAAGAGAGAAGCCCCACCTCACACACCAGGAGGTCAGACAAAAGCTGTCTGGTAACCTTAGACCCCTAAACTGTGAAGGATTCCCTTGCCATCAAACTCAATGCAGTATAATGAGCAATTTAAATTCAGCATGTCTGCTACATCCTGGTGTCCCTCTTACACTGTGTCGGAGATTACAACTGTGAGAAGAAACTTTAAATGAAACCACTTAGTCTCCACTAAGGGGACCCTAAACCAGGAACGTTTAAATACATTTAAAGAGAAAGTTCCAAGTTACACTTACAGGCCTTGTTTGGGTTTTTTTCTAATGGAAATTGTTCATTACAACCAGGTCTGTGAGTTATCCTGCATACATTACTCACCTCCATTATTGTAGAGTAGCAGGACAAATTTCATCAGAGGATCCTAGACAAATGAAGCTGAAACTGTCTTCATGGCTAAGGTTATTTGTAATTAAGGAAAACTGACCCTTAAAATGTTTCAGTAGTTCGCAAAAGATTATATACAATATAGGGACTCTGAATTTAACAAAAAAAATTCTCCTTAATAGCTAATGTCACCATCAGCATCATAAAATCAACCTAAAAATAATTCTTCTATGGCTTAAAATAAAAATGATGATGCCATGAGACAGTACTAGTGGGTGAAGTTAATTTTAAGCTAGTAACGGGATTGATTTTCTTATGTGCAGTATAGACATTGCATAAGAAATACAATGTACCTCAGGTTCCACCTCCTTTTACACTCTGACAAATCACACACACACACGGATTGCAAAAGCTGGGATAATGATGTTTCGGGCGTTACAGAAGTCAAGTGAGGACACCTAGTCCCTGGCTCTTTGTTTAGAGTCTATAACAGTGATTCCCCCCCTCAATTAGATAGTGGTGTTTGGCTGGGACTGACTGGGCTGGAATCCATTCTCTCATGACTCTGCTAGTAGGGGCTGAAGGGAAGCACACTGCGTGAGTCTGGCTCTATGAAAGCACTGCAAGGTTGGCTGAGGAAGCCTGGCTGAACTCAGATGACCCACATTCTGGGACTATCCAATCAAATAAGCAGAAAGAGCCATTATTTTGAGAATTTATGGGACACAAACCAATCGTGAAGCCAGACGCCGGAGCATATCCAAACAGAGAGGCAGGTGAAAGGAAACGCTAAATAGGCAAAGAGACAAGGGCAGGGCTTATACGGAGCAATAAAACCGCACTAAAAACACATGGTTGGGGCTGAAGGGAAGCACAGTGAGCACTGGCTGGAGGCTGGCTCTCTGCTGCAAGTTTGGCTAAGACAAGGCAGCGGAACTGTGATGACTCACGTTTGGTTACTATCCAATCAAATAAGCAGAAACTGTCCTCATTATCAGAAATCATAGTACACAAACCAATCACAAAGCCAGACGCAGGAGTGTACTACAAAAGAAAGGAAAAGCTTAATAGGCAAAGAGACAAGGGCAGGGATAATAGACAGTAATAAAACAGCCCTAAAGCGCACAGTGTAGGAGACACAGGCATTTTATTCCCTTTTGGAAGCCATTCAAGTAATGATGCTGGAATATTATGGTACCCTATTTTATGTACACATATAAGTCAAATCAGTCTCATTCCTCTTCTTGACAGACACTGAGTGTACGCCACTGCACCAAGCTGCAGCTGATAAATAAAAGGCAGTGTTTATATAATGCTCAATAAAAATGGAATAAAATACAACAATATCAATACAGGATTATCCACCATCTACAAGGAACATCAGCATCACCATATAGCAGGCCTATCGTGTCTTTTAGGTGTACTTACAGTTTTATAGTTATGCTTTGTTTTTCTTTCATCACTATGGCATTGATACAAAATTACTCTAAAGGATAATACATTTTGTGATATAAGGACACAAAACAATCACACACCCAGACAGGGGAGTGTGTCCTGATACAAAGGCAGGCAAAGAGAATAGAACAAGACAATAATTTTTCCCTGTAAGGATGGGTCATAGATTATATAATGTATGGGGGGGGGGGGCTCAATTTCAAGAGGTATTCTACATATCTTGAATTCTGGGTCTTTCTTGCACATATTTCTGTGGAATTCAATTTCAACATGACTCAAATATGGGTCAAGTTCACACCAGTTTATTGTGTGTGTGTGTGTGTGTGATGTAAAGAATGGAGGATAGCGGTGGGAAGAGGGAGTGTGAGCTGCAGTCTACAGAGCAGGGGGAAGGAGAGGCTCCTCAGTCGAGGCTCAGCTAGCCGAGTCTGTTGCTGGCCAGATCAGCTGGCAGTCTGTCTAGCGGGGGTGTGGCACATCACAACAAAGAGCTTTGGGCAGAAAGGCGACTGCACAGCTCTTATCAACCCCCTCAATTTGAGTCGATCTACATATTTGCCCCCCACCCCTCTCTCTCGATGGCCTACCCTGCGGAATGCAATGAGCAAATATGGAGGTACGGTCCTTCAGGAAAGTCAAACGTAGAACTCTGCTGATCTGGAGCGCATTTGATAGCCATTTACTCCGCAGGGTAAAGGTACACTCACTGGATTGATCTTGTAAACTTTTTGCATGCCAATGTGAGTGCATAGGCCTACTTGGCTTGATGATCATGATATGATGTGCGCATTAGGCCCACATGTTGTTGTTGTTTTTCTTCTTCTTTCTCATGTCACCAAAGTTGACTTTAATTAATGCGCGCAGAAGAAAGCTAGAGGCCTGATCTGTGTAATTTTGTTCTGCATTTGCACTGCAGTTTCGGTTAGCAGGCTACATACTGTACAATGCGGGGGGGGGGGGGGGGGGGGGTAACAAGAGGAAAGCAGTGACAAAGCTCGGAGACTTGAGTGGGAGTGGCACTATTTATGACTCCCTCCCTTCCCCGAAATTAAAGGGAAATCTCGCAAGTTTATACAACTTAAGGAACAATGCAATTATTAAACTATGCACAAAGTCTGTCTCTTTCTGTAGCCTACTGTGTGTGCCGATTAGGCCTATTCCCATTTAGGGTGGATCCGTGAATGTTTCTGACTCGAGGAAACACAACAGTCAGTGACCTTCCTCTGTACAAATATCGGTTTAAATGTAAGCGAAACCACACTTCTTATCAGTATTCTCAGTTTTAATCATCCGTTCTCATAAGCTATAGGCAAGGGAACTCATGTTCACAGCAACACACATTTGCATCCAATGAAACTGACCTGTATGTGTCCTTAGGTGGGCTTTGAGGTGGGATGATTTGCCATAAACTTTTTCACAACCTGAATAGTGGCATTTGTGCTTTTTCTGAGGCGATTCTGGCTCAGTTCGACCTCGCGATCTTTTGCCTCTTTGTTTGAGCGTAGGATCGGAGATGGTGGTAGGTGTGGCAGAGTTTCCATCATCTATGTGGTTCGGCATGCTCTCATCCTTTATTTTTGCCTGCTCGGCAACATTGTTGGGAGTCTGCTGGTTAAAATCCGCCAAAATCCGCGCCACCACAAAAATAGAGGAGTTATCTTTCACCAAAGGTTCTTTCATTTCCTCTCCGTTCTTGGAGGAGGACGGGGTTTCTGGTTTAATCTCCCTATTCCCTTGAGCGTGAACAATTGCACGACTGGACATTGAAACAAGGCACTCTGCAGCAAAGTGATCCATTTTGTCTTTGAAACAGCCCCCTCTGCTTCTAAATGACATTCAAAAAATAAAAATGATGGCGTGAGAAAAACTTGTTCCGTGGTTCCCTTTGTGTGGTCGTGAGGAGGAGGTCGTTCTCATCAGAGAGAACTGACTTTATGAGCTTACCCGGCTTTCTAATAGCATCACCATCATGTGAGAGAAACGCCTCGGACAAAAATGCAGACAAGCCCCTCAGTGAGAAAAAAAAGAAACCCAAAGTCTTTGTTTAGTGCAACGACGCTTGTGACAGGACCTCTACAAACTTGGATGTGCTAACTCCCATCGCGGCTTCAACCACTCTCCAGCATAGTGAGCGTGTCTCCCGAGCGTCTGTTCCTGCTGGTTGTATCCATGCTGGGGGCGTGTCGACCGGCAGCGCTCAGCAGCACCGTCAGAAGTAGCCGTTCATTCATTGGGTGCTGCTTGTCCCCAAATAGCCTACACCGAACAACACGAGTTACTTGGAAGTTTCACCACAGGTTGCCGCCATGCATTCAGATGATGTATCTCACAGGCGACACATGTATGCACTGCAAAGACCTTTAGGAAGAATCCATGCAATATTTTTTATTTTATTTTTATTTTATTTTTTTATTTGTATTTCATTTATTTATTTTTATTTTTTATTTGTATTATGTTTTATTTATTTTATTTTATTATTTATTTATTTATTATTTTTTTTGTGGGAGGGGGGCACATTCTGCAGCATCCTGTCAAGCCTAAATACACTGAGATCTTTTGTAATATTTGTTGAAAAAATATATTGGATACTAGTGTTAAAGATAAAAAAAAAAGCAAGTTTGGCCTTCTAAAGTTATTAGTTGATGGAAAGTCAGTGTAACAATATTAAATTGTGAAATTTCCCCTTTATACACTGAATGTGCAACTTCTTTTTCACAATCTAATCTGAGAAGATGAACTTCAATAAAAGCCATATTGACTTCCCATTACATATAATACAATCACTAATAAGGAAATGATAAAGAAAAGCACACGTCACAAAATAACTTTTCCAAGGTAAGTGAGGTACTGTCTATTCAGCAAAATGGGCTGCAGTTTATCATCAGAAA
The DNA here is from genome assembly GCA_023631565.1 of Gymnocephalus cernua. Lineage (NCBI taxonomy): Eukaryota > Metazoa > Chordata > Actinopteri > Perciformes > Percidae > Gymnocephalus > Gymnocephalus cernua. Next base: position 25,811,355 of record CM042431.1, on the reverse strand, counting down.
GATTTCCCTGATACTTTGAATATTATTGTGTCACCTTCTTGGAGCAATCAGCACACTCTGGGGCCTAAGGCCAATGAGTCCATGCACCAGAGAAGAGCTTGAATGCTCCCAAATGCCAAATTATTGGCTTAGCCTGCTTTTAATTATATTCTAGTCCAAGAGGGGATAGTGGTGAAACATTTGTGGTACATTTGTTCTAACTTGTTAATTAAAGCTTCTACTTTTTACTGTATTGCAGTCTTACCCGAGTGCACTGTTTTGTTTTCTAATGCATTATGTTGAATGTATAAATGCATATATGACGAGAGAAATAGAAAGTCTACATATCTGATAACTCAAAAAAGGCATCCAGGAGTTGATATGCTTTGTGATTATGACCCATTTTCAAGGGAAAATGCTCAATGTAACATCAACTTTTTTTTTAGAAAATGGCAGCTTCCTTTCAGCAAACCAGCAATTTACCTCAAAACCTTTCTCTGAGCAACTATGTACAGTAGTTTCTGCCAGTTGAAATCCATGTCTTCTTCAATTTATCCTCCAGCAAGAGCTGAGTGACACCATTGTGGGCAGGGAAAAGTCAAAACTGTGTGATATGGAGGTTTTTGTCATTATTAGACAGTTATGTATTGTGGTGCTAGTTTTACAGCTGGTCAGTGTAAACATATAATCAGATACCTGGAATTAAACCCATGGCACTTTTCATTCATTTCCAAAGATTTCCAAACACATAAGCCATTTTGGGTGTGTAAAATAGCACGTCACCAGCTACAAAGTCCTGGCATAAAACAAACCAGCTGATGTTATTGATTAGTGGCAAAGGACATGCTTGAATGTCCCTGTTAACCACTGTTTCCAGGAAGAAAACAGAAGAAGTTTTCTGGATACATTTGTGTCAGATTATGAACAAAACAAAATGTTTCCTGAGATCAGTGTCTGCTACACTGCAGCTTTTTATCTCTTATTTATCCAACTTGAAGCCCAATTAACAAATACAAGCAAATATATTTACTAATTTACTAATAAGAACAAACTTGCACTCTGCCAATACAGGATCAGACCTGCTTTCCTGCTGCAGCTGATGCTCTCCTGTGAGAATGAATGCACACTTTCAGCATTGTGCACAAAAGCGCACACTAGAAAGTTCCCAGTGTTCCGTGTGAGCAAGGCAATGTGACATTCAGAAGGCCATCTGGCTGTATTATTTTACATATTCTTTCACCACAAAAACGTGGTGTTCTTATGTTTCATGTGGTGCTTCGGCCATCTTTTCTAACAAGAGCACGACAAGAGGGCATGGTTCCTCTTTCACAGGGTTATTTCCCAGAGCTGTGTAGAAATTGCAAATGTTGATCAACTCCAACTGGGCGTCAAGAACAAGAAGGCCAAAAGACAGTGAGGAAATCAGCTGCAGCTTATACAACTGAACCTCTCCAAAGGTAATAAGCAGCTGTAGAAGTGATTATTTAAAAAAATTAAAAATTAAAATATCTCACTCTCTGTTGCTGCAGCAGCAATGTGATGATTCAAGAGACCTTTTGTATGTTCCCAAATCCCAGCACCAACCCCCAGTTTCCAAACAGCACACTGTCTGGCACTGACATAACGTTCTCAGGCAGGAACAGCAGTGTGATTGGCCTCTTCACTTTTGTTTGTAATGGGAGAGATCCTCTTTAAGCACAGGACAGCCTGACCACTATAACAATCTGGCAGGGCTGTTGTGTCAAGGCCAGGCTCTCAAGGCAGAAAAGAGTAGAAAACAAAGAACTATAAAAGCATGAAACACCACAAGTGGATTTAGATTTTTGGCAGTTTTCTCTTCTCTGCAGCAGGTGGTGATGTTTTGTGGAGGGCGCTGACCTCTGGTTTATGACCTGAGTTTGATCCCCACAATTGGCTAAAACATTGAGTCAGACACAGGGCTGTCGTTAACTTGGCAGTTACCCACACACCCACAGGACTAGACTTCCTTTCATATTCAAAACAAAATCCTAGTTTAAGTTTTGCAAAGTTAAAAAACAAACAAACTAACAAACCCATTTAGTATATATTTTTAACAAGACTACAGTCATGCTAGCAGCTCTGTGAGGCTTTATTGGGGCAAAGTGGTGCTTTGAGCTAAATGCTAACATCAGCATGCTAACATGCTCACAGTCAGATGCTGAAATGCTGATGTTTAACAGGTGGCTAGGCTATAAAGTTTACCATGTTCATCTTAGATTAGGTTTTTGCCAACATTTGCTAAATAGCACTAAACACAATGTACAGCTGAGTTTGATATGGCATGAGTTTTGCAGCCATTTGCAGGTGGTGGTAGACAGATTTTATAGACTTTTGGACAGATCCAGGCTAACTATTTCCATTCTTTGAGCTAAGCTTTGCGCCTGCTGGCTGTAGCTTCATATTTACCATATAGAGAATAGACATCGGAGTGATATTTATTTTCATCTAATTCTCGGCAAGAAAGTAAAAAAAAGGCGTATTTCATAAAAATGGACAACTATTTTTTTAAGTAGCTATGAAACAAACATTTAACCTAAGACTAACGTTACAGACATGCTAGCAGCTCTGTGAGGCTTCATAGGCAAAATAGTGCTTTGAGCTAGATGCTAATTAGCCACAATGACAACATGCTGATGTATAACAGGTTTAATGTTTACCATGTTCATCATCTAATGTGTAAGCATGCTAACATTTGCTAATTAGCACTAAACACAAAGTACAGCTGAGTTTGAAAAGAGTGTCATTAGTTTTGAAGGTATTTGGTCATTACCTAAATTATTGGTCAAATTGAAATTTGACCTGATGATGGCTCTAGATTGAAAGTTAAGGGATCACTGTTAGCATGACTGAAAACATTAAAATGCAACTTTACTCATAAACCCAGACCTATTTTTCTATGCTCTTATCTATTCATTGACTAAGAACTTCCTTCTGGGATTCATTTAATCTACTGCTGACATTGCAAGGGCACTCCAACTTGTCAAACTGCCGTGAAACGAAAATGCTTATCAGAACTGAAGAAGTAATAAACCACATCAGGGTGTTTTACTGTGGAGCCAGTATTACTGGAAATGTCATGTGTCTGGTCTGTTATTGTCTTATAATAGAATAATACAGATTCAGACTTGTGGTTTCATATAAAGCAGAGACACATATTCACTGATTAAAATAAACTCAAGCTATTTGACTACTACTACAGAATAAATGGTGCTATAGTGTGGTCACTTATCAGTAGTATGATTTCTCTCTTTTTTTGATCTACAAAGCTTACTCATCCTCGGTGACAAATCAACAGTTGGGCCCAATGACTTATGATGAAAGCAACAGGCTGCAATTTCACTTGTATAGAAAAAAAGAGGATTAGTCAGACAGAAGACATTGTACAGGTGTTAAAGAGCAGCACATGTCCAAGTAATACAACAGGAACACCTAACACCCACTCTCTGTGCTGGTGTTTCAATAGGCTACAGGTTAAATATTGTTCCTTGTTTCTTTGCTTTGACTGAAGAGGGCAAAGAACAAGTACAGCATGTATGAATGCAGTAATCACATGAGGTCAAATGAGTCAGTCAGGCGTAGTTGAGACGAGTAAACAAGTCCAAACTGCTTGTTATTGTTACAAAGTGTGACCTGGCTGCTGTTGAGCAGGATATACTTGTTACAGTGTTATTGGGTTCTTATCATCAACACTCTAATGTCATAACATTTCCCTCAGACATAGGCTACAGAGTGCAAACATGAGACAGGACAAATGATACTGGCTTTTCAGGAAAAGAGTGGAAGTCAAATAATTACCTTGAACATGTACAGATAAGAACACATGTCCCTGCTCTTGTTAACATAATATTCTCAAAAAACATCCAGTTTTATTCAGTCAAAAAATGATTTTACTGTTAAAAGGTTAATGTTGGATATTTAGTTTTAGCCCAAAAAGAACAGGGTGTTCTTTTTTAGGTGAATGATAAGATGATGCAATGGACAACCAATGAACTCAACACATTTTAGTTTGATTTCTACCATCAAAAAATGCTGTTTGCTGATTAATTTATTCTTGAGGTTTTCATTTTTTAAAGTCTATCAGTGGTATGTTGAGTCAAGCCTTATTTTTTAATAGAAATGGTTAACATTTTGGGAAAAACACGTATTGTCTTTCTGAGATCAATACAATTATTATGTCTGTATGATAAATATAAGGATACAGACAGTTATCTTAGTTTAGCACAAAGACTGGAAATAGGGGGAAACAGCCTGTCTCAGTCCGAAGGTATCAAAATCCACCTTAAAACACATCTAGAGCTCCCTAATTTACATTTTATATATCTTGTTTGTTTTATCTGTACACAAACTGTATGATGCATAATAAAAAAAATGAATTATGTGTAAGTTTATGTGGGGTTTTGTGTAAAACTAATTCTCAGCGGCGCACTGTGATTTCCGGGATGCTCCGTTGGTTGCCTGGCAACCAGTAATTACAAGACTCCAAGAAGTCATAATGCCCGGCCAAGAAATAGTCTGGCACATAACTCCTCATAAAACCACAAACACAGATGTGATGTTTACACAGACGATTAATGATCTTTAGAGGCGCTGGGTATTTTGTTACTTTTGCATCAAGTTGTTATGCTAAGCTAACTGCCCCCTGGCTGTATGCATATTTAACAGACAAATATACGAGTGGCATGGATCTTCTCATCTTACTCTCAGCAAGAAAGTGAATAAGCATATTTCCCAAAATATTAGTGTCTTTAAGTAGTAATGTAGTAGTTGTAACTAAATATTGTTCTGCCTACCGTAGCTTTAAAGATATAAAAAATTGACATTAAGAAGTGCAGATGATTTATGCTCAGTTTACTAATGTCTTTGTGTGAACAGCTTGTATATTCAGATATGTACATACATGTACAAGCTGTTTATGTGAAGGAACCATATACACTGTCGTTCAAAAGTTTGGAATCTCCTGCCACAAAAGATTAGATACAGAAAGATGGTTGAGAGGACTAGTTGTGAATGGTCTTCCATGCGTGTTATACTCTTTACAAATAGATGTTATTTTAAAGAATGAAGGATTTGTTTTGTACATGGAGAACAAAATGCTGTACAGCAGTTTAACCCTGACAATTGAAAAGACAGAAAGAAACAAAGGGACCTCTAAGCAGTCATTGGTAAATTAACCTGGAAGCTTAGCATCAAAATGTGTGCAGATTTGAATAGGAACAGGTTCCTGTTTCAGTGTCAAGTGCACAGTAATGAAAACAAGCTGGAATTAATAGGCAGGCTTTAGCTTTAGCAAAGCTAATCTTAAAACTTCACAATATAAATAGAAGGTTAGTCTAGGGTTAGCAGTCTTCTGTAACTGAATCAGGGAATATGAGCTGAACATACTTAGTCTGGCTATCACCAGACCAAGCTCAATCTTGAACATTAGTTAGGGGAGTCTGCTCTGTATTTTCTACTGCACAAGAGGCGTGATCAACGGGCATAGTTCAAATGACTGTACGCAATTGGATAGTTCTTCAACCAATCACACCAACGATCCGGGTGACGACAGCAGAGACAGTGGCATCAAAGGGTTGCTGCGCTTCAGTGGCATAGACAGTTAAAGAAAGTTCGGTGGCCGCCTTGTTGAATGTAAACAAAAAGCTGCTTGCCGTCGCTTCTCTATCGTCATTGTGTTAAACCAGCCAATAGCGCGCCAGGTGGATAAGCCAGTTTGTGATTGGTGCCCGCAGATTTGTAACAGAAGCAGGATAGAAAAATAGGTTTCCAGCCTGAGCTACCCAAGGTGGTAAGCGAGCGTCCACAAAGCGTAGCTCCTATGGCGCCATTTTGATGCTATCAAGCGTCATCCGCGTGTTAGCATTCCATTGACTGCCATTCCTTTTGGCGCCACTTTGACAATGAATAACTTCACATCTGAAGCGTTTGAAGACTTTATTTGTCCATTGTTTATTTCTAAAGGAACACAACAATGTATAAAAGGCTCCATTACCTTTTATCTCACATTATGGCTCTGTAGCAGCCGTTTTTGTAAAAATAGGCTAACGATTGTGTCATAACCACGCAACTTATGGTGCGTTCTTTTTGCCTCGGAACTCGTATTTTACAAGTCGTAAGTCGTAAACACGCCCCCTGACCTTGGATTTCCGAACTCGTAACTCGTACAACCACGGAGTACCCCGAGCTAAAAATCCAACACGGCTACTCCGTGCATCGACAGTTGTGAAAGCTGTAGTAACATACAGTTATAGCACGTCTGTGTTATTTGTGTCACACTAAATCAGTCATACACACAGCGCTGTCTTTTATCTGTGTTGTCATGCGGTTTGTATGCACAAAAAACGCTGTTTTTTTGTGCATGCGTTGTTATAAACTGGCATTGCTAACAATGGCTAACCTGGCTAGAGCTAATGAAAACAATGAAAATCTGACTTGACAAAAAGAACGCATTCAACTCAGGTGTGTCATTCCCAGTTCCGACCTCTGACTTTTGAGGCAAAAAGAACGCACCATTACTGTCGCATAGTAGAGGAATTTCGACTTACATTAGCTGTTTAAGTTTAATTACTAAATGTTAACTAGCATTTTAGTTAGCAATAATTAGCCTGTGCCTATGTTATCTCCTTACATATATCTACGCTCTCCATCTCTGCAAGATTGGGAATGATTGAGATTTTTCTTGGCACAGCTACCAGAAGACTTACAACTTTCAGACACGTTGCTCACGTCACATCTACGTCTTTAAGCTCAGTTGGGGGCTGCTTAGTAATGCTCAGCCATCACTGGAAAAGTGCTTCTAATAGACTTCACTGGTCTCTGTCCAGAGCAATGAGATCTGTTGGTCCATTTCTTTAACTGTCTATGGAGCTGCCAGGCGAAATCAAATCGCCGGCAGATTGGGCTGGGTTTACCCAGTCTAGAACATACTATAACCACTGAGTAGACTGCAGAGAGGGCCCAAAGAAAAATGGCTTCCCAAAATATTTAGATCCCAATTGCACTGCACTGTGCTGTGGTTTAATATTGATCGAGGGTCAATTACGCTTCTCTGGACTGGAAAACAAATTCAAAATCGAAGTTCCAACAGTAATCTCTCTTGTCATGCAACACTGTGGGGACATCGACTAAATTAAAGTTTTATTTATTTAATTCTTCTTCTTCTTGGGCCCAAACTATTTTAAATATAAATAATAATATACAGATTTACCCATGCAGTCTAGAACAATTTGTATAAATGGTGTCATGCAGCTGTCCTCAACAAGTAAGTTTAGACTGGAAGGAAGATGAGGAAACATTAGCTGTGTTTCCTCCAAACACTTTTAGTATAGAACCCGTACCTGTACCTAAACACTAGATCTGTTTTACGTTTCCACCACAGACAGTACTCTTAAAGGAGCTCTAAGCGATGTTGACGTTCAAAATATTGTCAAACAAAAGGCTAGCTTGCCTCTCCATCCTCCTCATCCTGTCCCCTCCCCCTCCCTTCCGCACACTAATCCCCCAAACCAACACCCCCAAATCCTTCTTGTCGGTTATTGGCTGGAACGCTGGAACACTGTTTATGTTTCGTGGTGCAGGTTGGCACAGTTTGTTTTTGTTGCCGTTTGTGGAGCCTGGGCTGTCTACAGAGACTGCGTTTTATTACAGTGTGTTCAGGGGACAGGCAGCTAGCGGATAATAAGGAGATGTTTGCTGTGACAAAAAATGTTGTAGCCTAAAAACATGACATTGCTTTGAGCACCTTTAAGGGTAGGCGGGGTTGTTACCGGATGGTAATTGCTGCATCAATCACGTAAGTAGCGTGTTGTTTTCAGCTTTTATATTTCCTCCTGCATTGCTCGGTTGTGCGATGGAAAACATGGACAGCCTTGCGCCGTGAAACGGGCTGAAAAAACGTTTTTATTCCTCAGTGCTTCATTCATGTCTCGCTGTATTTCCTTTTCACCCATGATGCAGAGGAATGTCTGCACCAATCAACGGACTGCAGTGTTTCTAGCTCTGCCTTTTAGTATCCGATTAGTGTGCTAGGTACCTCAATGAAAAAAACGGGACGGAATGGAGCAGTTCTATTCATACCATCCACAATTTTTGACAATGGAAATGCAAAAATAACCGTTCTAATGTGTAACGAAGTAAAGTGAACTGAATAGGACTGTTTGGGGGAAGCTGCCTATTGTAAAGTCTGTTGGTGCAAAAGAGCACTGAAAGGTGCTCTGTGAGGCACCTTCCTTGCAGAAAGAGGGTGGAGGCTGTAAGGGGGGGGGGGGGGGGGTGGTTGCTGCATCAGTTCACAGAAGGGTAGGAGGTGTTGTTTAAACTGGAGTTCAATTTAATCGTCATCCTCCCTCTGCCTGTGCCTCCAGGCTGTCCATGTTCAGTCACACAACAGAGGCAGCCTTTTTCACCAGTATGTTAATCCTGCCTGCCTCCCCCGCCTTGGTGCTGCCTCACCAGCACACCACCACGGAACAGAGGGCTGCCCAACACTCATTGATAGAACATGTTGAATTATTGCATAATTTGAAAGCATAAGAGCCTTCTCAAGACAACTACTCTATCCTATGACGTGACAGTGACGACTGTCATGCATGTAGAGTTGAGTACATAATCACAAGCTAAATTCAACGTCACTCAGTTGACCCGAGGATGACGCTGAGCCATGACTTTGTACTGCCATCATTGTTTCTTCACATAACAGCATGGTGGCTTTGTCCACTCCACACAATACAGCTTAAAAGAGCAAAGTGAAGCGGACACAGTTTTGTTTTTGCACCCATTTGCTGGTCAGTAGTGGCCCTATTCAGAATGCATCGATCAGTGCAGTGGCTGGGGAGAGATGTGCATTGCAGGCAGTGGTTAGGGGACCTGACTCTGAAATACACCATCCAGCTGGGTGGTGAGTCCACAGGCGCTGCATTAACTGGCCATGCTGATGCCATAGAGATGAGGGTCACTTTTCTAAGGCCATTCAACAGAGGCACTTATATTGCACGTCATACACAAGCAATAAACCTGCACAATGGTCTATGGTCATATCCATGAGTCTATGCAAGAGTGCACCGAGCAACAGTACGCAGAAATTATATCTGCATCAACTTGATGTAAAACATTAGGGCTGCAACTGATGATTCTTTTCTAGATTAATTGTCATTAAAATGTCTGAAAATAGTGAGAAATGCTTATAATCCTAATTTTCCTGTCTTCAAATTGCTTGTTTTATCTGACAAAACCCAATCAAATTCAGTTTACATCAATATAAAACAGAAAAAGTGGAACCTGTGAATACTTCAATATTTTGCTTAAAAAAATACTAAAATTATAAATTGATTATTGTAGCCAATACTTTTGTGTTGATTGACTCATCGATTAAACAACTAATTGTTTGGGATCAATAAAACATGCCCTGAGCATACAGATACAAATTCACTATCCAGACAGCATGACCTCCTTTGCTAAAAACCTGATTGGTCTTCTGGGGAAACGCTTCACCCTGTATACTAGACCACCACGATTTACACCACTGTAACATAAAAAATCCAATATTTGCTTCTGATTTGTCCTCACTTAACCTTTGCAACTTCATTGTTTTTCCAGACTTGTGAATTTCCTGTAACTGTTTGAGGCAAATCATTTCCGCATATTTGTTTCTCTAACTTTTGTAGAGTTTTTGATTTTGATTGCATTAACAAACTTGCTTGTGTACGGTTAAGACGCATTTTGGTTGGGCCTGTAATTTGGATTGGGTATAGGCTCCATAGTATTTAAATTCTACGTGGTGCTGGGAGAGTTCAAAAAGGAAAATAGGGAGGTTGACTTTCAAAACATACGATTTCCAAAGAAGTAGGCTACTGTTGCATCACATAGCTGTTTTCGCCGCCTCGACCAGAGTGTGCTCCCATGTCACAGGGTTCACAAGTGGGCGAGGCTCCACACAGACTGAAGCGAAGCGGTGCACAACCTCGCCTCGGTGCAGGCTTTTACCGACCGCAGGGATGAGCCAGGAGCGAGGGGAGGGGGCTGGTGGGTAGTGAATTGAAATGCGAGAAGTTGCGAGGGCTCCCTTCAAACTTCTCGGCGTACGCCGTTTCGTCGCGCTCGCCATAACGACACCGTTTACAAGGGACGCAAGTTGTTTATCCGCGAATGACCCCGATGCTGAAGTGAGAACATCCCGTTCCTGGGATATTAATAGATCCCCTTGCGTCACCAAACTGTGGCGGACCGCTTTGCTAGACACGCAATGGAGCCACAAACTGTGCCAGCAACACATTTTCCTTCAAAGCAAACATGGTTATAAAACAAGTAGGCTCATCATTCTCTACCAGCTGTCTGCGGATTTTACAGCCAATGTGATTACCACTTGTAAGTGTTACACACGTTGTCATTAAGGTGGTGAGAGCTGAGTCTTGATGACAACAACGCAGCCAGTGCTAAAGGTAGCTTACTGTAGACTATACGTCTGTGTAGCCTACTTGTGTATCTCTACTGCACAAAAGTATGCAGAGCAATTTTACAGCCCAGCATTTCAACACAGTTTTTCACCAGGAGAAGAGCCAGTGTTGTTGATGAGCTGAAAGCATATAGCCCACAATGCACAATAAGCCATATGTTAACTCAGTCCCTTCCCCCAATCCTGGGGCCAAGTGAGGCTGGAGCTACAGAGCCTGGCCTGCATAGCTCCAGAGTGAGGGAGGGAGGGTAGAGAGGTGGGAGGAGAGTTTCTGTTGCTATGTTCTCTGGGAGTCTCCTGTCTCGAGGATCTATGGGCTGGCTGATTTTGAGGGCTGACATGGCAATGTTGTATGTAGGTCAGCAACAGTAAAACAACTTAGGCAGCCCCAAAAGCACACAGACTGAAGGAAAAGTGAAATTCTCGTGAAATGCCTTTACTGTACTGTAAATATTTACATATTAGTGATATACAGAAACCCGACTGACAGATTGTGTCTCACCCAGTCTGTGCATGTTTTATTTCATCCTCCATTATTTCATCCTCACATCAGACTCCACACCTGCATCCACAAGCATAAGAGTTGAGGCGTTCACCCCTGGATGATGCGTTTTTTTGCAGATGCCAAATAAAACATCCTGTGGGATCATTAAAATCACTAAAAAATGAAGTCCTAGTGTTCCAAAAGATGTGTGTAAAGAAAAGAAAAGAAAGTTGAAATAAACAATTGCAACTCAACACCCACTTGCTTTCTCTGGAGCTTTTGACTGTATGCCACAGTCTTCACCAGAGATACACGTTTCCTCAATTGCCATTAAAATGCAGATGTTCAAACATTGCATGATTTTTTTCCCTAACCTATAGTTTTAACTCAAAACTTGTTTTGAATGACCATCATATCTCTTTTATGATCCCTTTTATGAAGTTTAAAGTGCTTCATAATCATCACGGTACATGCTTTGCTGCAGGGAGTTTCTGTATTACGTCAGTTTGTCAAAGCCAAACCCTACTTCCTGTTAGTGTGAGGAAACTGTTGGCATTTTACGGGAAATTATTCGATATGCGCAGTCAACAAAAAATCAGCAGAAACATACAGACCAAAAGGCTCAGGTGAAACTTATTGGATGAGACACCTGTACATTCAGCTGGGAGTTAGCAGAATGGGGCTTTTATTCGAATCCCAGAATAACTTTGGGATCCTGATGAAATTCTTTGGCTTTGAATGGAGCCTGGATGCACAACATGTGCTTGAATGACGGCTGAGTTTGGGGAGGTTGAAAAGGTTAATAAATACCCAATGAATCACTGTGTTTCAGTAATCATTGGCCTTATTTGATTAACTGCATTTCACATCCTTGAATTTCATTTCAGGTCCATCAGACTACATTCACATGTCTATAACTGTCATGCAGCTGAAGAGGGTTTCTTACTAGAATGACTGGATTGAATGATTCAAGTGTTTCGCTTCAGTCAGCTCAGGACTTTAAAGATTTGTCCGCCCCCGCAGCCCCAAATGATTACCTTACCAGCGTTTGTTTAGTCTCCCACCACCATCTGTGTTTCAGATCATCTGGCGGTTCTAATTACAGTCACAGGCAGGAGCCCATAGATAATGACAATGCTGCTATGATCAGCAGGATTAGACAGGTGCTCGTCGACTTTGGGCTTTTATGGTCTCTAACACACCCTGGACAATCAACGAGGGGACGAGAAGTTCATTGATTCTTTGTCTCCTGTTCAGCTAACAAAGCAATTATATTTTCCGTGTCACAATTGTAGAGCTTTGTCTTGTGACAGACACATAAACACAGTGATTAGGGCTGCAATTTGATTATATTTGGTGATCATAGCTTTGAAATTGCCTGTGATATATTTACACGCAGTTGTTAATTTGTCAATGTAATTATTCGCTCGGTAAATGAGAACAATTTTAACTGTTGAAGTGTGTCTTCGCACGGGACTTTTTGCTTTTCCTAGATGCATGTGCGTCTGTGGCCGATGTCTTAGAGAGATGGTGATATACATGTGGCCATTAATTTGACATTGAGATATTGAAGAGGATGAATTCTAATGATTTTGGTGAAAAGTAATGTCAGGATTTCCATGGAATGTCATGTGGATATTCATGCTCCCCAGAGGATTAACCCCTCATTTATTTGTATTTGACCATCAACAATTGAAAATATAAAGGCCAGTTTGCCATGAAATATGTTCATCAGAGAATAAACTCTTTCCAATATGAACCTATTCTCTTTTGCATCACCCTAAATTGCATGGAAGTATAGAAAACTAAGGTTTAGGTAATTATGGTTTGAATTAAAAATAATAATCTTTTTTGTGACCCCCTGACCTTTTCTCTTTTCAGGACAAATCTAAATCATTTAGTCCAATCATTAGTAAGGTGCAAAGAAGAACTAAACTCATAGTGTGGTGTTTGTTTCATCCAGCTCTTTTGGATTGTGGGCTTAAATACAAATGGCAAGACTAGAGGAGTGTGGTTCGGACGCATCAAAACCGCTTTATTAACTGCAGAACATGTTTATTTAATCATTTGTTCAGATGATCCCGATCGAAAAGAATTATTGTACTGTATACGTTTACACTGATTCAGCACAATATCCCCCATCCATGTGTTCTGTTGATTCTCCTTAGTATATACATGTGTGCACTGCTTTAGTTTCTTACATTTCAGTCAGAGCTCATGGCTTTCTCATGCCAGATAATACTTTATATATGACCCGCTCATAGAAACATCTCTCTGGATTATACAGAGCTAGCATGGCATTAACAGCAGCCTGTGGCTCAGATGAAGCACTGAAATATTGACTGTTTTTGGCTCGTAATGCTCAGTAATCCCGCTCACAGCAGCTCTTTGGCCGCAGAGGTAATCAAACAAGCACAGCAATGTCTATTGATTTTGTTTGCTTACATCCAATTCTGACATTCATTTACATCTCTTAAACTGTGGTCATGGTCTGACACAAAGACAACTGTATCATGTGGCTTCGGTTGCTAGTGCGAAAGTGTTGATCAGCAGTTCTGCGCTTTTTGTCTGTCTAGCTGTCTGTTCCCACCTCACATCTCCAGAGTGTTACTGCAGGGCAACCCATATCTTTCTTTGATCAAATTCATGTCAGTCCCTTAAAATGTCAAGAAAAGTGCAGGGAAATAAGGCTTTTGAGTGTGAATCCCACATCTGGTTGTTTGGATGTTGGACGATGAGTTGATTCTGGAAGTTTACGCAGCTGAGCACAGGACTCGACACCCCCTCCTCCAGTGAGAAAGACGTGCTCCACTGCTCCCTGGGAAAGGCTTATGTGCTTCCCCTCTCTGACAGCACAGATACTGCAATCACAAACATGGAGGTTTATGAAACTCCTCTGATCAAAGGAAGGAGCCACTGTTTCACTTCAGGATGACATATTGTGAAATGGAGTCGGTGGTTGGAGTAACTTCCTGCAAGATCAAGAGAGCTGCTGTTTTACAGCCCCACTGCAGCAAATGGATTCCCTGTTAACCTTTGTGTGGGCCCCAGGTCAATCTTGGAAATGACTTACGCTAGCATGTGCTAACTGAGGAGCAGGATAGATATATGTATATTCTGACTGGCCATTTAGTTGCACCATGCAGGAGATTCATGGAATGCATTTCTCCCAGGGGGGGACAGGTTTTCCAGGAACAGTTTTGCTCTAGTGGTGTGCAATGAGCCAGTCCGCAAGCAGAAGCAGACAGCTGGGAGTGCACAAGTCTGCAATGGTGTTCAGTTGTTAGCCACAATTAGACCTATAGTCTGCCATGCCTACTTCCCAAAAAATCCATTTTGTGCTGACAGCAGAGCATAGAGGGACCTCTAACGTAAACATATAAACAACATCAGTGTTATTCTCATAAGTCGTAACCTTCAGGAAGACCTATGGCTCAACACTATTTACACCACATTCTGGTTCCCTATTGGGCCCCAGACATGGTAAACATCCTTTTCTGACATTGCTGGACTCTACTGAGACTCATGACCCACAGGGGGCTTTCTCCTTTACCTTTGAAAAAACTCTATTCCATTTACACATAACCTGCTCATTACAACAGGTTTGAGGAGGACAAAATTATTAATTTGACAAGAAGAAGCCATTTCGTTTTTCACTAAGTGGAGTATACAATATGTGGTGGCACAAGAAGTATTCCAATACAGTGCAGTATAAGTTCAAAAATGGAAATAGTCAAGTAAAGCACAATTACCTCAAAATGGCACTTAGATATTAGTACTTGAACAAATGCATTAAGTCACGTTGCACCACTTACAACATTTACAGTTGAATTTTGGTCAGAAACAATTTAAAGAATCACTTAAAAAAGATGCCAAGGAATAGAGATATTAAATTTAATCAATCTCAATAAATACAGATTCTATCCTTGTAAGACTTTTTGGGCAGTGTAGCTAAAAAATAGATATGAGGCCCTTTTTTTAATTAATTTCGTATGTGCCCAACAAATATGGAATCAAATAGGCCTACCAAATATAAAGTTGTCTTCAAAAGTAACATACATTTGTATCAGTTTTTTCTGGTGACTTAATATCAGTGGCTTATAATATAAAGTTAGTTTTTGATTGGTTTTCATGACTCTGTTCTACACCTCTTCAATATCTTTTGTTGGGTTTAAGACATACAAATCAAGTTTTTACTGTGTCACGCCTAATAAGTGGTTATTATGTGGTTACAAGGTGCTACCATGGAAATGGAGAGAGAAGAGGTAACATGCGCTAACATGTCCCACTCATAGCAAACCACTAACGACCATTTCCTGCCCATAAGTCTATGGTGTTTTGTCTGTGAAATGTCAGCACTCGCACATCATCCCTGTGTTATGTCATCTCCCTCTACGCATATTCGTAGTGTTCTTTAATCTATTTGTCCAACTGTGCTTGAATGTTATTATCAGCTGAATGTGTTTGCCCTCTGCATCACTGAGGGATTGAACACACCTGAAGCACCAAGGTCTCAGGTGAGGTGAGGGTGTTGTCGGTTTCCTTAGCAACCAGGAGAAACACTGACTGCTCACGCACATGTTTTTTTCTTTTATTGTTTTGTTACTTTAGGTCACAGGCAGATCATCTTGATTAAACCAGCACACACGCAAACAAAAATAAGATGTAAATAAATGCCTTTGTTTGGCATTTTTTTCACCCGCAGGTTTCTGCTTTGCTCGTGTTCCGTGCTTTTAGATGTTTGTGTTTTTTTGCTGGGGGTGGTGCCTTTAAGCACTTCACTGGTTCACTGGAACTCAACAAAGGACGTCCACAGCACAGTTAAAGTGCACATAGTCCTCTTCCTTGAACAGTGTCTCAGTCCAGAGTATCACATGTGGAAGTCGTTTCACCCTAACCTGCTTTCCAGCTGTTGGCTTCATCCAGTCATGATTAAGTGATGACATTAGTCACACAAGACATTTACAATTTATCAAGTAAAACAACTAAAGGTATATTGAGCTTGATTAAGGGAACCAGTGTCTCTTCTCTGTTTGTGTTGAACAGGTAGATTTCATGGTTTTCATGGTTCTGGCTGTAGGCTACTGGTGGATGTGACATACAGATGAGCTCTGAGACAACCTGATAGTATTAAAGTGTTTCTGTGTGACCCCACGGTCAGAGATAATGCATAACGTCCATGGCCAAACAAGAGATCAGAGCTCCCTCTTGTGGTTGCATTTAGAAATGATCTGCTCTAAGAACACCTGTGCCCTGAGATTTGTTTCAAATAGTCAGGGATTAGTACATTGTGTGTAGCCTACTGCAAGCTGATATACTGCTACTGTTGATCCTAGCAGAGATTGTATATATTACATTAAGCTATCGCATTCATTTTGACCAATGAATTTAAAAATGCTGATTATTTGAATGAACTGATGTAAAATTAAGTTTATAAGGATTCATTTTCTAACATTCATTTGTGCAAAAGAGAGATCAGTTTCCTGAGTACTGACTGGAAGGCAATCAACTTCTCTGCCAACAATAGCCTGTTCAATGAAGTGTTCATGTCAGGTTGGATTTATTTTAAATCTTATCTGTTGCTTGTGAAATTTTTGCGTGAGCCAATATCTCCTGTTCTGTGTTACAAATTGCCAAAGTGTGTCAACAATAAACTCAGCAACAAATGATAGCAGTATAATCAACATAATAAAAACTACCAACCACATTAGCAGCAATATACTATACTGAAAAAGCAAGTGTGGCTCCTTGGAGAAACTTTTTTTGGGCTCAGCATCACTGCATTACAGAATGTTCCTCTCCAGACATACTTAGCAAGATAATTACAATTATTTTTTATATTAAAATACATTTCTTTGTCATGTTTTTGGGTCTCACCACACTTTTCAAATCAATATTCCTCCGTGCTTCTGCTCCATTCGGTGCTCTACCTTCTCCTGGAGATAATTAATCTCCTTCACTGACACTTGCAAAGCCCCCAACAGATGATAAAGCTAATTTGTGTCTGCTTACGAGGAGAAATTACGCATTATCCATTCTTAGAAGCAGACAACACTGGGCCACATGGATGGAATGGAGTAGGCGGAAAAAAATCATTCAAGGGCAAGACTCTGCCAAATTTGAGATAAAGACCAGTGGAAAGCATCCAACTTTCCTGCAGCACTGAACAAAACAGGTAAGGCTTTAACTTACTCATGTTACTGTAACAACAGCGCAGCATATACTTGGTGATTACATATTGTGGATTAGGAGAATCTCTTTGCTGCACTCAAATGCTTCTGTGCAGTTTAATTGTGTGTCACAATGTGTTTCTGAGAGCTTCCATTTGGAACAGAAGGATTTTGTTTATCCTCATAAGCCCCGCTGTCCCAATGGTAGGTCAGTCATTAAACACTCATGCTGCACTGCAGCCAAACTTTGTTCACATCCACAGAACTGTATATTCACAATTCTAGTAGCTATCCAAAAGTTTACTAGTTTGACTATTTCACCCAGTGTAAATATCATATACTGTAGCTTTAATGAACGGCTGCAATCAACTGTTATACTATAGTATATACGATACTGTATATACCTTGAAGCTAAGGGGAAATGAAAAGGGAAACTGGATTTTAAAGGGTTTGTCTAATCAGTTTATTTGATTGTAAAGCAAATATCTGTTGAAAAGGTCAGGTCAGTTTGGGGATCAAATTCAAACACATTACTTGTGTTTCTCCCTTATGACCATTCCACTTAGTATCCAGTAGGGGGAGTTGCTGCATATCCAATGTGTCTGTGGACTAAAACCTGAATCTTTTCCCATCTGAAGCGCCGATATATTTTGTTTGATTAGAAGAAAAACCCTTATATATCTACAAAAAAACGTATACACTTTGCTCCTCTCATGTATGCAATATAATGTAACATATCTGCTATAAGGTAGCAGATAGTTTAGGTTCTTAGATTTAGAAGTCGAGGCACTTCACAAACATCACATTTTCTGTCCAGCTAAACATTCATAATGTCATAATGACATTGCATAACAGGTTTCAGTTGGCCTAAAAAGTGATAAATTCAGCACTAAAGTAATATAATTCATTACCACTAATACAAGCTCTGTTAATGAATAGCAAACTATTTACTCTTATTCGTCAGGGTAGGCCTAAATGCAATGTCGTATTAAGCCTTAATAGTTTTGTTTTCCATCTATTGCTGTTACATAAGAGGTCAAACTCTTAACAATACTTAACATCGAGCTGCTCTAAATCTGTGTTGTGAGACTACTTTATGTGGAACAAAACTACATGTAAAATGTTGCTGTCAAATGTGAACGAGAGATCAAATCATAAACATGAATTATATTCTGCTATAATCTAATGGTAACAAAACTATAACAGCAATGGGTCAGTAAGGCATTT
Organism: Gymnocephalus cernua; assembly: GCA_023631565.1. Lineage (NCBI taxonomy): Eukaryota > Metazoa > Chordata > Actinopteri > Perciformes > Percidae > Gymnocephalus > Gymnocephalus cernua. The sequence continues at coordinate 25,793,027 of CM042431.1, read as the reverse complement.
TGCTCTGATAGTACAGATTTTTCTGAAGGTTGGCGAGGTAGAAGATGTGCAGTTTGAAATAACTGGTGAGAATATTCCTGGTGTGTTTCTCCCAGAGAACTGCCTTCTAGCACATTCACATTACTGTGTGTTAAGTTTGGCTTTTGTCTCTGCATACTCTGTATCTGTACATGCCTTTATGTGTGCACCCTGCCGGGACACTCCTGTCTTCCCTGTCAGACACACTGAGCTCATCTGATGGGACAACCTTTGGCTTTCCGCCGGCTAACTTTAGCCTCACAGCTTGCATGGTCTCTCTAAGCCTGTTTTGGGGTTGTGGTGTTCTAAAGTAGATTTACCTTCAATAATCATTTATTAAATCTCTATCCATTAGACTCGGAGGCTTCGTAAGAGCCGGCTGCATTAAGCCTGATTATGGGATGCCCGGTAGAGGAAAAGGGTCTATGTGTCAAGTGTGTCATCGAGTGATTTATATCCCTGGCTGGGATCTCTGTCTTGTCAGTCAGGAGTAAGCTACAGAGAGGAGAGAGAAGCGCTGAAACCTTTAATGATGTGAAACTTTGATCTTTTTTTTTAAAAGTATAAATCCAAAGGTTGCTGTCATGCCTTGGTTCTGTAGCGGGTATCTCTGGTTTCTGTTTGTTTCTGATATTGACGTTGCCACTGAACCCTGACCTGTCGCCAGTCTCGAAGGTTCCCTTTCCAAGTTTAAAATCTTCAACATGGACACCAAGGGCCAGGGTAGCACCTTTAAACGACCCTCCCTCAAACGCTCCGTATCTGGCTCGCAGAAGGTAAGATTAAGCCTGTTCTGTCACATTCAACAGGTGCTGAGCTGTTTTTTTTTAATTTGTGTTGAAAAAAATTGTGTTCTGATATTATGATATTTCTCTTGAAATATACGCTCACCAGCCACTTTATACGATACTGGGTTGTACCTCCTTTTGCCTTCAGAACTGCCTAAAACCTAATTCTTTGTGACATAAATTCAACAAGGTACTGGAAACATTCTTTAGACTTTGGTCCATATTGACATGACAGCATCACACAGTTGCTGCTGATTTGTCGGCTACACGTGACCCCAAACATCCCAAGGATGCTCTATTGGATTGTGATCTGGTGACTGCGGAGGCCATTTGAGTACAGTGAACTCATTGTCATGTTTAAAAGACATACTCTGGTCATAAAGGGATGGCCATGGTCAGCAACAATACTCATGCTCAGTTGGTACTAAAGGGCCCAAAATGTGCCAAGAAAATATCATGACACCACCACCAGCAGTCGATACAAGTGAGGATTGATCCATGCTTTCATGTTGTTTACGACAAATTCTGACCCTACCATCTGAATGTTGCAGCAGGAATCGAGACTCATCAGACCAGACAATGCTTTTCCAATCTTCTATAGTCCAGTTTTGGAGAGCCTGTGCCAATTGTAGCCTCAGCTTCCTGTTCTTAGCTGACAGGAGTGGCACCCGGTGTGGTCTTCCGCTGCTGTAGCCATCTGCTTCAAGGTTCGACATGTTTAGAGATGCTCTTCTGCATACATCGGTTGTAACGAGTGGTTATTTTGGCTGATTAGATATTTGCGTTAACGAGCAGTTAAACAGTTATACATAATAACGTGAGTGTGTTTGTTGCATTTATTTTGACAATAAATGCTTGGTGTTGTTTTGTAAGAGTTATCTATAAATGGATAGCTGCCCTTTATCTTTCTTTCTTTTGTATTTTGTGAAACCATATGACTGTCTGATAGTCTGAGAATGACATGTGTTGCATAGCATGTCACATGAAACCACATTTGTTCCTAACCAATCATTTCAGAGCCCCTATGTCCGGCATAATGACATGCATCATTCAGGACTGCTGGCCGCATATATTGGTGTGCATATGGTCTGCCCTCCAAGCCCCTCAAACTTACTGTTAAGTGGTGTTCGAAGCTGAGCAGGCTTCAAGAGCCGCTCCCTCCAGTGCTGCAGTTTAATCCCTCATAATGGCCCAGTATGGACAACCACAGCCATGACAGATTATGGACTTTTGTATATTTCTAAAGTCTGCTTTCATGTGATTAACACACTCCTGTTAACATGTCCTTGAAAGAAAAAAAATATGTGATTTTTATATACACGCATGCCTCTGCTCCCCATTCAACGAGCAGTGCATGCTGGGATTAGAGCATGCACACTGCGAACTGTTTCTTGTTGCTTTTGCAGATGCATGTGAGCTTAGGACAGTGGAGGACAAAGAACAAAAAACACTTTCTTATTCAAATAGTTTAAAAATAAATGAGTAAACATAAACAAGTTTGAACGCTTCTACTTTTCCAGAAAAAAAAAGATGGAAAATGAACTGTAAAATATAAAACATTTTAAATTCATCCTCTGTAGATGACATATAGGCCATATAATCAACATCTCAATGTTCCAGTAAGCATTTACCATTTTTGTGGTTAAATCATCCTGACTCTTGTATATATATACAGTGTATCTGACACTGACATCATTCAAATAATTTAAAGTAATTTAGTGTGATGGGTTTCTATAAATTACAGCGGGCATTATTTACTGAGATTAATATTCTTTGTATAATCCACTCTGTAAAGCAATCAGCAATGTCATGGCTCTCAGCTGCACTTTTAATGACATCCAATATGTTGCTAAATATAAACTCGTTGGCTGCACAGACCAGACTGCTGAGAGATAACATTGCCCTTTTTCATGCATATTTGTCACATTTTTGCGATAGTCTTTAATCGTGGATTTATCTTCTTTATTTGACTGATAGGCGTATACTTCATCATTTACAGTGGCTCATGGTATGGAGAAGGATTTATTTTTCATCCGTGGTATAGTGCATCAGAAATAGAGTAAAAGCGATATCTCTTTGAATCTGGGTGGATGACACATGATTAGAAATAAGGGTAAAAGTCTCCAACAGAGAGCACATTCAGAAATGTCTTCACATGATATTACTTTGTCGCCACAAATGAACTTCTATCTGTTACACAGATAACGTTGTTCTCCAGCAAATTAACTGCCTCTTCTGACCTTTTACCTCTTTTGCTAAAAAATAAACGTTTATACGTTTAAAAATGTTTATACTTCATTATAGGGGGGAAATTACAATTTCAATAAGAGGCAACACAATCGATTTAAATGTGAGTAACAAATCCTACATTTGTCACTTTGGGTTTGCGAGATCATATGACTGTGTGAGCGTCAGGCTTAGGTCAGGTGAGGGCCAAGAATTCTCAAAAAGCTTTAAGGCTCAGGGTCCGGGGCTGGACTACAGCAGACCCCATACGTGTGAAGGTCTGAGTTTGCAAAGTTTCTGAAAGTAAGATCTTCAAATGGTGCAGCATTCTGTAGTAAAGTTAAGTTAAATTTGTTTCTCATTACTTAAGTGCAAACTTAGCTGGGTTGCTGTACCTAAATTATGAATCAAACCAAATTAATTTGTATAAAAGATGAGTTCAAATTAAAGAGATATTGCCTTAAAGATTTAAGTGCGATGGAAATTCTTACACCCCATAAACAAGGTGATATGTTTGCTACTTATCGGCCATAAGTTGACATTTTTATGTTGCAGAATCAAACAAACACTCATATCTGTTAACTGAGTGTTGCTGTTGTAGTACTAGTAACATTTACATATAAAAGCCTTTAGTGACCTGCTGTCATATCTTATGAAGATTGTTAGAGAGGATTTCATCTAAACCTGTTTCCATACTGGTGTATGCTTCTCTTCTACAAAAAAGATTGTATTCCAGTTTTTACAGAGGTGCTATCTTTATTCAAATTTCTTGATTTTATGTAAATATATATATATACATAATTTGCTCTCTTTTTCAGTTAGACTTTTCTTTGGGGAAAACCAGCAGCTTTAAAACATGTCTTATGACTCCCTCAACTCTTGGGGATAATCAGTGACATGTTGGACTCATGTGATGCTAACTGGATTTTCTAACCCTGGAGGAACAATGAGTGCATTTACAAACAGAGCTGACTGAAAACAGTTATCGTCACAGATAATGCAAATTTGCCTGTCTAGAGCCTGTAACACGAGTGTGTTGCCTTGCCCAAATATCTTTCCCCTCGAGTGAAAATATGTAAAAGGCAGCTTTTTATTCAGTCCACGTGGGGATCGACCATGAGTCTAGAATATTTAAGAAGTCTACATGGGCTTCCTTCCTGTCACACTGCATCAAGCTCCAACTACACCGCCATTCAATACCAAAGCTGAGCAATTAGTTGCTTTTATCTTCAACCCTGGTGACATTCCATTAGGACCCCCAAAACCTTTCTGATCCATTTCACTTGTGCTGATGAGGCTTTTGTTGTGTGGAGTCCATCGTTACTACAATATTCAGAATAAATCACATGTATAGATCTTACTCAACCTAATAAAGCCACCAACTGTAAACAATTATGTGTTCAAAATGCACTGAAATTGACCAGGTCAGATGTTCAGCGTACAGAAATAAAGCCATCATTATACCTTTTCTGTATGACTGCCGGGAGTTGAACAGTCCGTGTAATTGCAGCAGCACTGAAACAAATTTGCTGTGATGTGCCTCACTAAGCTGTGGGTCAGGAGACCAGGGCCATGTGATTGCAGTGCAAAAAGGCATGATTGTATGGCATACATCCTGACTGACACAAATGCTACGGCTACTGCATTGTGAATCTGGTAGAAGTACTTATTCTTGAAAAAATTTGAAAATCAGGATAGAAAGAGCAATAGACTGTGTTTGGAGGAAAAGCACCATTGCATCAGTTCAGCTGATAAAAAAGAGGTCATAAAATATACTGTCAAGCAATCCAGCAATTAATAATAATTATAATTCCATTTCACACAATTGTCTTTTGTTTTGAGCAACCATTTTTCTCAGAAAATTCCGCACGTTGGAATGAAATTATTGTTTATTGTTCTGAGGCTTGTCTTAAGTCTCGTTAATTTGCTTGGTGTGACACAATCTGATCCTGCAGGTTTTTGTTGTTAAGTGCTCAAAGGCAGCTCTTAACGAGGCAGCTGGTTGCTGACTGGATTTTGGTTTTAATTGCTGTGGTTAATGAGTTTAAGTATGCTGAAATAACTACGACATGCTCACCAAAGCCTTCTGAAAATGTGCTTTGTTTTCCTTGGCTATAATTAACAGCGGCCCACGTTCATTTTTTATTTATTTTTTTAACCGGAGCAGGACCAAAAGGGCAAAGTTGGGGGAGATGTTGGGCTTTTTTCGCTTCTTCTTTCGTCTTTCTGACTCATCAACCACCAACCTCCTTTGTCTTTTTCACTCTGAGTTACAGTCAGGCTCAAACTGTTCACTTCAACCATAAAAGGAGAGCTTATTAAACCATTTTACATGAGGAAGGTTTTAAATGGATGTCTACAACTTTGTGCCTGTTAACTCCATCTCAGCTTCTAGCTCACCTAATGCCTTCCTCTAGCTCCTGAAAGCCTTTAATGACTTTAAATAGTTTAAATTGAATTACTTCAGAAAGTCCAGCATGTGCAATAAACAGGATTCACTTTAAACTAATCTAAATGGGTCATATTTGACTTTTCTTTACCCAAACAGAAGCCTATTGATATTCCAATTATCTGTTTTAGCCCACACTTTAAACTGCTGGATACCAGATAGCAGCCAGTAGGCTAAATGTGATTTTTGTTTAAACAGTGGCATTCATTTATAGCCTGCCGGGAGGATATTTATTATACAAAATCACAGAAGTTTGTAAAATGCAAATCCATTTCACATAAGCAAAAATGAAAAAGCAAGATGAAGAGAATATTGAATAGCTGGTCTCCTGAGTTTTCTTTTCCTCCACAAAAACATGGTGGTTAGGAATAGAGATTAACTGCAATTAGCATTGACTGACCTTGCCCCCAACTGGAGACCAGTCATGTCTTAACAAGGCGCCTTCCAAAAGAATGCCTGCATCCAATTCTCTCAATTATGCAAATTGGGTTGAAATCAAAGTAGTTGGAGGGGGTGAAAATGTTTCAAATGAAAAGTTGGGGAGTCCTCTGAACGAGACTGCAGTGCTTTTAGGTTAGCCAGTCTGCGTCGTCTTCTCACACAAACTGAGATTTTCCACACTGTGAAGTGAACACAAAGAAAGGCGTTTCAACAAATTGGGAGATTAGGGGCCGGTTATCAAAGTAGATTTATTGTGCCTTGCGAAGGATGAAAATACCCTGTGGGCATGGAGAAGGGGTCATGGGACTCCCAAAAGGATTACCTTGAACTGGAGTCATGAGACTTAGGCGAACAAAGACCCTGCTCACATGCTCACCATATTAACTGGCCCTCATAAAGTGAAGAAGTTTCATGTCTTGTGGGATTCAATGAGAGCACTTGACTGGGAGTGCAGCACCAGGAGAAAGCTCTGCTGGAGGAGCAGCAGACTGTAGACTTCCTCTCTACTCTCGGGGCTGAACCTCCAGCAGCACTTGAGATAGGACTCTGCATCTCGGACAGAAGATTGTATGTAAGTGTATCTACATTCTGTATCTGCAACTCTTTTAAAACTTAATTGCATCTTTTTAACGACAGAATGAGTTAGATATTACAGAGAGGTGGAACAAATTATAGGTGATGGAAAGTGAATTCAGATGTGGCGAATCAGAACAGGCAGCACTGTATGATTTCTGGGTGCTTAATGATGCATGATAACACTGAGATGGAAAACTGCTGAAACAAGACAGACGGCAACAACGGTACTATGCCTCGGACTTTTTGAAAATACAACAAGGTGGTGATATTTTTTGTAGAAAAAAGCTACCTCGGTAAAAGGATTTGTAAATTACATCCGCTGTTCAAATTGTCTTCATGCAAGCAATTAGTTTAACTTTCAAATGGAAACAACAAAAAATTCCAATGCAACTAAATAAATAGGAATCCTGTGTATTTATTTTTATCTGCTCAACCAAGTCATGATCAGATGACTCTTCAATGGGTCTGGTGGGTCAGGTCATTGCAGAAGCGAATAATATCAGGGTGCAGAAAAGAACAAGGTTTATTTATATATGTATGAAGGGAAGGATGAAAAGTGTGGATTGAAAAAAAAAAAAATCTTTTTGCAGCACTTCACAGGGATAGTATTGGATTTTGCAGCCGCCCTGCTGCTCCTCCTCCCGGCTGGCTGAGGCCAATTTGTGCAGATAAAGAGAGAACAGTAACTGTATTGTGTTATTGGCACTTGTGATTACTGTTCACAAGACAAGACTCACAAGTCTTTCATTTATTCTCATATGACTTCTGAATCATAGGTGAAGTAAAATAGAGATTATTTCAGTATGTTTTAAGCTATCAACGCTGTTATCAATAATCAATAATGTTTGTTTTTTTTTCCATTTAACTTCCGAGTGTTTTTTTGGAAATATTTGCTTCCAAGGCTTCAGTTTTAATTGGACCTCCACCGTCAACAATGGCCCTCAGAGAAACTCTGCTTTGAACTCAGGTTATTTTTGCTCAGCACTGGAAAAACATCAGACAGCAATCAGAGCAGGATTTAACAAAGTGCGTGGACATAGTACTTTTGTGCAACGCTTTTCACTGGCTGCTTATCAAGCTCGAGCAGACAATGAAAGGTGTTAGTCAACATCAACTGTGCTCTAATAATCTCAGGACTAACGAAAGCAAATGTTCAACCTTGCTGTGTGCAAGGTTTTTGCCTGTTGATACCAGTCGACACGCGATATAAACTGTATTCACTTCAATTTATATTTTCTCCTCTCTCACTGGGTCTCTTTGCAGGATGCATGTACATAGTCTTCATCTCTTAGCCCGGATTACTACTGAGAGGATTTTGATAGTGAAATTTTAATTCAGATATCTGCAAAGATGATCTCCCCATGACTTTAGTATGACACTATGTGAGCTAACACTTTTCTCTCTTATCTTTTCTCTTTACAGGCACAAAAAGCTTGGATTGAGAGGACCTTTTCTAAAAGAGAATGTATTCACAAATTTCCCACCAAGGACCCGACCAGGTAATTACACTCTTCAAATTGCTTTTTAAATGGTTATTTATTATTTGTGGTAAACATATGGCCACAGGTTACAACAGCAACTATGTCATTATCATTTGAACATGACTCCAAACCTTATTAAAACAACTCAAATGTATTGAAGTTTGCTCCTTTTTACTGCTTGAGAGAGCTTACTACAAACAATTTTCATTTTACTCAAAATAAGTTTAAATGTAAACGTTAAGTAAGTCTATAAAGAATTGTTAACACTAGTAAGCAGACTTGTCAATTGGGTCCTTTTTGATATAATAACATGTAACTCATAAATTCATATTAATGCTCCATATTCACTTTTTAGAAATAATGTCTCTTGGTTTATTCATTAATTGACTAAATCATGACACAGCTTATCAGACAACCTGATTTTTCAGAGTGTATTGTAGGACATGGTTACTATCCTGTCGCTCCGAGAGCAGCCACGCAGTTCAGGCCTTTGTTCGCCGAGGCACGGATTTGCCAGAAATGGAAACAGTCATGAAAGAGCCTGTGGGATGTGTGTTTTGAGGAAAAGACACAGCCTTCATGAGCAGACTAAACAACAATTTAGTGGAAGCTCAATTGCTTCTAGTCATGGTTTAACACTGCTCAGGGATTTCTATGAATAATCAACACACGTTTTTTTTACGTTTAGAAATCAGGGCCACACAACCATACAGGGCCCAGGACTGACATGGTAACTCAGTGATGCTTGTTCTGTGATCTATGTAGATGTGCCTGTGGTCAGCTGACATTGCAGCACGTGGCCATCCCTGCTGGTGCCAACTCACTAGAGGAAGCAAACCAGCTGGTGCAGATTGACACCCCAAAGGATAAATGGAGTGTGATCAAGCACACCAGGACCTACCCAACAGACGCCTTTGGCTTGATCGAGTTCCAGGGTGGAGGATTCGTCAACAAGGCCATGGTGAGTCTCAGCCACTGAAAAATGAATTCAAGGTGACTGCGTGGTTTAATTAGAAATAAGTCACAATACTGTTCTCTTCCCTTCTTTTCTTTCCAAGTATATCCGAGTCTCCTATGACACCAAACCTGACAACCTCCTGCATTTGATGGTGAAGGATTGGCAATTGGAGCTGCCCACCTTGCTCATCTCCGTACACGGAGGTCTCCAGAACTTCGACCTCCAACCCAAACTCAAGCAAGTGTTTGGCAAAGGCCTGATCAAAGCTGCCGTCACCACCGGAGCTTGGATCTTCACAGGCGGAGTCAACACCGGTAGGACGCTGACAGTTCACGATGCTTTTAATGTTCACTTACCAAAATAACAATTTCCTACATTAGAAGATTACCTTCGCTCTAAATTGTCATTACCTAATAACCTATTCTGCAATTTCCTGGGGGAGATTTGACCAACCTATTGTCACAGGTTTAAGCACTGTAATTAAAGCTTTTTTTGACAATCTGTGTGGAGTTTGCACGCAGTAAGCACAGTGTGACCCATGATGCAGCCCTGGTAGGCAGATAAAAGAGCCATTATTCATGTTGCTATAATTTGCTCTTTACACCATAGGGGTGATCCGTCATGTAGGAGACGCCTTAAAGGAGCATTCCTCCAAGTCACGAGGGAAGGTGTGCGCTATAGGAATTGCTCCATGGGGTATCCTAGAAAACAAAGAGGATCTCATTGGAAAAGATGTGAGAATATTTGCTGCATTTAGTTTCCAGAAAAGAAATACCCTTTCTTACTAATATTCCTTCTTAAAACATTTCAAACTAATTTCTCCTTTTTTCTCCAGGTAAACAAACCCTATCAGACGATGGCAAACCCTCTGAGCAAGCTCGCTGTGCTCAACAACAGCCACTCCCACTTCATCCTGACTGACAACGGCACCTGTGGGAAGTATGGCTCTGAGGTCAAACTCCGCCGGCTGCTGGAGAAGCACATCTCCCTGCAGAAGATCAACACGCGTAAGTCACACAGCGCTCCGTAGACATAGGAAAACATCCTCCATGGTGTGTGAGCCTTGTTTGACATGTGGATGGAGAACTCCTCTGTGGCCTGTGGGCTTCCCTTTGTCATCCTATGCCTGGAGCTCGGATAAGGCAGGGACAGCAAAGGGATGCTCAACTGTCACCACTGACTTCACTTCCTCCCTTCTCTGGTTATGTCTGTTCACACATTACATCAACGTGTTCTGCTTAAGCAGTTCATTCCCAAAGTTCTGTGATCATGCAGTGACACTTAATATAATAAATGGATGGAAGGACTCAGTATTTTTGACTGTGTGTTCCAGGTTTGGGTCAGGGGGTTCCTCTAGTGTGTCTGATAGTGGAGGGAGGCCCCAACGTGATCTCCATTGCACTGGAGAGTCTGAGAGACGAGCCTCCCATCCCCGTGGTGGTGTGTGACGGCAGCGGCCGAGCTTCCGATATCATTTCTTTCGCACACAAGTTCTCAGAAGACGGAGGGTGAGAGTTTTAGATGATTTCTTCTTTACTGTACTTGGATATTATTCTTCTGGTTAAAAAGAAGAAGCTGAAATGTAATCCTTAAATCTCCTCTTCCAGGCAGGTTAGTGATGATGTCAGAGAGCAACTCTTGGTAACTATTCAGAAGACTTTCAATTATAGCAAAAGCCAGTCGCAGCAGATCCTGCTCATGGTTATGGAGTGCATGAAGAAAAGGGAACTGGTGAGTAGAATACAACAAAAAATAAGGTGTTATCTTCAAGCTATTCCACAGTGATCTTTCATTTGAAAATAACATGTCTGCACCAATCAATAAATTGTGTTGTTGTGAAGCATCTGGTCTCCATTGTCATTTATCCATTCCACTCATCTGTGTATTTCCATTAACATATTGAATAAACTTAATCCCCACAACGTGCTTGTCATTTCTCCTTGTGTGGCATGTTCATGTAATCTGGGGCATTCGCAGCTTCGCTGTAGGACATCATCAACCCTCATGTATAAGCACACAGCTGTAAAATGGTGTTGGGTGTCTGACTCTGCAGTGATACACTACTTCGATGTAAACAATGCAGTTCATGGCTCCATGATGAAGCACACACCCTGGTGAGAGTCTTCACAGATAGCAGATTAATCCCTGAGCTGAGAGTGTTTCTCCAGTGTTTGCTAGAGACCTTGGCACATAAATAGTGGCAGCATTTCTGCATCTCCAGCAGATTTCCATAAGTGATGTGATTAGTAGTTTGTAATGGTCCAGCACATATAATCTCCAGACTCCATACATTTGGGTGGGAAAGATCAGTGCACACTACCACCTGCTTAGCAGAGGCTCTTACTTCATCCATTCACAGTAAGCATGCAGCACACAGATGGAGGAGAGGATCCATCTCCCTAATCCTCAGCCAGGTTCCCCTCTCTCTCCATCCCCAGGCTTTTTTTCAGTCAACAGAGTGCTATTACTTCGGCAGCGACTCTGCATCCTCTATCCCCAATGTATTAGACTGCCTAATGCGCCAACACACAGATAAGCAACTTAAACTGCTTTTTTTCAAGGATCATACCGCTGTGGGCATTTCGTTTTCACTGATACCTGACCCAAACAATGTGACAGAGCTGCCAAGTTGTTTGAGCGCTTTATACGCAACTAAGAGTGTTTGAGCGCTTTATACACAACTAAGAGGCCACACAATGCCTGCTCTTAATCTAAAGTGCCATGACTAACCAACAGGTGAATCGGTGTCACAGTCTAGTCCCCAAATAATCCTTTCTTCCTAAGTAAATCCCATGTGAACAGCTGGGTTAGACAAATAACACTGATTTAGAGGGCTGAAATTTGCTGTGACACCATAATGCAATATTTAAACAAGAGTTCACCATCATTAAAAAAATCCCTATTTGCAAAAAGCACACAGTGCACCCTGCAAGTGTCTAAAGAGCAACACGAGTTTTCAGTCCTCATACTGCTGCTCATTAACAACGCATCCCAAGACCAGCCCTGAAATCCTTGGCGCCGTCCCACACATTCATGCCAACCCAATAATTCCATTTACCATGGATGCACTTGTGACAGACCCGTCAGCGTAATTTCATCTGATATAGTTGAGTCTATAACAAGAAAAGCACTATCACACTGTCTGACAAGTAAAATTGGCTGTTTGTGCTCCGAGGGTCAGTGTGCAGTGAGAGGTCCTGTTGAAAGAATCTCCCATCAGTTCATTACCACATGTTTACAGCTGCAGTGAGAGTGGGAATACAAATCAACTTGTTTATTCATTCATCCATTCATTTATGTGGTTTGGTATCAACTGATTCAACCATTACAGAATACTGTATGGCCATCGTTTCTTCTCTTTTCGTTTCTTTCTCATATGTAGATCACAGTTTTTCGAATGGGTTCTGAGGGACAACAAGATATTGAAATGGCCATTCTCACTGCCTTGTTAAAAGGTATTATCTGGCTGTATCACACTTAGACATCTCAACAGTATGTGTACTACAAGTATAACATCACAGCAATATTTTTCATGCAATGCAATACATGCTTCCTATTCTCTCCCTCCCTCTCTCTCTCTCTCTCTCTCTCTCTCTCTCTCTCTCTCTCTCTCTCCCCCCCGTTTCTTTTGCATCAGGCACGAATGCTTCAGCAGCTGACCAGCTTAGTTTGGCTCTGGCTTGGAACAGAGTGGATATTGCTCGCAATCACATCTTTGTTTACGGACACAATTTACCAGTGAGTGGTGCTCACATCTGAATAATGTAAATCAATGAATCATTCCACGCTAGTGCACTACAGTTGCAAAGTTGGCAAGGATGTATTTAGTACAGAAGGAAAGAGTTTTGTTTTGAAATAGAGTCCCCCTCCACTCAAAAATGTGTTTGGCTTGTTGTTACTTCCCTTTGTGGAAAAACCCCATCAGATATTAATTATTCTCAAAGCAAAGTATTTGTATATGTCTTCAAACATGTCTGCAGGTGATCTTAAAATAACATAGTGTGTTCTTGACAGCAGCACAGAAAGATCTTCTTTAAACTGCGTTGTATTTCTCTGATGCACAAAATTCCAATGGTTTGATGTTATCAAATAATATTAACAGCAGAAAAGACACTCATATGTTAATGTTAAAGCTTTCATTTGTTTACCTTCTTTCCTGTTTGGTAAGCCTGCCGGTGCCACGGCCAACAGCACAACCTCTTTAATCCCAGCCCAGGATAAGCAAAAGAGTCCTGCCACCGCTTCTCAAAACAAAAGCCGGGGTAAGAAGGGAAAGGGGAAGGGAAAGGCAAAGCCTGAACCTCCAGAAGAAACAGACCCGAGGAAGTTGGAGATGACTCGTTGGGTAAGAATGGAAGTTTATGACAACTCTTACTTCAGTTCAAAATGTGAAAATATAATGAAAGCTGTAAATGGACTGTATTTATATAGCGCTTTTCTAGTCTTAACAACTACTCAAAGTGCTTTAACATAGTACATGAACCATCCACACTGCTCATCAGATAAACATTCACACACATTTGCAGCATCGGGGGGAAACTCGGGGTGCAGTGTCTTGCCCACTTCAACATGGGACTGCAGGGCCGGGGTTCGAACAAACCAACCTTCCGATTGGTGGGCAACCGCTCTACCACTGAGCCACAGCCGCCCCTAATGTAATGTGTAAATAATATGTCTTTGGTATTACTTCTTTTTAGGTGAACTCTCTGGAGCAGGCTATGATGGATGCGCTGGTGCTGGACAGAGTCGACTTTGTCAAACTGCTCCTTGAGAATGGGGTCAATATTCACCACTTCCTCACCATTCCCAGGCTGGAGGAGTTATACAACACGGTGGGCCTGACACACTGCAGCAAATGAAAATGAGACTGAGAAGTTTTCATCCTCCAAAATACAGACGTGACAAATATGAAAATGGTTGACACTAATTACAAACCTTCTTCGTCCTGCTCTCTTCTCTCAGAAACTTGGCCCTGTCAATACGCTGAATGCCGTGGTTAGGGATGTCAAAAAGGTAAAATGACCTTTCCCATGTTTTTGCTGCATAATATCTACCATTTCAGACTATTTCAGGTTATATATCATCTTGAGACACTTGTATATGACTCTGGTGATTTTCCAGGGAAACCTTCCACCAGATTATCAGATCACTTTGATTGATATTGGTCTGGTGCTGGAGTGCTTCATGGGTGGAGCTTACAGGAGCAATTACACCAGGAAGACTTTCCGCAACCTCTACAATAATTTGTATGGACTAAAAAGGGTATGAATTGGTAAAAGAACATTGATAATGGCTAGTTCATTGTATTAAGTAACATTTTGGTATTGATGATCCTGTTTTGTTCTCTTGTTGCAGCCAAAAGCTCTGAAGCTTCTAGGAATGGAGGTGTGGTATCCTTTTTACAACAAAATACTGTCAAGTAGCTGAAACAATACAACCCCCACAGCAGAATAATCTTATCATCATGTTTTCATTTTTGTTAGGATGATGAACCAAGGTCAAAAGGCAAGAAGAAACAAAAGAAGAAGAAAGAAGAAGAGGTGGAAATTGATGTGGACGACCCCGAGGTCTGTCGTTTCAAGTTCCCCTTCCACGAGCTGATGCTGTGGGCGGTGCTGATGAAGCGCCAGAAGATGGCACTGTTCCTCTGGCAGCGTGGAGAAGAAGCTATGGCGAAAGCCCTGGTGGCCTGTAAACTGTATAAAGCCATGGCCCATGAGTGCTCTGAGAGTGAACTGGTGGATGACATCTCCCAAGACCTGGAGAACAACTCCAAGTCAGTACATATAAACTCTCTCACATAGGTTTCACTTGAAGTGTTTTTTTTTCTCTCACCCCTCTCTGTGATCTCAAACTCTTTTGTGCAATATAGAAATGGATTTTATTGTTCACTCTCTCTCATAGAGAGTTTGGCCAGCTGGCCTACGAGCTGTTGGACCAGTCCTACAAGCATGACGAACAGGTGGCCATGAAACTCTTAACATATGAGCTGGTCAACTGGAGTAACTCCACCTGTCTGAAGCTGGCTGTGGCTGCTAAGCAACGTGACTTCATTGCTCACACCTGCAGCCAGATGTTGCTCACCGACATGTGGATGGGCTGCTTAAGGATCGGCAAAAATCCCGGCCTCAAGGTTGACATCACAAACTATTTTCTTTTAGGCATCCATTCAAAAAATATTTCACAATAATATTAACATCACTTGTAGTATTGCCTTCACAGTATATGAGTCCAATAATTCACTATAATTAAACAAAAAAACTCACTGTGTCTTATAAAAAATAAAACTGTGATCATTTTGTCACCTAGGTTATTCTGGGAATCATCTTTCCTCCTTTCATTCTACTGTTGGATTTCCGTCTTGGAGATGATGCGTCCTATCAAGCACATGGAGGCAAAGAACAGGGAAAAGAAAAGGATGATGACGCAAAATCCAGCAAGGTTCACACTAACCTTTTTGATTAATACATTTTACACATACTGTTTATATGCCGTTCTTTGTCAAGAGTGAAAAATGATAAGCTGAAACAAAGAGTTTGCTGTTATGTTGCAGGATCCTAATAATGACACAACTTCCCGAAAGGGGGATGAAGAGGAGGGCAGCACTAATGTCCGCAAAATCCCCATTAGCAAAAGGTTCTTTGAGTTTTATGATGCGCCATTCACCAAATTCTGGTTCAACACTGTAAGTTTCCCTCATGTAAACACAAATGATGTATTCAATTTTACTTATAGTGTAGTGACTTAAGTGCACTGGCATTTTGGTATTTTCTCCTTCCAATAGATTTGCTATCTGGGCTATTTGATGTTGTACAACTACATAATCTTGGTGAAAATGGAGCGATGGCCGTCTCTACAAGAGTGGATTGTCATTGCATACATCGTCACACTTGGCTCTGAAAAAGTCAGACAGGTACAAGGCATTGAATACGATCAATTTTATCCGATTCAAGTCATTACATGTGTTAGAGATATTTTGTGGTATTTACATGACCTTTAAACCCTGGTGTCTAGATTCTAATGTCAGAGCCGGGGAAGCTGAAACAGAAGATAAGTGTGTGGCTGGAGGAGTACTGGAACATCACAGACCTGGCTGCCATTTTCACCTTCCTTCTTGGGCTAATGCTACGGCTGCAGCATGAACCTTACATGGGCTACGGCAGAGTCATCTACTGCATAGACATCATCTTCTGGTACATTCGCGTATTGGACATCTTTGGAGTCAACAAATACCTGGGACCCTATGTGATGATGATAGGGAAGATGGTAATAGCGTTTAGTGCCTCATAAATCATATGAAAATCACATGACAGACATGACATGCACACTAATAGGATGAAAAGGAGTTCACACTGAGTTCAAATGTTTGCTTCTTCTCTTTCAGATGATAGATATGATGTATTTTGTAGTCATCATGCTGGTGGTGCTCATGAGCTTCGGGGTGGCTCGGCAAGCCATCCTTCACCCTGATGAGGAGCCAACATGGCGCCTGGCCAGAAACATTTTCTACATGCCCTACTGGATGATATATGGAGAGATTTTTGCGGACTCGATAGACCGTAAGACTAGAGTTCATAGTAAGATTCTGTTTCCTGATTCTGGGCAGATGATCAGTGTTACATTTGTTTGTAAAATAGTGTTAAATTCTGTAAGATTTATTAACAATATATTAAACGGTAACCCCTCAATACTTTGTCTCCCTCTGCTGGCATATTTATAATAGCCTTCAATATTTGCATTGAGCAAGATAGGTATCATTATCTAGTCTCGTTAATCATGATCATCTGCCGTCAAGTGTTTTTTTTCTGTCAGTGTTTCTTCTGTCAGGGTGAAGGCAACAAGCTGCTATCGGTTATTAAATATTAAAACTGTTCTTTTCTGAGGAAGATGCTAATGCATCTGCTTCTTTTAATATTCTAAAAAAGAGGCCAGAGATATAAAGTACACCAATTATCTTTAGTGTTTGATTAGTAACTAGTTGGAAAAAGATTTGAACACCAGTCCACTCTTTCATGGACATCAGCTTGACCTTGACAGAAGTATGATATAAAAATCCTATGTGTATTGATTTCAACGCTTTCTCCATGTTTCTCCAAGTCTATGCAATGGAAATCAACCGTGAGTAGTCTTCAAGCCAAGAATGCAATTCGAATCAGTTCGCTAAAGATCTCAGAATAAATTCTATAGCTATAACTTCTCTTTCCCTGCAGCTCCATGTGGTGAACATTTATATGATGAGGATGGGAAGAAACTGCCTCCGTGTATCCCTGGTGCCTGGCTCACACCTGCCATTATGGCCTGTTACCTTCTCGTAGCAAACATTCTTCTGGTCAACTTGCTCATTGCAGTGTTCAAGTAAGTATATGCCACAATGTCTAACTGCTCTATTATTTTTTACAAGAAACATCTGCATTTACAGTGTGTACTCACTGGTCTTGGTTTCCGGCCCCACAGCAACACTTTCTTTGAAGTCAAGTCCATTTCCAACCAGGTGTGGAAGTTTCAGAGATATCAGCTGATCATGACGTTCCACGACCGTCCCATCCTGCCGCCACCTATTATCATCTTCAGCCACCTCTACATCCTCTTCAACAGGCTGTTTCGGCGGTGTGCCAGGAAGAGACAAGAGGGAGAGCTGGATGAGAAGGACCGTGGACTCAGTTAGTCACGTCTAATGATATGAAACAAATACACACAATTTAACTAAGTGACTAATTTTGTCTCATCCTGAATCACAGATAGTAAAAAATCATGCTGTAGTCCATAGATATAAACTTACAGAACAGTACTGGTCCTGACTGAAACACAATGACTGACATCATGTGTCAATTTGTTTCTACCAGAGCTTAGGCTGAATCCAGAGGAGCTAAAAAGCCTGTATGACTTTGAAGAACAGTGCGTGGAGGAATATTTCCGTGAGAAAGAAGACGAGCAGCAGTCCTCTAGTGATGAACGCATTAAGGTTACCTCAGAAAGGTGAACACCCTTTTTGAGTGTAGATATTTCTAAGCATGTTGATAACAAGTGTATACATGTACTTACATAAACTTTTGTTTCTCTGGTGTTCTTGGCAGAGTTGAGAATATGTCCATGCGTCTGGAGGAGGTTAATGAGAGGGAGAACACTATGAAGGCCTCCCTGCAGACAGTGGATCTGCGCCTGGCACAGCTGGAGGAGATCCACGGACGAATGGCAGTAGCCCTGGAAAAGCTTGCTGGGTTGGACAGACTGGAGCTGACCAGAACCTATTCACGAACCTCCTCTGTGTGTGACCCCTCATCCCTACTTCGCCAGGGCAGTATTAACAGCGCTGATGGTTACAGTCTTTACCGCTTCCACATGGACATGGAGGAGTATGCAACGAAGCAGAAGGACACAGATGAGACAACTAAAACTGGTGTAGAAGGACAGAGGAGTCTGCGGAAAGCCTCCAGTATTTGTACTCTCAACACAAAGGAAGGTGGTCAGACCTTAGAAGTTGGGGGTGTGGAGAGATCACTCCCAAGTTCATGTGTGGACATTCTCATATCTCCATGTGAACAAAAGTCTACATCTGCATCATCAAGTCAAGACAATATATCCAACATAAAACAAGGCAGCACCGTGCTTCTAGATAGACTAAAGCCTTCTTCCCCACCAAAAAGGACTAAATCCTTGAGATACTATCCAGTCGAAGATCAACCCACTTCTCCTTTGACAAAGAGGGCTATGAGCACCATCATTATCAGCCCGCCTGATGAACCAGAGGAATCAGATGAACCCAGAAAGAAGGCCCAATTGCCGCCGGGAACCTCCTCTTCCCCAAAAAGGACTAAATCATTGAGATCTATCCCTTCTGAAATCCAAAGGCAGACTTCCCCTATCACAAAGAAGAGAGCTATGAGCAGCATCATCTACAACCCAGTCGAGGCAGGTGATGATGTGCAAACTGCAGACTACAAGACAGTAGTGGAGCAGGTCACTAAAACACCAGATCAGTGGCCAGCAGACTTGGAGTACCAGGTGCACCCCAACACTATTGGTGACATGCCTAAAGTGTCAACAGTCAGAACTCTCACCCAGCAGTTTCAAGCTAGCACTGCACCTACAGAGCTTAAAAATAAGGAGGATCAGACTTTAAATATGTCTTTAGAAAGTGAGGGAGCTCAGCCAGCAGCAGAACCCGCGTCAGACCAAACAAAGATGAAAGCGAGGAGAAACCTCTCAGATGCTACCGATTATCTGACTGTAGCCGATAATAAATCTCAGAGGTCACAGAGCTTTAATACCAGCGAGAGGAAAGCAAAGGTGGTTAGCAAGGAGCCAAGAGCCTCCAGCAGCGAGAGAGACCTTGTTGAAGCCGGCAGGGTGGCAGAGGAAGATGTGGGGAAGAAGATGGAGGCAGAGAAGAAAGAAAATGATGCACAGGAAAAGAAATGAGCCACAAGAAAGAACTGAATACTACCAGCGAGGCAGAGAACTAGCCTGCCATCGACTGGAGATTACTGCTGACTTTATCATTTCACAATAATGATTTAAATAGAATGTCAGTAACACAAAAAAAAACATTACCAATCTCTTTAACATTTCCAAGCATGCAGTTACTGTGAGTTGGCAGTGCAGAGTAGTGAACACATTACTCTCTCTTTTAAAGATCCAATTTCTTTACTGTCTTTCATTGGTGTAACGTACAGTAGCTTACAATCATTGACATTACAGCTTTCCCAAGTCATTGTGTTTTTATGTTGGATGTCTACATGTTAAGGTAAAAATAAAGTATATACACATCAGTTAATCAAAAACATGAACTTCCTAAATGTGACTGACCCTTTCAAACATTGTCTGTAAACATTTTCTTTTCCGATACTGCAATGTGCTTAATAATGAACCACTCAGAGATATCCTATATCTTTCATGCAAATACTGACAATCGTATAACAATATGTAGTTAGGTACAGCTCCCAAGAAACAAACAACCTTTCACAGTTTCATTTTGACACAGAAACCTGTATAAATTAAGGTTTCTTAAAAAAGACAGTGGGTTATATTTATACATATTTTTTCTCTTTTCTATCACAATACTGTGACTCCTTCGAGGCACACATGAACAAATAGAAATGCTGCCAGTGCAACAGGAGATTATAGGCATATTAGTATACATGAATTTACACAGACAAATACAATCAATGCTGAGACTTGATATGTCTATCTGACAGCATCATCATAGTAAATATGACAATATGTAGTGTGTATAAAACAATGCTACAATTTATGAAAGAATCTGAATGCCCCTGCCCCCTCCCCCATTTATAAGACAACTATCTTGAACTTCATTTTCATAAGATCCAACAGAGGTATTATAAATGCCAACAGAATCACCTGTGAGCAGACCAGGGCAGGGCCAGCTACAAACCAATGCTGACGATCACGCACAAGTCTTTTGCATGAGCGGATATACAGTATCAGGCCTCAGTCCTCATTGATCCCCTTCTGGACAGCAGATCAGGATGACATCTCAACCACTTATGAACCTGTGAGCTTCAGCTAGCACTAAGGCCCTCTAAATATTACCACTGCTGCCGCTGCTGCGAGGATGCCCGGGAGGTAGAAGCCCGCCAAAACAGCAAAGTCATGCTAGAGTCGTGAACACTAGAGCTGAGCACCCTAGAGGAGTGAACACTTGAAGAATTTTATCCTCTTTGACTTTTTCTCGGTGATCTTGACTGGTTTGCCTGATCCTCCGCCATTGTTGTCAGTCTAGCAAGGAAAGATATGATAGTGGAGAAATGTTATAAACAAAGTAGGGCTTTACAAGCCCTGTCGAGGGCGTAGGTTTAGTTCCAGCATTTATATTCATATCAATCTAGCAAATAAACATTATTATGAAACTGGTTATCAGGCTGTCCAAAGCATAGAAATACTACTGTATGTCCATTGCAGTACTATTGATAAACTAATGTCAATTAAAACATTTGGGAAACAAACACAACAAAAAGCACTGTCCAAACATCCACCTCTCAGAGCAGAGGGCACTGGCCTCTTTGTAGCCTGATAGGCCAAATACAAGCATTCACTACTGCTTGCAAAGCTTAATTGCTGTGAGTGAAGGAATAATTGAAAACAACCTAGATGAGCATATCAACATTTGTATCAGCTCCTCTTATCTAAAAAAAATAAAATAAAGGCGACTGGACAGTAAGACGACTTTTTATAGTAAATACATTTGAAACTGAAAAAGTGTGTGTGTGTGTGTGTGTGTGTGTGTGTGTGTGTGTGTGTGTGTGTGTGTGTGTGTGTGTGTGTGTGTGTGTGTATGTGTGTCTCAGAGAAGTCACTTTTGGAAAAGTGTCCCCCCCAATCCCAGTGGAAATGACACCCTTGGCATCCATTATAAGAATCTATTAAATCACTTACTGTCTTTGAGCTCAGATTGTGTAATATGTCCCTTCCCATGTTGTAAAAAGCCTAGAATGACAAAACAAACAAAACATATTAAATGTACCTATTTATTGGCAATGTTACATGTTACATCATTTCAGGGTTAAAAAAAATCTGCTTACCTCTTCCACGTTTAGGCTAGACTTTGCACTGGTTTCCAAGAACTTAACTCCATAATCAATAGCCAGCTACAGTTAGTAAGATAAAAAATACAATCTTAGTGTCACTCAAAAGTGCACAGCATTTCAGTTTGTTTGAAATTCAGGATTGTGCTTGTTAGTAATGACTGGCTGCAGATACTCACTTTTTCACCTCTGTCTTTGGACACTTGTCTCCTGTCAGCCATGTCACATTTGTTACCCAGGATCATCTTCTCTACATCAGACGAGGCATGCTGGGAGAAGTTAAAACACTCCTTATGCAAAGTTGTTGGTATGTCACCCTCGATACACAATATCAGACAGCAATTTCTACCAAATATAAATTCATGTATGCAAAAAAATATTAGTTAAACTACTAATCAATTCATAACTCACCTCTTCAATATTTCTAATCCAGTTTTTTATGTTTTCAAAGGACTTCTCATTGCAGATGTCATAGACCAACATAATGCCCTGTAAAGAAAAACAATATCTCAGATCCTGTAGGGGTAGGAATCACCAGAGGCCTCATGAAGTGCGGGCTTACCATTGCTCCTCTGTAGTAAGCTGTAGTGATGGTGCGAAACCTCTCCTGCCCTGCAGTATCCCTAAAAGCATCAAATTAATGCACAGATTTGTGTCACACTCAGATTTATTTTTAAATAGAAAAAAACTACTCAAATTACACTTACCAAATTTGAAGTTTGACTCTCTTTCCATCCAGCTCAATTGTTCTGATTTTGAAGTCTATTCCTGCATTTGAATAAACAAACACAGGCAGAGCGATATAGGCTTACTGCACTGGCTAGTTAGAAAGATTTTGCTCATGCCTAAGATGCACTATTGCAATAAGCCCTTGTTTTTTTTTTTTTTTTTTTTTAGATTAGATTAGATTCAACTTTGTGAAGGAAAGTAACTTTTTTCATGGACTGTTAATCCTATGTCAAGTTGTAGGATGATATCATTCAATGTCACAGCACAACTAGCTGCTGCAGAATATTGTAAAGCTTTATGGAGGATTAAACAATATTATAAAAATTGGAACTGAATGAAACAAAATAGGCTTCACATTTTCTATAAGGTTTCCAAAGGTCAAACATTGTATAGGCTTTAGGTTTGTATCTCAATAGTTAACCTCACTGGCGCCTATGAGCCATCAAGGACAGGAGAGCATAATGTGTCTCTCAGTCCCATTGTCTTGCTCTTATGCAGCCCCTGTCCCTTTAAACAATGTGAGTCTGTATAATATTAGAAAATAGGTATTATTCCGACTATATTGATCACACAGAGTGCAATGCAGTAAAACATATGGGTATGCATTATGTCAGATTTATCTTTAGGGGCGGCTGCAGGGTAACTCACCTATTGTAGATATGAAGGTGGTATTGAAGGAGTCCTCGCTGAATCTGAACAGCAGACATGTCTTGCCGACTCCGCTGTCTCCGATGAGCAACAGTTTAAATAGATAATCGTACGTTTTCGCCATTTAAACACACTGTAGACTCCAACGTTTCGATAACAGAAGGCCGTACTGAGCCGGTATCCCCCGTCTGGAAATCCTCAGCTGTCAGACTGGCAGCAGACCGATGTCGAGATGAGTGATGTCACTTTTTACTTTGCATTATGGTCTACGTAGTTTAACTCTTGAACGTTTCCTAGGATAGCGAAGGTAATGGCCCGCCCTATTCTGCCTTACTCTGCCTCTGATTGGCTTACCTTGGTATTCTACCCTAACCAATCTCACTCCTCGTGCCTAAACCCAACCAATCTAACCAACGAGATAAACGAGTACCAGCCAATCAGAGGCAGAGTAGGGCGGGTCATGCCTTCGCCATTATATTACAACCATATAGCCTTTTATATACTGTCTATGTGTGTAGCCAGGACTTGATGTAGTCTTGTCTTTCCTTTTTAAACTACGGTATCTAACTTTTTAAACAATCACTGGCTCGTATAAAAGGAAGAAATACAAACATAGCAGTTAGTCGAATACGCCCATTATGTTTTCTGCTTTTTGATACATTTAATTTGTAGTTTCGCATATCTCCACACACAGCGCTGTGAGGTGACTATCTTACCATATAGCATAAGTCAATACAGGATATTAATTGTATGATGAGTTGAAAAAAAATCATACATTAACATAAATCAGATGTTTTATAAACTGCAACAAACACAGCTATTAACATGGGATGCAGCTGCCAGATTTATTTAAGTAGTTAAGAAAATGAAAACATATATATCATTTATATTCAATGTTACTATTGGTTGCTCACCAAGACTATCTCAATTTCCTTGGCCTAAGACTAACTTATTTTAATTTGATTTTTTACAAAATGTCATTGAAGGCCATTCTTCAGTAATGGCATGTCTGGCAACCACTGTTCTTGCAACTGCAGTACTGCACAGCTCCTGTTTCTGTTCTTTCTGTCCAGCCAGCCCCACGTATGCGCAGGATAGCCAGCCTAGCACATTGAAAATGCCTGTAAGTATTAGTGTTTTTGTGGTCATTTCTTTTGTTTGAGTTAATACACAGTGTTGTCAACTGTTAGTGCTTCTTGTCGAGTTACCACATCAGTTGTGTTCGCGGTCTGAAACCTCGAAGTTGTGTTGTTGATATGCAAGCTAACGATAGCAGCATCAGCACATGGCGTGAAAGTTAGCTTACATAGCGTTAGCTGTCTGACATGGGCGGCGACTACTTGCTGAAACGCAACTGTGTCATGGTATTAAATGTGTGTGCGAAATAGCCTGTTGCGGTGTAATTTCGGGCCGAGAATAACAGTTTGTACCTTTTTAACGTTACTTTCTTTTAAACAAGGCCCGTATCATTAAAATGGAGAATACTATCACACTTTAACTAGCATTAACGTTACTCTTATAGCGGAAATAAACTACAGCGTAACTTTACCTATGTTCAGTGTTTTTCCAACGTCCATGATATTGCTAAAATGTTAGCTTGCGAACTCAACATCTGGACTAATTATCCGTGTTGTTCGTTGATTTAAAATCAAAACAAGACTTACCTTGTTTATCACAGGAGTAGTGTTGTAACGTTAGTTATTAAAACATGAATAAGTAATAGTAAGATAAGGCCGCATGCTTGATCGCCGTTGTACTAAAGTACATGTCAACTGTGTTTTTTATTTTTCACTTTAGCTGGCCAGAGACCTCCTCCACCCTACTATTGAACATGAGAGAAGACAACATAAAAAGAAAAGACTTGTTCAGAGTCCTAACTCCTACTTTATGGACGTAAAGTGCCCAGGTAACGTTATATCTAACAGTAGATGAACAGATGCGGTGTTTTTGGCTATGTGGCTGTTGGTCATTATCTACATTGACTGAGTACTCCAGTCATGTTGTTGTTTTTGCAGTGGTTTAGCCATATTTTGCACCACATACGACTATGCATACATGAAAACTTCAGATTGAATTTGTAACAATTGGACCTATTATTTGTTTAAATCTGTTTCTTTGCAGGCTGCTACAAGATCACCACAGTGTTCAGCCATGCCCAGACTGTGGTACTCTGTGTGGGATGCTCAACTGTGTTGTGCCAGTCAAAAGGGGGAAAGGCCAGACTGACAGAGGGTAAAACATCCACAAACTTAAATAATGCTAGTATGGTAAAGAGTGTGCTAAATATCACTACCTTTAGCTGTACATATAATGCCAAACTTGCACCAAAAGACTTTTCAAGCGATTCCACTGTCATACCCAAATTCCCAATATCGGAATGAAATCATGAGTCTTGCTGGGCTTCGGGCGCGCTCCCGTCTTCTCAATCGTTTGGTGTAACGTGGTCATAAAACTCAGATTCAGCCTTTTTCCCATCTAGACAAAATCAAATGTGTTTGATATTATCTAAGTTTAAGTCTTGGTAGTGAAGTTAAATCATGTGAACATTGTCAACAACCAATGGGTGCGCTCCCTTCAGCACCAAACAGGAAGCAGCAAATGTGTGTGTTGTTTATTGTTGCTATGGCGCCGTGCTAAGCTAAACGCTAAAGAGGGAAAGTTGCAGATTGTCAACCCTTCTGAAGCGCGTCATCCAACGCGGACCTCCTGGTACTGCCGCAATTCATTGTATGTATGGCAGAACAGAAAATTGGCAAACTTTCCCTTAAAGCTGAAGACGCACTGACCAGACGGCCGACCCTCGGCAAAAAAGGCAGTTGGACTGATCGGTCTCCCCGAATTGGTCAAAAAAGTGCCTCGGAATACACCAAAGCGACAAGACGTAATATGTCTCCATAACAGCAGGCGGCGCTAATCTGTATTGTCGCCCAAAAATGAAAACCGGCAGCTGATTGGATGAATGCGTCATGTGGGTCTGGTTTCTCCAGAAATTCCAAGGGGATAAGCCATCCTCCACAGAGCGAAGCCACTATGATGCCATTTTGATGCTAGCAAGCCATCTCCCCCCGTTAGCATTCCATTGACTGCCATTCATTTTGGCGTCACTTTGACAGTGAATAACTTCACATCTGAAGCGTTTAAAGACTTCATTTGTCCGTTGTTTATTTCTAAAGAAACACAACAATGTATAAAAGGCTCCGTTACCTTGTATCTCACGTTATGGCTCCATAGCAGCCGTTTTTGTAAAAATAGGCTAACGATTGTGTCATAACCACGCAACCTACTGTTGCATAGTAGAGGAATTACCGTACAGTACAGGAGAAGCTCGCAGGCAGTTTCAACGTACATTAGCTGTTTAGTTTAATTACTAATGTTAACTAGCATTTTAGTTATCAATAATTAGCCTGTGCCTATCTTATCTCCTTACATATACATACGCTCTCCGTCTGCACGATTCAGAATGATTGAGATTTCTCTTGGCACAGCTACCAGAAGACTTACAACTTTCAGACACGTTGCTCACGTCACGTTTACGTCAAGCTGCGCAGTAACGCTCAGCTATCACCGGAAAAGTGCTTCTAATAGACTTCACCGGTCTCCGTCCAGAGCAACGGGATCTGTTAGTCCATTTCTTTAACTGTCTATGGGAAATTCAAAGACAGACTGTCATGGCGCCTTGTTCAGAATACAATCTCAAGTTCACTGAAACGTGTTTTTGAAAACATTTTAAGCGAGAAATAGGCCATGCAGTTGCTGAATGTCCTCATTTCAAATCGATAAAGGTCAGTTTAAAAGATTTGTCAGATTTTGAGAGAGACTATTCACGCTCACCCCACTCCTCGTTTCCGGCTTAGCATTCTACCAATCAGATGGGTTATTTGAGTCCAATGGACGACGGCACGGAACACACCAAACAGACTCGAGTCACTGACCTCGCCAGACTGTCCGACAGCCAAATAACAGCCATGTGTCTGAACCTTAAATCACCAGCTAAGGCTAACCTGGTTTAAGTTTTCAAAACAAATTTAGTTGTCTTGCAAGATCCCCGGTCTTTACATAAACGTTAGATGGTGTCAGACTAGGCATTTCAAAGTCTGTGTCATGTAGTGTATGGTAGGCATACGTGCTTAGAAGGCCGTCTAACCCATTTATTTGTTTCTTACAGGTTGCTCTTTCCGGAGGAAGCAGCACTAAAAGGGACTGCACACCAGTAATCATGTCTGTAATTAAGCCATGCTGTTGTAAAATCCCTTATTTTTTCCATTGATTACAATATGGCTGTGCATTCACTAATGGCAGGTTCTGTCATTGTACAGATGTCCAACTTTTATGATAAATTTATAAACTAGCAAACATTTTAATATGCAAGATAAAAGTAAAATCTAAGTCAATAAAGAAACTGTTATAAAAGTTGAAGCATTCGGGACTTTTATTGAGAAATAACCAAAAGTTTGTCATGACTGAAATTACCTTCACAGAAAGCATACAAGTAGTCCTTTCAGCTTTTGAAAAGAAAACCATAGATTTCTTAGGAAACATAATACATGGATATAAAGGGCATGGCTCTTACATAGAGAACATAGAAGACAGTGACACCAAAATACAGTTTTGATAACTTGGGGAGCACAAATGAAATGAGTACTCCCATTTGCATATTTGTGTCACAGGAGAGTTGCACAAAAATGGCTTTGGCAACTTTTAAACCTAATGCAACTTATTTGTATAACATTACTTTATGAAAAACAGTTAAAAAGGCATCTTCACACAAAAAATTTTTAAACGACAAAAACCACATGCTCTACAACATTTATCATAGACTACGATCACTGCGTCTGACATTGCACTCCGCTTCTGGGACCCTCCTCATCTTCCTCATAAGCTTCCCTACTGTTGCTTCTCTGTTGTGTCTGCACATCCACCTCACAGAGTTGCAACTCCTCCATGTCATCAGTAATCATCACATCCTCCCTGGGAGGAAGCAGTCTTTCCAGCTGGAACATGAGATGCTCTGGAAGCCAGTGTTTCTCTGGAAATTCCACCTGTGAGATGAATTACAATTACCTTAAGTTTTCTCCACAACATAAGCATCTGATTTCAGTCCAAAGTCCTGTCACACTAGTGAAATGTTTTATGTTCAGGGTACCTTACCTGGAAACTAATGATAAGCTGTCCTTTTTCATAAGGATCCCTGTAAATTGGCATGCCCTCATTTTGAACACATCTGATGTCGCTGTGCTTGATTACTTGACCTGTCGATTTAAAAATACAAAAATAAAAAAAAGTTCATGAAATCTGAATTACAAATAGTCTATAGGCAGCACTAGCAGGGACTAGTTGATCTCAGTCAATTACCTGGCTGTGTGCTGATAATGAGCATTCTGTCATCTAGTGTTTGAATGGTCTTCTTAAAACCACACAGAGCCTCAGCAAGCTTGATGTTCATCTTCATTGTCAAATCATCGTCTTTTCTTTGGAACAGTGGGTGCTCCTTCTGATCCAGAACAATGATTACGTCCCCAGGCTCCAGTCCAGGTTCCTGGTCGCCTTCTCCATTGAATGTAATTTTCTGACCATCTCTCATACCTACAAAACACATTTATCTTAAGTTTAGTTGGCAAAAACACATTTACACTACTGACTATACTTATTACTTTTATTATCTCAGATGGCGAAATAACATACCTTTGTCAATGTGAACTTCAAGAATTTTCTTCTTGCGTTCTACTTTGCGTCCATTGCAGTTCTTGCATCGGTCCTTTGCGTTAAATTTCTCGCCCTGTCCCTGGCAGTCGGCACACATGCTTTGGATCTGCTGAATCATGCCTGGCCCAATCTGTTGCACCTTGACTTGTACGCCTCTTCCTTTGCAAGTTGAGCACTTCTCCAAGGCACCTTTCTTACCACCATAGCCTGTATCAAAAAAACAGGATAATGTAATTTACTTAACTTTTGTAACAATTTGAATTATATATGGGATTTTTTTTTTTTTTTAAAGATACAACACTACGTACCTTCACATTTTTCACAAATTACACTCTTTTGCAGTCCAAGTTTCCTGGTGCTGCCTTTGTACATCTCCTCCAGTGTAACACTAAGCTGATGGACGACATTCTTCCCTACAGGAAAAGCACATGTATTCAAGTTGTGTGTATTTGAATATAGAAAACAGCCTGCAGCTATTACTTGTATAAATCTTACCTCTTCTTTCTCTCTGCATCCTTCCTCCACCTCCAAAGAACATGTTGAACATGTCCATTGGGGAAGTTCCTCCACTCATGCCTCCCTCTTTGATTGCTTGTTCTCCTCCTTGGTCATACAAGTCTCTCTTCTCTGGGTTTGACAGCACCTCATATGCTTGCGATATAAGCTTGAACTGTGGCAATAAAAACAATACGTTTTTGAAAACACTGCATTTAATGCTTTCACAAATAATGAATCACCCCACTGTTCTTTTTAGTACGTGGCAATGGCTGACAAAAGGTTTCACGTTTCTTGAACTAAATGTTATATAAGGAATACTTGGTGTACATGTTCAGCATATTCTATGATAATGACACTGAATTTGCAGATCGCTAGCCTTTGTAATGCATCAGACCAAGTTCTTCCCAAACTCAGCCCAATGAGCTCTGGACTGTTTAAAAAATAATAAATAAATAAATAAATAAATAAATAAATAAATAAATAAATAAATAAATAAATATATATATATCTTTATTTGTATAGCACATTTCAGCAACAGGGCAATTCAAAGTGCTTTACATGAAAACGATTAAAATACAAGAATAAAAGTTACAGTGCAGTATAAGAAATTAAACATTGAAGAGTAGTTAAAAATATAAAAGTGTATAGTATATAGTCTACAAGGACAGTGAAGGACCTCTTAATTATGTTTTAAACATTTATTTCACAACCTTTGGCATTCTAACATGAGCAATTCAACTCAGTGTCAGGAGGGTCAATACTTTTTTTCTTTCTTTTTTTTTTTTAATTGAGCTTTATTTATCTTGCATGATCGGTCTATGTATCTATGCATTTTAGCCTGTTTTACTTCTTGGTGTATGTTGGTATATACCAAGTTGGAGTTTTTTTTTTATCTCTTTCTAATCCTGCCTCTGGTGTTTCCTCACTGTAAATTGATGAAATTCATGACAGCGTTTCCTCAGTTCCTGTTTTCATTTTTTAGAAAATGCTGTTATTATTGGGTGGATTCTGTGAAGCACTTTGTGTTATATTTTATATGAATGAAAAGTTGTATACAAATAAAGATAGATTGCTTGAAGGCTGGTGTTCCTGTATTACCCTAAACCTAAACAGAGGAGCTGCGAGATCATTCCAGAAAGTTCCGACGGTCAATCCAACAAGGCGTGCAGTTTATAATTAGAAAGGGCATAACAGTCCATAAACGGCTGCAGGGACACCCTAAAGGTCTCTAGCTATAACGTTATGTAACCAACGCTAACTTACCTTCTCTCCTTCATTCGGATTTTTGTCGGGGTGATATTTCAATGCCAGTTTTCTGTAGGCTTTTTTGAGTTCCTCCTGTGAGGCTTTGGGGCTGACACCCAACAGATCGTAAAAGCCGGTTTCGTGAACCATGGTGACAAAACCTAAAACAAAATAAAGCAGAAACACATTAGCATAGATCCAATGCTATAGTCAGCGTAGTAGTACCTTAGACAGTTAACGTTAAGCCACATGTAAAATAATTAACGTTAGCTAACAACGGTATTACCCAATAACAAAGTTCACATCAGCCAGAGCGCAAGCCTGTGCAAATACGTTAAAGAGTCAAGGTAATGGATGGCTAGAATACATGTTAAACGGATAACGTGAGGAAACGTTATTAAGGGTAGCACGTGAAGTCAAATGTCAATTCCTTGCAACCATATTAGCTAACGTTAGTAGCTTAAGTTAAGATACGTTAAGATTGAATGAAACAGTTAGCATTGATTAGTCGTATAGCTAAATGACGTTAGTATTTCAAAATACAGTGTAATATACTTACTTGTCAGATGATATTACTATACTAGCTTTCGCTCGAATTAACTACGCTGAGGCTGGTGAAGGAAGATGGCTGGTTCTTATAGCCGCTCGGCTCCACAGTGCAGAACTTTCTGGAGAGCTCGATAAGAGTGGCCGGATGTGTCGTTAGACTGCAGAGTCTAGAAAAGACCTGGGAGAGGGAGGGCGGGGGAGATAGAGGGGGAGGAGGAGAGAGGGAGGTCGCAAGGGGGAGAGGGAGGGAGGGAGGGAGAGGGATACAGTTATGGTTAGGCAATGTCTTGATCTTGAAAGTCTATATTATCTTGGTTTGGACACATTAGTGTTGATAAAAGTACAGTGGGCCAAGCTACGGTGGTAAGTAACGTTAGGCTACTCAGATATGTTACTTAACAGTGCAGAAATACTCTTGTTACAAGTGCTTTATTCAAAATTTAACTCGACAAGGATCATACAAAACTCAAAAGTAAGTATACTAGCAGCAAACTGATGCAACTCAACGAGATCGTCCCGAATTAAAAATATGAGAATTGTATTTTTGTGCACACGTCCTATGCATAGGCTACACTAATATACCCTTGACTTTTAAAATAAATCCAACTGTCTTTCAGTTAAAAATCGTTGAAGATCCCTGCCTTAGGGTATTCAAGTGTAAAAAGTAGGCTACAAAATACTTAGTATGCAGAAATATATGGGGATCCATGTGTGCCAAAATTATGTCACATGCACACTGTCTATGTTTAGGAAATCTAAAACTGATTTGAACAAAGATACCCTTACTGGTTATTGAATTGCATGACAAGTGCATTGAGATTGGTTTAGAAGTAAGCTAGACTAATGACAAGTAGAACACATTGACATTCATAACAGGGACAGGGACACATGGCATTCGGGTTATGTTTACATCATTATGGCTATTGAGTTCACCCAGTCCCTTTCACATCTGCCACCAATACAACTTAACGACGTAGAACGACTTGCTGACAAGTGGTCCCTTACTTCACGATCGAATCTTGATAAAGGCTACAAGTTCTTCGTTGAAGGTTACCTGGTTGATTATGAAGGTACGTGTTTTGCTTAATTTAGCTAACATTACAACATTGAGCCATGATACTACGATTCACCATGGCAACAACCACAAACAAACAGGTCGGCGGAAATACTCATGCGCACATATGCGAGTTTGAACATGTATTTCATTAAAAAAGCAACACAGTGGCTGCTGCAAAAGAGAGAGAATTTGCGTGGGAGAAAATTGCTGCTAGAGTAAATGCGTAAATTCCAATATAATGTATATCATATTTAATCATAAGTATAGCTAATATTACTGAAAATCTATTTCATTTAGGTGCAATACTGCGGGCGAAAACGTCCTAGGCTACTAATCCCATTCTGAGGCTGCAGCACCATCATTAACAGAATTATAATCTGTTATTGCAGAGGGTTTACATCATTCACCTGCATTACTGTGGAACTCCTTTTTAATGGCTCTGACTGGTCAGTGTCCAGGGAACACTACACATGTTTAAACTTTACTTTCACTGACCCGTATACGGGACACTCACGCTCAAAGTGGATGCTGCTTAAACTTTGTTATACATTTGACGCATTAAATCTTCAAAATATATGGTCATGCAGCACATCGGTTGAAAGCTTAGACTGTCAGGATTTAATTAAGCCCAAACATAGCATAAGATGATTTATAGCAGTTTTACGTTTCAGAGTGATCTCTTCTGACGGTGCTTTATTAAAATGCTCCGCATCACCAAGGTTGTAGAGACAACTGAATACATAGAATGTGCTCAGATGTAGAGCATGTCCACGATGGGTGACGTTAGTGATATGAGGACGGATAAGGTTATGTAGCTTACATAACTGATAGACTGGGAAGAAAAACCATACCGCTCAAATAGGAAGTTATCTGGAAATTAAAATGCATCAATATCATCTTCCGACATATGTTTAACGCCCTGCCATACAGCGTCTTCATCAACGGGTTCGTCAATAAAAGGAAATGTCATGTTTTGAGAAAAAACAATGTTTTAAAGTCTGCCTAACAGTTAATAAACCAACAAGTTGTTTTTTTTCACGCCAATATAACAAACTGCGCTGAAATGCTCCTGATACAGACTGAATGAATGAATGAGGAAATGAATGAGGAAATGAATGAAGAAATGAAGAGCGCTGTGTCAGAGGGAGGAGCGTTAATTCTCTTCATACATCCATGGGGAGGAGTCTGAGAGAAACTCGAGGTTTCTAGAAGAAAACCTGCTCCCGACCAGGTTAGGTTCATAGGCTCAGTTACCATAGTAACTGACTCTGAGGTTAAGTTACCTCACTTTCTGAAACAGAAAACCCAGAGTTTACCTCATCTCAGGCTTAACAAACTCAGAGTTTCCACTAATCCTCCTACCTGAAACGGACCTCTTGTCCCAGGTTGAAACAATTCGAAAACGTTGCCTTGCAGCTTCGTTTGGACAGCGAAGCCACATACTTGTGTATCAGTGATGTCATCGCCACACCCCTCGACCTCTAGCCTTTGACCTCTTACCCCGCGACAACGTCTCAATGGCGGACTACATGCTTGTGTTCCTGCTGGAGAAGATATTGAGCCTATTGAGTGCAATGTACTCGCCTTGTAGTCAAGTGTGAGTCGCAGCAGCAGTTTGACATCACTATCGGTCTATTCAAACAAAATTGAATAGAGATAGACAAATGTTTTGTCATATGTTCAGTTGAAAATATACGGTGCACATGTGACATAATTGTTTAGCACAAATTGTAAGTAGCCTAACTATAAACTAAAGTGATCAAATAAGAAAAATAAGAGTGAAAAAGTACAATATTTCCCTTTAAAGTGTAGTGAAGTGGAAGTATAAAGTAGCATCAAATGGAAATACTAAGTAAAGTATACAAGTACCACAATTTTACTTAAAAATACATTACTTGACTAAATGTATTTAGTTTTACATACCAACATGGAGTCAAGGGCTCGCAAAGCATTTTACATGAAACAGTTAGTCATTTAACAACAAAAATAAAATTACCTCCAAAATATGTCTACAGAGTTTATTGGGGCTTATTTAAAGTCTGTCATGGAAGTAAATTTGAATGAACTTTAAGAAATTCAAACATTCTTTAAAACTAAGAAGGTCTTTCTGTCAGAACAGGACATAAAGCAGTTTATTTTTGACGTCAGTGGGCAAAAAAAATCCTAATAATCTTTCAGCATATTGTAATTAAGGAAGTAATTGTATGTATGATGTAATTTTAGAGAAGACTAGACTTCTGCACCTCCTCTTGGCTCTGCATTCAGGCTTTAGAAAATCTAGCCCGTGATGGGAGACTTTGGTCAATCACAGGTCACTTAAAAGAGAGAGAGCGTTCCTGTTAGCTGTTCTGTGCATGTATTGCCCGTGCAACAGAGAGGGGAGATGAAGAGCTGCAAGAGGTCTTACTCTACTTCAAATTCTGTGGTGTGTTTTTGCTTTCCACTCACTGCAGCTACTACAGCTCATATAAAGCCACATATAAACCCAATTGATCAACCTTTGGAATACTGAACTCAAACGCTGGGCTATTATAATTTCCATCAGATATATACTGTTACTCATATAGCTTGGTCAAAGTTGACAGTGTAGTATTGTTATGTGTGCAATTTAAAATTATAATCACACTGTTTTACATATGAAAAGACTACGCTAATTTAAATTCTGGACATGTTCTTGAGCGAGCGGACCAATGGAGTGCACACATGGACTTTCTGATTTGTTTCGTAACCATTACCGACTTCATGAGGCTTGTTGAACCGCATGTCTTTTTACTTAACCACTTCACGTGGTACTATCTAAGGGTGTGCTTGTTCAACAAGAAAAGATTTTCTGTTTCATACCAGTCTGATTTTTAAAAGTTTCTCCTCTGAGCAAATCAAGAGGCTTGATCCTACATAGCCTGTAGTCACACCACCAGGAGATCTACAACAGTATGGACTTTCCTGATGAGAAAAACGGACATGATCAACTTGAGAACAGGTATGCAACCTAAAATGAACTTTTTTGTTTCTTTTAAAGAGGACGAGGAGATGTTTAACTTTTCAGTTAAGGCTCAATGAACCAGATTCACCAGTTAGAATGCAAATTCAATACAGTACAATGCAAAATTAGAAGTGTGATGACAGTTGGACTAGATTTTGTCACTATACTAGCCATACTTCGTTTGTATTCTTTAGAATCCAAATCCAAATTCTTTGGTTAAATTTGACAAAATGTATAGTTTTAATGAGTAAGAGTGAACTGTATTTCAGGTTTCATTGAACATATTCAAAAGAGGGCTTTAGCTCTGCCAAAAGCCTGGCATTGTGTTGATTAAACAGCGCAGCTGAAAATGAGACCCATGTGCCAGCAGCACAATTGCAACAATGTGATGTGGAGTGTATGAGCTGTTTGGAGCCCATGTTTCTTCTGTTTTTCAGTGTTCAGGAGTTGATGGCAAACATGCAGACAGACAGTGAAGGACATGTCTATGTAGGTGAGTTATGAGCACATGGGTCTGCTGAATGAGAGGACTGGTCAGACAACAGACGTGGCTTTTATTCATCTGTGGGAAGGAGTAGATTTGTTTTTTCAGATTTGCTTTCTTTCGCTTCTCAGGAAAGCAAAACAAAGAAGAGGAGTTAGCTGGCACACCTCTTGCTCAAGCTCATTCTCTTTGGACCACAGATGCTAAGGGCTCAGTAATACTGAGAATAGAAGAAGGATGTCCAGAAGAACCTGTTACAGTTCACCAAATGTTCAAAGCCTCAGTTGAAAAATATGGAAACATGTACGCACTCGCCAGCAAGAAAAACAGCAAATGGGAAAAGATCACTTTTTTAGAGTATTATCAACTCTGCCGCAGAGCAGCCAAGAGTTTCATAAAGGTATGTTGTACAAAAAGAGAATGCATGGTCTGTAAAACAAAATAAATTCCAACTATTGAGTACTATCAATGGGCAGATTTGTAAAAAAGAAAAGACAAAAAGTTTGTCAATGTGTGCAGCTTGGTTTAAAGCGATTCCATGGAGTGGCAATACTAGGATTCAATTCAGCAGAATGGTTCTTCTCTGCAGTTGGTGCCATCATGGCAGGGTGAGAAAGATGCATCCTACAGCAACAAGAGCACAAATATACAGTTTATTTGTTATTGTGCTGTTTTATCTGCTCGTGTTGCAATGGCACTGACTTTTTCATCCTACAGGGGAACAATGACAGGAATTTATTCCACAAACTCACCTGAAGCTTGCCAGTATGTGGCTAGTGACTCCAAAGCCAACATTATTGTGGTGGAAAACCAAAAGCAATTGGATAAAATCCTGCAGGTACTGTCACTTAAATATATAATGGCCTTTACGCACATGCAAAACATACTGTTGTAAATTTCTCTCTCTTGGTAATTTAGATACGTGATAGTCTGCCCCACTTGAAAGCCATAGTACAGTACAGTGGATACCCCATGCAGAAGATCTCCAATCTTTACTCTGTAAGTCCTCCTGACACCACATGAAATGATCAAAGTGACATTTGAGCTCAGGCTATGATGCTGTATGTTGCTGTTGTGGGGTAGTGGGAGGAGTTCATGGAGCTGGGTCTGGAGGTTTCTGAGAAAGAGCTGGATGACATCATCGCCAGCCAGAGGGCCAACCAATGCTGCGTCCTGATCTACACCTCTGGCACCACCGGCAAGCCAAAGGGAGTCATGCTCAGTCATGACAATGTAAGATTTTGTGTGACTATTCTTAATCTGTACTTATTCAGAGTCAGATGTTATTATTATTAATCTATGATGAATATTCAGATCACATGGACCGCCAATCATGCCAGCAGGGCCGTAGACTTGCAGCCAGCCGACACTAAACAGGAGTCACTAGTGAGCTACCTTCCTCTCAGCCACATCGCCGCTCAGATCTATGATCTCTGGGCGGGCATCCAGTGGGGTGAGCTGGTATACTTTGCACAGCCAGATGCCTTAAAGGTAAATAAAAATGCCTAGATTACACACACATGTTGGTTTAAAGGTCTGAAATTGGGCCTTCAAAGTGAATATCATTCGTTTAGGAATAAGCAGTCATCAATCAAACTTTTACTCTATAAGGTAAAAGCAATGAGGTCCAACTAGTTTCCTCAGATCTCCCTGTGTTGTTCTCTTAAATAATACTAACATGCACAATTACACAATTTTAGCTGTGCAAGAGATGAGCGGTGATGTAGTCAATACAAAATGACAGTTGACTGATTGAGTATATGTGTTTTTAAGCTCTTTGTGTACTTATTTGTTGTAGGGAAGCCTGATAACAACTCTGCGAGAAGTTTGTCCTACATCCCACATGGGTGTCCCACGGGTATGGGAGAAAATGATGGAGAACATAAAACAGGCAATTAGTGAGTGTGGATATGTGAAAAAGAAGCTGGTGACATGGGCAATGTCAGTCAGTCTGGAAGCCAATCAAACATGTACACAAAAGTAAGTGGTGATGAAACTTAACTTTTGTTAATAATTCAGGAATTTAAATGACCCACCAAACGGCATACATAAATGCATTTTCAGAGATAAGTGGTTTAATTATATAGTTTTTTCCCCCCGCAGGGATGATGAGAAACCATTCCTCTTTACCATTGCTGACAGCCTTGTGCTGCAGAGGCTTCGGGCTGAGCTGGGCCTGTCTTGCTGTCAGAAGTTTTTCTCTGGAGCAGCACCGATCGGTAGTGAAACAGTGCAGTTTTTCCTGGGCCTGAATATCTGGTTGTATGAGGCATATGGCATGAGTGAGAGCACAGGACCTCACTTTATGTCAGGTCCCAAAGCTTACAAACTACCAAGGTAAAAAGAAAAAACCGAACATCGGACGTATAGCTTGTCATGCGTGTTTTTTAAATGTTATGAATATAAAATAACAAAGGTTTTTTTTCTTCTCTGACAAAGCTGTGGTAAGGTGGTGCCTGGCTGTCGATACAAAATGGCTAACATAGACTCTGAGAAAGGCGAAATTTGCTTTTGGGGACGTAACATATTCATGGGTTACCTCAACATGGAAGACAAAACAAGAGAAGCTTTGGATGAAGATGGATGGCTGCATTCTGGAGACCTAGGAAAGATAGACAAAGAGGGTTTCTTGTACATCACAGGGCGAATAAAAGGTAGAACTATCTGAGCAAATAAGGCTATTGTTAGAAAATTGCTTGCTCACCTTCTGCACACTACCCACACCTAAGTGCATGTTGTTCTCGACAGAACATACAGCTCAATTATCCTTGTTACAAGTCATGTAATGTCAGGGTGCCCTCTCTCCCTCTCTCCATTCAGAGCTGATCATCACAGCTGGAGGGGAGAATATTCCCCCTCTTCCCATAGAGGAAGCAGTGAAGAAGGAGCTGCCTATCATCAGCAATGCCATGCTCATTGGGGACAAGAGGAAGTTCTTGTCAATGTTTTTAACACTGAAGGTAATCTGCCATTGGTTATTTTCTGGATAATGGAAAATGGTAGACCTATGCTGTACTGTATTCTTGACATTAACCGTATCTCATGTAAAATCACGTTATGTAACTGTAGCCTATCTTTGCAAATAAACCATTTATGGGCATACATTAACTAGTAGTTTTAATTAAATGTTCTTCTTGTCAAGTTCCCTAAGAGAGATGTGTAACAAACCAGGGAATGTAAATGAGGTGAAGCAAAATAACTGGTTTCACAAATTACTGCGATTAGTCATGATTGTATGTGTAAATATATATGATTCCAGCAATTTCATTCTGTGTTCCAGTGTTGCAGCGATACAGAAACCATGGAGCCAACAGACGAGCTGAGTATGGAGGCTGTGGAGCTTTGCCAACAGCTAGGAAGCCAAGCAACCAAGGTGTCCGACATCATTGGGGGGAAAGACAAAGACGTGTACCGGACTATTCAAGGAGGAATCGACAGGGTCAACGCTGCAGCCACCTCTAATGCCCAGCGCATACAAAAGTGGACTATTCTAAGAAAGGACTTCTCTGTTTCTGGAGGAGAGCTGGGTAAATCAGTAGATAATGTTAAATACCAAATAGATTGTGCTTTATGTATTTAAAGCAGAGATCTTCAACAGGGGTTCCTCAGAATTAGTGCGGAAGGGACAATTTAATATGAATCCAACATTAATAGCAAAGATAAATTGGCCTATTTGTGTAAAAAATATATACATGTATTTACATAATTTAAGATAAGCTTACTATAGATAAGGTAGCCACTATGGTAGCCGTACAGTTAAGCCTAAAGATTCACTGTGCCTTCCACATGTATGTTTAACGTTAAAACATGATGTATAAATAATGGCCATTTATTTTTGTCCATTCAGCCCAGTTTAATATTCAACTCAACTGTATACAATATATGCAGTAGGGGGTCCCTACTCAGTCTCTCTTTCAGCTAAGGGATCCCTGGCCTAAAAAATGTTGAAGATCCCTAATTTAAAGCCATGCAATTTTGAGACCGCAGCAAACTATTATATTACATTGTATTGTTCTCGTTCCAGGTCCCACCATGAAGCTCCGTCGCCCTGTTGTGTTGGAGATGTACCACGAGGTCATTGAGAGCCTCTATCAGGAGTAGTGTCATGTTCCTAGAGAGATGACTGTGTAACTGTTAGTATGAAAATCACTTGTCACTTGCGTATCTCATCATTCTTGGAGACATGCATGAAATCTAATTATGTGTGTCTTGAGTTCAGAATGCATTCAGTAAATAGTAAATATATTTAAGTATATATATTTAAGTTTTAAGTAGTGAATAATAGAGCATTTTACAAAGTCACACCATTTTGATGCATCTTCTCATAGGCTGAAATATTTGTTTTTAATTCATATTTGTCTTTAAAATCATACTCGTATAAACGTGGATATAACTTTCACCAGGTATTTAATTACAGGGGTCATTATCATAGCAGCTGA
Source organism: Gymnocephalus cernua (assembly GCA_023631565.1). Lineage (NCBI taxonomy): Eukaryota > Metazoa > Chordata > Actinopteri > Perciformes > Percidae > Gymnocephalus > Gymnocephalus cernua. Next base: position 25,753,213 of record CM042431.1, on the reverse strand, counting down.
CAAGGGCTTGTGACACCCACAAGTCATTTGCATAACACTGAATAATAATATTTATATTGCACGTTTTAAGAGCAGACGTCACAAAGTGCTTCACAACAGAAAACAATAGCAAGTAGAAAAAAAAGTCTGACATTTCTGATATCATTGTTATATTCATTTTTCTTTATACATTCCTATTTGCAGAAAGAAAAACAGTATGACACAAAAGACTTAGTGCAAAACATCTGCCACTTTCATATTACAGAAGCCTGGTTATGTTTAAATCATTAATCTTTTTTTCATGATATGAATGTGAAATATATCCACAAACATCATGGAAGAGTTTGACTTGTTGACAAACGTTTTGAGTGTTTCTCAAGTGATCATGGAGGTTACAGATTGCAAAAGATTGCATCTTTTATGTCAAAATACTGTAACAGTGTCAATTACATTAGACAAGAGGCTAATTTCAGCCAATAAATAGACAATATCCACCACAGATTAAACAGTTCAGAAATTAAATATATATCACATTTACAGTAACTGTTTTCAAGAGTTTAAGCTTTGGAGTGTGCAGAGTGAATAATAAAACATTCAGGATCTCTAACGCCTGAGTCTTTTTTTTTTTTTTTTTTTTTTAAATACATATGGTTTGAAATGTACAGATACGTGACGTAAAGAGACCCTAACATTTTAACTTGTGGTTTTATTAGCATCATTTTAGTCCAGATCCCGCACCCGTTGACATATTGCTTCTGTGAATTCTGAGCACTTTGAGTTTCCTCCTAGGTCTTTCGTTAGAACCTTGAGGATGGATAATAAAATCATTACAAATCAGAGCGGGAACATACAACCACAACTGCATGTCTTCATTTCTTGAAAAGTAATTACCTTTTTCTCTCGAATGATGTCAAAGCAAGCGGTTTCAATCTTCTTGGCGTGGCCATGCAAGCCCATGTGCCGCAGCATCATGACTGCACTGAGCAGCAAGGCAGTGGGGTTGGCCATGTCTTTTCCTGCTATATCTGGGGCAGTTCCATGAACCTGGCAGGAAAAATCAATCACAATCTTTCAGAATGGTTGACATTTCTATAAACATCTTTATTTCTGAAAAGATAAGAAACATGAAGAGGCCAAACTTTGATGTGCCTTCACTAACTAATCGCACACCATGAACATCTGCTGTGCAACATGTGCTTTGATCATGGAAGTGAAAACTGTGAAGATGGGAATGAAAAGAACATACCGACTCAAATATGGCAACGCCATTGGCGCCAATGTTTCCACTAGGAGTCACTCCAAGACCTCCAATTAGTCCTGCACAAAGATCACTGTAATGGTAAACACATACAGTTACCTTTAGATTTATCTTTGTTCATAGTATACACATCAACCTTGCTAATTACATTTCATATGCATACCAGGCACATCATTTTCAACTGATGCAGACGATCTCATTTGCTAATGAACATCATCGCCACACATTTGCCACTTTTACAGTATTTAGTTAGGATTTCAGTTGATTTTTCCTTGATTGATGTTAAATCATTATAGGTCAGGTTAGCCTAAAATGACTCTGCCTAAGTTGAAGTTTTTGTAATCGTTAGAATATTATTTGTTGAATCCACACTGTGTGCACACTACTTTCTTGGTTCCAACTCATTTCTACATGTACATCAAAACAAAATTACATAATTTACAATAGTGAGTAAATGTGTTTAGTGTTTTTTTTTTTAATAAGGCACACAAATAATGGAGAAGATATCATATCTTATAAATATAACATGCTCACTATGTAAGAGGTTTACTTACCTTAAGATGTCTCCATACAAATTTGGCATCACTAATACATCAAACTCAGTGGGATCCTGTACCATCTATAAGAACGTGTATAAACAATGCCCCTATTAATAAGGACTCTTAAATATGCTAAACCTCTTACAAAATATTGCTTTATAGCATCTAAAACATGAAACACAATACATTCATAACAAAAGCTATGCAACTTACATTAAGGCACACAGTATCCAAGTACATCTCAGTGAATTTCACATCTTTGTGCTTTTCAGCAGCCTCTCTGCATTTTCGTAGGAAAAGCCCATCAGACATGCGCCTATGAAAAAATGTCAACAGAGGACAGACAGCAAATAACTTTAAAATTACAAATTCAAATGACAAATTACCTCAAGTAATTTGTACTAAATACAACTTACATAATATTGGCCTTATGAACAGCAGTAACACTGGCCCTCTGATTATTTCTGGCATATTCAAAAGCATACTCTGCGATGCGTTGGCTGGCTTGCTCTGTAATGAGCTTAATACTCTGTACAACTCCATCAACAATCTGAAAATATACAAATCCAAGAGAGAATCAGGTAAAATCTGTAACGTATAAATTGTGTTTGAGTGATTTATAAATTAAATGCTAATGAGTCAATTCCTAAACATCAAACAAAAAAGACAACGTGATACAATGTTATGATCTGGAAAAATGAAATGCATGTTAATTCAGTGAGGAAATAATCAAAATGTCAAAAGAACAACACTGTAAACAACAAAATGTAACTAGACAAGTAGTGTGTTATTGAAGGACCTTACCAAATGTTCAATCCCACTGTATTCTCCCTCAGTGTTCTCCCTGATGGTGACCAGGTTCACATCAGTGTACGGGGTCTTGTAGCCCTCAATGGACACACAGGGGCGCACATTGGCATAGAGGTCAAAGGTTTTCCTCAGCAACAGGTTCATAGAGGGATGGCCGGCTGCTATCGGCGTCTTCAAAGGACCTGTAGATTGTTAAGTAATTCAAAACAATTTACTAGTTCACCTCCCAAAAAAAAAGAAAATCCCTCTTAAAGGGGTAAAATCTAAACCAATGTGCCATGTTTGTAATGAACAGTAATGTATCAGTCACTTATTTATAAAAAAAAAAAAAACACTTTCCAACACAAAGTATACACTTAGTGAACTGGTCTTGTAGTTTCATTTGGCAAGTGTGAGTCACATCTCTAAAACAATTTCACTTCCCAGGTTTTAAGCGACTTAACTGGAAGTGGCTTTGGATAAAAGTGTCAGCTAAATGACATGTAATGTAATGGGGGCAAACCAATTAGTCATTTCATTTTTTGTTTTAAGTTATTGTAAGTGTATTAAGCAGGTTACCTTTTAAGCCAATTTTGTTCCTGTCCATTGATTCTTTGGCATCAGGAGGGATCATCCACTTGCCACCAGGTCCTTGGATGGCTGTAACATTTCTCTCCTCCCACTGAATAGGTGCCTAGATAAAAAGTGTGTGCACAGGAAATTCATTGGATTTTTTTCATGCAGCTATTTAAAGACTTTAATTGTATTTCTGATTTCTCTTTTAAGTATTAGTGCTGGAGTAATGCAAATAAATTGTTGTCTATCGCAACCTAAACAATATTTTTGCTGAGTTAATGTTCATGGTGTTCTGCTCCTCCAGTACTAACTTTAGCTGCATCAAATATCTCCATGACAGCAGTGGAGATCTCTGGACCAATTCCATCACCAGGGATTAAAGTAACAGTTTGAATCTGTGAGACAGAATAAAGAAACGCAACATTCAATGATAAAATAATAACAACACACTTCAGTCACGGTTTAATACAAGCAAAAAGTCATATTAAAATCTTCGAGACTTTCTTTGTGTAGCTCCAGAGGAAAGATACATACCCCACGCGTGAACGTCCTGGGTTGTGGAATTTCTTTCTTCAAAGCTCCAACCACCCGTGACACCTGACAATCAAAATGGACTAGATTAAAAACATAATCACTGTTGTGCCAATCCTTGGTCACTCTAGTAAAAATCTGAACATGAAAAGCAGTGCAATTACATGAAACACACAAATGATTAATGTCTGGATGTAGATAGATAGATAGATAGATAGATAGATAGATAGATAGATAGATAGATAGATAGATAGATAGATAGATAGATAGATAGATAGATAGATAGATAGATAGATAGATAGATAGATAGATAGATAGATAGATAGATAGATAGATAGAGCAAATGACATTCTGGAAGAGGAGACTCGACCCAGGTCACTGCGGGAGTTGTCAGTCCTTGTTAAATAGCATGTTAGCTGTGTTGAAAAGGCAATTTTCTTTCAGTCAGCAAATGAATTAGCCTTTGCTGATGATAAACATAATCACCCAAAAGAGGGCAGTGTAGATGATGGCGCTGTTACTTAGGAAAGATGGCAAAACAATGCCCATTTCAGATTTTAATAGCATTACTACTGCGGGAGATTGCTTGCTAGCATTAGCTTTTTTTCAAAACGCAGCACGGATAGTGAACGTTTTAATACGTATGCTTAACTTACTTCCTGAGCCTTGATTTTATCCTTGCCATTGAGCGACAAACCCCACTGTCTTAGTAGATTAAGAATCTGTAGATAAGGGACATTTCATTGACATTTGTTCAATTTGAGCAATCAGCTAAAAACTAACGTTTACAACAATGTATGATGAAAGAAATATGTAGCTAGATAGCTAAGTTAACCTTTTCGTGCAATGCTGGCTAGCTAAATAAGTAAATAGAACTCAAGTCAGGTTGCTATAGTAACTACAAGCAAGTAGCGCTAGCGCCTAGCTAGCTAGCTAGCTAGCTAGTTAGTTATAATGGGTAACGTTCTCTGGTATGCCTGCAGTCTTTGACTGTGTGAACGGCAGTCAAATAAGCTAACGTTAGTTGATTAATTTAAAGAAAGTGCCATGCGTTTGGTGCAATACTTAATGCTACACGATTTCCCCCGTACATACCGATGACCTCCACGCATTTCCTGCCATCTTCAACTAGCCAAGGTCGGTGCAGCCGGAGCAGCACCATAGACAGCAGCACAGCAGTAGCACGTGTCAAACTGATTTCCGTTCTGAACGATTTAGATTTTCAAAATAAACCCTTATTATTAGATAAATTCAGTTCAGTTCAATTTTATTTATATAGCACGTTTAAAAACAACTCTAGTTGACCAAAGTGCCTAACAAGTTCCAACAATTAAAATAGAAAATCTACCAGATAATATACACAAACAAACAATATACAATACAAAATAACCAACAGTATAAAATGTCAAGGTATCAAAACTCAACTTGAATTGAAAGCCACTGAATAATAATGGGTCTTAAGCAAGGATTTGAATGTTTCAGTGGTCTGAGCTGTTCTTATATGAACAGGTAAACTATTCCAGAGGTTTGGAGCATTAATAATAAGATATTTATTAAGATTAAGATATATTAAGATAAGAGATTAGATATCGTCTTGATGATTCATTACATTTTAAATGATTTCGTAGTATCAACGTTCAGTTATCCGTCTTTCAATTCCTTCTATATTGGACACTTTTACACCTAGTGCCACTGCCAATAACTGCCACGTTATACAGAGGATTCCCTTTGCTCTTACTCTGAAAACCTTCCGGGATTAACGTTAACGCTGATATTTAGGGAAGTGACAGATTATGTGTAGCCTCGACAAGCCACACAATGAAAAAACTAAACTAAATGCAATTGCCAAAGGAAAAAGAAGGATATATCTGTGATCATAAAAGGGCTAACGATACATTGTTGGTCGGAAGTATGAATGGACCTGTACACAGCCATGGGATGGGCTCTGGGATGGATTACAAGTGCCGCAATAGACAGTTGTGTAGGAACACCAGCAAGAGGCGCCAGTGAGCCAGAGAGTCCATATCACATCATTAATAGGCCTACGCATGTTCTGGCTCTGGATGGGCAGTGTATAATGTACGCACAGTGCCATGGTTGCCCCAAAGTACACATTATAGATATGAGTAAAAGTACACCTTTAGTTTATAATCACTGTATTTTCCACAAGTTGGTCTTGCACATAATAAACTTTATGGTATAAAACAAGTAGAAACAGCTGAAACAATCATTCAATCACTTTTTGCAAAAGTTCAGCTTACAAAGAAAGCATACAGCATTGGACACATTAACTCCCCAAAGTATCGAGCAATGCAAAATGGAAAAATGCTCTTAAATTACTTAAAACCTATAGAAATTCTTAAGCAGCATATAACTTTCAGCATAAATGCAGGCTACAACATGATACAAAATGCACACTGTGCAAGTAAAGACGTCTTTGAACCAAACTGAAGGGGTGTCAGTATGGATAAAGGTTTTCAAATCACTTCCATGTATCATCCGATACCCAATGCATAGGATGAGATATAGTTTCAACAAATGCCTCACACTGCAACACAAAGCAAGTTTGTCTGGCAATGATACTGATCAAGCATTTGGATACAGCTTAGTATAACCTACAGTACATTATCCATGGTATATCATACAACAAAAACTTGCACACAAATGTGTCCATAATAGCCCAACTCAGATTACATACTGCTTTGGCTGCTTTTTCAGGCTCATAGATCTTTCAGTTTGCGAAATTACATGAGTGGCCCTGTTGTTGAGGAGTCTGCATTCATGCAGCACATCTGTAAAAAAAGAAATGTAGGGCAATGATTATATAGGATACCACACTGTAAACTTAATGTAGTCGAGTTAACTGGGTACTGTAGAGTAAATGATCACTTTTCTTTAAAAAAAAAAAAATATATATATATATAAAATAAAAAGGCCTTGCAAAGAACCTCTTACCGTTAAACTGTTTGTAGGCTTCTTCAATAATGGCATTGTTTGATCTTTTTATCTCCCAGTAATTATCTTCCACCCATGGTTTGCAATCAGGATGTTCAACAAGCTGCCCATTCTTGTATAAACCAGCTAGACATTTATAGAAAGAAAGACACTTTAAAAATATTTTACTTGAACAGGAAAACTTTTAGTCAAGCAAGGACAAAGACAACAACTGCATCACAGACATGTCAGTGATGCCACTGGATGATGGTGTGGTAGGTAAACACTTTGTTCAACAATTTAACTTAATCTGATGAATGGAATAACAAGTTTCTAGTCATGATACAATAACACACTAGTTAACAAATGTACCTTTGATGGTATCATCAATGTCTTTGCATAATTGGTACAAGTCACTTCCACGTCCGACAACTCTTTCACCTACAATTTAAAATCAGAATAAAATATTTAACATAGTCTAAGAGTTAAAGTTATGAAAAAGACTAAATTAAAATAATATATATATATATATATCTTACCATCCAGCACCTTAATGTTGGGGAACATCTCAAGAACTATGTTTCTATATGCTGCGTTCCTGCACACTGTGCAGAAAGAAAGCCATTGTGAGTTAATTTATCGAGACTTTCCATCCACCAGATTGTGTTCAAATAAAGTCACTAAAACTTACCTGGATTACTGTAATTGTAAGTGTTGTCTTTAAGACGTATATTTTCTAGCTTTCTCAAAGGCTGAAGGCAGTGTAGGTTCTCAATGCTGTTGAAAAACAAAATAAATGAGGGATGAGTTTACACGACCAATTCAGAATATTGTTATCAAAAATATAATAGTAGCAAAAACAATTATGTTTAACATCAACGATAGATTCAATTATTTGTATAATATGTAATCAACATTGTAGTTGGTGACATATTCACATTCATTTAGGGTAAGCATTTGGTCATAGTGATACCTGGATATGATATTACCAGCCAGGTTTAAGTTCTGTAAACTGTCACAATTGCGCAGGGGCTCTGAAAGTACAGAAACAATAACATTGCATTAAAACAATCTAACTATATTCATGTTGGAGTGAACATATAGCATGGAAATAAAAAAAGATGCTCCTGAAATCTTACCTAAATTGGAAATCCTGTTGGCAGACAAACAGAGTACAGAAAGAAGCCGAAGAGATGCTAGAGGTGCTAAATTTGTGATGTTATTTCCAGAGAGGTCCAGTTTCTCTAAATTCATGCACTCCCCAATGCATCCAAGATCATGTATTCCTGTAAGACATACAATTGACCATTACGAACAATAATGCAAATTGTGAAGGCTTAAATAGTGTGTGTATATATATATATATATATATATATATATATATATATATATATATATATATATATATATATATAATATCTTACCAAGACCTCTCAATTTGAGAAACAGTATTGACTCCAAATCAAATTCCCCTGTACGTGACTTGAGCAGCACAGAAGTTATCTTCTCACAGTCTGCATCTGAAAGAATCAAGAGAAATAAGACTGCAGATTAACATACCATGTTCACTTTTCTATTCTTATATATGCAATATATATATATACAATCACAGTCCATTTTTGTGAGTCAGCGCTGCAAAAGCAGAATGCTTGAAGCATTGTGTCCGATCTGTTTAGGGTGAAACAATCAAACAACCTATGCAATCATTATCTAAATAGCAAATATAATTCAACATGACCATTATTTTCATATCTGGCAGCACACTGAGCATTTCCTCTGCCAGCTTCAGAGGAAATGGTCGCAAACAGGCAGATGCGCTGTTCTTTGTGTTGTTTGATGGTATTAGCTTGCCAGTGGCATGCATGAATAACATGAGGAAGCTATATTTGGTTTAATTTCCTCAGGCAGAATGAGTCTCTAGCTCTAACTACACTTGAATACTCTTTCATGAGCCTGCATAGATAAAATACTGACGAGAAACAAAAGACGTATCAAGTTAACCAGAAATAATGATGCTGGGGTCTATTTTTTATTGTCCTCTTATATTTTCAGATTGACGTCAACGCAGCATTTTTTTATTGACTTTATATAAATGATTATGTAAGGACTGGCAGACAGAGTTCTATAACACTACTAGAAAATGGGGGAAACAGTCGTGGGTGGAATAAGTAGGGCTAACAAAAACGTATCTTACTTATGTGTCAACACCCGCAAAGATGATGGTGTTTAGTTTAGCTCGACACCATTAAATGTTGTTAGCGTATGTTAGTACCTGTTAGCTGTGAGGCAGCGGATGCGTGATTCCATGAGGATGATTCAACCGGATGAAAGTGGGTGTGTACTGTGTTGTTTAATAAAAAATGCTAATTGTTCGTTTTTTCCTCTGATGATGACACACGTAAAATGTTGTGCAACGAACGATACGTTGTAAGCTACATCTTAGCCGCAGCTAGCTAGCACAAGCCGCTAGCAACGTAGCAACAAGCTATCCATCACAACTTACCTTGGTCTTTTTCTCGCTTAGAGTCCATCGTGGGCAACTTTGCTACTTTGAAAGCTACCTATCGCAATAAAAAGCGATGGTTTTAATCAATGCAGTGGAGAGACAAGGCAGCGGTTCTTTGGGGGAAATGTGAAATTGGCATCTGTCCTGGGGTGCAGTCAGGACACGCTCACTGTACTGCTGTGCTGCAATATAGCACGCAGGTGGATGAGACGGACTTCACTCTCTGCAGCCCAGCACAGCACAAGACAGCTAGAGGTAAAGCACTGTGTTAGAGAGAAGATGACGACGTGGTTGGAACATTGTTGCAGTAGCCTATTTGTTCAATGTTGTTTCCGTGCAACAGGTTGCAATTAAAATTGTGCTCTTGTTACGACACTTATTCCTCAATTGGGTTTTGTCATCCATGGGTTTTGTGGTGGAACTGTGACGTCAGTCAATTCTGAATGAATGTGTAATTAAGTAACTTAACGTAGTAACGTAAGCCAAATTAAATCAAAAGGATAAAAGCCAATCGGGGGTGAAATAACCCACACAAATATGCAATGAATTAAGTTATTTTTATTAATGAATGTATAGTTTATTTTTGTTATGAAGTGAATTTGTTTTGCAAAAAGAGAGAAGGCAAAATTGATTAAAGGGAAGTGTCTGGGTGCCAGAATCCGACTTTTTGTCAGTGCCTATACACATTACCAGTGATGGGAAGTAACTAAGTTTATTTACTCAAGTAGCCTACTGTACATCAGTAAAAAAAAATACTCAAAGTCTTTGAGTATTTCCATTTGATTTATGTTTCCACTCCACTATACATTCCAGGTGGAAATAGTATTAGGCTACTCACTGCATTATGTGGCATAGTTACCATACTTGCAGATTGAGAGTTTATACAAAACAAAACAGTTTAAACAAAACATAACATGATTAGTTTAAAAAACACGATGCATTTTAGATTAAATTACCCAAAACTGTCCTGGAGTTTATAATAGTTGTTCGCATTCAACTGGCATGCACAAAAAAGATGGAGCATGAAATTACATATTATGTCATGTATAGCTTATCCGTTTTTATCGACATTGGACAGCTCCACAAGACAGCCTCTTACCAGCAGGTTCTAGGTCACCGTTATTTATTTATTTATTTACCGGAGGTCCTATTGGTTTGCCTTGACTCCGGTGGACAGCAGCTGGGTGCTAAGCTGATCAGTTTGCAGCACTCTGCAGGCAACCTCCACTGGCTCACACAACTGGACACTGCTCTTCTTTTATTCATTTTTCTCATGTTTTTCATGCATCCCCTAGGCCTACGTTTTACAGTCATGGCGGACATCTCCTGTAAGGACAACAACAACAACAACAACATGTTTTGAGAGTTTGCAGCGTCGTCGGCCCATCCTGTGCGGAGACTTTGTCTTTGCCGTGGACCCCTAAATGCCTTTCATTGAGAAAAGGCTTCGGACGTTCAGTGTTGTGAATGTGTACAAGCAACACATTACTTGATTAAGATGGGAAATAAGCAAACAATATTTACCGACGAGCAACTTGATGCCTACCAGGTAAGCTTGCATGCCCGTGCAGCATGTTGGAGGAGCTACTGTAGCCTATGTCCAACTCCAGACCCAGAAAATCATGTTAAAGCATAAAATAAGTGAGTAAAGAGCTGTGCATATAGGCTTATTATAGGCATTGTAATATTCGTACTGATTTACTGTCAGTGTTTTATTATTATTATTATTCACTATATGTAGGCTATCTTTATTTCCTAATAATGACCAAGTCACTCCTCCTGACAGTGGAACCCCATGTGTCTTGGATTTAATGGGTAAAGCAAAAAAGGGCTACTGAACATTTTATAAAAAATAGAGAGAAAAGCAAATGTTCAACATTGATCAATAATACCAGGTGGTCCCCATCAATGATAGGCAACACTTATTTTCCTCCTAAAGTGTGGTCAGTTATGTCTTTAAATATGTACGTCTTGATAGGTGAGAATATAGCAGAAGGTTTTGATTCCATTGCAAACTGGAGGATCTTGTGTTTGTTCTGCTACCAATTGAGAAGATCTGGCCTGTTGTTCCCTGTAACAATAATCCAGGCTTTCTTGGGAAGAAACGCATCTTCATGTACACAGGTTTATCATGTGATTAGGTGTGGACTTAATAATTGATTCCAAGCCGGTGTGACATGCTGTGAAACTCTACTCTCAGGAGATGTTTTTTTTTGTTTCCTCTCTGGTTACTCCTGCTGCTCTCACAAAAAAAGCATAATAGCATACTGTTGATTTCTGGTTGCCTTCTTCTTCTTCTGTCTTGGGTATCAATCCATTGTTATGTTATTTTGCTAGGATCAAATATGTAAGATGTAGTGCCCAATTTGACATCAACTGACTGAATTTGTGTGTTTTGTTTGTTCACCAACACTTCTTTATTATTTTTTCTCTGTATTAGCTTTACTCATAGTGTCATCTAACATGATGGAGACTAGTAGGTTATGATGAATAGTCAGATATTGCTTTACATATACAATCATCATTAACCCAAATAGGTAGGCCTGTTTTGACTCGAGTGGATAGATCTGTCTGTTCAGCTCGCTGCGATCTGTTCTCACATTCAGGAGCTCAGACAGAGTGGATACAAGGGAAAATGTAAAGTGAGGTGCCTCCTGTAGGGCTGTTGGATAATGTGTGTTGCCAACACATGCATGTCAGACAAGAGCAGATCATGTTCCCCTTGCCAAACCGTTCCTATTGCAAATGGCAGTTGACAACACTCACACACGTCATTATTAAAGAGACACCAGACACGTCAAAGGAACCGTAATGTTATTTAATGTGACTCACAGATGTGTCATTGAAAGTGTTTAATAGAAGATGTAAATATTTATAGTAACAAACAATATGTCATACACTTCAGTCCTTTATCAAAACTTCAGTATTTCTCCTACATGCTGTTTTTCTCTCGTTGCAGGACTGTACGTTTTTCACCCGCAAAGAAATTCTGCGGTAAGAATTTTATCAAGTGTACTGTACCTCTAGATCCTGATGCATTGCTCACGGACGTACTGTATCTCAGTTGTAAACCACCTGCTCTAACCATAATATTATACACATAATGATATTACAATTTCTCCATGTTCCCGTCTGGCTCTGTTGTTAAGATGTGCTTTAAGTGGACACTGGGCATGGCATGTAATACTGTATGTTAAATCACGAACCATACTTTCATTACAAAGGACTGTACTACCACTTCAGATTGCATTTGGCTCCTGTTGGAGGAATTCAAAGTGTCTCACACATGTGAGCCACGCCAAGTCCTCAGAGCAGACTGCTTCCATCTTGGGAAACTTAATGCTGAAGTTGATTTTATTGGCAGCTGTGATGTGTTGCTGGCCACTGTTTAAAAAGGGGGAGATAAAAAAACAACTTGTTTTACATTGTAACTCAGATAATATCAGCTGACTTGCAGCCTTAACAGTAGAATTGTAAAAGCAATAAACTCGTTTTTATTTAATATACAGTAATTATTTACAGTTTGTCATAATTGGATTATAACACAATTACCTGCGTGTTATTTAAATAATAGCTCAGGATTAGAATTATTTACAACAGTGAATTTGAAATGGGAATATAGGCTCAATATAATTGATATTAGGGATTATTTTTATTCTAATCCTTGCACATGCAATTTTTCACATTAAAGTTATAGGTTATAACTGTAAAGTGTAAATGTTGTATCAATATCTTCAAACATGTCAGCCAGAAAACAAAGGTAAATAAATAAATAATGCAAATTATGCAAAGCAAAATTAAGGAATATGGTTATTTACATAGAATTTGTATGTTTCCATTTATAGTTTAAGGGCTACTACATTTGCTTGTACAGACTGACATCCAAAATGATCTTCTTATCCAAGCCATTACTTAAATTTGTATAGCTCCCCATCAACTGAACATCCCAGCTAATACAAACAGACTGCAGCATAACGGCCAACCCAGACACATTTAATTGCATCTATGAATGGCACAGTATATGTGCACTTATTATTCATGGAGATTGCTGGTACGAAGATCTAGAAAGCTCTGTCCTGTAACAGCATCATTATGTTACCTAAACCTTTGAAGGTCATGTTAACCTTTTGACTGCGGTGTTGTTTTCAGTGTCACATTTCTACCTCTTTCGATATGTGCAACCTCCACACTTACAAAAATGAAATAAATATGAATCTACTCTTTGTGATTGCACGAGGTATCATGACTCATCGGGCAGGATCATTTCTCTTATCCTGTCACTCACTCCCTTGATGATAAATTAAACAAATAGTGTGCTATTCTATTTATTGGAATCAACATGATGCTCATGTTTCACTATCTTTTATCAGTGGCTCTAGATGTTGGAAGATAAATAGATACTTAAAGAAATTAAATCCTGATACTCAAGAATGCTGCAGTGTAACATTAGAAAAGGATGAAAGTTGTATGCAGGGATTTTGTCTTCTAAAATTACACAAACCATCGAGAATTAATGAAGAATTAAAATTCAACCGATTATACAACATGCTTGTTTGATTTTACATTTGTTTTTAATTGTAAAGCAGAGGTGATAAACAAAAAAATCAATTTTAGGGTGTAATTTAGTACCCTACATTAAAACAGCAATACCAACCTTTTTTCAGCAATGAGACTTCTGATTTTATATTTTTTCCTCATAAGATTTGATTGCATTTATGCTGTTTTTTTTTTTTCTTTTCAACAAAACAATGTGTACTTGTTCCCCATCAGTGATATCGGCTTGACTTTGATTCCAAAGCCATCAGTGAACTGGAAACAAAATTGACAATCGGGTCCTGCACTTATGACCTTCAACACTCCTTGTTTTTGTCTCCGGCCCAGTTATGTAGCATCAAAGAAACAGGTTATCACTGATGGCTATGAGGTTGTAAGGATTTGAACCATTCAGCCACACTAGATCATACCATTTTTGTGTTTTTGTATCATGTTTTGGAAATAAAAACTAATGTCAACAGGCCAAATTTGCAGGAGCTGTACGATCCAAGCATTTTCCAGGGTCATGGTGCATTACAACTGCAGGTTTACCTGTTCATTTGACAGGTTTATCTAAGTTAATTGAAGTGAGTGTCCCTGCTGATAAATGGCTCTGCTCTGGCAACACAGGTACACCATGACAGGATTAGTCATAGGGAGGCTGAAGATAAGCACCCACTTTCCCGATACCATTATTCATTATTATTCTTAATAATGAATGACATCAAATTCAAGGTTTTCACAGAAAAGAGAAGGACAGAAGAGAGAACAAGAGGTGTATTACATCACTTTACTACATGATTTGTGCTACACATTTCTTGAAAAAACAACAATTTATCTCAGGATAAATGAAGCTTTATCTTATTTTGTATATTTAATACTGTTAAACACATCATTTAAACATGTAAACATCTGTCAATATACTCTGTTTACTGTCATATCCACCTACCTCAAATATACAGTATAAGCAACCTGTTATATTATTAATTCTTTATTTATTTCAACACCATTTGCATTTTTGCATTGTGCTATTGTCTTACTGTTTACAATCCTCACTGAGCTGTTGTATTACATCTATATACAGTAGGTGTTTGAAAAATCAATGAAGCATGAAGAGAAATGTAATTGTTCAAAAAGTGTTTTTTTTTATTTTTTATTCTAGGTTGCATGGCAGATATCATGAGTTGGCACCACATCTTGTACCGATGGACTACACCAATGAACCTGATTGTAAAGTGCCTTTAGCCTTAATAGTCAACATGCCAGAGTTAAAGGTAAAAAAAAAAAATCTTCTTTGCAGTACCTCAGTAAGTCCTGTGTTATAATTCTTTCCTAATGGATGAGCCGTACTTTGCTTTTCCACCAGCAGTGTGTACCTGTGTTGTGCACCCACTACTCATGTGGACAGACACCCAATCAATACACACTCTCTTTCAGAGGACAGAATTGATTTTTAACTTTCGTCATCACTGATCTGATTGCATGACACCATATTCTGTAAGCTCATAAAAGTTTATGTGCCATGAAACGCTCAGCCTCTCCATCCCTCGTATTTTGAAGCACCTGCCATTTGAAAAGGACATCCAGGAATTTTAGAAATGGCATGTTGCATAACATTGCAGCCACATTTACCTCCACCTTTCTCCTGCGCACCAGACACAAGTACCACAATATGTTATATGGATTCATTTTCCACCAAGGGTTTAGCACAGAGACTCATAATGTGTCCTTCCTCTGGGCATAATTGGCCCTTGCCTGTAAAACTGTCACATGATGGCAGTGCCTGTAAGGATGGAGAGGAAGAAAATGGAGACCACTCAAGGCAGGATTGATGAGACCCAGTCAATACGGGGTCACCCAAAGTGCTCTACAGCTACATAACCATAAATACATTCATATCTTGCTGAGTTTTATTGAGTTGCGTTGAATCGACTGGACTGATTCAGGTGACATGTCTGATGCAGATGGCATTGCTTTAAATGGTTGATGGCTGTTTACACAAATGGCTTCTTTTGCTAAGCTTGAACATGCACCTCTGGACAACAGCTGTAGAAGCAACTTATGGTTGAGCAATGGAGAAGAAAATAATGTCTTCGCCATACCAGCAAAGAGAGGAAGTCAGCCTTTTTACCTGTGATCAGCAGAAAACACCAGTCTACCTCTGTAGATTATGTGAAACTGACAACAGCATGTAAAAACAAATGGCCATGAAACCTATACTACTATTTAGGGTATTTTTTTTTTTCTTATCCAATGTTGGAGTGAATCTTCAGTTTACATTTTACTTATCCAAACCATGTTGCAGTGAATCTTACATTTACATTAATGTGTACTAACATTTGCACCGATTTATGTAAATGTTGTCAACCCCCCTTTGTCTTTTTGTAGGAAAACCCGTTCCGCAACAGGATCGTAGAGTCTTTTTCAGAGGATGGGATGGGGAATCTCAGCTTCAATGAATTTGTGGACATGTTCTCAGTCCTCAGTGAAATGGCTCCTAGAGAACTGAAGGCCATATATGCCTTCAAAATATATGGTAATGACGAAATTCTAAAACATTCCATTATAATTTATCAAATTTCCCAGAACTCGATAAATTGTGGTTGTTGTTTTTTTCTATAAATCTTTGTTGCCCATAGATTTCAATGTGGATAATTACCTGTGCAAAGAGGACCTGGAAAAGACTCTAAATAGGCTGACGAAGGAGGAGTTGACTCCTGAAGAGGTGCAGCTGGTGTGTGAGAAAGCCATCGAGGAGGCGGATTTAGACGGAGACAGCAAACTCTCCTATGCTGACTTTGAAAATATGATTACTAGGGCTCCTGACTTTTTAAGGTGATTAAATGTACCTCACAGAAGACAAATAATACATTCAGTCAATACATTGTATCCACCTCGTTCTATATGGCAAGCAGTGTCCCTTTAAAATCAGGCAATACATGCATTTACCCTCATGCTGCAGTGGTGTCCCTGGTTACATCAATCCCCAGATGGCTGGTTATCATTTTTATCATTTAACTGCCAGCCTCACAACATTACTTTAATCCTGAGCCACATTCATTTATATGCAAATGGCCAGGCTCAACACTGTCTGTCCCCACTAAAATGCTGATCTGACCTATTCCTGATTCCTGTGTGTTTATACTCGCATTTACAGTGAGTCTGTATGTTTATATGCACAATGACTTATACTGGTTCCTCATATTGTCTTTTGTCACTCCAGTACCTTCCATATACGAATCTGA
Organism: Gymnocephalus cernua; assembly: GCA_023631565.1. Classification (NCBI taxonomy): domain Eukaryota; kingdom Metazoa; phylum Chordata; class Actinopteri; order Perciformes; family Percidae; genus Gymnocephalus; species Gymnocephalus cernua. Next base: position 25,736,323 of record CM042431.1, on the reverse strand, counting down.
GAGGGCACCGTGGAAGGTTTCCAAGGACGGCAGAGTGGTGAACCTCAGGACTCTACCTGCACCAGGTCCTCGCCACAGCACAGTGCCTGTCTCCCACTCCCATCGTCAAAAAAAATCAAACCTCTCCAGCCTCACTAAAGTCTGCTTCGAAAGAAAGCAAAATGCTAGATTAAAAGGAATTCCAAGGATCGGGAATTTCTTTACTGCAGATGAAAATGTATTTTCCTTTTACCACCTATAAAAGGGCTTGACCTGGATTGGTCTTTGGTTTGAAGAAAAGGCATTTTGAGGGTGAAAAATGGTCAACAAAATCAGTCCGAAATGAGCCAGACTCTGGATTGCTGCATAACATGTTCATCTACCTATATTGCACATAAATACCCCCGGTGAAGTCTTCCTACAATGACACACTAGATGTTGAGTGTTTATAAGGTTAAGGACAACGCTTGAAGTAAATGAAAGCACATCATTGGCATTAAGGCCATACAGATCTTTTATATGAGCTATATGCAATATTTGTACATGCAGTTTATTGCTTTTAATCATTTTGGGTTGTGTTTTTTTTCCGCTTGGAACTGATGATGACAATCATATCTTACCGTTCTCCAGTTACATGAAGGGCTCTGCCATCTGAACAAATGGTAGCTTTCTTCTGCCTCAGCCATTATCATGAGACATTAAATACAGCCATCTTTTGGATATACATGTTACAGTATTTTATGTGACTTCAGGTATTTGTCTTACTTTGAATAAATGTTTAATTCTGTCTTGGTTTTTGTGTGAATGCATTTTTGAGGATTATTGTCACTGAGAAAAACATGAAATAATCCTTGAATACAGGAGCTCTCACCGTTTGTTAACCAAAAATGAATCATTTCCAGTGAATGGCCTGACCTGCAACTTTAATGAGATCAGTAATAGCCCCTCCTTATAACCAGTTCACTTCAACCCACCCACCCATGATGATCAAGGAGCGTGCACAGTAAAGATCAGGAACTGACTGCGCCTCTGCATAGCCCATCATATGAGCTGTAATAACTTGCAGGATGTGATCATCAGGAGTTGGCTGCCTCAGCAGTCACAAGCATGATTACATTCTGCACACACAGTTAATCTCAACGGGAAAGCTGCAGGAAATGGCCACGTTGGTTGATTAATATTGGTTTCTGAGGTATGTACTGTGGCAGGGTACAGATTGCATAAGGTACATATTGAGTTATTTTTGTACAACATGTTTTCAGCTCAGGTACTAGTGAGTTATACTGTGCAAGTGGATGGTGGGCAACTATACATGCAGAACACTTTGTTCATCTGCTAAGAGTCACATCTGAATCATCTTTACGTCTTTGTGCAATAGCTGCAAAATAAGTATGACCTGGTTAATTGCTGCTGAGTCTGACAAATACAGAACAGTTACCAAGCAGAAATTGGGACACTGGCTGCAGGCTAAAGCAACATAACATAACAAGCAACCCAGCATAGACCTATAGATCATTTAATCTCAAGCGTGTTGTGAGGCAATAGTCTTTCCTGTTAGCTATCGCTAATAACAACTGCAACTATTTTTACTGTGTTACTGGAAGTGTGTGACAGAAGACAAAAAAAATAGAGATGCATGCAGATCAACACCAAAATATGAGTGTATAAAATAGAGCTGCATTGTTGGATGGTGTGATTGTTCTAACGGACACTGCCAGCTATGAAAAATGAGGAAAAGTTGATATTGAGTGTCTTAATCCCCCTAAAAAGGGGAGGATGTTGAAGTCAGTTAAACATTGTGCAGTCATCAGAGCAGCCAGTTAATTCTGCCATTATCTCCAGTCCCTTTATGAGGGCAGCATCAAATAGTCAGGGCAATACAGTGCTGATTGTGTGGCTTCAATAATTTCAGGTCTCACAGAGAATATCTGTTTAATTATGATTCCAACAGAGAAGCTTCTGGTGCAATGTGATACTGGGGCTGTAAAGCAGCCATTACTGTCAGCAACTGTTTCTGTGGTTGAGAGGAGCCAAACTGTGTAAAACTCACACTGATTTCACTCCATGGGACCTTTTCTGTTTTAATTTGATGTGATTTAAGATGGGGCCTCAAGCTTTCAACGCATGAGGTCTGACTGCTCGAAGATTCTGATTCTGGAAGTTGGTGCTGCTGTGTACTGTATTATATTTCCTACATTTTGACTTTTTCTTAAAATTGATGAACATTTATAAACCCTACCTTATTTAGCATTTATAAGCAGGCAAATATACATGCATGATGCATGATGATGCATTATTGCATCATTTTTAGCAATGATTTATTTCTTTTTAAATACTTCTTAGTTCACCTTCATGTCAAATGAGCAAACTCCATCCGCTGATGAGTGCCATGAGATACAGCAGAATGCTCCAGGAGAAATAAGTGGACCTTTCTTTTCTTTTTCTTTTTTTCTTACAAACTAAAGAGAATAATAAACCTTTAACTTCAACCTTTGTCTTCATGACTTTTGAACACAATTATAAACAGTTGAAACCCCACTCGTGAGTGATTTATTCATTTGAACAATTCATGTTTTGTAGCACAATGTAAAATGTGTTTATACAGTGTTATCAATCATCCATTATGGCTAATTTGTAATTGTTGACATATGCATTCATAAATACAATACATCATAGCATGTTATAAACAAAATTATTAAGTGTTTATATACTGCTTATAAGTGCTAAAATGGGGTTTAAATGAAAGTGTTTCCAACAATTTCTTTTCAATTTATACTGTGTTTGAAATGATTTGAGTTATTGTAATTCTCTCTTAGCTATCCATGCCACAGCACCACAAAATTGTTATGATAATGAAACTTCTCTTTTTAAGAAGTGACATGTTTCCTTCTGTTTTTCACGGTGACACTTTTTCATCTTTATCTAAGTTGATAAGTTGATATAAGAGACTATGTCAGAAATGTCATCACTCTCAGGGGAAGCCAGCCAAGTTCCACATTAAAAACAGTAGGCTACTGTATCTTTATATGTAATCACTTATAAAGATAACTATGACCACGGAAAGCATTCAAGTACACAGAAAGGTTATACTGTCGTTTTAGTGGCTACAACTATAATTAGAGAGTTAAAAAGGGCAGCAGATGATAGAAGATAATAAATGACATTTCAACACCTTTGACACTCTTTCTCGTTTCTATACAGACGTTTGAAATATGTATGCAAATTAAGTTTCCTGTCAATGAAGTGCAGCATTGACGGTAGCAGCCTGTAGTCAAAATGCAGTAAACACAGTACACCCTTTTTCTCTGGAGAAAAGGTTGTGAGTTTTCCTTCTTGAATCTCTCATTTATTTAAATGTAAATGCATCATAATTTTTAAATAAATACATTAAAAAGCAAAAATATAGAAGATGTCATTTGAATAGCTATGAACATGTAAGGTAATGTTGAATATTGTTGAGTGTACTGGATATTAGGCAGCCACTGTAGTGTCAGAGTAAAATTAGTGAACATTTTCATCAGCAGCTGGTAAGGTAACCTTTTCACCATTTCCTCTTGGCCTCAGGAAACAGCCATTTCCATTTATCATTCTGCAGGAGGTAAAAAAAGTCCATCAATAAATAAATAAATAATAGGATGAACAATAAATACAACTTTTGAAGTATTTAAATGAAAGCATTTTGACGACATTACTAACCTTCAACCCCCAGGATGAGTGGTTATGTTTGGGTCTGATGTCCTCCAGAGGCTCATAAGTGTTGCTGTTGGGTGTAGGTGTGTTCTCGTGGCCAGGAATCAGCTCATATGTATTGTCATGAGGGAAGCGGCCAACGGCGGCTTCAATGGGGACCTCAGCATACACTGAACCACTGTGTTGCTCTGATGCCGATGATCTGGCTCCAGAGGGTGTAGTGTGTGGGCTACCAGGCCTGCCAGCAAGGTGATAGACAGCACTGTCACTCATGTTTTCCAGGCTGTTGCAGCTGCTTTCTCTGCTGCACGAGTCTGTCCTCTCTGGCGCCGGGCCAAAGTAATTGGCTTGTCTGATCGTCTTGGGGGAAAGTCTCGGTGGCGTGTGGGGGGGTGCGCTCAGCCTGTAAGACTGCTCTCCATCAGAGCTGTTGTCCAGAAGCGTTAGAGATCTGCTTTTGGTGTCCAACAAGCTGAGCTCACAATAAAAAGAGTCTGGTCCAGCTGGAGGACTACACCTGCTTTGATCCTGGGTTGGGGATCTCCTACCTCTCCCTGGATTATTGCCAGGGAAATTGTACTGACAGATGTGTTGGGATCTCGGTATCTCCCTAGGTATTTGCTTCCTGAGCTGAGCATACAAAATGTCATTTACGGGGCCACTATCAAGGTGCCTGCTCCTCCGAGGCAAAGGTGGTACTTCCTGTTTTACAACACAAGTGAGTTTTCTTAAAGTTAGCTTGGAGGTATTAATACAGCAACAATTTCAGTGACACATTTTAGTTAGATTGATCTCCCTGTAATTTATGGACTGTACTCGCCTCTAGTGTCCTGTTGCTCTTTGGTGGTCGTGCAGGCGGCTGCACTGAGGTCGATTTCATCTGTGGTTTTCGTATGTTCTTCACAGCTTCACAGGCCACAGGCTTTTCTTTAGGGCTAACCTGGATGGTATCGTACAGCTCTTTATCCAGTGCCTACAAGAACAAAACAGCAGTAAGACCCCTAATTCTTGATAAATGTTACTTAAAGAAAGTGACTCAGGAGATTTGTCTCACCTCAAAACACGAAGATGTCAGGTACTCTCCAAACGGCTGAATGGTGCTCGTCTTGTAGTATTCTATGAGATCAGAGACAGAGTCGTGCCCTTTAGTGTCTCCACAAACGACAAACTGCCCTGATTCACTTTGGTTTATCACGAAATGTCGACACCGATCCCTGCCTCTGCGACAAGAAATTTAAATGAATAAGATTAAAAAAACACAAAACAACATAGGTTCCTTTGGTTAAAATGACTGAAATAAGAGCTGTGGTTAAGACATCAAAAACGGTATGATGTTGCATGCAGTGTTAGATTAATGCACAACTGAAACATCCCATTTGTGACGTTTGGAGCTTGGATGTCCACTGATAAAGTAATCTGCTAAAATAAATAACTCAAAGCAATTCCAGAAATATAACTTCAGCGGATTTGGCACATAATCCTCACATCATGAGCCTATTGCAACACTGTTTACATCTGTACTGCACTTTAACTTGTAGTAGAAGCATTATTGATTTGTTGAGATATACATGCAATAACACTTGCATGATATATGAATAACATGAGTAATGAAAAAAAAAAGAGGCACAAATTGCATTCAAAAACATGCCAAATTTTTAAAGTGAGGTTCATTTCCAAATGACCTTACTGTAAAACACAATGAGTAGGTAACAGGTTGTTCAAACCAATACTCACTTATAAGACAGTATGTATCCTATTGCCTTATCACTGAGACGGATCAGGAAACAGCCCAGCTCCTTTTCTCTGAGTATTTCTTCAGCCTCCCTGTAGATAGACCATGAAGAACTTTAAAATACAAACTTAGAAAAGTGTTTCCCAAAAGGCCAATATGGCCTGAGTTTACAGGAACAGTAAGGCTGATCACGTATTCACTTTGGAAATTGCATTGCATCAAAGGAAAATCCATTTAGTTTCCGGGTTTTTCCATAAACCTGTCATTTACCAATACACAGGTTCTGACGAAACTGTCCCTTGTGATTTTTATGTAGGTGTCTACTGTATGCCAGCCAGAATGGAGAGGTCCTAAATGTCTGCTTTAAATGTCACCACAGTTGATGTACTCTCTGACCTATACATAAATAAAGTCACTTAAAATAATAGAGGTTAAGTAATAACCCATACACATTTATTAGCTTTCTATATTAAAAATGCAGCATTTGTTACTAATTTGTGTAGTATAGAGTTATATAGTAGTTATGTAGTAGTAGTTTGTTAATATATAGTTCTATATAAAAATAGGACCTACAGGCACTTTTATGGAGAATGCGATACCTTTGTTGTCACAAACAAATTATTATAACGTTGAGCTTTAAAGTTGATTCTTAACCGGCAGATAGTTTGACAGAAATAAATATCTTGGCTCATAGCCCACTTAACATGTATTTATACTTACTTTCTTGTGATGAAGCCCAGGAACCAAGTGGGGAAGAAGCCGTTGTGAACGATGAGTTGAACTTGAGTCTCTATGAACCACTTTGAAGCCAGTTCCCTGAGTCTTCCTTCAGTCCCCTCAACATGAAAATCCACTGATGGCTCCCTTTGCTCCATCCTCGCCTGGTCCTAATCAAAGCCACACAGACAGCCGATGAAGACAACCAAGCATTCATTTCCCTAACGTACGCAGTGAGGGTGCATTTAAACTGTCTACTTTGCTTATTTTCCAGGAGGCGTCAACCAATGACTAAAAGTGGCTCAATATTCTCATTGTTGCAAGAAATACCGGATCATTCATGAGTGTACCTAAAGTTACATTTTAATATAAACTGTAATATTAATTTCCTGTTAAATCAAAATATAAACTATTCAGAATCCACAATGTCCAAAGTCCATTCACTTGCTATAAAGAAGGCCATTTTCCCTTTTCATACAACAATGCTTTTATTTACATTGACCTCCTCTGCTGTAACGTCACACTGATGTTAAGCACACTGTTACTTTGCATGGAGATATATAGTTAATAAGTTAGTCATTAAAGCAGTAAGGGACTAGTTTAGGCGAACATGGAAGTGATCTACTAACAGTTCTTACCTTAAAGCAAAACGTCAGACAGGTCCTGAGGCAGGGGGATTTTCTAGGTCTGGGATCCTTTGTCACTGACCCTGATCTTGGTTTCTGTTGTTTGTACCGTACACAGCAATTTCTTTCAATTCCTAGAAAAATGATTAAAAAAATGGACAATGAGACTTTATTCTCAGTTGAATGTAAAGCTCAGGAACTGTTATCATAAGGTGAGAAATGTGTACGTACCTTTCCTTAAGAGTGTGCAGTTTGAACCTGGTGTCATTTCAGCAAACTTTCAAATGCTTCTCTCAACTTCTGAACCGTCTGTAACATCCAACCGAAGGTGTTCTGAGGGAGTATGACACTACAGTACATAGGAGATATAGACAGATGACATTTACAGTTACACACATTTTTCCACCGGCTTGGAAAGCAGTGCTTCTCCGTTACGGCACACAGCAGAGTTCATACAGCTCATTTGCATGATAAGACATCTAAAGGCTGCTGAACAAAGCAGGAGCTTCCTGAAGAGAAACGGAAAGTATAGAAACTGTGGTTTGTATGCACATGAGCGCGTTGGTTTGCAAGAGGGGGTGTTTTTACCCACAGGCTGTGATTACTGTAGCAATGGGAGATAAGTTGCGTCAGCGGTTGATCTTCTGTGTTTTCTGGTCTGGGTTTGCAATGAATTCGGATCAAGGCAGGAGCAAAATGTGTGAAAGAATGGAAATGTTTGGGAAGATTCACTGAGATTTAGAGGGCATAAACAAAACTCTAATAAGATGAGAAATTTTCCAGCCCTGTTTTTTTAGGTTGTCATATGCTGAATAATGGCTAACTCATTCCCCCCATGGCTGAGACAGTCACAATGAATCATCTCTCTGTTGGGTTCTGCTCAGCAGTAGGAAGTCCCTGTGGGGGACAGACAAAAACCAGAAGCAGTCTGTGTCATACTGAGCGGGATGAGATCTCAGCTTTCCACAATGATAACATTGCTCCAACTTTGATCCCAGAAGCTATACTGCTACTTTTCCCTGTGTGAACAGTCTTGTTCTAAATGTCTACAACGTTTATTTTACCTCTAATTTGCATATAATAGAAATGATAGGCCTATTATCCATCTACCCAGCCACCGTTTACCCAACACATGCACTGTTATGTTCCATGTATGACTAAGTAATGCTACAGTGTCATGACCTAGAATTTCAACATCATCTCAACAGTGCTGTCTGTCGGTTTGAAATGTCTTTGTGCGTCATGTGCTCCTCTGGGGGGTTGAGAGGTTTGGGGTTAAATGTTATCACTGTTTCCGCGTTTGTAAAGATTCAATAGTATCATAGGCCTATACTATAATAACCTGTGCGTGAACAGCATATACATGTATTATATCTACAGCAGCCAGAGGTAAACAAAAAGGAAGCATTGTTTTCAGACAGTTACCAGACAAAAGGCTCTTTAAGATCTTTTTTCACTCTTCCGGCGACACATGTATGAGGAGGATGTGGGTGTTTAAAAGGTCACAAGTCAGTTGACGTCTATAAAATGTCCTTACAACAAAACTACATCACATCACCTTTAAATCTAACGGTGAAACGAGCATCCTCACAGACATCTTAACTCTTCCAGAAGTAAGCCAAAGTTCATTCTGACCAAAATAATCATGTAAGTCTCCAATTAGGATGGTTTTAATTAGGCTTTGTCGATCAATTGAAAACGTCTTTAATTCAACATCAAAACAGGAACTATTCTTCTATTTTACTTGTAATAGGTAAAACATTTTTTTTTTTACCATTAGCAGCTGGAGTGTTTCATGTTGCACACATCTGGTCAAACACCACCACCCAGCGGTACTCCTCAAACATACAAGTAGCACACCGCGTCACCGTTGAAATACACTACATCTCCCATGCTCCCCCTCTCCAAGAGGCAGGCTGTCATGCGGATGAAAACAGGAGTGGGCATCCGCTGCGCTGCACGAAGAAGAAACTTCGAGGAAAGATGCACGAAGAGGAGGATGGCAGCGGCGCAAACTCCTGCACAGCTTCCCGGGTTGTGGCCTGCAGGTCTGTGGATGTGGCCGAGGTCGACGGAGCGAAGGAGCAGGCCTCCAAGCTGTGCGGCTACTTGAACAAACTGTCCGGTAAGGGGCCTCTTAGGGGGTACAAGCCGAGGTGGTTCGTGTACGATCCGAGGAAATGTTATTTGTATTACTTCAAGACTCCCCAAGATGCCTTGCCGCTCGGGCACATCGAGATAGGCGATGCGTGCTTCAGCTACGATGTGGAGAGCGAAGAGGGTCAGTTTGAGATCCACACTGCGGGGAAGGAGTTCCTTATGAAGGTAGAAACTTTTCCGCATGTGTTGCACTGCTTTGCTGTCATTTGTCACTTCCTTTCTTATTGTGGAAAGGCAGACACACCTATTCCAACTTGATTTCTTCTCAGATTTTTTTTTCGGACATGAACATATTTCTGCTGACAGGCCGGGTTGTGATTTGACAACTTTTAATCCGGCTAAAGAAAAACAAATCTATTATACACGTGGACGTTTGCCAGACAGGATCTTAATCGGCACAGCTGATTGCCCCAAACACACTCAGTCAGTCCACTGTTCAGTGTTTACAGGTAGACATTATTTAGGCTCTGATTGACATGCATGCGAGCTCATCCGCCCTCATGACACCTTTTGTTTTGCAAAGGGTCATCTCATGTGATGGTGTCATTTTTGCTGTCATTTGACTGTGACTGGTTTCAGTACTCACTCAGCCTGGCTGCCCACCCACTAAAGGCTGAAGCATTTTCAGCAGATGGTGTGAATGGTTAATACCAAACGGCTTGCACGGCCCAAGGCTGGAACTGAGACTGAAACCAGCATCTGTGCTCATTCACATGACAGATCCTAATAGTAACTTGCTATTTAAGTGCTCTTTGGGCTGTTTCATATGCTTGATTTAATTTCACAGCTGTCACTTTTTTTCTAGCCAAGGTGTCATTCCATTGATATTGATGTTTGAGTTGCCTTTTAACCTTTGGTCTCTATGATAGGACTGACTTGTGTGAGTAACCGTGTTTTTTGTGTGTGTGTGCAATTGTGTGTGTGTTTCTAGGCACCCAGCAAGCAGATAATGCATTACTGGCTCCAGCAGTTACAGCAGAAACGTTGGGAGTACAGCAACACACGAGGCTCCGGTCAGAGAAACAGTTGGAGCTCCCCAACCACGGCCCACCCTCCCACCGGCCTCGTAGGCAAAGACAATGGTAGGCAGGTACACACATACGCACACATACTGTACTGTATGCACATCACTGCTCTGTTTCATCACGTCCAGGCACCAGGTGAAAGTAAACACCTGTATCTGGTGGATTAATATTTACACAAGTGCTACAAACACAAGTTGAGTTATTTTGTTGCCACGTCCCGAGTTTCCTAAGGAACGAGCACATAGGAGTGGTTATATCAAGCTCTGATTAAATGAGTAATCAACAAAGGGCAAAAGAAAGGAGTTCACATCAACTCTGTCTGGGGTGTGTTTTATTTGAATGCAGTGTTTTCACAATTATCTGCTACTGTAACATGACTAAATAAATATAAACAACATAAACAAGATGTTTATATATATATATATATATATATATATATATATATATATATATATATATATATATATTGAGAGATATCTCAATCAGTCCCAGCATAGTCTATATTGACGACGTTTCATTTTCGGGATTGTTCAGGTGCCGCTGGAAATTCTGCCAGATGTCCCTAATTTTTGGCTGGATGTATGTCACCTTCCGCCTCTTTGTGTTGGCATTCTAAACTTCGGTCAATTTATTCGGACTATGGTTAACTGCTCCTCAGATCTCTGCAGGGTAAATCCAGACAGCTAGCTAGACTATCTGTCCAATCTGAGTTTTCTGTGAAACAACTAAAACAACCTTTAAACGTACACATGTGCCACCAAAACAAGTTCCTTCCTGAGGCTATTTTGCAGAGGAACTGTCATTGTGTCCGGGGTTTAGTGCCGCCCAAGGTGATTGTGATTGGTTTAAAGAAATGGCAATAATATATATAAAACTGTTTAACAATAAAAAAAGTAGGTATCTGATGCCTTCAGAATTGTAATACAATTTTGTAACAGACTCTTTGCAGGTGAACCTAAAATGTACATGTGTATATAATCCATCATAAATCTTGAATGCAACTATTTACATCAAACATTTCATTATTTTTAAATAGTCCTGGCTATCCGGAAAAGAAGAGGTGCAATACATCCACATTTGAAGCTAAGAGAAGATTCAGATAGTAGCTTTAGTTGTTCTTAAGTGACTCAACTTGTTTTGACTGTTCTAGCTGAGTGGAATAAACAGTGAAAGCCTCTTCCTGTTCCTGTTATTACATACTGTACACATGACTTATTTTCCTTTTTAAAAAGGTTTGAAAAATTCACAAATACCCTTGTTAACCGTATGTCAATACCAATATAGTGGTATTTAGTCAGACAAATTGTAATACTTGGTTTTGTAAACATTTCTCAACCCCGTACAAGACAAATCATTTTAAATCAACAATCCTACAAAAAGTAGCTGTTCCTGCATGTAAAGATATAAAATACACGTTTTTAACACCCTGAGTAATTTCTGTCTCAGAAGTCCTTGACCTTTTGTCATCGAGCTGTGATGATATGTGTGGGAGCACTAGGAAAGACGTGAAATCACATTAATGTCTCCTTGCCTGGAATTTTCCCTCTGGCTGAGCTGAGGACATTAGACGTTTGATGTTGCCCTTTTTGCACAGCTAGTAAAATATTAACATGCCTAAGCTTCTCTTCAGTATAACCAAGATGCAAGACTGTCTGGTATAACGAGTATAACGGTTTAGAGACAGAACAGCCAAACAAACCATGCTGTATGTAACACATGAAACTAATTAGCTGTATTAATTAAAGCTGGCACAGGTTGCGAGAGGATGGCAGGATTTGTTTTCCTTGTCCTTGAACATGTCAGTTCAAAGGTTTTACCAGAGCAAAGGGAGTTTGATCATTGTCCTACTTGAAGTGTAACAACAACTATGTGGTTGCAACTAGCTTCCCTCATGGGTGTGACGGCATAACTGTGGAGCTTTAGAAAATGTTCCCACACTTCCCCAGCTAATTTCATACAAAGAGGAAATTTTATATTTAGCCTTCCTAGTTGCTGCATGTGTTATTTTCTGTAGGTAAGGGAGCTGCTCATGAATCCTGCGGTAAATGGTATTCTGGGTAACTCAAAATATTTCTTCACTTTACTCTGGAAAAACAATTCACGGTCATGACGATCTCATTTCCTCAACAAACAATTAATATAGCTCCTGCAAACCAGCAGTGGTGATATGAGTAATATGATATTATTATTATTATTATTGTTGTTATTATTATTATTATTATTATTATTATTATTATTACGATGATGATGTTCTAATGTACTCTGTGTTTTATTTCAGATGCGCTTGTCTTTGAGAAGCTAAGTGACAGCATGGAGAAAGTCCGCAGCGACTTTGCAATGGACACAGAAACAGATGGCGGGGGAATGGTGGGGATCCAGCCAGCTAGAGGGACTTCTGCGGCGTCCACAAACTCCCTCAACTTCTCCCTCAAAAACTTTGGTACAGAACTCAGGTAAGGCTGAAGGACAGCTTTCTGCAGCCTACCAGGATATCGTACCCACCGTTTTTAAAAAGGATGTGTGTTTGTTTTGAGTCCCTGCCAAACAGGCACAACTAGTTTGTCTGCTATGCTCCCCTATAGAGCTGTATTGAGAAAAGAAGATACCTCTTCAGTTCTTCCTGAGGTTGATGGTAGTAGAGGAAACGGTTGCATACATAGTTCACTAGTTTCTCTAGTATGCAGTCATCTACATTTCCCCTTTTTGGCCATACAACACATCTTTTCAAATGATGCAAAACACTGAAATGCTAAAAATGTGACATGGTGTGGAATTTTGCTTTGTATCCATGAACATTTGAGCTGCGATGCTGCCTTCTCCTCATACCATGTCTCCTTACCAGTCTGTTCTACATTTTAATTACGATTAGCTTCTCCGATTTTGAAATGCATAGATTTTTAATGTTTTCTGCAGTTATAACGCATGATCAGTGCAGAAGCAGCTGAAGCTCAAGAATGTTAACACCAGAAATATGATCTTAAATGCTTTACGTCACTGTTATACTCATAAAGCATGCGTGAATTAAATACAGGGCTGCTGTAGACGGATAATGTATTCAAATCGATATGTCTCTTTTCCGTTACATGGTCTTGAGGTGTAAGCTGACAATAGGCATCCTAAAATACAATGGTTAACAAATTAAAATAAATTGCATTACATCTATAATGTAATGTGTTGTGTATACGAGGTGTGAGGAAGGCTCTATGGGCTTATGGTAGACATGACACTGTTAATTTTACATTTAGGAATGCCTTCCATTTGTGTTGAGACACTTTATTTCTACATTATGCTCCCCAAGCTGTGTTGTGCGTTGATTTTAGTTACTTATACAGCTGCGATTTTGTTGCCCAGTGCCTGTTAGGAAATGTTACCATTTACAAAGTAGCAGAGCATCACGCTTTCCTGCAGTTTGCCCTTGATCCCCGTGGATTTGAAAAGCTTTCACATTATAGCAGTCTCTTAATGTCCAGCATAACACTGTAGCTGCACAGTCTCCACCGTCTTGTCTGGTTTCTGTTCTGTCAGGAACTCCATGTCATATCTGCGGCCGGGCAGAGGAGGTGAGAGCAGACGCAGTGTGTTTTATACCAACAGCCACAACAGTGCAGAAGACTGGGAGCTGGTGGATGCTCCACCCAAGGACTTCCCTGAACAGAAACCTCATCCAGACACACACAGACGTACGTCCACTTCCTGCTGCACAATTCTCCCTCTGACCGGGGTTTAATACTCATAATCAGCTTACATTCTCCAGAGGAGAATGTGCTTTTGCTCAATGCTATGACAAATGGACAAACAATGCATTTTTCCAGAACATTCCTGCCTGCTCCGGCCCCCTGAGTCACTTTTATTACGTATTTATCTCTGCTTTCTCAGATTCCTTTGGATCAGCGTTTACTTTCGACTTTGTGCGCAACCCATCGCGGCCTAAGAAGCCGCATTTGGGCTCTGGGAGGTTCGGTCGCAACGCTGAGACGCGCACTGCCGAGAACTCCCCAGTGGAGTGTAAACCTTTGGAGATGCAGCTTCGCCTTCAGAGCCAACAGGAAGAACTAAGTTGCATGCAGCAGGAACAGGCCAAACTCCGAGAAGAGCTGGCCAGTCAGAAGGTACAGTTATCTCATTATTTCACGTATACGGATCACATGACATGAAAACGTGACATTCTGGGGAAGAATTTGGGGAAATGGTTACAATTATTTGGATTTTGTACAAAATGTTATCACTAAATATAGTATTTACTCAATTTTTCTGTCCTCAAAGTCCTGTTAGGTACATAAAAATCACCAGGATTGATTTCATGTCTGAACTATCCATATTATGGGAAATACCAGGCTGTCTGGAGTGCTTTTACATTTTATAATTTTAGTTATTTCAGAACAAGCCTGAGGTTGTGGTGTTTGACTAAGCGGTTTGGTGTCATCCTGATGCTCTCACTAATACAGGAAGACAGCAAATGATTAGTCATGCTTAAGCGAGAAAGGAGGAAACGGCAGTTCTCGTAACAACAATCACAGCTGTGCCGATTCTTCCCATTTCTCTCTGTTCTTGTTTTGGTGTTTTGAGACGAGCCAATCGGTCACAAAAGTGGTTTACTGCCAGCTCAAACTTTAACAAGAGTTAACAGAGTAACTCTAATTAACAGACTGGCTGGATCTTTGTAACTGACAAAGCTGACATTGTATTGTTAATACTATTGTTTTATGGCCTCCAGGTAATGTTGGGCCTTGACTGAATTTGTTAGTAACGTTGCTAAGAAAGATATTTTCCCACATACTCTCTGTTGTGGTGGTCATGGTGTTTGAATACAGAGGCAAATGTTGGCGTTACATTTTAATCCTCCCTGTGGGCAGTTTTTTTCTTTGCCAATAAGAACTGTATGACACAGAAACCGTATCTGCATCAGTGCAAATGTGTGAGCCAGGTATTTGCACATTGTCCACATTACGATATGCATAGCTATGGTAAACTTTTGTTATTGAATTTCATGCTCTGAGCTTAACATATTGGTGGCTTTGTTACATTTTGCTGCTTAGGTCAGTATGACTGTGGCATCTGTCAAACAGTGGGAAATGAATTAGCTGAGGTGGTAAGACACCCAGATCCTGATGCATCCCGATGCATGCAATTTAGTTAGTTCATAACGGCTTAAACAATGGCCACGCTAAATGTAATGGGCTCTGCAGTGTGAAATGGTGCCTTTGTTTATTTTCCATGAAGTATAAAGTGAACATGTGATTTTCATCAGCCAAGGTAGAAGGGCAAATATAACAAAATTGTTATATATTTGTTTTCTAGATTCATGCCCTTATGTAAATAGGTTTGTAGTTGGATATGAGGTCCACATAGTAAACTAGTCAATTGTTAAAATAATAAAATACAATCATATTATATGATACAATGTACATATTAGTAAAGAAATGAATGACTTGTTATTTAACATACTCTAAGCGTGTTATGCCTGTGCACCCAGCAGTGTGAACTGAATAAAAAAATCAGTCCATAGTAAAAATGGGTCAGCAGGAATGCAAGTAAATCTCAGCAAACAGAATATGCAGCTGTCCCTAAAGAGTGCAGTTGATTCATGTTTTACATATTTGTGAATTTGCACCACAAAACAAAATCCTCCTTTCTCAACCAGGAGCTTGTGAGACTCCTACAGCAGACTCTGAGAACCTCCCAGTGCGATAGGCAGCCAGTGCGCCGTCCAGCCCCGGCTCCAGATTCATCTGCGGCTTCAGACCAGACTCAAGATGCGTCAGTAACCCAGGAAGAGATCGCCCAGTCGGAGGCCCTGCTTCAGGAAAGAGATGGACAGATCCAGTCCCTGTGTGGCCACATGGAGCGTCTCGCCTTGGAGAAGGAGAGTCTGCAACAAGAGCTGAAGGGCCTGAAGATAAAAGTGGGGGAGATAAACGACCAGCTGGGGATGCTGATGGAGACCATTCAGGCCAAGGATGAAGTCATCATCAAGCTGTCGCACCAGAGCTCCGAGCAGAGCGGCAATCCAAACGACGGTTCACCGCCTCCCAACAAAGATCAGCAGGAGGTGAACGTCCTCAAGGTACAGTGTAAAATACGGTTTCATGGTTTTATAGTCAAGTTTTTACTCTGATTAACTGAACACGTTTCTCCAATTTCAGGACAGTCTTCAAGGCTACAAATCCCAGAACAAGTTCCTGAACAAAGAGATCCTGGAGCTGACAGTATTACGCAGAAACGCAGAGAGCAGAGAAAAGACGTTAGAAGCAAAGGTACTATATTGTGTTTGTCAGTAATGGTGCATTATTTTGTTAATAGAAACAGGAAGTCTGACTAGTTTGTAGCGGAAGTTAGCTGGTGACGCCCCAAACCTAAAAGTAGGAACAATGAATAACAAACCATAATGTTGTCATTTATGATGTAATTTAGTTAGTTATGATAACGATACTGATAAGATTTCTCTGTTTCTCTGCTGCAGTGTACGGCCCTGGAGGCCAAGCTGTGTCAGGTGGAGAGTAAATATTTGGTGCTGCTTCAAGAAGTGAGGACCCCGGTGTGTTCGTCTTCAGAGCAGAGCCCAGCCCGAGAGGTCATCTCCAGATTGTTAGAAGATGCGCTGCAGGCAGAGAGCTCCAACCAGCAAGAGCACCCCATCTTTAAACCAAGTACTGTCAGGTATGGACTATGGCAAAAAGCCTTTGTGAAAAGATGTAAATTATGTTTTTAATTTGGAACCGATTTATTTAAATATGTTGTTGTCGTAAAAGCAACTTTAAACAGTTATAAAGCATTTCTAACATGTATGCACGCTTTGCATAAATCAATAGCCTTAATAGAAACAAATGCAGTCACTAGATCTGTTTTCATTTTTCTTAACTGGAAAAACTACTTCTGCTTATTGGTATTTTGTTTGCTGTTGATGTTGCTCTGACTTCTGTGCAAGCTCAGGCATGTCTTTTGGGACTCGTCAGAATGTATTGTTACAAATTTTGGAAATCCTGAAGTGACGTAGCAGGTTAAGCAAATGTGGGTCATTTTAAAAGTGTGAATAACTTTTGGAATGAATTGAACATCACTGATTGATGAACATGTTTTTGCATTTGAAATCAGTGAGTATGACACGTTTGGCTTCAAGACGGTCCCCGAGGAGGAGGAAGAGGAAGAGAAGTTGGTTGCGAGGGTGAGAGCTCTGGAGCTGAAGTCCCTGTCCATGACAGATCAGGAGGTGTCCGTCGGGGTGAAGTGGGAGAACTATCTGGCCAGCACCATGAACAGGAACCTAGTGCGCTCCCCTGAGCTCAAGGCCCTGTTTCGCTACGGCGTGCCCCATGAGCACCGGTCCCAGGTGTGGCGCTGGTGTGTCTCCTTCCATGTCAAGAAGTTTCGGGACCACCTGGCGCCCGATTACTATGAAACCTTACTTAATGTGGCCCAGGACAAGCCCAACCCGGCCTCGAAGCAGATTGAGCTAGACTTGCTGCGTACTTTGCCCAACAACAAGCACTATTCCTCCCCGAGTGCAGGCGGCATCCAGAAACTCAGGAATGTCCTGATGGCTTTCTCCTGGAGGAATCCGGACATCGGCTACTGTCAGGGGCTAAACAGGTACAGGAGGGGTTCTGTTTCTCTCATTCTCCTTCTCGCCTTTTGTGCCTTGTAACCATTATTTTTTTGTGCATGTGATTTCTTCAGGCTGGCAGCTATTGCCTTGCTCTATCTGGACCAAGAGGACGCCTTCTGGTGCCTTATAGCCATTGTGGAGGTGTTCATGCCAAGAGACTATTACACCAAGACTCTGCTTGGCTCACAGGTAAACAAGCTCAAAGGTTATAGTCTAGCACGGGGTCGAGTTGCCGCCTTCTTACCAGAGTTTACAGGTTTCTCCAATGTCAGTGTGTCATATTTATGTGACTGTGTGGCTCATGACTGATCATAGAAAGAATTCTTTGATTTCTTTGACTCTACTGGATTTGACCCTGTGTTTTCTCCTGCTGTAAAAAATAAAAAGATCTCTGTTAGCGATAAAGAATGTGAATATATGTTGGTCTTTGCAGGTTGACCAACGGGTGTTCAAGGACCTGATGAGTGAGAAGCTCCCCCGGCTTCATGCCCACTTTGAGCAGTACAAGGTAGACTTCTCTCTCATCACCTTCAACTGGTTCCTGGTGGTGTTTGTGGACAGCCTGGTGAGCGACATCCTCTTCAAGATCTGGGATGCCTTTCTATATGAAGGTCCAAAGGTAAGGCGGACGAGAAAGTAAAACTATGATCCTCTAACCTCACACAGACAGATTTCTAAGGAGACCTTTGAAAATAGATGTAGCCATTCAGTTGGCTGACTTAAAAGTTGCCACAGATGGTATGTGGATTAGTTTTCTGTTTGGGTGTAAACAAGTTTCCACATGTGCCAGTTTGCTACTGTATCTTGTCTTTTTTTCCAGATGTCTTTTAAGATGTGAAAATATGCTGCCTGTACACGCTGTTTACCCCCGCTGTCTCTCCCTGCTGTGCAGCTGCCCACAGAACAGCGGCTCTCACCAGTTCTTCGGAGGCTGACCATTAAATTAGGGGGAAAAAAAAAACCCGTCAATGTACTCTATTGCCGATATATTCGTCAAATCGCCCAAGCCTAGTGGGAAACGCAATTTTATTCAGCTTTTATCTCTGTAACGCTGTACTGTGCTGTATGCTCAGACATTCCAAATAAATTCCGCCTCTAGTCGTCTGAAGTGGCTTTGCATGTCAGAGGGATGATGCGTTATGGTACACGGTCACACATGGAAAGTCATGAGGCAGATTTTACGGCTTTGATCATTCTTTTCTCCACAGATCATATTTCGCTTCGCCCTCGCTCTCTTCAAGTACAAAGAGGAAGAGTTTTTGAAGCTGCAGGATTCCACAGCCATCTTCAAATATCTTAGATACTTTACACGAACAATCCTGGATTCAAGGTACATCAAATGCAATTTGTTTTGGTTTTTCTGAGGACAGTCTGCAGTAATAAGGAGCAAGATGATTGGAATAACTTATAATATCTCCTTGCTGGTGACTGGTTATCTACAGTCTAAGAGTTTTGCATCTGTTTAGACATTGCTATAAGCATTAAAGCTGATCAGTAATGATCAAATCAGAACAGTAGGTCTGGATCAGTTCATTCACTGATCATAATAGTCATAATTGTACAAAAATGACTCACAGGGACAACAGGGACAACAGGATGTCATATCTGCACAGCATAAAGCATGCAGAACAAGAGAGAACTATCCCAGACTGATAGGATTGTGTCTTCTTGCCTTTTTTCCCCCCCAGGAAGCTGATGAACATAGCTTTCGTGGACATGAACCCGTTTCCCATGCGACTAATCCAGAACCGTCGCTCCTTCCACCTAGAGAAAGTCCGTCTTGAGCTGACAGAGCTGGAGGCGATCAGGCAGACCTTCCTCAGGGAGCGAGAGACGAGTCAGGACAGACGGAGCTTCGTCAGCGACGATGAGGAGGATAACTGACCTTGACTTTGTTGCATTTCCAGGCCTTGTTGCTGAAGTATGTAGACAAAGAGATCGTCTCCACACACAAGTGATGTGTCACAGTTGCAAAGGGATTTTTTTCCTAAAGGATTGTTGGAGTTGGTCTCCGAATCAGAGCGGGACCAATCAACCTTCTATGCATTTTGAGTGAAATCACTTCAAAAGACCTAAACATTACAGGCCGAATGGCCCTTCTATCAGTATTCCTGCCTTTTTTTTTGTAAACGCTTTATTTGTTGTTTTGGTTGTGTGTTTATGTGACAGTCAAAACAATATGCTTTATCAACGGCTCTTCAACCTCCAATGCCAGGCTACACTCTTGCAGTCCGAATCAGTATTTAAAAAAAAAACATGGCTGTGATCTTTTAATAGTTGGAGATTTTATGCCTGTTGAAGGAATGATTGTATTTTTTATTTTTTTACTCTTGTTTTTATTTTTGCTTTCTCTGCCCCCAATTCCTTTCATACATGTCTTAAAATTGTTTACCTAAATCTTTTTTTGTATACATATTTTCAACATTGCCACTCAACAACACATTTTGTGTTTGATCCCTGTGTCTCAATGCACTTGAATCACTTACGCTGGAATTGCAATTTTGCTGAAACTTAAAATGCAAGTCTTAGAGCCTTCTGATCACTTAGTCAGTCCAAAATTGTACATATCATTCCAGCCTCTAGGGGTGTTTGTGGTTCAAAGGAATACACACACACAAGATGATTTCAAGTCATGTATTATCACTGACATGAACAGCATGTGGAACATTTTTTTATATTACTCTATCTCAGGATTCAGAGCAAATAACTACAGACACACCAATTAAGCCATCATACTAATGGTGTCAGCCAGTGTTGTGTCTTTTCCCAAAGACATGTCAGAAAAACATGTTTGCACCTACATTTGTGCCTAAACTAATAGCCACTGGATTTGGTAAGGAGAATATTTGAAATTGGCATTGACTTCAAAACGCCATCAGTGGATCCCTACAAATTGCCTTATTATCTGACTATTTTATTATAACTATTCTAAAATCTATGTATTAAGATGAATTAGTCTTGCCTTGTTTTAGTAATGTTATTGATTTTTCCAAACATTAGTTAAGGCTGTTGAGTGTTTAAGGGATTTTCCCCTGTCTAAAACCTATTTTGCAAGAGATACAGTATGTGCTGGGGTTACTTTTCCGATGTATTTGCATTCATTGTCCTCAGTGTGGCAGTATAACATTTGTCTACCCAGTGTTTACACTAGGTCACCGGTACCCTCCACACAGTATGATTTTAGTATATTATACTGTATTGATAAAATGGCTGTGAAGTCAGTCTGTTTAACATGATTGTTGTGCGCAAATGTAAATAATGATTTATAATCTCTGAGGGAAATGTTTTAAGAGACGTCTAGACATGTGTAGCAACATCTTTCTATCTTAGGTACTTACAGATGACAGTTTACTCATTAGCACTGACCATATTCTCTATTACACCTGTTTTTTTCACAAGTTCTACTGTCTACCAGACCAGTATGAAAAAGTTGGTATACCTGCTTATAAAGAACCCATGTTTATATTTGGTTTGATTGGAAATCTACAAGAGAGGAAGATGTTTTTTCTCAATTATCCCCTTCTTTTGCGCTGATACATTGTTTACAGTTTGTTATAACTTTTAATTTCCTTTTATTTTTATATTCCTTTGAGCTGTTGACAGATTGTTCTCTGCTGTTACTTACAGAATTGACTCGCTTTGTTCTGCTACTGTATTGTCAGCCACAGCACCATGCCTAATTTTTTTTATCGTTGGACCACCTGAACTTATCAACAAATTGGGGTTTTTATGATGGAAATGTGAATGAAAAAAATTCCTGTAGAAGTAGAGATTTAATTTGTTTTTCTTCATGAGAGCAGGTCTCTCTAGAGATTCAACTTTGATTGGTTTAAGAATTTTGTTTTGTCAAAGGGCTCATACAGTAGGTTTGCTCATATACGCATCTGTTCTAAGACTAGTTTGAATGCATTTTTAGTTTAATTTTAACATTGAATAAGCTACAGTTAATGCCATCACCTTTTCTTTTTTCTGTCTTTCTTTCCCAGCAATGTATTGCACAAGTGTAACGTCAAAATGACGTCAGGCTATTATAGGGCACAGTTTTTTGTATGTAAATCTCTATGGTATCTTGGTTATGGTTAATCTGTATCATTTGATGACGAAAAGTGCAAAGTTTTATGTTACAGAATTACTTTTATGCCACTTTGGTTTTGTAATATCAATTAAAAGACAAATTCAAAAAACAGTGGCTGATTGAGTATGATCCGTTTCATCTGCAGGTGTTTATAAGGAGGAAAAAACAACTTTCTGTAGTAATCCTCAGTTCCTTAAATGCTCGTTAAGAAGAAACACCAGACACGTCAGTCATCTTTATTGATAGCCTGCCTCTCCCATGCATGCAGTTTCATAATGGAGCCATCAGGGGGAGGGACTTCTGCAAACACAAAAGCCTGATGGTGCTGCCATAAGTGACAGAAAACAACAGAGACTCTAAAGGAGCAGTTTTGTGCCTGAGCTGCAGCCATGAGGAGAGCAGACCGGCTGTAGGAGACGTGGGAACCGATGCAATTTTATGGTCAGCTTGGCATCTGACAGAAGGTATGACATAAGTTTGTTCAGTTTGTGGAGCAACTTCAAGTGTGATATGAAACTTTTCAGATAGGAAGTCTGTGGTATTTCAGTTTTTTCGTCTTCTCGTTGTATGTACATTGCTATATGTACATAAGTGCTCACTGTTCTATTTGTAAATCCTAATAATCCTAAATTCTTTTATTCTTAATAGTTACAAAGCATATGTTGCTGCCAATGGTGGCCTGTTTGCCAAAATGTTTCATAACAGGAGCAAATTCCACATATCCTGCCCTAATTACCCAAAATGCTCTTATCTTTTAATTTGTAATCATGTTATAATCTCAAGAACTAACCACTGTTGTAATGCCTAGCTTGGCAAAGTTGTTGTGCTTTTTAAAGCCAATAATCAGTATTTAGACAATTGAAAGACAAACTAAGTGTTAATTCCTTTGCTGATCAACTTGGAGTGTTTAGGCTTTCACAACAGGCCGGTGAAAGTAGGTACAACTCAGAGATGGAATGCTATACAGCAAGCTGGAACATGTAAACATTTTCATCACTCCAGTCAGAAACCTAGAGGAACACCTCTTTGTGTTAGCAGGGTTGGACTTGTGGAGAAGACGGCTGGATAGACGGGCTTTAGTGGTGCACATCAAGGAGATAAACTTCATCAATGAAGACACCCGGCATGGCTGTATTTAAGCAACATAATGTGGATGATTTCTATGAAATTGGAGAAGAACTAGGAAGGTGAGTACTATTCACAGCTGTACAATAGATGTTTATTCCACCCCATAGAACCATGACCCTCCCCACTTTGTGTGATTCAGCTCTCCCTTGCATGCCTTTGATGCAGTGGTCCTCATGTGTGTACGTAGGTATGCAAACAGCTGGCCTGTTTAAGCTTGAAATGGGGAGTGTCGCTGTGTTGAAATAGGTTAAGGTTTACAATAAGAGATACAGTTTCATAAGTAAACACTCTAAGTAAACAGGCTCTGTTTTGGCACAATATGTCTGATCCAGGGAAGAGAATGCAATTTGATGTACTGCTTTTGCAAGAGCCTATTCTGGGTGGTGGATCGATGTGTTCAAATTGAATGTTGAGGAGGAGTGTTAATCGAGCCAGACATCGAGGAAACTGTGCCCCATGGGGAAATAGATTAAAGGAAGTTGTCAGGGTGCAGTGTGGATTGAGGAAGCTACAAATCCACTATGCACGGAAGGACAGCTTGGGCATATACACATCTCGCTAACAGAGGGTGTGAAAGGAAAGTGTCTGACCTCTAACCTTTCACTTCTAGTCAACACTATGTCCCGGTGTTTGCTGCTCATTTACTGCACAGCTTCTTTGACACACCCTGTCAGGACAAACCAAGACCTGCTCCAGCTGCATTTTAACGCCTGTAGAGGAAGAGTTTTTTGTTCAGCATTCACTTTCATTGCATTTTACAATGATATTCCTCATAAATCTGTCTCATGAGATATTTAAATGCATCTGCAAATGAAAAGATTGAATATTATTAGAATAAACAGGCAGATATAGATAATTGCAGATTATTTTCCAACATTGTAGGTGACCTGATTAATTAAAGAGCTAAAGGGACAAAGTAAGTGTCTTACTGGCCACAACCTGGCAAAATTGAAGATTTGAACTAATCTCTAAAGGATCCTGAATTATTGGTTAACATT
This sequence comes from Gymnocephalus cernua, assembly GCA_023631565.1. Classification (NCBI taxonomy): domain Eukaryota; kingdom Metazoa; phylum Chordata; class Actinopteri; order Perciformes; family Percidae; genus Gymnocephalus; species Gymnocephalus cernua. The sequence goes on along the minus strand of CM042431.1, from coordinate 25,712,590 downwards.
ACAATGTATAAACGTGTATTAAAAGTATTTTCTAAAGGGTTCGTAAAGGGTTGATAACAAGTGCCTTATTGGAGAGTAATACTGGTAAATGTAAGACGTGGAAATGTGTTGTTTGACGACTGACAATATCACTGAGTTGTGGTTGAGCTGGAAACATGTTGCTTGATAAGACGACTCTGAGTTTCGTATGTGTTCAGCACTGTTGTCATGGGAAATAGAAAGCTGATGTGGTTAAAAGCCGCGGTTGCCTGCAACTGAAAACAAGAAAGGCTTTTTAAGTCACATAACTGAGAATTTTATGACCAATTCAGCAGCTGGGTTTTTTTGCTCATAGTTCTCCTGTCTTGTTGTGACAACTTTGTTGTGAGTTTTGGAGGATGCAGCCCACCCCGCCTACAGTTTGAGAGAGCCTCATGGGTTCAGACCTCTCCATTATACGCCACAGTGGAACTGTTACTCAATCCTCCTCTCAAGAGAGTGGGGAAATTTGATGAGGGGGGCTAAAAACTGATCCATGTGGAGTATTTAAGATGTCCTGTGCTCTATGGAACTTTTGAACCATTCACTACAGGAAAGTCGATTCATCATACTGCCCCCCTACTGATTTTAATGTCACTGGGCCCCACGCACTTGTACTCAATGTTTCTTTCCACTACTGGCGGGAGTTTTTGGTAAACCAATCTGTAAAACAAGCCTTTGCTTGAAATGGGAGGCATTTACTGACATGTCTTACCATCTGAGTGATGACACTGATGATGACATACATTAGGAAGTGTCACAGTGTGAGACCACAGCTGCCACGAGACTGGTGAGGCTGTGGTGAGATGGTATACAAGTGACCATCAAGGCAGATGGTGGTCTATGTGAACTCTACCTGTCAACAACAATTTCATTCTTGTCCATGTTTGGTCATAACTTTTATACCTTTGCTACCATCTTTGCTAGGTGCTGATACTGTCGTGATTATAAATTAAAAAAACATCATCTTTGTTAGTCATCATCAAGCAGTGGCAGGAGTTCACAGGATGCATCACTGGATAGGATGTGCCATTGTCTTTGCATGCCTGAACAAGAATAAAAAGCTTGTAAACATCCTCCTTAATTTTTCAAATCTGTAAATACTGCACTTACATTATAGTGGAGTTTTTTTTTTTTAGCCTTGCTAATGGCATGGCTCCAGAGATTGAAATTTAGTCAGTCCTCCACTAGGTCCAGACTGAAATATATTGAAATCTTTTGGATTCATGGTCCCCAGAGGATGAAGTGGCACCCTCAGCAATTTTTCAAAAGGGGGGGCTAAGTACAGCCTCACAGAGCTGCTAGCAAGTCTCTTGTTATGGTACTACTTTAATGTTTAGTTCCAACTGAATGCAGGAACACTGAAAAGGTCACACCACACTTGCAAAGTGTTTCCCAATTTGTCTGTGGGTACTGCGTTATTTGTAATTTCTAGAATTATTCGCCAAATTTGTGTAGATGGAAATGAATTAGAGAAATGTTTTCAGTTTGCAGAAGTTGTTGTTTTTTGTCTTTTGAGAGGATGCAGGGAGGGCAGCGATGCACACTTAAAGCCGCAGCCTTCACAGACTCGATGTGTTGAAGAGCAGACAGTCACGAGGCAGACAGGGGCTGCTGATGAATGCAGTAAAGTGATAGTATCTCTCCAAAGGGATTTACTGTACATGATTTATCTATAGCGCGGAGAGGCATGCATGTACTAGGAGCAGGGCAAGAATGCATGTAGTCAGCTCTAAGGAACAGACATTCCTGCTGTTGAGTGGGTGAAAAATATGTTTATTCAGTGCAACCTGACGGAGGGAACTCCACGTTGACATCTTCGACATTCCCGGGGTTCCCGTTTTGACAGAGGTCACCCTGTTACTGTCAGCAGACACTCACACATCCCCACTACTCCACATATGCATTGTTTACTTTGGACCACTTCAAAACAAGTGGGAATCTAGAGCAGCCTGAACACTTCACAGGCATAAAATGTTGAGATTTTCCATGATAATAGCAGATAAGGGGTTTTCAAGCGTTAGTTACGCTAGATTACTTCTTCTCTTTTTACATCCGAGATCACAGATGGAAGGGGTGCTTAGGGACAGGGCGTGGTCAATTATGAATCTGGCTGTCTTTGTCATGCCGCCCCAAAGGTTCAGTTGAGAAATGTGTTTAAATATTGGGCCGGCGCCACTTGTCCAAGCATTCTTCCAACCTTGGCCGTGGATAATGACGTTCAGCTGTTGGAAGTGGAAACTCTGCAGGGAGATGGTACTTTCAGCCCCACTGGCCGGCTTAGAGCTAAGACAGCCGGCACGCCTGGCCCGTTGTGGAATACCACTCCCAGCATCACCACTCTCACAGCTGTTACTCTGCACCTCGTAACAATACCAAAGTAAAGCCCTTGCCCTGACAGTTGTGTTGTAAACTTTCTTGCATTTGGGCTACAACAAACACCATGAGGGGTCATTCTGTTCAGTCTTGTTTAACAGGAATTTGACCACTTTGGCTGCTCCTGCCATGTGACACCCTTTCCCTCAGGGTGCTTGATGTTTTGTTTTTGCAAGTGGAATTCATTGAGCGAGTTACCCTCCTCCTCAGTTCACACATTAACATAGTCATTTCTAGCAGGCTCGGTCTTTCAGGGATGTCTCAGGGGCAGGGGCGTAGGCAGAAATAGTATTTTGGGCGGGCCAATACAACAGTGAGTGGGTCATTTTCCAAAAGATTAGAAGTAGCAAAAAGGACAAACTGAAAAAATAGCAACCTGGCTAGAGCTAATGAAAACAATGAAAATCCGACTTTCAAAAATAACGCATTCAACTCGTGTGTGACGTCATTCCCAGTTGCGACCTCCGACTTCCGAGGCAAAAAGAAAGCACCATTAGCTGCTGAAGGCAGCCTGGACGCGAAATTACGAATCCCACTATGGCCACGCCAAGACCCGCCCTTCAATCACTACTATTGGCCAGGCGTCCAAGGTAACGTAACCCCATTTGTTCAGGTCCTATCCCCTGACCAATCCGCTATCCTAACCTTAACCACTCAAGGTGAAATGCCTAACCCCAACCAATCGAGCTGCTTCGTAGGGCGGGTCTTGGCGTGGCCATAGTGGGATTCGTAATTTTGGACAATGCGCCTGTTGTTACCATAGAAACAACTACGTTCCGAAGGCGTTTGATCTAATTGTTTGATTGTATGGTTATAAACAGTTTCGTTTTAATCAGAAGAAAATACGCATTAAACACACACAACTAGTTCTGTTATTATTTCTTTTATTTTTTTTACATACATTTGAATATTTTTCATAACAAAACGTATTTTGATCAAACTTGGCTGGATGGGCCAGTGAGTGAAGTGGGCGGGCCAGTGTCGCCCTGGCCCATTACTGCCTACGCGCCTGCTCAGGGGTGGAAGTGTCTTGTGAATAGAACAGATGGAGAGAGCGTTTCAACTTCCACACTGCTGCTTAATTGTTACCCCCCCACCGCCCCCCTTCCCTACTTTCTACCCATCTACTTCTGGCGCCCTTGTTCGGACCACACCCATCTTCGAACACGGCCCTAATTTTGATCTCAACTAAACACCTGTACGTTTTGTGACTGCACACACAGACCGACTCCCAAGGTAAAAAAACAATACCAGCATCATAGTTTGCAGTGTTGCTGTACTTCATTACATACTATTGGATGTTCTACCAAACATTTTGTCCCTCCGGTGTAACAGTCATCAAAGATCAGGGCTTGCATGAGTACACCTCAGTAACTGTTGTTTTTGAGCAATGCAGCTTTAATAAAAAGTCTTCAGTGGAGCAGCTTCCAGATGTGATTGTAGAACTGCACAGGACAGGGTGTGCCTCAAAAAGAGCAAACTGGCTCAACCGTCCCATACTAATGTGGTTATAGAAAAGTTACTTTAACTTTTGTATTCATTCCATTTATTAGTTTCATGACGAGTTCGAGTTATCTCTGTGTGTGAACTGCTGTGTGAAATGACTGTGACTGGAGCACAGTGTGTGTCCACTTGTTTTTGGAAAGCCTTTTTCCTTCTTCCCAGCAGCAGAGATGTGGCAGGTGGAGAATGAGCTGTGGGCCAGGCTATTCTTAGCCCGCTAGACACCATGATGATAGTGGACACAGACTGGGCAGCATCTCACAGCCACCCTGGAATCTCTGTGTGGACAGTTATGTCCAAAACATATGCCTGCCAGTCATTATCTGTGTCCTCTCTCTGTGTTTTTTTTTTGCCAGCTCTGCCACCACACTCGCCCTCATGTCCTTCTGTGGCCTGAGGGACCAGTGACTGAGAGGCTTGTTTTCGGTCTGAATGTATAGCGTGGGCAGGTCAGCCCACAACAACAGGAGTGGCAGCAGGCTGAGATTACAAGTGCTGTTCTGATAATAAAGCTATGGAGACTTACCACATATATTTAACTGGGCGGCAGTGCTGGAAGATGTTTTCATACTTATTCTGTCAGTGAGTCAATTATGGGTGAAATGACTGTATTTATGTCAGGGGAGAGTGACAATAACATTGACCAAGTTTACTGGTCACCCTGGTCTTAGCATGCAATACAAGAGCACAGTGAAAAGTGAAACAATAATCCAGTGAAAGATGGTTTCTAAGGCACACCTCTGTTGTGAAATATTCCAAGTTGTTGGGATGTTTTCTCTCTAGGATGGCTAGAAATTTGGCAGGAAGATTGCTGGAGTGGGAGGACAGCAGATCTGTCCACGCTGCCGGCCTGTCTGATTGTTCTCCGTCTGGCCAGGAAACAGGAAGTGATGGACTATACCTTACACTAATATTTCAGCAGGTTTTTGACACAGCTTCCTCCCTGATGTCTGTCTTCACCTATAGCTATATCCTCTTGTTAATTGTTAGGAATTTCATTTCATTAGTTCTGTTTCTTGAGAATTGTACACTCAGTAATGTCTTTTATTTTTATTTTGTGTCTTCAGTGGGCAGTTTGCTATTGTCAAACGCTGTATAGAGAAGAGTACAGGCGTTGAATATGCAGCAAAGTTCATCAAGAAGCGCCAGAGTCGGGCCAGCAGACGTGGTGTAAAAAGAGAGGAAATCGAGAGGGAAGTGGACATCCTTCAGCAACTCCAGCACAACAACATTGTAGAGCTGCATGATGTGTATGAGAACCGCACAGACGTGGTGCTCATCCTCGAACTGTGAGTCAACAATTCATCACATATCCGTACAGTTGAAATAATGGTTTGCTCATGCCTGCCAAACTAAACTAGCAATACACCTTGAAACATCCGACCATGTCAACAGAATCTTTTTTGTCCATCTTCTGATCTGTGAGTTCTGTGTACATAGATTGTTTAACGAATGCCTTCACAGAGTCAATAAGGCTTGTGTTGAAAAGAGGGCCCCGTTTGGGTCCAGCGAGTGCCTGGCAACATGGACGGCACAATTAGTACTAAAAGAAAGCTCAGTCTAATCAAAGCAAGGGTAAATTGACTGATCCAGGATGAGGCACTGTGTCATTCAGTCCATTAGGTTTCCTTTGTGTGAATATGAAAGAACATCATGTTTTCTGGCTGCCAGCTGGTCGGAGTCTTTATACCACTTTTCAGCAGCTATTCAAGTATTTTATCATGAAAAGGTTGAGAACCTCAGTGATTCATAAGTAGGGCAAATTGTTACCACAAACAAACATATATAAGGCATCCTGAACCAGTGCATCCCATTTCTGAGAACTCACTTTAGATAACGTTCAAGAGAGCCCTTGCTCCATTATCTAAGCCTACAGGATGCATCTCTGTGTGTGTGTGTGTGTGTGTGTGTGTGTGTGTGTGTGTGTGTGTGTGTGTGTGTGTGTGTGTGTGTGTGTGTGTGTGCGCGCGCGCGCGTGTGTGCGCGTGCATGTGCGTGTGCGTGTGTGTTTTACAGGGTGTCTGGAGGAGAGCTGTTTGATTTCTTGGCTCAGAAGGAGTCTCTCAGTGAAGAGGAGGCCACTCAGTTTATCAAACAGATCCTAGATGGAGTCCAGTACCTCCACTCCAAGAGGATTGCACATTTTGATCTGAAGGTACAACAAGCTCCATCTATGTAAATAGATTAAATCTATACATACACAGCTTTTCAACTGTACTACATGCCAGATCGAGCAGGACCTAATGCTAAATATGTATAGCAGGTGTCTGATATAGGCTACGTGCAGGTAGTCTCACTATTTTGAATCACACTTCCTTCCTGTTTTCTGTGGCTGAAGTCCAGACTCTCAGATTCAGACACCACAAGGTCAGCGCCCACTTTCAGAGAGCAGTGTCGCCCACGCTGCTGATAGTCACTGTCCTGTTTTTCTGCAGCTGCAGCTCCTTCTCTCACTCTCAATGCTTTTCGTTTGGCAATTAAGGAAAAAGAACACTCAGTGAAGGGCTCGATTCAAACCTGCCTGAGGCTGTGACTTTCATTTCACAATGACAGATCTGTGCACTCATTTGTGCTTCGCAATTCTGTGAAATCAGATAGTCGAGGAAAATGTTGAATCTGTCTATCCAGTCAGCTCGGCTGTTACAGAGCTTGTGACCTTTATGTTGATTTATGGAATCCATGCTATGCTAAGCACATCAATTAACGAGTTTAAAAAAAAAGTGCAAAAGTGACAAGTTGCTGTTTTACAAGGAGTTATGTGCTGAACTTTTTCCTGCATCAAGAAAGAAAGTGAATAAGTAAAAATTCTAAGATGTTGAAATTTTCCTTTAATACTTTAATATGACAAGTATGACTGTAACCGTTGCAATGTTTTTCTTTAATGCTTACGCAAAAGGCGGCTTTAACCAGGTAACTTGTTTTACTTAGTGTTGTTTATGAATCGCCCAATGTTGGTATTAGTATAAATCTGCTGAGAAGTGTTCCTGTTTTGTTCTTTTTGCACTGCAGCCTGAAAATATAATGCTGCTGGACAGGAATGTTCCTCTACCCCGCATCAAACTCATAGACTTTGGACTTGCACACAAAATAGAAGCTGGGGCAGATTTCAAAAACATTTTTGGAACCCCTGAATTTGTTGGTAAGTGTTTTTTTATATGAGAAGAGTTTGCAATGTAGGACATTTTAAGAGGAGGCTTGATGTTTGGCCTGGCGCTGTCTGTGATGCAGGAGTGTTTGCTCTCTATTTTCAGCTCCAGAGATAGTCAACTATGAGCAACTGGGATTGGAGGCGGACATGTGGTAAGAGCTTTTAATTACCTCTGACTCTGCTGCCTTCCATACAACAGGCTGCAGTGCATAACTCTGTATTAATCTTGTGCTGTTTTTTTTACAGGAGCATTGGAGTCATCACATATATACTGTAAGTTGGGAATAAATCGTGATTATGAATGAATATCTTAACGTGCCTAAAGAGATTATCAAGGACGGTCTAAGTGAGTGTGTGAATGTTGTTTCAGTTTGAGCGGCGCGTCACCTTTCCTCGGGGACACGAAGCAGGAAACGCTGGGAAACATCTCGGGGGTGAACTACGAGTTTGACGAAGAGCTCTTTAGCAATACAAGCGAGCTGGCCAAGAGCTTCATTAGTCAGCTCCTGGAGAAGGACACAAGGTAAAATAACTGACAGCTGAAGGCCAAAGATCAAATCTGACAATTCCAATATAAAGCCCATTATTACAGGTTTCACTGCAGTAAATCCTAAGCGCACATAATGTACAGACTTGATCCAAATGAGATTGAGAGGTCAGCCAGTCCACAGGAATCTGGAGAGAGGACTTACAGTATACATATTTCTTTTTGGTACACAATGTGAAACACTGAATAAATTAAGCTAATAATAAGATAAATCAACATTTGCTTGGCATGTGTTTCCATTTAATTGCACCTCCAGGAAACCTAATATTCCTGTGAAACTTATCGCAGTCTGAACGTATTCCTGAGACATTCACATCTGAAGCGTGCTGCTCACCATGTTCCGTGTGTCATGGAGTTGTGCAGGTATATTTACCTAGCTGCATTTTCTTTCACTCATCATTTTAGAAAACGGATGACCATACAAGACGCCCTCAACCATCACTGGATTACGGTATGCGCTTGATTTAAGTGTAATATAGCATGCTTTTGTTCTGTCACCTTCTGCTACATGTGAAAACAACATTTAACAGCCGATGTCAAAGGTAACATATGGGTAACTGGTTTGATTCTTATTAGTGAGGAAAATCCATCTCAAATATGCCAAAATAATGTTGACTTCATGCTCAAAAAGTCACACCCACTAACTTTATACAGTATATGTTCTGGCTCAGTGACTGTATATTGTTTCCATTACTGCACCACACCCTCCCCTCTGAGGATACTTATTTCCCCCTTCATCGATCAACACACTTAGCTCCACACGTTCTGTATAGCTGTCTTTTGAAGTCTGAAATTTAGTGTTCGAACTGAAGCAAGACGTCACTAATTGTGATTTTAACGGCATGGACATTTAACAACCAGCAATGTTGAAGAAGTCTACTCCAACATTAACTGCTGAGATGCATGTGAATGGTGTTTCACTGTGGAGTCTTCGTCCTGTTTGGATGCAAGCATGAAGCCAGGAAACAGCAGAGCAAGAATGTCTGTTGTTTTTTCGGCGCTCTTACCTGCCATGGCTTTCGCTGTAGGTTCACACACTAATCCTACAGTGCCACATCTGCTGGGATATTCACCGCTGTGTGTGTTTTCAAGATGCAACAATGAGACAGCCTCTCACTCAGTGTCCCCTCCCCCCTCTGTCTGAAGTCCTGTGTCCACATGGAAGAGGATAGCGCTGCCCGTGAGGCTGAGAAGAAAGCAGAGCAGCTGAAGACGAAGCGTCTAAAGGAGTACACCATCCAGTCCCACTCCAGCATGCCCCAGAACAACACATATGCCAGCTTTGAGCGTTTTGCCCATGTGGTGGAGGACGTCAGTCTGATGGAGACGGGTCTGTCAGAGGTGGCAGAGGCCCGACACACTCTGCAGGTTGATATAGAAGCACTGCTCTCCATCTACAACGACAAGGAAGCCTGGTACAAAGAGGAGAGTGAGACTGCGAGGAAGCAGCTGTCCCAGGTCCGGTACGAGTTCCGCAAAGTGGAGGCAACGAGGAGGCTGCTGCAGGAGGACATTAAGTCTATAGATGCCAATCTGGAGAGCATCAGTGGGAAGTACAGCCAGAGGCAGAGTCAGCTGGACGCTCTGAGGCAGGAGCTGAACTGTGAGCTGCAGTGGCTGCAGGACGTGATGAACTCTCTGCATCCAGAAGGAGCCAACGGCAGCATGCACAGCAGCAGTCTGAATACAGACGTAAGGCAGGCTCTGAAGGAGCTGCTGCATCCAGCCTGCAGGAGGGAACTGTGCCCCGAGGCCAAACAGCCACTCACAGAGTCTGGCTAACATATACAAATGAAAACATATTTTAATTGACCTTAAAATTTCAACATGTTTTCGAAAATGAGGCTGTTTGAATTCTACACATTGTTTGTTTTCAGCAGCACAAACCTTTGAATGTATATCTGTATAGTTTTTACATTTTCTTTACTTAAAATATTCTTGTGTGAATTAAAGTAAACAGTAAGAATGGGGACGGTAAATATAAAAAGCTACAGGTAGGAGGAGGAGCTTTGAAGACTGGGGGAAACAGCTAGCCTGGCCCTATCTGAAGGTAACAAAATATCTGCCTACCAGCACTTCTAAAGCTCACTGTTACATTTTGTAAAACACGGTCTCTGTAGACAGCCCGGGCTCCACAAACGGCAACAAAAACAAACTGTGCCAACCTGCACCACGAAACATAACAAACAGTCTTCCAGCGTTCCAGCCAATAACCGACAAGAAGGATTTGGGGGTGAGGGTTGGGGGTTTAGTGTGCAGAAGCACGGAAGGGATGGAGAGGGGACGGGATGAGGAGGAGGGAGGGGCGAGCTAGCCTCTTTTTTTTTTAATACTTCGAACGTCAACAAGAAGTGCCATCACCCAACATTGCTTAGAGCACATTTAAGCTAACCACCTTCTGGCTGCAGTTTCATATTTAACAGACAGATATGAGAGTGTCATCTAACTCTCAGCAAGAAAGCAAATATGCGTATTTACCAAAATGTCAAACTATTCCTTTTAAGTAGCATGATTATGGCACAATAGCAAGACTTCTTCTAATATTTAAGTGATATTAATTTTTGAGCGGGTTTCGTAGTTGTTGTTTTTTGGCAAGTATTAATAGTGAAGATAAATATTAGTTACAAATGTTTTTACTGTGTTTTGGCTAGAAGAAGACAGGATCAAACAGAAGTTCTTTTCAATGGAATGTATCAGAAGTCCTTTTTTTATTGATTTATTTTTTCATTCCATTCTATTTCTAAGATTGTATATTGATTCAAATGTGCACTTTTACTAAAGGTCAAATTTATTTATTTATTTTAAAAACCTTTTTTTATTTCTTTCTTGGAGATGTTTATGAGCTGACAGGAAAACAACATTGATGACAAGACCAGCTGTGTTTTAAAATGTGTCACCTCCTTATCTGTAGACTGGGTAAACCCCGCCCAATCTGCCGGCGATTTGACTTCGCCCTGCAGCTCAGACTGGAAACCTGTACATTTATCCTCCGTAACAATTTTGCGGGAACCAATCACAAACTGGCTTATCCACCTGGCGTGCTATTGGCGGGTTTAACACGATGACAATAGAGAAGTGACCAAGCAGCTTTTTGTTTACATTCAACAAGGCGGCCACCGAAGTGCAGCTACCCGTTGATGTCGCTGTCGCTGCCACGTCACCCGGATCGCTGGTCTGATTGGCTGAAGGACTATCCAATTGCGTACAGAGTCATTTGAACTATGCCTGTTGGTCTTGTGCGGAGAAAATACAGAGCAGACTCCCCAGACTAATGTTCAATCTTACAAGATTGAGCTTGGTCTGGTGATAGCCAGACTACCTTATCTGTATTTTTAGCATTTTAACAGATATCCCTGTACACGCCTCTCACTTTTGGGCCTTTGATGTGTACACTGACATTTGTCACTGTTATCTAAACACTGAAATAAATGTTCATCATTTATTATGTATCCCGTTTACAAATTCTTGTGATTTCCAATCAGAGATTTCAATACAGTTCCTATATACTTATATACTCCTCATATTCCTATATACTTCCTATTTTGTACCTTGGATTATACTGTCAAAATTAGACCAGTAATTTAGCATAATGTTTTCCTCTTGCTTGAACATTTGACATTAACATGAAAGATACTTCCATTGTTATTTCATCCCTCATTGTGTCTCTGCAGCCTCTGAATACCAGACAGGCCATGGTGAAGAGGTTGTCAGTGGTCAACTTGGAGAACTTTAAGAGACAATATGCCAGACGCAGGTGGAAGGTAAAGTACACAGTTAGATCATTTCTTTACAGCAGTCAAAAATGTCGCTCTTGATTGCTTTCAGGGTTCATTCTCTTGCTTTTATCTGTTCAACAGCTGTCATTCAGAATTGTGACTCTGTGCAACCATTTAACTCGAATCATGAAGAAGGGCAACAAGCTGCCTGAGGAGGACAAGGTAAGAAACAACTGTTGTAACGCTAACAACAATGGCTCAGACTGGACATTTTGAGAATTTTGCATATTCGCTTTTTTGCCGAGAGTTAGATGACAAGATTGAGCCCCTTGTCTGAAAGTGCTATCAGTCTTCTCAGCTAACGCTCTGCAAGATAGCAAATAAGAACATTGCCTAAAATGTCCAACTATTTCTTTAAGAGTAACCATTTACAGTAATATTGCAGTAGCTGCTATTTGAACTACACTGCATTAGACTCTTCACATGACATGCTTAAGCTGGTATATTTGAAGCTAGTAGTTCATGGACCCTGCTTTTTTCTGCTTTTGTTTTATACAATAAAATAATACTTGCATTTTGTGGGCTCCTAGAACTGTAATCACCTGTCACCACACAAACAATTTCACAGCTGTTTTTCAACTCAAACATACATTCTGATTACTTCAGAGAGATTGTGAAAGCGACCAAGAAGAAGACATTCTGAATAGGAGGCCGAGGAGCAGAAAGAGAAGTAACACTTCCTGAGAGCAACAAATGTGTCGGTCGACGATGTTCTGGTTGAAAAACAGTGACTCTGCACCTTTGTGACGCACACTTTGCAGCTGTTACTTACATTATCTGTTAAAGTGACTGCTGTAAATGCAGTATTTTCATTGGTCAAGGCAACTTCGCTTGTCTTGGTGACCCACAAAACCAGCAGATTCTCTGCTCTGTATTCAATACCATTAAAACTACTGTTTTCTGGCATAAAAAGTTATATAACTGGATTATTGTTTGACAGAAACTCAGGAGCCAATATTAGCACGTCCACAATAATGTTGGCAGCTTCCTCTTATAACTGTCTTAAAAGCCCCTTAAAAGCTGTTGTTTAACATATTGACAGTAAAGCTACAGTGTTTGATTCTTTTGTTTGTATTATGCATGCTGCATGTGCGGATATACAAGTGGTGTATTGTCCAAAGCACTGACAGATACACCAGATGGTGGCAGATCTTCATAACCAAATGTTTACATGTTTTTCTTCTTAACATACAGCAATGTCTGTGTAAACACACTGTTTACCATTAACCTCTTAATTTGCCCCATCAGAATAAATTGCCTGTAAAATATACAGTGATGTCTGTTTACTGTATTTAACATAGGATATTTTAATTACTGTCAATTACTTGTATCCAATGGGTTAATAATTGCATTTCATTTTATGCATGTTGTACTTAAAGACAGTAGGCATATATAGATACTTAAATATACATAAACATAAAATAAATTTCACAGTTGAATTTCTTAAAGCATATGTTTGGTTCTGATGTATTTATGGTGTAAATATACATAAATATTAGTCAAATGTATTAGTTTCACTGTTACTTGTATCTTAGCTCATTAAAAGGAACATTCACTGTTTTAAACACACGTGAGTCTTTTTCTGTTCAATTGTCTGCATTGTAAATTGAAATTTTGTTTAATAAATTAATGATAATTAATGATTGTTTTCTTTGTGAATTTCTATAAATTCAAAAAACAAACATTAGAACATCCCATGCTTCTTAGATTCATGAGCTGGCATCATGAGCTGGCATCATGAGGCTTACATCATGATTTTATGCCCCGAGCCAATGTTCCTGTCAAACCACACACAACATTTTTTTTCCAGTGGCACTTGTGTATATATATACACATTATTTATTCTCAGAACATCAATGAGCACTAATTGTGATAGTGCATTCCTAATGATTTTTCCTCCGGCCATTGATCAATCATTTAGTCTCACAACAGAAATGTTGTTTGGGCCCAGTTGGGCTGAAAGAGGTTGGAGGGATAATTCGACCTGAACTAAATACATTTTGGCAGCGACACTAGGCCGGTTTGGAGACGTAATCCACAAGTGGGTCAGTCTGAAATCTGTAAGCCTGTTTGTGCTTCAGTATCCCATTACATAGTTAAGTAATGTTCAGCATAAGAACACAAGCCAGTACTGCATATTACAGTATGATGGCTTTAAAGAGACATTATGCACCTCGAAAAAGTTGGGTGACTCACAAGAGACACATAACAAAGACAATCAAAATAAAGCGACAGAGGCTTTAGTGTGGGTAAAGCTCCAAAACCACTGGATCTTACATTTCCCATAATGCAACCAGTTACATCTATTTATTTGACCCTCCCTGCCTGTTAAGCGTAACTCTCGCCAAAATGCAACCTAGGGTATTTTTGTGAATGTACGTGAGTCAAACTTTAATTTAAAAGCATAATTAGGACATAATCACCACTTTTAAGATTTACCATATTCTCGTTTTTTTTTTTTTTTTTAATGGGAGAGCTAGGGGCACTTTTATGCTAGCCTCAAAATAGCTATTTATAAACACTAAGAAGGCTCGACACAACATGAAACTTTGCTCCAAGTATCTCCAGGGGCTCTACACATGAACTCCAGCATTGAGAACATTGTTTGTGGACACAGAGTTTACTAAAAAGAAAGGTTTTGAACAACTGACTGTAGCTCTTGTTGTTTCCGGTCGCTGCCATCTCAGCAGTCAAAACAAGTCAATATCAAAACAAGTAGCAAAAGATTTAGTATATCCCTTGTGCACCGGTGTAGTTCATGTGTAGAGCCCCTGGAGATCCTTCGAGCAAAGTTTCCTGTTGTGTCGAGCCTTCTTAGTGTTTAAAAATAGCTATTTTGAGGCTAGCATAAAAGTGCCCCTAGCTCTCCCATTCAAAAGGACATTTGACCGATTTGATCTTAAAAGTGGCGCTTCCGTCCTAAATATGCTTTTAAACGAAAGTTTGACTCACGTACATTGACAAAAACACCCTAGGTTGCATTTTGGCGAGAGTTTAAACACCCACGTCTTTTCAACTCCATGACCCCAGTTTGTGACTAAGGCTCTCTGTTAAAAAATGTTTTGTCTCCGGGCCCAAGCATAAGAAACCCTGTCGACATCATCAGGTTCATTTTCCAGAGTTGTCTTTTTTACTTTACTGACAAAACAGAATAGAGAAAACATGCTATACACTATTCAATGCAGACATCATAATAAGTAGAAATACCAAAGCTTAAAACAGTTGTTTTCCCAGACTTTTGCAGAACTGAACTCCTCCTTATGATGAGTAAACTGACCTTTGTGTGTAGAATTGGTGGATTGTCCCTTTAATATTTTGTTTCAATGTGAAAAAACTACACAAAGGTTCAGTGCTTTGATCTACATTTTTGTCATTTCACCTTTACATGTTGAACAAATAAATAAACACATCAGGATACATTCCATGTAATACACATTATCACAGTACTAGATTGGGAAGTCGGTTGAGTTATCATTCCCCTCTTACATATAATTAAATTTGGTATGAACAAGCATCTTCCTTCTAAAAATATTATTCTTACAATAAGATGAATATTTAAAAGCCTTATGAATCTATAAATGTTGTTTACTTCAGCCTGTATTACTGAAGTAAAAAAGTGAGAGCAAAACCGTTAATGCAGTAGCTGTCAACAGTCACACTGTTGACTTGTCTCAAGTCCTTATTAGATCATACACAAACAGTGACTCTCCAATTCCAATGTACAATAGTATGTCTCTGTCCAATGACAACCTGTGAGTTACTGGCACAAGATGAGATAAGAGAAAACATTATAGCACGCTCAGGTCACTCGTCCCTAGAGTCTCTCTCTAGGCTGGAATAAATAAATAAATATTTCAACCATGTCTCACTGAAATACGACCTGAGTCCTTTGTAGTTTTGTCATTGATAGAGAGTGAAATGACATGGCTTCCAGTCAGTCGTTACAGTTAGGTCTGAAGCATCTCATGTAACAGAGTCACAGCTGGTATGTTGGGATCAATTCTGTGGTCGACCAGCGACAGGGTTCTGGGATCATGGGATTCCAGCAGACTTACGATGGGATGATCTGAGGGATGGGTTGACAAATAACGAGCGTTGTCAATAATCGAATGCTAGATATGTATAACACTAAACCATGTCCTACAGAGAAATACAGATGTATTTAAGGCCGTTCTTGACTCAATGATGTGTCAGGAGGCCAGACTGTAATATGTAATGTGGTTAAGCAGGCGTGGTCCAAAGACTCTCCTCAGTCATGTTAATTACCTGTCATGGGCATTTGACACTAAAAGGCACACTAGTAAGGCACACTCGTAACCAATATGTTTTAAAAATGTACACGTTATAGATTTTATGACGTGTTGGACCTCTGCTGAAAGTAAATATATGCATAATAACACACTGTTGAGACTTTGAGATCATTGCTAGTGAAACGTAACCTTATTGTTGAAGAATTAAACTTTGGCCAGAGAAGTAGCTTTCCAATGATATTTTGTTTGTTTTTCTTTCACAACGGTGCCACCTAGTGGGCATAACAAGATATCTGGAGTAATAATGCAGATACAAAAACATAATGTGAATAATGGGAATAAAGCTGTGCAAAAATGATCATTAAACATCCATGGACCAAGAATGGTTAGTGTTATTGTGTGTGTGACCATGGCTTACAAGATAATAATAACATCTCATTAATAAAGCATGCAGACAAATGACACTTATGTGAGCATATAAAGTGATAAATTGTAAACCTTCAATGTGCATTTGCAGTACAAATACAGGCCATGTCTTGTTTCCAAATGTGAAAAACTAAATATTAGTTGTAAGTATGAATGTATCCTTAAAATATAGATTAAAGCTGTAGCTATAAAGCCAAAAAGCTCTCTAATAGTATATTTTGTTCTTAATGGACTGGTTATATATTTGCAATCAACCATAGGTCACCTAAATATTGTGCGGATTGTGTAGTTATCGTATTCAGAAGTATATGTCTGATATTACAGCTATCTGGGTAAACAGTGACAAATGTCAACAACACATCTTCTGACTCCAATGATTCACAGTGTATTTTTCCCTGTGAGCATCTGATGCTGCGTGCTGAGCGGAAAAAAACATCAGAAGATCAGACAGCGGAGGCTATGTTACTCTGGAAACAGACCTGAGGGCATTAATCATGAATACCAGCCTCTCACTTTATCTATGTGATCATTAGGCCCTACTTTAGCATGACGATTACTCTCTGGAAATGAGCTCCAGGAGGCTGCTTCCATTATTCATACCTACAAGAGCACAGTCTGCCCCCTATTCTTAGAAATGGGACTTAATGAAGGGCGGCCATATTTAGGCTCTGTGCTCTTGATATGTCACTGAGTGGCATCTCTTTGTTAGTGGTCTCAACCCCCCATTCTTCATCTTTAGCAATCTGCATCCCCAGTGATTAGACCCAAGAGAGGTGACAGGTGTTGCTCATTAGGATGCAGAGGTTCACTTGTATCCCGCTTTAAAGAAAATGCCTTACATTTGATTGGTTGACCTTTCCATCGAAGTTGTGTTTTGCTGCCATAAGAGCAACTGCAGATCTGACAGACCTTCAAAGTGGGCCACTGATTCATGTGGCAGACAGATACTGCCTCAGGTCTATCTATTTTTAAAGTGATCATATTTTTCTAAATTAATATGAATAGAGTTTACTGCATGGTCTGATTTTATATAGCCTATTTCATAATGATTGTTTTCAATTCAGAACCTTTTACATGCCTTATCTGATTGTTTAAAGTGGTTGTTGAAGGTGTTGTGGTTCTTACATCCAAATATCCCCACTGGTATAATGCTGTAATGTTTTTCTCTTCTGTCACATATAGGTGCATGTTTTGGAAGACATCCAGGTCCATATGAAGTGCCCTGCCTGCAGCCTGGGAGTACATACAGGCCTACATACAATGTGAGAATTCTCAAATGTACTGGGCTTGTGCTTCTTGGTTGTTCTTTTTAAAGCGTAAGTTAGCATTTTCCTGGAAGATGAAAAGCTACAAAATTATATATTATATATATATATATATATATATATATATATATATATATATATATATATATATATATATATATATATATATATATTATATAAATTATAATTATCTGGCAATATGTGGATGGTTGAGGTGTGAGGGCTTGATGGTGCCTCACTCACATAATTGGTCTCTGAGGCACGGTCCACATGTTGAAAAATGGCATACAAATGAACCTGTGACAAAAGCAGCTAGTGTGAGATAGTCTTCTGTGATGTTAAATCAGCTGACCACATTGTGAGGCCATACTGAGCAAGTGTTTATCATTTATAAGTGTTAAATCATTTATTTTAAAAGTCCATGTCAACGTATTGTTGAATGGCTATTATTGGTGATTTTTCGGATTAAATGTTTTAATGATCTTATTAATGGTTCTCATTATTTCTGCTCTGAGCGTGCTCTGCAAAGCATTTTTCACCCCTTTAATAGTCTCCTCAGATTATGTTTGATTTAGCTTTTACATCATGTTCACACCATTCACATGGCACTTTTCATTTTCCTGTGCACCATTTGCTAGTTGAAACATCCAAAAATCTGGCATCTGAACAAATATTCAAAATCAATGCTGCTGATAAGATCCACCCAGAATGGCAATGGTGCTCTTTGAATATTGTTCTTCCACCTAAATGAGCTGAGGATAACCTATTGGAGACGGCAAAATCAATTGCATTATGCTGAATTTGCAGAAGCCACTGCCGTCTGTATCAGTAATCAATGTGATTGGTGTACGTTTGGCTCCAGGAACCAGAATATTTCCAATGCAATATCAGGAAGATAATAGCAGCCACCCTTATACAGCATTGATCGATCCACAACAATATACTGTGGAATTAAACTAAACAAAAAAAATAATAATAATAATAAGCTACAACAATACATTTGTTTTGTCCCATTAAAAAAAATCCTTGTTTCTGTAAAGAACCAAAGCTGAGACAATGACTGACCAGACCTCCCCAGTTTATGCAAGCTCCTCAGACTTTTGATGAATCTCCCCAGTGATACTGCTGTGGCTGTTTCATGATTTGTGTAACCCGCTCTTCTAATGATTGAGCAGAAGATATTTTGGGTTCACAGGTCTCTTAATTAAAGGTGTTCAGTCCTCTGACAGATGAGACCATTATCTCTGTAGGGTGTGAATTAATCCCCTGCACAGTTTATAATAACATAATGAGTCCATTCCTTGCTTTGCGGGGATCAAATCAAAATGTGCGACAGTCTTTTGCAGAATGTTCTGAAACATGCTGTTCTTCCTCGCCTTAATGCTCACTCGAGTGGCTGGCATTTGTGACTTGGAAGTTAATAACAGAGTAGCCTAATTAATCCTTTTCTGGGTCTGAGATGCTGCAGGTTACAATTTGCTGAAATGATCAGTTTTGGTCACAGCATATAATTATGTGATATTTGTGATGACTCTGGTTGTGACTGCCTTTTAAAATGGCAGGATTAAAGATTACAGCCATGAGTTGCTAACTGTTGCATTACAGAAGGATGTATTTGGTCATTTGAATTTCACAGCTTAAACAGGAAGTTTTCAGAGGTGATACATTTGGTCATTTGAATTTCACAGCTTTAACAGGAAGTTTTCAGAGGTGATACAGTAATTATTGGGCCTTCATTCACAACCTTTACTGATGTAATTAGACCTAACTGTCATGTTCCTGCTTTTATTCTGTGTTTTGTTTTGTTATTGCACTTCCTGTTTTATTTTGAAATTCATCAGTTACTCTCATTTCAGATCACTTGTCTTCCTCCCTTTGTCTGCTTTCCCGCCTGTGTGATCACCGTCCCCGCCCCTAATGATTTTCACCTGTTTGTTTTCAGCTTCCCCAGTCCCCATGCATAAATACTCACCAGTCCCACTTAGCTGTGCCAGATTGTAGTTGTACGTAAGTCACGCTCTCCAGTGTTTTTCCCAGTGTTATCCGACTATTGCTTTGTTCCTGACGATGATTTTTGCTTGCCACTTTTTGTACCTTTGCCTGCATTTGTTCTCTGAACAAATAAAACCCTTACCTGTGATTCCCTGTCTGTGTCGTGCATTTTAGTCCGCCATTGTACCGTGATACTAACCTTTTAACATGAATAGTTTTTTTCTCACGTCATGTTATTTGCTGCAGTATTTCTTTTTTAAATGTATTAACTGATTGGGAGGTGACTTCACATGTGCCTGTAGAGTTAAACACTGCAGCGGAGTGAAGCACCGCCACCTTGGCTCTGATTTAACACAACGCCGCCCCTGCCTGTTCCGCACTCAGCTGGAGCTCAAATCAAGGTCAATTTACAGTGAAAGGAAAAGATGAAACTGTATTTATTATTTCTTCCAGCTTTTTGCAACTGGAACCATGGATCTGTCCTCCTCCCTTTTGTTTTTCTCTCCCACTCACCTTTGAATGCTTACAATGATTAGTTTTTGTAGTTTTGCCCAAACACAGCATGGACAAAAAACTTAATTATCACGGCCTATAATGTTACCAGGTAATTCTGTTATCACGTATACTGCCCTACAAAGGCAAAGCGCAGTAACTACACATTTGGTCAAAAATGAGTTAATACTTCCAATGGGCTTTATGACATGTGTTCTGTCTTGTGAAAAAGTATCTGGGTCAAAATTGCAGTAACTACAGAATCCAAGCTAATACCAAGGCAAACCACAGTAAGTGAAGTTACTGCATTCTGTGTTATTACAGTAACTACGAAATCCAAGCTAAAGCCAAGACAAACCGACGGCCGACTACAGACGACCGACGGGCCGACGGCGACTTTTTTTATCTCCTATTTCAACATGCTATACTGTGACCTATTTTCGACATACTATATGCATTTTTAATCACTTTTTTCTACATAGTATATGCCAGATATCGGCTGAATACTGCTTTACTAAGCCCTTTTTTGACATTAGTATGACTTGTTTTATCACTTTTTTGACATACTATCCTACTATGACTTTTTAATCACTTTTTCCAACATAGGCTACTAAACTGACTTTTTATCAAATTTTCTGACATACTATACTATGAGTTTTTTTAGCGCTTTTTTCTGAGTTACTATACTGTGATTTTTCAACATTTTTGAAACATGAATTTTGAATATCGGCCAAATATTGGGCTGAATATCGGCCAAATATTGGGCCGAATATTGGCCTAATATCGTTTGAATATTGGGCCGAATATCGGCCGAATACTGCTTTACTAAGACCTTTTTTGACATACTTTAGTATGACTTGTTTTATCACTTTTTTTGACATACTATACTATGACTTTTTAATCACTTTTTTCAACATACTAAACTGACTTTTAATCAAATTTTCCGACATACTATACTATGACTTTTTTCACCTTTTTCAATATTTTTGAAACATGAATTTTGAATATCGGACAAATATTGGGCCGAATATCCGCCGAATGGTGCTTTACTAAGACCTTTTTTGACATACTTTAGTATGACTTGTTTTATCACTTTTTCTTTGCATATTATACTATGACTTTTTAATCACTTTTTTTACATACTATTCCATGACTTTTTTTATCATTTTTTTTCAAGTTACTATACTTTGACTTTTTTTACATACTACGGAATGTCTTTTTTTCGCCATACTATGACTTTTTAATCATTTTTTTCAACATACTAAACTATGACTTTTTATCACATTTTCCGACATACTATACTATGAGTTTTTTATCACCTTTTTTCATCATTTTTGAAACGAATTTTGAATATCGGCCGAATATATGCCGAATATTGGGCCAAATATCGGCCAAATATTGGGCTGAATATCGGCCGAATATCGGCCGAATATAGGCTGAATATTGGGCCGAATATCATCCGAATATTGGGCCAAATATCGGCAGATTATCGGCCGAATATTGGCCGATAATTTACAAAGCCTTTACAAGCCTTTCAAGCAGCCCTGTGCCGAAAGTAGCTTGTCATTGTCAGTTATCAATTGAAATATAGAAGAAACAAATGTGCATTTTCAAAAAAGTAACTTAAGCTAAAACAACAAGCTGCTGATTACTGCATTATATTCTGTTATATTTTTATATTTTGAATTGCCACCTGCCACCTTAATTTTGTTTACCTTCATAGGGAAATTATGATAATGAAGACAATTTCTTTAAAGTCAATTTATTAGAGTATATTCACTTTGTGGTGAAAGAGGCATTGTAATAAAAGATTATTCTTAATCACGAGCCTTACTAGTGAGCAATTTAAACATTACAACTTGCAAACATCAATAAAGCTATTAAAGCTATTTAAAAAAAAAGAAACATGTAAGAAACACAACACGAAAGTTCCATGAACACATCGACTTTGTAGATACTGCACTTTGCCTTTGCAATAGTGTTTTAGTTGTTTAAGGTCATCCAAAGGCAGAGTGCAGTATCTGTATTTTAGGGCACACATCAGTGGCCATGGTTTTTTATCTAAAAAAAATGTCTTCCTAAGATGGCTTTACATAAATGCATTACCACTAATCTACATGTTTGACTGGCTGGTATAAAAACGTTAAAGGCCTTTTTCTCAGTTTCTTTGTTTGCGTAGTTACTGCACTTAGCCTTTGTAGGGCAGCATATAGTTGAACACAAAATCAAGCAAATCTATCTAGTTCATTGTCACTTATTTTGACACTTGCTGGTTTTTCTGTGCACTTGTGAATTTCCTTTTTTAGTTTTACAAGTCGCCAGAACTTTCCTTATTTGGATAACTTTCACAATTAGTTTTAAAAAACAAACAACATATGAGAAGTATCCTCCAAAAAAAAACACATTATGATTAGAGCATGTCCTTGTAGCCCTTCACGGCCTATCATTTTTGTTTTCTAATCACCCAAATAACATCTTTATCTCCATTTTTGATTACATTTAAAACTTGCTTTTTGTTTTTCATGCAATTTCCCAGCACATCACATGCTCACCATTGGCAGCCTGATCACTGCACAATGTGATTTAGTCCAACTCGCTTAGAGAGCTCTATGAGAAAAGTGCCTTTTTGTTGCTGCAGCTCTTCCTTACATTCATAACAACTTCCCTTTTCTGGGCGAGTCTGTGCCAGCTGTCATTGGATATGGATGCTGTCAGATCGACTGTGCACGTGAGTTCAGACAATTAACCATGCCCTGGGAGATGGAATGTGGGGTGGCAATGCTGAAACAATGCAGTCTGGGTAATCAACCCCGACCTACTGCCAATCATTCCTTTTAATCTGGAAAAAGAGGCAAGTGACTATACTGTGTAATTCAGAGAAAGACAAATCCAAAAAGAAATGGTACACCACCATTTTGTATCTACTTAACTTTCTGACAGATTGTTTTCCAGGCCACAAACTTCTGTTTTCACCCTTTGTGAATACATCATGTTCTTACTGAAGAGAATAAAATGGGTCTGGCATAAACTGACTGAAACTGAATCCAGTGGTTTTAATACAAATTTTCAAATTCACCAAGGTTGGCTTCAGAAGCAACTCCAAAGCACCAGTATATTGCATTTTTTTAAGAAAGTGTATTTTCCAAATGAGAGTGAGGAAAAGAAGATACCTGCTGTGTTAACCACAGTGATAATGCATAATGAAGGATAAATCAGTTTGCAGAGCAACAAAGGGTGAACTTGTGATGTTTACCTTTACATCTATAGATGGCAGTATTCCGTTATAGATTTGGTAACGCCGTTTTCTTTTTGAATTCTAGTTGGAAGAAATTGCCAGTGTAGGTATAGTTTCTTAGAATAAAGGCTCTGAGTATAGCTCCAGGCAGCTGAAGCAGAAAATTGTGTGTTGGATCACACAGAATGCATTTAACTACCACTTAAAGGAAATACAGCACAGTCATGATCTTCTCAGTTTCTGCAGCAGCCAGCTCATTGCCTTTTCCTGACATGTGCAAAGGCTTTTCCTGTTTTTTTTCTACTGAAAATGGTGCTTGTATATCTATAAATATCATTTAGTTGTCATTGTTTGGGTTGTAGGCAGCTCGCATAGTTACTCTGCTGTCTGGTTCGTCAACAGGCATGTTAAAGTGTACAAACGGGAAAAAAACAACCCACAACTGCAACCCATCTGAGAAATGTGAAGTAATGCTGAGCTGGTACATGATAGGTTGACATTCCAGCATTCAGGGTTTAAATGTATCTTGTATGTGGTGAAGGACACAAGAGCTGTTTACAACATGCATGTGGTCACCTAAGATTGCCTCTGTCAGGACTAAAGCGTCAGGTAACACAGTCGTCCATATAAGGTGTGGAGGCTATTTTCTGTGACCACCAAAATGTATAAGTACTGTTCACTTTCATGTTAAGTCAGACACTATGGAATACACACATCTTGCGTGTGTATACATGGCTGCCTCCTTTGTTCAATCTTGAATAAAGTATCAAATTAATCTCAAAGGATGTCACTCTTCTTTTGTGACAAATGGTTTCCTTATCACTTCTTCTAATCATTATTTTATTACAGTACATTTCACTGCACTTCTGTGGAAGCAGACATTCCACTTTGTACGGCAGAACTGAAGTACTGAAAATGATATACTGCCTTACAAACAATAAATCATATTATTCCTTCATGAAGTGAGCTCCATTTGAGTGTTCCCGGTTGACTCACCTTATAATTGCTCTAACTGGGATCAGATCTTTGATGCTTAATTGAGCTTAGTTGAGACTTACAATGAGCTATTTTGTAGATTCCTTTTGCTGACACAGTTGGTCTTTGCTCCTGTGTCTTACCCTTTAAAATAAGCCTTTCGTGCTACTACTTTTTGTGTGATGCTGAATATTTCACTTACCATAAAGGTGAAAGAGCTGAGTGGAACATTAGTACAAAGAGATATATAATATAATCCTCACAAATTCAATGTGGAAAATGTGCCTAATGTTAAAGCTCAAACCCATGAGCAATTGCTGATTCTCTGCATTTAAGATAACTTTTACCAATCTGTATTAAGAAAATTCACACAGAAAAAACAATTAGATGCCATTTTGCATCAAACAAATATTACCACATTTATTTTGAAAGTATAAAATTTCACACTATAAAGGCCACTTTTCAGGGTAAATCGACAACCTTCCTGTAAGATTTACACAGAGAAATACCTTGTCCCTCTCTGCCGGTCTAACATACTGTCCAGTTCTGTGGCAAAATAAAAAGAATTGTTCTACTCCACCACAGAAAGTAGTTGGCAAGATCTGAATAATTTACTCGATACAGGAAAATGGCAGGAGAGTGAGAATTCCTGATTTGTACATCCCACAAAGGAGCAGGTATTCTGAACGGTTCTCTCTCTTTATCAAACCGGCTTACAGGCACAGCTTGACGTTACAGGCACTGTTTGCCTTCTACTGGGAGACTTGAAAAAGAAATCTGCAGTTGACATTCTTTACAATGGCACCAGTCAGCCCACGAGAGCATCCCCATGGAGAGAGCATCCTCCCGTTTGTATAAGCGGAACGACTCGTACTACAGACCTCGCTGTCAGAGGCCGTTTGGCTCACTGCAGATCTGGTGAGGTGTCCAGACTTTGAGCTTAGCGTTCACATTCCTACTCACTAACTGTGACATGGTGCCCACTGAGGTAGAACAGTTGTACCAAAAGACTTATTTATAAAGTATACAAATGAGTAACAGTCACATCAATAAACTTAAAAGTGGAGTCATGGGGTGTGGGGGGGGGGGGGAATAACATTACATTTTACCCATATTTTCAGCACAACAATATGTAGACCACTGACATGTCTGGATATCTGAAAAAAAATCCCTTCCAGCACAAACTGCTCCTATAATGCTTTCCCTTTCAGGCATAATGGCGGTTTCACAGATACTCAAATTGTATTATTGCGTCTACAAGCCAGTAGGAACAGTTCAGTTGTGAAATCACTAGCTCAGGTGATCTTGGCATGTGAAATCTATCCTTCCCACTCTCACACACGCTATTCAAGAGTGCAGACAAAAACAAAGATAGGTCAATAAAAGGGAACTAAAGCAGACACTTGTCATGTTAGAGAGGGCACATTCCCATACAGAGAGTACAACATGTTCGTCAACACTCCTTCCACATTAAAGTGGAATCTGTGACGTCCCTTTTGAAGGCTGCCGTCTCCCCTGAAGGCTGGAATGGGCTAAGCGGGCTGACTGGCTCCAGGCAGGGTGGGAAAGGCTGGGCTGTGCGGTGCTTACAGCTGGACGCCCAGCCGTCTGTGTGGACTAGGACCAGCTGCTGTCCGTCAAACCCCCAATCCCCTTGCGGGTGATGATGCTTTCTGTGGACTTAAGGAGCATCTCTAGACAGGGTGCGTTGATTTTGCCTGGCGGAGGGCCTCTGGGCACCGAGTCTGTCTTAGTGTGGCTGTCTGTGCTGGAGGACACAGCGTTGTCCTGCGTTAGGTCTCTGGGGGACAACAGGTGCCTGGAGCCAGTCTGGGCCTGCTCTGCTATGGGGGAGCAGATGGGTGATGTATGGAGCCACTTCAGGTTACTGGCAGAGTAGGCTCCGGGAGGAGTGAGGTCGGTGACTCTCAGGGTTTTGACGCCAGCAGGAGGATCTCTGACAGTGACGGGGCTCATGACTGCAGTGTTGGTCACTGGAGATAGCTGTTAGGAAAGAAGGAAACGCAGTTTAATTTACATTGTTTAGTAGCTTATTAATCAAGGACAAAACACATATGCATATAAAAAAAACATATATACTGTATAACATATAATATAACGTGCAGCTCTTTTAAAGCCACTATAAGAAGGATTTGAAAATTCCCAACTTTGGCGGACCCAGTGGTAGTGTCTAACCCAGGACCACTAAGATAAATTGGATGAAAGCAACACATAACATGCACCACTTTACACTGGGATTTTCTTATTTTTCTACAGACAAATTGTGCCATCAGGAAAAATATGAAAGATGTTATAATCACATGACAATTCTTCACATTGTGGCTTTAAAACCTGCAATAGCACAACAAAAACACAACATATATTATCACCTAATAAAATAGCTAATCTGTTAGCAAATAGTTGCCAATTTATGCATTCAGACGCAGAGCAACATGAGCATTCATTTGAAGATCTGTCTCTTTCGCGGTTAACTGTTCCACTACACTGTATGTTCTATAGCTACTTGCTAAATTAATCTGTCGGCTGTTTAGTGCTGGGCAGGTAGTGCACCCTGGGTTTATCAGAGCTTTATCACTGAAAACAGATGCATATAGAGCACAAGCAGTAGCAGAAGCAGAAACATTATTTGTCATTCACACAATTTGTAACATTATAAAATAGTCATTTTCTTCATTGTTAATATAAAAATATTGATAATAGCAGTTTTAAAGCTACAGTGTTGCCTTAGCAAAAGTATGACAATTTACAAAGTGCGAAACAGCTTTGTTGTGGTTTGAAATAAAAATTGTACATGTACAAATTCATTTGAGGGTGTGTCAGGATTAGCCACAGAAATAAATCCTAACCAATTAAATGCAAAGAAATGTTCCAGAGTATTTTGACCTTTCTTATCCCCTTAGGAACACTCCTTCAAAATTACCTTTTCTCCTCTGTCATTGTTTTTAGCGAACCTGAGACTGCAGTAATACCTCAGTAAAAATAGCTTTTAATCCCCCCCTCCCCTGTCCCAGACCTGTGATTAAATAATAATAGATATTTTTGTCCCTCTTTTACTGTGTCGTCACCCTATGTTCTTGGCAGCAGGCCTTCTCTAACCAAAGAGCTCTTACACAACATTTCTGCTTTTGTACAACTTTACCTTCGGTTTCTTAGAAGGAACAGCTTCCTCTGTCTGGGTGACAGTGAGTTGGTCTCTGAGTTTTACATTAGGGAACCAGCTCTTCAGCATTTCCTCCATTTTAAGAATGATATTAATGTATTTCTCCCTGAAAAAAGGAAGGAAGGAGAGCAAGAAACAGGAGAAATATTTACTATTTAATCAGGCATGAATATGAGTAATCTAGCAATAATCTTGCCAGCTTCTCTGAAATCATATCTCTCCATCAAGCTCACACAGGAAATAGGCTATCTTGAACAGCGGATGAACCCGTCACTCACTTAGCAAAGCCTGTACTATGTGTGTATGTGTGTATGTGTGTGTGTGTGTGTGTGTGTGTGTGTGTGCCCGTGCGTGCGTGCGGGGATTGTCTTAAGTACATTTCTCACATGTTCTGAGCTCACACGTGGCCTGATGTATAATGTATAATGGCTCCACTTGCCTCTAAATATAAAACACCAAAGCCACAACGCTCTCCAACAGCGTCATTGTGAAAATAAACTAATTGTGGTGACGCAGTTTGCGTTGGAGGTGGGCAGCAGAGCGCAGCGCCCCATTATTAACTCCCACCCATCAAAACCAGATGGTGGGTTGGGATTAGCCCGTGTCATATGATCAGGACCTTCCTGCTATACTCCATTCAGGGCATGTTAAATTTATGTGAAAGATTATTCGCAACAGTGATTGCTAAAAAAGTCACTTTGATCCTATCTACCATTGTGTTGCTGCAAGGGCTGCCAGCTGGCAACACAGAGCAGGCCCGGGAAGGAGGGAGGGGTTTAGTCCACCATCCAGCCTCGGTCCCGGCTGTCTGCAGGGAGGCTGCCACACCCACTCTTTGTCTCCCATATGAGGGCAGCAGCTGGTGAGTGAGCTCTCCAATTAGCCTGTGCCAAACTCAGCAGCACATTATACTTATATCAGTATACCTTGATGCTTTACAGGTACCAGTAGAGCTGCTTTAAATTGAAAGAGGATATAAAAGAGGAAGGTGGTACATGGAGCTGCTATTTCATTTATATAATTCCAGTGTAATGATATTGTGTTGATATGATCATAATGTGCCATTATTCCTAAGCATTTTGTTGTCCAATTAAAATGCTTGTTTATTGTTTGGTTACTCAATCAACAGAAATTTCTCAGTGTAATCTGTTTTTTATGATTGTAAATTAAATGTCACATTGGACTTTTCACTACTTTCTGACATTTTCTAGACTAAATTAATCAATTCCGAGAAACAATAGATTAATATAATAAGGCTATATATATTGCAGCCCTAGTCCAAATTATTTATTTAAAAGGAAACTAAAATCATAAAATATCTAAATTTGTTATGGAAGGTTGTGCTTTACACATGTAAAGTTTTTTGTCAAGCAAAGTCAGAATATATCCTTATTGATGTTGTGATATTGATTTTAACATTACCTTGTGCTTAAGTATACAAAATCAGATGCTAAAGAGCCTGAGAATGGCCGTCATTTGCTATTTTATGATGTAAAACAAATGTAAAACATCAAAACATTTAAAATGATCGTATTGAGGGACAAAGACTCTCTGTTAAAGAGGTGATAACATACTCCATTATACCGTCTGGCCAGTGGAGAGCTAATCAAGCAGACACAAGTGTACTGCTCCCACAGTGGAGCCTGATACATTTTTAACAAGATGCCCAGCTACAGCGAGACCCAGCCATCTCTGCAGTAAATGTATCCTGAATGTGTGGGGGTAGCGGCTCCTCGCAGGGCAACCTGCTGTGAACCATGTGTCACAAACATGTTGTGGACCACTTTGACCCACAGACAGCAAGCACCGTTTCTAGTATGTTGGATTGGGTGTATTGTAGTTGTGATGCTGGTCAGATGTCAGAAAAAGTAACACACTTGCACAGACGAAGCACACATGTCTCAAAATGTGTTTGTAGCTACAAAAACATACAGGAGATATACTGAATATTATAAGATGATAGAGCTCATTGTTTCATGCATAACAGTATGTGGGTCATGCTGAGGACACTTACCCCATGCAGGGGTTCTGCAGGACACCCATGATCCTCTGAATCCTGTCCATGGCCACACTCTCCTGGAAACTGCTGAGTCCTGGAAAAGAATAAGTTGTACCATGAGCCACATGAACCGTGTTGACAGCAGGACTGAGTCTGTGGAGCAGATGGATTGTGTGAAATGTGTGTGTGGGGGAACAGACTCCCTGCCTCTGTGGCCTGGAAGTGTTGGGTCACACAAAGATCCCAAATGAAGCCGTTTTCAGAGCCTGTCTGAAAATTGCACTATCTTCCAGAGACCCTTATAATGCCTATCAGACAACTCACAAACAGCAGCTGGAGACTGTGGTACAGTATGTTCTCACTCCCCTCTGCCAAGCAGCTAATTTACAAGAGGTCTGAAGCGTGACAATGCTCTCAACTGGCAAAAAATAACATTTAAATGTGTTTAAAGGGGACATTTTAAAACAGCGTAGTTGCTAAGAAGCTTTATCCAAAATGAGCGCCATTATATAAGATAGACACACAGGAAATAGTTGTGGTTACTTGATAGCCCTACAACAATGCATGTTTCAGACATCTCACTCTCAAATCTCAGGGACACATATTCCGAAAAAGAGTGGTGTGTTGTCTATCCAGTCTATTGTTATGTTTTCCTCTGAGGAACAAGGAGGACAGGAGCAGAGACAGACAGACAGAGATATGTTGAAAAAGACAAGACAAAAAAAGAAAAGAAAATTAAATGAGCGACTTACGTTCTCTGTATCTGCCTGAACGGAGGCCATTCAAGATAGATGACAGTGGATGAATGTAGCATTGTAGCTCCATGCACTGAAAACAAAAATAGATTAATTTGCAAGTGATATCAACTGGCTTCCACAAACTGCTGTTCATTTTAATATAAAAGTTGCTGAACATGATTAAGATAATCCCTGTTCTGTACTGTACTGTTCTGCTGTTTGACTGAATTTGAATTATGACTCCAGTTCTTCAGAAAAGCAAGACTTATTCTGCTTATAGTTACAGGGTCATCTTTACAGGAAAAATAAGATAAATGAGACTGTAAAACCAGCAGGGGAGGGGAGTCAATCTAGGCGATAGTGCATGCTCTAGTTTTGCTGACACTGTCAGCACCTCTTATGGTAAACAGACATAAGTCAGAG
The DNA here is from genome assembly GCA_023631565.1 of Gymnocephalus cernua. Lineage (NCBI taxonomy): Eukaryota > Metazoa > Chordata > Actinopteri > Perciformes > Percidae > Gymnocephalus > Gymnocephalus cernua. The sequence continues at coordinate 25,682,247 of CM042431.1, read as the reverse complement.
GTGCTCACCTTTCTGCTGAAAATTCGGTTTTTCTCTGACACATTGGAAATGAGCTGCCGTTCCTTGCACTTCTCCTCAGTGGAGCAGTGAGGTCTCTTCAGTGCTTGCTGAGTGTTTTTGCCATTTGCTTTGTCTCCTTGTTGTGTTTTACACAGTCCAATGGCACCGACCCATGTCTCAGTGCAGCCGTGGGGAAATCCCCGGCTGGAGGCCTCCCTGACCTCGCTCCAGTTACTGTCTCGCCCTTTCACCTCGCTGCTCTGGCGGCAGCTGCTGTCAGACGTGCCCAGGTGTGGTGGGGTGCTGGGGGAAGAAGGAGCCTCTGTCTGGTTGTGCTTTCCGGTACAGTCAAACTCTTGTTCGCACTCATCGTCCTCATTGTCACTAGCCAGCCAGTCAATGGAGTTGTCCGAATCTGTAGCAGACATCCTCGGCTGCAGGCTCTAACTAGCACTGACCATCACTGACCTGACAGACAGAAAGTCATGGTTACTATAATTTCGACAATACAGAAAAGCATAAAAAGCAGCAGGCAGCACAGTGATGAAGATGAGAAACTGGAGCTAAAAAGTGACAAATTCAAGCCATTTAACAGCTTAAATATATATACAGCATCCTTGGGCAAACACTGCAGGTTAGTCTGAATAATAAGAACCTGCACCTCCAACCAAGCAGACATGACTAAAGGCACCTTTATTCATGTCTGCTTGAGCAGATGGTGGCAGTGAGACCTCAGTTGTTGAGACCACAATGACCTGTTTTTTATTTATTTATTTTTTTACAGATGCACCTGAGCTAGTAAACACAGACTAGCCACCATGAAAAGCAAACACCAAACATTCTAGTGTCAACAATGATTCTGTGAAGCCGTCAGGCGCTCAAATCGTATTATCTTTTTTTATAAATGATGGCCAGTATCTCATACTGCAGACCTCCCATCAACACAAGTGACACTTGGCTGGGGGGGGTTACAAAATGAGAGACTGTTTGAAGAGTGCCTTGTGAATAAAAACTCCTCTGATCAAATGCTCTTCACACATGTTAAATGGGTTTAGATCTCTCTAACGTGTTTCCTCAGTGATTAGTGTATAAAAGGAAGTGAGAACAGCATTTCCAGCATAGGGATTATTTTTGGTGTTTTGAGTGGTTACCGCCTGGCATGTCTCTCTCCGGTGAAATATGAGGGTAGGAGAGTTAATTGCTCCCTAGGTCTTTGTCACAGGACGACTACCTTCTGATCTTATTGTTACAGAGGAGGGTGGAGCACAGATTTACTAGCTATTCAGATGTTTTTCCGATTGCAGGATATAATATTGCTCCTTTGAGGCCACAGTTGCAACCACACAACAGGGGGAACAGCTGTAATAAAATGTTGAGTGTATTTCATATCCAAATATACAGTATCAATATGTCCAGCATCAAAGATTTGATTAAACTACTATGTAACTTATTCTGTTTGAATAATCAATTTCAGATGGTTCTTTAAAAATTGTAACACTACACAACACACAAAGGTAAAATATGTATAACAAAATTCATAACTCCCTATGCTAGGTCTATATATGTATTATTACTGTACTGCATATTAAATCTAATTGCAATATATTTAACTTAATCTTGATCAACATGTTTAAACTCATCTGTGCAAGTGCAAAACGTTCATGATTAAACTTGTGTGGAATATGACATTGTATTGCATATCCCATATATCTTATAATATCCTTGCAGACATCCTATAATACAATCATCTTCTCAGTCACATGTTGTGCTTTTCTATAAAAAAGACTCCACACCAACACAATACCAGGGAAAGATCAACCACTAGTCAGTTTCTTAGAAAATAAATATTACAGGACACATCCATATGATTCGTTATTAGTTTGATTGAACTGTGTCATTAAACAACATGCACATAAACCGAGCCCGATCTGCCGGCTTAGTCTGGTGATAGCCAGACTATGCACATACCACACTTGTTCAAATAGTCACCATATAGGCTGCACCACACAGTGCAGTCCTACAGACACAAAATCTAATTGCTTACTGATAAAAGCTTCTACTTCAATTTGCTTTTATGGAACAGACATTCCTTTGATAAAATACACCGACAGCAGATATCCTTTATGATATCCATCTCTCTATCTACCTGTGTAGGTTTGGCACATGACAAGAGATGCTTACCACTTCACACATTTACACTCTGGTTTAAAACAACGGCGATAAACCTTAATTATATGAGAATAATTCCCAAACATCGCCATCTTTCCTTAAGAGAAAATACATGATAAAATGAATGATCCGGTGTATCCGCCTAAATGCAGGTTTCAAATCAGTTGGGTAACGGACACAATAGACTTCCTCATCAGGCATAGTAAATTTGGCAGCAGTCACTGTTACGTTGTAAAAAAAAAAGAAACAACAGAACTAATGATCATTGTCACACCTTAATCTGTCACGTAGGCTATGTAATCCTTCGCAACAAAAACATGTTTGCATGTATGAGCCAAATTCCTGTGGATAATTTTTGTTTTTAATTAAATGTTTAACCTCCACACACACAAAGATAAGCAGCGATGTTTGTCCGGATGACTGAGATGTGGATCAGAGAGGGCAGGCTACGTACCTTCCCAGGATGGAGCGGCTGGTTGTTCAGCGTTAAATCCAGCAGGACTGCCGGGTCGAGAGCGGAGCAGCTGATGTGTTGGACGTGCGCTATGTGAGTGTGGAGCATAGGACTGTACGTTGCGGAGACAGTAACGTCACATCCAGCAATCGGCCCGTGTTGCTTCTCCCAAGGCAACGTGTCTGGGAGGGCGGGATTAGCGGGGACCTGTCCTCCCATTTGCTCCTCAAAAGCCCCCGACTGACAAATCGGCTTCTTCTTTCGGTGCAGCTGCGGAGCGATAGGCGAGGCCGGTTTACATATGCAAATGACATGGAAATGACACAAACACGTGGACACGCGGATCGGTTTCAATTCAGCAGCTGGGTGAAAAGTCAACGTAGGGCTAGTTTTGGTCATTCTACAGGCATTCTTCCTCATTATATCATCTGGATGATGATGTCTGACTTGTGGCATGTTAGTAAACTGATAAGTCTGGTAAAGGCGCAGTCAGCAGTTTCAGGAACAACTCAGCTCACTCAATTTGCTCAAGGACGCTTCAGCAGACTATATTTGAACACAGATTGTCTAGCAGTGTGGTCTAGACGGTCATTTTCCTAAGTTTAGAATACATTTGCTAGTGGTGGAGGTAGTATTTAGACCATTTAATAGAGTTATAATTTAAAGTAGCAATACCACACTATAAATAAATACTCAACAAAATGTAGCCTATACTCATCAGGCAGAATGGTCCCTTATATGTTACATAATTATTCAAGTTGTAACTGCTTTATATTATTTAGTAATCTATATCAATGCATCATAAAGTATAAACTAATATGTTTAGTATGTACAATATTAATCTGAATAGCTTTGGGGTAAATAGGGGAGTAAAAAGTAAAAATTGTCTCTATGCAAGTAAGCATAGGCTAATAAGGAAATACTCAAGTATAAGCATCACAAACTTGTTCTTAAATACAGTTAATGTACTTTGGCTGAGTTACTTTCCACCACTCAAATACAGTCATGAGGTTTCTAAATGGTGACTGAATAAGTGATAAATGACCATGAACTATATTAGATTAATTAGTCATTATTTCAGTCTGTCATCTGTAAAAGCTCCAGTCTTTAAACACTAATAAGTAAATAATTTTATAGCACAACTGCTTGGAATTAAATGAGTATGTTCAATCTGTATCTTTTGTTCTTTTTTTCTTTATTTGATGGACACAGTGACGGTGAAGGCGTGACTCACAGGACCTCTGTTTGACTGCCTGAGGAGAGGGTGTGATTATAGGAGCACTCAGAGGCCAGACGAGGATCCTGAGCCTGGAGCCAGTGAGTCACAAAGCCTCTAGCAGTAAACGTGATCACGTGCGTTTAGGAGACACCCACCCACAAAAAGCAGAACCGGCCTCCTCTCTTCGTCACCCTCATTTGACAACGAGGACAATCAGAATTTAAACAACACATCGTGAGATGTTTACGGAGTCAAACACGGTTTTAACAACTAGGTGCAAAACTGTCTGACATGAAATGGAAAAGGACGTCTTGGACTGTCTTCTGTGCTTTCTATAATGTGCCTGCACCATGGTAATTATATTCTAAGAGCAGTTTGTGGCCAGATGATCATGGGAGAGCGTATGTGGCTACTTTTGTTTTATGTGCTGCTGTCAAAGGGAGGAGCAGGCAGGCCAATGTCCTAACAGTGGGTTTACTCGTTGCTGCTGTGCCTTAAATCACATCCTGCTGGGAAGAATGCACCAGCACAGACATCAGAGCACCCATAAAGCCGATTGAGGCGACACGCCTGCTGGCACAGTGAGCCGCTCATGTTGAATTTTAATTGTCCTGTAAGCTGCTGCAATCTATTAAACATCCCATAAACAGTATCCTGTGGTTCTTCTCCCCAGGCCCAGATCCTCCGGCGACCCCAGACTTTGTGACGACCGACAGCTTCCTAAAGATTCCCAGCAAACTCATTTCCCTTTTTTGTCTTCAAGGCTCCCATGTCACTGTCAAGTATGCCGCATCCACTTCAAAGCCCAAGAAAACAGACATCTATTTTTTTGGGGGGATCAAAGAGATATTTAATGCACGTTAAACTGCACAGATTGTACAATGTAGAGAAAACAGTGTCTTTATTTAACAGCACAGCTTCTCAATTGTCTTTTTTTAAAAGTGATATTCAGTGTTAAAACCGTAGATTGTTCTAAATGTTTCATTCAAATTTTCTGTGTGATCTCTGGGAATGTTTATGTATTTCCAATAATTTGTCTCTATTCAGTTGTGCTGCAATTAGTCATCCACATAAAGAACAACAGCAGCAGCAATTTGCAATCTCCTCACAAAGGGAACTCTTTTATCTGTGCATGCTCCTGTTAGGATCCAGGATGAGTCACACAACACAAACTGGCACTGTGATTTTCAATTTGTCAGAGAGGCTGGCTGATCCTGTATCCCACAGAGACTGGATGTCTCTTGCATTCATTCATAAAAAATAACAGCCAAATCGGAGTCCAACGCTCACTTTATTATAGGGCATACACTGAACATCTGTCCTAACCCACCCTTTTAGAAGCACGGGTGGGTGAACATCGGTGCCACACCTCACCCTATGAACCGACCAAGTTTGGAAGCCCTGTGGCCTGTTGAGGGTTTCATGCATGTGTGTACAATTTCCAGTATTGCAAAATCTGTTTCTCATTTTCAAACAGGGTGACGTGTTTAATGCAATAGCTAGCCACTGAAAACATTCACTGGAGTGTGGAGCACTTGCTGATAGCCTCAGTTGACCCAGCATGCTGAATAGTGAGAGAACGTGTCCTTACCTGCAAGTATGCTGCAAGTGGATACGGGTTTATTATATGTGAGAGTGTTTGGGTGCTGCTGGCAGGGATCATGTTTGTGTGTGTCTTATCTTACTAACAGCTGTCCCATACAATGAGCTGTGCATATGACTCAGCTGGCTGGACCCAGGCTTTGGGCCGTAAGCTGTCCTGTACCCATAGTGACGTGTATGTCTGTCTGAGTGTGTGTGCAGGCTATTCACCGTGCAGTACGTCTCTACATTGGGACACCAATGAGCAGGCTTTTCCGCAGCATTGTTCACATTACAACTGCTCACAACTGATAGTTGGAGTGTTACCCAGGCACGGGTTTTGGTTTGAGCTCGGAGGGAGGAGAACGACTGGAATGTTCATAACTATGTGAAAGACAAGTCAAGCCGCTGCAGGGCACACAAACGTAAACACAAACATGTGAGCCATGACAGTGTGGATCAGACCTTAAAGACACATGCACTGCCTGGAAACAATTCATGTTGGGACAGAGTATTCAGTCCTTGATAAGATGACATCATTTTTCCTGTACAGTTCAAGGCCTTGGAGCAGCTGTTCGAGTCACCTCTAGTCTTGAAATAAATTGAGCATGTCTGATTAAAACCTTATTGCACACATCACTCTAGTGGAATCTCAGACTCAGAGAGTTGTCAGCACACTCCAAATGCCCTTATTTCATAATGATCTCCACATTTTGTTCCGCATTACAGTAACAGAAAAGCTGAAATCGTCATGGACTGATTCTTACAATCTAAACAAGTGTGCTTCTTGCATAATTTGGGCAAAGCTTCCCTGAGTCTGGACTCTGTAACTCTTGTTAATCTTAGTTAGAAAACGTGTCTTCCACTTCTCTAGTGTAGCTCCCTCCTCCAGATATGTCATCCTGTTACAGTAAATGCTCCTTCAGTCGAGTTAACCCCACCCACATAAATGTGACTGCACGTAGTGTGGGCATGCTGCAGCAGTGTGAGGGGAGTGGGGGGCAGTTGTGTGTGTCAAGGCGCAGCCATTAACATTTAGAGTTAGTGTTAGAGGTTATGTAGTCAGAGGAAAAGTGATACTGGGCACATTTTCTGACTTTAAAGGGCTGGACTTCCGGCACCCCGTCATTTACCCTCCCTCTCCCTTTGTGGCTTATTCCCGGTCCAGCTATACTCAGTCACATGCGCTTAACTCAGAGAGAAAACTCCCTGACTATTTTCCACACAGTTCACATGAGTGTGTGTGTGTGTGTGTGTGTGTGTGTGTGTGTGTGTGTGTGTGTGTGTGTTTATACGACGCTCTCTAATGTCTGAACGGCTGCCAAACAGCTCAAGCGACAGTGGGATATCTATCTGCAGGACTGAACGTTACATGTGACTGGGGTATATTTTAACTGGGTTATGTAAGTGCTCCAGCCTGCGCTCTCCACGCACAGATGAGGAGAGCTACACATGATGCAGAGGACTGTGAGCTCACCACGAGCATTACCTTCGCACACTGAATAATTCCTTTACTCGGCTGGAACTTGGGCCCAGTGTGCATATTACAGAAACCAGCTTTTCAGTATTGGTTTCCACCTCTTTTTTTTTTTTAAAAGGCCTTTTAAGAAAGACTGCCGTCAACAAATTTGTTCATATTGATTTCAGATGATGTAACATTTTGAGCTAGTAGCAGTATAATATAATCTTAATGTCAAGGTTAGGGTTACATAAGGGGATTTCTGAGATAAAAAAGTGAACCTCACACACGCGCTCCACTCACTCTATTCTGCCATTGTTAGATTCATCTAAGGGTTGTGATCACGTGGCGTGACATAAGCAGAAAATCAGGTAGTCATTACATGCAGACATGAGACAGACACTTCTTAATAGGTTGACTAAGTCTTTACTTGAGGCTCCCTGTGGAGAGCTGCTGACGTCAGGCTAGCCGCCAAATCTATGTCCAATGTAGAACTACCCACGCTCCCTCTGCTAGCACTTTTATGGGATCATTATGTGGGCGTTTTAGTGTGAGATCCTATCTAGAAGTGATGCAATATGGGCTGATAATTTCTTAGTAGGCAGCCATCCAACCTCACTTAGAGAGGAGCTGATGATCATAGCACTTTCATAGCAGAGTTTTGACCCGAAACTTCATCACAGGCATGCTCAGACAGACAGCATCACACATGTACTTTTAAAGGTTTGAAGAGATGTTTAAATGATAAACGCCATTATATTAGGACTATTGTAAACCTCAAATGGGTAATCTAAGAAACCTTTTGTTCTGTCTTTTTATTCTGTCTACGTTACTTCACTTGATCAGTGTCACAAACAAGTCAAATTTGAGTTTAATGAACCTGTGTGCCTCATAAATTACAATACCACAAAATCATGCAATACCGGCTTGTGCTCAGTTGTGATTTTTGTGTAATTTTATGCCAGATTTTTCACCTTTTCATCAAGTTTTAGCAAATAACTGAACTTATTTTTAAGAAGATTAAAGACAGATCTGTATAAGAGAGACTCTTCTATAGTTTATAGCAATAAGCATGACAAACACTCACACAGACACACAGGAGCATTGCGGTATAAGCAAGTTATGAACTTGGGCCGCAACTAACGTTTCTTCTCACAATCATTTCATCTGCTGCTTATTTTTTCGATTAATTGTTTAGTCTATAAAACATTAGAACACTGTATAACATGGTCATCGGAAGCAAATGTTTGGCATATTTGCTTAAAAATGATACATTTTCTTTTTTTTGACGGAAGTAATGAATTAATGGACACATTGTTGCAGCTCTACTTGTAATATAACTGCAGGATAAGCTGCAGGGTTTTTGAAAAAGGGGACATTTTGAAGAATCAACTTGTCATTCAAAATAAAAATGTTCATCTGTACATTATATTCTTAATCACCAGTGAAGCCAATAATGTTTGTAGTTATGTTGACTGTCATGTTTATCCAGGAGGCAGAATGTCAGAGTGCAGTTCCACCTTGAGATGCCTCATATAGGCTCACCTCACTGCTGTAGCAGAGCAGCAGACATGCATTAGTCAGCCATGTAGAGTTACTTTACAGTTCGGTTAAAAGTCCGACCTCAGAAATTTCCATCTACTGTAAAACAGATCTTCAATAGCAGGAGTTGTTTGTGGCTAACACGTGTCCTTGGCCCTGCCCCAGGTGTGAGCTTTCTGCTTTCCTCACCAATTGGAACAGAAAAGCTTCAACGTGGGCTTTATGCATTTTTTTATTATTATGCTCCTGCAGTGATACACTTGCATAACATTGTGAGGCCCACATTAGGACTATAGCTATTTTGTTTGGATGTCATCCCAACCTTTTCAAGTGAAAAAAGTACCTGGCATCTCTCCAGCCTTTTTTAGAAGAGCAGTGCTGAGATTCAACGAGGCCACAGAGAGGAGTTGCTTCTGCTCCATCACATCCTTTTGAAACAGGAACACCAAGATGGCACTTTAAGTGATGACTGTACGCTATACTGAACCAAAAGACACATACAGCTGCTTGTATGCATGGGCAGAAATGAGGCAGCACATGTATAATGACTTTCAACAACATACACTTACAGTAAAGCCATACTACATAAGAGCATGCACACTGAGTATGCAAAGATGAAATCATTCTAAATCCTCTACGGAGCAAGAGTAAAGCATGGGGGGTTAGGTTAGATAAGCTGAGGGGGAGGACAGGTGTCAAAGAGTGGTTGCTACAGAAAGTACATGTGGAAGGAGCATGAAGGACCTGAGGGACTGAGGTCTGACTTGCTGCTGCTGCTGCTGCTGCTGCTGCTGCTGCTGCTGCTGCTGCTGCTGCTGCTGCTGCTGCTGCGTCCAGAGATCGTCCCTGTGCATCGCTGTGCTTGTTCTGGCATACACGTGACACACTCTCACTCAACTTTAAATGATCAACACCCTTATATCAGGAATATTGTTAACCTCAAATGCACAGGGTAACCTAAGACATTTCTTGTTCTATATTTTTATTACTTCACTTGATCAGTGTCACAATCAAGTCAAATTTGACTGCTCCTTACTTGCTACTTGCTGCTGCTGTGTCCAGAGATCGCCCCTGTGCAGCTCTGTGCTTATTCTGGCATACACGTGACACACTCCCCTGCCCCCAACTTTGTCTCTCTCTCACACACACACACACACACACACACACACACACACACACACACACACACACACACACACACACACACACACACACACACACACACACACACACACACACACACACACACACCTTCTATCACTCTACATACAAAACTAATCCTGTTCCAGCCCCCTCACTACCCATTCTCACGTACACTCCCTTTCCTAATTCCTTAAACCCCCTCCCATCATCTAATTCTCTTGTCATCCTGTCATGCCCACAAGCGAACACATGTGCAAACATCCGCATCCTTCCTCCATGTGATCTTTAGCATGATGGCCTCTGCTCTCAGTGCCTCATACGTACTTGAACATTCTGCATGCACAGGAATGCATGATTCACAGCATTTCTTGCAACAGGCATATTTGGTTACATTTTGTACAGCTTAGCTTTAAAAAAAAAAATTTAAAATGTGAATCTTCTGTTGTTACCTAAATAAAGACACCATGAGGCTGAAGACAAGAACAAATATGACGTGAGCAGCAGTGTGCCACAGGGCTTTTTTTTCACAGTCAAGAAGAAGAAAGGGCTGGATGATTCATCGTAGTTACACTTTTTGCCTATTGCTTACACACTTTTTGTTCATTATGTCAAAACTACACACAAGCCAATCAGACATAGCACTTGGAGATTAACAACTCACATCTATGCCAAAATGAAACACTGCAATCAAAACTTAACACTCCTTTCTAAAAATGAAATTCTTGCAACAAAACCACACACACACAAGCACCATTTGAATTACTCTTTCATATCACCAGCAACACACTGATGGACTTTATATAAAACACTGCTGTCTTTTTTTTTTTTACAAAAAACAAACAAAATGAAATAAAGAAAAATAGAATCAAATTTAGCAACAAAACAAAAGTAAAAAAAACAAAACAATTACTGGATAAATTGCTATTGGGGAAGAAAAACATATACTTGTTTTGTGTGTGTGTGTGTGGGGGGGGGGGGGGGGGGGGGCTTATGGATCCCGCCTTCTGTTCAGATCTGACCAATGACAACAGGAGATTTTGTTTTTGAACAAAGTGTCTAATGTAAGAAAACGTGTGTAGTGTTTCGCAATAAGTGTGTTAAAGAATTGCAAACAAAGTGCAAAGTTGATAATGTGTTTAAGTTATGGTTACACTGTGTTTAAGGTATGCTACAAGAAAGTTAGGTATTGAGGCTTTGGTCTAAGCATTCGTTTTTAGTGTGTAAGCAATAGGCAAAATCTGTAATATCATAATAAGAAGACCTTTTTCTGCTATCTTTATTTAGATTACATTTACAGGCCTGTGACCTCATATTTAGGTGATAAAAGTCTGGTGACCTGAGAAAATGGGTGTTTTAGACCAGACTAGCCATGTGAACACACCCACAACACCTCAGTAGGGCTAGGCAATGGATATAAAAGGATCAATAGAATTGCTGTACAAGAAGTACACGCACACTGCAATCACAGCTCCCTTTATAAGCAACATTTTGAAAAACTACATGTCTTCATTTAGACACAGCTTAGACCTTTCTCACACAGACTCACAGCAGGTAAATCAAGGGTGTAATCGATAACATTAATGTTGGCTTTGTTCCATTCCAGTGTCCCTGAAAGCGATGACAGTAAACCAGTAAGCTCAACGCCAGGACGTTGTCTGAAATGACACCCTATTCATTATATAGTGCATTATTTTCCACTATAGTAGATCACAAGCCAAACATGTTCCCGTCTCCTTTTTATGGACACTTAACTGGTCTGTGAACTTTGTGTGTAAAGTATGGAAAATTCCAGGTTTTCTGGAGAGGAGCAATTGCATGTGTTTACCTCTATCTCTCCAGAGACATTAACTAGGTCAATCACAAATTAATCTGTCAACAGCCTAAAGAGTAGTGGCGACAGGGGGGAGGGTGGTGGTGGTGAAGGGGTATTCTGTGGACTTTGGGCACAAACCTCGTAGTCAGGATGAAACTCAGTTACCGTAATTTTAGCTCAAGCCTCCCACGTGGCCCATCAACTTTCCAAGGTCTGAATTCACGCAACATTGATTGGAGCTCAGCTTAGCGGGATCCTGGTTAAACAATTTATTCGTCACTCAGCTAATTATGTGTAGCCACAAACTAAGCCAGTCAAGGACACTCAACATTACAACCATTTATCCTGCACTAAATCTTCCATTGCTGTAAGCCCCAAGACTTTTCATGTTTTCTGTCCCAATAAAGCACTACATTGCCATTATAGACATATTTGTGCATGTGACTCTACTTCTGCTCATTTCATACTGTGTTGGTTGGTGAACACCCGAGTTAAGTTAATCCTTTCTGCGGTATTACAATTTGGTCAATAAAACGTGACTATGTAGCAGGACTGTGTGTTATTTTTCCAGATACAGCTTCTCAACTTACTCTGAGATAATAAAAAAAAAAAAAAACTGCAATTGAGATTGTGTGTAACTTTTTGCAAAGGACAACAGCAGCATGATGCAAAATTATGTTCTAACATTTGAGGAGCAGGTAGAGGAAACCATATATTTATGTAAGGAAGATATACGATGTAATGGAAACTAACATAAATTGAGGTTTTTACGGAATGGAACGTACCGCTCAGACACATGCGTATGACGGTAAAGAGGTGTGAACGAAGTAGAAATAGCTTCAAAGCATTGCTCAGCACATTGAGTCCGACATCTGATCCTCAGGAGGACAGGTTTCAGCCAAATGTTTTCGCCTAATTTGTGGGTTTGCTGTTCCACAAGGTCAGGAGGTTCAGAGTGTCACAGATGGCTGAGTCCAAGGAGCTGGTATTTCTTAGCTAAGAGAAACAGAGAGTGGGTGGGGTGGCGGGGGGCTGTCAGCAGGTCAATGAGTTTGTGTACAATTATGTGTACGTGCAAAAAGTATGAGTGGAGCGAACGTGCATTAGTGTGTTTGTATTAGCCTCTTCTTTTTTTAAAGAGCAACCAATTGGATTTGTGTGTATTTCTGAATGGGATTTTGTGCTTCCATTTTACAAAGACGAATGACTGGCCCGGAAATGCTATTTTTGTTTCTCCCCTTTTGCTATTACTCTTTTCTGTCACTTTTTTTTAAACTTTTCTATTATATGTCATATCTCTTATTATGAAGGACCAAATAACCAGTGTGGACTGCCCCTGATAACATTGCTGTGAAGGAGAAGTTACTGGCAGCCAGTTCTCATGGTCTCATATGATATGATATATGGGTGGTGATGGTGCAGTGGATATGACACATGCCTTTGGTGTGGGAGATCTGTGTTCAATTCCCACTGCAGTACATCAACCAGTGTCCCTGAGCAAGATATTTATCCCCTAGTTGCTCCAGAGGCAGGTGGCCTCTGACGTATGTAGTAATACATCAGTAGTAAGTCGCTTTGGATAAAAGCGTCCGCTAAATGACATGTAATGTAATGTAAAATGATGTCATCTCATTTTAAAGGCATCTCGTTTACAGATGTATGTGATAGTGGAGGTGTACAGTAACTAATTTAGGAGTAATGAGCAAAGAGGAATGCAAGAAGCACAGCCAGAAATCACCAGTTGTATAACAACTGATGCTGTGAATCTTAACTTGTCTCTTGCACCTGATACGGAAACACTTGAGATGTAAAGTGATTGTGCATATGCTGGTGCTTAACACACAGTGACCTCTCATTGTCCTTGGCCTCAGTGGAGCTTTTCTGTTCTTCTGTTGTGTTATGAAAACATGAACTCTGGTCCGAGCTGCCTATGGATTGACTGACATTTCCTCCCCCTGCTGTGACTTAAAGTGCCCATATTATGAAAAAAACACTTTTTTCTGGGATTTGGTGTGTTATTTTGTGTCTCTGGTGCTTCCACACGCCTAAAAACTTTGAAAAAAATCTATCCATGCTGTTTTGAGTGAGATACGGGTTTCTGAATGTGTCCTGCCTTCAGTCTCTGGGTGAGCTGTTCAAAATCTGCAGGGCTTGTTACGTAACTAGCCGAGACGACGGGCTAAACACAACCGTTAGCATGCTAGCGCTAGCGTTAGCATGCTAGCTCGTTCTCAATGGCAAACCACTGCTACAACACACACAAGTTCACCATAATTTACAAAAGAAGTACTTACATGTGCGTCCTCCTTTAGAAGAAGTCTCCAAGCTAATCCTGTCTTGTAACTGACCAAAGTTGGAGAAACAAACTTTCTTTTACTGTCTGTGGAGCTAACTGACATGATCTACGATCTGAGCTACTGCGCATGTGCAAGTGGAATCAAAGAATACAGAAGAAAAGATGATTCACTCTGTCAGCTAAAACAGAGACCTGAACACAAGGTGAAAAGAGGAGCTGCAGCAGTGAGAGAGAGCTGTGCTGTACAACAAAAATATGGTGTTTTTTGAAAATTAAACCATGTAAACCTATTCTGGTACAACCTTAAAATACAATTATGAACCTGAAAATGAGCATAATATGGCATCTTTAACTCTCACTCCACATACATGTAGAGGACTCGCGCTGATTCATGTTTAAATTTACTATTCATTTAAGAGTAAATATATGTAATGGTATTAAGATAATGAGATGAATGAAGATTTTCTTAAGCATCTACTAGAATCACCATATTGAATTTTATCCAGGTTGGTTGTATATTGTTTTTAGAGGAATTATTCAACTTTTTGTGGAAACCGCGAGTTAGAAGATTGATACCACTCTCATGTCCGCATGGTACATACTGTATGTACAGCTACCGCTAGCAGCTGGTTTAGCTTAGCATAAAGACTGGAAAAAGGTGGAAACAGCTAGCCTGGCTCAGTCCAAAGGCAACAAAATCTGCTTTAAAATTATGCATCAGACTATTTATTGGCCTGAAGCAGTTGCCAGGCAACCAGTGGTGACTCAATGGAGTTACTGCTCCCAGCCATAGTCCAGCATATAACAGTCCCTAAACTGACAAATTGACATTTTTACACTTCAGTTTTTGTACGGTATAAACAAACAAGATATGACACGTTTATTAGTGAGCTTTAGAGCTGCTGGTAGGCGGACTTTGTTACATTTGGACAGAGCCAGGCAGAAGAGACAGACAGAGCCCCTGTTTGCAGTATTTGTGCAAATCTAAGCTAAATGGCTGGGGCTGTAGCCTGTTAACAAACCAATATGAAAATGGTATCAATCTTCTCATCTAATTGCTGCATGTCACCCCCCACTCTCTCTTTTGCTCCCAACATTTCTTGTCCATCTCTTTACACTTTTAGGAATCAAAGCAAAATGCTCCCAAAAATAATTTAAGAAAAGGAGGTCTGCCTTTTGCATTTAAAGTACACATAGATGGGCTAAGCTACTTACTCTGTACCAGTGAAGACTGTAAAGCTTCCATTAATGAAAGAGTAAATACTCAGTGGCATGTCAGAGATGAATCTGTGGACTCAAATTATGAACACAAACTGTCAGCACGACTACACATATGTTTATTGAACTTGGTGTCTTAAATTTACTCAGTGAGTAATACTATCCCAGAAAAAAACTCTTGGATGTTGACACCAAATGTCTCTACCATTTCAGTCAAACCACAAGGAAAGTTTAAGTGCCTTAAATGTAGGCCAAGTCATTTTTTTCCTATCATGTCATTGGCTAACAATTATTGAAATACAATAGGGAGCTACTGAATTTGTGGCATACACAAGTCCCTTTCCATTCCATTGAGCTTCTACAGGAAGGTATTGACCAGAAAGACCTCCTAGCTATTGCTACAACTCCTGACCTGACCTTTGGCTTCGCCTTTTACATAGAATGTAACAAGACACAATGTGAAATGTGAGGTTGAAGCCTGACCTGCCAGAGAACATTCACAGAGAGTCAGCTGAAATGTCACAGCTGACCACATATCATGCAGGAACTCATGTGGATGAGTTCAGAGGTCCCAGGGTTCACCATGAGATGTGTTAGGTTGCTTTGTTGTACAGTGAAGATGACCAGTAGTGGAAAGTAACTATATTCACTCAAGTACTGTGCTTACAGTTCTGAGGTACATGTGCTTTACTTGAGTATTTCCATGTAATGCTACTTTTTACTTCTACTCCACTACATTTCAGAGGGAAATATTGTACTATTTACTCCACAACATTTTCCATGCCGGCTATGTTTTTTTGTGTGCATATTATTATCATACTATGATCAGCTTCTTAAACAGTATGCATTGTTCATTGACAAATGTACCTCTTATCCAGTCATTTTAGTGTGAGTCAATCAAGTTTTATTGCCTGTTTTCAATGCCGACTAACTTGTTTCTTAAATTTTCTTAAATCAACTTTATTTTTTATATAATTAGAATTAACTGGTGCTGCAACCTGTTTTGTTCTTTATTGTTTAAGATACAGACACTCATTTCTAGAAAAAACTATTTAAATTGAAAACAGAAATATTCTTACTGATCTGCAAAATAATGGTTTAAGTTTTCACAGGCTAAACTGCACAATTTTTATACTGCACACGTTATAAGTAGTTCATATGAGCTCAACCTTGACTGAAGACAACAAAAATGCCGCTCACCTGTAATGTATAATGTAGCCCTGATAATAATCCTATAATATATAACACCACAAAAGTGGCCATTCAGCTTTAGTATTTTTATATTGTATACCTTAAGTACATTTTACTGATAATAATAAGTATGATGTTACATGCAGTACATTTGATTTTTGCATTGTTATATTAGTACTTTCACTAAGTAAAGGATCTGGTTACTTCTTCCACTCCTCAAGACGACTAGAACAATAATGATGATGTCTGATGATCTGTTGAGCAGGGCTAAACCAAAGCTTGTTGGACCAATAGCGATTTGATCAGTTCACATTCAGGTTTATATGGTCTGGACAGTAATCATGTCAGAGAGGCAGGTTAATGTCACATTGAGGCTCCATTCACATAGTTTTGATTAGGACAGTTTCACACAGTGACAACAGTTTTCTACTTTAGAAACAACTTTTTTAATAGAGTCAAACAGTATGTTTGCATTTGGATAGTTGTTTCTACAGTCTGCCTTGTAATAAAGAAAGAGGGGGTAACTGACCTTTGCAACATACCAGAGCGCACACATGTTCAACGCTGACCTCTAATAGAACACATTAGAGACAGTGAAGTGAAAGAGTAGCCTGATGCTGCTGCATTCACTGAGGTTAGAAACCCAATACTGCTCTCTGTGTTTCTAATCCTTTCCATGCATGTTCCCTCTGCAATTTGAGCGCTGACAACAAAAGAGTAAACGCATTATGAACTCAAGTTGAAAGCCTGTCATTATAAGTAGCATGTGCCCATGTGCCCATGCTGCGACTCACAAGCGTGCTTCATTCAGCCTCCCACTCCTATCTGCACATGTCATCTGCTGCTCTGTCCTCCATCCATGCTAATGTCAGAGGAGGCTGGCTCGTCCTCCTACATCCCCTGCAGAGTGTGACCAGTTGGATAGGAAGCCTGGACCAAGTATGCAACCTCTCTGTAGAGGCTATGATCGACAGCAGACACAGAGGGCCCTCATACTGCCTGTCTAATTAACAGTCCACATGGGGGACAAGCAAAACAGCACACGGTGTACGATATCAGCTCAGTGTGCTCCTTCACATCCTGCACTGCATTGATTCTGTCCTTGCCTGAAGCCCAGCCAAGAAGCATCATCAGTGTCTTCACTGTCTTCCCCTTTATTGCTCCTGTTACTCCCTCACATGCGCTCTGGCCAGCACTCAGCAGCCTTTGTGGATGCTCTGACAGACGGAAACAGAAATAGCTCCACAAATAGACCCATCCTCTGGCTCACAGGGGAGCAGTAGCCCCACTTCTGTGTGCTCTTGCCTCCTATTTCACGTGTGCCTCGGGCCAAAACAAGTTAGCTAAGAACCACAGGGAAATCAATTTTGGAATGATTAGATCAAACCAAAAGTATCGAGGGAGAAAGAGAAATGTGTGCATAAATACATATTGTTATGAAAATAGGTTGATTTCTGGAGCTTTCTGTGGTCTGTCAATAACCCAATCTGGAACAGTTTAATTTGAAATGACAACATAACAGCAAATGTAGGTGGCTGTATTTACCTCACATTACATTTTGTAAGAAATTTCCAATAACCTGTGGTCTGTTTTCATCTGCAGCATAATACATTGAGAGACATAGTAGCTCTGAATATAGTCTATGAGAAAATGAAAGCCGGCATTTATCTCTGGATGCCATTAGCGTGGTGATCAGATTACTTAAGACCTCCCTTTTCAGTCAGACAGGTTTGCTTTCTGGGTGATAGGAAGGAAGCAGCACAACAATAATATGTGGAAACTGAGTCTGCATAATGCCAGAACAATGGATTAAAAACAATATCTGCATTTGAATTTTCATTCTCAGTTCACTCTTTCACTAGCAAATGTTTCAAATTTAACTTTAGGACAAAGTGTAGATTCAGTCAAGCTCACAATCTCAATGTGGTTTCACAGTATGGGGAAGTGGGAGGTGAGAGACTGTCAACAATTGAGTCAAACCTCCATCTGTGATGCAGCTCCTGTGCCTTTTTTTTTGTTGCTGTCATATTGTGACTGACACAAACATTCAGTTTGTTTACATGCACAGCTGTAACCGGGGTATTGTTATTTTAAACTGCATGTAAACGCACTGACTGTTGTTTCCCTGGACTCTATGGGTCCTTGAGTCGGCCTTCTGCTTCCCCCTGCAAGGATGCTGCTCTGCATCATCCCTCTTTACTGTATCTCCTTTTCTGCTATGTGACTCATCTCACTTCAACACCTTACACAATATCAGTATGTGTGTGCAGAGAAGAAGACAAATCTTAGCTCTCAGGTTTATGTAAAGAAACCAGCATTGAAGGATTAAAATAAAAAAGTAATCCTGTGTGCGTCCTGGATTTCAAAGGCTTCAAAGCTCTTCTACATTATCAAAATAGTCTCTCCATCTGCAGACTGGCCCCAAGGACAGACAAGATAGCACACATACAGGCGTTGACGTACATGGATGCAACAAGCACAGCATTGAAATGTAATTTAAAACTAGACTCAATGGGGAAGTATTTCTACACAAACTCTAGGAGTGACTAAAGAGATGTATCTGCTTGAGCGCAGGCTGCGGGTAGGTAGAGCTATGGTGATCAGTGATCTTAGGTACAGCGGGGCTTTGCCTAGCGAGGACTTGTAAATTAGTTGGTATAGTGTTAGGTTTTAAAAAGTTAAAACAATGCTTATGTTATGAAAACAATGTACATTTTGGTTTAAATGTATTTGATGCCCCCTTGCAGCTATATTTAATCAGCATTTTGTCTAGCTA
The DNA here is from genome assembly GCA_023631565.1 of Gymnocephalus cernua. Lineage (NCBI taxonomy): Eukaryota > Metazoa > Chordata > Actinopteri > Perciformes > Percidae > Gymnocephalus > Gymnocephalus cernua. The sequence goes on along the minus strand of CM042431.1, from coordinate 25,663,386 downwards.
ACACCATCCCAAGTGTCTAAGGAATTGATTAGGTCATGTCTATCATTCAGCATACAAGAGGAAGCTCATTGTCCTCACAGAGAAGGTGACTACTGCCTCAGCCTTTTGGGAGCCACCCCCTGCTGTGCTGAGACTAGATTAGAATACATGATGCATGTTTTGCAGTTCGCTGCTTGCAGTGTATTGATTTTGCATTGTTTATTGTCTTGTCTTTTTTGTGACTGAATTTATGTGACTCCATCAAGGAGGAACATAGATTCAGGCCAATGTCAGCTGCATTGTAATGTTTGCTTTTTGTCATGTAGTTTTCATCATTCTGTTTAATTAAATATTTTGTTAATTGCCTTTCTTATTCCTCAAAGATTCAGAACACGTCTTTAGATTTTTCATAAAATTAGTGAAATAATCGATATGTAACTAGGCCCAGCCAACTAATGCTTAGAGGTTGCAATGGTGGTTATTGCATGGGGCTCTGGTGACAAAAAGTATGGCACTGTGATACACCACATCCAATTTTTTTCAGGAGGAAGTTTGGGGCATTTTTATAAATGACATTTATAAAAATCTAGAATCTAGAATCTTGTTGTCATTTTCACCATGACAAGTTTGGTGGAATGAGTGAATGAGGCCCTGTCAAGGAATAGAAAACTGATTCTAGAACTATTTTTAGATTGGAGGTGGGTCTGAAAGAAGAGGGAACTGTCTAACCAGACACCTAACTATTTATAAGTTGCCACATATTCTAATTCCGATCCCATCTAGCGTAGTGATGCTGGCCAGACAAGCAGGTGTGGGCAGTGATCGATTGAAAAGCATGCACTTAGTTTTTCCAGAGTTTAAAATTAGCTGAAGGTTTCGGAAAGCGTGCTGAATGGTATTAAAGCTTTCCTGGAGGTTAGATAGTACAATATCCAGTGATCAGCAATCATCACCCAGAGTCTGGCCCTGGACATGGACTCAGTCACAGACTCACAAACAAAGTACTCCAAAAACCAAAAACCACAAACCCTCCCTCTTTTCCTTTTCCTTTCTCCCTTCTGCTGAAGCCTCTAATCTCCACCCCCCCCCCCCCCTCCCCCTCCCCCCGAATTGGTGAGTTATCAGTGGGTGGATACTGAAATGCCTCCTACGGCTGACCTTATAAGGCTGTCAGGAAATAGCTGATTTCAGGTTTCAGGGCTCACATGGCTACCCCTTTCCCTTTTGCCTCCATTGCCTCAGATTCCCTCCCTCTATAACAGCCAGCATCCTGTCTTTATCAGCTCATATTTTATACAGGGGGAAAGGCCAGCACTACTAGCTCCACAAAGGCCTTCTTGCAGCATGAATCCTTAAGATAGCATGCAGGATTCTCTACCTGTTGTAATCATGAAAGCATCTATATATTATATGGGGATCAATCTGCTCTGCTAATGGAAGGATGCAGACTATATGTTGTACATTTTTACCTTTTTTTTTTATTAGTTATTGTGGTCTGGTCAATTTTAAAGTGGCCATATTATGCTCATTTTCAGGTTCATAATTGTATTTTGAGGTTGTACCAGAAAAGGTTTACATGGTTTATTTTCAAAAAACACCATATTTTTGTTGTACTGCACATTGCTGCAGCTCTTCTTTTCAGCTCTGTTCAGGTCTCTGTTTTAGCTACATAGTGAGACATCTCACCTCTATACCATCTTTGTAGGGATTCACACATGTGCAGTAGCTAGGTAAGGATCACATCAGTTAGCTAGCTTTTGTCTCTAACTTCAAGGCAGGATTAGCCAGGAGACTTCTTCTAAACAAGGGCACACTTCCAACTTTGCGTGAAATACCTGCAGAACAGGGACATGTAAATAGTTCTTTTGTAGATTATGGTGAACTTGTGTGTGTTGTAGCAGTGTTTTGCCATTGAGAATGAGCTAGCATGCTACGGTTAGCCACCTCGTCTCGGCTACTGAAGTAAAAAGCCCTGCCGATTTTGAACAGCTCAACTGGAGGCTGAAGACAGGAATCATTCAGAAACCTGTATTTCACTCAAAACAGCATGGATGTTTTTTTTCAAGTTTGTATGCGTGTGGAAGCACCAGAGACACAAAATAACATCCCAAATGTTTTTTTTTCCTAATATGGGCACTTTAAATTAGGGGGAACTACATTTTAATAAAGGAGAATTTACACATCACAGTCCATAAGTTAAAGGTCCAATATGTAATACATTTACTGTAATAAATCCCCAAAATTACCCCAATGCATCATCAGATATTAAGGAAACGCTAAGTTGAAATACTATCTTTTCTGACAACAATGCAAATGCCCGTATTTTCTCCTTTTGAAATTTCTATTCCGTGTCACAATTTCTGTTTGTGTTTTGGCCTGTGTGTTGTTATCAACTACCCAGTTTGACAGCAGGCCGGGTTGCCAGATATGTCTGTAAAAACGTAAACCCAGCAGGCTACAGCTGTAATGTTAGTACAGCCATGAAAGCAGCAAACAAACAAATGGGATCAGCATAGATAAATTGTACCCGACCTGAAAAACCCTGGCATGTTTCTAACAGTTGCATGACCAGAGACGTTACAAACCCCGGGTAAATATTGGAGATGCATTTGAAAGATGGAGACAGCTTAGAATTGTCCGTTGGGTGGAGAGGGCGGCAAAGTTGTTTTCACGTTTTTAGCGGTTCCTAGGCTACTGTAATTCTAAGCCAAAAAGTGTGTTCAGTTGGGTACAGAGCTCTGTGTGAGCACGGGCTTCTATGACCGTCAATATAGCCAGCATCTAACGATAGCTACTCTGCTGTGTTGTGAAGTAATGTCTGGCTATGTGAGACAAGCGTCTAGCAACATTGTTGTGGATGCTCCTTCAACACGCTTTGGAGGAAGGTCTGGCAAAGCGAGACTATGGATGCTGCGGTCTTAGCCTGGCAACTTCCGTGAACTTCGAGTCTTGGGAGGAGGGGGCGGGGGAGATGACTCTCCAGTATTTTGAATTTGTAGTGCAGTAACTATTTTAAACACTAGCTGCCAGTATTACATATTGCACCTTTAACAGGTCTTTGGAAGTAACATTAGCTTACCAGACCTCTTTATCCTGCTCCTCATCTCATCGCTTGGGGCTAGCGGCTCAAGGCTAACTACATTAGCCGCTACTAGCATAACCATCCATGAGCATAACCAGAGACGGTTTTGTTTGGCATAACACACCAGAATCTCCGAAAGAGCTGTTAGTGGTCAAAGGTAAATATGGTGCAATATGTGAGAGCCTGTAGACTTGATGTGAGCACTTGCAGAGTACAATGTGTAGTTGAAAATTTGCACTTGTAAAAAATGTTCACACACCTGTGTTCTGAATGTGAAAATATTCATACGTGTAGAATGATATTTACATAAATAAAATGACAGCTGCAAACTTGTAATGCAACATGGTCCTAATAGTCCTCCAATCTAAATGCAAAAAAGCCACATAGGCTCTCATCTCTCCACATGAAGCCACTTGTCAAGAGCAGGGCAGCTAATTAAAATGATTAGAAAGTTAGAGAGTTTCCCTTGGCTGAAATTTTGTGATGAAATTTGTAATTCTAATGAGCAAGGGTAACACATTTCATCAATCCCTTTACCCAATTCTATGGAGAACAGAATTTAAACCTTGCTGTTCATTTAGTTCAGATGTTCCCAGCCACGTGCCAGCGTAGGCCCAGAGTATGCTCCTCTATTCTTGAAGATGTGCATTTGGTCAGAAGGTAATCTAAAGCTGAGCATTTATTTAGTTATGAGATTTTGCCCATGAAGTACAATGGCATTTACTCAAGTAGTGTACTAATGTGCAATTTAGATACTAGGTATGAGGTACCTGTAGGCTACTTTACATGAGCTCTTCCATGTTTTTTCTACTTTATACTCCTACTTCACTACATTTCACAGACAATTGTACTTTTTACTCCACTATATTTATTTGACATCCACAGTTACTTTGCAAATTAAGGTTTTACGAACAAAACATAGAAGTTTATCAAATACGATACATTTTTACAGATTATACTTCCCAAACATATACAAAACAACCTCAATCAGCTACAACATCAAAATGCTTATACATGATCCAATAATATAATGATATAATATTATGTAGTAATACAATATGTGACAGTGACTGAGGTCATTCTGAGTAGCCTACTCTAAATTGATACTTTTTTTGCGTGTGTTTTTTATCTGAATACTCCAACACTTGAACCTGTTGGGTGGGTTATTTGGCTGAAGTGGTGGAATAACATAATAGAAAACGAAAAGGAGAAAACCGGCAATATCACATCCAACAGTGTTGCAACTGAAACACCCCTCAGGCAAATCAAACACGTCTGTCTTTTTATCCTAACATGTCTTCTGAAGCCAATCATAAAGATAAAATGTTTCATCTGCTTCAACCAAAAATCTTTTGGCACAATATTCGACTTAAGCACTTTTAAAACATGAACTGTCTAGCAGATTGTTCTCATAAAAGAAGGATATAATTGCAAAGTGTGGTCTGTTTGAAGACATAGTTAGCCCCGAAACCCCCCCCCCCCCCCCCCCCCAACCCAGTCTGTTTCACCTCAGGCTTAAACTAGTTCAAGCCCCTTTGCAGTCCATGGTGGAGACAGACGTATGTGGGCGTCCATGTTCGATCTTAGAGGATTTATATTACACCAGCTCTTTCATGAACTATCCTTTGTACAGCAAAATCATACCAACTGTGGCAGAGGATAGTAAAATAAAACAAACCAACACAAAATGCAATCTATCTGAATGTGCCAGTGGAGATGAAAAAGAAAACATAAAAAACATTTGCATTTCATGAAATGTTTGAAATCTGAATAGCAGAGAATAAAGTTTGCTGCACAATAATTTAAATATCACATCACACACACACAAAAAGAGGTGTATGACTTTCTCTTACAGTATAAAAGGATGATATTCAACAAAGTAGCCACTCTTCAGACACTAACTGCCCTGGATTCCATTAGAGTGAAGGCTGGACTTGAATACTTTCAATTTAGATAAACTAAAGGAGCTGCATAAATGAGCAGTCATACAATGTTACTTGCATATTAGTGAGGTAACAAAAAGGCTGCAGCAGCCTCAAACTGAATAGCTTGCACAGTAAAAGGCAGTGTTTTTAGGGACATGCATCTGGGCAACAGGTCATTCAAGATTGTCATCTTTTTATTTTAAACTTGTTCCTAGTGTAAAGAAGCAGAGTTGTTACGCTTTGATACAGTTGTGTTGTTACATGTCTGGAGCTGAGTCCCATATTCAGCCGGATGCACCTCAGGAGTCACCCCACCTGGAACTCGTAAATCTCAGCGGCCTATTCTGGCATGCATTTTGCTATTAAGGCATATTTCTTTATAGTAAATTATACAGCATTTGTTGTCTGACCTCTAAGCAGCAAGCCTGTGTCTCTCTGTGAACCAGCAGAGTTTTATTTATCTAGTTGGTTTGGGGCTTTCTCTGAAGGCTATATTAAAAAAGCAAATGCTATAGTATCCTAACCCAACCATGGGGGCTTTCTTTTGTCACCATTTTTGTGTTGCATTAAAGGGATACCGTGTGCCTACAGAGCTATCATGAGGAGAAAATTGCGTACATATTGTGATTCTATCTAATTCAAATGTGTTTTGAATGTTATCAACTCAATATGCACATTTTCAGTTTCACTGGATAGATACAATAACTCTTGAATGTATTCTCAGTGCTTGTCTAATGACTTAAAAGCTAAATGGATTTTTTAAAATTGATCCTGTAGTCATTTCTCAGCTCATTCTGTTTAATGTAACCAAGCACCCAACCTGTCACAGGGCTGGGAGGGCCAACAAATAGACTTCAAACACAAACTATGTTCATTTTCTTTCATTACATATCACAAATCAGATCACCTAGCAATGGGACACTGTTTACCCAGATACTGTATATTATATTGTCACTGACTACAATTTAGCCAAAACATTTTGCATGATGATGATCATTATAGAGATTCAGATTCACATTTAGAAAAACTTTATTGTCCATCACAAAACAATTGAAATAGATAAGTTTAAAAAATAAAACACACACACACACACACACACACACACACACACACACACACACACACACACACACACACACACACACACACACACACACACACACACACACACACACACACACACACACACACTAAGTAAAACAAAACAGTCAATAGAAACAAACGGTTTCAAACGGAAAATTTGCTACATTAGTATATCTGATGGGATGGAAATTAAGTTAGTCTCGCTTTGCCAGACTCTACTCCAAGGGGCGCTGGAGGAGAGTCTGGCTACTCCACACAGCATTCAGGGATGGGAGGAAAACATGCTCTGGTTTATTGTCATTTCTTTAAACCAATCACAACGGAGCAATCCCAGAAGTGGAACGTCAAGGATATAGACTATCATTAAGTTGACCCAAGTCTATATCCTCGACGTTCCACTTCCACTTCCACGGAGGATTGCTCCGTTGCCGACAGAAATTCCGCCGTATTTCATTAATTTAGATAGCTGTTGCCTTGGGCTTCCTTTGTGTTGGCATTTTAAACTACAGTGGATTTATGAGGACTATGGTTCACCTTTTCTCAGATCTCTGCAGGTTAAATCGAGACAGCTAGCTAGACTACCTGTCCAATCTGAGTTTTCTGTTGCACGACTAAAACAACTTTTGAACGTATACGTGTTCCACCAAAACAATTTCCTTCCCGAGGCTATTATGCAGTGTCACCGTGGCTTTTCCCAGTGCTTAGCACCACCCATGACGATTGCGATTGGTTTAAGAAATGCTAATAAACCAAAGCACGTTTTTCTCTCACATGGCATTTAAAGACAGACACGCTCACCTACTTTCATGTCTCACAATCTTATATAACAGGATTCTAATCACAGTCACAGGGCCACTTTGCCCTCAGAGAACCTTTCCTTCCAGCTCTTACACGTCTTGTCATAATAGAGACAGAGTACACAGTGCAGCCACTGTTCTTTTTTACTGTGTAGGTTTGCATAACTCCTCTGGGGTACAGTCTGTGATATTTCTAATCAAATTATCAAATGCTGTTAAAGGAATAGTTTGACATTCTGGGAAATATGCTATCCATACCATTCATAGCCTACCTACCAGTCTGAACGGTCAATATGTAGCTGGAGCCAGCAGCCAGTTAGCATAGTTTAGCATAGCTTAGCATAAAGACTGAAAACGGGGACACAGCGAGCCTGGCTGTAGCTTCATATTTACCGTGTAGATGTGATAGCGGTATTGATCATCTAATCTAACTCTTAGCAAGAAACTTAATAAGCATAAGTGACAAACTATTAATTTAAGAAAGGAATCATATAATTGTACCATTTCAATGTTTATTGATTATGAGTTACTAATAAGGCAACATGTGTATACTGTACACTATGAGACTTTATGGGGGGGTGTCTTGAATTCTCCCTGGTTAGGAATACATGGAATAGAGACAGCTTAAAAAGCACATGTCTTTGTAAGGAAGACTCATATTCAACAGGTGTTGTATAAAAAAAGTATAAAAAAGGCTGCAAATACACTTCTATTAAATATAGATACAAATCTGAACAAAGACATCATAGTCAAGTCTTGATTAAGTATTACCTTCAGGAGAACTGCAGGACTTTCTGCAGTGTCCTCCTGAGTGGCACCCTCTCCTCAGGCTTGCTGTCTGGGATCATATCAGCGCTCCTCTCTGCACTCAGCTGAATGCCCGGCCTCTTCTCTCCGACAGCCTGCAGCCCTGACTGAGTGATGTTCCTGCAAAAGTCCACCTTCACCTCCTCTAGGCTGTGTCCATGAGCTGCCACACCCTCCAGGCTGCAGTCAGTGATGCGTACGCAGTTCTCCAGGTGGAGGCGGCGCAGCTTCCTGCAGCTCTGCAGCACGGAGATCACATCCTGGTCAGTGATGTGTCCACAGCCAGACAGGGTTAGCCAGAGCAGGTTGGGACACCTGTAGCACAGACAACAGTCAGTTACATCATTAACCAATGACAGGTTTCCACAAGCGTGATGGAGTACAACTAGTATAGGTCATGTCAACATGTTCTGTGTCATCTTTACTCATCACGTCTTAGGACATCTGTGTATTGGGGGGGAGGGGGGGATTAGTTTGTTTGGAGATGGACTAGTCTTATGTAAGCAATGCTATTTGGCGTGTGTGCTTATTATTCAGGTCTCTTGAATAGAATCAGATAACAGAGGTGAACATAGAGATCGGAGACCTGATCTGAGCCATGTGTGAATGAGATGTAAACAACACCACTGTAGGGCAGCAACATGATCTGTTTAACGATAGAGCAGTTTAATATCTAGACCAAGCTATCTTTCATTTACATGCTGTCCCACTGGGCATGTGTTTCTGTCTTATAAAAAGCTTTTGTGAATAAATGAAATATGGAGAACAATTACAGGATGTTTGATGAATTGTAGTATGACAAAAATGCATTTTCCCCGGCCTACTTTTACAGGAATTACTTCTAAAAAAAATGAATGTGAATTGGTGCTGTGAAATGCATGTTTACATTATGTTTGGGTTTCAGGAGTACACTGCAACCTACTGTCATGTCGGCAGTACAGAGCTGGCAGACAAACATTCTGATGGCAACGGATCGAGAATGTCATTCACGTTCACTGATGCAGATTACATAAAGACTTACATAATCTTACCACTTTACCACATGTGAGCCAAACATATCCCAGTTGCCTGCAAGTGTTGAGGGTGGTGCCCCAGTAACCTCTGAACATGGTATGGCACAGACAATCCACGTGCCCTGTTACATTGCTTCATGATGCCAATGTGGGGCTATATGAGCCGATGTGACTGCACGGTATTGACATTAACCAATAAAAAAACTAAATGAGGAGGTGGAAGGGAAGGGAGGTACACATGACAGGAATAAAAACTTCATCAACCTTTGTTACATAATGCACCGTCTCATGGCACCTCCCCTCACTCTGTGCAGTCTTTGTGTGTTTGATTGTTAAAATCTAAATAAATATAATAACCTAGGATGTTTTTTTCCAAGCTTTGAGTTTTGCATATTCACACATGCAACAGTTAATGTTTCCAGGGCTTTAAACTTCACATTGTAGTTTGACAACATGAAAGTAAAAATGCCTGGACTAACATATTAAAAAAGAAATGTGTTCAATAAACTGTTGCCAAAGCTTCTTGTGCCACCCACACTGTATGGCATGTTGAGCATTATTTCATGTTGTATAATTCTAATACTGTGACCTCAAGTCTAATAACTGAATTCTTGATCATTGATTTAATGTAGTCATCTGGCATAAGAGGAACATCACACTGTAAACTACACTATAAAGAGGCTCAAAGACATGCAATGTTTCATAGTTTTTTCCCCATGAAGATAAAAAAGAAAAGAAAAAAAGACAGACATGAGCTTGGCGTCAGAGTTTGCGTGGAGTCTTATTTATTCAGGAAGAGGCAGGCAGAGAAAGACGCACATGTTCATTCCTCTGACAGCAACAAAGAGCCAATTGTAGGCTCCACCTGCCTGCGCAACCTCCAGTCTGCAGCTGACTGGGAGGGCCTGCCATTAAATCATTCTTTATCACCCCCACAGCTTCTCTGCGTCCCCTCCCACTTTGTCACGTGCACTTGCTCTCTACTCCCTTAGACAATTTGGGGGGGTTTATCAGTATGCAGTGAGCTACAGCACCCAGACAAAGTAGGTGGTACTAGTTTTGACTGGTCTCACAGCTCTCGTGTCTTGTGCCTCAAATTTCACAATACAGGAAATCCTCAAATGGGTCATACACTGAGCCAATGAGCCAGCCGCTCTTCCCTCTTCTCGTCCCGGGCCAGCTGCGGTGGCCAAGCTCCCTCACATCAACGGTTATTACTGGCTGCCTTGAAGAAATTATCCAGAGACCTCATTACTCCTCTCCAGGCTGAGTCCTGCATGCAGCCAGCCACACACACAAGGCCAATACAGCTACATTTCAGTGACCTGTCGAATTCAACTGACACATCAATTAATAAATCAAATTTGATATTTGACCACAGTTATGTTAGTTAATAGAATCAGTTTGATATTCCACAGATGTGTCACTATTCTGTCTCTATAGCCAGCTCCAGATACAGCATCTGTCTCTAATGATTTTCTTCCCTGCTGCCTACAGCTAAACATGGCAGGTTCAGTAAGCCATGTGCCTCTAAATGAAAACTATTTTGTTCCCTGTGGTGGGTGTGAAAGACCCTGAGAAACCCAGAAATTATGGGATCATCCTCAAGACACATCTGACCAAAACTAAAAAACTATCTAAGGTAAGAGTTTGAATGTTCATGTGTAAGAAAAACGTGTGAAAGGCTCTTGTGAAAACAACAGGGGTGGACAAAATGACAGGAACACCTTAAAATACAGTGCATCCAAAAATAACTTGAAACTACTCATGTTCAGTTTTAACTGAAGATGTGTTGTTGATTCAGCACTATGGTCAAATTTAAGGTGTGGTTTGTACCAGATCCTTTACTTAATTAAAAGTAAAAATACCACACTGTGAAAATACTCCACTACAAGTAAAAGTCCTACAGTAAAAAAAATATGAAAGTAAAATGCTGCTGCTGTCCGGTGAGAACCACAGATCTGTAAAAAGTAAACTTTTTATGAGCTCAAAAAAACAGGCCCATGTCCAGCAAATCCAAGTTTTACTGAAGTAGGAGCATTTTTTCAAACTACAAAGGAACACTTAATCTTTCAGTTTTATAAAAAAAAAATCAAAGTCAAATGTGGCGATATTTTTCACTGCAGGAAGGGTATGTAACATCGTAATTTAAAAAGTAACTTAAGCTGTCAGACAAATGTAGTGGAGTTAAATGTACTATATTAGTACATTATAATGATATAAAGTATAAAGTTGCACACGATGGTAATACTCAAGTGCTATGTTTTCAGACTTTTTTCTTTATAAACTTTTTTTGTGATTTGTTTTTTTGGTGAATTACTGTACATGATAAGTTTAACTCTTGAGGACTCTGGTCTCAAGCAGACATTGTTTTGTTTAAGGGGTCACAAGCCAAAAAGCCACTGCTAGATTAAATTACAGTTTGCTGTAAAGTACTAATGTTGTTGAGTACACCCTCTGTTGGTCTATTTCATCACAAAATATACAGCAAAGCAGGAGGGGAGAATGACACACAAACACTCACATGTGGCAGACGTGGGCCAGGAAAGTGCTGACCAGGCTCTCGTGTTTACTGCAGATGTCCTTCTGAAACAAGCTTTTTAACCAGTCCTCAATGTTGCACACTTGCAGGACCCTGCTGGAGTACCAGCAAACTGTCAAGAAACGTAATGAGGGTCCCAGCACAAAGTTGTCCTTCGTCAGCTGACACGGGGAGCTGAAGTGGAGTAGAGTCCAGAGGCAAGGGTCCAGGAAGACCTCGCGCAGCTGATGACAGGTAAGAGACAAACTCCTCCGGCTGTCCTTGTCAAGGAAGGAGAAAAGGTGGAGGAGACATTCACGGTTGAGCTGGGTGAGATGCATGGTGAGCCGTCCCAAGACAGAAAGAAAGAGAGGCCTCGTCCCTGTGGTGGCGATAGGCCTGCTGGTAAGCAGCAACAATGCGCTTGCAGCCTTTATTGTGTGGCCCAGATACATGATGCCTCCTCAGGCACACGCTGGAGGCCTGCACATATAAGGCCAGGGAGTGTTGGCTATTTTGGGAAGACAACTGGCGTATACGGTCAAAGATGGAGGTGCCTGAGCCATATGCTCCCTCTCCATCTGTCATGGCTCTCAACAGGCGGCAAGCGCTGGACTGAGCCAGATGTTTACACTGGCCTGGCCTAGTTCTCAGATACATAGCCTACACACCGAGTGACACCACACCCAAAACATTGTGCAGAATGATGTGCAGTTTGACACTGAAAGGCTGTTTTCCCATTTGTATTGTTCAACGCAGGAGGAGTAGATGCCATTTTAAGAATCTTTAAATAGGTAATTGAACTTTTTGTGGGGAAACCAAATCGGACGCAAATTATTATTTGAAGCGGAGTATTTTTAAATGTCTTAAAACATGTCTGGGGGGGGGGGGGGGGGGGGGCTCTTTAAGTTGTTGTTTGTGTGCCAATGCAATTCTGATAAAATATTTTAAAGATAGAGGTGGTGCAACAAATGAAACGTACTAATATTTTGTCTGCTCCATATAGGAAGGAGAAAATAATATGAAAATCAAATTAAAATATAATGCAATACACTACAAGACCATCACAAAGTCAAATGAGTTGAGTTAGCCTCTGTGCACACATCAACCGCAATTAACATACGTTTTACATTTACAGCATTTAACCTGTTGTACAGGATTAAATGAAGGCCTATAACAATACAACTTTAATAACCCACGTTTATGACCTTCCTGTATCACATACCAGGTTATTACATTACACAGCCTTATCATACCCTAACCTAAACCTGGCAAACCTTTCATGTGAATGAAAGTCACAAGCACAAACAGCTTACGTAGGTTTGCCTGAAGGAACACGGTAAACTATGACTCAGTGTGTGTATGAAATTGCTCCATTAGAGTGCAGAGGACATACTGAGATGGCAAACCTCCCCCCGCAAAATACCATTAAATCCATGGCATCACTGAACACTACATTACCAGGTATGTCCTGTTCCCATTGCTATCACCAATCTCTAAACAAAAATACAGGACATTGCGAAATGCCACTGTTGGGGAGGCTGATTACAGTCAGCACTCTATGACTCACTGTGTCATGATGTTCTTAACCAGACCTCTGATCTGACAAACAAAAAAAGTAATGTAGCTTATTATTAGCAGCTGTGATCTAGCCTCTCCATGAGGAAAAGAAAAAGAAGGGGGGGAAGGCCACATGTGTGTCATTAATGGGGACAGAGTAGCGAGCCCAGAGCCACCTGTGAGCAGGCGAGGAAGAACAGCTGTTCATCATCATACAGGAGTGCTTGTTCCTGCCTGAACGAGGAGGCTGACTGGCTGGCACGTGTCCCGAGAGGAGCTTTTATGTGTATGTGTGCGGAAATGTTCACTAAAGGGGAGAGGAAAACACAATAAAGGCTTACTAAAAATGTTGTTCTCTTTGCTTTAAGGCTGTTCTTGAACATATCAAATGCTGTTTTCTATTACAAGACATATTAAGGGCGTTGGGCATAAACAATGTACCTTCTGCTGTGCATGTGTCCAGCTTGACATGTGCAAGTACAGTTACTAACATGTACATCAAACTGTGCAAATATGGTAACATATTATTTCCAGTTGGCTTTTAAAGTTTAAGGCAACAGTATATGCTGAGAGAATTATAGGCATATAAGCACATTTTTGAGTTTTGTTTGTCTTTAATTTAGAGCTGCAACTGATTATTTTCATCATTAATGAATCTGCCAATTATTTCCTCTGACTAATGGATTAAATGTAGTAGAAGTACTACTAAAAGTAGTGAAAAATACACACCATCACAATTTCCTAAAGCCCAAGATTCAAATCAAGTTTTTTTTGTCTGAAGAGCTGTCTAGAACCCAGGCATAATAAGCAAGACAAGTACACAGTAAATTCTCACATTTAAGAATTCAAGAACCATTAAATGTTTGGCATTTTTGCTTCAAGAATGACTTTAGTTGCATATCAATTTTCTGTTGACCTACTTATTGTTTCAGCTTTACAATAACTGACCTTCTCTTGTTCTGATGTTTAATCTATCAAGCTGCAAACTAAAATCAGTGAACACTAGTAAATTGTATAAACATCTCAATATTTTTTCTAGTTATTCATTTTATAGTACACAAACTTGAATCCTACAGCAGAATTCAAAGGTGAATCAAGAATAAACTCCACTTGGACTTTAAGGGAGATTCTTCCTTATGAGACAATGTGGTGGCATTATTGTCTTATTATTCTGACTTTAGTAATTTAAATAATAATGGGAGCTTCTGCCACTTAAAAGATTACTAAAAGCAGACATTAGCACCTAGTGGATCAGACAAGGCAATGTTTGTTTTTTTCCACAGATAAAAAAAAAATACATCAAATATTTGAAAAAGATTATCCATTGTATTTTGTCATGTTAACTTTGTCCGATACATGTTTTTAAAAGAATTTCCTCGGGGCCCGTTTCTAAGCCCATTTCAGATCAAAGTAAAATGGCAAATTAAACCAGCATCAATACAGACAAACAAAACAATTTAAGAATGATCATTTCTTTCACATTGGTTCTGGTCAAGAAGTTAAAACAACTTTCTAAAGCAACTAATTTAGCACTTGTCAATCAATAAATGCATTGCATTCTATATCCTAAAATCTTCCCAAATAACTGGAAAACAAAACTACGAGGTTCTCAAGGAGGTGGAAATTACAAAATTAGAAACCTTAAAAACAATAGAAACTCCAAATATTGTTACAATGACAGTGTCTTGACACAATCTCTTCAGTCTAGGCTAAACATTGGACCAACTGAGGTTTTCCAAGGCTACAGCTTTAGTTCCTTATCTTAAACCTTTGGAATCTATTACATACAGAGACGTCTTCCTCAACTGAGGGATACAACATCAGGGAAATTAACACAAAAAGTCATATTAACAAAACTCAAGCAGCAAATTATACACGATGCTGCCAAGCAGGTCATAAACAACTAAATAGTTGCACTTTCATACATTAAACGTGGAAATTAACTATTTAAAATCAAGCACTGTGAGAAATGTGATTGAGGTGAAGACAAAATGGAGTGAGGAGATGGTCTGAGGCAGTCTGACAGAATCATTGTGCAACGGCTTGTATAGCTTGGCTGGCTTCCTCTCTTGCAGCCTTGTCTGAGGTATCCCTATCTGTTGCAGCCTCCACTGAAGCTGTGTCGGCTTTATGCAGTTCGGCCATGTCTTCACCGACATTTTCCAATGCAGCAGTATCTGGGACTGCCACGTCCTGGGTATTCACGTGTGAGGCTGGCACATCCATCAAAACCATGTCTGTGGCAACCGTGTCTGCTGCTGCAGCCTTGTCCTGAGCAACTGCTTCTGAGGGACCACTGTCCATGGCTGCTGTGTCCACAGCAGGCTTGTTCCTGGCCGTCTTGTCTGAGGCCCCCTGTTCAGTCCTCTCCACGTAGAAGAGGATGTAGGCCTTGGCCTTCCTCACTGTGTCCTCATTGGTCAGAGTCACTGTGCTGTCGTTGAAGTGGTACCATCGCCCCTCGTGGCTGCCATATGCTGTATAATGTCCTGATCCAACCCTGTGAACACAGACACACATATTCGTCTTACAAGACTACATGTATTGCTGCTGGAGTGAGAGGGACACATTCAGCTCTGCAGTGCAACATTGCCACCCAGAGGCCAAAAGGTAAAACAGCAGCAGCTTGATGAACAGTTATTGGCATATCTTAACGCATTTTTCAAGGACTCTCAATGTTAATGCCTTTCAGAGTTTAGTGGCTACATGAATTGTTAAACTGCAGCTGTCCACAAGGCTTTTCTACAAAATTGCATCTGAATTGTTTATACAGCAATCAGGTGACTGACTGCCAACTTTGGTAGGCAGAGCTGGTTGGCAGATTACAATATTTAGATTCCTAGTTGAATGTTGATCTGTTTTTTCTTCTCCAGCTGGTAATTGTGCTACAATGGAGACAAAAACACATCTTGCATGCATCTGAACACATGATCATCTGTCAGCTGGAGGGGGAAAACACCTATTGACCCCTAACAAGTCTGATAAATGCAAGAATGATGCTGCAGCACTCAGTGTTCATTAAAACAGATGAAGCACATACGTTATATATAATATTAATTTCAACTTCTCCGTCTGTGTATTTAAATAGGGATACTTCATCTACTCACCCAGATCCATGATGCACTACGACAGCAACAAGGTCATACAGGCAGCTTTCCGGTAATGAATTATCTGGCTGCAAACATAAAAAAGACAAGATTTTTCTTTTTTTTTTTCTTTTCTGGGCTCTCAATTCCATCCAAAACATGATTCCTCAAAGATTTACAACTTAAAGGAGACACTTAGCAGCTGGACATGTATGCAAGCCAGAGGTCTCAAACATAAAAGTCATAACGGTTTCACATGAAAATTATGTTTTTCTTAAATTCCCAAAAACCTTGGTGGTTACAGAGTCAGCACGACAGAGGTTCACACCTGTTTTATACAAGGACGAGAGGCTCCACCAACTCAATAACGATAAAACTTATAGAATGACAACAGAAATAATTTCAAGGGAAACTCAGGTTTACACTACAACCCCGCTCAGAGTTTAACAGATAACAGAATTGCTGTCGAACAGTGCCCCTTGGAGACATCAGTTCAGACACTTCACTCTGATCTTTGACCATAGACTGTAAAAATGACGGACAAAGCTTGCGGGCCTGAAAAGTGAAGCCAATGTGGAAGTGCCTTAAACCTGCATTAACTCTTCTTCTAATTTTCAGCAGGGGTTGACTCCACTGGTTGCAAAAAGAAGTCTGTTGGGAAAATAACCCTTTTTCCTCACTTGATTTATTACCTCATTAAACATTTTCATAATGCGTGTAGGCTGTGTACATTAAAATAGCCTCGACCTTGTTGTAGGGTTATTGGAAAGTTGATTGAGCATGATGCCAACCAAGCCAGCTAGCTACCGCTAGCGTTAACTGGTAATGTAAGGGAAAGTTTGGCAATTTTCTGTGGCAGTACCAAGAGGTCTGCGTTCAACCGCCGGTAAATCTCCGCTGGATGACTCGCTTCAGAAGGGTTGAAAATCTACAACTTTCCCCCTTTATTATTAGCTTAACGCGGCACCATTGCAACCTTAAACACAGGCTTAGCCGCCTCATCCTCTCCAGCTCCCCCCTCTCAAAAATCGTCAACCAAACCAAGACGGCGACACACATACTGCCAAACTCAAGGCTTCAAAACAGCAGTCCACAAACCAACGGGTGACGTCACAGATGCTGCGTCCACTATTTTTACAGTAGTCTGTATCATATGATTTACACAATAAAGTAAAAAATGCAATCCATGTCTTTGACACAGAATGGCCTAAGTACATTACATGTGCTACACAACTATCCAATCAAAACTACATCAGCAGCGAGAGCGCCAAGCACAGTCATGGCAACAAGTGCGGGCCTCCTATATGGCTGCCTGCAGAGCCGTCGCTAATGCAAGTATCCCCCAGTGATCCAAATAGTAAATAATAAATGCACTACAGATGGTGGTACTGAAACAATTCATTGCCCATTACAATTCATCCTTAAATTTAACATTTATATTTTGTTCTCCTTGCATCACAAACTCAACAATCAAAGATTATTTCCATTATTGATTAAATGGTCAACTATTTTCTCAATTACTCGTTTTTAGTCTATAAAATGTTAGAAAACTGAAATATGCCCACCACAATGTCCCAAAGCCTAAATTGATGTCTTCAAATGTCTTGTATTGTCCGACCAACAGCATCAGTTCTCATAGAAAACTAAGAAAACTAGCAAATCCTCACATTTGAGACCCTGGATTTTAAGCATTTTTGCTTAAAACAAAGACTGACATTTAATCAACTATCCAGATAGTTGCCGAATAATTTAATGCTGATCTAATTGAGTGATTCAGCTCTTTTTGTTTCCATTTGTTTACTATTAGGATAAACCCCTTGAGATGTATCATTTCGTTTTCAAGGGGGTCCCAGTTAAGTGTGTACATGATCGAATTTTAAGACAATTCCCATTTTCTAGATGTAGTGTATCTCTGGTCAGACAGCAGAGGCCAACATTGATCTCTCTGGTTGTCAACTCGCAAAACATGTTTTTTTCTCTGTGTGGATATAAATCCATCATCAGCTGACTAAGAGGAAAATTCAGTTTGACTAAATCACCAGTTTGGCAAAGGAGCTATTGTAATTTATGTATATAAAAAGACTATATCTATATTTCAAAAAGTCTTTTCTTCATGCTGTCTGCGGCTCCTCTCTTTGTGCCCAACTTACAATGCAGCCAATTTAGTTCATATTTCACATGCATTACCAAGTCAGTTGTCTAGCATATCGCCTGAGATCTTTCCATGGTGTGACTAGTGTCTGGATTTTCAGTTACCAAGCCATACCTCTTCATTACGAAGGTTTGAATTTAGCACAAGTACTCCAAGTTCTTGTGGTATTTCTTATAAGTATAACTGAGGTAATGGAAACTATGAACATTTCGCCAAACTTGAATTTCTCCTGGAATTTTAATAACATCAGACACAGAAAAGCGAGGATGGCTTATTAATACAAGGTTTGTGAGGATATTTATTTCGCAAAACTGCAGCTAATTTTGAAAGAACACAGCTGGCCCCCGACTTGTTACGTTCTTACTGTGGCACTAGTGTGACCAACAAGCCAGGATTGTTTCTTTTCCTGACTAAACAGTAGCACTTCCACTTTCATATATGTATTATTCCGGGGGTTTTTTTTCATAATTTTAAGACACTTTCAAAACTATATTGTGAAATTCCGTGATTTTTCTGTTTTGAGCTCACCTCAAGTAAGTAGCCTCTCATGTCCATGCCTTTCAGTGGAAATTCCACATAGGTATCCACCTTGTTTCTCAAAAAGGCCGTCCAGTGAAACCTTTTAAGGTGCAGACACAAAACCTAATAATATAGGAAATAAAACCAATCCAATTATACCCAAACACAACATTTTCCCAACTCCTTTACTTTGCAATAAACTTTCAAATGAGTAAATTGTTAATAAAAAGGATTGAGAATGTCTGTCTCTACCTTTGGCAGCTTCTGGATCCAGAACTTCTTTGTGGATTTCTGCCGCTTTTTACACTTATGGCAATAGTACAGCTCGGTTTCATCAAGTTCTTCCAGGTCAGTGAAGCTACGTACACAGTCTAAAACAAAAAAAACAAAATAATAGAAAACGGGGCCATTAATCTTAGGAGTACAGAATTAGACACTAAAACTGCCACCAAAAGACAAAACAAAAACAGTCTAATGAGTCATTGCCTCTGACAGTGGAAAACTTACCACGTAAAGTGCAGGTCGGCCCTGGCTCCTGGTCCTTACTTCTCTTTTGTCTGAACTGGCTGGGAATGTCCAAAGACAGATCTGAGTGAAAAAGAGTAGAAATAGATGCTCTCATGCCTCTTAATGCTTTAATAATATGTCCTTCAGCAACTGCATTCTTTCTTTTTCATTAATAAAAAAAGGAGAAGAAATACTGAGTCTTTTTTTCAACTTTCAGTATCTGGCTGTTCACTAACAATGGTTGTTGTCTTACCAAGAAATGGATCAAACTTCCGAGATTCTGTTCCACATATCAGGCAGTTAACTTCATTCTGAAGTATGCCACCAAAATTGGATGTGACAACACTGGCAGTCCCATTTCTGTTCAACATAAAGCAGTTTTAATTAGGTGTCAATCGATTAAAATATTGGATCGCAATTAAATCGCATGAATGTCCAGTTAACTTACGATTAATCACAAATTAGTCACATTTTTTATCTGTTCTAAATGTACTTTAAAAATGGGATATTTTTTCAAGTTTTTAATGCTCTTATCATCATGAGGGCGAACAAATATGCACCTCACATGTGGGGAAATAAAGGCTCACAAAAACATCCCTTTCTACTAAGTGGGATCAAAGCAGGGTGATACAAAAAAAATTATAAAAAACAAACAAAAGTGTGAGAGAAACTGTGACTTGGTGGATGTGCAACGCAAGGCATATGCTGGAACGGGAGTTGCCTAGCCGCTGCAATCACATTGCGTGCACCATCAGTGCTAAGTGTGCCGACTATGTTCAATGTCCCACTGTCTGGCTACTTGCAGAAAGTGCTCGGCGCACGTGTCTGCGAAATGCCTCTCCTCTATCTTCAAATAAAATCAACTGGGGAAACAGCAGAAACACATTCAACAACAATTGTAAGGTTGCATGGGCTTACATGCAGCATTTGCCTTCTGCAGTGGAGAGTCTGACCCCATCCTGAGGTGAGAGTGAATGAGAAGCCCCGTTGCGACTGTACTGGAGCTCCCGGTGGAGGTGGTCCAGCAAGTAACGCATGAACTCATGTGCATCTTGCTGCTGATAGCCCCTGGACACAAAAACAGAGATTTAAATGGTATTAGTGTGATGAATCACAATAGTTTCTGTCTGTGATGCATAATGCATCTTCAATAATATCAAAATATTAAAATCGGCGAGTATCCCTTTCAAGCAAATTGACAGAAAACAGAACTAAGAAGTTAACAGTTTATTGCTCAGCATAATGAGCTTAATTCTGGCAAATACTCTGTGTATGTAGGCATACCTGAAACTTGGCATGATTTTCCATATAGCATAAAATAAGGAGTCTGGACTGAAGGCCGTCTGGCTTCCTTGCCACAGGGAACAAAGGGTTTTCCTGAACTCCTCCACCAAAGACCTGTTCAACACAAAGCAACCCCGTTACCCCGCTGCACAACCGGGGACAATCAACATCTTACGCCCATCTAATACTCCGTGGGTAAAACTAAGTTTACATATGACACCAAGACTTATAAATACTTGACACACAAAACACATAAACAATCTTGTGTCAGATTAAATTACAATGTACAGTGTTTTTTCTGGTTATTCATTGTAGTAGTGCAGTGTTGGTCAAAACAGGCCTGTTTGCTTGGACTCCTGTATTGCTGCTTGCAGCTTTCTCCAGAACCATTGTACTCTGAAATTACTTACAGAAGGACTTAGCACTTAATATGCAACCGTAGGCCTATACTACTGACTTACTGCGTACTTGTTCTTCAGTAGAAAACATTTACCTGACAGAACGTTGCAGGTTCAGGTTCTACTCACAAAATGCCACACTTAAAAACGTGATGCATTTTCTATCCAGCATTATATAAGAATTGAAAATCTCCACCTTGAAGTACATTGTGCTGATAACGCCTCTCTAAGAAAATATTTCTGAAACAGTCATCTTCCATGATCAATGACAAATAACAATTTTGTCAATTTTATATTTGCTGAAAATAATTGTTAGATCAATGCAGCCCTTAAATCCTCCCTCCTACAGAAGAGGACCTTACACACTGTTGTCCCCTTGGCTTCGGGTGTGGTACATCCTTCTTCCTGCCGTCTTACCACTGCGTAGAGCCACTGCAGGCAGCTCCTTGAAATAACAGCTGAACTGCTCGATGTTGCTGTCAAAGAAACATTATTTTGTGATAACAGTTTTGACACCTGAAATTAGCAAAAGATATAACAGGCAGGAAAATCTGTAAATAACCGTGAGTGGCCTAAGCACACTGTGTTAGAAAGGAACAGAGAACATTACTAAAAAGCCCTTTACATACAAGATGTTTTTGCTTTTTATTGCAGATAAATCAAGTCTATATTACATTATTGCTGTCCCTTATCCATATCATGCCAGTTTTTTTTAGATTTACTGTTTCTTTGAATTACTTACTGACTTTTTAATGGGGAAAACAGTATTGCCATGCAAGGATAATATAAATACAACTATTATACAACTAGAAATCCACAGCCATGAGTTAGCTTTATAAAAAAGGTACATTTCAAGTTCATGCAAATTGATTTTATGACTGAAAACTACTGGCTGTCTGGAAATTAGGAAAACTGATTGTTTATTTTAAAAATCTATGGCACGCTTTGGTAAATGGCCAGCAGTACTATAACATGTACTTGATATAAAAATAGGGCTGCTCAATTATGGAAAAAAATATAATCACGATTATTTCGGTCAATACTGAAATCACGATAATTTAACACAATTACTCGTTGACTTCTTGAAAGATGTTGCAATTATTGAACTTAACAGTGGAAAAAGTTCAATAAATCAACAGTAACAAAAACACATACAACTGTGAAATTTGCCTTAATACTTTTCCTATTTAAACTTTATTTTTTCATTCAGAACAAGAGAAAATAAGAGTTTACGTAATGAGCTAAATAATTGTTTTTCTCGATTATTCTGTTTTTGTGATCATTGGGAGCCAAAATAATAATCATGATTACGTCTCGATTAATTGCACAGCTCTATATAAAAAGGTTAATGTGAAAAAACACACCAGTCCTTTGGTAAACGGAAAAAAAAATGTGTGTTGTCTGGGAAATCTATCCTTTGACAGTCTTGTTTCCAAGCACCCTGTGTGATACCCCTGACTGCGCCCGAGACTGTATTAATAAAGGATGACTGGTTGTGGGGCCCTGGGTCTACAGGGGTAGAGCTACTGATCATGCCGCAAACACAGTTTACCAACAACATTCTTCATTTTCAGTGCAGAGCCTTACCTGAGGGATTGCAGAATTGCATTCATGAAGCAAGTGTTGCCTAAATTCCGCAGGCCTGTAGCACCTAAAGCCGCCCCATCCTGACAGAGACAGAAGAAATGCATAAAGATATACTGTACATTCAATTTACCTTTTTTATTTAAAAATCATGACTTAAAAAATGTAGAGTGGCGGCAACGTACAGCAGCTTCTTTCAGAAGAACTCAATCATAATATTTTCAGCCACTTACATTGTCTTTCACCAACTTTCCATCTGGAGCTGGGCTTTCCTGGAGTTTTCTTTTCCTCTGTCTGTCACCCATCAGTGCTGAGCTTTAAGAGGGAAAAACATTTTATTTTGGACAGTAATCACATATTGAGCATGTGAAATTTTTTTGCGTGCATCTTTCTGATTTTCTATTGGCAGATGCATCTTAAATTGGCCTTTTTAGTCTAACAACCAAGACTAATGCTACATTTGAAATAATTCTATAAATAATTTGACATGTGTAATGATGATAGAGTTAAAGCGTAACTCTCGCCAAAATGCAACCTAGGGTCTTTTTGTGAATGTACCCGAGTCAAACTTTCACTTAAAAGTATAATTAGGACGGAAGCGCCACTTTTAAGATTTACTGTATTTTCGTTTTTTGGTCAAATGGCCTTTTGAATGGGAGAGCTAGGGGCACTTTTATGATAGCATCAAAAATCACTATTTTTAAAACACTAAGAAGGCTCGACACAACATGAAACTTTGCTCCAAATATCACCAGGGGGTCTACACATGTACGCAAGCATTGAGAACATTGTTTGTGTACATAGACAGTTTACTAAAAAGAAAAGTTTTGAACAACTCACTGTAGCTGTTGTTTTTTCCGGGCGCCGTCCATCTTGCTAGTCAAAAATAGTCAAGGGAGGAGAGTAAAGATGGAAAGCTTCTAAAGCTTAGTTCCATAGAAATGCACGGATAATTTATTGTTTTTTCGTTAGTGAAAAACAATATTGACCTTGTAGTTGAAAAAGGAGCCTCATATAAGAATGACATTTCCTCCTACGGAGTCTGTTCATTCGCATTCGGAGACCGACGCTTTTTGACTGAGAAGATGGCTGTGAGCGAAAACAACAACAGCTAAAGTGAGTTGTTTAAAACCTTTTAGTAAATCTATGTACACAAACATTGTTCTCAATGCTTGAGTTCATGTGTAGAGCCCCTGGAGATACTAGGAGCAAAGTTTCATGTTGTGCCGAGCCTTCTTAGTGTTTTAAAAATAGTGATTTCGATGCTATCATAAAAGTGCCCCTAGCTCTCCCATTCAAAAGGCCATTTGAACAAAAAACGATAATATGGTGAATCTTAAAAGTGGCGCTTCAGTCCTAATTATGATTTTTTAAACCAAAGTTTGACTCTGGTACATTCACAAAAACACCCTAGGTTGCATTTTGGCGAGAGTTACGCTTTAAACAACGAAACAAAAACAACATATTTAAAAGACTTTATTCTTGAAATTTGAACTTACTTTTCTAAACTCTGCAGATGTTCCCTCACTTTCTGCACCTGCCCATGTTTGGTGTCATTGACAACAAAGTCATCACATCTGTAACTATAAAATCCACATTAGTCAAGACAAATATAAAAAAAAGGGAAAAAAGTAATGCACTTATTGAGATTTGGACCCATTAAACTTTGCATAATAATTGCTGTATTGTTTCATTGTGGTAGCATGCAACATTTAACCATGTGTAAATGTGGCAGGAGAGATTTTCATCAAATACTTCTCAATATAGTTCATAATATTCAGATCACTGTTTTTTTGCTTGTAATTAGCAAGTAATAATTTTGTGGCATGTAACCAGAAGAATGTTGAATCACTTACAAAGTAACTGATTAGCTTCATGATGATGATAATGATGATGATGATGATATAAACATTTGGTTCCCATTACCACACCAATGACTTTATGACTGTACTTTTGTAGGCCCCACAGTGAGTCACAGATTTGAGAAATATATAGGTTGAAGGACATTTACCAAAATATGCTGTAGTTGCTGCAGTCCATGCAGACGGAATGATGGGATTTCTCTTTTTCCTGTTTCTCACCCTTCTTTTGACTACTGCCAACGACTTGGCTGTCTTCAAAGTGTTTCTTTGCATGTCCATTGACGTATCTATATAGTAAGAGATTACTTTATAAACACACATCTGGAACTACCAGAAAAATAATACAATTAAAACAGTCAAGGGTATTGGTCTAAGTTATGCTCACAATTTTTTATCAAAGAATCTGCCTTAAAAAATGGATATTTCGGTTTTGATCTCGAGAGCAACTACGGTGCTCCTCATCGACCAGAGGATCTGTTATTGTGAAGAGAAAAATCCCAGATGATCTTTGAAAACCCCAGAGTTGTCAAACACCACAAGCTAATGTTTTGACAGTATTTCAAGCTTGGCCTAAATTCCTTTGTCCAATCAAAGATGGTAACTGGTTTGATTAGATAAGATTAGAAGAGTCTTTGAGGATTCTATACTTCCAAAACAGTGTTAAGTCTTGGTAAATGACATGTTTTTTTAAATACTGACAAAGAATAAAACAGATGCTTAGCTCTGTGACTTAAATGAAAGTATAATACACAAGAAGCAGAAACTGGGGTTAGCCAGTACTATCCTAATACAATCGCAGTGCTGTGATAATGCTTTAGCCAAATACTTAATGTGTATGTTGTTAACCTGAGGTTTTAAGGGCCATTTTTATACACAGACAGGTAACACTGACTTCTGTAGACTAAAAACCTTTATGTGTGTATTGAAGTGGTGTCCAAACGTGTGAACATGTGAAGGACCCCTAAACTGATAATAAATTAGACCACTGACCCCTATTTAATACGATTTTATCCCAGGGTCCCACATCTGATAGGATTTTTGATTTAAGATGTCTTATTACAGAAAGTATATGAAACCCATGACCAAAATAATCATACATTCTGTCATTGTGTTACTTATGGATGGAATTACAGTAAAAAAAATATTACATTTTTTGCTGGGGACCCCGTGTGGGAATCAATGGTATAATTGACTTGAAAAAAAGGACTGACACACCAGAGCATTAGCTAGTTAAGTTCGTAGTTTGGTATGTTTGCTACTCTGAGCACAGCTTTAGTTGCCAACAAATCGACAACAACTTACCTTCCACAATGGACCATCAGACACGTAAGGCAAATCCATGGACTTTTATTAGATCTGCAAACTGGAGATTAAAGATTAAGTCTCAATTAAGAAGTGCAACGTTACCTTTTAAGAAGACAATGTATTGGTGTGTTTTGCTTTTGCAGGGGTTAAAACAAGAAACCATTTGTGAGCCTGAAATGCTGCCCTGGAGGAAATGCGTACACTGTATTTAATCAAGTATTATATAAATGTAATACTGCACCATGCCCTGCTTTAATGGACCATTCCTTTGTGTGTTCACTGTTAATTGTGACCTGCCCTTGTGATATCTGTTCTTGTTGACATGTAGCTACATTATCTATCTAGCTTGACACGCATGTGGCAGAATCGGCGCCAGCTAAGGCTTAGATCCAAATTATTGCGCGCACACACTTTAAAGTATGTATCCACTAATGTCGATTTTAGTAAAGTTAAATGAAAGGATGACAAACACTTCTCTTACCGTTGCAACACCAGGAAGACGGAGTACCGTTAGGGAACCTAGAGGTATCGATAGGACAGCTCACGTTTGAGTTCAGATGAGGGCACTCCATCAGTTCACAATTCGGAGTAAGTTAGCAAGCTAATGCTTCAGGTTCTAGCCAACACTACCACACCAACGGTAAGAGGGAAAATGCAGCTAACAATAGGTAGCCAATTAACCTATACTAGCTAGCTAACGTTAGCTAGCCAACTAACGTTACTTCTGCTCGCAAACGCACGTTTTCCTGTCTTTGCTGACGCTAACACGTTTGGTAGCTTTCTTGCATAATTTCAGGGTACAACAGTTTACAGATAAAAAGCTAATGCTGTTTCCACCATGATATACTGTAAGTTAAAATAGTAACGTTATCTTTGGTGTATAAGGTACTAGCTAGCTAGATAACTGCTGGCGTTTGCCTCAAACAAATGGAAATAACTTGAGGAAGTGACGTTGTGTCTGCCGGCTCGGCCAGAATCTTTGGCCAACTATAAAACAAAGATGAAACCGCTTCTGGGAGTTACGTTTGACTGCTTCCTACTTCGCTTACACTCCTTTGACCACTTAGAGATACTGTAGGTGCCTCATATTTCGGTTGGCAGTCTTTTCTATTGCATTTATACTTATACCCAGAGCCATGTCTTTCTCTATCACTCTGCTTATACCTATTGGGAAGCTCTACTAAACCTAATTAAGCCATGTTGTGAGACTTGTTAGACATAACTTGTTTAGAAGTGTCATCGTGTCACGCATGCGTAGTAGCGAGTCACTGCCTCGCTTCGGATAACAGTTTATTTTCCTTCTTCACTGCAGCTCGCGCGGCTGTAGTTCCAAAGACAGTGTATAAACGTGTAGTTCCAATGAGACAACCTGTAGGGGGCCGAAGAGGGAAACGTTACATTTGCTTTAAAGCGAGTGAGAGCTATATGACTCATTTAAATATTATCCATTTTGATTGCGAGAAACCTTTATTTTACTCACATATGATTACTTCTACAATGATTACGTGGACATAAACAGATGCCATGAACCTTTTACAGAGTGGCTGGACATTCTTTTAATCATTACATCAATGATAATAATCACAGATTTTATGAATATGTAGCTACACCACCTACGGCGAAAAACTAAAACATGAAACCATCACCATTTCCTATAAAATAAGACATTCCAGTGATTATTCAAAACTGTTTTTATTTCCCAAATACAAAGCACGAGCATTTGATAATACAACACATTTTAGGATAAATGTGAGAAAATGTGAAAGGTTGTTCTTGACACTTTTTTGTCAAGTTGTTTACAGCCTAAAACTAAATATTCACAAATGCTGAGCAGGAGAACATAATAACATTGTGCAGTAAGCATCACTTCACAAACAGCTCTAAATATATGTGTTTTGAATTGGCACAAGACTTCAGAGAGTTTTCACCAAATATTTGAGCCATGATGTTGAGTTATATTTTGGAAACATTGCAATAGTTACGAACGAGACCTCGTCGTTAAAAGCATTTCAGGTAACTGTGCACAAGCAGATGAGTACCTGAACTTGTAATGATGCAGTTCTGCTCCTGGTTGAGTGTTTGTCAGGAAAAAAACATGGACTTTCTTCTAATGTAAATATGTAATGTAAATATTTCCCTAAAGTTTGGATTTTTTTTTTTAGGGCAGCACTTAACAATGAATTTCATTAATAATTGATCTGCCGACTGAATTCATCATATCAAATTTGTTGTCTATGACAATTTCCTGGGTCCCAAAAGTTTTTGTCAGACCAATAATCCAAAACCACAATCACATTAGGGAAATAAAAGCAGAAAATTCTCACAACTGAAAAGCTGAACAAAGGAAACATTTGCCATTTTTCCTGGAAAAATGACTTCAACAATCCATTTATCAAAATGGTTGCTGATGAATCAACTAATCGATGAATTGACTATAATTGTTTCAGTTCTGGTTTCTTTTGATTACACTTTGCCTCATCAGATTTAATTAGGGTTGCGGAATGAAAATACACGATAAAGCTCCAAGGAAAAAATACAAAAAACATTACTTTGCACGTGGTTTAAGTGAAACAAAATAGAAAATTGAACAAAATTGTAGTTATTACATGTCAGTAAAAAAAATCTGAATTGAACATAAATGCTGTAATCAATTGATATGTTTGGTATCAAGACTAGTGGAGTTAATACTAATACTAAACCAAGCTGATAAAAACTCCAAATGTTGCTATTGAGGTGACATAACTTTCTATTCCATTTCAATCCCCTTGTCCTGAAGAGGTGTGCCAGACTGGGCGTCTTTACTTTTCCCTGCTGCCTTCTTCTTGGGGCTCTTTTTCCTAAAGAAGTATAATAAGATAAATTACAGGGAGTCATTAACTGTTAGTAATGTTATTGCTTTTTAGTTTAATTCTTCATGTAAAACAAAAGACAAAGAAAAATAGTCTAACTTACTTTGACTGAACGGTCAAGACAATCACAGTTATTAAGACGGCGGCAATAATGACAGCAAGCAGAACTCCACAGATGATTGCTGTTAAGAGGACAGATTAGTAGGATTCATGTCAGTAGATACTAACATTCAAACAAAGTGTATAATAACATTTTTATGCAGATAGTTGCAACCAGTTAGAGCCTGGTGTATAATGTGTAAAAACCAGCTTGGACTAAAACAAACCCAACTATAACAGGGATCTGTTGTGCTCGAGTTCATTGTGTCTACTGACCAATAGGAGTGTCTGGCTCTTCCTCCTCATCTTCATTGCCATCATCTTAGAACCAAAACAATTAACATATTATTATAAAACATATTATTGTATAATATTTTAATACCGACTCATTTGTTTCAAAAAATGCATTGACATATTGATGTATTAACATGTACAATTATCCACAACTGTGTACATAAGACAACACATTAGTGCTCACCATGGATGCCAGCACAGGTGGAGTTGCAGCTTCCCTGGTCAAAAAATCTGTTTCCGTTTCCGATGCATCCAGTCCAAAGGAATTTTTTGCATTTGTCATGAACAGAATCGTAGTAGTATCTCAAAACCTTAGCACTGCATTTACCTACGGCCTTTTTGAAGTGGCAAGCTTTGGACTCTGTGAAGAGAAAACATCATCCTCATTAGAACCATTGATACAGCAGGGTATTATCAGGCAGTCTATTAAAGTCTCAGGTGTATTCATTCACATTTTCATCTGTCATGAGTAGTCCTGCTCTTTCACCACTTGGTGGCGTATTGCTAACACGCATGCTGACACGTGTCTTTCCTGCAGCCTCTGAACAAATAGTCATCAAACAGGTGGACAAAGTAAAACTCAACAGTATCTGGGTCTATTAAATTGACACGCAAAATAGCATTGGTATTGATAGCATGTATTTTGCGTCATATAATAAACCTGGCCTTTTTCAGACATAATAATAATCTGGTTAAGGCAGATCTCAAGAAGCCACCCCTCCCTCTCTCTTTCAGTTGTAACCGTGAGGCTTGATGATGATGTAGTGTTTCCTTTTATGGTACACCATAAAACTTTACCTCATTAGCCAGTTTATGTTCCAAAGTCCTTAGACAACAGCCAGGAAGAACAGATTTATTTTTGACTGGGTTCATCTTTTAGGCGGTCTTTGAAATTACAGTAGACATTTTGCATATTTAAAACAGAGTTAGTGGTGAATGCAGAGAAATTGTTACATTACTAGTATTTAAAACCATCTTACCATCCCTGGGGTAGAAATTCTCTGCATTGACGGAACAGTTTCTTATGCACTCTCTTTCATTTAGAAAACGGTTGGCATTTCCTCCTATGCCGTTGTATATGAAAGGATTGCACTCATCCTTGCTCTGATCATAATACAAAGCAAAGATAAAGCTTGTGCCTTCACCTGAATCAGACGGCAAACGACAGAATTCTGTTGGATGATAAAAAAAAGATAAACTGTTGGTTAGATGACTTTTATTTGCAAAACTTGATGTTCTGGTTTTCAGCACAGTATTTGGGGTCGGAAATGCTATTGGCTACAGAGAAAGCTGGTAAGGTGATTATTGCCATAGGTGTTTCAGTGGAAATCATCAGCACATAACTAATGTTTAACTAACCTCATCACCAGATATCCACTCCCTCTTTTTATGACGGCAATAAAAAGTGTCATTCATTTATGGTGCATTGTCAGTCCCGCCCTTTGTAGATTTCACAGAAGGGAAGTGGTTTCAAATGGTTCTTTTAAGATCAGATTTTTTAACCCAAAAGACACTTGATTTTGGAGGGACTAACTAACTGGCTATTCCTGGATGCTCAAAATGTGTGCTTCTCCAAATTCACAGCTGTGACATGAGATGAAGCTGCAGGTTGACATGGTTCCGCTCATCATACTCAGGCTCAGACAGAAATGATCTCAGTGTTTAAAAGTGTAGAATTATAGAGAAAGGAATTATCCAGTCAGCTTAACACAGTCGTTAGCAGTGTGTAAATAACATTTCCAGGAGAGCAAAAAGCCCGGTAATACCAACTGTTCTTTTTTGGTCAAAGCTAAGGGCAATCATTGTTGACTTGTTGCATTGTTGGCAAAAAAAGGTAAAATACAATTATACTCTGCTGAGAGATGCAGGCTAGACTTATATAATGTACTGAAACATTTTTACAACACTTTTTTTGTTCATCAGGTCTATCGGTCACTTTTATTGTATATGATTCAGCCTAGTTTTTTTAGTCTTCCGCCAATGTAACCGCCATGATGCTGTGAAAGGACTGACGGTGAAACTTCTTCTTGATTCAGTTTCAGTTGAAACTAAATAATTACATTTAAGTGAAAAACATTGACAATCATATACAAGATACATAAAACCCAATGTTTTTGCAGTAATGGAAAAAAAAAAGCAATACAAATTGTTAACACTTGTTCATTTTTCACTAAAGATGAGCCTGTGTATTCAATAGTGAACCTCTGTCCTATAAACCGTTGGTTACGGTTTTAAATTAAGAAGAAAACAGTTTGATGTACCTGGAATTTGCGTATGGCTGACGCAGAATGCAGCAAATGCAATCCCCAAAAACAACAGGTGCTTCATCTTGCTGCTTGTCTGTGTGCGGTCTTTGCTGGAATGAGTGAGGGTTGTAAACTACAGTGGGAGTGGGTTGTGATCATAGACCTTTGGACCAACATTTCCTTAATGGTGACAGCTGCAATCGAAACAAAAGTTAACAGCTTTTTTATTACTTTATGAGGGAAGTGTTTCCTATATTCTATATTAGGGCGTAACCAAGTATAACTAGTTACATATAGGCTACAGATCAATATGCAATAGCGTGTGATAATATTGCTAATGTTTGGTGTTTTGTTCGAAACACCTCACGCCTCATTCAGGGAACATTCAGACTGCAGTTAAACATGATACCTGCAGCAGCAACATACACAAATTAGCATAGATTGGCATATTAACCAACAGTTACATTCATGGCTTATATGTTGTTTTTTGTCATTTTATGGAGCATGTCGAGACCTTGTGCATCAAAAGTGAGATTACCTGAAGCAATTTAAATAACTTCAAATACCTCCAAGAGAGCTTATTTAGAAACTTAAAATCCTCCTGCCATAGAGTTAGCTCAGGAAGTTACTCTATCCTCTTATTTTGGCTTTCATCTTTAATGTGTGATAATCCTCATCATGAGCCAAGTTAAAAGAAAAAAACCTAATTGAGTATGCATCTTCAAAGAGTATGAAGTAAGATAGATAGATAGATAGATAGATAGATAGATAGATAGATAGATAGATAGATAGATAGATAGATAGATAGATAGATAGATAATGTGTGTCATATCTGAGTTAAAAATGTATTAAAAAGTGTGTCCTTCAGTTGAAAATTCCAAATCTGTGAATCATTTTTGCTTCTAATTTTGATTAAAATGGATACTTCACCGATTTAGCATTCAGCTTTGTATCAGTAGAAACCCGGTAGTATTTATGAATGACCGTGCGTCCCTCCCTCATATCCCGCTGAGACGGGAGATATCTGCATTGGGGGGTCTGGTAAATAAATCTTCCGATGATGTAAAATGACAATTTTTGCGTCGGAAGATTTTTTTGGCCAGAGCAAAAGACTACAGCCAGTAGTAGGACCTACTTCCGCATGTTTTAAACCCGCCCATCACCCGAAGCGAGCCGATCTCAGCCGGAAAAAAATGAAATGTCAGCCATCTTGAATCCTCTCTAAACAGGGCTCTCTCTCATGGATGTATTAAGAGAACTTCTCAGCAGCCAGCTTTTACAACAATTATGTGCATTCAAACTACCGCACGTGTACCACCGGGATACATCAGTACAGATCGGAGAATATGCAGGGAACGTTATTACAGACGGAATAATCGGCACACTACGAGAGCTTCGCCTGCCACGGAGACCAGCACGGAGACCAGCACGGAGACCAGCGGTCTCGCTTGATGCCCCGAGCCGGGTAGGGGACATCCTCATCGGCTAGGTGGGAAGCTAACGCTAGCCGGCCACCTGTCCCATTAATCCTGCTTGCAAGTGTCCGTTCATTAAACAACAAACTGGACGACATCCAACTTCAACGATGCTCCCAATGCGAGTTCAGAGACTGTGTTTTTTGCTTTTGTGGAAACATGGCTGAACAACAGTGAACCGGACTGTCCAGCTACCAGGCCTGCTAGCCCTCCGACGACCCGAGCTAGAGATGCTCTGTATGAAGGTGGGCTGTGTTAACACGGACTGGTGCAGAAATGTGGTGATTTGTATCCAACTAACTGCTAACCGCTGGAGTTTGTGACTGTTACATGGCGACCATTCGGCATTCCACGCTAATTCACGGCTGTGTTTATACTCGGTGTTTACAGCCCACCAAGGCCTATGCTTAGCTGAACGTTACAGAGCCTATAATGTGTGTGTTCACTAAATGTAGCCTGTTTCGTATGTCGTTTTAATATAATGTAGTTTTTATATATTTTAAATGTGTAACACCACTTGAGCCACGATGAAACGTTGTTTCGTGTATATGGTTGAAATAACAATAAAACACATTGAGTTGAGTCGAATGCCTCACTGTCTGTCTGTCAAGCGGTAGGCGTGGCTTGGGAGTGGACTCAAAGCAGCGAAGTGAAGTGCATTCTGGGATTTGGTGTGTTTCATCCATATGAGCCAAAAACACATTTTCTGGCTTTTCTCAGCCTAGAAGGCACCAATTTAATTTTTTTTCTTCACATTTCTGCTACATAAGTGACCCAATTTAAAGATATATTCAGCTTTCCAGCGGTGAAATATCCCTTTAAGTTTCCACATTGCACTTGTGTAAGTTGCATATATATGCATATATAGTCTACCATGATTGGCTGTAATGTAACATTATGCTTGTATCTTAAATTCAGATTTAAGGTGAGCGCAGAAACTTTCCCCCCTTAGCGGATGAATGTGAAAACAAATTCGCCACATGCATCATTCGTGTATGTAGGCCTAGTCTATCAAAACACATTTTTTGAGTGGAGAGTGGCTAAAATAAATTCTACATAGAACTAAATGTATCAGTGTATTGTAGAATTACTACTATGATTTAGATGTATTATTCTCAGTATAAAATTCATATAGGCTACATAGCCGTTTTGCTGCAGGGTGACATATTTTGATAGTTTAGCACAAACAGGTTGCTACTTATGTGCAGGTCTTAGAGACCACCTCACCTGTCAACATTTGGTCAACCCGTCTTTTTTTTTTTTTTGTCACAGAATAAGAGGGCTTGCGTTTTTCTGTGTAACACCGTCGCACGTGCTTGCCTCACAGTTTCCCCGCATCTTTCGTCCGCCGGCAGATCGAGCCCTAAATGAATGACTTCGCTTGGATGCGGTCGCCGCCGTTGAACTGTCACTCTCCGGTGACCCAACGTCTCTGGAGGCTGGTTATGTTGTTGCTCTGACGTCAGCGCGAGCTACAATGGAGCTGAGAACATGAGTATAAAAGCCGGTTTGAAGGCGCGTTCTGGTGCTCCAAGCTTCTGCTTTGAACCGGGTTAACATCAGACTAGCCTACTGCAGGAGGGAGGGCTGACTGAGGGGATCAAAATGCACTTTCTGAGCTTCACACCCATCGTCTTACTACAGCTGACTTTCCTCTCTGTACTGCATGGTAAGTATACAGTGTAGCCTAGGATGCATATACTTTGGATGCACTTTTAGATGCGTGTTAAGTAGAAAGAAGAAAATGTTTGGGGCATTTAACACTTTGCAACCTCTTGAGCAGAAAAGATGCTTCATCCTGGCAGGTGTCTCCATCTACCTGCTGCACGCACTCTTCCTGAGGAATGAGGGAGACACTTGTTTCTGAGATGAAATGTCTGTTCCAAATAAATGTTTTTATTTAATTTCTTTATAAAAATGACTATGCTGCATCCTGTAACATGTGTGGAAGTGTAGTTATTCTAATATATTTGAATGTAGGCTACAGTGGGACCATCATTTTTTCCTGTCTTTTTCAGGTGACAAATGGACATACAGTGGTAAGTCATATACTATTTTCCGCATACTTTGCCAATAGTAGATCATAAAATGGATATAGCTATATATCTTTTTTTTTTTTAATTTAGATTCAATTTTCACATTTGGTGCAATCCCAGTCCATGTGCACTTATTAGGTCTTGATCACTCTCTCTTGATCATTCTACCCTTGAACGAGCATTAACCAAGTGAGTGTTAGAATTCAATGTGATGCAACTCTCTGATTGGCAATAACTCTGAGTCAGAGAAGATGCTGATGACCCCACGGCAGTGCTTAGAGCTGACAATGCCACGTAAGACGAAAGTGATGACAGTGTTGAATGCTTTCTGATTAAGAGGAAAAAGCCCTCTGTGACATTCTTTAACTTCCATAGACAACCGGCACTGACCCCTCCTCCTCCTCCCCCCCCCACCCCCCCCCACCCCCCCCCGTACCCTCATGTAACTGTAGAGTTCATTACAGACTCTGTAATTACATTTTGTAAGTGGCTGACTGCCTTTGTCTCATGCCTTAAGGTCTATGGGCAACCATGACTATCTCTGTGCTCAGAGCCTGACCTCTTGTCATTGTGTCACTGCTTCTTGAAAGTCTGTCACATTCAGGGACTAAATGTTAAAACCAACAAATAGGCAGGTGCAGCAAGTTAGTGCAATTGTCTTAACTATTTCTTTAGACAAATATTAAAACACACTTTTGACTACTAGAATCATTGGTCAAACCTACTGTCCTCTTTTGAAGATACATTTATAGTGTGCACATCATTTCACAGACACATCAGGGATAATTAAGAAAAGAGCTACTTCCCTACACAGTAATTTATGGTCAAATAATTGTAGTAGGAGGAAAATATACTTGTTCAATTCAGACCTCTATGAGAGGCTGATCCACTCTGTATTTAATGGCTTGGCATTAATGGGAAAATGTCCCTTTGTGGATTCTACTTACACACCTGTTAATCTCCTCTCTGTGGAAATTTGGAAAAAATAACACCTTATCAAACACTGGAAAATTAGATTAGGAAAATGTATAATGTATGTGTCAGTACAGGGGAATACCTTAATGATGTGACAAAATATATGATTCACCCTTTGTATTTTAATTGTCTTCATGTAAAGCACTTTGAATTGCCCTGTTGCTGAAAAGTGCTATACAAATAAAGCTGCCTTGCCTTGCCTTGCCTTTGCTGTACTTTGCCAAAGTTGTGTAAATGTAAACACTTGGATCCTTCCAAAAATGCATACAGTGCATGATACTTAATAAAATACAATAACCAAACAATCAGAAATCTGTGCTATTTTAATGATAACAAATTAACTCAGAGTAAAAGTGGGAAGGTTTGTGATGACTACTGAGGAAAGAAATGTAATATATATATATATATATATATATATATATATATATATTAATTAATATATATATATATATAGCACATTGTTTGGTTATTGTATTTTATTAAGTATCATGCACTGTATATATATATATATATATATATATATATATATATATATATATATATATATAAATGTAAACCCTCTGGCATCCTTCGAAGTGCAGCGTGATGGATTTCATCCTCAGTTACAGTCAAACCCTCATGATGCCTTATCATAGTAGTCAGTAGTCTTGGGGGCTGGTAGAACTTTCTGTTGACGGGGCACGGCTGAGTCATACGATTTATCTCCACCTCAACACTCCACCCTCTGGCAGAGGACAAAACAGTAAACCTTAACATGGGAGTAAAATAATGATGTTGATGATGATGATTACTGTAGTTTTGTTTTTTTAATATAACAATTGATGTTATGTTGAACCGTTTACTTAGGCTATACACATGTTCTTATTTAACATTATTTTTACATAAGAAAGGTCCCATATTTAAAATAAAATGACCCCTGAAGTCCTATATGTTCTACCAAGGACTGCCAAAGGGCCATTATTAAGGGGCAGAGTGGGTTTAATTAAAACAGGAAATGAAGTGGACACTGAATGATTATAGCCATAAGAGTAACTTTATCCCTTATTATAGTGAGGGTTTGCCTAGATTGAACTTACAAACAAGTGTTCAGTGATTTCACAGCTTCACTTCATGCCTGTTGGCATGTCTTGTACAATCAATCCACATTTGTCTGGGTACTGACAGTCAGGGTTGAGGCAGGCCTCATGCTGCATCATTCATATTTAACCACAGTCAGCTGGCATATGGTGAATGGTGGATTTTTGTTGGATGAATTCTGGATACATAATAAATTTGTGGCAAATATGCAGAAGTGATGAGAGTCCTGGTACGTTCAGAGCCTTTTGAGCCATTTTCTATTTAGCTACAATGATGGTATTTGAGATTTGATAGGGTTCATTCATCACAAACTATGAGCCTCACTTTATACTGAGCACGATGTTTGAAAAGCTCTGCATGTATCCTAACACTTCAGTCAATATACTGAATAAAAATATCAGAAATCAAGAGCTTCCCAAATTTATTTTCTTCTGCATCATTTCTTATTAATATTTATTTTTCTCTCTTGTATTATCTCCAAGGACATTGCCTCTGCAGACATACCATTGAGACATACCCTCATGCAGCTGAGGTCACTGCATGACTTTAACCTCAAATGTGGCAGTTTCTGTGCTTTATAGAAACCTCTCATTTGGAGAGAGACAGCATTCTCACTGACTCTTCCCGTAAACAACAGCCTGGTTCTGCTTTAGAAAGGGCCAAGAGCGGAGCCACAGGCCTCTCCCATGCCACCTTGTGCATAGATAATAATACACTTTGATTACAGATAAAATGCTCTATAGGCCAAGGACAAGCACTGGCCCTCTTTGGATCCATCCTCTATTCAACCTTACACTGGAGCACGCTTTGCTCATTTGCCCTCTAAAATGGAACCGTTTAATATTTGTCAGTGCTCTGAAGTGAAATACACTTTGAATGAATGATTAGAATATATTTAGTAACACCAGGTGCAGCATATTAAAATTGTGAAAATTATACATTTATTCAAGTGTTTCATTGGTAATCATTTACATTGATGCTGTTGCAGGGCCAGACGGAGAGCACCACTGGCCCAACCATTATCCATATTGTGGTGCAGCTTTCCAGTCTCCAATAGACATCAAGTCAGAGCTGCTAAGGTTCGACCCAACTTTAGGTCCAATTGAGATTCAAAACTACAACCTGTCGCACAATGAGCAGCTTACACTTGGAAATAATGGACATTCTGGTGAGTATAAATCATCAGTGTTATCAACAAAATACATTAAAGTACAGTACGTCAAAATACATGTTTATTTTAAATACATTTCATCACAGGTAACAAAAATATCTGTTTATTAACTAAGCAACTATTTTTCAAATCAAAGTGATGCACTGGTCAATGTATTCATTGGATATGGTCCCACATAAATGTGGCAGAGTCTGTCCTCGCTGTAAAGACCTAATTTCTGGGTCAGCCTAAAATAAATGATAGGAGGATCTTCTGCCACAGCAATTTTCCAAAATCACTCTCTTATTATCTTAGCTGCCCTTCCAGTCAAAGAAAGAGCTCCATGTTTTGTCTGGGGAAATATGAACAGAGATTAGTCATCTGTTCTGCCTCTGCTGGGTCTGATGCACCTTAACAAAAGAAACCAGCTTAGGTTTAATGTCTGATATCTATACATAACAGTCTTACATTTATTTGCCAAATATAGCAATCAGAACATAAACAACCATGCCCATGTGCCACAGAAATAAATGTTTGGATGACTTTAGACAGATGAATATGATTATTCCACCAAATTATAGTTTGTTGAATGATGATTTGGTTTTTGTTTGAAGAGTTTGAGGAAGTTTCAGTCAGAGAAAAGTGAGGTTGTTTGAACTGTGGCACTAAACCACAGAGCTAGCGTCATTTGTTTCTTACATGTTACATTAAGCATAATGTATAAATTGTGAAATTTTAGTGGCAATTCTGCACATTGCATGTAATGTCTGCCTCGTGTTATTAAACTGTTGTTTAAATTAAATGTGCAAAGACCACCAGCGAAATGCTTATGTGTGCATGTACTGTACTGTACTGTATCTCAAGGCAAGCTGAGCGGCATCATCAGCATGACGTGTGTCTGAAATAAGCTGACAGAGGTTTTTCACTTGTAATCATTGGTCACACGCTGACGAACACACAGAAAGCGCCCTGCGTCACTTCAGCATGAACTAAACATAGCTACACAGCTTTTGTAAAAGGACAGCACAGAGCGGACTATGCTGGCTTTCTCGGTTTATATGAAGTTGATGTTTCTTGATACCCTGATGTTAACTGAAGTAACCCCCTACCCTGCTGTGTTGTGTGTGGTGGCGTGTCATATCTTTTGAAACGCAGTGCAAATATCACTGCCCTCTAAGATGCACATCTCCAGCCTGCCTCATCGTTACACTGCAGCTCAACTTCATTTCCACTGGGGCTCCTCCAGCAGACCTGCAGGCTCTGAACACATGGTGAACAGTAAGCAGTGTGCAGCAGAGGTAAACAAAGCAAACAGCTCTTCTTGCTACCCACTATTAATGGAAAAGACGCTGGTGGAAAGTAACTAATTACATTTACTTGAGTACAATTTCAAGATACTTGAACTTTACTTGAGTATTTCCATTTTTACTACACTCTAAATTACTAGTGGAGTGTACTTTTTACTCCAATACATTTATCAAACAGTTGTAGTCAATAGTTAAGATTTTACATGTACAAGTTACAGTTCATACACTATGATGCATTGTTATAGAATACACCACTCCATAATAAAAATTATAATATATCACTTAATATAACACTCTGAATGGTGCATTTACTATGGTGCATAGTACATTTTGCAAATAATACTTGACTTAATGTATTTTTAATTGTAACATTTTAAATGATAAGATCTCGTTAGTTATCCGCGATTAAGCAGGTCTTTCACTTATCTGCAGCGTCAGGTGACAGCCTCTCTGACACCAGACAAATGATGTAATACTTTATGGCTTAAACATTTGACATTTGACTGGCAGAGGAATCAGAGACACTGTTCTCTTCAAGGCTTACAGACGCTGCTTAAGCTCAAATGCTCTGCATCTGCATATCACTGTTCCAGTTCCTTGACACTGTGGCAGGCATTCAGTTGACATCCAGTCAGACCGTTTCAGACAATGCTTATTATGCCTCTTCTATTTCCACTATTGTGTGATTGACTGTAAAATACAATTGACTGGTTATATATAACACATTCTAATTAAAGTGACTTAGATCATAAACTAAGCATATTTTATCACTTAGTTGCACAAACACTAAAAGGCAAAGACATAATTCTAGTCAGCCTCAGAATGTACAGTATGACAGTGTGTCTTATTTCTGCAGGGTTTAAGGGGATTAGTCAGTCTATTATATGCTTTGGTTTTCACCCACCTTAGGAAAAGAGTGGCTGTATGTGCTGTGTCAAGCCCTGTAAGCAGTTTTCACACACTAGTTTGCTCTATTTACTTTGGTACTTAAAGTAAAGCAGACAGTAAAGAGTCTCTTTTATGATATAAACCAAAATAGGATACTTTTTTTTAAATGTAATTTGGTGTTGAGTTACAGTGGGTAGAATCTGAATGTTTACAACCTGTGTGCTTTTATGTGACCATGCCCAAGTTGCAGCACAGCCACATGTAAGTTTCTGCGGTTTGACCTGAAGTTCTGAGTGGACACGTCGAGAACATGGATCTTTTCAAGTCTCTCCAGACTCCAGAACCACAGTTCCTTGATGACATGTTGTTTTGGAGGGATGGAATGATGGGAAACATTTTCCCAGAAATAGTCCGTGTGCTTTTGTCATAGACTTCTTGCCAATATTACATCCCCTGAACACTACCCACTATTAATAATCCAATTGACATCTACAGTGCACAGAACAGGTGTTATAACCTTGAATCCTAGTGTCTGTTATAGCACTTTACAAAGCATTTTCCAAAGTGTTCTGACGTTTCCAAAAAATAATAATTATGGCCAATAAAGCTGATTCTGATTCTGAAATAGTGTGAGAGTGATCTACATCAAATAAGCCAGACTCTTCCAACATATCTGACGTCTATGTTACCACTTACTTTTCCCCTTGGATGTAATTAAGAAACAAATCTGATTTTTCAACCAATCATCTCAAGGTTTTGACTTTTGCAACTACATGCTATTTTAGTATTTTTTGTTTCTTCCACAGGGTCTTTTCTTATTTCTCTTTTCTTTCACAGATGCATGTAGTGCACTTCAATTCAGACAAGTATCCCAATATGTCCTCAGCTGTAGACAAATCTGATGGCCTGGCTGTGCTGGGTGTCCTGATTGAGGTGAGACGTTGAGGGGGGTGGGGGTGAATTTGTGTGGAGCAGAACCATCTAACTATGTTTGTCATACAGGTTGGAGAGTTCAATCCGGCCTTTGAACAGTTGCTGAAGTTCATCAATGGTATCAAATACAGGGGTAAGTCTAAAGTGATGATTTTATTTTGTAGTTTTGCCACAACTGGAAACAAGTAATGAGTATGAGTAGTGAACAATATCAGCTCTAATTCTTTCTGGGTTTTGGGGTCAGACTCTTCAAAGTCTTTATCAGCTCTTTTATGTGGCCATTCTGGATTTTACTTTGACCTAAATAGTTGTTAAACGGTTACACATGACTTCTGTTCTGGCAGGTCAGAAAGTGCAGGTGCCCGGTTTCAACATCAGAGCACTGATGCCTGCACGTTTGGATGAGTATTACCGCTACGACGGGTCACTGACGACTCCTCCATGCTATCCCAGTGTCCTGTGGACAGTGTTCAGGAATCATATCACAATATCTCGCAAGCAGGTGCTTCTAAATTTATTTTGTAGTCATTTTAATATGGTCTGCCCCTTTAAATTGAACCTTAATGCGTGTGTTGGTGAGGAAAAATGCAAATCTGTGCATAACATGCTTTTGTTTTGGTGTGTCTTCTTAGTTTATGACCCTGGCAACATCCATCTACTCCACCCATACCCAGGAGGCAGCCCCTGTGTCTCTGAATGGCAACTACAGGAAACCGCAGCTCGCAGACAGCCGAGTTGTGCTGGTATCTTTTAAGGAGGGTAAGTATGGTCTTCAAAGTGGGCTTGCTTTAATGTTTGAGAATGATTGCAAAGGTTGCATAGATGACATAGCCACTGCACTGCTTTAACATGGCAAAAGGACACGTTTGAATGATGTATGGACATTTTTTCAGTTTGACATCTGTCAGTTTGTTTGCTTTCACATTGTCTTCCTTAATCATCTTTAAAGTTGATTGACTTTGATGAGCTTTTGGGAAAGTAGGCCATCTTTTAAAGAACAAATGAACTGTACCATCTGACATATTGAGAAGGTCTGTATTTAGTCCTTCTTTAAAGGCTTTTATGTGGTTGACTGGTTTACCACTCCATATGGTATTTGGCTCCATTTTGTTAAGTATGAATGTGCATGTTGTCCTCATTTTCAAAGCTTCCTTCTCAGAGCTTTGCTTTTCTAATGGCACGTGTTTTGACACGTTGTGTGGAATCCTCAGCTTTTATCTTTGACGAGCTGCATTTAGCAGGCGATGGCTTGTGCTTTTAGTTTATTGCTACAGGCAGCGCTGTTGCATGCTGGCCGTGAAGTCCTTCCAAGAAATATTCCACAGGCTGGGATGTTTAACAAGCTGTGATTGGCTGTGTGTCTGATGCAGGCAGAGGACTGCAAGGTACTCTTACAGTCACATCTCCACTCACTAGGAAGAAAATCGTTCAGCAGCTACTGGTTGGTGACCTAGCAGACCTGGCTGATGAAGGGCTCTATCAGCTCCTACCAAGTGGCGCAGAAAAGCCTCATGCTGGCAAGAAGAAAGACCTCAA
The DNA here is from genome assembly GCA_023631565.1 of Gymnocephalus cernua. Lineage (NCBI taxonomy): Eukaryota > Metazoa > Chordata > Actinopteri > Perciformes > Percidae > Gymnocephalus > Gymnocephalus cernua. The sequence goes on along the minus strand of CM042431.1, from coordinate 25,621,057 downwards.
GAACAAACAGAGTAAGACTTTGGCCAAATCCAAACAACAAACACTGAATCCATCCCTGTGGAAGAAGAGCCAGACCAACCCCTCTGTGGGAAAGTTTGGGCTGGCTGAAGATGCACTATGCTACGTCTCACTGGAGCAGAAACTTCTTCATCAGCTCAAACCTGGTCAGAATGAGCTGGTTGAGGCTTTCAGAGATGCAGTTTTCCCTGAGCTCAACCTCAAGAGCTACCTGGACTGTAAGTCAGACTTAGCACTCCCCACTATCAGACACATTCTCCGTGGACGGCCAACTGATGAGGCTTTAGAGTTAGAACGCTCTCTGACAAAAGCCTTGATGAATAAGAGAAAGACTTCCACATCAATCAAGCAAAGTGTGCCAGTGACAAAGTATGGCAGTTTCTCCCCTGCTACTGTTCCCAGGAAACCACACAGCCCGGGTTATCCACATCCTTGGCTTTTGCCAATGGAGTGGGAAGACTAGAGAGATTCCTGAAATAGTTGCGACTCACATTATGTCACTTTCTGTAGCCGACATCAGTTGTGTCCCACAATGAAAGACTAGTTCTCAAGCCACGTCCTGCATTACTTTCTCATAAATGTATTTAACATTTAAAATTATGTTTTTCCCAGTATGTGCTCATAATTATGGAACAATTTCTAACAAAAACGTAGTATGAGGTAATTTACTGTAGTTATTGTTTTTTTGCAAACATATACCAATGCATAATCAGTCATTAGCAATGACTGTGATCAGTGCTTTAAGCGGATTCTGAAACGTTAAGCCAACATCAATATGTAGATTTTTGTATTGAAAATCAGCAAAAATGAGAAACATTTACTGTTTCACAATGGGCTTGATGCCTGCTTGTATACTTTTGAATTTTACATATAGTACAAAAAATGTCTGGCAAAAATATCAATAGTGTTCTACTGTACGCCGAGTTCTGCTCTATAGTATGGTAGTTTTGGAGCTGTACTAGTAATTACTGTCTTGTACAATTTAAACCAAAAGAATTTGCAAGAGCTTAAGAGCTTTACATCACAGCCATTTACAACAAGTTAAGATAAGAAACAGCTACTGTACAAAGGGAACTATTTTCAATAAAAGCATTTTACACGAAGTGATGAATGGCAAATTTCTTCCCTGCTGCATGTCTAACTTTCACTGAACTAATCTTTTTCAGTAGCATACAGGGCTGGAGTCTGAATTGTGCCAAACTGCCTGAAATAGACTTACTGTCTCATTTAAACATTATCATAGTATAGTCTTTATACATGTTAAGTCATATATATAGGTCAAGACAATACAATTCTGAGATGCAGAAATTAGAGAGAGGGTTGTAGTTGCTTTAACCAAGTTTTAAACAATGGATGTACACAGTTAACATTATGTCCTGGAGGAAATGGGGAAAGACACACTCTGTTGTTTCTTGAAGCTGTCCATGCCCAGGACCCTTGTGGAGATTAGAAGAAAATACTAAACTCTAGCAATTTGAGGAGTAAAGCAAGCATGTGTGAATCAAAATGTTGGGAAGACAATACGGCATAATCTAAATATAGCATGTCATACCTCCACATGACATACACAGCTGTGCAGCATGTCATAAGTAACTGTCATTGTTTAAGACTGATGCTATAGAACCAAGGATTTCTCATTTTGCAGCCTTGGCTTCTCCGTCTTCGTATCTCTTACGCGCATCCCTTTTCACATCCTCGCTGGGAGGAGCTAAAACACGAGGAAAGCAAGGAGAGACGTTAGTATAATAAAAAGCAGACTATGAATTGGGACATACCAAATATTTTCTGGCATACTAAATAGTATTGGTATTGGTAGTATGGGTATTGGAACGCAAGGATTAATAGAAAAACATAAAAAGAAAAGTTTAGTGTTTAGTTCTGTCAGCAACCAACATATTTCTCTCCAATTATCTGAGAGGTCAAGCCGGTTCGTTGCTGCTATAATAAATCTGAGAGATAATTTTATCCGGCCACATTTAGTGATTTATAAACAAGCAGCAGAGCTTTAAAGTCAATTGTGTGGCTTACCAAATAAGTAAGTAAGTATTGGATTAATGTGGTCAGTTATTTTGGTTTTTGTAAGAACTCTAGCAGCTGCATTTTGTACAAGCTGAAGCTGTTTAATGGGCTTTTTTATGAAGGCCTGTAAGACCATTGCAGTGGTCAACCCTGCTGGAATTAAAAGCATGAATGTGTTTTTCTCAATCATGTTTTCTCAATCATAAGGCCTCTAAGTTTGTGTTGTTTTCACAATCAATTAAGACTCAGTTGTTTATTTCATCAACCGGTATTGCTGCCTACAGCGTTGTCAGGAAATGGCCGTTGGGAATGTGTGCCATTCGGAGCGGTCCAATTGTTTGCCCCTTGGAAGTACTACTTGCAGCATTCTTGAGAACCCGCTCATTCAATCGACTTCACACTCAACACTGCACTCCGTTGGGTCCTCAGTAATACTCCTGCCAAGCATGAAGTCGATGGATGAAAGGTTCTTTTATGCAAAGTCAGTCATATATGCATACGTACGTAGACAGATTCCTTCCTTTATAGTTAATTGATGCTGCTACAATGCCACCTATTGCCTAATGGCACCAGGTTTTGCTACTTAGATATCTTATCTTCACATGTCCATCAAATGTGGAGGGAGATATGACATGTTTTGTAACATAAGCCCTGTCTACAGCATCTGAGCAAACTTTGAGGGCCAGCTATAGCAAAACTGTATGGAATATCAAAATACAAAATACACAGCTTGGTCTAGAGATGTTCTGTTCTAAATATGGTGATGATTTGGGCACATTTCAAAATGACATTATATCGGGACGCAAATGGGCGTTTCTGGGACTAATAGTTCTAAGGTTAAAAAAGAAGTGGAGTTCATTGTCATAGCGTCACCTTCTGGCCAAACTACATCACATTCGACAATGCACTCCCCTGGTCACCAGCAATACACCTCCCAAGTGTCAAGTAGATTGGATGAACAGTTCACGAGATATGTGAGGGACAGACAGCCGGATAGACATTACAGACATAGATGTCTTGCTGTATATGTAGATGCATTGACTAGGGGACCAAAGGCATTAGGTGAGAGGGCTAAGTAAATTAGGGTATCATCAGCATAGCTATGGTAAGAAATCTTATTTAACATCATTAATAGTTTGTCCAGGTTGAAAAATAAATGCCCTAAAATCAACCCCTGGGGGACACCACAGGTCAAGGACGTTGGTGTTTAGGGCTAAAACCAGCTGGGATTGGGAGTGTGTGAGTGTGTACTAGACAATATTACAATATTACAATAGTATAATTCAAGAATGATTTTACGGGCATCATGTTGAAGCAGACAAATAGAATCCCAAGAACAGAAGTGATGTTAAAATATTTCTGCAACACCAAGTGCATCATGTCTGAATTTGAATTTCTTTGTGTTACCTTTAACACTTTTAACTTTTTTTCCTCAGGTGGTACTACATCTGAGGTGTCTATTCTTCTGTGAATTTCATTTTGATCTTCTTTTCCCTGTTTTTCTCTGTTACTTAGCTGACCATTCTTGGATAAACACTGGTATGTTGCTTTTGTATATTTTGTGCTTCTTTCCTTCTTGTATGTCGTCTTTAATTTCTTACACAGCATCGAGGGATCCTCACTTTTGTAGGCCAACAAAAATCAAGACAACATAAGAGTTCAAGTTACCTTCTCACTCTCTGAATTTGTCAACTAATACAATAAAAGGATATCAGAAATCATGGCTTCAAATTTAAACTAATAGATAACCAAACTAAACCATTAATGGAATGAATGTATATACTATTGCATAGAGTAGCCTATGATACACTAAAGTGGAATATAACAACATAAATAGTTCTTATACCACTAAAATGCTTGCTTTAAATTGTTTGGGTTAAAGTTATGTCAATTGTTTTAAATTTTTTAAAAAAAATGTCCACTATAAAATCATTAAACTACACACACATACTGTATGTGCACATACCAAATGAAAACAAAATGGAGAAAAAGAGTGTGAGACCCTAATTATAACATAATCTTTTCTGCTTATGTTGCTCCATGCTATGCAGGTTTACTGGTTCCCATACTGTTGGGCTCTACACTGGGACTTGTTCTAATTGTCTCTTTAATGTGCTGTCTATTAAGGCAAAAAAGGTAAGCAAAAGGCAAAAACAACAAAACAAGACACAATTATTCTGGTTGAAATCGCACTCTGCACTTAATACTGCATTAAAGTGCTGTTTGTTGAACTAGACAGCTTGTCAACTTCATCATCATTATTAGCATCATCAAGACTTGAGATAAACGCTTGTGATTTGTTTGTCAGAGGAATCAAACCTTGTGGACATCCCAATGTTTGAAGATGTTTACATGCCTGAATCCAAGTGAACAAATTTAGAGCTTTCCATGATTTATTTTAGGTGGTGAAGCCTCCATATTTATATATATTTATAAAGTGGACAATTGCAAGGATAGTTAACCTTAATTGAACTGTAAATCTAGTGTTATTTTATTTTAAAAAGCATCAAAGGCTTTATACTGTAGGGGTGGTGTCCTCATTAGTTGAGATTTTTGGGAATGTACACTCACTTGTGGCGTTCTTAGTCATCCTCGAGTGTGACGCCCATTTTGCATTGTGGTTTGCTATAAAAGACTATGCCCTGGAGAATATTTTCTTGCATTTGCATTACTGTGTGACTTGCAGAGATTTTGTGCAGTATACATTTGATGAATGCATTTGAGAATGAACTTTTAATTTGGAGAAAACTTGGTAACTTAGAAGAAAGCATAATAGTTACAGTAACTGTTAGCTGTAGCTGTTCATAGCAGCAAAAACGAGATGAATGACAAGGTTTGCTTTTTTGCAGGACTGTTAAACAACTGGACAAACAAGATGATAAACCTGCTAATCTTTTCAGCTTCTAGTATGCAGGGACCTGAATCCACAGGAAGAACCGTTGGTGTTAGTGCTATAATAACCATTAATAACTTCTACATTCAGGAGGAAACAAATGTGAAGAGGATGACAATATAAATATGTCAATATAGAGTATGTCATGTAAAACTTTCGTGGCTTAACTGCTGATTTGAAAATAGAATTAAAGAACGTTTACAAAAATGTAAGATTAAAGAAAGACATGACTGACTATCTCTCTACGTTGAGAAAAAAAACAATAATATAGTGTTTTAAAGAGATTGTGCTAATTGAAAATCAAACTGGGGCCTTTTTCATCATCATCATCATCAGACAGAATTCATAATTCTTGGGATTTTAATGGTGAAATGGCCAAATATCTTACAAATTATGTTCAATACATCTTTAGACAATATGAAGACATCATACAACTCCAACAATTAGAGGCACTACAGAGGTAAAATGTGCTTTGAAGCTGTCTCCTTATCAGTAGATATCACTTCTCTTTCATTTCTTTATGATAATGATGCAACATCCGCTTTTGGAGGCTTACTGAGTCTCATCACTGATGGGTCGGTGGCAGGCTTTCTCCATTAAACAGTGTCAAATGTTCCTTCAAATGATCCATCTCTTTCTTCCAGCTTCCAAGTTATTTTCTGCATAGGTTTCTTCACACCAAAAAACACATCAGCAGCAATTCTCTGTTTATACATGGCTTACCTCTTGCTCACATATATCAAGGAACTAAATAACAAACATATTGACAGCAAAAGAAAACTCAGATAAAAGAAATGTACTGCTTAAAGGAGAATACTTCATATAAAAAGTCAAATTGCATGTGTTTCGAGATATAATCAAATTCTGAATGCATTTTGGTTCTTTTATTCCTTAGAGCTAGTGCTGAACAGCACAAACGCAATGGTGCTGGATACAACTTCGGAGAGAGAGACGAGTACGGCTCAACAGTATAGCCCATCATTATGGACCTCGCTTCAACAGGACCATGAGACCATTGTCCCTTTGCATCACTCATTCTGTATTCATGTCCCATGGGTCAGTTGTGGAAGCATGAAAGCTTTAAGTAGATCCCATGATATAGTTTGCATGCAGCTCTGGGGTTTTGGAAGCACTGCTTTTTCCTCAAGCCACATTCCGGACTTGCTTTGCTGTGTTGTGGCGGCCAGAACATGGTAGGAAGGCCTCTTTTGCTGTTTTATGCTGTATGACTACTTCCTTAGAGCAAGATAAACCACCTCTCTAATCCCCTATTATTTTTCTGACACGATGTGGTGAGTTTCTTAGGGAGAGCTCCACGCACATGCTTCCAGGCAAACACAGTAAGGCCAGAGTTGAACTGGTGAGAATCTCAGGTCAAGTCTGACCGTTGCACCCGTTCCCTTGGGCTGTCCCCGCGTGGTGGAAAGCCCAACCACAGTCCAAACAATAGGGGGATAGGAGTCAACAGACATCCCTGATGGTAGGGTGGCCTAAGAGGGATGGACTATACCAAATTTCTTCCACCAACCCGGTACTTAGAGCTGCTCTATGGATTTTATAATAAAAGGGCGCTTGGCTCCGAACAAACACATAAACACATAGCTCCTTCCCTGAGAATAATGCTGAGAAAAAAAAGAAAAGCTTTTGTGTTTTCAGGCTGCACGTGGGCTGACCCCTAACCCCTGTCCGCCTGTCTGATCACAAGACTCCTGTGAGCCTCTCAGTTAGACTGCAGCCTGTACAGTTAATCACGGGATGGCTGGGGAGTTATTGCATCATCATGTCATTTTCATAGGGTTTCCTTGGCCATTGTATCATCTATTGTGAGTTTATTATACTAATGCATTTCTTAGGTCCAATCCAATCCAATCCACCTTTATTTATAAAGCACTTTAAAAACAACACTGTCGACCAAAGTGCTGAACACAGTCTCTAAATAAATAAGAACATATAACAAAAGCACAACAAAAATAAAAACAAGGTATCATTGTTGATGCTAGAGTTTATGTTCAGTGTACAGTATTTGCATGCGTATGACATAGAAGGTGACTCATTTACTGTAAGACCAGACCTTAGATACTTTGGACTTATTAAACAAGCTATGTGGTAAAAATGAGGAAATAGTAAAGAGAAGCACAGGGTGACTGTTTCTCGACAATAAAGTGTTACAGCAGTGCACACCATCCTAATGACATTTATCAGTCCTCCAGCAGAAGATTATTTTGTCCGTTCAATGCTGCTTGTGGCCTCATTACACTGTAATATCCTGTTGCCATATCTCAAAAACAATGTGCTACTCCATGTGTTAAACTGTACATTTTATTTGTGCCATAATGTGCTTCAGTTGTTACTTTGTGTATCATAAGTAAATAACTAATGTCTCAGAATAAAAAATAAAAATATGTATTAAGTAAAAAGTAATTTTCGTTGCACTTTATAATTCTCAATGGCAAGTCTCAAATCCAGCAGGTGTACTTGAAGCAGCGCCATTAGTGAGCTAAAGTCATATTTAACCTATCAGATGTTTTTCGATGTTGAATAGGCCTACCTAGCTGTTCACAAAACCCCAAAATAGGTCTGTTTTACACGATTTGACCAATCTTACCTGTTAAAAAGTAAGAAATATGCCCACTGGTGACACTTTTCAGAGTTCACATGCCCTTCCTGACCCTTGAGAGTCAAAAAATGTCACCTTGTTGCCAGCATATTATTTCAGTCTATGGCCAGTTGTTGAACATGACCGCCATCTAGTGGCTGATTGCATTAGCTACAATAACAATACGTTTTACTTCCGGGTCTTCTGGCAGATTTCTGTCTTCCGTGCGATTTGACTGCTCGCTGTTGTCTGCAAATCTGTTCATGTTGTTTTCGTGATGTATCACCAGCCTGTGCTGAAGAACAGGCGCACTCTCCTCGAGAGAGCAGAGAAATTCATCTCTGATATTTATTTTACAGACTGCAACCTGAGAGGACGGTAGGCTTCTTTCATACAACTGTACTGACTTTGACTACAATGAACTCAAGTACAGCAGACCAAACATGTTTTTGTCTTAATATACCAAATAGTACTGAGCTCATCATACTTAATGCACTTTGTGATTTGGGGCTAAGTTTGACTTTTTGAATGATTTTTCTCTGCAGGCTCTATGGAGACTCTTGCCCACTGGAGTCCGTGGCCTCCTTCTTGTCCTCTAAACGGATCACTTTTACAGAAGCCTCCAAGCAGACCTTTGCACCTTATAAAGTGGCTGATACCTTTGGACCCACGTAAGTAATATTGAAAAATCTCTTTCACCCTCAGTCAGATATTTTTATTCCCTCTAAACTTGGCAATAACCCAAGCTTTGTGCTTGTTGAAGGTGGTGGACTTGCTGGTTTAAAGTGAACCTGAAAATCCCTGATTCCTGGAGAGGGAAAGAGGTTCATCTTCTGTGGGAAAGCGATGGAGAAGCGATGGTTTGGAGAGATGAACAGCCAGTTCAGGTAATGTAGCAGGAGTTTGATTTAAGTCAGGCTACATTAAAGTGCCAAAACAGAAGACTAGATTTCATAGTGACATGTGGATTTGTAGGGTCTGACTAAAGAGGGTGAAAAGACGAGTTACATCCTGTCTGACTGTCTGAAAGATGAGGAGCCACACAGGTCAGTTAACCAAACAGTACATCGTTTATTGCTGCTTCTGTAACCAACCTGGCTCACTGAAATGTTCATATTTTCTCTTGTTCTTTAGTGTCACCCTTTATGTAGAGGTGGCGTGTAATGGGCTTTTTGGAGCTGGTCAAGGGTCCATGATTGCAGCCCCAGATTCAAACAGGAAGTTTTCCGTACAGAAGGCCGAGCTGGTGGTATTTAACCGCGATGTTCGGGAGCTGCTGACTGATTTTGAGATGCTGATTGACATCGTAAAGGTGAAGTCACACAAGTCAGTACATGTTTGTTCATTTTACTTTAGTTGAAGTTTAATCACAGTAAACCTTTCTCTTCCGTCACAGGAACTCGGAGAGGGAGAGCAACGAAGCTACCAGGCGCTCTTCACTGTCAATGAGATGGTGAACCTCTGCGACCCCTCTGATCCCAGCTCTTTCTCCAAAGCTCACAGTCTGGCTCACACTTTCTTCAGCCAGCGGAACGGAGACAGCCAGCACACTGCTCATGCGATGGGTCACTGCCACATAGACTCAGGTCTCAGTTTGATGTCTTAAAATGTGTCCCTCTGAGTATGGAAAACTGAGTAGAAAAGCTGGCGTTGAATGTCTGGTCAGATTTGTAGTTTTGTTCACTAATTAGTGATCAGATATTTACTGATTTAAATCATAATTTGAACAACGTTTGACATTCTTCTCTGGCTGCTTGCGTTTAGCTTCTTTTGTTAAAAGCGACAGTGGTAAAACAATATTAAAAAACATACAAAAAAATTATACTCTGCCCTATTTTTGAAGTAGAAACTAATAACAAATGTGCATGACATCTTCCAATATTTTTGTCAAATGAGTTAATATTTCTGAATTTCTGTATCTGCAGCTTGGCTGTGGCCATACGAAGAGACCATTCGCAAATGTGGCCGAAGCTGGGTGACAGTGATCCGTTTAATGGAGAAGAACCCAGAGTTTGTTTTTACTTGCTCTCAGGTGATTCCCCACTAACAGTTTTGTATAAGCCTTAAAGCAACACTATGTAACTTTTAGCCCTACAGGTTGTCTCATCTGAACTACAACTCTACCCAACGCAAGTTGTAGTTCCAATGAGACAACCTGTAGGGGGACCGTCCCCCTACAGGTTGTCATATTGAAACTACAGCTGTAGCTAAAAGTTACATAGTGTTGCTTTTAAAAGTTCTACAAATATGAGCTGCCTCAATTTTGAGCTTGTTTTGCTTCTTGTCCAGGCCCAGCAGTTCCAGTGGGTAAAGAGCTGGTACCCAGGACTCTTCTCCCAGATTCAGCATTACGTTAAGAAAGGCCAGTTCATTCCAGTTGGAGGAACATGGGTGGAAATGGTAAACCTGATCTTGCAAATCAATCATATTTAATGTATCTTGTGAATTTAAATGTATTATTGAAGCTGCTGCCTCTCAGCACTTTTTTATGAACATGATATTCTAAGTTAAGATGAACTAAATTACATGTTTGCCTGTCAGGATGGTAATCTGCCTTCAGGTGAGTCCATGGTCCGGCAGTTCCTGGAAGGCCAGCGCTTCTTCAAACGCGAGTTTGGAATCCATTGCAAAGAGGTAAGGATTCATTAAAAATGTTTACATTAACTGAGTTGACCTCTGTATGTAATGTCTGCTACATTTGTGGCCTCTTTCATCATGTATCATTAATATAAGGATATCTTTCTAGTTCTGGCTTCCAGATACGTTTGGCTACTCTGCCCAACTTCCTCAAATAATGCAGGGCTCTGGCATTTCCAATTTCTTGACACAGAAGCTCAGTTGGAACTTGGTCAACACCTTTCCTGTAAGTAGGTACTGGGCACAGATTTAAAAACAACAAAAAACAAAAATTTTGGATTGTTAAGGTTTGATTTTCAGTTTTGATTTACTTTCTTTCTTAAGCACAACACATTTTTCTGGGAAGGCCTGGATGGCTCCAAGGTTTTAACCCACTTCCCACCAGGAAATTCCTATGAAATGAAGGGCAAGGTTGAAGACGTGAGTTTGGTTTATTGTACATATAACATGTTGAGTCTGTGTAGATAATTTTTACAAGCCTCACAAAGCATACATCCTGGTTTTTCTCCGCCCACAGCTGGTGAAATCAGTGAAGAATAACAAGGATAAAGGCAGAGCTAACCACAGTGCAGTGTTGTTTGGTTTTGGTGATGGTGGCGGTGGACCCACACAGCTGATGCTAGACAGACTGAACCGGGTCCAGGACACAGATGGACTTCCCAAGTTAGTTCCTGTCCCACACTTAAACTCAGCACTCGTCACTTACAAAAACCAAGCCCTTAAACACATCCCACGAGTAAATTAGTCATGAGTTATATATTTATATTTATTTTCCTGCGCTAGTGGATTGTTATAATGGGGTGGGCCTGCACGTAGGCAGTAGACTCCTCCAAGCTTGTTAAATGCAGAAGGATATGAGTGTTGTCTACTGATGTCATTATGATGTGGTTCTACAATACTAGCCAATACAATCATGTTTTAGTCAGAATGAATAACAAAGATGTAACCAGAGTTGCATTGGTCACTCCCTCATCCAATTCTTGTGTTTCTCAGGGTCCAGACATCCAGTCCTGACAAGCTTTTCTCTCAGCTTCAGGCTGACTCAGATCTGCTCTGTACTTGGACCGGAGAGCTCTTCCTTGAGCTGCACAACGGCACCTACACCACACAGGCTCAGGTAGAATAAAAATCTCACTATAAGAGGAAATTAATATTTTTCAATAAAAAAAAAAAAAAAAGTAATTTCACTTTTTTTTAAAAATCCAAGCACACAACTAGTCCAGAAAAAAAAACTAAGAGCAGTAGCATTATACAACTTTAGGATATATAAACAAATGTGGTGCAGCTTTAACACTCAGGTAGACTGTAGGGGAAGTAGTAAAGATTATTTACATGCAGGATTTACTTGGATTGTTACATCTTACCAATCGTACTAATAGTCTTGATTGCAAAATATAAATATGAATGAATAAATATATAAGAAAAGGCCGATACACATGCATATACAGTATATGCAGGGGGGCAGCATAATTACCTGTAATATCTTAAAACAAAATACAGACCCACACACCACCAAAAAAAAAGCACAGATAAGAGGAAAAGTGTAAAACAATAAGACAATGTTTGTACTGTATGATAAAGTGCAGTTATTATCAGGTTTGCTTTATTGTTTCCAGATTAAACGAGGGAACCGGCAGTGTGAGACGCTGCTTCATGACATTGAGATAGCCAGCAGCTTGGCGCTGTGTCGGGACAGGACTTTTCAATATCCTGTGGAAAAACTGCAGGAGCTCTGGAGGTCTGGATACATCTTTAAAAGTTTGATGATGAATAAAGATTTGGTGTCTGTTGTTAACAGTATGAAAATGGTTTCCCTTTCAGGCTGCTTCTTCTGAACCAATTCCATGATGTGATTCCTGGCAGCTGTATAGAGATGGTTGTGGAGGATGCACTTAGATATTATGAAGGTACGGTTCTCGGTAGCTGTCCATTAAAACCGCAGCCATATCGATGTGTTGTTTCCAAATAAAAAGAACATTGCACTGTGTTTTAGATATCCGCAGTGATGGTGCTGCACTGCTGCATGGTGCCTGTGGTGCCCTGGGGTCAAAAGGCAACTCCACTGGCGTGTTCAACTCTCTGCCATGGGAGCGCCATGAAGTCATCCAGATTCAAGATGGCGCTGGTAAACCAGATCTGGGTATGTTGGATATTTACAATACTTATGTTGTTGCCTTTCAAACTACAACTGCATATCTGATGGTCTGTGGTATTTGTTGTACTGCAGCTTTGGTAAGAGTTCCCAGCATCGGTTTTTCCCCTGTCAGAGACACACAGCCTGTGGCTCCAGTCTCTGTTACTCTGCAGGTATGTAAAAAATAAAAAATAAAAATAAAATATCTCTCTCTCTCTCTCTCTCTCTCTCTCTCTATATATATCTATATATATATATATATATATATATATATATATATATGAGAGAGAGAGAGCATTTAATTCATTTAGCTAGGTTGTAATTTAATTTGGCTAACCAAGATGTGTAATTACAGGCCGACGGCACTGTCCTCATGGAAAACGGGGTGTTACAGACTGTCATAAACAAAGATGGCACTTTGGCATCGCTGTGTTTGATCAATGCCAACAGGTACCTGTGGCCATATTTTCTTCTACTGAATATACACTGAATTAATTTTCTTTACTGAAACATCTGTCTCACCTCTTGGTTGGTATCAGAGAAGCCATTTCGGACAGCTGTCATGGGAACCAGTTCCTTATGTTTGATGATGTTCCTCTATACTGGGATGCTTGGGATGTAATGGACTACCATCTGCAGACAAGGTGCTAGTCATTATCGTTTCATCTATCTTTTGCCACCTTGATACAGATGACAGTATTTGCAGGTATTGTAGATATGAATGACAAGCACCTAACTGTAGGATTGCCCATTATAGGAAGCCGGTTCTGGAGGTGGTGCAGCCTCTTCGTGTGGTGTCCTCAGGTGGGCTCCGAGGCACTGTCAGCTTCAGCCTCAGGATCAGTGATAAGAGCACTATCACACAGGAGATTGTCATGGACGCCATGTCTCCTTACCTCAAATTCAACACAGAGGTACTTTATAGCTTTATATAATAACAGTAATAATTAATAATACAATAAGATATCTGAAGACATATAGACAAATTCTTCAAAACCCTAGAAATGCCAAGTGTTTCATCCTCCAATTTCAGGTGAAGTGGGCAGAGTCACACAAGTTTCTTAAGGTGGAATTCCCTGTGCGAGTACACAGCCCCAATGCTACATATGAGATCCAGTTTGGCCATCTGCAGAGACCCACACACAGGAACACTTCGTGGGACTGGGCCAGATTTGAGGTACAATGCTGTACAAGTAGATTAATATTCAGCTTAACATACACTGATCTTAATGGGTATTTTGACAGCGACGCCTAGTGTCCTGTTTTGGCCCTGCACACCTAAACTGTAGGACAACGGTTAGTCTTCCAGCATAAGTTGCCATAGTAACTGATCTTGAACTATGTTTAATTTGCTTTATAGAACCGAATCCACTTATGAGTCACACTAATCAAATTAAGCCTGGCTTATTTGGTAAACTCGCTTTATGCTTGTCAGTGATGCTGTCATAAAAATAATGCTGTTGAAATGCTTTGTATTGTCTTTGCTGTTTTTCATCATGGCTTCTTTCTCAGGTTTGGGGCCACAAATGGGCCGATTTGTCGGAACACAACTTTGGGGTCGCACTGCTGAATGACTGTAAATACGGCTATTCAGTCCACAAGAACACTATGACGCTGTCCCTGTGAGGTTTCCCACAGTTCACATACAACAATTCTATAAACGGTACAGTTCAGCTTCACCGGATTTAAACAATACTTGCATCTAACATTAGATGTCTTTGTCTTAGACTGAGAGCACCTAAGGCACCAGATGTCAACGCTGACATGGGGACTCATCATTTCACCTATGCAATCATGCCACACACAGGTAGGATTGAATCGTTCTCATCAAACCTTAATATTCTGATTGTGGAACTTGTAAACTAGTTTCTGTTTTGTAATATAGGATCCTTCCAAGATGCCTCCGTCATCCAGTGTGCATACAACCTCAACTTCCCTTTGAGGTCATTCCAGTGCACTCCCGACACTGAGCCCTGGAGTGCCTTCTCCATCAGCACAGCAGCAGTCATCCTTGAGACCGTTAAACAGGTATCCCATCAAATGCTAAGCTTGACCTAGCTTGACTTAATCCACTCAGCCTGCTAATGACTGTTTACTCCATTTACCAATAACAGGCTGAGGAAAGGAAGAGTGCACTTGTAGTCCGAATGTACGAGGCCCACGGGAGCAGCGTGACTGCAACTCTCTGCACCACCCTTCCGATCAGGGAAGCCTGGCAGTGAGTATTTCTAGTTTTATAGTGTTCCCTGCTGTCTGGCATCTTTTGTTGTTTTGTCTATTAAGAACAAAACTCTTTTTTCCCCCCCCTTTCAGTTGTGATCTCCTGGAAAGACATGACGCCGCCCGGCCAGCACACATTACATCAGAAGGAATCACTTTGAACTTCAGCCCCTTTCAAATTGTGTCACTTCTCCTCATCTTGTAATAGATGCAGCAATTTACCAAACCTCAGGGTCATCACAACACTGTGGCCCTAAGGATAGAAACTCTATAAAATGTATCATCTGGCGCTCCAATTCATTAGGAGGCTTCAAAGTTGAGCTACTCAAAAATTACTGTGCATCAATTTTGTAGAACATGTTTTATTAAAACATTAAATAGTATAAAAACAGTCCCAAATAGTCTGCCTCCCTTTTCTTTTTATTTACTGTTCTGTCTGGTCACTCTCCCGCTCCGCCTCTGTGGACCTGCAATAAGGACGATTATGAGATTAAAATTAATTGAATTTTCTTTCCAATACTACTATGGTAGAAAAAAAAAACGTTTTTCATTTTGAGTGAATATCATGAGCACACCTGCAGTTGGCTCTGCACTGCAGCTGCTCTTCCTCCTACGTGCATTTGACCTGTTTTCATGTTGAGGTGCAGTTACTTCTCGGGACTTTTCAGCCTTTCTTCTCTTGGTTTCGGCTTCCTTCGGACGTGCTTTATTTTCTTTCTTTGGGGTTTTAGTCACAGTTTCCTGTTTGACCACCTTCTTCTTTGGTGTACTTTCTGAACGTTTCCTGGCCACCTAATGAAATCAAACTTGTGTTAAGAGTTGTATCTGTAGAGTTCATCACTTATCAAGCAAAACAAAAATAAAAAAATAAATGACCTTTTTCTTGTCTGTGTAATCATTGTCATCTTTCTTTGCTCTCTTTTTTGCCTTGGGTGACTTTGAATCTAGTGAGTGAAAAAAGATGGCTCAGTTTATGCATCGACTATTCTCAGATACATTTCGGCTAAAGTTCTCAGTTTCATGTATTCAAAGTACCTTTAGGAGCCATGGGGCCGGGATCTCCCTGAAATTGGAACAGTAGGCATAAGAATCAATGATATATAGTATCCTGTGCCAGAGATTAAAATACAGAATTGTCCTATTAACTCACTTTAAACCACATAGTTCTGCCGTTGTGGTCCCCCATAGATTTCATTCCATCCACGTAGTAACACTGCAGCCATGCCTTAAAGTCAGAGTAGTCTGTTTTCTGGGGGTCGTAGCCCTTTCCACCTAAGACAACACGTGTCAGAAACAGCAGGCATTTCACAGGAAAATCTAATTGCATATTGAAGTCTTTCACTCATAAAGCTCACATCAAACACATGATAACCAACCTAAGTTCACCACCTCTAGAGGAACTGTATGACACAGTCTGAGCAGGTCACCCGTCTCCCCTTTCACCCGTTTCTGTTTAGCACCGTCTGAGGTCTTGTGCAAAGAAAAAAGAAAGGCACTGTTAGAAAATGTAAAAAGGTCATTGTTGAGTGTCTGATGAGCTGAAAAATGTGAGTCTCTCTGGGTTCTTTCACCTTTGTGTCTGTGGTCCCATTCTTCACAGGCTTCTCATTTTCACAAGCATCTTCTGACTCAAGGCCTTCCAGTACGGCCTTGGCGGGCACAAAGGGTGGGATGTTCAGCCTAAAAAAACGATAAACTACTTTAGACCCATTCTTTTGTAAAAACAGAAAGGCTCCTTTGTTTTCAAAGTGTGCCTGAATCACTTTCACACCCCGCTGGATGCAAGAAACCGAGAAGTGAAAGAAAGCCATTCTTTTCATATCTGGAGGGAAACGGACCTTGAAACATTTGTACCAGAACCTCGCAGGAAAAACACTTTACAGAGAAAACAGTGAAGTTTATAGTCTGACCTTGAATTGTATTGAATAAGCACTAAAGCAAAGCTACAATCTGTTGCCTTCTTGGCAATCGTTTTGTTTATTTTTAAACTGTATAGGCCTACTGTTAGTCAAGGTCTGTCAGTACCAGGCTTTCTGCCCCATGCATGTGCCTGCTTTCTTACTTTTTGTTCTTTGTAGCCACTAGTTACATCTAGCAAGGTACTACAGATACAAACTAGCCATACGAGAACATTTACAGAAATATTGGTTGTCTCCCTGTAAATAAGTATGTTATAATAATAATAATAATAATAATAATAATAATAATTAGGGATGCACTGATCAAACTTTTTCCTCTCCAAATACTGATTCTGATACCTCAACTCAGTTTATCCGTCAATAACGATGTAGCAGCTAGAGGAAACACTGAATTGTATAATGACTGATGAAGAAGTTGTATTTATTTAGAGCTGAAACGATTAGTTGTTTGGCTGAACATTAATCTGCAACCTTTTTGATAATTGATAAATACTTTGATAATTTATAAGTCTTTTTTCTAAACAAAAAACAAACACATTCACTGGTTACGGCTTTTCAAATGTTAAGATTTGCTGCTTTTCTTTGTCATATTTTATTGTAAACTGAATATTTTGGGGGTTGTCTGTTGGACAAAACAAATAATTTGAGAATGACATTTTCAACCATGGGGAATTACAGTTTCCTCTCTGACTTTTTATAGACAAACCATTCAAAAGGAATCCTTTATATTCCAGAATTTAAACAATTGTTAGTCACAGGCCTATATATATAAAGTGGATTGTCATGTCTAAAATCTGACCCACTTAAGTTCAGTATCGGTGCATCCCTGCACATAACTGTATAGTGTGTCATCTGAATGGTTCATGTTTATCACCTGAATAGGATTTCAGCCCTCAGGTAGTTCCCGATACCGTTGAAGTACTTCTGATTGAGCAGAACTTCACAGATGGGCTTGTCAAAGGCACGGTCAGACAGGTGAGACACAACATTCTCCCTGCAAAGTTATTAACTGGTCAGTGTGACAGTGATCATTTGGTTGAGCAGGTGACTCAAGTGACACTCTCAGCATTACAAACCTGAAGCTTTCGTACTCAAACAGTACGCAGGGCCCTCTGTCAGCCTGCCACGTCCCATTGGGCTGCCAGCTGCCAAACCTACGTGCATCCACAAAGCTCAGCACTCTGCAGGGTGTCTCTTTGGAATAAAAACGCAGATGGGCATGTTTGGGCAGCTCATCCTCTGTGGTGAAGCGGAAACAGCCCGACATCCCAAAGCGAATGACTATGTCCATGGGCTGGTCTGCTTGTCCTGCCTTCACTCTCTCTTTCGGATCATCAATCTTCATGGGCGTCAGCGTGAGCTTCACTTCCTTCCCTCTAGAAGTGGCAGTGATGCGATAGGCCTCACAGGTGAAGGGCACATCAGGATTCTTGCTGACTTCAGATTTTCTGACCGGTCCAGTAAACACCATTCCTGCGCACATTTTGTTCACGTAAAGGCTGGCCAGGTGGAGCTCTGGTCCCTCGGGCATTTTGTTGGAACAAAAGAAGCTGTTCTACAGAGAAAAAAAAGTGTCTAAGCAAAGATTACATCACAAAATAGAGATCAAGAGATGTAGCTATATTTAATGGGACACTTAGGGCGTGTGTGTGTGTGTGTGTGTGTGTGTGTGTGTGTGTGTGTGTGTGTGTGTGTGTGTGTGTGTGTGTGTGTGTGTGTACCTGGGGAAGCTTATTTGGGTATTTGAACACGATTACATTCGACTACTTTTATACCAATGAAATAATATAAATGCAGGCTTCAACTTTTCTCCCTAAGAATTTTATTCCAGTGTGGAGACCCGGTTTGAAACATCATAGCCCTTTTAAGAAAAACAAAATTCCCCTAAAGTGCAAGTAAAGAGTTTACTGAATGAATAGCATATGACAACTAAAAAAATAAATAAAAGTGGTGGAATGTGCGTTGGGGGGACTTCTGACTATAATATTTATACAATCCTGGCCTCTATGCCACAGACGCAACAAAGCATGCACATCATACGCCAAAAACACAGACTCAGACCTAAAACATCACTCTTGCTTTTACAATAGCACACATCCTGCCACAGACGACAACTATTTCACGTCGCCTACACATCGTGACTGTCCAGAGTGTATTTTGTTAAACTGCCATGGACGCTCTGAAAAGGTTGCGAGGGCCATCAAGGGCTTATATCAACTTACCCAAACCAGGAAATAGACCACGCCGTTGATAAACTTGTCACTTTAACATACTCAAACTGCAGTCACATAACCTGCGAGTTTGTCGGGATCGTCTGCGCTCACCAAAAGGCTTTCACAGCAACTTGCTTGTTAGCAAACATGTTGTCAAACGTCACGGTGGGCCATTCTTTAATCCGAAAATGTCGCGAGACCTCGATGCTTTCCACGCTCGTTATTTATAATCAGGTATTTCTCTTGCTTGTCATCTAAGTGGATGCTTCTGTCATGTTTTCTAACTAGTCATTGTAAACAGTGGACAACTGAGCTTTTCCAGGAAACGCAATGTACAAGCACAACAGGAGCAATGCATGTTGGGATATGTAGGCGTGGTGGAAACAAGCAAGGATACAAATATATCACACATTTTATTGTAATTTTGTATGAGCTTTAGAAAGTAAAACAAAAATTATGAACATCATTCAAATAAAAATGTCAATCAATATACAATATTTTACAAAAATGCTCCATTCAGTATTCTTGTTCAGTCTGGAAATATGTCTACCAATTATTACTAATGTGATAGAAAAACACTACTAAATGTCATTCACATGACCTTTGAGATGACTAAATATAAAAATTGTACTGTACAAGATGTAAGTCTGGCTCTTTTGGTAGCCTTATCAGCATACTTTATTTTTGGCTCATGATCATCCTCATTGTAGTGCATTCATCCTAGTCTGGGCTTGTTTGAGCTCTGTAGAAACACACAGAGGAAATAATCATCACAACATAATAATAATAATAATACGCAACATAATGAAGCTTCTTGAAATGGAAGAATTTTGAGAAAAGAACTGCAATTTGACAGGATCTAGAACTAACCTGCAAGCAAGACTCTGAACTTGTCAGCAGAAACAGAAACAACAGTCGTCTCTGTGGAACCTGACTCTGCTCCTTGTGTCTGCAGTTTGAGCTGAATTATTGGTTCATTCACTTCCCTCAGCTCACTAGAGCTCAGAGTGTAGTCAATGCGCCATGACACAGCCTCCAGTCGGCCCACTGCAATTCATTACAGGGCAGAATTGATGGAACCTCTCATTCAGTGACCTCAGTTATTTTTGTCTTCCTCTTTGAAAAGGACAACATAGACAGAAATACTTACATCTCAGGCTTGTCTCTCTTAGTTTGCCTTGCAGCGCCGAGTGCTTGTCTTCATATGATTTGCAGAGCCCCGTTGTGTGTTCTAAAGCAATGGATGTGTTTGTGTGTAATTAATAGTAAAGTCAAGATTTATTTTAAGTGCATACTCATATAAAAGTGTTTTAACTCACTATTAGCAGAAATTCTGTGATGGCAAATTAATACAGCAGTAACAGATCAATTAGAGAAAAGAAGTAATAGCCAGAAAGTACTTTAAAAACAGTCAACCTCTATCAAATAAAGTTGGTTCAAAAAACGGAATCTTAAACTGGCAGAGAGTCGACTGCGATGTTTTTATACCGTCAATGCACCAAAGTCACAATGCATTACCCCACCCACCCCATTAAGCATTGTTCATACTGTACATTGTGCATGGACATTTTCATAATTTAGTTACACAATAGACAATTATGCAATGCAGTGAGCTCCAATAATAACAATAGACTTTGATTTGGGACCTGTTTGTTTCTAGGAGAAGGACAACTGTTTGTGCACTATGAATCTTTAAATTTAGATTTTTCCATACTTGGACTCATATTCTGAGCACAGTTTAATATTTAAATGTGCAAATCTTACTAATATATAAGTATAAAAGCTGCCGACCTTCGGCAGAAAAGGCAGTCGGGCTGACTGCCTCCCCGAGTTGGTCAAAATAGTGCCTCAGAACACACCGAAGCGACGGCGACTTGAGCGTACGTTCTGCACGTGCGCAAGACGTAATACATCTCCATTACAGCAGGCGGCGTTAATCTGTGTTGTCGCCCAAAAAATTAAAACCGGCAGCTGATTGGACGAACGCGTCACATGGGTCTGGCTTCTCCCAAATAGAGGCGAAGTTCCTCCCCTTCCGGTGGACCTCATGGGACCTTAACTCGGAAAAAATATGAACGGTAGTGAACGGGGAGAGGCACATGATCCCGTTTGAATTGAGTCATGGATTACAAATATGATGTTCGTCAATTTAAAAGATTTTTCAACCGAAGAAAGTCTCAGTTAGCCATAGGTTTGTCATATGACCACTTAGTTTTGTGTGAAAGCGCTCAGTGAACTCCATCTCTCGTCTCGCACAATTTACGTCACCTAGCTTGATGCTCAACTTGCTCGCTAGCTAGCTAGCTTAGCTCTGTTCCACAACACATGTAACGTTATCTTACCTGATGTGTTTTATCCAGTGAAGTGTTTTCAGCAGATAAGCAAAAGAACAAGCAAGATCCTCTGCTCATTTGAGTAACGTTACATCCCCGGTACGATACATAGAGCCATCGTAGCTTCAGCGAGACGTCATCCATGCGACACTGAAGTGTGTAGTCTCGAACATCATATTTGTAATCCATAGCTCAATTCAAACGGGATAAAAAAAAATGATTTGCCTCTCCCCGTTCACTCCCATTCATATTTTTTCGAAAGATAGGTCCCATGGACCTGAAGTAGAATGGCGTGACTTCGGCTCTCTATTTCAAAGCCAGACCACAATGGCGGCTTGTTCGGAATACAATCTCATATTTTACAAAAATAGTTCACGAAACATGTTTCTGAAAACATTTTAAGCGAGAAATAGGCCATGCAGTTGCTGAATCTGTCTTCATTTCAGATCGACAAAGGTCAGTTTAAAAGATTTCCGTCAGATTTTGAGAGGCGTTAGTCACGCTCATCCCACTCCACCAATCAGATTGGTCATTGAGTCCGACTGCCCGCCGTCCAATTCAACATGTCAAATCGGCCCAAATGAAGGCCGACGGCTCCTCCGACTGACGATGACACGGAACACACCGAACAGACTCGAGTCACTGACCTCGCCAGACTGTCCGACGGCCGATAATCAGGTCGGTGTGTCAGCGCCTTTAGTCTGTATTCAGAGGCCCTTGATTGTCAAGGAGCCCTGGCTATCTGTCCCTGGTAGTTAAGAACTAGTTAAATAAATATGTCAGATGTTTCTCCACCTTTGCTCTGCTTAAACAACCAGCCTGTCCTTACTCTTGGCAGAAATTGAAACATGGAAAGATGTGTGTGCACGTGTGACTACAGAGTATACAACATCATTATCATTTTTATACCAAACATGGGGAAGCCCAGTGGACAAACCTTTAGGCAGACCGAGCTGCTGCAGCTCACTGGACAGAGATTCGCTGTCAACATCATGCTTCGCTGCACTGCAGAAAATGAAGCTGAGCACTGCCACACTAGCTTTGATGTCTCCGCTCTCTGCAAGATGGATTGATGTCATGAATGCATGTCATAACATTAAATGCAATGCAAGTAGGACTGTGTTATAGGCTTGTGTGTGATTTAAGTGCAGTACCAGCAGTAGGGAAATATAATTAAGCAGCCTACATTTACTCAAGTACTCTACTTGTGATATTTTTTGCAGTACTGGTACTTTACTTGAGTTTTTAATGCTGCCTTATACTACTATGTCACTACATTTCAGAGGCAAATACTCTGCATTACTTTCTACTCCACTACATAGATTTGACAGCTTCAGTTACTAGTTAGATTACGATTTTACACACACAACATATGATGAGCTTAAAACATGATGCACTTTTATAGATCTACTACCCAAGCAGTGTTTAAGGTCAGTTTACACATATACTAATACTTCTGTAATTTTAATTAAGACACGTTTTCTATTACAGGCCTTTTATTTGTAATATATTTCTAAACTGTGGTGTTGCTACTTTAACCTTTGTAAAATATCTTATGTGGGAGACTTACCAAACTTTGCATCTGCAGTTAGCTTTGTAACCTTGTCATACTAAGATAAAAGAGAAGAAAGCTCTGATTAGTGTGAGTGAATTGTGAATACACCGTAATTGATTATGTGGAAAGGGTTAGCACTCTTACATCAATGCTATCCCCGAGCAAATCCTTCAGCACTTGAGCACAGAGGAGTTTCATTTTGACACTTGACTGTTACATTAATGGGGCAGAAAATCACAACTATTAGTATAAAAACACTATAAACTGACACTGAAAACACTTTATTGACCTATATAATTACTCACAAGCTTCGCTAATGTGCTGATTTCGGCAAGTACCCAGTCTGGGCAGTCCAAATCTCCACAGAAACGGAATCGCTACAACAGACAAGATATCACATACTGTTTATTGCACTGTTACAAAAGTCAGTCCTTAAACAAACTGTAACGCTAGCATTTACATTAGCTAACCATCATTAAACCATGGATGTATTACAAACGCTACCAACTAGCTATTAGCCTGCCGGCTAGCTATCTAAAAGCCGGACTAAAAACCGACAGTGTTAAGGTAAATAATAACCTAAGACATGTATAAATCATGCAAACTGGCTTCTAACAGTTAAATAAGCAAACTAGTGTGAAATAATACGATTATTAAACGTGTTTACCATGGCTGTCAGTCAGCTGACCAGCTGCAGTACACCAGCAGTACACACGGAAGAACTGAACAGGAAGTATACGCTCTGCTTCCTCACATCTGATTGGACGAGGGAAAAGTGGAACGCCCTTTTTTAGTTTATGGCCCTGATATTGGATGGCATCGTTGACTCAATTTATATCATGCTTCTGGCCCTAGTTTGCAGCTCATAACATACTTTATATATATATATATATATATATATATATATATATATATATATATATATATATATATATATATATATATATATGTTTCAGAAGTAGAAGGAGGGGAATGGGGAAGGAATATTGTGCGCAATGGGAAGGAGATATCAGTCAATGTGGAACTAGTTTAAATATATATATCAGATGAGTCAGTAGATCCAGCAAACACAGCCTGGTTTCCAGTGTCTGGTAGGCTATCTGTAATCTGTATGATACTGACTCATCTGATATGTATATAAAACAGTTCCACCGGTGTTTGGTAGGCTATCTGTAATCTGTCTTACTTAGACTATTTTAACAGTTTTAAATGATGTGATTTTCCCCCGTTTATTGGCCTACATATTTGTTCTATTTAATGCATATTTACAGATATTTTTGTTTATGTAGTCTATAGTCTTGCATTGACAAATTAAAAAAGGGGCGAGCCAATCAGGTATGAGTCTCCCCTGCAACAAAAAAAAAAAAACTCGCCGACTGACCGGAGTAAATTGAAGTAGAGTCAGTTGGTACTGGTAGAGTAGGCTACCTCGCTGCTAGACAAGCACCTGTCTGCTCTTTTACAAGGTCGTCATTCTGCGAACAGGGAGAAGGACATATTTACCATTTAAAGCACAAAATGAAGCGATTTGTTTTCATTGTTTGTCTTGCTGTGGATTTTCAACTTGTCCTTAATTCCCCGACTCTTGGATCTAAAAACAATCCCAGACTTCTGAGCAAAGGTAACGGTCATTTATTCACAGCTACGACAGCAATGTTTTAAATGTGTTCATGTAAAACGAATGTCTCGGTGTAGATGTTTAAAAAAGACAGTTACAGAGTTAATCCAGTCTTCAAATCCTGTTTAAACCCGCTAAGATCTAGTTCAGTTTAGATAACTGTAGGCTATACTCTGACACTGCGGTAGAGCTACAGCTGATGTCTGCACGATACAGTAGACCTATATGGTTCAAGATGACCTAATCCCTATGAGTCATATATAAAATATGATAATGTGATGCTTCTCTTTTCCTCAGATATAGTCAATGATGTATTTGAATACCAGATCTATCAGAACCACAGTGTGTTCTTCTATTACGGTGACTATGAGGAGATGTACGTTGGAGGCACTGATTTTGTGTTGAAACTTGATGTGGATAACTATCATATTATAGAGGTGGGTGTTTCTAAACTTATAGATTTTGAATTGATCTTTTAATTTTGTTTAGTGTTAATTTATCACCTGCTATACATGTACTTGTCTGTATATACTCTTCATCTAATGGTTTATTGACGGGCTCCCAGCTTGATTTCTGTGTGGTTCATGACGGTGACAGTGGAGTTTGTGATGCAGCTGAGGTCCTAATTAAATGTTACTGTAGCAGATGGTTGTCACAGAGCTATTATTTGCATACAGGAGTCTGTCTGGCAGTGCCCGCTGACAGATATATAAAGGCCATATGGCCTTTCAAAGCCAGCTAACATGTAATTTCAAGTCAGGAAAAGCTGCCTACTAACTGCTGCTTGTGAACTGCATGTCACAGACAGACCTGGGTGACATACAAAAGTTTCTATATTATAATAATCCGGAAAAGTCAGAGACTTTTGTTAATGAGACTGCAAGAATGAATTAATAATGAGCTAATGGTAGTTTTCTAAGAAAGAAGAGGAAAAGTGGTTCTGACCATAAGACAGACATAGATCTTCATTTCACTAATGGATACCAGTCTGTGGCAGGAACAGCTGGGGCTACTTAAGAAGACATTATCTTATCTTGAGTGGACATGTGTTTGGCTGTGAAAGGATACCTGCGTAAGAACCTAAAGTGGGTTTAAGAATTTTCGTTTTTATCTATCATCCAGCTATTTCAAACATGCCTTATCGCCAAATACGCCCGTTTTTTAAGCAGAGCTTTAAGTTCAACATTCTTTTTGGGTCAGTAAGTGATTAGTTAATGTTTCATTTTTCTCCTATAATGTCTAATTTGAAACTATCCTCAAGTGAAAACTATGCTAATTTATCCACCAATTGTCCCCCTGCAGAAATTTCTTCTGAAAAGCCACTGCCAAGAGGTTAGTAACTAGAGAATGATGATTATGTGATCAGAAATGACTTGCTAAATAATTGATTTTTAAAATGAAAAACATGATCAGTTCTGTGTGATAACTTGACAATAACAGTCTCTGTATTCGTAGGGCCAATGTGCAAATGTCATCACTGTGATCGAGAAGTTTCAGGACAGCCTGTTTGTCTGTGGAACAAATGGACACAAACCACAGTGTTGGAAGCTTGTGAGTGTTTATATGTGTTGATGTCACTTAGTCAGACATATTGCATTTATTGTGGCTAGTTTATTTGACTGGCAACATCAGGGCAAAGCTTTTTAAAGCATGGAGCTTGTTGGTGTCACGGCTGTGGTTCTGATTAAACTTGAATTAGCACCCTGTCTGTAATTTCAGTAGGGTGTTGGATGGCTGGTGTTTTGATACTTTTACATCACAACTAACTTACCAAAAATATTCTGTTGACTTTGGTTCTACAGTTTTCTTCAGTGAACAACCAGTCTCATGAAATAGTGGAGAGTTATGAGGGGACTGGCATCTCTCCGTTTGTGTACACACATAACTCCATATGCCTCACAGTAGGTATGTTAAATATAGCTTTTTGTACAACCATACAGTACAGTAGCCCATGTTTTTAAAGGTTTAAAAACCTGACTCAGGGTTGCAGACTTATGTAACCACATCAAGTCATGTGAAATAGAAAAGTTGGCAAACCAGTGCACTTTCACAGAAATACACTCAATTATTGAACATCTTTGCTCGTTTTCATGTGATGTCTCTCTGCTATTTTTAGAGGGGGATCTATATTCAGCAGCACCTTTGAATGCTGATGGAAGTTCATTACAATTCAGAAGGAAAGCTGGCAGCAGAACTAATGTCTGGATGTATGACAACTGGGTCTCAGGTGAGTAAATGACTGAAGTCCATTTATAATGTAGGATGAATACAACAGGGCAAATAAGCAAGAATAGATATTACTTTATCTTGTATGAAAAAGATGCACCTGATTAGTATCAGTTTGTTCTGATCGTGCTCAACTCCTTAAAGGTGCTCTAAGCGATGTCACGCGTTTTTTAGGCTACAATTGTTTTTGTCACATACAGCAAACATCTCCTCACTATCCGCAAGCTGCCGGTCCCTTAATCACACTGTAAAAAAATGCAGTCTCTGTAGACAGCCCAGGCTCCACTAACTCCAACAAAAAAAGTGGTCCAACCTGGCCCACAAAAACATACACAAATCGTGTTCCAGCGTTCAGCCAATAACTGACAAGAAGGGGTTGGGGGGGTTAGTGCGCTGAAGCATGGAAGGGAGGGGATGGGATGAGGAGGAGGGAGGAGCGAGCTAGTCTCCGTTTTGTTTGAAAATACTTTGAACGTCAACAAGAAGTAACGTCACCCAACATCGCTTAGAGCACCTTTAACTCATTGTTCTGTCCACTCCCCAGTGCACTTTTATTATCTTTTGTTTTGGTTTTACATACCAAGCTTTTTGTCACATGCCAATATGCCACATATTGTTGCTGGCACAGCACTATACTGTGAACAGTGAAGCAGTTTGGTAAACATGTCCCCCTCTCACAGAGCCCACGTTCATCTCTGCGTCCTGGGTGAAGCGTAGGGAAGACCCTGACAACGAGAAAATCTATATCTTTTTCCGTGAAAAGAACTCTGATCACAACCCGGAGGCTGACCCCTGGATATCGAGGATTGCCAGAGTTTGTAAGGTACACTGGACATTGAAGTGGACTTGGCTTCAGTAAAGCTCTCATCTTACTAAACTGCCACAGCAAGTGACCCAAAACTAATTCAGTCATATTTATGCTAGTATCGGTATTCAAAACAAAATAGGAGCTGGCAATGTGATACTATTGGTTTTGGTTGAATGAAAGGACCAGCCTGGCCGTTGGAGGATGCTAGCAGGGCTTTAAGCCTAAGAATGTGAAATATTGATGAAGGTTGTGTAATACGATTTGAACTTTGAAACTATGACTGTACACGTGAATGGAAACAGATCAACCAAACTTCTTTTGGTTTATAATGTAGTATAACAATTAATACATTGATATTGAATGTTTTATGAGAGTGCCGGCTGTGTCTCCTACAAACCCCTCCTGAATTTGCCAAAGGAGATGAAAGGCCACCATCATTCAAAGCAGCTTTGTTTCATGTTGACTTTAATCTATGTTAATTCCAGGAACAATGGTCAGGGCTAGGCACTATTTACAGTGGTTTTATGAGTAGAGGATGACATATTGATATGCTCGTGTTGAGGGTTATCATGGATATAATGATATCCTTGAAGGAAATGTATTATTTACTTGCACTGTACAAAGAGAGCTGGTAATAAAGCTGACAGAATGATATCCAGCAGTTACTGGAATATAAAGCCAGGCTTTGACAAAGGCATATGCATAATAAATGCAGTTAAGTGGAACCATCTGCAGCACTGTGGTCTTATTTCCACTTCTTGCACCCCTGAGTCAGGCTTCCTCATCCTCTATTAACTAACCTGGCATGCTGCGGTGGTGAAATACAATCCTTTCAACACCCTTGTTATTTAACACCTGTGGAAAACCAAACAAAAGCTGTTAGGTGTTTTGTTCCAGGTATCATGGCCCATGTAACGACAGTCCTATCAAATAACTCTTGGTTGATGAATTTCAGTTTGCAAGAAAACTTCCCAGTGTGATGTATTGGTGTCATTTTGCAGGTAGATGAAGGCGGATCAAAAAGATTCTTCCAAAACATGTGGACATCTTTCCTCAAAGCGCGGCTTGTCTGTGGGTTTCCAGAGGAGTCGCTGTATTTCAACCGACTCCAAGACATTTATGTGATGCACGCTGAGGACTGGCATGACACAAGAGTCTATGCCCTTTTCACAAGCAGCTGGTTAGGCACTTTCTCTTCCTTTATTATCAGCAGCAGCTATGCAACAACACGAGCAAAACGCTGAGAGGGTAACAGAGTGGTAGCTCTGAAAGCTCAGCATTTTGTTCTGTTGTTTTACCCATGGAGACACAACTAACCTTGGGCTGTTGGCTTTGACTTGCTACATATATATATATATATATATATATATAACAAACACAGGAGA
Source organism: Gymnocephalus cernua (assembly GCA_023631565.1). Lineage (NCBI taxonomy): Eukaryota > Metazoa > Chordata > Actinopteri > Perciformes > Percidae > Gymnocephalus > Gymnocephalus cernua. The sequence goes on along the minus strand of CM042431.1, from coordinate 25,592,483 downwards.
GTGGGTTGGCCACATGCAGATCTTGTTTAATGAGACATCATTTACTATTTCTACTCCCTTATTCAAGGTTCCATTCATTAAGATTAGAGCCACACATAACATGAATGTTCATTTCATTCCTTTTAGTCTCACAGACTAATGCACACATTTTCATGATTCATTTTTTGTGTACTTAAAGGGATGTGCCAGAAATTTAGTTTTGAACTTCTATAAGGTTGGGGGACTTACAAGAGAGACATATTTTAAAAAAGGATGCTCAAAAATAGCTATCCTGACTTTTAGTCCTTAAGTGGATCAAGCTGAATGGCCAAGGGAGATGCCCTTCTACAATTTGACCAAGCCCCTGTAAGCCTGATCTGGAAATTGAATACATATCTCTAAATGTAATGGAGGGTTTGTCATTTATTCTGTCAGATACACAACGTTTACATCAATGTTCCATTTTGTTAGTACAGCACCGTAATTTAGTATTTGGTATGTTAACTTCGGTTTGCAATGCAAATACATTTGACTATTTTAAGATGTATTAACTTTAATTATATTTATTATTGTTTGTTAATCTGTGTCTTCTACTTATAGCTTGCTGCTGCAATAGTGTGAATTTCCCCATTGTGGAATTAATAAAGGATTTTGAATCTTGAATGAGTTATCTTATTTCTCTTCTAGGAACTCCACAGCAGTGTGCATCTATTCAATTGGAATGATTGAAGAAATATTTGAGAACTCAACTTTCAAGGGCTACAACAAAGGCATTCCCAGACCAAGGCCAGGAACGGTAACCATTTGTTTTGTTGCTATGTTTCTGTGTTGAGACTGAATAGTTCCTTGAAGGGTTTTATTTTTTATGTCCAACCATCTTATTGGCATCACTCACATTTATTGTGGGAAATCTTTATCACATTCCATGAGTAAGGTTGTAGGTTTAAAAAAAAAAAAAAAAAAAAAAACACAGGCATGTTACATAAATGTGTGAAAATGTGGGTCTATCCCCATCAGCCTTGTAGTTGAGAATTTAAAGAGGCCTCACAAACATATATTTGCAGAATGTCCTGTTGTTGTCTTGTTGCTATGTGTTTTGTAAACACATAGCAACACGTCCTGTGCCTTCCATCTATGCAGCTTATAGCTTTTCCGAAATGTTTATCTGGTTTGTTTATACAACTTTAAATGCCTTCAGTTTTGTGTACCTGAAAACATTCAGTTTATGTTTCCATTTCCTCCAGTATACAAACTACTTTTAGATTTAAAAAAAAAACTTTGTGCCTATGTATTTTTCAGTGTGTAAAAAACAGCAGGACCCTGCCACTGGACACTGTCAGTATGGTGAAGGATTACCCAGAGATGACTGACTGGGTTCACTCTGTGCATTATAAAGCTCCATTTTATATAAGCAGCAACAACTACACCAAGATAGCTGTTGACAGAGTCCAGGCAGCAGACCAACGCATGTATAACATTCTGCTTCTGGCCACTGGTATGTTCTGATTGGGAAAAAATACTCTGTTCCTGGTCTTCCGTACTTTGTTTAGCTATTTATGCTTTGTGTGTTTTCCTGTTGAGCTGGCTTGTAATCATGCATTGTGTATAATCTCTGTGAGGAACAATGGACTAAAAATACAGTATCACTCTCAAAATAGCAACCCTACAAAATGCTGCTGTGCTGTTTCAACAGATTCTGGAAAGATCCATAAAGTCTTAGAGGCTGGGTCAGAACCTTTCATCATCTCTGAAACGCAAATCTCCAGCCGTTCAGCCATACAATCAATGAAGCTGGACTCCAAAAAGGTATTTAAAATGACCGTTCAATGCCATGCATTGTGCAGTGTTGTCAGTTGTGTTTTTGTCAGCCACTGCCTTTAGGTCAAAAAATATTAGCCGGCATCAGATGCCAGGGGGAACTTTGTCTGTTTGCTAGGAATAGCGAGAGGCTGAGTTGTCTTAAAGAAATCTGATCACTTGTGCACAAGTTTTGTATTTTGCAGTATCATTCACTAAAATCTTGTTATGCTTTTAACTGAACAAATCCTGAGTTTTATTTCTGATCCACCAGACAACAAACACTTAAGTTAAAGGTGTCTGGTGAATTGACCTAAATTGGAGATTCTGGCCGTTTGGGCCAGACCAGAATTGGTAAACAGGTAATTTTTATTCCTTCAGATCCAAAACAGAGCTAAATGGTAAAAGCAATATGGGACTTACATACCGGTGCATCAGAAACATAACTCAAGTGCTTTTGTGCATCATGTCTGCTGGGTGTTCATATTGCCGATTATTTTCTAGCATGTTCCCCATAGCAACTTTATATGGTCATAATACAGTATGTCAGTGTTGTGTTTACAGCTTTTTGCACTGCACCCAAGGGTATGTTTCTGTCTCCCTTTGCTCAGAAAAGGTTAGTGGTGGGGTTTTCTGAGAAGATTTCTATCATGGATCTCCAGACGTGTCAGGAGAATAAGTCCTGTGCAGATTGTGTTCTGGCCCGGGACCCATACTGTGCCTGGACGACGTTTGGATGTACCCCAACTGTCCCGTAAGTGGAATGTGGACTGCATTCAAACCAAGTTACTTTAGCAGACTTTTTTATACTGTGTAAAGCCTTATCATATTACAACATATTACAGCCAACAATATTGAAATAGCTGCTCTCTGCTCTCTTCTGAAAATCACCTTTCTGCACAATATAAGAATAAATGTTGATGAGAAGATAAGAATGTATTTAAGAAACTCAACCTTATTTAAAAAAATAAAATAAAATTAATCACTGGGGCAACATCAAAGTCACTAATTTCTCACAAAGAAATGCACTTTTTGAAACATCTGTTTTGTTTTTGTTTTCAGTGGGGGCATTCAAAATATCATTGATGGGAACAATGCTGTGTGTCCTACATCAGTAGAAGGTAACTAATGATAACATGTATTCATACACACTTGCTAAGGGCTCAAAAGCTTTTCATTCCATCCTATTGTATCTTCTTTTTATTCTTGTAGAACAAAAAAAAGTCAACCGGACCAAACGGGACACGGCTCCACCATCACCAGTGGATTTGAGGACAGCTCACTCGGTCACACTGGGTGTCCCTTTCTATCTGTCCTGTCCTATAGACTCTTACCACGCTGTTTACACCTGGGAGCATGGAGGCCAGAGCAGCCCTTGTCTGCAAATGCAGTCTAACTGCCTGCACCTCATCCCCAACATGGCACAAGAGAACTATGGCACCTACAAGTGTCTTTCCAAAGAGAAAGATTACACTAAAGTGGTGAAAACGTATCGGCTTACAGAGCAGATGATCCCAGATATAAATGAAAAAACCGACAGAAGCAATTCCTTTTTCAGAACAACAGATGCATCAGCTGTGGTGCAGCAGAAAGCATGGGTCACCCTTGGACTGGCTGTAACAGTGTTGGGGATTTTCAGATAGGTGCATACAATTACACTCCTTTCTCTTTGAAAAGCTTTTCTGTTGTTCCAGATCTCTTGTTTGAAAATCTAACATCTAACAATCCCCAGGCCCTTTGTCCTTGCCGTTGCTCTCAGGCCAGGACGCAGGCAGCATTAAAGGAAATCCACTTTAACACCAGCAGGACACTCCTGCTGAGAACCTAACGCCTTATTTGTGCAAGTGGTCACACAACTGTTTGGTAAAAAAAAGAAAAAAAGGTTTTCAAGTCTACAGGAAAATGCTGTAGCCAAGTTTCTTTTTAAAAGAGAAGCCACTCAAGAGTACTTAGAGTAAGGGGGAAAAGGGAAGGTGTAATAAGCAATCTGAAGGAATTCCTTTTAACAAGAGCTCAATCCAAACCAAAGCACACCTTTAAAATGTTATGATCATGAGCGCAAAAGCTTCAAATCAGAGAGTACAGTACACAGTAAGTAGGTGTGATGGAGTAGTAGTGTGTGAACTTATTGAGGCCAGCTTTTTGATCTGTGGTCTATTAGAGTTCAGAAAAAGGTAATAGTTCCTGTGTAAATTCCCTCTGTGCCCCACTCCAGTGCACTGCTGACAGATTATTTATTTTAGGGAAGGGTGGAGGCAGCCAGGGATCCTCCCTGAATTTCCCTGTTGAAAAATACCGACCTTGTTTAATTTTCACTTCAGTGTTGACAAACAGTATATATTTTTGCATTGACAAAGAGAAACACATCAATATTAGCTGCAGTGTGAGGGATGGAGATTAGCCGATTAGATTTGAGTTGGTTGTTGAAGGTGATAGTTTTGCATCTACTGAGTGTGCTCGCTTGTGACATTGAAGTTTTATATAAGCTACTTTTCCAGTTAGTTATTTATATTAAAGTGAGATTATGTAACCTTTGTCAAACAGTAGCCACTGTTGCCACAAGTGATAATTATGGGATAAATGCTAAAACAGTACAAAACCAGCAAGAGTAGAGAAAAGTCAGAGAACAGGCTTAGAGATATCCATTGTTATGGAGCAATATCTGGCTAAAGTCTGCTAACATTAGGCAAGGCAAGGCAGCTTTATTTGTATAGCACATTTCAGCAACAAGGCAATTCAAAGTGCTTTACATGAAAACGATTAAAATACAAGAATAAAAGTTGCAGTGCAGTATAAGAAATTAAACATTAAAGAGCAGTTAAAAACAGTTAAAAATATAAAAGCAGATATAGTTTTAACGTTCAAGGCAAAACTCCTCAGTAGCTTTTTGGTAGCTTTTAGCAACTAAAAGCTACCAAAAGGTCAGATCGGTAAGGCTGTAGCAGCAAATCCTGAGTGTATTGATTTAAGCAGTGTTGTGTTTTATTGCTTACAGATTCAATTTAGATGGTCTTAATTTATACAATAAATTATTCTTTAAAATGTTTAAAAAATGAATAAGCTAAATATATTTATAAAGTATAAAGTAATAGTATTTTGACAACATATTTTGTTTCATACTGGACATTGTGTCCTTATAATTTTTAATTTCAATATTTTGTATAATGATTATTTGAAAATGCTCCCTAAAAATGTACAGTATATGCATAAGATTGATTTCCTGCTCATTCAAATAAAAAAAGAATGTAAAAAGGAGTCGTAGTCATGTCTCTCTTCGATCCACTCAAGAAGGTAGTTTATTCATCCTTAGTAGGTCATGCCTTCATCAGACATGGCACTCAGTAAAACTTAAACCATGTGCAGACTGATCAGAGTACAGGCAACAACTAAAGATCTTTAGCTTAATCTGTTTTATTCCTGGATCTAAAGTCGCAACCCTAATGACAACAAAGTGAGTACATCTTGCTTATACAAGGAAAGTAGATTAAACACAACTACCCTGTATCCCTCCAGCCATCACTCCACAACCACCCATGTGGAAATCCTGCATTCATGTCCAGATTTTCTTTCAGATTAAGTAGTTTAAAAGCTTCGTTAGAATTCTCCTGCTGTTTATATTGCTGTTATCTGCATTATGAACCTTACACATCTACGTACATCACAGTCAAATTTGATTTTCAGATATTTAATACTTTAAAATTTGCCAGCTGACACAAAAGTAATCTGGGATTTTTGTGAGTTGAGAAGAAAAATCTGGAAGCACAGTCATCTAGGCGTGTTAGCTCTCTTGTTTTTGACCAAACCCTGCTGTTGAGGATGACAACCCAACATAGTAAATATTGGATTGTCATCCTCAGTTCAGAAAAAAATGTTTTCTTTCCATACAACAGTGACTTCACATATGAAGTAATATAAAATGTGTGGTACAAGGCTCCACCAATACCACCAGTTATGTCACTTGTTTGCCATCTTAGGTTACAACACAGACAAGAAAGAGGCGGCTCTGTGTGAACTGTTGTTTTGTTTTCCTAGTGGTGTAATCATAGGCCGATTATGAGACTACACCAGAAGGCTGTTGTTTAGCACTTGCTATTTGGATATCTCCTTACAGAGCTAAAGGGGCCCATATTGCATATTGTATCCCCTGTAAAGTCCTATTGATAAAACTGAGGAAATGGACACTCACTTAAAATGTACCATGATGGTTTCTGTATTGTGGCATCTTCAATGTGAATGTTTAGGCTATTCCTTCAGGTTTTCAGTAAGACTTTTGGGGCTCTGTTATTGACATGAATGACTAGGCACTTTGACCATGCAACAAGATATGCAGAGTCAATAACAGTGACTTCATGCAGAGGCTCCGACTTAAGGGCCCCCTGAGCCCTTAGGCACTTGGTCCTGGTAGGCGCGTTCAGTAATGGGTGTAGGGCTCAGCATGACTAGAGATGATTCACCGACTGTACATGTGTCTTGATGTCGGGTTACTTAAGCCGGAGCTCACCGGCACCTGCCCTGAGAGCTCAGAGCCTCCTGTGGTTACCTGACCTGTAGACTGTTGTTGGCTGCTGAGAAGGGTCACTCACAGTTCAGGTGGACGTGTCAAATATTTTTTCATGTTATGTCTGTGGTTTCTACGTGAGCCGTTGTTTGAGCCACCCTGTTTAATTAAATCCAGACCATCTCTGCTCAAGCTGAAGCCTATTTTAAAACTGCCAACATCTCTTAACTGTCTTAACTGGTATGGCAACAGCTCTGCCCATGACCGGAAAGCACTGCAGACGGTGGTGGGAAAAAAAACTGCCCAACGCATCACCAGTTCCTCACTCCCCTCCATCGAGGCCATCCAGGGCAAGTGATGCTTGCGCAACATCATCAAAGACTGTTCTCACCCCATCCACAGACTGTTCACCCCACTCCCCTCTGGGAGGCGTTTCCGGTCTCTCCGCACCCATACCAGCAGGTTCAGAGGAAGCTTATTTATTCTGTTTTTTTATTATATATTCTGCTAATACAATGCATATACTGTATCTATATTATTCTTACTACTATTATAATGTCCCTGCTACTACATTGCACATATCTGTACATGTTGTTCATACATTGTTCATATTACATAGCCATATTTATTCTGCTCTTATAACACTGCAATATATTTCTTGTCCTGCCTCCATGCACCACCTGTCTATACTTTATATATAATACAATGCACTTTTCTGCTTTTTTGCATTTCTGGTTAGATGCAAACTGCATTTCGTAAATTTGTATTTGTACTCTGCGCAATGACAATAAAGTTGAATCTAATCTAGTCTATCTGCAGCTCTGAGTCTGGATGGCGCCAAACTGCAGTCTAAACTGTGAGATATGGTGACCTTCTGGTCTCTGCTGTGCTCTGATATGAGCCCAAGTAGGCCTTGATCCCCAGATGATTTGGACCACAATTTACAGCTCCATGTTTTCCTGTTGTGCCTCAGGAATAGGAAAGTATACTGAAAGACTGCCAAAGTAAAGGAAACCATGGAACAAAAACAAATACAAACTTTTGTTTTTCTAAGCAAGGAAACCCCACCCTGAGGATTAAAAACAAACTGTACTACATGTTCCAATGTACAACATAATACAGAAAATTAACGTTATCTAAAACATGTTTAATATTTGTATGAATATACTGTATAATTTACTACAAGTATAAGAATTATACAGATTGTGTCTGTAATAACAGTCTTTTGACAGCAGAGGTCACTGTTGTTTAACAGAACTGACTATCAACCCCAACACACATCCATGGCCAAACAAGTCTTAAAAGATAGGGTCACATTTTTTCAGATCTGTCTTCATCATCATCATCATATTCTTTATTCAGGACACATAAAAAATGGTCCATAGCAACCACATAGTACAAAAAACAAAGAACAATACAGGATAAGACACATACAATAAAATATTGACTACAAAAGTCAAAATTACACAATACAAAAAAGTGTTCAAATATTAACATACAGACTAGAACGCCAATGGTTCCACAGTTTTGAAGTGAACATAACCGCACTCAATGCAGGGTTCACTAATGTTGCGATGATGCTATTATGAGACACTGCCAATCTACACATACATCTGTACATGAGATTCCTGAGTACAGCAGGGCACGTGAATACATTAGCACTTACACACATTTGACTCGCACTGCAACATCGTGGCAATTTGAGCAGCAGCCTCAAACCATCATGATATGCCACATTAAGTTTCCGCATACTGCTTTTTTTATAGCGCCGCCACAAGTGGGCAGTGTACAACGGAGTACAAAAAGCTTTAAAAAGTGTGGTCTTCACAGATAGTGAACACATGCTAAATTTGCGGTTCAGCATATTAGCTTGTGCATACAACATACAGTACTGTCTATGAATGTCCCTATCATCAGACAAGTCATCAGTTATATAGTGTCCTAAGTATTTGACCTCAACACACACTTTAAGTAAAATACCAGACAGATAAAAAGCAGGAAATGAGAGTTTATTGTCCTCCCTGCTTCTAGCAATCATTATGTTACTCTTCTTAGAATTGAACGCAATATCAAACTCTGAGCCATATTGAGAACATACCCTTAATAGCTGTTGAAGGCCAGCACTATATGGACAAAGAATAACCAGGTCATCTGCGTACATTAGATGGTTGATGATGGAGTCCCCAACCATACAGCCTGTACCACAGTTATTTAACAACTTTGATAGATCATCCATATAAATATTAAAGAGAAAGGGAGATAAGATGCTTCCCTGCCTAACTCCATTACTTACATTGAATGAGGCAGACATGGAGTTACCCCATTTCACATACATTGACTGATGGGCATACCAAAAGGCTAAGATTCTGACTAGATATTTGGGTGCCCCTCTGTTGTGCAATTTGTAGAATAGCTTCTCATGATTTACCCGATCAAAGGCTTTAGAGGCATCAATAAAGCACATAAAGATTGTGGAATTATGCTTATTATACAAGTCCAAAACCTCCTTTAGGGCATAAATACACATATCCGTGCCATGTTTAGGTTTGAAGCCAAACTGATTGTCACAGGTCAAGACAAAATGTTCCAGCCTATTCAGTATAATCCTCTCCAAAACCTTGGATAAAATACTGGCTAGAGCTATAGGCCTGTAATTATCCAAGCTGTTAATCTTACCAGCTTTTTCCTTAATGATAGGCACTAATATGACAGATAAAATAGAATCAGGTAGAATACCATGAGCTAACAACCCAGCTCTTAAAACCTCACATTTATACATTTAAACTGTGTTAACATGCTGTAATCATTCCTCCCTTCAATTCCAAAGTTGATTAATATGCCGTAATATGTTGATGGTCTTTCGTGTACAAACCTACTGGATCTTGTGCAATAATTACATTCATACTAGTGCAATAATGATTTATGTATTCTTATTGAATAATATATCTTATTGTAGTGCAAAGTTACATTATATTTGCTTATTTATTCATAAAATAATATAAATGAGTTTGTATTATTTTAGAGCATGTGTTGTCGGCTGTGGATGTTTATTTGCTGAAGTTGTTTTGTTTATGTGGTGTTTTTCCTGTATTTTTATTGCACTGATCAGGAGTAGCACTCCACATCTCATTGTATTCTGTACAATGACAATAAAGGATTTATATTCTTGTATGAGGCTTCAGGAGTCAAACCAGTGAGTTTCTTCCAAAAATGATTGTGATGGTGATAAGAATACACCAGAAGACACTTCAGAGGTTTCTTGTCGAAGGCCGCACAAGTTTACACTTGTGTGTGTGTGTGTGTGTGTGTGTGTGTGTGTGTGTGTGTGTGTGTGTGTGTGTGTGTGTGTGTGTGTGTGTGTGTGTGTGTGTGTGTGTGTGTGTGTGTGTGTGTGTGTGTGTGTGTGTGTTCTACATCAGGGACAGGGATTAACAGAAATATCACAATAATTAATTACAATGTAACACACATCAAACAGTCATTAGTTACACTGAAGTCCTAAACTTTGTCCACAGAGTTATAATACAACATCAGATGTAATGATCTAATTGACCTGAAAAAGAATGTATTGGGCTGCCAAGCTATAAATTAAGAAAGCTAAATATGAACTATAGACTATGCGACTTTGAGTCCTTGAAAAGCGATATACAAAAAATGAATGTATTATTATTATGAAAATTAAGGACCACAGCCATTTCTAAAGGCAGGGTGTGAGTCTTTAGATCCATGAAATATTCTCTTAGTAATTAGATAGTGTACATTTAGGCCTATGCATTATGGCCAAGTGGTCTGTTTGAACTGACGGAGTTCATACTGCAGAACACCAGACGATGGCAGTATTTGAGCAGCAAACAAGTCTCCTCAGATACTAACACTAATTCATATGACTGAAACATTAAGGAACAATTATGACTAATGATGTTTATTAAAAAAAAAAGACTTAAAGTAAAAAGCGACCACACACATTTAAAACAAACCAGCGGATTACATGTGCGCGTTTGAGAATATTTCCGTTTCAAAAGATTAAGAATAACAAATTTGTGATTTACCATAAAGCGGTTTCTATTAGCTTTGTAATCCACTTCCGGTTGTAACACGTTCACTAAATCTTGCAAATCACTTTAGGCGTCACATAACATAATGAAATGCCATCAAATGATCTGCACCTGATGTGGTTCAAGATTTGGGGTATTTTCTCTTATTGGACTCCTCTGAATTCCGCTTTTGGTCTTTTTGTTGTTGTTGTTGTTGTTGTTGTTGTTGTTGTTGTTGTTGTTGTTATTGTTTTTTTATATTAAAGACAATTTCTTAATGCAGCAGTGCTGGAAATTGTGTCTGTAGGCTGTTAGTCGCAGGACAACTTCATTTAAAATCTAAGTGCGTTTGGAAACTCTTATAGAAGTCCTTTAATTAAAGACAATAGGCTGCAGCCAAACCGAATGAGGTCAAAGAGTAGGCTTGGGTCGGGGTAATAAATTAAACATCAGGTCCTAAATTATGAATTGTCTTTGAGGGTGGAGGACCCGGAGCGTCTGTATCTTTAATAGTGAGGAGAGAGATGGGAGAGGCTGCGCGTTCACGGTTCCTTTTCTCGCATCGCGGCGTCGGGAACGCGCAGTGAATCCCACACTCGCTGGAGGAAAAAAAAGCGCCTTCGGACCGCAACAGCGACTCACCGGGAAAAATGTTCCCTCCACCGCCCTTTATCAGCGCTGTCGATGTCTGCCAAAGTCATGTGAAAGGATCCGCAACCTAAGAGGACTCGAGTTTTTTTTCGACCATTAAACTTGTTTCAGAGGATTGGAAACTTCAGGAAGTGATTAATAAGACACAGGAATTGAAGTTAACATTGGACAGGTAAGACGATTCAGTAGTTAATGGGGCAGTTACTAGACGTAAAAGATGGAAAAAGAAGCATCCAGATCTAAGATAAGATGAAACATCGCCCTGTAGGCAACTCCGATGAATCACAAGGGCATCTGTTCATGAGTGCAAAATGATGTAGTCTCTATGTAAACTGATAATGGCAATATTGCAATTTAACTCTTGCTAAAAGTATAGGCTAATGTTTTTAATTAGCTGCAAAGGTCTGATCACCTTAATGCGCCAGTTATTCCGCACCGGATTGTGGAAACGCGCTCAGAGCAGGAGACCACCTGACCCTGAAAATGCTGAAAATATGACACACAGCATTTGCTACGTGCATATTTGCTTTTATTTATGTGTACGGCTGTCTAAAACTCCTTCAAAAATCTGTAGTTTATGTGTAGTGCAAAAAAAAAGTGCCATACGAAACAAAAGGAACATTTTCTGATTCTTTAAACCAGATTAAATGGCAGCAGCAGTATTCATCTGGGATGTTTTTTGTTTTTATGAGTTTTTCATGCAATTTTAAGTAGCATTAAAGCGTTTTGATTCCCCTTGAAAAGCATAGCCTATATTCATTAAAATATGTCTAAATGGATATGAGATGTAAAAGCTTCCACAGTGCATTTCTGCTAGTGTAATGGACATAATGGATGCTATGTGAATGTCTGATAAAAATTGGACTTTGGGCTGATGTCTGGTAATTGATGCTTGCAGGTCCAGAAAATGGCGAGACAGCTCCTGCAGCTCCTTGCCCTGTGGACTACTGTGGTTGGCATTGTGCAGTGCTGTCCAGCGCTCTGCAGCTGCCAGGATAAATTTGCCCACCAGTTTGCTGATTGTGCTTACAAAGACCTGCTGGTAGTACCTGTGGGTCTCCCCTCCAATGTTACCACCGTGAGCCTTTCTGCCAATAAGATCAAATTTCTGAAAAGTAAAAGCTTCATCAATATCACACAGGTCACCTCTCTCTGGCTGGCCCACAATGAGATAGTCACTATAGAAGTAGACACCTTGCCCCCCCTGATCCATCTCCGCAACCTGGACATCAGCTACAACAAAATTGTGAACTTTCCATGGGAGGATCTGCACAACCTCACAGCCCTGCAGCTCCTGAAAATGAACAACAATGAGATGGTGAACCTTCCAAAGGACGCCTTTTCCACCCTGAAAGACCTGAAGTCGCTGCGCATCAACAACAACAAGTTTACCACCATTGTGCAGGGTACCTTCAGTGCTCTCTCCTCCTTGTCCCACCTTCAAATTTTTAACAACCCCTTCACATGCTCCTGCAGCCTGGAGTGGCTGAGGGATTGGATCGCGACAACCAAGATTTCTGTCCCCGAGCCAAATTCCATTTTATGTGATGCCCCTGAACACCTGAATGGCACAATGGTTACAGTGATTCCCAAACTGGACTGTAAGGCCCCTACTGTCACAATTACCTATCAGCCCAACATTGAGAACACAGAGCTCTACGAGGGTTTGATGGTCATCTTAAATTGTGAGACAAAAGGGAGCCCCACACCACAGGTCATTTGGGAGGTGACTGCAGGAAATCAGAATTATCTGTTCCCCTTGCCCTCCACTGGAGAGATAAATGATGTGCCAATTAATGATAAAACAACCAACAATCGATTCCTTGTCTTTAGAAACGGCACTCTCATCATTCCTCAATTGAGTAAAAAGGAAGATGGAAATTACAGCTGCTCTGCGGTGAATGATTTAGGTAAGGCAGAGAGCAATGTTAAAGTGGCAATGGCAGCCACCCAAAAACATGGCAGCAACTTAAAGCCAGATTTGACAGTGGACAAGATCCATCCATCCATTAAAAAGCCTACAGAGCCCAAGATTTCCACAAACAATGTGATCACCAAGCCTGACAAAAAGGGCAGTCTTGAAGGTCCAACAGACAAAAGTGGCGGCGGCGTTTCAAAGATCCCCACCTTTGCGAGCAAGTGTGGCGTGAGAGAAAGTAGTGAACACATCTCCAACCACGCCTTCAACCTGAGCTTGGATGACCTGAAGCAGTACACTTTTGATTTTGGTGTTATTGCATTAGAAGTATCAGAGACGGAGGCCAAAGTGCAGCTGAATCCGCTGCAGCTTCCCAGCAGCAAATCTAACCTTCATCTCAGTCACACTGAAAACCAGGAAACAGTGAATAAAGACGCCATTGGTCTGTACCAGTCCTCATCCAGTAAGGCCACCCTGGACATGCTCTACCTCTGTGTAAATAAAGGTAATGGACACTCCATGGTTCAGTGGTCCAATATAGAGGAGGGGGTTAATGCCTACCGCTTCCATGGTTTACAGCCTGGCACCAATTACACACTTTGTCTCACCTATGGGGGGCAGGACTGCCAAGTCCAGGTAGTCTTCACAACTAGGAAGAAAATCCCCTCCCTGCTTATCATCGTGGTTGTCAGCATTTTCCTATTGGGTCTGGCCACTGTTCCCTTACTGGGGGCCACCTGCTGCCATTTGTTATACAAGTACCATGGGAAGACCTACAAGCTGATCATGAAGGCTCAGAATCCGGATCAGATGGAGAAACAAATGACTGGAGACTTTGATCACAGGGCGTCTTTTGTGGAGTCAGAGAAAACCTTCAACCCCAGCGAGTTAGGCGAGGGGGAGGGAGATGCCGAGGGAGAGGAAGGAGACGGAGAGGCTGAGGGGAGCGTGGTGACAGAGTCCATCCCCGGATCATCATCCAAAACCAACCAGGAGGAGTTTGAAATGGGCTCGGAGTACAGTGACAGATTACCGCTGGGAGCAGAGGCAGTCAACATCTCGGAGGAGATCAACGGCAACTACAAGCAGCCAAGCCGCTGAGCTCCACTGACGTCTGCGAGTATACTGTTAATTGTCTTTACTTTTAAGTAGCCTACATTCAAGCAGGTAACTCACCCACCATTACTTCACGTGAACAAGGTTGGCTTCTCATAAAAACAAAGGTGGATCTTTTCAATTTTTTTTTTTTACCTCAGAAAGTACTCACTCGTCAATCACTTGAGATTGTGAATTGATTCATGTGACATTTGTAGTCTACTGTAAGGTTAAAATAAGCAACATAAGTATACAATGCAAGCACAGTTTTCTACAGTTTTATAAGACCTCAAAACTGTCAGGAAAGCAGCAAAATGTTCCCTTTCTGCAGGACAGACACAGATATGGGCACAAATTGTGCATACGGCGATGCGCGGTGCTCGCCGGAGTTTTGCGTAATTGAAGGCAAAAAGAAAAACTATATTAAAAAGAAATCAACGTTTTGGAGAGAACACAAAAGCAAACAAAAAGTGCCATATAGTTCTAAAGTAATTTAAAACAAACTGACATCAGGGACCAATTGCTCTTTCTTAACTGTGTAGTCTGTGTAAGGATGAGAACAAAATCTCACAGTGGCCAATACCATCTCCTCAGGTGTCGGCACTCCGGCTCAACTTGACTCGTCCAGTCGCAGATGTGGATGATGATATTTGATTAAATGATACTAGATGCAGGTATTTGCTTTCGGTGCTGACCTGCCCGCTGTCCTGTGTGTCAAAAAAGGGAAATTTCATTTTCAACTGTGTTGTGCTTAACGAGAAATCCCAGGTTATTTACCAACAAAATGTTGTTTGACGTATTGTAAGGCTTTAAAAATGTGCGACTTTAACCTCTTAATCAACGGGTGCTTGCTATAGCCTATACTCTCGCTTTTTACAATGAACGTGTCCATGGCATGTTACGCGTATTTCCTTGTGTGGTTTTTATTAGTGTAGTATAGAGGACTTTAGATGTTGTAAAACATGTGAATTGAAATTATTCTTTTTTTACGACGGAAAGTTTCTATGAAGCCTCAACTAAAGGGCGCACTGTGTCGGGCGGCTTCACTGTCTTGTAATTGGATGCATATAGTGACTTTTTGTGAACTGTTGTAAAACGAAACGAAAAACAAAACCCGTGACCTTTAAAGATTTTTTGATATCATTTTATGTAAGTGGAATTAATAAAACATGAAACTATACACACTATTTTCTCGATTTGTCTTTGACCTTGCGGATTGAGATGTTTCAGGGGGGGAAAAGGAACATTATTTTCTAAATTTACCTGAAAGAATAATACAAACATAAATACAACTTGATACAACCAGTTTACGTTACGAATCGATTCATATTTCTACCCGATTCATTTTTTTTTTACGTTTTCTTTATTTTATGCCTTTTTATTATGGGAGTTTGGTTCGCTCTGTATAACAAAATATTAAAAAATAGACTGCCTCTGGGTTTTTGGAGTTTGTTCATGCAGAAGGGAAAGAAACAAAACCGCTGCGTTTGAAAGCGATGATCAACACAAAGCCTCCCTTTGTCTTTATTTTGGCCCTGTAGCCTACAGTTCATGTTGCACAGGCTTTCGCTCAACATAACAGCATGACACCATGTTTTTAAATTAATCTACTCTAGAAATATCCCATAATATAGCCCAAATAATTGGAGAACTTTATTTAGTTTTATTTTCACAGTAATCAGGAGAAAAATTCGAAGGTGTTCATATTTTCACTTAACAGTGGGCATTTTAAATGTCAATGCAGACACAAAAGGATGTAATGTTGGTGAATATCAGAAACCAGAAAAGAGAATAAGAAAACGCTGGCAGCAGCAAGTGGTTTGGGACTTAAAGATCTACAAATAAAACAGAAAACACAGTTTCATTTGTCTGGCTATTCCACAGGTTATTGTTAATTACACAAAATGTGTACAATTGAAAAAAAAATGTATTACCCTGTCTGAGCTCATTCTGTAAATTCATAAATAGTGAAATATTCTACATATTGATACACTCTTTAAAAAGGGATGCTTCAGTGGAATGCACGTTTTACAAATCTGCATTATGTGCACTATATGATAATAACAACATATTAGAAAACAAATGAGATTAACCTAGAAGTTGAAACATTAAGCAAATGAGTGCTATCCCAAAATAAGCACATAAACGTGTTGAAAATGACACACGAGTGTGTTCAGATGGGAGATCAGTGCCACACAAGCTTTCCCATCAGCCGGACACTGTGGCCCTCACACATAAACAACCAAGGGGAACATTAACAGCACAAAGTGGACGCACAATCTCCTGACAGGAAAGGCTCGGTGAATATCTCGACATGTGGCGCTGAACTATTTAAGTGCACTTATTTCAGTTGGTGTGGACAAATAATATGACTGTAGAATTCGCCCCAAACCAGAAGAGACTTGGCACCAATCCTTAATCAGGGTCACTTTCATATTCAGTTGCCGGCAGCAGCCTCTGCCTCCTTGGTTGTGGCTTCCTTTTTGCTCCCCTCCTTGGCGCTGCGGTTGAGGCTTCCATTCAGAAGGCTCTCTGTGGTCTGACGCTGGAAGTGCTTCCTGGTGCCCACCAAGGAGGGGTTGTTGACCAGGGTGTAGAGGAGCTGCCAGTGTCTCTGGGCCCTCTTTGCACTGGACACTTTGCGCAGTTTTTTCTCCTGATCGACCAGCTGGATCCCTGAGGACATCCAGACATCATGATAGCACTGACGGTATGTCATATATAAGTCCTATTGTCACAATTTTTTTTTTTTAAATCTTAACTGGAATGAGAAAATACTTGAAGGCCACCCAGGACCAGCTATACACTACAGAAAAAGTAATAATAGAAAGCAATCATATTCTAATCCTCTAAGCATGGTGGGAGCATATTGGCCATGCCATTAACACAGTGAAAGCGTAAGCCCCTTGGGCTACATGAATATGAAGCAGGCAATTAGCATAGCTCATCTGTGTAATCAGCTACTCAAGATAATCTTTGTAAAACAATAGATTATTTCTGATAATGCATTGTTCTCTAGATGCAAACAAGCAACATCTCCACTGCACATGTGTAATTGGACTCAGCTGTGACCAGAGACGAGGCCGAGTTGAATTCCATAACAACCAATGACAGCTGATGCATTTTTACTGATAATTTGATACTATAATGTATGTCCTCTTGTCACCACACGTGAAGGCGACTATCACCTCCTGTTTGAGTCAATACCCTCATTGCAGATTAGCAACCAGCCTTAAAGTAGCCTAGCTGTTCATAATTTGTGTAAATTACATAAATGATACAGTGGTTGAATAATATGTATAACGACCTATAGGACATACATTGTCTCTTGGTGACTGAGGCGAAGGGTTCAGGCGAGTGTGGGCACGCCATAAAGGACAGCTGATTAGTTTATGACAGATTTGATTGAGGCCAGCAGTAGGACTGTAAATTATTCCACCGCGAGACTCAATTTGCTCCTGACATATTAAATCAGAACTGCTAAGCTTTCATTTATTCTGCACGTGCAAGACAGTGTTATGATCAGATTATGTGAAACAGTGACCTGCTACTGAATTCTAAACCTAAAGATGCCACACTAACGTTTAATGTAGATATGAATCTTCCTTTTATTTTTGAACGATAAGGCTGGCGATATTCTATATTTTTCTTGTTGTCATGAAAAGACCAAAACCAACAATGAGTTGATCCTTCAGACAAGTTCATTCATACACACATACACCATCCCGCCGCTGTAAATACTCAGTGAAGCACAAAATGTTTATTAATACACACTGTTGGGGACTATTTTCTATCGCAAAATGCGATTAAAAAATAGTTCCCAACCAATGCACTATTAAAAGTGATTGGGATTAAATGCCACAGCCAGGTTTAAGGAAATGACTAACATATTGTTGCTTTTGGGTCTTTTCATGTGATTTGCTGACAATAAAAACAACATAAAAAAACATGTATGAATACACTAAACCCACAGTGTGAGCTGAATCATTAGCACTTGGGAAAAGTGTGTAGACTATGATGTGAGTTTTGTGCTGCAGACCTTCTTCAGCGTCCCGTGACCTCTGTGCAGCATTGCTCTCCTCTTGGTCCATGGACTGCAGCAGCATCCCGCAGAAGGCCTTCATCACAGGGTGCGACTGGCTCACCTCAATCTTCAGATAATGAGCATAGCAGCGGTAGGCTGCAGACAGACACAGGGAGGGGGGGGGGGATCACTCTGACTGGGCAAAAGCAATAAACACATAGGACTGCACCCCATGTTGGCTTTGAGGCAATCACACATAATGAGCCATACAATCACACTTCTTTTTTTTCTTTTTTCTTTTTAACCACCTGCTTTTCCTGACAACAGATGTCTTAAATCTGCAGCCATTTCAGAGATTGGTGTGCAATTACCGTCCCTTGCTCTGCACAGAATACAGATATCATACAAGCTGCACTGAGCTGCTAGCAGGGTAAAGTGGATAGGATACGCATTTCTGGCCTCTAAGTGGGATCAGTAAAAGTGCATTTGCTCATAGGAAATTGCTTCTCTTTAAGCCTCCACAGTGAGAATGAAAAAAAAACCATAATGGCATCTACAAAGGTAAAAGCATGATGTAAAAACCAATGAATGTGTTAACACTGTGTGTCTGAGACTAAGAAGGAAATAAATGTATGAAAATGCAAAATATAATTGAGCAATGAAGTCTAAGGAATTCCCTAGCAATGCCTTGTTTTATATTTGAACACATAAAATACACCCAGAGGGTCCAAGGTATATCCTTTATATTAGGATTTTATTTTTTTATGCAGAAGACATTGAACTTGACCTGATGCTTTGGCCTAGTTAGCATACCAGACAGTGACATTAAGGCGGTGTTGATCGCAATATGTACAAAATACAGAATGTCCATCTCACCTGGGTCAAATGCCTCTACATTGCGGTTAAGAAGACTGATATCCATGCGTCCCATGTGAACAATGTTGAACAAGGCTGTGATGATCATGCGCCACACTGCCAGAAGCACCCCGATCAGAACGTTGACTGGGAACATTAGGTATGTCAGCAGGAACAGATTACCCCTGTAAGATAGGCAATAATTATCTAACTGCAAAACCATAAAATGAGATGATACATAGAAACAAATGTAGTGACTCACCTGTTGTCTAGGTCTCGTGTGCCTGCTGTTTTTCTGATGAAGCAAAACCTGCCTGTGACATTTTGAATCAACACAGCCAAGACAATCATCAGCCAGAAGGGCCTGAAGGGAGAAAATCAACAGTCAAACATCTGTGATACAAGAAAGACAGAAGGCACAGAAAACATTTTGTAACTGACAGAACAAGATTTGATCTAAAGCCATTACTGTGCAACATACATGAGCATGTTGTTGCTGCTGATTGAAAACCGTTCCAGGTGTCAAGTTTTCAGGTAAGTAAGAAAGTGGCCTTACATTGACCAACATGCTTTCATGAGGTACCCAAAACAGGGATATTTTGTTGAATGAGAGATGTGACGACACTCACCACATGCTCCCCAGGACCTGAAAGAGAATCAGATTCTGTCCGTGCAGTACAGGCATGATGATGAGGAAGACAGCGATCAGAAGGCAGAGGAAGAACACCATGGTCTGGACGATCATGCCTGCATGCCGGGGAGAGATCAGAGCTTCAGGGCCACATTACGTACACCTTGTCCAGCATCCAACAAATCTATACTGCATACCCCTTCATATCACAGTGTAGGGAGGGGTGAGCAATACCATCTTAATCTTGGAGACCTCAAAAACAGAATTTGAGAGGTATCCTTTCATGAACCACATATAAAAACCTGACCAATCTTCATTCTAGCTGAGTTAATGTTGTTACAAACATAACATGAGTTGTGAAGAGTGTTATTAATATGGCAATTAAATGTTTACATGGAATGCCTGGTTGAGGCTATTTGGCCTACATGAGGATATTTCTTATATCTGCCATGTACAATGTGCAAACATAACCTGTTACATTTAGGGGTACAGTATGTATGTTACAGTGACCATGGTGGCCAGGTTTAGCAGCATTTCTGAAGCGATAAAACAAAAGAGATCCAAAACATTTAAACTGGAAATATGTTTTTTTTTTTTTTAAACAGGATAATCTATAGTCTTTTCTGTTAGTATTGAATATATAACTGTACCAATGCAGATGTGAGCTGCAGTGAAGCTGGTGTATCCCATCCAGCAGACCAGTGCTGGCCGTGAAGCCCTGATACTTCTCTGGCAGTTGTAAACATTATAGATATCTCCTCTGTACAGCCCCTTCAGGTTTGACCTACAGATGCAAAAACACAATCAAGACAATGCAGCACTATGCCACAGATGAAGTGATTAATCAATACATTTACAAATTACATAGTTAATTGAAGAGGTAATTTAGCATGGGATAACGCCGAAATGCAAGTCAATACTCGACACGGAAAATCATTATTTTAATACGACGTAATTTATGGTAATGGCACAGTATTTCACTTCCTATCTTAATAGCCATTTTCAATTCTAGTGGGAGTTAACGCAGAGTGAATGCTATTCTGTCTGTCTGGATGATTAGTACTCTATTATGTTATAATAACTCCTCTGTGAACCATTACATTATAATGAAGGCACCAGAATGAGAAGCATGCTCATGATTCTTGGAAACCTTGGGAAGAGAATAGAAAAAATAATAAGGAATCTACAGCTATAACACTGTTCTTTCCTCAGGCCTACCGATGCAGAACCATGGAGCGCATGAGCATAGCCAGGTTGACCAAGCCAGACAGGGTGATCGCTGAGATATAGCACACTGCAGGAGAAACAGCACACGGCATTCAGATTGTTCACTGTGGGCATTCATTAACAGTTAGCATGGAAAATACAGTAAATGTGCAACAAACATAAGAGGAGGTCCATGTTAAAGGTATAGTGGAGGATTTTCTTTTTCCGGGTGGATCATCAAGACTATTGGTCCTCCTAGTTGTCAATCATTCTGGGATATGTTTACGTAAGGCTCGTACGTGACGTGACAGGTCAGCGAGATGATGGCCACGGCCTCCGACCATAGACAGTATATAAAAGCATCCGACCGCTGCCTCCCCGCTCTCAGCGATAGCTTGTTTGTTGGCCTGTAGCATGCTAAAGTTAGCTATAGAGATGCTTGTCGTAAATAGATTTCCACTTATCGGTGGCGAGTCTGACATAGTAGAAAAAGTGCAAATCTTCTTTTGGAAAGTAGGCTTGTAGAGCCATGCCGACAGCAACTTGTAAACAGAGCGTGCACGAGGAGAACTAGGCTTGTGCATGCTCTCTCGTGCACACATTTAATAGGCGTTCCCTCTCAGGAGCAGGTAGAGTGTTGCACGTGCATTTTTTCAAAAAGTGGAGAGGGCAGTTCTTTTCTAAAATTCTGGAAAATCCTCCATTATACCTTTAATGTTAGGACTCTAATGTGATGTAACTAAATAAATACATGTATATTCTGCATCTCTCTCATATCACTAATGGCTACTTTCTGGTTTCACTCACCTTCTACACACCACATGTAATAGACCACTATTCTGACCACTTCATGTTTGTCTGGAGACAGCATAATCTTGAAGCTAGCTAATAGGTTGGCGACGTCTTCATCGACTCCAGAACGGGCGATCTGGAGAGGTGGCAGCACTGACGAGATCAGTAGAAGACCCACCTAAGAAAACAGGACATTTATTCAATAATGGAAAAACTCTTACCCCAGAATGGTAACTCAATAGCTTTTACAGATGTAGACATTAAACTGGCCTACACTGTATTTGGATCATCCACTGCTGGTAAAAACTTACTATTGGGTCAATACAGTGTGTAGCACTTAGAGTCTACTGACTTCCTTCGTTTTAGATTATGAAGTCTAATACTATGGTACTTACCTGATACAGGGTAATAAATGACACCACACCAGATATAGCCAACTTCAGTGGAAACCGGAAGGCTGTGGAAAAGAAAAGTAGTTATAAAAATGTAACAAGACTCTTGAAGGCATGACCAGACATCACACAGACAACATGTTTACCTTCCGCTGGTGTATAAATGTATGACTTCATAGCATCAATTATTCTTTGAGGGAGCTTTGGCGTCTCTGTGCTGAGGTAAAAGGTAAACAGAAGAACACATTTACTATGCATTAAATGAATCCATGAGATTAGGAAACATTTGCGAATAAATGAGCCCTTTTTGCCCTCATCTTTGCATACACCACATTTAAAAAGATGTATTTCTATGTAGGTAGAGTCAAACATTCTCTACAAATAGAAGACAAAATTCATTATTTGCTGGTGCTCATTCACAAACAACATCTGCATGACACGTCATTTGAATTGACTATATGAGGAAATATTTACAATTGTTCGACCAGCAGATATGATTAATTAAGTTCTTCGCAGACATGGCAGCAATAGGTCAGCAAACTATTTCCTCTAGATAGTCTCTTCACACTATCTAACATGTAACAATGCAGCAAATCAGGTGTCTTAGGGATAGCAGGCTACAATTCTCACCTGATTTTGGTGGGCTTCTTCTTCTTGAGAATTTTCTTCACGTAGTCTTTATAGTAGCTGCTGCTGAGATCCTAATAGAAAAATCGACAGCAGTCATGTAAGGAACTAAATCATAATAGTAGACAGTAAATAAGATATTCTAGCAAAGCTGAATTAACAAATGCTTCAGTTGGGCCTTCATACTCCTAAACTCCTTTGGAAGTATGAGGCATTATATTAGATTAGTTTAAACTTGAATTTTATTTTGTAACTATTAACGTCGAAAAAGCATTGCAAACTAAGCCTCTTTAAGATAAGTTTCTGTATCTGTGCAGATTTACGGTGTCAGGTGCGTTGCTGTGGTGTCAAACTCGAGGCAATCGCCTCACCCCAGCTTTGTCACACCCATACTGAAATTAGCATCAGATAAACACAGCATTGTGCCTCCTCCGTGAAAAAACAAGGCAACCTTTTCATAATATGATCAAGAACATAATGTAAACCAGTTACGTCAAATCTACTTAAAATGATTAGACTGGCATGCTGCGTTGGACTTCACATTTTCCCGTCAGCCTAGACTGTATGAGCATGATAAGCCCCTTGATTAGGACGCGGCTTATAAAGGTCCCTTATGTGCACAGATTCAGAAGATATGTGCGCCTTAGTGTGATTTAATAATAGCTCAGGCTTACGTGTACGTAGACTACAAATCAACACAAACACTTGTATCAAGTTTGTTATGTAAGCAGGCAAAACAATTAGTACAGTAAAGCCTGTACAACAAACCTGAAGCAGACATGGTAAAGGAACTGCACTTAGATAAAAACTTACCTCTGTAACATTGTTCTTTTCAGTGCCCTTTAAGCCCTTGAATAGAAAAAGGGGATACTGGAAACTAAGGAATGCCAAGCAAGCTATCTGGGGCAGGCTGGAGAAAAGGGAGTAGTGTTTGTGTATCTGCAAGAGGAATACAAGAAGACTTTTAATCACCTAGCAACTTGTTTTGGGAGTTTTGGAGTGACACACTAAATAGATGTTAAAACAAACACATGGCTTTGTGTGATGTTGTGGGAGAATCTAGAGAGGAGACTTAGAAAGAAATATTGTACTAAATATAAAATTTAGTAAAATGTATTCTATTGTCTTTATGTTAAGCTTAGTCATGCAGATCAGCTCAAATGCTCCCTGCAGCGTTTGGTGTGCACCAGCCCATGGTGGGATAAAAAGACAGTCATCGCTACTATTTAAAAACTGAAGAAGAGACAAACCATTCCAAGCCTGGATGTCTTTCTTTTACTGACACACACTAAACTGATTAACTGTGACAAAGCCTCTTGATTAAGACCAACAGACAGTGAAACTAATTGTTTTGAGTCATAGACATTCATGGCACAGAAAACCCAAACAATGTGGATGTGGCACAAAATCTGGGGATTGAGTGAGGTGGAAAGCTTCAACCACATGTCCATGAATCCATCTGAAAAGCCTGATATTCATCTTCTCAAATCACATCTGTTGCATATACTACAGACCAGCTTTGTTTGGCAATTATTGGGTTTCCAGACCAGAACAAATCAGTTGTCTTTGAAATAATCCTTAAAACTCAGACAGATGAATAATTCGGTGACAATATAAATCGCTTCATTCCTCATGAATATATTGATGTCTCATAAAAGCAGTAAGATTTTTGCTTACCAGGGGTGTTTTGGGACAGTCAATTTTCTGCCAGACCAGAACAACAAAGTGAGTCCATGACAAGAGGCTACCAAGTACATAGCCAACTTTGTTATGTAAAGTACCACATGCCAGGAGAGGGTAGTATAGCGCGGGGTAGTAGAAGACTCCCAGAATCACCCAGTTCTCTGAAAATACAACAAAAGTGTGTGAAGACCTGGAGCATCAAAAGCAATATACCCTAATTTGTGATTTACTGACACAAGTGACACAAGATTACAACTTTGACAACTAATTCTGCTTCGCTTCAACCACAAAAGAAATATTCCTACGCATGGTTTAAGATCTAACTCTGCTGCATTGCCATTATATTCTCTACTCTGCTGAACCTTTTACTGTTTGGAGATTGTGTAAAGTAGCAGGGAACCGACTCCTTGCAGTCAGTTTTTTGTAATTTAATTTTAGAAAAAAAAGCTTCTCGTAAAGCTTAGTCGAAAACAGAGACACATGAAAACAGAATAATCCAATTACATAACACACACACACACACACACACACACACACACACACACACACACACACACACACACAGATATTTAACAAGAAAATGTTTAATGTTTGATGCTGTCTACATTTTAAACATTTCCTTTATCCACTTGTTCAAAAGAGGGGCAGTGACAAATCTTAACTACTCAGATAAACATTAAAAAGTGGCTATAGAAGAAGATTTTAGTCAGTGTAAAAAGTAAATGCAGATAGGTTGATGCTAGTGCAGGAAGAACCAAAATGACCTCCTCACGTTTATTCCCTGTGTCTGTTATGAAGGGGAGGGGGTTTGGCGATACGATCAGGCCCCACAGTTTGCACAAGAGGACTCCAAACACAGCCACTGCAAGGCCCTTGTGCTGCGTATGGTCCAGGAAGTTGACCGGACTGTGAAATCAAACAGCAGGTATTTAGAGCTCACATGTTACCAGCCTCACATTTGGATAAACAGTTACTGTATTAGGCAGAAATGACAAACTTTAAAAAAAAGTTTTAGCCCACAAACTACAAACTAACTAACTGACTTAAAGATATTTTTGTGTGGTTTTCTACCTTCCAGGCTGCCCTTGGCTTCCATGCATGTCACTACGAGGCTTGAAACTTGCTTGAGATGGGAAAATCCATCACAGTTTTCCACCTCAATTAATCCAGGGAAGGTTCACTGAGCATGAAAGCTCTAATCGCGCCCACCTCCAAAAACCCACAATTACACACATTCACACCTAGAAGTTACCCTGTATGACCACTGTTTTATCTGTTGGCCACTGAGCGACTCCACTGGAGCAGATTTGGGGGCTAATTGCTCGAGGGTACATCAGCCAGTCGAAAGATTAAATTAGTGCCGACAACATTTGTGCCATTATAATTAAGTTGCAAGTAGAAACTGCTTTAAAAACGCTTCCTTGCTGGTGTGTTCCAGTGCTTTTGGAAAACAACAGTCATCCTTTACTTAAAGCCCCATTGTGTAACGTTTGTAGTTCTTTATTATCAAATTCTTTATTGCCCTTCACAAACATGTCCTTTTTTTATGAATACTGACCACCACCATCAATTTCAAGTATTCTTATTGGCTTGAAATTTTACATTTGCGCTTACATGAACCTGGGTATACTCTCCATATTCATGCGCCATCTTGAAATACGTTAGCTGATAAGGGACATACAGGCTATACTGCTCCGCCTTTTGCTTTTCTCTCTCTCTCCTTTCCGTCGGGTGGCGCGCGTGCCCGCTCGTGGTGTGAAGTGCGCGTCCGCGCCACTATCCGACATGCACTCAACCACGGCTGTGGACGGCCTTTTGTACACTTTCGCTTTTTGAAGCGTGACGGCTACCGTAGCTGCAATACGTACTTTCAACTGCGTGGCGAGAGAGAGTTGATTACAATATATGATCTCAACGCTAGATGGGAGTAATTATTACACAATGTAGCTTTAAGAAATGACAAACTTATAAATTATAAAATGACAAACTAACAGTTCTCAACAACTATGTTTCCATATTGTTTATGTTCTGACAACATGTAAATGCAATAGCTCCCTGCGTAGTTATCCCTTATGCTGAATGTTCACTCAACCGACTGTAAGTGTAAGAGAGATACAATATAAGATACAGCCTCACCTGAGTAAACCTGGGAGTCCTGTCTGTCTGTCGCCCACCTTTGTGCGTCTGGCTAAGATTGCGAGGATCAGCATGACAACGAGCTACGGAGAGAAGATACATCAGTTAGCCTTATCTGCAGAGTAGCATGCAGCTGTGGGTTCCCCCAGGGTTCAGACCTCACCCTGCTTCACACTAAAAATGAAAGGCCAAACCCTCATTAGTGCTCCCCATGGATGTGGTCTGAATGAATTGTCATCAGTCAGGATCACTGACCATTGAGAGTTCAATGACCTGTCGTGACCTGTGACACGTTTAGGAAACACAAGGACGGGAAGACTGCCTTGCTCTAAATTGGGACAGTCTGGACCAACTACCATCATTATTCACCATCATCAGACACCAGAAGAAGAGAAAGTGAATACCAACATCATTAGGAAAACACGACAATAGCATGTGCATTGAAGCTTTAGTGCGTAACTTTTTGATATTAATGAACGTCCGTTACATTCAAGCCATTGCCAAATGAGTTGCTACAAAGCTAATAAAGACTATCAGCTCCACACAACTCTCTCTGTATTTCTCAGAATGGCTATGTTCAGAAGACTGTGCCGTCCGGCGACTTTTGCACACAGAAACTTGAGTGAAGATAATTACCTCTTCTGAAGAGTCCATCATGTTTTTTTAATCCTCTGTGTCCTCCTTGGCTACTAGTAACTGCGTGGAGGAGGGGTGGGGGTGGTGCACGATCAAGGAAGGCTTGTATCATGTGGACGCGCCAAGAGTTTTGTTGTCATTATTATCATACATTTTTCATTTGTATTACCGGTACTTGATTTGTATGATGTAACTGGAAATCACTTGAGAGCAAATGTATTTTATATTAGATATATGTCATCGTGTTTGGGTCAGGATCTCCATCAAAAAGTAATGAAATCAATCATAATGATCGGCAAAGAGATATATTTCGTAATTTGAATTGTTCAATGTGCCTCTAATCCACACCTGGATCAAATTTCATTTGGTCCTTGAACTAGGGCCCTTTGTTCACCAAGTTTCATAAAAAAATGTTCACAACGTTTTGAGATATCCTGCTAACTAACAGCCAGTCAAACTGACTTTGGCAGCCAAACCTTGCATAACTTTATCAAAGGAAAGTAAACCATCATATCTCTGCGGCACAACATAAAACAGGCTTTATGTCTGAGGTGTGATATCATAAACCCAGTGAATGAATGACAGCGAATGACAGGAGAGCGTAATGTTGTATCACATTAATCCAACAGGAAAGCAGACTTACAGATATCGCAGTGATGCATATGTGGTAGAGCCTGTCATCAGCAGTAGGGTCACAAGGAGGGATTGTTCTAAAAAAGGGAACAAAACATTCACACATAAGCAAAACAATCAAACTTAAGACACAAGGATTTGAGTCACTGAGCAGACCCACACCTCACTAAACCTTTCAGACGTCACTGTCAGGAACATTTGTGGCTGGAAACTTTGTAGCTGAAATCCTGCAGCAGAGATTTGCATTTAAACGGATTGGTATCAGCGTGACAGGAAAAAAAAAAAAATGCCAATGCTCATGTTCCTGTACACTAGAATAGCAGGAATGCCTGGTCATGGGGTAGTTATTACAACTCTGATATTCAGAGAAGGCTATTCTAGGTTGGGAGACTTATTTTGGAAAATACTACACATACTGTGTGGTCTGTGAGCATAGAGATGGCAGTTTCCAGAATGGATGTTTTGACATTTTTCACAACAGTCTCTTACCTGTCCAAACAATGTGTGGATTTGTAACTTGGCAATCAGAGAGCAGACCATTTCTAACTGTAAGGCAATGTTAAAAGTCACATTTCCAGAGTCAGAGCAGAGGAGGTGCAGAAGGACATTTTAGTGTTTACAAATCAGCTAGCTAAAATATAATGCTTTTCAGACCACAACTCAACACATTTACACGACAGCCAGACGGTTTATTAGCTCAACACGGTGGCTGGTGATAAATGACACATGTTCAATCGTATTTCTGTCATAGTGTTCATCTGAAGCCAACATTAAATATCAATATTCTATTAATCACTCTGTGCCAATGTACAGATGGAAATGCAATTTAAGTGTAAGAAACTTCCCAAAAAGAACTGGAAATACTGCATGCACCCTATTGCATTGTGAGATCAACCAGGAGCAAAGAGTGAGAAAACTGTCATTATCAGCTTTGGGTCTTACGTCCAACTTTGCATGGTACCATGTATTACAGCTTTACTTTTTGTGGCTTAAAATAATTAGTTATTTTGGGTAGAATGCACTTACGTTTTGTTCATACTGTCATACTTTTCCTTGTACTGAACAAAAACAAGCCCACACACTGGCACTGTAGTGTGCCAAGTGTCACCTAATATATCAATTTTGTTTTTGAAAGTTTGAAGAACTACTAATAAATGTTAAATAATGGACAGACTGAACTTTTATATGGTTATGAGTTTCAGACAAACAATAAAACTTTTAGGCCTAAGAGTATTAATCTTAATCTTCAGAAAGACAGTAAAAATGTACTTACTCTACTTCAATTTTGGATGGCAAAGGATCCAGGTCTGGGTACTCATAGTCCAGTAGAGCATCCTTATCCATCGTGCGGTCTTTTTTTAAAACAGGTCCAAAGTCTTACAAAAGAGACTGGCGTACTTGTAACGACAATCTTTGGCAACACACAGCTGGGATCCCCTTGACTCAAGAGATAAAAGTGTTTCCCAAGTTCCCAAAGTTGGATTATGTTGCTGCTGCAGAGGCGTCCTTGCTTCCCTGTGTTTGGTCTAGTTTTACTCTCACTCTTGTTACTCTCCCTCACAGGTGCTCGCGTCCCACAGTGGAGCTGAGAGTAATGTGACAAGTCCTTGCTGCAGCGTTCTGCTGCCTCCACCCTGCAAAGGCCCTATTTCAGCTGAGGGCTACCACCACACTGGGATCCTGGGGAGAGAGTGAGAGGGGTGCGGTGTGTGAAAGGAGGGAAAATGTGGAGATCTGGGCAGCCAATCTGGAAGGCCACCTGCAGCTTACTGGGATTACATCTACTTTTGGGGTTATGTTATAGGACCTGTGACTGATGGTTGAATGGGTCAGATGTGCGGAGTTATAAAACTCCAGATAGGACTGTGTGGGTAGCTGGGAGTGACGAGCCTTTCCTATCAGAGCCGATTTCCACATTGATAACAGGGGAATTCTCATGTTGTTTCCCTCAGTCACGGATCAGTTACATTTGAGAAAGGTTACCAAATGGAACCAAATAAAGCCGGATGGAAAGATTGCATGTTTTCAGGACAGCCAGTCAGACTACACCTCCCCTCACTTCATAACTCTGCACATTCAGCTTGATAAGGATCAAGGAAGGGTTCATTCAACCCAGTACTGTGTCTTCAGCAGATAAATTAAGATAAAGATGTCTAACAAAGGCATATTCCTGTGGAAACCAGATACCTACATCTTTAATTTTCTCTACTAGTATCAAGTAATTTTAATATGTTGTTTAAAAGATTACTGTGGTTCATTGGAAATGTGACAACAGGTGATTTCCAAATAGTAACGAAAGTCATCCTGTAAACAACTGATAAAGATCACAATAATAGAGCGGTTTTCAACATGATATGGGTAGATGATATGTGAATGAAATGGATTTAACAATAGGTACAGTCACACTGCCCTGAGGAAAGAATTTCATCAAGGCTTTTTTTTCAGACCAAAAGTGTCTTTCGGCACAAATAATATCCAACAATAAACGTGGACAGCTCTCCTTTGTCTGGACTTGCAAAGAAGAGTATACTTCAGAATATCAACCAACTTACCACGGTACTTTTTTTTTTAAATCATCACTTTCTCATTTAAAACAAAGATAGCAACATGTATTGCAGTACTGGATGTTACAGCAAACTTGTGTTTCTCCTACTTTCCCGTCAACCAACATTTGTGCGGAATTGTGCCAGTGATTAGGTGTGATTAGGTAAGCAACAGACAATGCATCATTGACATTGTTTATCATTTGTTCATCATTAAGTCATTTAAAAAGCAAAATGGTCAAATGTTCTATGATCCATCTTCTCAAATGTGAGAATTTGCTGCTTTTTCATGTTTTGCACCACTTTGGGTTTTAATAAATAGTAATGGGCATTTAAAAAAACAACTATTTCCTGCCATTTCATAGACCGATTGATTGAGTAATTTAAAGAAATTTACAAATTGATTGATTGATTGATTGATTGATCAATAAAATCTGGTTGCAAAACTAAAGAACATTATATAAGTTTGTTTACACGTCTAATTTCATATGACAGTGTGGCCTGGCTCATCTCATGCCACCAGGTTGGATCATGGCCTCCTCAGTAGTGGCCTGACTCCTGAGTCATGACAAATCTCTGTTACATATTAAATCCTAGCAGCACAGGGGGTTCACAAACAAAATACTTTTCTTGTTCCTGGGTTATTTTCTGTTACATTTCTGCCGATTTGGGCAGCAGGTGTTTCCTATGAATTCAAGAGAATGAATGACAGCAGCAACAGTATAAAGAGAGGCAAAATGATCACAAAGAGCCTCCAATGTAAGTAAAGCACAAGCATGTGAGTAGCTAAATGCACTCACATTTCTATGTTTACGTGCACCTCTGTATACACAAAAGGTTGTACATATCTTGTGCAATATATCTGCAGAGATCTATTCCTGCATTCAGCTGCAGCCGGCTGAGACTAAGTCAGTTTTGCAACACTGCGTCCATGTCAGCATACACTCATTATGCCGGGATTACAGTCACACAACTTTAAAAAGCAACAAAACTTCCCTCCAACACTCCTGAGAAAACAGGGTTTCACAAGCATTGCAAAGCCACCAAATCAGATGTGCTCCTGAAGAAACAGCAGCCCAGCAAATAAAGGGGTCACTGAACAAAGAATGCTTTGAACAGTTATAATTACATCACAGAGAGGCACAGTTTGATTGAGCCAGACAGTTCACTTTGTATCAGGTTTAGCAAGTCGGCTCAAAAGCCATTTGGTTGGAAATAAATTAAGCATGAGCCTTGTGAAATCAAACATAATTGAATTACTGATTTACTAATCAATTGTTAACAATATTAACAGCAACATCATCAAAGTCAAGCATCGACAAACTAATTTAATGTGAAAAAATGTAACAAACACCTCCAGGGCTTTAAAAAAAAGACGTTAATAGCCTACAATACAAAAATAAATGCATGGATTTAAAAAAAAATGCTGACTCTACCTTTAAAAGTTCTTAGCCCACTGCGATTTTATTTAGCTAAACAACATTACAGCAATTCATGAAGCAGACAGATGATTGTTGTCCTGCTTCCCACAGCTGAGCATGCGCCTCTGTTTTCGGGGGGGGGGGGGCAGCTGCAGCCGGGTCCTCTGGATTTTGTTTCACACAGACATCACGGACACATTTCATGCCTTTGAAGTTGAGCTTGATCTACTGACAAAGAGACTTTCCATCTGAGAGCCGCGGCAGGTAACATTAGTCACCTGTGCCTCTGTTTCACGTGTAGGCCTACTGCACTATCTGCGACAAACACGAGGACTTAAACGCATATATTCGACCTGCGTGCGCCTCTCAAAGGGAAACGCATTGACTGTCTGGTTTTATTTTGAGTTTATTTAATATCAGCTAAACAGGCTAATCGGTTGAGATGCTAGGCTACTTACCGACCGCCTGCAGGTGCATGCACCGCCAGGCGGGCGTGGAAGGTGGATTAATGTCAAAGCAGGAGTGCTGGTACCAAAAGCTAATTTTATCAAGCGCCAAAACACACTTTAAATAGGCTGCATTTTGTACACTCCCTGGCCATATTTAGGACTTTAATTCCCCCCCCCCCCCAAAACATTTCCACACTCCAGCCTAGCTTACAACATGCACTAGCCTACAGTTTGAAATTAGAATCTTACCTCGAGTAACCTCTCTTGGTTTGAAGAACTTCAAATTATTTGAGTTTTCATAACTTTGCACTTAACTCCACAGTCCACACTGCTGTGAAGATAGGTCTGGCAATACGAGACTGCTTTCCACCAATAGGCTACACCTACCTCAGAGGAGTTTAATAATTACATAAACAAAACAACTATCTCAAGAACAACGTTTCTTTCCTCTGGACACCTCGCATGCATTGTGTGGTTGGGACTTTGACCCGGGTCTCTACCTTGTTGTGGTGAGAACATCATAAACTTGCCGCTGCATGCAAAACTGAGGAAAAGTTGTTGTGAAACATGCAGAGGTGACTAATGTGGTCAACCTCAAGTCAAGACTAAGAATGCTGGTGTTTTGCAACATATTGTTTGATGAAATTACAAGCAAACAATAAGAAAGCCTTTAGGGGGCCTTTTTTTTGGATGAAATTAATATTTTAGGCTTTTGAATTAAAGGTATAAGTTTGTGTTTTAGCTGTGTCTTATTGTAATGGAATGTTCACTCAGTGACCTTTGTGACAACCTGCTGGCCTTTTCTGCTCTTCAAGCCTAAGAGGGGATTGTTTTTGCCATAGTTGCATCATTACAAACAGTAAGGACATTGATTTCTGGTACGCACTGTGCAACCTGGTGATGGAGATTTTCCTTCAGACCAGTTCTTGATGTACTGAATACCATTGTGCAGGACAGCATGGATAAGGTTGGCATGTTTGTTATTTCAACATGAATTGAATCATGTTTAGTTGTGTTTCTCTTGTTTCTGTGAGAACAAGAACCATGATGTTCTCCTGAACACAGAGGCTCTGCTTGTGAGACGTTTAGATCAAGAGGTTTATGTCGAAGCTGGTGAAAGATTCTTTGCCATAGGCCTACTTCATCATTTCTATCAACAGTCACATTGTGGCGTCACTGCAACTTTCTGTTGATGCACTGAGGGCAGCTGGTGTTCACCCTGTTCTTTCATGAAGTCAGACTCTTTGTGAATAACATCATTAACTCGTTTTTTTGTGGAGGAGAGTGCTCAGTGACTCCTATGAGAGATTGGTTAGGCTCTATCCTCGATAGAAGTACCTAGACCAGTTCTGAGGTAACAACACCAGAGACATTCATATCTCATTTCTCTGGACTTTAACAAAACAAACATCAAATCTCATCCTCTCAAATCCATACTCACATATACCTAGAGGTGGTTATGATACAAAATGTCACCACTAAACTAAGCTGCTTTTGGTTTTGGCATTATTGTATCAGGATTTTGTGCTCAAAGATGCCCTTCACAAATGTATTTAATCACAAGACTCCTTTACTGCCTCATTAGTGACAGTATTGCAGGAACAGAGATTGTCTTTATTGACCTGAGAAATTAGATTCTGTTCATGTTCATTAGAACAACATAATTTGTATTTTAGGAATTTACCTTCAGGGCTCACACAGTTGGTAAATGTGTGTCCATTAGTTTGGATTTAAGACCTGTTTGTTATTCTTCTCCTGTCTAGCTTCCTGCCACCGACACTGAAGTGGAAATGTCAAGTGCAAGCTTTTTATACATTCTAAAGAGTCTCGACTTGTTCCTCTACAAACCAGATAAAGATGACCTTCTTATGACCTTCCCATAAAAACAAGTAAGTACATCTTCCCCTCAATACTGTTTCCCAGTAATTCAGTCTACAGACTCAAAATAACTTTTGAGGAAGCAAAGTAATCATACCACGAGGAGAAGCACATTCATAATTATTAACTAGCTGACTCTGGTTTTTCTTTTGAAAAACGTGCAATTGAGTTAACAATCTGCCATCACAGATGTCCTTATACAGAGAATGAATTAGATTTTATAATAGACATTATTTGAATTATACTTTGGAGATGGTAGCAGTTTTTCGACCTAGTCTAGTTTTGATTTAAGATGCCTCAGATGAATAAAACAAATTAAATTGTATCTGCTTTAAAATTCCAACATTTCATTGTTGCTGAACTCAATTCTAATTGAGTAATATTGAGAAATATTGCCTCTGTATTAAATCATGTCTCCTGGGTGCAGGGGGGCTAATTACTGGGGATATTTTTCCCCGGCTCAGTCTGCTGCACTGCCTCTGTCATAATCAATGAGCCTTGCAACACTCAATTAGAATATAATTGGATTTACGTGTGTTCACGGTGGAAAAACATGTACATTTGAGCGGACATGAAAGAACTGCTTATCTCTGTTGACAGCTGTTATTAAGTTGGATTGGGTCAGCCAATTGTAAATTTCAGAAAAATTCAGTCAGTGTAAGCATATTCCAGCACATTCCCTCCCACTCTACACACCAGATGCCTCACATTTGGCTTGGTTAAAAACAGCTTGGATTTACATTATAATGTTTAATTAATAATTTACACTTGGGCACATGGCCCAAGTTAAATACATGTACTGTTTTCACATTGTTGTATGCAGTCTGGTTGAGGTGGAATAGTATCACATTTACAGTTAATGGTAAATCTACACAGAAAAGTCCCAATCGAGTTGTTGTTATAAAGTTGATTGGAAATTTAACCTCTTCTCACTTTTTGTGTGAGGAACTACAATGATGCTTAACCTAGTGTGCTTAATTTAACATTTTTCTAAAGAGGATAAAACTGTTTTCAAACATATTTGTTCTAACAGTGTCTAAGTTCAAGCCTTTGGGAGGGGGTTTCCATGACAGCAGTTGACTGACATCTGAGTGCCGGTGTTGCTAGGAAACTTGCTGTCAACTTCTGTGGTGCGCTCATAGAAATAAAATGAGAGTAGAGCGGACATTGAACTCTTTGCCATGATCATTTGACTAGTTCAAGAGAAAAAGGCAATTGTTGTTCATGGCTATGGTGACAATATAGAAAAGTAACGCTCACCAAGGGTTGCAGCGAGGTGCTGATCACTGGAAGTAGATTTGAAAGTAAGAAAAGTGTTGCATAGTCTGGCTTCATATGCATTTCTCTGTTTTATTGACCTCACGTACACGATAGGAGTGTACCATATTATATTGTATACGATAATACCAATATCATTTTTAATATCATGATATGATATAAAAATTATTCTGACTTGTTGATGTAATTGCCTGTTAATTTGGCAACGTTTTAAATGTGCACTTTGTTGTACTATTTATATTTTATACAGTAACTGTTGTTTACAAAATAAACTATTTAAAGATATTTTTAGTTTTTACTGAATATTTAAAGGGGAAACCTTTAACGTTAAAGGTCCAGTTGTAACGCTTTTAGTTGTTCGTTATCAAAATCTGTGTTGCCCGTTCACAAACTCTACTACTACCAAGCCTCCTACCCACTAACACCAGATCGATCACACACAAAATGGATGAGCTACAAATACACACTGAACTGCTGCGTGATAATTATCACAGAAGCCTGGCTGAACACACTTATCACGGACGGCAACTAGCAGCTAACAGCTAGCAGCTAACAGGGCGAGCTACCTGCCGACAGGATTGAGACAGGATAGGTGAATTTAAACAATGTCTGAGTTGAAAACACATCTTGTTGTCACGTAAGGGCCCTGTTCATGTTGCACAGACATTTTAATTGCATTTTGTGTCTGTTATGAGGCACAAGGGCACTCTAAAACTTGCCCCAACAACTGCCGTTTTAGCTCAGTGGAAGCTCGTACATGTAGCTGCAGCTACTCCGTGTTGCCTGCACTTATTCGGGTCAGGTTTTTTTCAATCAAAAGTACACGCATATTTATAGTGATCAAGATTAACGTAAAAATTGGCTGGAATTCTCCTTTAAGTCTTTTTATACGGAAGTTAATGTGGAAGTTAGCCCTCTACAACAGTTACAGTTCTTTGAAATGAGAACTGTACGCATACAAATTGCCGCTGCTAACCATCCTGCTACGTTGATTTTAAATGGGAATGTCTGTTTTATTCTTATTCTATTTCTATGGGTCTGACTGGAGCATGATGTCATAGCTATGTAAGTCCATTGATACAACACCCCCTTTTTCAACAAACTCACATAGTGTTATTATGTACTGTTAAGAGATTTAATCTAATCCTTTACAACAGTCAACATTCATGCCTGAGTGCTGTGAGGTTTTCAATTCCATTCAGAAAGCCAGCAAGCTAGGCTTGCAAAGATATTAAACAAATTATCAATACCAACATTGTCAGATGGAACAAAAATGTCACCCCCCCTAGAGAACCCAAGGGTGGAGCTATCATGGCAGAAAAAAATAACTTTTAAAATTTCTTGATTTTGGTAATTACAATTTTGACAAAATTAGCACACGAGTCAAAATAAACACAAATATGCAGTATAGATTTCTTAGCAAAAATGTATTTTTATTTTAGTTTGACTTTAACAAAAGTGATCCAGAGCCCTTTCTGGCCCTATAATGGATTTCAATAATCCGTGGTTGGCAAGCTTTCATATTTAATTTTGATATCTAAGATTGATTTAACCTAAACGGCACTAGACAGAAAAAAAAAAAATCAATTTTAGTTCTACAGGTCATTTCTGTTTTGATATATATCGCTGTTTGTGGTAGGTCTGGAAGTGAAAGATTTATTTCCCAGCTTCTGAGCGCTGAGATATCTAAGGCGCCTGTGACAAGTACAAATCTTCCTGATAGTTATTAAAGTGGTAATGATCACATTGCTGCAGACACGCCGGTGTGCAGCGCTCAGTCTGTCACGTTCCTGCTGCGACTGCCTGACAAGCGGCTTGAATTTATGGCAGGGAGGCAGAGTCGTGTCTGAGTTGCTGTGTAATAATCCTCTTTATAAAACCATTTTGGGAACACCTTGGCAAACACACCACACACACTCAAGAATTTTATTTGATTTTCATGATCTCCTTATCTTAAATGGCTGATGATGCTTATTGTATTTACTGGAGAAATAATCTCTAGTCATCATAGCTAGGAATGTGCACTTACACAGTGACCAGTTTATTAGGTACACCTGTAATGTTCCTGTTCTCAGAGTTTTTAATTATGAAATGAAATTTCACCCCAGCATGCCTGACATAATTGCTATCAAAATGAAAGATTTGCCAAATTGTCCCAAAAGAGCTAATTGAGGGCAGAGAAGAAGGATTGTTTCTTCTTTTTTTAGGTTTGATACCCTAAGCACACAACATTTAGCGCGTGTGTGTGTGTGTGTGTGTGTGTGTGTGTGTGTGTGTGTGTGTGTGTGTGTGTGTGTGTGTGTGTGTGTGTGTGTGTGTGTGTGTGTGTGAGCATAATTTGGGTCATGTGTGCTGTAGATTATTGGTTTCTTGTTGAATTTTTGGATGTTGCAGTCTTATCACCTATAAAACTGGATGGTAGAAAGTTCATATTGATATCATATCATATTGATATGTTTTCATGACCTTTTAGTTCTTTATTCCTGGAATCAGGAGCATGCTTTGCTTTTGTTTGTTTTTATTTTGTACTTTGCTCTTCAGGAATGATATTCCATTCCTTGGGTGTTAAGTAAAAGGCCAGTTAATTGTGCTTTTAACCCTGGCTTTTAAATCAGGGAAACACAACAAATGTCTCATACAGGAAAAAGAAAAAGAAAGGCACTGTCATCAGTTTGCACTGAAATGATGCACACACACATTATTTATTCCAGAAAATGTGCTATGAATATGGATTTCCATGTTAAAGCAACATGCCCTGTCTCAGTCTGATGGGGGATTTGCATTTCTCACATCTCAGAGTTTTTAATTATGAAATGAAATTTCACCCCAGCATGCCTGACATAATTGCTATCAAAATGAAAGATTTGCCAAATTGTCCCAAAAGAGCTAATTGAGGGCAGAGAAGAAGGATTGTTTCTTCTTTTTTTTAGGTTTGATACCCTAAGCACACAACATTTAGCATTTTTTGTGTGTGTGTGTGTGTGTGTGTGTGTGTGTGTGTGTGTGTGTGTGTGTGTGTGTGTGTGTGTGTGTGTGTGTGTGTGTGTGTGTGTGTGTGTGTGTGTGTGTGTGTGTGTGTGTGTGTGTGTGTGTGCACGCGCATGCTGAATAGTGTGTTTTTATTACACTCTTAAAATACAAATGCCGTGCAGTGTGCAGAATAAATTGGAAATCATCTTTCCTTTTTATTTCAGTATCCTGGTTGCTTTGATCACCACTGTGTTAAGAAGCAGAAACATGAATGTAATACATTAATGTAATAATTAGATTTTAAAAAGGTTTTGTCTAATATCTGTTCATATTATTATCCATAGCTAGAAAGAAACCTTAAGTGACTCTTTTTTTTGCATGCCTTTAAAGCAGAGCATCATTTGTGCCACAGGGTCTGAGTTTGACCAGTTTTCATAAGAGATGATGCCTCCCGGTCCGCAAGCGTTAGATTTTTCTGATGAATAATGTATTCATAGTCTGAAGCTGCAGACACATCTCACTGTGTGTTTAGAGACGCTTGACTTTCACATGTCTCTGCTGGAATGAGGCTGAATCAAGAGCTTGTCTTGGATATCAACCGCTGTGGGGAAAATCCTGCTATGTACAAAAGACAGAGAGAATAAATGTCTGTGGTGTTAGGATATTCCTAAGGCTACATTAGGAGGCTTTATAATGGTGACCATATGAACACCCACTTATTGGCCACACAGGTGGAATTATGGCTGATAGCTAGATTTACATATTGTTTTGTGTCTCCATTGTGAAATTATAGTTTTTAATGTCATAATTATCATGGATAGCATGCATTTGTGTTGGCATGACAAGTAGATAAAAATGGCAGGGGATTGACATTATTATTAAACCCATGTATAATATATAGCAATAAAATGTTTGCAATATATCCTGCGTTTTAGAAGCTTGTGATCTTGAATTTTTGTTTAACCATGTCAGAAACTGTTTAATTAACTCTATGGCAATTTTTATGCCATATTTCATATTGTTGGTGGACTGATTACACTATAAAGAGTTCATGGATTTTTTTTTCCTTCTCTGGAAACAGTGTATATATACTGGATATGCATGGGTCTTTAAGAACCTAAATATCACAGGTACAACAATACTGATATAATATTACACGTGCCTGCTCAAAATGGGAGAGCTGTTTTCATTTTCCTACAATAGGAATTATGTCTGAGACTTCTGCGTTATAGCTGAACTGGATCAATATGAAGAATCACATTGCTTCCATTGGGCACAAAAGCAATCAGATCTGTTTTCTTTTCATAACAGAAATTATTGTAGCATGAAAGATGGTTTCTTATTAGTTTCTACCAGGTCTCCTGTCGGCGGAGGGATTTTGACTCGCAGCTATAAAATGTTTCTTTTTGAAGTGTGTTACTGGAGCTGTTGAGATAAAGAGATAAGGAAATGTTGATGTAAACTGTTGATGTAAACACCTTTTATGACAGTTTGATGTAACACCAGATATGTCTTTGTGTTGATAACCTTAGTTAAGTTGTAAATAGCTATATAATACAGAAAGGTGTAGACATTGATTTGTACATTGAAGAGTTTCCTTTGGAGTTTCTGAAACCAGTTCCATCATTCCTGTCACCATTAATGGATTGCAGTGATTGCTTTGAAGACATGGAAGTGGTCAGCGTGATGATTTGTAAAAGTCAGTTCAGCACAAACACCCAGACGACCGGGAATCTGGGTGTTCTCTGAAGATGGTAAATCCCAGAGCGACTGTAGTGCCGTCACACCGCGTAGGTCTCCTGCAAAGATCACTCACGCCAAACTCCATTAGCAAAAGGCTGCTCTCCACATGTCGCCGGTTGAACAAAGACACATGTATTCATCCAACACTAAAGGAGGAATGCTAGCAGCCATTAATAAGGTTCTGGTAAACACAGTCTGACACGAGAAAAAGTGTTGTAATTTATGTTAATGCTTAAACCAGAGTATTTGCTGTCGGGCTCGATTGTAGTGTTAGACTTGAAACAGATCTGTAATGAAATGATAATCTGAACTGATGTGTTTCAGAGTCAGGATCAGATGATAAAAGAGTGGTGATTCATAAAGAGAGGAGTTGATTGCCAAAGCAACATTTGTGTCACTTCCTGCTACTGTGTTTGTACCATGTGTGCTATTTCTTCAGGAAAACCTGCTCTGTAATTTGGCTCCGTAGACAATATGTGATGTTATTTTTTCAGCTGAGCCTAGAGTTCACCATTAAATTATCCACATAGAAGAAATAAATATTGCAATCATTTAGCAGTAATGTTTTAATGCACTTTTTGGGCACGTCTGCCAAGTATTGTGTTACTGCATTTGTGATTATGGTTTCCCTGATGAATTATCAGTATTGGTTTTGATATCCACCTGCTGTCGCAGTGACATCATGGTATTGATTCCCCGGATGACTACTATGGAGAAGTGAGTCACGTTTCCCGGAGAGGTTTGACGATAAGCCAGTAAAGAAACCCCCTGTGGGCGTGCTATGGGCAGGGAAGAATGCATCATGTTGCTTCTTTTTTATTTTTTTTTTTTTTTTTAAATGCTGCTTCAAAGATGATTTAGGCCACACTTTTCATAACATCACAGTCCTTACCTGCCTCAATAGGCTGCTCACAGTGTGATTGGATCATTAAAAAAACGCCTCGTTGAGCTCAAGGATTCACACAGCTCTCATTCACGTGACCCAGACCTTAATTAGTACGGCAACAGATTGTCATTTGCATGTACATGCCCCAGTGAGTAGATGGGAGGTGGCGTGCATATGGGGGAAGGATAGTGGCACTTCAGGGCTAGTTTGCTTAACAGACCCCAAAGGTGCAGTCAATTCAGAAGTGTTGTTATTGCAGCTAATTATAATAATGAATACATTTCTGTATCTTTTAAAAATGAGAATAATTTTCTGTGGTGCAGTAAAGGGATAAAATACCAAAAAATTAATTCATTGTGTCAGATTGTCTTTCTATAGTACAGTATTGAAAATGATTTTCCAGAATTACTTTGTATTTGTGCTATTTGAGAGAAAATCTTTGAATTTCACCCTGTTCGCCATTTCCATTGATCCATTGGTATGCACTACAGATAAAGAAACTCTACAGAGCGTCATTATTTTCAAAGTGTTCCCTGATCCTGACAAAAGATCCGCCTTATACCTGCTGGGAATTTCTGCCTCTGGAGAACAGGAGCTGTGCAGCACTGTAAGACTCCTTTTTATTTAGTAGGCAGCAACATTTAGACGTTATATGCCTTTGGCTGTATGCTTTAAAGTACAAAAGCCTTTGTTCTACTATTGATGTTCTGTGGTATCAGGTTGTGATTTTGTGCAGTTATTGTGCCATGAAATGCGTGTACCATGTTTGTGTTTTCACTGAATGTTGGAATTTGCCCCATCAGGGTATTTCTCATTACATGTAAGCTTTGAATTTAAACAGAAAAAACTAGACACATAACAACAACAGAGCAGGTTTCTTGTTTTCACTTGAGTGCAATACATGTTCCCCTATTAATTATAATCAACAAGGATTTACCTTGTTCTTCACAATATTTCAGTTCCCTGAGATTTTTGCCCTCCTTGAGGCAAATCATCTGTTGTGTACCGTGTGTGGAATTTGTTTTATAGATAATTATCGCTATCATTTGTCAGGCTGGTTGTCAGTTGGACATGTGCTGCAGCCAGTTTAATATCTAACATCATCACTCATACTGTTATCAAGCTGCTAACTACGACTCATGCAAATATTCTCTGCAGTGATTTGCATTTGCGCTGCAGACACTGATCAATGCTCCATCGTCTATTGTCTGCACTTGTCTCCTGTATATCTGTAGTACACAGATTCCCCCACAAATGATCTCATATCACATGTACTTATCTGATAAAATGGATGAAAATTGGTTCTTTTCCTCTGTACAGAGTGTCTTGTTGATTGACAGCTAGAATCCCTGAAAGCCTCTGCTGACATGTTATTGCTCTGGGTCAGAAACAGGCAAACATGAATAAGCCTCAATTCTCCCTCATATCTACTCTTTGCACTTCCTCCCTGTTTTTTTTTTTTTTTTACTGTCCACTATCTTCCTGCCTTCTTAAAGAATGTCTCGCCCTGCTCTGAATTATTGACTCGTCTTGAGTCCCATGAGACTAAGCTAGTGGTGTTTGTTGTCCATCAGCAACAGCACAGAGGTTTTTTTTTTTTTATTGAATCCCAAAACCAAAATGGTTGGCTCTTGTTCAGAGTCTGAGGCAAGGGTAAGGATGGGCAGGGCAAGGCAGCTTTATTTATGTATCACATTCCAGCAACAATCAATTCCAAGTGCTTTAAATAAAACATTAAAGACCATTAAAAACATTCAGTAAAGAGAATATAAAAACAGTTCACAAAGAATAAGACAGGTATGTAATAAAAAAAAAATACAAGAATGAAAGTTACAGTGCAGTGTAAGGATATACTTTCACTGCCCTGCCATCTTACAGCTACATACTGGGCAGAAAGTAGTGTAAAAATAAATAATGTTTAGTGAATTGGACTGCTTTAGAATATATGTCATGCTGCATACAGAAGACAAGGCAATAGCACATTTCATACACAAAGGCAACCCAATGTGCTATACAGATGACAAAAAGTAAATAAAAAACCAAAACAAAATAAACAATCAAATGCACACAATAAAAACATAGAAATGAATTAAAAGCATTGGTCTTTAGCTTAGATTTTAACGTAATCAGCATTGTCTCAAGTCTAAGCTCTTCTGAAAATGTGTTCCACATTTGAGCAGCATAGAAGCTAAAGTCAGTTTCGGCGTGTTTATTTTTGACTTTGGGAAGAGCCAGTTTGCCAGAACCAGGCGACCTGAGAGGTCCTCAAGGTTCATACTGGGTCAGGAGATCTAATGAGTATCTTGGGCCTAAACTGTTCAGTGGTTTATGGACAAGCAATAGAATTTTGAAGTTGATTCTGTGAGAAATGTGTAGCCAATCTAATGATCTGAGAACTGGAGTTATATGTTTAGCCTTTTTGGTCCTTGTAACAACTGGCTGCAGCATTCTGGATCAGCTAAAGCTGTCTGAAGGATTTCTTAGACCTGTGATCTGTGCGCTGCAGTAGTCCAGCCTGCTAGAGATGAAAGCATGTACAAGGTTCTATAGATCATGTTTTGACAAGTCCCTGATCCTTACGATAGGTGGTAGAAAGCTGATACAGTAAGACATTTTTCCATAAAATTAAATGCTTTACTTTATATTTTGGTATGTTTTAGTCTGTGTCAGCTGACAGTGTGTGTAGTTAGCCTGATGAGAGTGCCAGTGCTGACATCACACGTGTTTGTGTGATTGAGGCTCAGATTGAGCAAACAAACCACTCTAGAAACAGGAAAGTACACACTCATCCAGGCCAGTTAAGGTTTCACGTTAAATGCAACACACAGGGAAAAGGAGACAGAGGGATTCAGGCTAATTTAGCCTTTAGTAGCTGTGTTCCTTTGTGTTACGAGCCCAGGTTAGCATCGTCTTGTAACAATATATTATATTATGTTACTTTCATATATGTGTACTTCCCCTTTTACTCAAACAGTCTAATCAGTAGACCCAGTTACAATAACATTAACGATGGCTACATTCCATTTAGGTCTGTCAGTGGCGCTGCTCTGGAATAGAATGGAGCCCTCATTAATGTAATTAGTAACACATGATTTTGTAGCTATGAGGTACAACGACATGTTTGTCATGAACAAAAAAGTCAGATTCTTGGTCTGTATTGATTGACTTGTTTTTGTGTCAAACCTTGCACTTTGTCTAGGTCAATCCACTGCAGGAAACAGCTTTTTAAAGATTGTCAATGAGTTCTGCTGATAAAATA
The DNA here is from genome assembly GCA_023631565.1 of Gymnocephalus cernua. Lineage (NCBI taxonomy): Eukaryota > Metazoa > Chordata > Actinopteri > Perciformes > Percidae > Gymnocephalus > Gymnocephalus cernua. Next base: position 25,548,469 of record CM042431.1, on the reverse strand, counting down.
CTAAGAAATGCGACACATGACACGGATTAGTATAGAAAACACTTAAAAGACAAGACTGGCGACATTCTATATTTTTCTTATTCTCAACAAATGCCGTGAAAAGATGAAAATCAACGTATTAGTCTTTCTTATCTCAGTCTCTCATACTTTCATCTTCCCTACCTTGGTTACCGTGGTAGGGAAGCTGGTAGGGTTGGTACCGTAATTTGTTTAAAAAAACAACAGCGTAATTTTGAGCAAATGGTACTCAGACAGGAGTAAATAGTGCATTTGTAGGAGACTACTGTTTTTAGGAAGTATTTTAACCCTTTTTGGACAACATTGGAGGTCTATGGCACAGAGTAATAAGCTACATTAGCCTTTGACTACACTGAACAGACTGATTAGTAGGATCAATTAATTGTTGTTTTATGCCTTTAATGGGATTTGTTAACAATAAGAAAACTAGAATATCACCAGGCTTAAATACATAATTCCAAATGTAACAGCTAGTTCCTGTTGATTTATGCAAATATATTAAAAAATGATTACATTGACTGAGTTTTAACAGTGTCTCCAGTTGACTGCCAAGGCTTTATCTTATTACGACATCACTGTCTTTCACATCCATTTAACTTGAATAGTCTTCACACGCAGTACGATCAGATCAGTCTTGCTGAATCATTCAAACTTGAGCATGAGGTTTCCCCTGAATGTTTTGATAACTCTAAAAGCTGATGGTGATGCTTGTGATGGGTCGGTTGTCATCATAATTGCTTCAACTCGGCAACCTGCACCTGGAAACCGCAGGTTGTGCAGGGGAATGTTGATGCACGTGGCGCTGGAGAAGACCTTGCTGCTGAAGATGAATGCTGCTTCATTGTCCTCAACTAATTATTATAATAAGTGTGACATCGCCCCCGCCAGCTCTGAACAGAGGTTTTTGATCAGTATTGAGTGGCTCAAGGTTGCCATCAGATGTGACTTTAAATTAGCTTGAAACCCTGCTATGAAAAGCTGCGGCTGCATGTACAACAGTTATGTGTTGTGAAATTACCTGTTGCTTAGGAACCAGTGTGACTTGGTGCATGAAAGCAGGCTTTGCCAAGGTCTTTGAACACAGGAATTCTCCTACAAGTATTAATGTGCAAATGTAAATGATGTTTTTATGTAATATTGTCTATGTAGTGTTTATGTTACAGATTTTAAAGCAACCTAACCATTTTATCTTCTTCTCATCTTGCTGAGCGAGTTCCTTATTTGTAAAAAAAACTTTTTTTTTCTTGATCTGCTGATATGAACATGTTTGTGAATGATAATGCCATAATTAGCTGGTGCATGTTACTCATTTACTCCGTAGCATATTGTTTTTATTGATTCCTCTAGTTGCACATTTCACAACCGTCCAAAGGAATGTGTAAAAACGTCTTTTTAGATTACTGAGGATCTTGGGGATAGAGAGGCGTTCGGAAACATGGAGAGCCCACATGTTTGGCCCTGGAACAGGGGTTGCCATCATCACTGTGCATGATGATTTAAGTCCTTCACCGCTGAATAATTCAATGGTTCACACCTGTTTGAAATGGTATGATAAAGTATCATATCTAAAGCGTTACAAAATACACATATTTGAAGATTACACAATCCCATTAATAAACAGCATGAACAACATCTGGGACTCTTTCTGTGAACCTGAGTGCAGTTTAGTTTGTCACCAGTTTGCTTCAGCTAAAGTTTCTAAAATTTTGAAAATGTCTTTTTTTACTTTTTACATTTCTTTGGGAACGTGTGCTAAAATGCCACTAGAGACTTCATCATTTTTAATGGTCAGGCTTCTATGGCAATGTGGGAAATCTATGTTATTTATATTAAAATAGCCATTCTGCAATGATTGGCCTTTGAAATAGTGTATTATTGAGTGTAAAATAGACTTTTGTAAAATCCCAATATATCCCAAAGAAGGTCTTTAATATTCTGACACTTTACTCCCAATGAGCAAAGGAGGGTAATACTCGATAATTTATCTCCATCTGAAATAAAAGGGAATCCAGCAAGTGATCATAACCTTTACAATTAAGGCTATCAGGCGCAACATTACAGGTGTTTACTGTGATTAAAAAAAAGGTTCTTGTATGATATTTTCCAGAAACCTATAAAAATATGCAGACACGTTGCTGTACTGTGAGAGAACTGTGTGGGGGCGGCTTTACAGTGAGTGGCTTTTAAAAGCAGCTAATCAATGTCTTATTGTACACAGGCACAAAAGAAATATGTCCTTGATTAATGAATACCACTAAAGGAGTGTAAAGCATGGACACCGTCCCACCCTCTCTCCCTGATTTGCACTCCCACTGTGAGGCAAAGCGCGGGTCGAATGAAGGCGGCAGACGCAGTTGCCATGAGTGGGGGTAGCATCAGAGGAACAGCAGCACTTCAAATGGAGGTTTTCAAGGCATACAGTCATAAATTTTTCATCTGCGACCGGCTTTGAGGCAGGAGAGGGGGCAGGCTCCAATTGAAGGCTTCTAACAACAAACCAGGGCTTTCAGAGACAAAAGGTAGATGGGGGAAGGGCACTTGAAATGAGAAACAACAAAAATCCTTTGTTTACAATAGATGAACAAAGCGCTGTAAACAAAGTCAATGTTTAGCTGCCGAAGCCAGCAGAGTGACAAATATCACGCCAGCAATCAAGGATAATGGCAGAGCAACAATTGTGAATACTGTATGCCGCAAATAATGGCTGCCACAACAACAAACTTGAATAGATTCATAAATTGCAATTTGTTTTGCAGTCATCTTTATAGTTTTTATAGTGTGAACACTGAACAGCTTTTTCTGCGAGGGAGTATTATTAAGTGAGCAAATATTAATGTTTTAAAAATCCTATAAACCAGGTGTTCTCATACATATTACTCAAAAGGTCTGCATCTGCGTTCAAGGTCAGACGTCTGGAACGATTAGCAATACCAAAATAACATTTAATCAACTCACTTATAACTTTTAAGCAACATACATTTAAGTTGAGTACCACTAACTATGACCTCAGTGCTAAAGCACATAATTGAATTAATACCTCTATGACAGTGTAAAAAAACTGAACGTTATAGGCATCATGCAAATAGACTTTCAGTACAGTATTGAATTGCATTAGATTGTACAGGTGTAACTAATAAAGTGCCCACTGACTTTCACTTTCATTGATTGTCGTTAAATAATTTTATCAAAAATGACGGCCTTATAATGGCGCTGAGCTTTTCTTTTAAAATCCAAAGCCTACAGTATAATAATGTGAACACCTCTTATTCTAAGCATGAAGGTCAGGCAAATGTGTATTTTTAGCACAGTCCTTTTTAGTAGCTGGTGTCTTATTAGTATTCTGTAAATATTGAATGCACACTTTCAAGACCCTGCTGTTCAAAGACAGCACACTGTCTCTTTCAAAATTCAGAAATAGAAATATATTGCTCATCTATGTACAACTTAACTTCACCAAAACTAAGCTGGGCCCTTTTGTCATATGTTACAGGCAATTCTTTATCTGTGGGCTGAATCAGAAATATGAACCTGTGCTGTGGTAAATGCATCCTGGCCATAAAACGCTGTCCCTCATCCCATAAGCAGACAGTGGAGCTCTGCAGAGCGCCTGCAAATTTAATGACTGATTTTCCCGGCACTGCTGAATCCTCTGGGTGCAGAGTCTGCCTGGATGCTAATGCAGCCTGACATCTCCATCCTTGTTTAAACAACCCATGTTATTCTGAATGGGCTACTGGAAAGGCAAATTAAAGGCAACTTTGATAGGAAGATCTATCTGAACACTACTGCTCTATTTTTTCAGTATACTCAGATCGGCAGTTTGTGGAAGATGACAGCACTGTGGTCCTTTTTAACACAAAATACACAATTTATCTCATTTACTGTTGACTGTTGAGTCGTGTTTTTATATATGCAGCGTTTAGATACTGTAGAGAATTAAACATGTCAAATACAATTCAGTATAGTTTGATGCTTCATACTAAATTTATTCGCATCCATTTCACAAATACTGTATGTCATTGTCTCAACAGAGCAGTGACACAAGCTCAGCACATGCATTCTCCTAAAAGGTTCAAATACCTGACTTCAGATGATGTTCACTTTTGTGAAAAGTTAAGTAGTTAATATATATGCTGCTTGACTGCAGTAGCCATTTGATGTGCAGTAATCCCATTTGCATGGTTCATCTTGCCAGTTTGGGAATCTAGAACAGATGTTGAGTTTGGAAAAAGCTTCATAGATAGCATAGCAGATTGTGTCCCATTTACATTAGAAATGCATTAGAAAGATACCTTGTAAGGGCTGTTATGAACATGAGGAATTATTACAGCAAGCAAAAACTGTTTAAATGTAAATATGAGATTGCAGACAAGTGTGAGGTGTTACTTTTCCCACAAAGACTTTGGCCTACGTGAGAAAAACGCTTATGTTTTTATTAATTTCTATTGGATATTCTGCTTCAAAGTCTATAAATCTCAGCCTGCAACCCCAGTTCAATGGATTGTGAGTTTGGCGAGTGATGGTGGAAATATGTATGTATGCTGTGGTGAGTCCAGATCCAGCAGTGGCATCTAGATGAAGCTATGCATTTGTTCAAGAGATTAAGGGCAGCGTGGTGTCACAAGGGCAGTCAGGCCTCGAGCTGTGCAACTGGAAGCAGGTGGCACGTTTCTTATGTCCTCGCTAAGAGGGATTAGGCCTCTGAAGGGAGAGGGAGCACATTTGATTAGCCTGTTCAAAGGTTTGGAGTATGGAGGGCTGTTCATGTGATTAGTGAGGCATTTTGAGCTGGACTGATTTATGTGGATGTGTGTTTTATAACATGTTGCGAAAGACAACAGTGTTATTTCAGTGAAAGAAAACTCTTGGGTCTCTGCCTCCTCCAGAATTTAAAAAAGCTGGTCAGACTGTGCTGCATATGTGCACACAATAATGAATTAATACATACTGTGAACTGATTTGTTTCCAAAGGTCTTAACCTGTATTTTAAGAAGTGGGTCTAGAGAAATGAGGTTACTTTGCTTGTAACAAACACAGTTATGTCATAATGTATACTGAACTGTACTGTATTGTACAGCAGCCCTGAAGAAAAAATATGCATGGAGCATGAATCTCAGCTTTGTAACATACAGTTTAGAGAAAGAGTTCCTCAGAACAAAGAAAATCCTATGAGTGTTATCTCTTCAGCATGTTGCGTTTGCTTCTCTGCATTCACAGGCAGAGTGGAGTGGATGAGTCTGGTGGGCAGAGGAGTTGGGAGGTGACCTACCAGCCCACACACATCCAGGAGCTGCAGGCCTACAGGGAGAGTAAGCAGCCAAAGACTATAACACCACCAAATAGGATGGAGTTATTGAGTACTGTTGTGTGGGCTCGGCTTCAGATTGTACATTACCGTACAAAGAGCTCAGAACACAGAACATGATCTGTCTGGGTCAAGGTTAACAACTTGTTGCGGCTCATTTCATTAGGATGATTTTTGGCTAATCCCTTCTGAATTTTAATTGTGTGTGACATACTGCAGGCCATAAATGCTTTCAGGCAATCCTACTCTATCGGATGCTGGTCTTTTAATCCTGTAATTGAATGTGGTAGAGAAGAAATAGGGAGGAGTAGTTCTGTTCAAAGATGCATGAAACTGTTCTAAATGCAGAGCTCTGAAGCATGCCATTGTTAGCACCCCTGCATGTTATTGATGCTGCAATCTGAAAGGAGTTACCAGCACGGGACATGTCAAAATAGAGAAGATATGACTGACTCTGTAACTGATATGAGATGTCACAGTTGATTGAGATCATCGATGGTGTGCAGGCACTAAATCGTAAAATTATGAAGCTGTTTGTGGCGCTTTGGCCAGCTAATGCACATTATGCTCAAGTATGGATTTAATGCCTCTAGTGCTTTAGATGTATTTTTTTGATGTTATTTTTCATTTTTAGCCACAAAGTGAAATACAAAGCTGTGTTAAAGTGCAATGATGAAAATTTGTATTCAAATAATTCTTAGAGTTTTTGGGAAATGTGGGTCGCTTCTTAAAGTGCTCATATTATGCTAATTTTCCGGTTCATAATTGTATTTAGAGGTTATATCAGAATAGGTTGACATGGTTTTATTTAAAAAAAAAATCATATTTTTGTTGTACTGCACATTGCTGCAGCTCCTCTTTTCACCCTGTGTTTTGAGCTCTCTGTTTTTAGCTACAGAGTGAGGCATCGCACTTCTGTTCCATCTTTGTTGGGAGTTGCACATGCGCAGTAGCTAGGTAAGGACAACCAGCCAGTCAGAAGCAGAGTATGAGGGCGTGCCATGCTAGCAGCTAGGCAAGCATTATAACGTGTGTTACAAAGTGACGCACGTTCATCACGGAAGTAAAGGCTGGACTACAACGGAGCTGTTTGGAGCAGTTTGTGAACAGTGTTTTCTGTTGGAGATGGTAAGTCCATTTGGGGTGGACTTTGGGCTTTTTCACTTTCTAAACCTATAACATGCACAAAAAATATATATTATATGGTATATGTATACCACTATAAAGGAAAGGGAAAAAGCCAAAACGCATAATATGAGCACTTTAAAGTCCCCAATAGAACTAACCTTTCAAGTGCTGACTGAACTCCCATTATCAAGAGAAGAAAGATGTATTGATATGCATGTGTTCCGGAAGTCTCTCTACCACTGAGGAAGAACATTAACTTGCAGGTGAAAAATTGGCCTTATGCTTCTGAGAAACTATTGCACTTGACTGACCTATTTCTGAATAGTAATGCAACATTTTTCCCTCTGTGCTTTAAAGGTAATATTGGTAGCAAAATGTTCTTATCTGTGTAAAAATTGTATTACCTTGATGCGCTTACCAGCCCAGGAAAAGCCTTGTGTTGATGATAATTGTCGAGCATGGTCTGCTCATTCATGGAGCATAGTGTGTGCCTGTTAAGTGACAAAATAATTATACGTGAGTCTACATAGGGCTTTCAATGAGTTTGTGAAGTGATAGCAGTGGATGTGGAAGGAATACTGATGATCCAACAATGTTTCTGAAGCCTCATTCCTTTGTTTGAGTCCCTGCTTGATTTGTCTACGACTGCCTCCTCCCCTCTGCGACGAAGCGAGCTCATTGGAGGACTACAAAGTCACGGGTTGACGATCAGGTCCGCAGCGTGAAGGTTTCTAACTGTTGCTAAGGTCTTTTGAACGGTTAGTTGACCATTAGAGGAATTCATTTGCTGTCCATCTTCACCTGCTGAATGCTAGGAGATGGCATGGAATGTGTTGAAAGTGTGACATTTCAGGATTACTCATTTTCTCATCAGCGCCCAGAAAGTCTGCAGTATCACTTGCTGTCTGGGGTGTTGATGGCTTCAGAAAGTATTTGTTATTGAGATTTGACCCGCATCGTGTTGGATTTCTTTATATTGAACGTCTTTTAAATCCTCTGCCAAGAGAAATTTGGCAACGTCTCCTGCTGTCTACAGATAGGCCTCCTTTTAAATAGAAGTGGAAAAAAAAGCTCAGGTTCACCCTCAGTTCAGAGCTCATGTAGAGGGAAAGCTATTTCAGCGGCAGACTGAGCACGTCATTGAAGGCAGGAGCCAGAGGAGCTTCCTTTAAACCCGTTTTATCTGCATGTATTCACGTGACTCAGATACTGCATGTTTCATTCTGTAGTTTTAATCTCTGAGTTGTTGTATCTCCGGGAATATTTACATTTCTTCCAATTATTTCCTTTATTTTCTCTACATGTATGGCATCAAAAATTAAATGTTCATGTTCTCTATTCTCTAGTTTTTTATAAATTAACCTTTATTTAACCAAGAAAGCCTCAATTAGCTTATACATCTCCTTTTCAAGAATGTCCTGCCGATATATGCATACAGTGTTACAAACAAACATAAGACCAGTAACACAAAATATGACACAAATCAGAATAAACCATGAATAACATTTTTGTCTGTAGTGATGGTACTGGCTGACAGTTGGGTTATCACGACCTTCTCACGTTAACACCCCTGCAGCCTTTCCACAGCTACCATTTGGAGCCAGTCCAGGTAAGCTCGCCCATCCACACAAAGACACTCACTCCAACGTCTCTTTCTGGATAACAAACTGGTGCAGAGAAATATGTTCTGTACGTGTTACTGCACCGTACTGAAGCTGACAATGACTTTGCGTACCTTTCACCGCCTCCCTGCACCTCCACCTGTCATGTGATTGGTATGACAGACCCTTATGTCCCATTCGTGTTACTTCCTCTCCCTCAGTTAAACTAAAACAAGCTCAGTCGAACACCGTCAGCACTTGTCTTCTGCTTTCTCTCGGCTCTACTAGCCGCCTCCTGATACTCTAGTTTAAATTTAGGTTCACCTCAGACCACACACTATCATTATGTCTGCGTATAGACGGGAGATGAGAGCCGCTGGCCCTGTCTGTGATTCTGGGGGAGCTCATCATCCCGGCTGCGTGGAGCAGCATGAGGCTCGGCTGCCTGGGACTGTTGGTATTGAGCAGAGAGGAGCGCCCCTGGCACAATCCATCAAAAAGGAGCTGTTTGCACTGTGGGAATAGACATGAATAATCCATGCTTTCTTTACCCTTTCCTGTGTAACTATGCATATCCCATTACATTCTCTGTTGCCTTTTCTTCAAATATCCAACTGCTGTATTTGTATTAAACATTTATTTAAACTCTAATGGTTTTATAATATCTAGGACTTATCTACAAAAATATAATTGGGAGATTTAACGTATTTTGTACAACAACCTTAAAGACTATTACAGAAAGAAACAAAGCTGATATGTTGTGTAGATTTGTCTCATTCTGTATGTTAGTTAATCCTTTATCCATTTTTGAATTACAACTTGAATTAATGTTTTTCTTGATTCAAGATGGCAAATATTGTTCTATAGGACATCTTATTAAATGAATATTATTCTTACTGTGCTATTATTACAAGGAAAGTAAGTCAAGGTGAACAATCACCCAGAGTAAAGGACCCCAATCTTATGAGTTGAATTCCCCTGAGATTAATCTTTATGACCTTTTCATGTGGGCAGAAATCATTTTACAACTACTGTTCTTTTAATTTATTTATACTAGGTAATGCCATGTACTACAAACTTGCTTGCTACTCCACAGCTTTGGCCTACTCTCCTCTAAATTCTGCTTCAAGCAGTAGTAGTGAATGTCTTTGTGATGCTTGTTATATATTTCCAAATCAAGGTCAGTTTAACTGTGGCCAATAATACCAGTGCCTCATTGTTCTTCATGTGTGGTTATTGGGACTAAACTGCAGGGTCACTTACAGCAGGGAGATGAAGGGCTGGTGGACTGGTTTCAGGTTAAATCAGCTTGAAGCTGGTTGAATACGGTGTGTAAATAACAGATTTTATGGATGAGTCGGGCTTTGGGGGTTTTCTAGTTTTGCAGTTTTTTATGATGGTCATAAACATTGATTTGTGCAGAGTTGTTAATAGAGGACCCTCTTGAGAGCTCTGAGCCGTAATCACTGTTTGTGAAGTCCGATGGTTCTATTCATTTTTTATTTATTTTTTATTCCCAACGACAGATGCAAGCCTTACTAACCATCAACACTATTTCTTTCCAGGTGAAATATGCAGTGAATGCTGCTGCTGAGGAGATGTTATACTACAGTACTGTTTAAAATTGTAATGGACTACTGCCCCACTGTGGCAGTAACATTGCTGTGTCCAAGTGCCACATTGTGCCCGTTTCCTTCCTTTTACTGCACACATTTACCAACCCTTCACTGGATTTGAGGTGAGCACACTTTTCACCCATCCAAGATGAGCTAGTTTATATATTTATTATCATCCCCACATTTTCCTCTATATGGCTACTAAATGGATTAAATCCTCTAGCGGTGATGAATATCCAGTAAGACACGCAGGGGAGTTTATGGGCTCTGGATTCAAGCAATTATAATGTGGACAAATCATTTGGCTTTAATTAGATTTTGGAATATCTGATAAGATACCTAATCTCAATTTTCTTTTTTCACACTCTGCTAGTGAGATGAAAAAGATGCTAACTTAATCAAGCAAAGTGAGAATTCGATATGAACTGAATCTTCCATTGATCTTCTGACTTCCAGGTGGGATTGGATAGCATGAGTTTAAATGCCTGCATGTGATACTGCATAACGTAAACTGATCAGTAGAGATGTGCCATGTTTGCAGATTGGACAGCGTGAGGGATTTGTGGGGTGCATGCTCTCCACCTCCCTTTTCTCTCCATATTCAATAAATCAGTCTTGCTTTTAGGAGCTCCTGCAGGCTATGAAAAAGCCAGATGAAGAACCCTCTATAGTAGATCTTATGCCCACCGTGGCTAATATTGTCCCTTACTTTCGCTCAAACAGGTCAGCCAGAAACCCCCCCCTCCCCCCCCCCCCCATCTTTTATTCTGCCTCTATGAGCAGTATAATCAATATGCTCTGGCTGTATTGCAGCTGGTGGGTGAGGCCAGGTGCTACAAGCATGGGCACATCCTGTAACACACTAATGCACCTCAGGGCTCTGACATCAATTAAGAGAGACAGTTGACAACTGTGCATAGCAAGCTAAAAGACTTTAATGCTTTGAAGCAAATGTGGGCGTGTTTATGTTGTGAAAGGAAACGCATTTACCAATTGGACCTCTGTTAAAGTGACATTTTGTCACCAAGGTCCACCTTGAGTTCTGGATCATTTTCCATCATCTTTTTAAAGGCACAGTTTGACATTTTGGGAAAAAAATTTTTTTTAGTGAGAGTTAGATGGAAGGATTAATACCACTCTCGTAAGAGTGTGTACGCTACATATGAAGCTGCAGCCAGAAGCCTGTTAGCCTGTTGTGCTGAACTTCTTCATGGCCATGAAACAATCTGGCACATAACATGTAAAACCACAAATTATCATTTTTCCACTTAGTGTTATGCACAGAATAAACAAAGAAGATATAACATATTAATTAGCGAGCTTCAGACGTGCAGTTACTGTAGGGGGACTTTGTTACTTCAGTCAAGCTAGCTGTTTCCAGTTCTTATGCTAAGATAAGCTAATCGGCTGCTAGCTGTAGCTTTATATTAAGTGTACAGATGTGACAATGGTATCAATCTTCCTGTCTAACTCTTGGCAAGAAAGCAAATAATCTATTTCACTAAATGTCGGGTAATGTCCTTTCCACACTGTCATCTCAAAAGGAAAGGGAGATTTATTTTGAATGATATCTTTAATGGTATTCTCTACTACATGTTTATTACTATTTCAAATTAATAAATCTGTTTTATCTCACTTTTGTGAACTCTGATAATAATATAAATGAATGAAGTGTGCGTGTAGAGCTCTGTGTAGAGCCTCTGGCTTTACAATATCATTTTCAGACTGGGTTATACATGTGAGTCTGGCCTGTCTGGACACAGTTGGAGCTTTTCCACCTCTGTCTCTCCTGCTCCTACCGGCCTTCTAATAATAGTAAAGCTGTTGCCAAGGTGCAAATGGTGCAACTCAATGTTTTATTTATTTTGTTCGCTCAAATGGATTTCCTAGCTGAGTGTCAGAACCTCAATCTGCGGCACGGATGGGGGTCGACGCCCACATCATGTTTTCATTTATGCCTTTTTGTACTACAAATTCTTATTATTCTGGAAATCTGGGAGCAATTCTCTATTGCACGGAAGCCAATGTTTCCATCACTCAACCTAACGTAAATGGCATGTTCATTCATACATATAGCGGTAGTCACAACTGAACACTTTCTTTGCTATATTTTGTTGTATTAAATATTTCTGGATAGTAGAATTCTTAATAATGAATTATTGTTAACAATAATAATGTTGTAATTGAACTGTTTTTATGTGTCATTTGGTTTTAAAGGATGTCATGATGCTTTCCACCCCACAAGCAGCAGAATTGGCTGTGACCACAACATGTTTACCCCCCTCCTGCTTCCACCCTCCACACCTCACTGCACAGGGCTGACTTCAGGTATGCTTGTCGTGCTCTTTTTGGGCCATTTTTTAATAGGGTTTCCCCCTGAAGTACTTCCAGAAAGACAACGGGATGATGTATCAAAAAGCCTTCAGATCAAATCAAAAGCTCTGTGTTTCTCTTGATGGCTGTAACTGAGCGGGGATGGGCAGGGCATGGCTCATATCCCAGAGCCATGGCAGGGAGCTGGAGTCTGGAGAACCAGTAGGTCTTCCTCTCCTCTCTCAGAGAGCTCTGTTTGTCACTCGCTATCACCGTCTGTCACGCCACAGAGCGCCGTGGCCACACACTCTCCTCACATGCATCTTTCCATCCTGGCCATGATGGCAAAACCCTCCCTCACATACTCGGTACCTCGAAGGGGAAACCTGTCATCCTTCCCTTCTCACACGGTGCTAAAAAGGCCCCACTCCCCCCAAGGGAGCTCCACTCTTCCTCTGCCGATCGATCGGCTAAACCCTCGCCTTCATTAATCTACCTATCTATCCGTCTTCCTGTCTTTACGCCCTGCCATTTGTCTCCCGTCTCTACCACTTGTCTGTATGCTTCCTGAGGATCTCTCAATAGCTTCTGATAGTAATCAATATGTTGTGTACCTCTCTGTGTAGAATATAAATAATGAATATTAGTGGTTTTAATATAGATCTAAAATGCAGGACATCCTGCACCCAGTATGTATTCATTACTTTACTTTACAGTGAGTGGAAACCATCCCACTGATGCTAATCTCTCACTTTGTAATGTATGCCGCCTGTTTAGATTTTGCTTTCCCTAGCAGTTCTCTTCCAAATGTTCGTTCGATTGCTTTTTCCCCTCCACATTCAACCCCCACACGAGGAGTATTGATTATTCCAGCGCACTAATTATCCTGCTTGGCCTTGGATGCCTCTGTGAACCGCAGTCAGCCTTTGATCGACATGTCTGGATGTCTTGTGTTACCTTTAAAAAAGAAAAGAAAAAAAAGAAAAAAGAAACTGTATGTTGGGCTTTGACTCTTGATCTTAGTAACACGTATGACACATTCTTAAATGGCCGATCTGTCTTTCTGCAGTCTCTTCCTGTGCCATACAGTGAGCTCCTAACTTGGCTGATCAGCACCTATATGTGGTTGTGTATGTATGAGGGCAGTATTTACATATGCATCCATGCATATGTGATCATTCTGCATGTATGTGTGTGTAAGTGTGAATGTGCGCACGCGCCTGTGGGCAAAAGTACAGGTCGGTACATCCTGCTCTGCCACCATCTGTGCTCAGGCAGGCAACAGGCCACTTCATACACACTCACCCTCTCCATACAGCCACATATCTCTGTTTATGTTTGTTTATATTTTGCTTCTTTAAAATATGAAAATGTCTATAGTTGTAATTATAAGTATAAGTATGTGACAGTCTGATGCCGACATGCATTTAATTACATTGTGCTATCAAAGTATTTGAAATGTATACTAAAAATGATAAGAGCTAATGTGTGTGCAACCCTTTTTTGTCAGGTAGGAGCTTCCTAGTGCTCCAGTGGGTCCACATATCAGAGATAAAAAAATATCAAAATATATCAAAAGCCATTATGATTAAGGGTTATTTTATTATTATATAATTTTAATAGCACTGTTATTTACATGGAAAGTATGAAAAGTAATATGAAAAGTATTAATAGTATCGTTAAATCACACCACGTGTTGATGCACCAGTAGGAAAATGCTCAAGTGTCCATCAACACACAGGGGAATCACTGACCTTAGATTGAATTATGCATGTATTTCAACATTATAATTCCAGATACATCCTCACACTGAATGCATTTCCATGATTAGAATTTCAGTTCCGTCTGTAATTGTCAGGCATTATGATGGTAGATTGGGAATCAATAAGGAGCCAGTGTCACTGGTGACCTTTATGTGCGCTCAGAGGAGCATCAGCCAATGACATTTTGAGCTCAAAGGTCCCCATGGATAAGCACTCATCAGGCGGTGTGTAAATGACACTCTTGGCAATCTCTGTGTGTTTCTAAACAGCGCTCAGCCTGGCAGAACATATAGATGCACCAAAACAGTCAGCAGTGTATGTTTAGCATGAGCCACGCCTATACATAGTAGCATGGGCCCAGAAAATATTGCAAACGGGTTAGAGTAAGGTTACAGAAAGATGCATACATAAATAATTCAGTTCTGTAAAGTATGCAGACTTGCTTTAAAAGCCCTAATGAGCTGAAACATCTGTCTGCCTGGGGCATATTGTGACCTCTGTAGCTCCTCTCCAGCCCGGTCCATTGGAGTCCTCTGTCTGGCACTGCTCCCTGTCCTCACCTGCAGGCACCCTCCTCCTCTGCATTCTCTCCCAAAGAGTAAGGCTTAGTCATGCTCAGTATATGAGGAAGCACACCCCAGCGTCATTACCATCTGCCAGCTCCCCTCGGGGCACCAGCCAGGTGCTGGGCACGCTCTAACACCAGCTATGCCACAACAGCACCGCCTGCTGCGATCAGCCTCGCTGTGCCAACTGTTGATCATCATGCCCTCTTGTTCCCCGCCCAGAGACTCATTATTAACCCAGGGACATGCAGTGCCTAATATAGATTTACAGCAGACAAAAGATGGATTCAGAGTATGTTTACATTTTTCATGAATGCAGATAATTTCCTGAAGCCACATTGAGCCTTCGTTGTGTGTTGCTGTGCTCCTCTGTGTTTGCTGCAGGTCTCCTGGGTTGTTTCCCTCGAGATGCAGCTTGTGTTGAACCACAGCTTTCACTTTCTGGAGCTGCTGCTCTGATGTTGGAGTACTATTCCGTAACCACTGGTAACATGGGGACTAAAGTCAAACATGTCCAGGGAGAGAATTTAGAAACTAAACTGTTGCTAAATCAGGAATGTGTACAGAGTTTTGAATGTGCTCCAAGTCCTTGTGTTTCTACAGTGGTTATGTTTGTGATGTATGTGGATAACTGATCCATGGCTCGTCCACCAGGAGCTATACAGGAAGCCGATGTCAGAAACGGGGCAGAAGGGGTTGGAGGTGGAGAAGCTCCCCCTAAGGGTGAGTTTGGGACTTAATTAGTTCTGCTTCACTTTGTAATACTTACTTTTGTACAGCTTTATTTCATTATCTAGGCGGTACAGAATGTGTTGTTAAAACAAGATTGAAATGTATTCTCATGACAACAGCTCTGCGTTTCTTGTTTTTTCTTCTTCTTCCTGTCCCCCCCCCCCAAAAAAAAATGCTAAAAAACATATTTGCTTCATCAAAAATGCAACTATAACAAAGCACATATTCATGTCTACTTTGTCATAAGTCAATTTTATTTTTATTTTTTTCACATGGAGCCCTCCAGATATGCGTGGGGCCACAGGCCTCACTTCTCAACTCAGTTACTCAAAAAATATGTGCGCCACTTGCCTGGAGAGGGTACTAAACATATTTTATTGCTCTTTAATAATTGCTTTTCAACATTATTGTCTTAATGCACCCCATTTATGGGATCTGAGAAAATAACATTTACTAGCTCTCAGGAGTGACAATCTGAGATGTGATGCGTCTTGCCACCAATGCGGCCGGTTTGTCTCTCTCCTGCTGTTTGGCTCCTTTATGAGGCCTGATTCATTGGCAGGCTGTAGCCATATGATATTAATAGATCTCTTTGCAGCCGAGATGGCTCTCTTGTGTGTTATGCTCCTAAGTATTATGCTCCCGGACAATGATTCTCAAAAAGGCATTCCCTAGAATGTCACTTCAATTTTATATTGCAAATAACTGCAGATATTCACAGAATACGTCACTATTTGGCTGAGTTCCTAAATATGCTGCTAGACTGCAGAAAATCAAGAGTTCTTGGTGTTACAACCAAAACTTGGCCTTGTGTTCAAGGTCACAATATATAGCTGCATAGAGGGGGACTTCATGTATAATGTATACAATATAGCATTCATTGCTAATTAGCACTAACAGGAAATGATGCCCCCTGATTTCCCTTGATTTTAGTCTCATTTGCATAAATATAATGGGGCACAAGAGAGTGTAAAGCCCAACGTCTGTCCTCCCCTAGGGGAGGAGGAGAGGTGTTGCTGGGATCTGGGTGCACGAGTGATAATTGTTAGAGATCTGTTATTCTGACGCCCAGACCATAAACTAGATGGTGTGAAGTGAACAAAGAGACTTTGGCTAGCAAACAAATGCACCATGAACCTGATACTGATGCAATGGAAAGATGAAGCTCTTTAGTATATTCAGCTAGATTTAAAAAAAAAAAAAATGTGTAGATTGGTTGGTTTATGTCCAGGGCACCAGTACAATTTGCTTCCTTTTTTATCTTTTTTTTTGACAGCTGGACATTTTCCACTCTACTTAATGGTGTGACTTTGAATACATGATTGTTTTAGACAAATGCAATAATTATTTAAGATTGATGGCGATGCTGCTGAGAGCAGATTGAAATCAAACATCAGTGATTCTTTCTGTATGAATGTAAAAGGCTTTGATGGAAGACTCTTAACAGTTTTGTTACCTAAAACTGGGAATCATAAAAAGGGGGTTGAATAATGGTGGTGTTTTGGGGGTGGGGGTTGCGGTTTGAGGGATGAGTGATACATTATTCACAGTGGTGGGGGCCTTAAGTGCCAAATTAATTTGTTTTTCCTTCCAGTTGGACGGCAGAATAAATGGGCGCTGTCAGTCGTGCACTAAAGTGCCGTGCATTCATTTAGACAAGTGTTATTGCTGCACTGGAGCAATACGGGTTTTAGCGAAGCAGGCCAGCCTGGTGGGTGGAAGCTGTGTAATTATCTCTGGTTCCTATGATGGCAATGATTGCTAAAACAGCCAAGTGGTCCCAGAGCACAGCAGGTGTGACTGTCACGCTGCAGGTCGGTAGGCCTGTAGGTGAATGTGAGTGCACATGAGCAGTTGGGGTGGCTGTGACTGAACAGATCAGATTTTGTTTTTTGTTCATCTGTGATAACAATAGCACACTAGTTACTTGTGCAAATAGCTTATTTGATTTATTGCATGGTGGCTTGGCAAAAGTAGCCATGAAATCTGGCTTGTATTACCTTCTCCTATACCATCAATGAAAGCATGAACATGTTTTGCCAGCTTGCCATGTTTCACATCTCTGTATAATGATCTTGAAAATATTCTTTCAACAGATTGGTGGACAGATAGGCGTGGCACTGATTAAAGCGGACCAAGCAGATGTTTCCTCTTTTTCCGCCACTGCTTCTGAGCAACTCTGAACAAATGCAGGAACACCGACATCTGCTCCGATTCACAGGACCAACAGAACGGAAAATGAATACTAATGTGGCTGGACCGTATTTATCTGTCTGACATTCAAAAGAGCTAAATGCTCTGCTTATTCTCTGTGATACAGAGGAAACTTTGAAACATGCAAGACTTTCAGTGGTGTGAGTCAGATAGTGGATATGACAGATGTTTGCCAACAGATATGGTTTCTATTGATGCTCACACACGGCTTGGACCGAGATATTTCCTGTGCTGGTTTATGTTCTCTTTCTGAAACCCTGTGTCAATTTCTGTTTGTGCTGCAGTGGCTCAACTACGATGGACAGACAGAATATAACTTTTGCAGAAAAGTAATTTTAACTAGCAAGCATAACTGGAATGCACGTACAGTAAACAAATACACATGAAATGTATACACAAAATGCACAAAATCTGGGTTTTGTCCTCAGA
Organism: Gymnocephalus cernua; assembly: GCA_023631565.1. NCBI lineage: Eukaryota > Metazoa > Chordata > Actinopteri > Perciformes > Percidae > Gymnocephalus > Gymnocephalus cernua. The sequence goes on along the minus strand of CM042431.1, from coordinate 25,530,784 downwards.
AGGAGATCTGTTCCTCCTCATACTGTTGTGTGGTGAGGACACTGTTTGAGATGATCAACACTTACTCCACTGACTAATGAGGTGGATTCAGAAGGGGCAAAGGGTTGGGTTGAACGTCTTTGTTAGACAGGCCTGCAGCCCCTTTCTTTGCAGCCTGCTCCCGGGGGAGGCCTCACAGACTGCCTAATTGAATCAAGTACACATGGTGCCTCCCCCTTCACAGCGCGGCCCCTCCCTGTATGAGAGGAGCGAGGAGGAGAGCTTCGGCTTTGATGCTTTTGTTCTCCTCAGCCTCACGGACAGCGCCAGGGGATCGCTGCAACTAGTTGCCCGCTGCTGGATGGAGAGGCTCATCATCGCTGCTGCACTCTGACAGTCACTATCTCTGCAGCTGTTGTCACTACACTCCTTTGCTGAGGCAGAAGATTGGCATGTTAGGACTCTGCAACACCATAAATTACTAGTTTTAAAGATTCAATATCCCATTTAATCTGTATTTGATTGAAGACAGAGAAACAGCCCCACAATATAATCCACGTGTCAGTGGACTGGTGGCCCAGACAAGCAGATCAAACAAATGTTACAAAGACAAGGACTGTGTGACTACGCATAGCTTAGTGCCTTGTATTTCCTCAGTGACCGCCTCTCTTCTTCCTCAAACATGCCCACACGCAGACTATATGTCCTTGGTGCTCATTGCAGTTCAGCACCCTCATTTCTGAGAGACAGATTGGAGTTGTGCTTCAAGGAAAAGTCTGCTTATTAGATGGCCTCCAGAGCCCAGGTTAATGAAGGAGCCATTTGTGAGACAACATTCATATTGCAAGATACAGAGCAGCGAGTCCGTCTCTGAGACATATGCGGCCTCATCCTGCTGGCTGAGCTGATTTCTATAAATGTTATGTAGGATGTTTATTTACATAAACATGTCTCTTGTGCTCCAGTTTTTAAACTTGTATCTGACTTCCTTTAAAGGGTATCTAATACAGTGCACAGTAATGGGATTTTCTATGATGGTTTGAATTTTTGAGTCATATTACTGTCACTCTAGGTACATGTATTTTACCAGCTAAACACAAGAAAAACAGTACAACTGTTCTACTGTAATACATGGTGAATTATTCTGGCAGACATGGGCTCTTAGCATCCTGCATTTGGACAAGCCTTTAACAAAACTAAGGTCTTTCTTTATTTAAAATGAGACCATTTGTAAAACTGAATTGGCTATGAGTAAGGCTCATAAGTATTTTTACGAGACTTCCTTTCCAGCCAATAACTCAATCATAAAATCGTGCCTGGAAAGCATTATTGCAATGAACTTGGGTCAGATATGTCTAAGAGGCTAAAATGTAATTGTGAGGAACAGCTGGATTAGTCCAGGCGATGTGTATCCGCTCATAATGATATTAGGAGTCTTCCAGCACACAGCTCTCATTTTGATGAGCCACAGGAGGAAGATAGTTTCAGTCACACAGGCTCTGTCTGCAAGACCAGCATGTTAAGTCAGGGGTCTTTCATTCCAAGCACTTCAGAATAAAATAAGCACTGCAACTAATAATTTTCTATAATATCAGTATTTGAAATGCTGATAGCTGTTACACCAGGGGTAATGCATTTACTGTGTGATGTTATTAAACATCCAAAATCTCTAAGACTCAGTTTGCTCTATGCATTCTACCAATGACTGACCCATCTTTAGTGCTTGAGGCAAACCAGGAGGAGGGGTCCTTCAGTCATATTGTTCCTTCCAGGCAAGAGCACCACACGCAGCCCAGCTCTCTGTCAGTCCTACTGCTAGAGTATCAATACTATGTGTTGTCTAAATTTTATCTGAACATGAACGTTACAGCACATAAGCCCAACAACATAACACTATGATCAGGTTATTTTAAAAGAAGTAGATGAATATATGTTGTTCTCTTTACAATTATAAATCTAACATGAGTAGAGTTGTGTGTTCTAAACTACATATTGATTGTACATCTACATGGGATTTCAAAATACTTGTGACTGAGACTGATCAATATTCACTCTGAGTACAAATTTCAAATTCATCAGGCCTCCTTATATAGTATTGATTTTGTGCAATGGCTGCCCTGAAAAGAATCGGATTACTTTTTTTTCACCCCATTGGTCAGAACAAACAGGAGCTTGATAGCAGCAGTCTGAGATCTGCTGTGCATTAATACTTCCACTTTGCCTTTTTGTGAAGGAAGAAAGGTAAGACAGGTCCAGGATGAGGAACATTATTTATAAATGTTCTCCTTTTGTGTGTTTTTTGTCCATCTTGTGACTCAACTGCTTTAATCTACCCCCCCATGAAATCCACCTTATACATGATATCATTCAGAATTGTATCAGATTTGTCATGCATTTGATTGTCAAACTGCTCTCCAGGCATCATCACCACTGCAATTATTTGAGGAATAACAGTATGTTATGTGTTGTGTATTTTTTATTGGCAGGGCTGTGGTACTCCCTACAGGCTGGACCTCAGGTTCAGATGCAGTATAATGTATGCAGTCCTACTCCAGCAGAGCTGCAGTGTACAGTAATTCCCGATCCTCCTGCCGCCGGGCACTGTTGTGGTTTGAGAGTATTGCAGACAGAGGTACGGGAAGTGTGGAACTGGTCCTGAATAGTAATAGCTTTACAGACACTTTCCACACATTGCAGCTGTGCAGTTTAGACACAGCAGGGTGAGCAGAGTCTCTCAGCACTTTTCACACACACAACAGAGGCAGCTGACGGGAGATGAAATGGGGCCACAGTGACATCTGGTGGTTCTGTATTGCCACTGTGAGCTGTGTTGTGGATTGTGATCATCTGGGTTTATTTTGACTACTTTAGCCATTACAAATACATTGTGCAGTGAGAAATTCTGGTCTAGAAAACATTGTCAATAGGTAACATAATTTGGGTTGAAGCTGGCTATTTCAGCTGCTTTAACTGAAACTCCTGAAAGCTTTTCTTACATAAACATATATTCTTCTGATTATGACTCCAACCTTGAATGTCTGTCTGGCTTTTGTTTCCCTCATAAACGCCTTTCTGCCATGCTGTTGTGCTTTCCAATCTCTGTGTTGTGCCAGAAATTGAAGACATTCTGTAAATAATGTAATCAACAAGGCCAACAGGCATTTGGCACTGTCCAGTAAGTCTTGGACTAGAAATGTGCTGTACTCTAACCTGAATGATACAAGCTGGCCTTGACAGACAAAAGCAGGAAGAAAGGCTTGAGAGACCTTGAACGCTGAGGGTCATCAAAAGCCAAGGCTCTGATGGCTGTTATACGGAAGAGCCTCTAAGTATGTGTTCATAATTACCAACATTTTAATCAGTGTTTCTAATGTATAATACAAGAAAGAGCTCTTCATGTAAATTTTCACTTTGTCTTATCTCACAGGCATTTCCTGGGAATCAAGCCCTGTATAAAGAACTCCATGATTCTACATTTAACAGACAGCGGAGACACTTAAGACAGCTTTTACCAGGGTTATTTACTGCTAATTCCTCAGTTGTTTACCTCGTTCTGCTGTTCTCTGATAAGGGTGGAGTGTGTGTGTGTGTGGGGGGGGCATGGAGCTTCTTGGCTCTGTATGCATGTTGAGCTGGGCTGCAGTGTTTAATGTGCCACGCATGGGCCTGTATCTATGCTCCGCAGCTGGAGCAGACCGTTCAGAGCAGATGTAAAGCTATTCTGCTAAACCTAAAGCTGCTATTCCCACCTCAGCTAAATGTGTAACCACGCAATCGCCTCTGATCAGAATACAGATGTGCCGCTGATGCTGCTGTTGCTTCACAATGAAGCTGTTCCAGCAGTGTCAGCTATTGTCTAGCTTGTCTTGTATCAGCTCAGCTCCAGCTAATAGCCCATCATCTGTCCATCTATACAGGGCAGGCCATCATGAAACCCTGTTGAATAGCCCCGCCTGGTCATTAACGATCAGAGCATTGTGCTGCACAAAAAAGAGTTGAAGGGTTAACTTCTCTATTGCGCGTTCTTATCTGATTTTAGAAATGTAAATGATGTACCTAGAATGCACAGTGTCCCGTCAGCCCCCCATGCCTTTGCTCGCCTCGGTCGATGTGAAGCTAATGTAAGTCTTTAACCCTGCGATGGACCCCTGGCAAATGCCATTAATTCCTCTCTACACATGACAAAGGATCTTTTCCAAGGTTGCATAGAAGCTATATGACTGATGAATGCATACCAAACAGCACTCTAAATAGCCATCTTCTCCACAGTAATGTACACACTGGAATGGGAACAATTTATGTGATCATCATTTGGGTCCATTGACCCTTTTTTAATGGCATTTGCTCTCCTGACCTGTTGGCCATACTAGGGATAATCAAGATGCAGGCCATAGGCTTTCAGACATAAAGTGTTCTCAAGATCTCCATCTCTTGACAGGATCCGGGGTGGGAGTTGGTGTTTCTCTCTGAGCTTTATAATCACATCAGTTGACTTGTCTGGCCTCAGACCCGTGTTTTTTGGAAAGGGTGTGTGGCTGGGTGTTGACATCATTGCATCACTTGTCTGCCCTCCGATGTAAATTCAATCCCACTGACAGTCCTGCCACAACAGGAATGATGTATTACACAACAGGCACGCCTTCCACTCTCTCATCAATCTTCATGTCCTTTTCACAGCCTCAGACATGATGTGGCATGCTTTTAATTTTAAGCTAAGATGTTTAATTTATTTTGATTTGTTTGTTTTTACTAGACAATCGTTATAGCTACAACATGACTTTTGAATAGATTCCCTACTTACCCTACCATTGAATAATTCTTTTCCCAAAACCTACTGATTTGTTTTTTTACAAGCAACAAGCAACATTAGCGTTTTGATGTTTCTCTGAACTATTCAACAGCAAGCTGGCTTTGGTAAATGTCAACTGGTGTGTTAGTCATTAAGCTTTGGTTGTATAGCATTTTGGAAAGGTCACGTCAAGCCGGCGGGGAAAAGCAGTCACCGATACTCGCTGTGCTGTGGATGACTGCGTCATGGGCACCAGCCTGCTGTTGGCAAGGCTTTAGGGCTGGTTGAGATTGCTTCATTGTCCCCAGAGGCTTAGTCATACTGCTTATACATGTTTGATTAGGATCAGGGAATTCACAGGAAACACACAGGATTTACAGTATAGTAAGCATTAACAATTCATTGCCTCCTATAGACGTTTTGTTTTCCTGTTATGTATTTAAAAATCTGTTTTGAATTGCAGGCTGACTTTGTGTCCTTGCATACACAATGAATTACTCTGATCTCCTCTTGGAGTGGTGGAATGTGACTAAGTGCATTTACTCAGTTACTGTACTTAATTTAAAGTACTTTTACTTGAGTATTTCTATTATAATCTACTTTATACGTCTACTGCACACATTTCAGAGTGAAATATTGTACTTTTTAACTTTACTGTTTATCTGACAGCTGCAGTCGATTGGAAAAGTTAAAGTAAGGGACCCTTGCTCTTTTTTTCACAGTGAGCCCACAGGAACGATCATTAATGGAGCAACGTAACTCAAGGTAAACGTGATATTGAGGGCTAAACAAAGGAAGGAACGGACTCTACTCATTGACTTTATATTAATTCTTTTGAAATCCTTAAGGCTGCTACCAGCCAGGAGCAAACGCCATTTGAATTCACATATATCTTATATAGTTGGCTTGTGCAAACTCAGTGTATATTAGATATTACCAGTTTGTGTGATATAGTCAAGAAGATCAAACAATTCAGGAATACTCAATACTACTGTCAACCATCTTGAGGATGTAATGTATGTGTGGTTTGTTAAAATCTAGAGGTTATATGTTAGCTTTATTTCCACTACCATACTGTTGTTACTGAGCTGTGTTTGCACTCATTCACCCACACCTTTTATTATGCCCAGGGCCGACCCTGCTTTTACACACATGTCCTGTTTGTTTATGGAGCACTGTGGTCTCACAACAGCATAACTGTAATTGACAGACGTTGATTTACTGATAATCCTTGGCTTTGCTCTCACTGTGTGGACCTCCTAAAGAGTGGGCTTGGCTGTCAGCCTCACACGTCCTTGAGTCAAAGCTGCATGTTGCCCTTGACGCACACCTCTCTCTCTCCATCCCTCCTCTCACTCTGTGTCGCCCTTTTTCTATTGCAATATTTTAAAAACCTTTATACCCACATAATGGCTCACTGCACGTGTGATTTTATTTTGCTGACAGGGCACAGGCAGGACACAGATATGATTACACAAGGAACAAAATGTCATTTTAATTAAATTTTTTCGTAAAACATTTTAGTCACAGCTGGTTGAAACAATTAGTTGAAATTAAATTTTGCATAAGTTAATGTTATTGAATTTAGAAGCTAAATGCAAATCAATTATTACCAATTTGAATGGGAATTTCCCCAGATATAATTAAATGCTTCAATTAATGACAGCTTTTATTGTATGGTGTGTAACTTGTTTAACAGAATTATGCAATTATTTCATATTTGCATATCTTAATAATACTCCCAGCATATCCTGTGTGTAAAACCATTTGTCTCCATCTGTATTCACATCTTCAACCTCTAGGTGAACACAGAGTGTATGATTATGAGTGATCAAAAATAGAATACTTGTGAGAAATGTCACTGTTGCTTCTCTCTTCTAATCGCATTATTTCTTGATTAAGATCTCCACTGCAGCAGCACACACATGAAAGAGGAAGCACCACACTGCTGTGCTGAATTCCTGTGGTGATGAGAGACCAGCTGTGGAAACCACTACATCCTCTTTTCTCAGTTCTTTCTCTCCTTTCTGCTTCAGTTCTCCAACAGACCTTACCAGCTGTGGAAACCACTACATCCTCCTTTCTCAGTTCTTTCTCTCCTTTCTGCTTCAGGTCTCCAACAGACCTTTTACCTCAGTGAAGCACTTAGTGACTTTGTCTGTAAAAGTTGCTATATCAAATAAACGTGTTATTTTAGCACACTACAAGTATTTCCGCTTGGCTTGTCATGTGTGGATGGCATCATGGGACGGTTAAGGAGGATGGTGCTTTTGTCGGGTGGAAGGACGGGGAGGATGTTGAGTTCAAATGTGGGAAAAGAGGAAAAAAAGTGATGTCTGGGTCATATGAAGGAATGAAAGGAAGAAATAAAAGGCGGTGGACAGGAAAGGTGGAATATGTGGACGTAGAGAAAGCTCATGGGAGCTGCCTTGCTCTGGCAGGCTAATTGAAGCTCTGTGGGGCAGCGGACTCTGAGCTGTCACTCCAATGAAGAGCCAATTTGCTGCATTTTGCAGGCTGTGTGCTGAATTCTGATGATGTTACAGAAAGCCCAGACAACAGATCGACACTGTTTCACTGAGACTCCCATCTCCCCCCCTCCATCTCCTGCATGTGGACACACAGCACACATCCCATCCCATCCCACCCCCATTCCCAGCTCTCCCCTGATTACATGTAACAGGGTCAGAGGCATTCTGAACACGAGGAGCAACTGCAAAGCGCAACGTGAACTATTTTATAAATTTGTCGGCAAACTGATACATGATAATGTGGTATTAGACTCGGCAGGAAGCGTTTTCACTTGTACAGGTTTTCCCTTGTTGAATTAGAAAAGATTATGTCTTCTGGCAGAGCACATAGCTGCAAGCATCCAGTGAATTATTTATCATGAATTAAAGCAGTCAGTTATGAAAATATGTATCTAAAAACTGAACAGAGTGGGCTTTTTATATGCAAAGCTGTAACTGAGATATGCATGCACGTTGTTAGTATTTATTTAAACTGAATTGAATTACCTGCCAATATTGGGTTTGGCTACTAAAACAGTTATTTTGTATATTTTTCTCAGAGTTATCTTCCACTGCACACAGCTGTTTTGCTAAGCTAATTTGTGTCCAACACATTTCATTGCCTGCTAAAAGCATGCAAAAGATCAGGGCAGATTGCTTAATGCACTGCATTACTGGTTTAAGTTCACAGTTTACCTCTCATACTGCATGTATTCAGCAGAACATACATGCACAGCAGAACAATGTTTTTACATTGCTTCCACAATATGCAGATAAAGTATAGATGGAGATTATAAAGTGAGCCCAGTACAGACAGTCATATATGTTATATCATCATTATATAATTGATGACTCATCCTTCCTGCCCCATCTTTTATCATTTGGTCTCAATCAGAGCTTGTGCCATCATTGATTCTCTCCCAGCCTAATGAGCTACCCTAGCAGGATAGTTATTGATCCATGCTATTGAAGGTTCCACACGCATTTGCATAAATTAATGTGCACATATAGACACTTCTTTACTTTTTCTGAAAAGTTCAATATTTGGAAATATGTGTGTTATTGAGATATTTTGTTTTTGTTTATCCAAAAATCCACCCTATTTTTTATGTTTTTAGTCATTTTACAGTTTAAATGAAATTGAATATTTCATTTGCACAGTATTAGTGATTTGACAAGAGACTGACTGAGTTGAGTGAAGCAATAAATGCTCCGAGGGAGCCACAGGTGCTGCACAGCACATCACTTAGAAATCATTAGTCTGTCCCATCAATCTGCTTATCCAGGCAATTCATGTAGGGGCTGGTATTTACTGAGCAGGAACCTCCATTTGATTACATTGATTGTTACACACTGTCTCTGGGTACAAAGATATGATTTAATTTTCATATATAAAAGTGCAGTGGTGGCAGAAGTACTCCAGTGTTTTACTTATCTTAGTAACAGTACAAAAATGCAGGAATACTCTGTTAACAAGTAAATGTTTTGGCATCAAAATCTACTTAAAGTACCAAAAGTAAAAGTATTCATTTTGCAGATTGGCCCATTTCAGAGTAATTAATAATAGTATACCTCAAAATGGTACCGTAGTACAGTGATTGAGTAAATGTAGTGAGTTACTGTCCACCACTGTAAAATAGGGATTTAGACATGCCAGATGTAAATAGATAGTGTACCATTGTTTTGCTTTGAGCTCTGTTTCTACATAACAGGACTCCCTCTCATTGGCCTGAGAGTCGCTAAGGCTTGTGTTGTGGTTACAGGTTGATTGTTCTGACTTAATGACAGAGCTCCAACTTTCACATCCACCATTAGTTACGTTTTCGCTCCCCAAAAAAGGACTCTGATATTTTGTGGTGGATGAAGGCCTCGAAAAAGACAAAATCACTTAGCAACCCTGCAGCTGTAAAGGTAGGCTCTGACAGTGTGGAGGTATGTGTCGGAGGGAGAGCCTGTAGGAAGATAATAGATAATGACTCTATTTCATGTCAATCCTTTGAATTTGTGCTACCTGGCAACCACGATCATTGCCAGTGTACATTGTATATGCAAGTCTCATACTTGAAGGACTGTAGGGTTATTGACTAAGAGCTCTCATGTTATAGAGTGGGTGCATAGTGATGTAACAGCCTTTATATTCAAGAGATGAAGAGGTAGAACAAGCCACATACAAGCACAGTGAATACTGAGAGGTCCCAATGTTTTTTTGGATAAAAGCTTTCATTTTCTGTAAAAACACAACTGGTAGATTTAATGTTGTCATTGCTGATGTACAGTAGCACTCCCACATTGTTATGGAAGACTGTTTAGCACTTTGCTTGGACAACTAACAGCCAATATTTGCCAAGCTAATTCTCCTAACTTGTGTTGTGTATTTAACCATTGTGTGTTATTGAAATGGGCTCTACTGGGCCTTGTGGTTTGGAGTCTCACAGAGCCCACTACTGTGTGTGTAAAAATAATAATAGATGAAAAATCAATTAAGTTGAAACCCAATATGTAGGAAAATGAAATATGAAGGAGATAACCCTTTCCTTACCACAAACTGGACTTGATGAAGGTGGTATTATTTATGCTCGGGGTCAATTAGACCCCATACCTAGAGGTTGAACCCCCTATAGGACTACTAGTGAACAAACTCTTACAAAACTCCAATAACATAAATCCTGATAGACTAATTTGGAAGGGATATTGTTGCGTAAAAATTACTGTCAACGGCAATCACAGAAAGAGAGCAAAAAAAAAATTTTAAAATCCACTGTATTTAACCAGGTTTTACAGCTGGGGCTCTGAGAACAGAAGTAATGCATAATTTTCTGTAGCAGACTTAGGAAACACATCATCAGTTCAAAATTAAGTTTATAAACAATTTTCATTAAATTCGGAAAAGTCTTGAAGTATCAATCTGATAAAACAATGTTCAGTATGTTTTTGAGTGGTTAAAGACAGCCAAACTGAACATTAGAGTGATGTTTGTCATGAGCAATTTCTGAGACTATTTCTAGCCCAGTTTGGAGATGCATTGTATCAATGAAAACAATATTTCCTCTACGGCTACTGAAGGATGGATACAACCTCCCATCCCATGATGCCCTGGCACAGATCCTACCAAATAGGCGCTACCTGTTCAAGGGAGCGAAGACTGAGCTCCACAGAGCAGCCCAACAAGAACAGAAGAGGCCAGCTGAGAGGCCAGAGGCTCCACAGGCCAACAGACCCAACATAAACCACACCTATCAAGTACATCATCCACATAAACGGTAAGACTGGTAAGGTTTTATTTTGATGATCATTGTATGAATATTATTTTAGTAAGACTTAAAGATTTTCATGGATTAATTTCACTAATGAGGTTTTTATTTTATTTTGGAATGTGTCCGTGCCTTAGAACACCTCTGCATGACTTTGAGGATGATCCCCACATGGCAGAGATCACGGACCTCCAAACTAAGGTGATTAGACATAATCAATACCTAAACTCTTGAATCAATCAGTGAAGCAGTCCTCACTGTCATGTTGAGTTAGTGAAGAAGAGCTTGATGATGTTTCTAGGAGCATTATGTAGTGTGCAGACTCTATTTTTCCGTCTTTTACATGTTCTTCTGTCCAGCATCTAGTATTTATTGTCTGGATGTGCGTGCTTTTGTAAACCTTTTTACATAGTTAGTGAACAGTGACATGGGAAGGCTGATGAAAGGGAACAGTATAGTGAAGCAGTTGGGAGACAAAATGTCACATAGTAGAATAGATTGCACTCAAGATAGATCGAGAAGGATGAGGCTGAAACGTGTGCTGGGTGCCCACAGTGTTATTTATGCATATCTTGACATTTTTCTCCCTTGGCTGTGAGGTTTTCTTCATAATTTCATTTACTTATTTAAATGTGCTCCTTAGATCTGAGGGTTATCTGAAGCTTCCTATACTAATTAATGTAGAAAAGCAGAGATCTGGGTATTAATTGTATGATTTCATCGTGACAGTCCATACATTTACTGTATAATACTACTTTAAATACACAATGCTAATTATAATGGTGAGGAAAAATCTAATTAAACATCATCACAACTCAATCCAGCTGCCTTCGGTCTGTTTTACAATTTGTCCTTAAAGTGACAGTATGTATGACAGCAAGGCCACTTTAATGTCAAATCATAGCGAGGGGAAAGAACCTCCAGTATTCACAGGCAGATACAGACTCCTTTTATTTTTGACACATGATGGAACTTACCAGACTCATCATGGGGAGCCGTCCTTCCCATCATGCCCGTGGGCCCCCCAGCAGAGACACCATCTCATCTACAGTCATGATTGTCACCTCGTCCCTGCCCTTTCAATTAGATGCTCAATTTCACCCTTGTGTCCCACGGGAGTCGCAACCACACCATCCGAGATTGGAATCCCCTAATCGTCACCCCCTCCTCATACATGCAGCTGGACCCTGTTTTCAGTCTCCATTCAATTCTGTCTTTTCAGTGTGATGGAGGAGTGTGTGACAGAACAGAGAACAATGAGCATGTAGAAGCTGCTAGACAACACGCACAGGCCTTAGACAGAGAAATGTCTCGATAACACAGCCCTGCAGCAAATATCAAGCTAAAGTAATTTGCATCTTTTCAGGAGGAATTCTGCATCTTTTCAAAGGGAAAGAAGAACAAGAATGTGAACAGAAAGGAGAAACTGTACAAATTATTTTTAAAGAGTTCTGTTTAAAATTCAGCGTGTGTTTTTTAGTCTGTCTTTCTGAAATACTCTCATGAATTTGGCATGAGTTTTGCCTCTACAGTTCAGCAAATGGGCTTTCACAGGAGAATGCTCCACGAATTCACGACTAGGATTTATCCAAAAAATGTATCCAGCTTAAAGCTCCCATGACTAAAGAGCATCACAGGCTACTGTTATTGTCCCTTTGGATTTGAGGAGCCGGAGTCATGAATTCATTGTACCCAATCCTTAAACAATCGATTACAAGAACATCGCACTTTATGGCATAATGTTCTCTTTTGGCTTCCAGTTATGTCCCATTTCTCATGTCATGTCTTTAACCAGAACCAAGAGAAATCAATTATTCATTGAGACACTGAGACTTTATGATAAACTGTGCATGCAATATGTACTTTCTGCTAGGATGTTTTTGAATTATCATAGTGTACAGAAATATGTTGTTGACTACATCCTGGAGGACTCTATAGAGAAATGGGGTCGAAGAGACATCTAGTGGTGGTAAAGTACATAGAACCACTCACCATCAAATTTGTCCCACCAATATTTGGTGCCATTTTTGTTCCTGGAAAAAATACACTAGTTTCTGGCCTATTTGATTACAAATTACCTTTAAAGTATTTGATTGGGAGGATAGTTTTTAGTCATCTTTGCACTTCACACCAACTGTTAAAGTCTATGAGCTCTACAAAGGATTAGCATTAAAAGGGATACAATAAAATGACTCTTTATAACAAACTTTAACAAATATCCCACTTCAAGCAACTGGCGTGCGAGTGACCGTCCACATCTCTTCTTTAGGAGGTGGAAAACTACCGTTCAGCCATGAGTAAGATGGCAGAAGACATCATAGTGCTGAGGACACAGGTGGTGACGTTGGAGTCAGAAAACAGCCAGCTCCGCACTGATCTTTCTCTGCAGCAGGACCTTGGCCGAGACCTGCTGGGTGACACCGACATCGACGTCATGACCAAGGCTGAGATTGCTGACCGTATAGGTAAGCCACAGCAGAACACTATGGTTCAATTACTCAACCAAATATTACCTATTCATTAGCATCCTGCGTTAAAATGACAGCAATAATTGACATTCTTCATGCTCAGCAAAAGTTCACATTTCAAAAAGTTTATTTTCCAGCCAGCAGTCGTTGAACCTTCAGTCCATGTTGTTATGGATTTAAGGGCATTTCATTCGCAGACGAAGGCGTGATGGTGGAAGGTGGCTCACTGTGTGTTTGCTAATCCATGTTAGTGTCTATTCCCAGGCAGACTGTGCCATTTCGTGATAAGGCAGCTCATTTAGGCCACGGACCCTGATAAGCTCTGCGGGTAGTACATCCCTTATCTCCTGAAGGACAGTTTGTGACCCTCAGTGAAAGGATGTTCCTGAAGGTCTCTCTGCAAAGCAAAGCGTCCAGATTTAAGTCCCATCCAACAGAAAATCCATTCCATTTCAAAAGCTTTATTGATGGGATCATTATTGTTCAAATGTCTAAGCCTCAGAACTAAATTTGAAAAGTCATTGAAACTTTAGTTTCGTACTTTACAGATCAAATGCTAAGTCTCATTATAGATCAATTTAGTTTTCTTTTTCTGATTTCAACATATGAATGTAGCCAAAAAAACGCACATTCCTATCTAAACAAATAACAGTCAGATGTGTATCATTACCAAGATTTATGCTCCTGTGTATAATTTGTATCCCTGTTTTTGTTTTTTTAAGCCTCTCTGAAATTAAAGCTGGCCAGTGAGATCAGTAAGGCTGCCTCTCAAAGGGACAGGATCCAACAGCTGCAGAACGACCTGATCAAGGTCAGAAGATACATGTTGCACTTATAAAACTTAATAATTCACATCGGTATATATGTAGAGTTTATATAGTTTTCCAATTGTGTGTGTGTTGTGCAGAAGAATGACAGTGAGAAGGAGCTACTGAATCTTCAGAGAGTTCACCAGCAGCAACAGGAGGATCTTCAGCACCACCAGAGTTGCTTGGCAAAGATAGCAACGATGGAGGCCACAGTGAAACAGCAGGAAAAGGTGCAACTACAATGTCCACTCTACACTTACTGGTATACATATCTGTATCACAACAAGGTAATGCTTATTTCTATAAATAACAGCTTGAAATGTATGTTAGGATAATATCCTGTGTACTTGTGCCTTCCCATTTTTGCAGGTCATTGAGAAGATGGAGAAAGCATTAGATGGCAAACTCATAGAGAAGATTAAGCAGAGTGGTGACAAAAGGCTGGGGGTGAAAAAGCAAAGAGGTACTGTAGGTGAAGTGAGGGAACAATATGTTTTCACAAAAAAAATAATTGCAGAAGCCAGAACATCTCTTCATGCTGTGTAGGTGAGACTGACCACAGAAAGGAAGAGACAGAGTCGGCCCTGGCAGCAGAAAACACTCGTCTCAGAGGAGACTTGGACCGGATTCGCCAGCAGCCTGCCTCAGTCATTATACAGCAGTCAGCACAGGTACACCTACACATTCTGGCCAGTATTCACACAGTGTGATGTGAGGATTCTGCAAAACTCATCATATTACAGAGGATTGACCACAGCTTAGATCATACATTTTATCGTACTTGCCAAATATCTTGCAGTTACTGAAATCTCAAATTGTTGTATGTCATGCTCCCCACAGACAAAAGAAACAGTGCCACTCAAGGAGAGACTGAGTTTACTAAATAAACTGGAGAGGGCCGAGGCAAGAGTCCGAACACTGGAGGCTCAGGTGAAAATACAAAAGAAAAGTGATACTCTATTTGCTTCATAGACTTAATGAGTCACTGGTGATGTTTTCCTTCATGGTGAAGTGGATGTTTTGCTTTTGTTTTTATGTATTACAGCTGGAGGAGAACTCTAAATCATGGGGGAGACAGAAACAAGAAATGTTGACCAAACTGAGTGAGCACAGGCATGGCTTTGTCCGGACGTCCACAACAATCCTTCATAATGTTCCTTCGGTCAGTGCAGATGGATTTCATTTTATATAACACATACTGTACGAAATTCTTTTATTTGACATGGAGTAATTTCTGCTTCTTACAGAGATCTGTATCAGAGTCATTGTATCAGCAAAGCAGACAGAGGAAGCAGAAGCCCATAAAATGACTTGCAAATGAACTACTGAACTGCTGACCAAGACAAACACTCACAGTTTTCTTTGATGTAATGTTCCAAATAAGATATTTTCACCAATTCATATATTTAGATATTAAAATATGTAATAAAATGATATATTACAAGACATATTTTGAATCAGTTGTATTGTTTTATTCATCCCTGGTAGATATTTTTCACAACACTTTTACCATTATGCACGTTGAATAAAGCATCTGTACATTCCAGAGTACACATTTCCATCATTGTTCATATTACTCACTATGTATTATACAATACATATATATTTTATTTACTGTTTATATTGCGGTGCTTTGTGAAGCCCTTTACAATTAACTGTGATAAAGGTCTATAAAAAATTAGCTTGGTTTATCGTGCACCACAATTTTTCTCTCAAATGCTGTATTACCGACTAGTATGTAGAGGCTTCAAAGTCAATATTATAGGTTTCTCTGGTAAGAGAATGAGCTCAAAGGTACTCTGCACTTCCACATGGCGCTGTTTCTCCACTCGGAAGTTCTCAAGCATCTGCAAAGACAGAAGATAATGCACAGAGTTAATATGCTGTGTAAATGAGCCTCAGAATACAGTGAAAACACCTCTTTATTCTCTGTATATCTTACATGGATCAGGAAGATTTGCATCTCTGCCTCAGCTATTCTGCGCCCTAAACATTGACGGGGACCGAAGCCGAAGCCCAGGCTCCTGAAGTAGTGCGTCTCTGTCCTCAGCCAGCGGGAGGGCTGATACTGCTCCGGACGGAAAAACACTTTGGGGTCTCTGCCCATTGCATACAGTCCTAACTGGACCAGAGTCTAAACACAAACGCATAAAAACACAAAAAAAAGGATTTCTATAACGATGCTCAAATACAAAAACATGTTGAAATGATTTATATTTTTAACTGCATCTTACCCCAGCTGGGATGTGGTAGTTTTGAATAATGATATCTTCTGCTATGTATCTTTGCAAGCTCACTGCAACCGGGTGTAACCTGAAGGATCAGTGTGAAAACTCTATATTAAGAACACTAATGCAAGTAGATGATAATTTGGTAAACTACAAAAGGTAATTTCCTATGTGTTAGTAATACCAAATCTGAAAGAGGCAAACTATTTCCTAAACAATTAACATCTTTACAGTATAATTAATGAATTACATATCTGGCACCACCATTTTTTTTTTTTTTTACCTCAGTGTTTCCTTTAAAGCTCCTTTGACCAATGGAATCCGCTTCAGCATCTCCAGCATGTCTCCCTGGCTTTCAGCCCGAGCTGCAGCCACCTCTGCCCTCAGCTCCTCCTGGAGGTTGGGGTGCCTGGCTAGTTCATACAATGTCCACAGCAGTGTGATAGAAGTCTGAAACACACAAACAGAAATAAGCAGAAAGACAAAAAAAAGTCTAATTCTGAAAAATAAAGGATTTTTTTTTACGATGATTTTCTTACCGTATCTACTCCTCCAGCCATTAGCTCAGTGATGCTGGCCTTGATGTCTTCAATGGACAGCTTGTCCAGCATGAGCAGGCTAGCCAGGACTCCTGGGTATTTCTCTGGAGGTCCGGCTTCCTGACGTAACTTCCTGTAGATGTTGTGGATGCAGCGGTCCGCTGATGCACCAAAAGAACATAAATGAAATATGACACTGCAGCATATACAGTGCAAACATAAAAATAGATTTTCAAATAACAGAACTGAGAACCTCATGGTAGCAATCAAAACAATACTTAAAATGTTCATCCTGGTTGTTTGTTCTCTGAGTCCTACCTTGGCTGAATATCCCATCCCAAGCCTCCACGTGGTCCCGCCACACCTTTGCTCCAATCTGCCTCAACAGAGCAGGAGGTATGTACAGCATGGGTGAGGTAGTCTTGAACATGAGGGTGATGCAGTCAATGAAATGTTGAGCTTCAGGGTCGATGTAGTCCAGCATCAAACCCAGACGCTCCCCATACAGCACTGAGCTCACCGCTGTGTAGGACAGAGCAAACATGAGACAAAGACAAGCAATGTGGGAGAAAAACAGGGCACAGGCCTACACAGTGAGTGAAATAAATCATACTTGGATGTCAAGAGAGTTAAAAGTCAGTCTTACACTCTAGTGCATATTTAAAGAGTTCTTGAGAGAGGTCAGTGGTCCATTGTTTCTGGCCACTTCGCTTTATCTTTTTGTCAACTCTGGCCACAAAATCCTGGCCCACTTCGTCCAGCAAAGGCACAAAGTGTTCCAGCATCTTCGGGGAAATCACCTCCTTGTTGAGAATCACACGGTTTGATCTCCAGTCTTCTCCATCCCTGTGGGAAGATTGGATTTTAACTTAATCTAGCTAGGCAACTAATAGGCAAGGTCTTAAAAGGTAAAGTAAAACCCTTGCTTCCATGAGTGTCAAAATATTGATAAAACAGAATTTAAACAGGTAGAAGGGGATACACACATAACACATAATAACAATAGCACATACTTTAGTAAAACTCCATATTTGCGATTCCTGTAGTCTCTGTAAGATGTCCACGCTTCAACTCTCAGCCTTTTAGGATAATGGCCCTCCGCTTTGAACAGGATAGCAGCATCTCCAGGATTGATGATATTTACGCTTTCATAATAACCCACTTTTTCTCTGACAAACAACAGGTCAGAGGGAAAAAAAGGGTGTAAATGTCATGTCAGACGCTTGTTTCCAGAAAACATGACCTTGCGGATTTTTGGTCACAAATATTTCTCATGAACAAAACTGTTTATATTTGGATCAGAACATCATTCAAAGTAATTTGTTTTGTCTGCTTATGTTACTGTTTACTTTAGATAGACAGTAGACGATTAGTGCCATGCAAACTGCTTTGCCTTTCGTACCTGTAAATGGGTCCAAAAGTGTTGAAGTTCTGCAACATGATGCGGTGAAGGTTTCTGAAGCCATCCAGTTTCCAAAAATTGTACAAGTTGGCCACCCCATTCTTCCACAATCCAGGAATCTCACTGAAAGGCCTAACAATGCTGCTGTTGTCTGAGTACGTCTGTCTGACCACCGGCATACTGCTGCTGCAGCGCACACCTGTTGTTGTCAGTTCTCCTATCCAGAACAGGGGCATCGTCAATGGGCTGCGCCACACACTCCACCTGGCCATCACGACAACAAAAATGCTCACTCTGCTCTACCTTCAGCCACTGCTTTGGTCCCAGGGACATCTGGTGCAAAACAAGGAGGCTGGTCTTAATAGTCGGCCCCCCTTGCGAGTCTGATCAAGGCTCTTAAGTTGAACTTCACAGTAGATAGATAAGTACAGTAATAGAATACACCACAGTGCAGTAGGTCTTTGTATGTTGAACTGCGTTACTTACTACATATTTTATCGTGCATCATAGCACCCTGCAATCTTCTGTGTATAAAAAGTGAGACTGTGCCAACGGACCTTAGGCCTCATGCCCTTCAGAAAGTTTGTTGTCTGTGTAAACAAGCATTTGCGTTGATTTGTGAAGAAAGACAAGGACATAACAGAAACTCAGTTCATGAGAAATGTAATTAATGTATACATTAAAAGAATGTACTGTACATTTAAAGTTAAAGATTCAATAAATAGGTACACAAATGCTACTATGAACGCTATTTCTTAAGTAGCTTTATGAGTTCTTCCAGCTTCATGGCAGTCTTAATGTCTCCCTGGATTGTGAGTCTGCCACTGGTGTAAGCGGCAAATGGTTGAAGCCTGCCCTGGAACATGGCCAGAAGGTCGCTGTCACTCATGCTCAGTGTCACATCTGGCTCTCCGCACAAGGACCCTGCTCCAGCTGCACCGCTACCTATAGAACACACACAGAGCAATGGAGCATTATTAGACAGATTTAGCACTTGCATTCAGTTACTGGATTTCTCTCAATGAGAATTTCAAATAATAATCATTGTGGCATATTTAGAGCAATTTATGAACCATCACCTTGGCTCAAATCCACGTAGTAACTGTGATGCTGTCCGTCTTCCGAGCTTATGTGAAACTGGAAGCAGGCCCCAATCTGGTGAACCAATGTTTCAGAGAGCAGGAGCTTGACCCCACCAAGCAGTTCTTCAACAGAACCTGGTGTGGCCACAGCTGCCTGAGGGGCACTGCTGAGCTCATCTGTAAAGGTAATGCTGTCATCTGAAGAGAAAAAGCCACAGATGTATTTTACAACATTATCAGAATGGGTACATGTTGAACAAAAACAGGTATGTGCGTGTGACGCAATACCTTGTTGAGGCTGTGAAATGCCACTTTGGCTCAGAAAGTGCATGGCCAACTGCTGAATGGGGCCAGTGAGGCCTGTGAGAGCTTCCAGTCCAGGCACAGATGGAGGCATGATGAAGGGTCCAGAGGGGCCTCCCTCTGGTGCTTTTAGTAGAGATCCCAGGGTAAGCTCTACCCTGTCCACTTCCAGCCCCCAGGGACGAGTCATCTCATTTATGTCCATCTGTACAGAGCAATAAAGGATGTAAGTTTGACGTGATACAGTTAAAAGCCAGAAGAGAGTAGGTCCAGTGTCGTCTCACCCCAAGATATTCTCCAAGTTTAACTCTCTCAGTTTGGATCTCCTTGAAAGTCTTCTTGGCGAGGCTGTAGGTCAAAGCCTTCTGTGCCGTCATCCTGGTTGAGGCGTTCAGGTCCTGGACTGATAGTACTGACATGACGGGGCTCCAGATCCTGAACTGAATGTCTGCTCCCACTGACAACACCCCGCCATCCAGAGTAGTCACCTACAGTAGCAGAATTACAGTTTATACAAGTGCTGGACCTAACCAACCCTGTCATTTGACATTTGTCACAATTTAAAGAATATAGAGACAGCTTCTCTTC
The DNA here is from genome assembly GCA_023631565.1 of Gymnocephalus cernua. Taxonomy (NCBI): domain Eukaryota; kingdom Metazoa; phylum Chordata; class Actinopteri; order Perciformes; family Percidae; genus Gymnocephalus; species Gymnocephalus cernua. The sequence goes on along the minus strand of CM042431.1, from coordinate 25,510,836 downwards.
ATTCTTAAAGCTGGTATTGACTGAAGTAATATGCACTGTGTAAAGTTGAATATACAGTTGACCAATGCTGACCGCTCAGAAGGAGAGTTTTAAAACAAAGAGACATGAGCTCGACACATTGGCTTTATCGAAATGCAGTGAAGCATTTCAGTGATGGGGCTGTGGCTACTTTCCCAAAAATGCATACGGAAAGTTTAATAAAAAAAATAAATAAATAAAAACTCTTAAGCTTAAAAAACAAAATGTTGCCATCAGACATCCATTTGCATCTAATGTTGAAGTTTATAGGGGCAAAGACCCAAGACTACAAACAAAACATTCAACACACACAAAAGGTTTGCTGTTAGCATTAAACATTTTCAAATAAAGCGCAGGCAGCATGAGGTTTCAGCTCTAGTATCAACAAATGTGCTGTCACATACTATTTAGAGTTCTCTCAGTGTGAGTGTACTTTCTTCAGTTTCACACTGATCAACAGTGCACCAAGGGTGCCACCTGTAGGACAAAGTAATCATTCCACCTGTTCATACTGGCCATTAAAGTGCTCATATTATGCTCATTTTCAGGTTCATAATTGTATTTAGAGGTTGTACCAGAATAGGTTTATGTGGTTTAATTTTCAGAAAACACCATATATTTGTTGTACTGTACAGTGCTGCAGCTCCTCTTTTCACCCTGTGTGTTGAGCTCTCTGTTTTAGCTACAGAGTGAGGCATCGCACTTCTGTTCCATCTTTGTTGGGAGTCACACATGCGCAGTAAGTACTGCTAGCTAGTCAGTTGCAGAGTTTGAGGGCGTGCCATGCTAGCAGCTAGGCGAGCATTATAACGTGTGTTACAAAGTGACGCACGTTCATCACGGAAGTAAAGGCTGGACTACAATAGAGCTGTTTGGAGCAGTTTGTGAACAGTGTTTTCTGTTGGAGATGGTAAGTCCCTTTGGGGTGGACTTTAGACTTTTTCACTTTGTAAACCTATAACGTGCACAAAAAGATATATAACTCAATAAAGGAAAGGGAAAAAGCCAAAAAGCATAATATGAGCACTTCAAAGGAACACGCCGACTTATTGGGACTTTAGCTTATTCACCGTATCCCCCAGGTAGGTGTGTCAGAGTTACGACACGCACGGAGATGAGAAGGGTATGTATGGACTTATCTAACTCTGGGGGATACGGTGAATAAGCTAAAGTCCCAATAAGTTGGCATGTTCCTTTAAGAGATCCACTCCTAATGTGCTTTTAACAGACGTGAAATGTATTAAAATGTTTATCTGAAGCTTATGACTTGACTATTATTTTAAAGCAGAATTAAAAATTTGTGAACCTATCCTTAAGTTTGGTTAGTAAAGACTTCATGTAAAAACCTGTCGGAGACTGTGAGGGAAACTACTCCCTAAAACAGTTGTTTTTCAGCATGTAAGGACTTGAACAAGTTGGCAGCTCACTAATTATAAACTCATTAAAGTGGTTTACCTGGCAAGGAGGGATGTTGAAAGCACGGGTGCGCAGGTCTACTCTCTGCCACTGGTCAATGAGGGGCAGCACAAGGACAATACCCGGACCCTTTGGAGGACCAACTCGACCCAGACGAAACACTACTATCCTCTGGTAGTTAGGCACCGCCTACAAACAAAATGAGTCACAGTGAGTTGTTTTTATTCTTATAAAGAATCTTTTCTTATATTATATAACACGTGAGTGGACGCGCTGTGGGAGTAACTGATGAAAGATCATTTCAGCTTACTTTCAGTACAAACCATCCTGTTATAGGAAATGTTATAAAGGTGCCGATGTACACGAGGAAGATGACAATCAGGTTGCACATCCAGGACAGCCATCCTTGGGAGGTATCTTTAAGAAAAGAAACAATATAAAACTCAGTCTTTAGTAAACCAGCTTTCTTTCTAAAGTCTAAGAAGATCGACTTGGGATTGGAGACTACACAATACACAAATTAACTGAAAGCTGGGGGTGTGGAGTTCGAAAGACGTGGTTTTACCAGACAGGAAGCTATGCTACTTGCAATTAAAATGCATTTTTGGAAGTAGATCCAGTGTTTTTGGAGCTTGACTACATTTCAGGTTATACTCTCTAATTTCACCCATTGTGGTTTTTATCTGTCTCATGCAAGTCCTCCAACATGTTTGAAGTGCATGTTCAATGCTATGTAGCGTGATGGGTTTCGGCATTCGTTCTATATTGATTAAATGCTTTATGAATTTTATTTCATTTTATGTTCAAAGTCTGTGCGTGTATATTGTCTTTTACCAAGGTGCAAGACAACGTTCCCTTGAAGACAATACAGTTAAAGGAAACGTTGAAACAAAAAACATGATGGACTAGGCAGTAATAACACGTTGACAGCATAGTATTGATCATAAATGGCAAACCACTCCGTCCAAAAAACCATAGCTCCCATAGTTAATGTTAGCTCCCTACCAGTGAAGTTGTTTTCAGAGACATTGGGGATGTTGTCAAATGAAAACCCTTTGTGGTAGCCGCGCTGCGTCAAGCTGTCAGTGTCCACGAACAAGCCAGGAGTCCTCGGACAAGTGGACTCCCTCTGAGGGAGCGGCTGATACGACTTGCTAAACATTGTCAGGTAAAACTATGGTGCTATTATTTCTTATTTGAAGCGACTTCATATTAATTATCAGTCTCCGCTGCAGTTGTTGTTGTTGTTGTTGAATGCAGGATGCTCTCTCTCATGCATTGTGCTAACTAGCCTAGCGTTCTTCCGTGTTTTCGGTCCAGTTCTTCTTCTCTATGTTTACTGACGGCTCGTATTCATCAGTAAATGGGCTCATTACCGCCACCTAACGTTACTGTAGCCCAACTGGAGTTTACATTCCAGGACAGCCCCATGTTGATAACCCATGGATACACTTTTATCTCTCACCGTCTCCCGTTTCTGATATGTTTGCAGTCAGATGTTATTGTAGGCCTACTGGCACCATGGTAAGTTCTGTTTTTTTTGTACGATCTGTAGCAATTCTAAATATTGTCATATTGGCATCTTAGATAAAAAAGCTTACTTGTTAGTCCTTTTTTTGACAAACACATAACAAACATTTTATAAGAACACCAAAAATAAATGTGTACGAGCTTTCTGGTTTCTAAATTACCTCAAACATTTGAAATGTCTTATTTTGGCTGACATATCTACACCAATATATATATATATATATATATATATATATATATACATATATATATATATATATAAAGGCCAATATTCGCCATTATGTTGTGATGTGTTCTGTTCTGTTTCTGTTAAACTAGATAATGAATGGAAAACATGACCAAAGATGAACAAACTTATAAAAGAAACATTTTTATTTAGGACAAATGCTTACATTGAAAACAAAATCTATTCATAATCATTTTGTAATAAAGAAATGCTCCTCCTTCAAACTCAGCACCTACATGAAAAAATGCGATGTCTGTGGTTCTTCATGACAAAATTGTAATACTGAATCATGTAATACCACTAAACAAAACCTGTATGTATTGTTTAATTAGAATGCCATACACTTTACTGGGTCTTTTTTACAACAGGCTTTTTGACTTATTGTGGGAAAATGTTTCTTTCTGTGATATTTCAAAATGTCTTCAGTAAAAAAAAGGGCTGTTATGTTGAAGTCATAACCAGAATATGTGAAACAAACAACCAGAAACTGTGTTGCTTGAGGGTTGGTTTATTACGTTTTCCTTGCAGGTGTCGTTCAGCTTCCCTGTGTGCTTGTTTTAGTGTCTTAGTTTTTGAACATGTCACACAGCAGCTTCTCCATGGGTGTGCTGCCAATGGTCCTGTAAAAGAACAGCTTCTCTATTTTCTCAGAGCTCACAGAGTGGAGGGATGGCAGCAGAAGTAACAGTCTCCCAAACCTTGAAGAACAAGAACCAAGGAGAGTGAACTTCATGTTTCTATTTAGGCTTTTATATGACAAACTTTTGAAGATCTTAGTGTCAGAGAGAAAGAGAGAGAGAGTTACAGCAGGCTTACCTGGCACTTTGGCTGGGGTATTCTGAGTGGATGTGCTGACTTAGCAACACCTGTGACTGGTCCTGCAGATTCTCCACCTGCTCTGGGTCTTTGAGGCTGCGTGTCTCTGAAAATCAAACAGCATGACATTAATTACAATGTCCATTCAATAACAAATGCATATTGCTGAAGGAATAACTCCTTACCTGGCTTGAACAGTACAATGGCTTTCAGGCAGGCAAACTCAGTAGGGTCAACAGCCAGGGCCTTAAAGCGATTAAAGACCTCTTCCAGAATGCGCAGGTCAGCTGTGGGGACACTGATCTTGGCCTGCTGTGTGGGAGAAAGCTCTGGCAGAGACAGAAGAGGACAGCTGTCCATGGGCAGGGACCACTGGATGGCACACAAGAGGAACATCTCACTCCAAGCTTCCTCAAGGAGAATCACCTGAGGATGTCACAGGAATGTATGTTATCAGTCTCACACACGATTTATGTACGTGTAAATCAGTTCAGTATGTCAGTCAGTTTCACCTGGTCTCGGAATGGCAAGTGAGCAAAAACTGGCAAATTCTTTGCCCACTTGACAGACATGAAGAGGAGTCGTGCCGATGTCTCGTATATACTCTCTGAACAGCTGGAGGTGTACGGGGACACACGACAGTCAGAGGGAGTCCGATCTCTCTCTGAATCATTGGTGGTCACATCAATATTTTCCTCCACTATGCATTAGAAAAAAAAAGAGCCACACAAACGTTGAGGCTATTGGGAGTACAATACTGCATCACTACAATTCAGATAAGACAATTCTAAATTTCTGTAGCTCATTGTGTCATCAACAAAGGCAAACTCCACTTATCACCTAAGTAGCAAAACCAAACATTATAAAGTGTATTTTTAAAACACCCATCTAATTGGGTACTAGTTGTGTCAGCCTTCTATCATATGATCTCACCGTCCTCAGGCTCCAGTTTTGCACAGGTCTCTGCAGTCAGCAGGCTGACCATAAAGCGGTGGAAGGTATTGGGGTTGCTGCAGGACTGTATGGTGGCAGAGGTGGTGATGGAGGGAGTGATCAGAGGTCTGCAGATGACTGATAAGTAGGTGGCAGAGGAAGTGATGTCCTGTGTGGTGGCCAGGTGCTCCTTTTTATTGGCCACACTTATAGAGTCTAGACTGACATGTGCTGTGCTTCGAGGCTGCCGCTCATTCTGCACAGCTGCCGAAAGCACAAATAAATAATATATAATGTGTAAACAGTCAAGGCTTTAGATCATTCGTACTACGACAGCAATGATATATGTACAGATAATATAATCTACACAGTCAGCTTATTCCGATTTTTCTCACCATCTTTGTTCATGCCAGCTTGGAGACACTTCTTTAGTCGACAAGCTTGGCATTGGTTTCGATGAGCCTTGTCAACAGGGCACCTGCCAGTTCCAGCCTGACACCTGTGATATTGACAAAAGATTTTTAAAGAATTCTGAATAAAGATAAGTACTATGTTGAAATACTTGTGTTTGTATTTTGTATGTTTCCATTATACACACAAGGTAGTTCTGATTGCCCTTTTAGACAGAATTTTGCTCACCTGTAAATGAGTCTTCGTCTCACACTGCGCTTGAAGAAGCCACTGCAGCCGTTGCAGGCATAGATACCATAGTGTTTACCACTGCTTGAATCGGAACACACTTTACAAAGCAGGCCATGGACAAGTGCTTTATCTGGGACTGAACTTATTTCTGTAGAGTAAAGATGGCACATATAAATACTTTTTTCACAATCTTTTAAGGATCAACAGACAACTTAATTGTACAGATTGTATATGCAGTACACACGACTATTATGGACATTATTCTAACATAATCTGCTGTATAGAAAAATATCTGCAAGTTGTTTTTTTGTCATTGTTTAGCACCTTTGTTAGATCGTTCATATCACAATAAATATTGGCTCACCTGCTTGATGTCCATCTGTGAAGTCATTAGACATGTCAGAAGAAAACATGTTAATTTTGCTCATGTGGTCCTCCATTTTGAGATGTGTAATTTCTAAACTTTACGTAATCAACTGTTTTAGATGATTACTCCCAGACGTATTTCCTCTTCTTTATAAAGTACTATTTGTGAAGTTGCCAAGCTGGATCAAAGCATTTTCTTTATGTGAAGTGTTGACACATAGCAATGCTTCCAAAACACAAAAGACGTATACTTTGTAGTTCTTTCTACTAAAGCTTGTAGTTAAAGCCTATTTTCTTCAGAGGTCATCAGAGTGTTACTCCAGGAATGCTCGATGATATGGACCCAGTGCTGTTGTCCATTCTCTGGTTGTTTCTGATGTAATGGGGGGTCAATAGAGTCACTACTTGTCTTCTTCTTTCTTTCTCTCCGCCAGAATGAGTGTGAGCCTGAGTCGTCAGGGGGCTTTCTGAAGGAAGACAAGGAGATTAGATCCAGGCGCTGTGTAAGCAAATGCTGATTTGTCATCCTCTTAATCTTTACCATCTATAAGGGCAAATCAATCAGTCACACCACTTACAGGCATAACTGCATTCAACAAAGGTGACTGACTACCTAAAAAGAAATTGGAAAATAATATATTTTACTGCACCTACACAACTTTCAAATGGCTTCTGAAATGTGGCTGCTGCATGGTAAGGAGCCGCAGTGTCAATGCATTGCAAACTGTAATCCACATTGTTTAAATGATTCCCTTTTCAGTATTTACTTTGAATGCCTTTCAATACAAACATAACTCCCAGCAATATATTTATCATGACACTTCTACTAACACCAATGAAGAAGAAAATATTGCTTCTTTTTTTTAACCAGTCGCTACATTCTGCTAAATAGTCATGCACTAGTTAATTTGTTGCTGGGAGCCATTCTGCTTAGTTTTTCTGTTTAAGTGCCATTGTGTAGTGTTATTTAACATTGTGTGTGTGTCTCCTGTGTAAAATATATATTTAATAACATGTATTCATTATTTTGTCAAGATAATATATGTTTACAAGCAAATGTGTTATTGTAAATCCGGTGATGTTGGCTAAAATCATCATGAATAGTAGTCTGGCTATCACCAGACCAAGCAATCTTTTAAGACTGCAGGGCGAAATCAAATCGCCGGCATATTGGCTGGGTTTACTATGAATAGTCCACTACTACAGCAAGTGACTTGAGAAATCAGAAATCAGAAAAGGATTTATTGCCAAGTAAGTAACACTTACAAGGAATTTGCCTTGTAAGTGTTTGCCAAGGAATTTGCATACATAACCATATTAAACATTAATATAAAATAAACAAACAATAAATACAGTAAGACATATTTACATATAACTGTTTAACATTAAGAAAAAAGAGGTATTAGAAGTTGACAACTAGTCAACAAGTGAACTAATCAAGTAGACACAAAACATTGCAATATGGATTATTTGTCCCACTAGTACACATATGTTCCTCAGCTTCCTGTTAACAGGGTAGCCTTACACTCTGCACCATATTGGCCCTGTCGATGACACTAATGGCTTTGGGAGAATACAGCCACCCCAAATCAGCAAAGTAGCTTAACCTTCCATGAAATGTGGTCTCCTTCTTTGAGGGGGATCACTAAAGGGGGTGATGAGAAGAAAAACAATTAGTGCAGAGATTGAAAGAGCAGCAACAAGTTGACCCTTAATTCCATTCTTCTGCCATATGGTGACTGCTCTCTGGAGCCTCCGTCTGCCTAATTAGTAACCCAAGTGCAATTTGCTGTTATTGCAAGTGCACAACTCCTTGAATCACTAATGTCCTTACTTGTCCTCCCTATAAGGTATAAGACAATGCATGGTGGAAAGAAATATTTTTCTGTACAGGTCTATCAAGCTACACTGGTTTAGCCATTATTGCATATAGCTAATGACATCTAGTTCAGCTCTTTAATCAGATCAAATGTAGCAGAGACACTAACATTTTTACTGATGGAGCTGCCTGCCATGTCCACAGAATGATTTCTGTAATCCTTATTAAGTCACTCTTGATTTTAGAAAAACAACGTGGTATTGAAAACAGAGCTCTTTCTGTTGGCCTAAACTGGTGTATAAAAGGATTACAAACTAGCTGCAGGCTACGAGGGCTATGCACACAGCTGTTTGAACTCAGAACCTGTTGTCTGAATACGTTTTATAATCCTGAAAGAAGGACAGCACAGGTTAGATTTGGGGTCTCAAAGGCTCCAATGGTGTATGTACATGTTATAATAGGATGCAATGAATTGTTGAAGATTACATTATTTTATATACATTTTTATTATTAATTATATTATGGAACTCAGTAATACAGTGTGCTATCACAAGTGGAAGAATTGACTGCAGGTGTGCAACAGTAATTTATTTGATTCTCCTCATTGTGTGTTTTGTTTAAAGTTGTTGTAATGCATGTATTTGTTTAATGTAAAGCACTTTAAAATTGCTTTGCATGTATTATTATGTAAAGCACTGTGTTTTAAAGGTGCAATAAAAACTTGCCTTGTGTACAAAAAACAAACCATTTGACTATACATGCCCAAAGCAAATTACCCTGCCACAGTTTACATTGGATGTGGCTGTGGCTCAGAGGTAGATTGTTTCCCTCTCAACCAAGTTGCTCCCCGATGCTGTATGTATAGCTGTCCACTGCATCCTAATACTTAGGATGGGTTAAAATAGAGTAATAGAATCTCACTATGTTGTACTGTGTATGTGATGATTAAGAATAAAGTTTGATCCCTTTGACATACTATATTCATATAGGCCAACAGGCCTGGTAGCTGTATGTAAAACTAGTTTAAACCGTTTTAAAGAATTTCACTTCCTAACTTGGACATGATGAACAGTTTGGGAAGTTTATGCACACTATACAGACAGAATGTGGTCCACGACACATTTGCATTTACACTACACTACATGTTTAGGTAGAGTATAAATTTACACCCAAAACACCATCTAAACCTACTCTGTGAATAAGCCTAAAATACAAATTTATACTGACCTAAGCAGTACTGAGCATGGTAATCTGGAGTCCCATATCAGATTACATAACACAGGTATTACTGTACTCACATGTCAGGGGTGAGCTGATTATCGTGTTCATCACACTAGGAGACAGGAAATGAACATGTAAGGTGCATGCTCAAAGGTCATTTTTGAGACCTCTTTAACTGTGAAAGATGGTGAAATTTGTCTGTGATCGCTATGTATCACCTAAGCAAAGTATGACTTTAATATTTCCTTATAAGTGAAACCTATAGTCTTTTCTGTCTTTTCTTGACTCTCCAGTTGTATTGTTGGCACGGGTAAGATGCTGCTGCCATCAGCAAATTGCTGCTTTGAGGTTTTGCCTGGCAGGGATAACTGTCACATTTCTTCACTCCTCAACTCTGTGATTGTTGGGCAGATGCAGCTAATCTTTAGCAGCCCGCTGCCATGACCCAACTGGATGATTATGTACTAAAACAGTTCACAATGCTGAATCTGTCTTCATTTTAGATTGACAACGTTTAGTTTAAAGGCAGCGAGTCGAACTGGACACCCCTGATTTGCATTAAGTAGTCTTATGCAGTGGGAACATTTATGATGACAGAGCCCTGCAGGTGATTGAACATGTGTCACAAGTAAAATCCTAGCTCAATTGCTTGGCAGATGAGACTGATCAGCTAGCTGTTTGAGTGTCGTTACCTTTATACATATTAGGACTTTTAAATAATTGTGGCTGTAGTCAGTTGCATTGCATCAAATATTAAAAGCACATGCACTGCAGCAAGCACACATGTGCAAGACATTTTTCTTGTCCTTCAGAGGATGCCCTTGAACACTAGTTCACAAATCTTTGTATCAGTCTAAGCAGCTTTTTTTCTATAATCTCCTTGAGTGACAGCTATTGTCAAAGAGTGAGATTAACTTTTAAAGTTGTTGGCATTGCACACGGAGCAGGTGCCTCAAGTTGCAAAGACGCAAAAGTCATAATTGATAGTGTTTTTTTGTGGTTTATAAGCTTTTTGTGTGTGTTTTTAATCTAATAATGATCTTTAAACCCTAAATCAATCCACATTTAGGACTATGATACAACGTTTGGCATAAAAAACAGACAAAACTGGATAAAATTTGCATCAAAATAAACTTTGAAAAAACTGTTTTTGTATAAACCTAAAATGCAAGTTATCAATTTATATTGAATACAGGCAGTAAAATGTCCTGGCAGGACAACAGGCGCTTCTGTTACACTGCACTCTGCATGTCTGATGTCTCTGATTTCAAGTAGCTGCAGAGAATGGTTAACTAAGCTTACATGGTTAAGCTTTGTAGTTTCACCTCAGCAATTCCCGTGGTCACCCCCAAGTCAGATGAAGTGGAAGGATTGAGGTGTCAGCACTATGGCTACCAGGGATTGCCCCGCCTTGCCATCTGCTGCCACTCCTGTAATCCACACAATGAGAAAATCAGTTGTTTCAGTCCGTATCAAAGTCATGCCAGCTCAATTCAACAGGCAAATCCACATCAGGGAGAGAAAATCCATGTTACTGCTGACGAAGGAACTGAGAAGCTTATTTGGTTATGTCCTGTAAATAAAAGCATGTATGTTCAGCATATACTGTTAACAAAAAACTCAAAAGACATGAATGGAAATTTTAGAGTAAATTATCACTTACATGATTTCAATGTTTCAAACTTGAAATTATTTTCGAACAGTTATTAGATAATTAGATAATTTTGTCACACCATTATCCATTGCCTTGTTGTTAGTTCTTTTTTTGTTTTTCAGATGTTTTGGGCATTTTAGGCCTTTCTTTTTATAGGACAGCTGCAGACATGAAAGGGGAGAGAGAGGGGGAATGACATGCAGCAAAGGGCCGCAGGTCGGAGTCGAACCCATGGCCGCTGTGTTGAGGAGTAAACCTCTACATATGGGTGCGCGCTCTACCAGGTGAGGTACCCAGGTGCCCGCCTTGTTTTTTGTGTTGGCTTTTGATATTCTGAATAAATATCAAAAAGAGAGCCTAACATGCTTCAAAACTGTAGTATAGCAACATTTTAAGTTTGAAATAATGTATTATATTCAGTCTACTCTACTAGTTATAGAAAGGTAATAAAGTTAGCACAACTGGAGAATTTAAAAGCACAGCGCGCATCCTAGAGGTCCTGTAAGTGTACACCAAACAAAATGCATTTGCTCATTTATAGAGGTAACAGGAGGACGCTTCATGTAGCCAGTCAAAAATTTCTTTCTGGCCATTTGACTCAGTGGTCACAGCCTTCTTGTTTAAACTGTCCTGGTCAAAGTCACTGAAAACTGGCCAAACATTGGGGGGCCCTGGGAAGTTGGTCTCTAAGGGAGACAGACACCCTTTGACTGTGAAAGTATGCTCACAGGCGATGAGATCCAAGCAGAGTAGACCAACAGCTGATGAGTCAGAGATGCTGTGTGTGAGACTGGAACATTTATAGGCTTACATATAACAGTACAGGTACAGTAATAAGATCATTTGGGTCATATCCATTGTTAATTTAGACCTGGTTTAATTTCCCTTACATCTGTTCAAAACAGTGTCGGAGGAAAAGCAGATCAATATGTGTATTTATGTATCCCAGAAAAGTTGGCACAATAAGAAGTGTTGAGCAATTTTAAAGCTCCAAAAACAGGTCCTGAATGTATGATCTGCTCTCCATGATTAAAACCAAAGTCTTCTGAAGCCAAGTGCCCCAGGCCTATTTCACCTAGTGAGCACAGAATTAGTCTTTTGCACAGATGTTTTATTATTTTTTTATTTTCTCATTTATATGAATTCATTTAACCTGAAAGTGAGCTTTCCTGTAAAACCAGGATGGAGAGATGGAGCATGACATGGAGTGAAGTGGAACTTTTGATCCAGCAAGATATCAGAAAGACTTTTAAGTATTTGTAGTCGTTTGATAAGGTGTTAGATTCACAAAATTCAGAAAATAGAAACATGCTATGTGTAAAGAATTTAGTATATCATGACTATTACATCTAGACTAATAATACTTCAGTAAATTCATATATTTTGATGCTTCATTATGAAACTGCATATGAATGTGATACCTGAATACATGAAAATGTATGTCTGTAATGATTTAATATAATAATGTGTGTTTGTGTGTGTCAGGATTATGTCACCCCCCCCCCCCCCAGCAGCAGATAATGTAGAGGTTAAAGGGCATAGGCTTTTCATTTTTAGCTGTTGTAATTTATAATACATTAACTGTCAAGACACCTGCAAGCCATGGAAGAAAGTCTCTCGTGTAAATCTTCCCAAGGACTACTCCAATTTCACCTCACTCAAAAGTTTTCTTTTGGAGTTTTCCCCTTGCCCACATAATGGTGTCATAAAAGGCTAGTTTCTTTGCTATTGCAATTTTTTGTATTATTATTTTCACTGTCAAGACATGTGCACACCTTGGAAGATCTTTCTTGTCCAAATAGGCCATTTTATTTTTTATATTGTTAAAAAAGCATTGGTTATGTGTTTTTGTCCCTATCAAGACTCCTGCAAGCCTTGGAAGAAAGTATCTCCTGTGTAAATCTTCACAAGGACTACTCCAATTCTACCTCACAATTGTTTGTTTTTTTGTGTTTTGCCCTTGCTCACTGTAGAGTGGTGTCATATTGTTTGAAAAATTGTTTTTGTTTTTTTGCTTTTTATAATTTCCAATATTTTTCACTGTCAGGACACCTGCTCGCCTTGGAAGAAGGTCTCTTTGGTAATTCTTCCCAAGGAATACTCTAACTTTACCTCACGTAAAGCATTTACCACTTTGTAATGTTGCCATTCCTTTTCACAACACTTAAAAGACGTTTAGGAACTGAAGACACCAAGTGATGAAGTGTTTCAGGTGTAATTTTGTCCCATTCTTGCTGCAAACAAGTCTTAAGGTGGGCAACAGTACGGGGTCTTCGTTGTCGCATTTTGCGCTTCAAAATGCGCCACACATTCTCTATTGGAGACAGGTCGGGACTGCAGGCAGGCCAGTCAAGTACCCGTATCCTCTTCCTCCGCAGCCAGGACTTTGTAATGTGTGCAGAATGTGGTTTTGCATTATCTTGTTGAAATGTGCATGGACGTCCCTGGAAAAGATGTCTTCTTGAAGGCAGCATATTGTGCTCCAAAATCTCTGTACTTTTCAGCATTAATGGTGCCATCACAGAAGTGCAAGTTACCTTTGCCAAGGGCACTGACACAACCCCATACCATGACAGACCCTGGCTTTTGAACTTGTTGCTGGTAACAGTCTGGATGATCCTTTTCTTCTTTGGTCCGGAGCACACGGCGTCCATTTCTCCCAAAAAATACCTGAAATACTGATTCATCTGACCACAGTACACGTTTCCACTGTGTGATGGTCCATCCCAGATGCCTCCGAGCCCAGAGAAGTCGACGGCGCTTCTGGACATTGTTAACATAGGGCTTCCTTTTGGCACCGTACAGTTTTAGCTGGCATTTGTGGATGCAACTACGTATTGTGGTACTTGACAAAGGTTTGCCAAAGTAGTCCTGAGCCCATGTGGTGATATTGCTTATAGATGAAAGACGATTCGTGATGCAGTGCCGCCTGAGGGATCGGAGATCACGGTTGTTCAGCTTAGGCTTGCGCCCTTGTCCTTTACGCACTGAAAATCCTCCTCATTCCTTGAATCTTTTAATTATGTTATGCACTGTTGAAGGTGAAATAAGCAAATGTCTTCCTATCTTTCTTTGAGGAACATTGTTTTTAAACATTTCAATAATTTTCTCACGTATTTGTTGGCAAACTGGCGATCCTCGGCCCATCTTTGCTCCTAAAGGACTAGACCTTTCTTGGATACTGCTTTTGTACCAAATCATAATTACAATCACCTGTTTCAAATCACATCATTATTTAACCAATTTACCTGATTACTAGCCCTTAATTGCTCCTGTCCCAACCTTTTTTGGAATGTGTTGCAGGTCTGAATGACGGGAAAGGATGTATATTTACAAATGAAATTAAGTTGACCAGACAAAACATGAAATATTTTGTGTTCACATTGTCTGCAATGAAATACAAGTCAAAGTACATTTAGAAATCACTACTTTCTTTTTTATTTGTGTTTTTCATACTGTCCCAACTTTTTCTGATTTGGGGTTGTATAATTTTGCAGTCATCAAGCACAATTCAACATGGCATCATGGTGCAGCACTTTGGGTTCTTCAAACAAGGTTTTTCTTAACATTTCTTTATATATGACTGCTAAATATGTCAAATCTAAAATAAAACTACAACTTACAAAAAATTTGAAAGAGAAAAGGTAATGAGAGAAGTCCCTGAGAAAGCATTTTAATGTGTCCATTAAGACTGGAGAAAAAAATTGTATTTAAAAAATTACACCACTTTAAAAGAAGACAACTATGAACTTAATTAGTTCCAACATTCACCAGAACAACCTTGCAATGTTAATCTATCCAACATCTTCAAACACCTTGGTACTCATGTTTGCAGTGTCCAACATACAGAGGCTCTGCTCGGATGCCACGCCTTGAGGAGAAAGGGAAGCAGAAACATGAGTATATAATAAAGCAAATATTATGAGAAAGAGCCCAGTGTCTTGTTAAGGTATATGCCAGCACGGAGCTCTTTAAAGTTCCTGTACAGAAAAGGTTCAGTACCTCACAAGCTTGCAGCGAAAGTCCTGCAAGCGAGGAAACGCCTCGTCAACACTGGAGGTCTGCTTCTCATCACTCCACAGTCTCTCTGCGGCAGCACTTGCCCTTGGCCTGTGATTTTGGGGTGCAAGCAGTAATTATTTAAATGATTTCATGCAATCGTTGCTACACTTACTTTACTAAGTTCATTAGTTTTATGATTGCAGGAGTCTTTTTAATCTCATACCAAAGACGTGGAGAGAGATTGGTGGCATCGACATACTCCCCCCACATGCAGACCTCACCCCCTATCACCAGCTTCTTCTGTTCCACAGTACCTATGAGGGGACAGTGAAAAGCTTTGCTTTAATATGATTGGTTTTAATGGTCCCATGACATGCTGCTCTTTGGATGCTTTTATATAGGCCTTAGTGGTCCCCTAATACTATATCTGATGTCTCTTTCCCAAAATTCAGCCTTGGTGCAGAATTACAGCCACTAGAGCCAGTCCCAAATGTGGCATTTCTGTATCTGTAGCTATTGAGGGAGGGGGGGGGGGGGGGGGGGGAGGGGGGGTGCAAGGTGGAGGGTGGCGGTGTGGCCTTGACCAACTGCCACTTTACTCGTTTGAAAGCCATGATGTCTCTCTCTTATGGGTTGGCCAAATTATCTGAGCAGGCAAAGCAGACAAAGGGGAGGTAACCTTGCTTGTTATGACCTCATAACAAGCAAGATTCCAGATTGGCTCATCTGAGCTTTCATTTTCTCAAAGGCAGAACAGGATATCCAGGGCTCGGTTTACACCTATCACCATTTCAAGCCAATTGGGGACCATAGGCAGGCTGGGGGAACTCGTATTAATGTTAAAAAACCTTATAAAGTGACATTTTCATGCCATGGGACCTTTAATCCATAAAGATAGGCTCGTAATGAATTTACTATCAATTCAAATCTTCACTTCAAATTTATCACACCACTTCAAGTCAAAACTCAGCAAGTCAAATTTAAAACAGGCCTCTACATGCTCCCATCATTAGCACATAACTAAGGCCAGGTTATATGTCATATTACTTGGCCATGCACACACCAGAAAAGTTCAGTGGCTGCACAGTGTAGTAGTTGCGCCAGTCCTGGCCATAGGCAATGTGGTTGATGTACCATGGGGCAGCCAGCAGGACCCTCATGCCAGCTTTGGTCATCCTGCTGAGCTCTTCCTTATAACTAGCTGGGGTGCCCTTCCAGATGTGCAGCACTGTGTCCTTAGGAATCTGAGTAAGGTGACAAACAACATGCAGTCTTGCCCTTCTGTGCTATATTGCAACTGACCTGTCTGTTTACATATAGTGTTTGATATTTCAAAAAATAATCAAGTATACTGTAAAAACTCCCTAATGAGCTTTTGTAAACAAGGGAAAGCTTTTACCAGCAGGGTTTCACAGAATTTGTACCCATCCAATGGGGCAAAGCATCTGAACTCCAAATGGATTCCTGAAATTGGTTCTTATGCTGCAAAAACATACTCTTGAACTAAAAGCCTCGGCAGAATATCCTCACCATCTTGGAGCATGCTGTGCACAGTACATATTAGTACTAATCCAACCTGAAACTGACAGTTGGTTACTAATTTATGTTGAGTTTGGTACATTATTATGTACCATTACATTATTAAAGCATATTTTTTTTAATAACTTGTAGTCAAATGAGTTAGCCTTGACTACAGTAATGCACCATGATGACACATTGGTTATTCCTAGTTTATCTGATAAGCAACCTGAATGTAAAACAACTAAAGTGTGCTTAGAGATATAGCTCTCCTTTCATAGTTTGATACAAGAAGCTTTGTGATATAACTATTATTACTACTATTATATAATATTGTTATACTTCTGTGTGCAGGGAAGTGTGCATGTTAGCGATGGGGCATCAGACAGCATTGTGAGCTTGTACCACAGCAATCACACCTCTGTAGCTGTGTCCCAATTCCATACTGCATTCTAATTTTAAGTTGAGTACTGTTTGTAGTGTGTTCAGACTGGATAAGGGATTACTATATATATATATATATATATATATATATATATATATATATATATATATATATATATATATATATATAAATAAAAATTGCATTGATTTCTATGCTAAAATATTTCTGTGCAGCACATTCTGTATAAAATTAGTATACTATTTGGAATTGGGACACAGACTAGTGTCTCTGTAACATTAATGCATGGAGAGCAGTCTTTACCGCCACCTAGTGATATGGCTACAAATAGAACATTCTGTGATGCACTAAAGGCCCTGACACACCAAGGCGACCGTCGCCCTAGTTTGTGCAGTTTGTGTCCCGCCTTTTTTCGGCTGTCAACATGTGTCAGGGCCTTAACACTCAAAACTCACTTGTTCGTGTTTATCTTATCTAAATTATTATTAGAGACAAAAAAACAAAACACTGCAGATAACACATCTTCAGCTAGCCACAGCAAACAGGCTCTTTTCTGACCCTTGAAGGCGAGAGGCCACACAGTGTAGTAGCGGGCCCAGTTGTGAGTGGGCCCTGGCTGGTCCAGATACCATGGAGAGGCCAGAATCACCCTGAGCCCTGCATTAACCACCCTCCGCACTTCACACAGGTAACAGCCATGTCTCCATACCTCCACCACTGATAGAGAGCTGCGCTGCAACACAATGCTATAGACTATCAGGCTTACATTAACTGGTTGAGTGATACATTCGATTGTCTGTATCAGACAATATACTGTTAAAAATTGTTGGTCAGTTGGTTCAAACCAATAAACCTGCTGAGTTCAACATTATATTGTTATCTAAAAAACGTTTAGATTAGAGTAAGTGGATGCCTACATGAGTGTTAATTCTAATTTATTTGAGCCATAATAGGCTAATTGTGTTTAAATGTGACAATTACAAGCCTGTGTGAACTCATTTGAGGCCACACTGTGACAGTTAGTATCTTATAGAAAAATGTATAGTGATCCACCTGCTGCAGAAAAAATGCAAGGACAAAGATGTTAAGAATAAAAATAAATATTTCCTTCAATTAATGCAGACACTTGGAGACAATATAAAATAGCTGAAATAATAATTAGGACAAGTACTAATAAAGCAGTGCTTGTTTTAGATGCCTGGATCTGCACCAAACGTTACAATCTAATAAATACACTCCATTGGTGTAGATTAAACATAGGGTGGGGCTGCAATGAAATAAGAAATATTGGCATTTAAAATATAGATACTTGTTATTATGTAAATTACTGCTTATCTGTAAAAACAGTGTCATAATTCTCTGCACTTCCAGAAAAAAATGTAGAATCATATTTTAAACACCTTAAAAGTATATGAGCCTAAATAGTTATTTTATATCATAGAGGTGATATTTGTTGGGGTGTACTTACTCGTTCATGGTAGTCAAACACATCCTGCCACACGATAGATGTCTTGTTGAGAGCTGAAGTGATATTCACAATTCTGGAAATTGAGACGTAACATCAACATGTTGATTGGTGCATTTCCTAGAGCTTTCTACACTATACGGTGTACATTACTACATTACTTCTCCATGTAGAATGCTTCCAGTTTGGTGAAGTCTCCTCCAAATCCCATCTTCTGCATGAATGCTTGGACATCGGGGTTGGACTTCCTATGGAAACAAGCAGTGGGAGTCTTTTTGTTGTTGTTGTAATTTTAAAAGACATGTATCTACATCGACTACCTTTTTTCTTTTAACAGATGAAAACAAATGTACAGATATGTGTACAAATTCAGTAACAATGTAAACAAACAATAGTGAGCAGAACCTGGTCAAATACAGTCAGCACAAATTGAAATCATCTGTCACATTTCAACCTACCAGCAGGAAAAGTCCACCTCATCGCCTCCTAAGTGGATATAGGAATCAGGAAACACCCATGACACTTCTTTAAATAGTCTCGCCATGAACTGGTAGGTGGAGGGTAACACTGGATTAACGGGACCAAAAGTACCTGAAGGGGTGCTCCCTCTGTAGCAGGGCGTCAACAGGTCAGACTGCCCTGAAAAATAAATGGTAATCAATCAGATTTAGTTCAGCACTTTGTTTAAATGCATGTATTGCGTTGTCTGTTGAGTGCAGGCATTCGTTGCCATGTAGAGTCCCCCAAATAAGAAGTAAGTCAAACTCTAGATTTTGTACATGATGCCTTGTTGCTATTTATAGTCTTGGTCTGCAGGTTTGGCATGCAGATTCCTGTTGACCAAAACATACATAATGCCAAGTACTTTATATGTTAAAGATCGAGGAGCTGGGATCATTTGATAAAATAGTTGTTTCAGAGTAAATTTTACCTTTTCCCCAAGATTGGGTGTGGCCGGGTGAATCAAACTCCGGAAGGACCCTTATTCCCCACAGCCTGGCATGTGAGATCACCCTTCTCACATCTGACTGTGTGTAGATGTGAGTCATTGGATGGAAAGCCCCCTGAATCAGAGCCAGAAGCCTTTGTTCAGGGTGGATGCAACTTTTCAGTACTTTCCTACCTTATGGACCTACATGCAGTAGGCCTAGTTAAAAACTAGGATCATGTAAAATAACTTCTCCTAAAATGCAGATACAAATTATAATGAATGTGCTGAGTCATGGTGCACATGAGTTAAGGTGGCTTATTCTTTCTCATACTTATAAGCTGGATTCATCCACATGACATACCTTACTGGAAAGGTCTGGAAATGTGCGGCTCTGGTAAGGGAAGGAGGGGTCATCAACAATGTGCCAATGAAACACATTGAACTTACTGTAGGCCATTGCATCCTAACAAGAAAGATATATGTTAATACCACTGAATAAAAACAGAAGACTGAAGTTTAGAATTAACCATCTGATTATTACCAGAGTCTTTAAAATGGCCTCCACTGGTAAATAGTGACGGGAAGTGTCCAACAAAATCCCCCTGAACTGAAACCGCGGGAAGTCATCAATCTCAGTCTTGTTCACAAAATACTGAAAGAAAGGACAAAAGGGGAAATATATTCAATTTAATTGATCCAAAAGAAAAATGTAGAGGCCTCATGAGTTAAAATGTTGACTTACTGTGCCAAAATCATCTTGATACACCAGCTGACTGAAGGTTTCCAGACCTGTGCTTAATCAGAGGATATATAGTAGATGATCAGCAATCATTTAAATCTGCACAGATAACAGTGGGGATAATTAGGTCAGTTATTAAATAAGCTATTGTGTATCATGAGGAATCCAGTGAGGAACTTGCTAAACAGGCTTTGATGGAACCTAGTCTTTTCTTTGGTAACAGTCACTGATTGTTAACATGTTTGTTTAATTGTTTGTACTTTTGTTCACACGTGTTCTTATTTTGTTTATACATGTTCTTAAAAAACTGTGTTGGCTACAATCACCTCTTAGAGCACCCCACACGGTTTCCGCATTCAGAGATGCTTTTCCTGCAGAGACACTCAGATTGTCTGAAAACACAAATAGGAGCAAGTTAGATAATGCATCAAACCTTTACCTGTTGTGCTCTGGCTCAGATAAATGTGTTGATAACTTACATCTCTCAGAAGAGTTCTCATTTGGGTAACTATCACAATCAGCATGGTCAACTCTGATCTCAACAGTAAATGGTTCATCTCCACTGAACCGCAGAACACCATACCCTGTTGGTCATAAAAGTGAAAGTATTATGGTCATTAGTTGCTGGGTTAAAGTTTTGTATAGGTGCATAGGTTGCCTGTGCACTTCCATTTTAACAATGTTACACTCAAACTGCCATTATATTATAACCTATGGTATTTTTGAAAACACAAACATGAAGCTGTGCTATAGGGGTCCATTGTCATTGTAGGTTTTTAGTGTTGGTAGACATACACAGGCAGACTGAGGAACTGCTGTCTCCACAAAGCTCTTTAAAAGCCAACATAACAAACAGAACATTCAAAACAAAAGTGAGCACTTTGCTCTACATTTTTGTGCATCCATAATGCAATCATACATGTCTGAATCACTACTCTTAATGCTAACACTATAATAAAAAAATTTAAAAAAATCAGGACTTATATTTTGTACAGTATATGTTTTTATAACGACACATAGCTCACAGTAAATTCGGGGCCTATAGAAATTATAATATAGCCTAGTGTTGTCGCAATAAATACAAAATATTTAAGTACTGTATAGGCCCATATCACATAAAGACTAAGTACCTTGTAAATATTTAACTCTAGCAAAGTGTAAAATCTTACTTTCATTTTACCTTAATTTCACTTTATCTTATCACCTACCAGAAGTGTAGTCTGGAAAAATTAGAGAAAAATATCTCTTGAATGCAGCATCGAGAACAGAACAGTCCTGCTGTGCGGCTGATTGTCTTCCGTACCCAAAGTAGAAAGCCTTTGAGTTCAGAGGGTATCGCTCGGTTGAGGAGGTGAAAGACTGCGGTAATGGCCACACTCCCTCCACTGTGTCTGCGCCAAGCTGAAGGATAACTAGTAGAATCAAAATAACTTTTGGACGAGTGCATCGTCCAAAACTAACAATATACATGACGTCCATATTACACATTACTCATTCCAAAGCAAACTGCACTGCCGAGCTGTGCCAGTCAGGTGCTGCGGTCACATGACTGGGGCCACAAGGTAACACCCACTCGGTGTAACGTTACGTTAGGTGTTTTTGTTTTTTAATCCAAGTAAGGTAAATTAAATGGTTATACGGTTTGTAAATTCCATATTAGTACCATGTGGTTTTATTTACTTGTTTTAAACCATTTAATATTTTTGCAGTTAACGTTACACTACAGGCACACACAGCAGGATTTCTACCAACGTTGCTAACTACTTTAACGAGTAAATTTACGTGGCTTAGTCATGGATGTATTAAAAGAACGGACTTAGTAGAGTGATGTGACGATTGAAGCAAATGTTAACTATAGAGACTGTGGGAGACAAAATTACCACGAGGCTACACAAATAATTAAGGCTGACATATACTGGCTGATAGAATATGACAGTTTTACACAGTCAAAACGCCTGTGATGCATTATCGGCAAGGTCAGAACCATGGATGTATTATAAGACCGTCAGAACTCATCAGAACCGTTGGCCAATTGCCTACGTTACATTTTATGAGGGGAGCGTTTTGCTGATAACTACCTGCAAGTGTTTAAATTTGGCGTATAATAATTAATTAGTAATAATTTGTCTGTATTATAAAATAGTTACGAGACATATTCATGTACAGCTAAGTGTTTCATATACAATTATTTTATTTTTGACATGTTCCTGTACAGTCCATCTGACGTAAGGCCGTCGTCAGCTGGTGACGCTGTGTCTCTTTGTTGGCTTAGCAGCGGCGACGTTTTGTTGTTATTTTCGCTGCAGCTGAAAACAGGCTCGGATAATTTTGGTTTTCGTATTGTTTCGCAATCAACATTTCACACACTGTAGACTTGGGTGTGCTTGTCACAAGTTGATAACCACCCTAGGAATGGACTCAGACGAGGGGTATAACTATGAATACGACGACGAAGAGGAGGAATGTAGCGAGGATAGCGCCGAAGAGGAGCCCGAGGACGACACCCTGGAGCTCGGAGAGGTGGAGTTGGTCGATCCCGTGGTGGCCGGTGGGGAGCGAGATGAATGCGGCGAGACTGGTGGAGGTGGCCACGGTCCCGGTGAGGAGGAGGAGGAGGACTACCGCTTCGAGGTTTTGACTGCCGAGCAGATCCTCCAGCATATGGTGGAGTGTATCAGGGAGGTCAACGAGGTCATCCAGGTAGGTATTCTGGTATGTCGGCGTCAGGAAAGACCGGGGTCCAAGCTTGGGCGAAGCATAAACAGGCCATCGACGTTAGCTTAGCTGTTAGCCTGGTAAGGAGTAGTTTACTTGCTGGAACTTGGCAGTTTCACAACAGTGATAAGATTTACACAATACTAAAATTAGTTATTTCGTAATGTAGCTAGCTCTCTTTTGTGTAAGTAGCGTTTAAAATGAAGACATGGACAACGTTAAATGTGGACATTTAAGTAACAATTTCCATACGAAGTTTGTGCCAGGAAGTAGTCTAATCCCTATTGAGAAGTTGGCAGCAACGTTTGCTAAGCTAATGTTAGCTTGCTAACTAGCCAACTGTAAGCGTTTACCTAGCTAGCACCTTACTGGGAAAGCATATAACGTTCGAATTAGGTAAATGCCGACTCATAGGAAACGACAGGTGGAGTGCGGTAATCAAGCAATTTAAAGTGAACCTTGCAAAATGTATAAAATAACGTGACCGTTGACTTTTATTTTAATGTTGGACGAAAGGCTTGGTCATCGAGTTGGTTAGCAAGTTACAAGCTACGTTATTTACGTCAACAAGTTATTTTATCATGACTTTCAAAAAAGTTGTGGATGGATTGCACGAACGGCATAATCTAGCAACGGCCGAACTAGCTATATTTTAAATTAAATGTAAGAGAAACTTAGTGAAGCCCTCTGGCTTAGCTACCGTTATCTTGGGCCTCCATTTCCTTTTACTTAGCTAGCTACACTTGATTAACATGACAGAATAAAATGGAAAATGGGCTTAATAGACCTGTTACTAAAGTATTCTAGGTGTCATTATTTCGCTATAAACAAGCCCCAAAACTAAAATGGGTAAAATATCAGTACTGTGGATAAAGTACATCTGCATGTCAGAAGTCGTTCTTCTAAAAAATATTAAAATCTAAGATTAAGATTTTTGCAGCACAAACAACTAACTTTTAAGGTATATAACAGCATCTGTTTTTTTTAATTAACGGTTTCAATGTGGAGTATGTGACAGCAGTTCACATGTCAAGATTGACAGGTTTTAAAGTTACAAGTGGCTAGTGGATAGATATATTGCATCCCTAAAGACTTTGACTCTCAAAGATGCCGCTGCAATCTTTAGAAAGACATAACAGGCCAAACCTCCGCGAAGATTGTCCACGGATATACTGAGTGGTATTTCTAATATTTCCCACCCAAATTATATCAGTGAGGGTAGACCAAATATTAAGAACACCTTTCAGTAACACAGTTCAACAGCATCACAAACTACAGCCTCTAAAATTAGTATCTATCACATTGAATCAACACCTCTCTTAACACTAACTATTGTAACATTCATGAGGGAAGGATGTATTGCAGTGGACTGAATTAGTTTTAGCTAGGTGTACCTAATGACCTGACAACTGAGTATCTTTTTGTTGTACTTTCTCTTGTCATACGTTATTGATACATTGCTACCAAATGTCATGATTTGTTTTATTAAAGTGTATTCAGCTTTTATGGCAGATTATTCAGGAACCGTTATGTTTTGTGGCCATTTTAGCCTTTCATCTGTCTATCACTGTTTGACATTTGTGTGATAGCATGTGTACATGTGGCTGTATGCATCTATCATAATTGTTTGCAAAACATATAGCACTACATTATACTTTAAATAAGTAGTATATGATTAATAACTGCTGTTTGAGAAATGATTTAACCATTTTTAGAGAAACGTTTTCCTCTTTAATTACACAAATACTAGGCTATGTTATCTTAACATAATGAATTCTCTGGCACTTACTCCTATTTTCCACTGGACACGTCTGCACTGCGTTCCGGATGCACCGCGCCCCCCCGCGAGCAATCACAGCCATTCAAGTCAATGCTTGATATTCCACCAGCATTCGAAGCATGCGTGATGTGGCGCTCTGCTAAAGATATGCGCCAGGTCTATTTTCACACGGACCGTTCGGACAGCCGGGCAGGAAGCGGAACAGCGAGAGCATCCAGTCAATTTACCAAAAGACACCCCCCAATATCGTATATGTCTCCTCTACAACACCATAGACGGCGAGAGATTCATCTTGGAGGGGGGGCATAATAGATATCGCATATCTTTTTTTATAAAGACAATGCCAGAAAAGAGAAGGCATGGAGTTTAACTGTAGGAGTGCCTGGAGTGGAAGGTAGATACTAGGGCTGCACGATATGACCTAAAATTAAGATTAATTGCACATTCTACCTCAATAACGATAAATTAACAATAATTAATCACGTTTTAAATCATCTTTTTTTGAAGCCAAGATGTTTCTAGACGACAGGCGCTGCTGGTTTTTTTGGGCACAAGTTGCTCAGTTGACTCAGACTCGCTGTTTGAGTTATCCTCCAGTATGGTTTCAATGTGGCTGACTGGTCTGGGCGAAGTCACGTGACTACACACGCCATAGAATGTTTTTAAGGAGAAAGTAGGCCTATCAACAGGAGTAAATGATCAAAATTAGTGTCATGGGAAAAATACATTCAACAGCTTCAGAATTTCGATGTCGATACATTTTCGATTAATCATCCAGCCGTAGTAGATACTAGCTTAATAAACACGTGATTGTTCTGTAAAGTATAAAGTAGAGACAATATAATCTGTGAGTCGGGCAGGAATGACGCTCCGCTTCAGAGACGCTCCCGGTGTGGTTGTCGTGTGGCGGAGGACAGAACGAAACCGGAACGCAGCACAGACTTTCCCAGTGACAAATTGGGGTTAGGCTATTATCACTGAACACATAATTGAACACCGTAATTGTAATAGTATTTTATTAAATTACCCTGTGAATCCGACCCTTAATTACTACAGGATATAGTGAAATAAACATTGTGTGTATGAACAGGTACATTGAGACAATTCCCTTATCTAATCTTGCAATTGCTGAAAACAATCTCCAGTGCTTTGCCTAAACAGTTGAACCATGGCACTGTAACACAAAGTACTCTGCTGTTGCACCATCATTACAATTTCAAAATGGGATGTGAAGTGCTTATTGCCATGCAATATACAAACATGTTTTTACTACACTTCTTTGAAGTATTTTGGGTAGACCCCTGAATGCCTGTAACCATAGTGACACTTGGTACTACGTCACTGTGGTGACTTCAGTAGCTAGAAAAAGTGATTTATATCACAATGTACTGTTCATACAGAAAAAGGTGTAAATACGTTTGTTAGACATATGATTATCCCACAGCAACTTTTGATGCTTTTATTACTATAATTAGTTTGTTAGCAGTGCGTATTGCAGAGGGAAGTATATTTTTGTGTTGGGGCATCTGTATTCCAATTAGACCTGCACGATATTGGAAAACTGACATTGCGATATTTTTCATGCGATATATTGCGATATGAAAAGACACATTTTTACAAGATCACAAATAGTTCTATTTGGAAATAATAAATCACTCTTGTCACTCAACTTTTCTTATGTGAACCTATCAATCCAGGCTAAAGTGAATGATAGTAATAATGCATGCATGTTGCTTCCTCCAAATTTCAGGTTGTGGTTGACTAACGGGGCCTGCTAGATAAATTGATCAACACTGATTGTGATTGGTGGTTTGCTGTGCATGCAGACCTGCATGTGACACACTAGCAACAAACTGTGTATCCAATAACACTTAAATCAGTGTAAATTACGTTATATTAGAAACAGACTGCTGTTGTAGATTAGTGTTGCATTTCCAGCGTTGCGGCTCCGAACCGTAACGTTAGTTGGGACAGACGCCTTGTTTCTTTAGGCTAACTATATTAGCTTTGTCTGGCTGGTAGCAGCTTTCTGCGGTGAAAAATGGCTGGGAGATGTCGTGATAACGTTGCATTAATCAGGTGATTTATTTTGCCTTTGCAGCGAACATTAAACACTGACTACTGTAGCTTCACTACCCATGGAAAAGTATGTGCATCACTGTGTCAGCAGCAGCTGCCGCGGTACTTTTCTACACACAGAGAGCCTCACTCCCAACAATAAACCCTGTTGGACTAACGTTACGTCACATACACACGCTGCCTACATGGCTACCTGTCTTAAAGGGGAAGGGTCGCCGGTAACGATCATGTAAAGGAGAACGGTGAAAGTTTACTTTTCTATCAAGCAGCAAAAAAGTTTTTGCATCAACAGCGCAATGTGACTATCGCTCATACGCACATCGCAATGTAGACAATGAAACAAAATATTGTGCAGCCCTAGTTCCAATCACAATGTTTGTTTACAATAACTTCCGTGTAGAAAATCCCTGCGTCCCGTACATACACTTTAATAGCACTGAGCAAACATGGGTGAGAAACAACTGAATATACTCATCTAAGTTGTCTAAAATGCATGTTTGATGCTTTAATGTCAACACTCTCACTAACGTTTGGTTGGAGAACTAATTTACCTGTTATGCCACAGACTAAAGAAAATCACACCACCCAAACTAGTTGGACTAGTGGTGCCGGTGGGATGTGTGGTTCGTAACGTTAAATTTGATTTATCAAAGATGCTAGCAAAGCATCACAGTACAGAAAATAAGCACAGCAGAAACATCAGATAGGTCTGCCCTGTGCGTTTAACTAGGCCTATATAGCTTTACACTTTGCAGTTAAGGTTTAAAATGATTAAAGAAATAAACAAGTTTGCTGATTTCACATATCTCTGCAATTTAAATGAACGGCTGTGTTCAAACACAATGCAGAACAAATTGTTGTCTAATGTTATTCAAAGGAATTTCACTGGTTGAGTGTAGTCTTTAGTCTGTTGGCTACAAAAACCAATGGAGGTTTTCCCTGACAGATGGTATGAGTGTTTCTGTAACCAGGGCTCAACATAAAAAAAAATCCCCACTGGCCCCCGGGGCCAGTAGATCAGAGTTTTGCTGGCCCCTTCTAAATTTTTACTGGCCCCAAAAGAAATATCGTAGGTGTGATTGGCAAAGGACAAAAAAGCAGGAAAATATACGCCGCACCTACCATGAAGCTTCAGAAAATGGTTATAACCCAGCTAGCCACTGTCACTGTATGTTGTGCCATTAGCAGTAAAGCTAGACCAGGGTCATCAACTACATTTTTCCAAGGGCCAGAATTTTTTTAAGCAGACACTCCGGGGGCCGGACTTTCAAATAAAGAAAATAAAATGTATTTATACCTAATAAGCATATTCTTGTTTGATATTTCACTTTCTTACTAAATTAATGCTATATATTTTTTTACATGTATTAGTGTAAGCGAACTCCTAAAAAAACATGGAAAATCCATAACGATAACTAGATAGGCTACTTAACTAGAAAAAGTCCCCAGATTAGGGGGCAGTTCACTGAGTGATGGTTAAAGTCTTTGATTACTGAAACGTTGTTGTAGTATGCAGAAAGAAAGGCCTGTTGTCAGGTAAACATGTCACTGTCAAAGAGGCTGAAGCGAAATGTTGATGTGGAAAACAGCAGCTTTAATGATGAATGGACTGATAAGCAGGCTAGCATTCATCATGTATGCCTTATTTGAAATAAGACAATGCTGTTGCAAAATAATACAACTGGCAACATCATCTAGAATGAAGAACGATCACGTAATTCACGTGCATATTAAGTAGCCACATGTATATGTTTTGGTCTTAAAATACATCCACAGGTTACTGCTCCAGCGGAGAGGACGGTTCGTTAAGACAGCAGCTAAGTTTACAAGAGTTTGTCCAAAGTTCAAGATAAACAGTTAGACTACAAACCGACATATTTCATTTTAGCTTGTTTGTAAAAAGTCGCTAATTGCAGAGTAGAGCTGTGTTTGCACAGCGAATGGACAGCGCAGACTGAAACATGTTGATACCTGTAGAACAGGTAGGTGGGTATATTGATAAGTATTGACTTTTTAATCATGGAGGTTTTATTGTATGCTACTTACAGTAACGACTGTAGCGTTAGTTCATCTGCGCCAGTGGCAGTAGGCTAAATAATCCTCGGTATCGTTTCCAGTCAGTTATGTGCTGCGTGAAGTAACGAGCACACCTGGCTCTGCCGTGTGTGAGAGTGTGTGCGCAGCGCGGACATCGCTGTTCACAATCCCGTCTATCTTCTAAAATGCAACGCTTGTATCCAAATGAATTGTGTTTGAAGCTGCGTGGCATTTTGTTCGTTTGGCTGGTCGGCTTTTGTTGGAAATTGCCGGCAAACGAACCGTCGGCCTACATGCCGTGATCGCCTTTCTCCACCCAGGTGTAGGCTACTGTGTTTCCCACTAAGAATGCCCACTTTCTCACATTAGCTTCATAGTTCTTTGACATTTTAACTAACGTTATAAATTACCTGAGGTGAAAATGTGAAATGTTAGTTAACATTCACAAGCTTCGCGCCACTCAGTATGACGTTTGCTGATGCAGCAGAGAGACACATCACTGGCCCGTGCGGGCCAGTAACTGGCCAATCAACTTGCCCGACATACTCTTTTACTGGCCCCGGGCCATCGGGCCATGGCTTATGTCGAGCCCTGCTGTAACACTAAAGAAACGTGTGTGTGTGGTGGGGTGGGTCCGCACGGAGACTAAGACTGATTTTCAAATTATTTTTTTTTTTTTTTATTTGTATTTTATTAGTGTTCAGAATCTTGCGTACACATATTTTGATTTTTCAGGTTCTATGGAAAACCACATACCTATTCAAGTATAGAGATAAAAAGATGAAATAAACAAGCAGATATATAAATGAACCAACAAAAATAACACCATAATAACAAAACTATAAATAAAACAGGGATAAATCACTTTCAGTATAATGAAGAAGTACAGTCAGGCCATTCATCTGAGACATAGTTGTACCACTTCTGCCAGTGTTTAAGAAATGTTTCCATTCTTTGGTTAACATGAGCTGTAATCCGCTCCATTCTGTAGATTTCTGTTAAAATATCTCTCCATGAAGCAATTGTTGGGCACTGGTAGTAGCCATTTTCTGGTAATAGCTGATTTTCAAATGTAACAAACTCCAGTAGTTTTTCCCTCCAGATTCATTCCTGTTTTATCTCTGTACAGTAAGAAAGTGGAATCATATAGTTCAGTTTAGGTTATAGTGTTTAAATGTTATTGCTCGTTAAAAGTTTTGCTCCCGATGAAACATCTTTAGCTTGTACAGACGCCACCAATGCCCAATCTGCATTTCTTTGCGTCTTACTATTGACTTTGCCTGCCTCCTCTAAATTCCGCTTTGCACAGTTTAACTTAAGTGCGGGCAGCATCATATCGTGAACAAGCGCATGTTTTTTGTCAGCCTGAGCAGAGAACCAATGGGAGGCATCGAATAGAAACCCTGGAGTGCATCAAGAGTGATTATTGAAAGCAGCAGCTTCTCATATAGCACTCTGCTCACATATGTATACCTCTTTCCAGGGGTGCCGTATAGGGGGCAAAAGTTAGAACAATTCCAAGGGCCCATGACTGACGGGCCCCAAAAAAATAGGTAAAATTCAGTATATATATTTCAAATATAATAATAAAATGAATGATCTCTTTGTTTTTACTTGGCAGTAAAAGTTAAATATCCCCATTGACCAAAAAGTAAATATCCATATTGACCGACCACGCCCCTGTATCTGCATGAAATGGTTTGGTCCTGCCCAGGGATGTAGTGGAGGCTAAACGCACGTAAACGCCGTTAACGCACCTCCCAAAATTCGGAAATAGCGTTTACCCACCTCCAAAGTGCGTTTATCCACCTCTAAATTGTGTTTATCCACCTCTAAATAGCCTATAGTTCCTAAGCCATTTAAAATTAAGCTTATGTCGTTTTAGTTTCATATTTTTCATTATTAGTTTCATAGATTGTTAAACCTAAGACGAAGTCTTTCATATTGCGCTGCTTATTGTCAGTGTTGACCAATCTCTTGCGGTGTTTGTTTGTTAAAGCCTTCCAGGCAGCGATGCCTGGAAGGCACTAGGATTAGGCAACAGTTAGGTGCCTTGAATTAAGTTAATGGTCGCAGCGCTGCCTTGAAGTCAACGTTGGGGGCTTAAAACGCCATCGAGCATCTCTTGCGTAGCCAGCCGGAAGCAGCAGACTACATCAAGATTCATCAGTTCTCTTAATACATCCATGGTCACTAGCCCAAACTAGCCTGCATGTCTCATGTATTAAATTGTAAAAATAGATGTCCGGCAATTTTTTAAGCGCCGTCAAGACAGCAGCCCTCCTCCTGATGCCAGCAACGGCCTCGGCTACAAGCCCAAAGTGAGTGAGCTCGAAAAACAGTACTAAACTTCATGTTTTTTAGGTTAATTTGGATCACAGTAGATTCATGCCACTGACTCAACAAGTCACCTCTACCTTTTCCCATTAGCCCATGTTACAAGTAAAATTATGCATTCTCTGACATTTAAACCACTGGAAGTTTGTGACAACAAGCTCTCTTTGCTAGTCACCTAGCTAGTTAATGTTATCGCTATAGCCGTTCGCGGTTTTGCGGGTACGGTAAACGTTTCTATGGAAACGGCGAGTTGAACCAATCAGAGGCGTCGCTGTTAAGCTTAGGACTGTGGGTAGTGTAGTTTTTCTCCATAAGATTGCGGCTAAAAACATGTTTTTCTAGTAACAAAGTTGATTTCATACAGACCTCTAGCTTCTACAGGAGCAGAAACAAAATGAGACATTTGAGGATGTCATCCTGGGCTTTTGGGAAACCCTGATCCACATTTTTCTGACATATTGTACCAAACAACTAATCGATTAATCAAGAAAATATTCAACAGAATAATCGACTATGAAAATAATCCCAAATCCCTAATCATTATGTACAAGTGCATTGCATTGGAATCCCTGGATATAAGCCTCCCTCTCTATCTCTTAAATATTTTTGTTCTCTCTGTTTTGTCATTTAGTAAACTTTATAGATTTCAACCCTATTATTCCTTCTTGAGTCTCTTTAACAAGAGCTTAGATTAATGTATGAATTGAATAGTGATTGTGTGACCTATGATGAGGAAACAACCAGTGATACCCTTGGTAGTACCATCAAATGAAAGCCTATAGCGATGTCATCAGGATACACATACACCGGTAGGCAGTGGCCCACCTTAAAAGGTGACCACGTCGTGGTCCACCAGAATTTATAGTTTACCCACCTCTTTTTTTACCACTACACCTCTGGTCCTGTCTTAGCGCACTCAGTGACGGTGTTTAGTTGCACTCAGTTGATGCGCCAGAACTACAGTGACCACAATGTTGCCAAGTAACGTTAAATCAAAATTTGGTTTTCAAAAACAGAAAGAGAGGGAGGAAAGGGTGTCAAACTGTAACCCAGTTTTTCACCAAGAAAGGCATATAGTCTGTGAGTGGTATTAACCTGTTGGCTTAATGTCCATAAGGAAATAAGCTAGCTAGCTACAGACTAGTGTTAACCTACATTTAATCACCATTTAATCAGTGCAGGGAAACGTTTAGCAAGATATTCATATTAAATCATTGTCCCTGCCCCTTTTAGGAGACCCAGTCTCCCCCTAACTGTGCCCCTCCCTGTCCCAGTGAAGAAGGTGAGCAACATTATGTTCAATGACATGCCAGTTAGCATCACTGCAGGGAGTCTGTGGGGATTTCTCTCTCTCTGTTGCTCTTTTTACCATTACAAAAAAGAAAATGAAATATTTATTAATGACAGAAATTCAAACACATTAAGAACAATTATTTTCTCATATAATGATCATTATGAAATAAAATTTTAAAAAAAACAACCTACTGGATGCTGGACAGTTGGAAACTGAGTAGCTTACCTGAGCCTGCATGTAAGATACAGACAATATTAAAGTAATCCAGTGTGATACGTTCATTTAGATTGAATTATAGAATGACATCTATAGATACAGACTTTATTATTCCCATCATGAAGGGCAGTTAATATATATTTAAGTTTGTTCGTTTTTCTTTTTTTAAATCTTTCATTAATAATTATAATAATAATAATAATTAATAATAATTTTGTTAAGAGAATTTTCCATTTTGTCAATTTTTACAGTCATATTCAGTGAACAGCTAGTCTCACATTGCCAGACTGGTCTGGCTAGTCCACACAGCATTCCGGGATGGGAGAAAAACGTGCTCTGGTTTATTGCCATTTCTTTAAACCAATAACAATCGTCTTGGGCGGTGCTATGCCCCGGACTAAATGAAGGTGCCTCTGCAAAATAGCCTCAGGAAGGAACTTGTTTTGGTGGAACATGTGATCATTCAAAACTTGTTTTAGTCATGCAACAGAAAACTCTGATTGGACTGATAGTCTAGCTAGCTGGATTTACCCTGTAGAGATTCAATAGAGACACCTTGGAACCCATTGACATTTTAACCCTGTGATGGCTGGCTCTGTGTTTCAGCACAGTGACTGTTATTATGCAAAGCACTCCCTGACCAATTTATAATTACTTATTTCTATTTATGTATATAGTTCTTTCAAGTATGTGTGTGGCTTTTTTAGTTTTCAAATGGACCTAAGAAAAACGCACAGACATATCTGTAGAAAAGAATTCACATAAAATCAATGTTTGAGTCTTTTGGCTTCTGTAGTAAGCTGAGATGTGGCTATGGCCTTGTGTTGTCTGTATCTCACCTAGATGTGATTACAGCAGTGTATTTTAATCATTTTACAGGTGTAAGACTTGGATGGAAATTTAAAAAAAACTCCATTCTAGCCTCTGTAACTCTGTGTCAGTAAGGCATAGAATCACCCTGACACTTGTAACAAAACGTGGGTGTTTCCTTTCCAATGATATCAGGCACACACCAGAGTGTCAAAGTATATGGGAGCTGTACTCCTTTTAATTTGGGTATGCCGTTTAGACCAAAAAGCATGGAATTTCAAGCATTTCTTAAGAGGTTAACCCATTTAAACACATAGTCGACCTGTGTATAACCCTGGTTGAGCCATCAAAACGTACACTGTGTTTTAAAACAAAATGTTAGGGTAGAATGCAGTATCTAGAGCACAAAACTGATGGGAGGAACCTATGACTGATACCTCTGCATGTTACTATATGGATTTATAGTCTTGTAGAACTTATGCCAAGGTGCACTAAAGCTATTGTGACAGCTCAGGATAGATTAGCCTTGTATGTTTAATGGAGGGGCCAACAACTACAAGCTCTATATATCGCGTAGTCTTGCATTGCAAGACATATCTCCACAGCGCTGTGAGTGCATGAGTGTAGTCTAGCTACACTGCCTTGTTTTTATATATCTCTAAACCAATCCCAACCTTCCTGGTTGGAGCTAAGCATGCACAGCGAAGATAGCGAAAGGGGAGGGACACCCGGCGCATGAGAGACGTACCTTGTGTCAGGCTTTACCCCCAGCAATGTATATTCGTTTAGCGGGATTATGTACACATGCACATAGAGCACAAATCAACCAAGTTCACTTTCAAATACTTAGATTAAGCTAGAAATAGGATTGCTGTGAAATTTATGCGATAGAACTTTTCCATTCAATGTATATTTTGGACAGGTTTCTATTTGGCTTTGTTGACCTTCCATTCAGAATTGCCATATAATAACCAATTAGGCAGACAGTACACTCCAAACTAAACATTATATAATTTATAATATTATATGTTTATACCAGTAAAACGCACCACATTTGGTTTCAATCACTACAAGCTGGAGTGTTCACTTTCCTCTGATATACCATCACCTGTCCAGTCACAGGCAAGGTGCACTAAGATATTTTTGAGTATCTAGTGTTCTGGTTTACTGCATCATAAACTGTTGCCATTTTGCCTGTAAAAAGTCTACAGACACAGCAAAAATCTAAAACTTGTATTTCATTTGGAATGAATTGTCGGCCGTAGTTGCCTTAAGTAACTACTGTGAACAGAAAAATGTAAACTTCTCTTCAATGTCATACAATCCAGTAAAAGAGCCCTGCAGTGAATACTACCTTTTGTGTCAGAGAGGAGTTGACTTGACTTTGTGATTACTTCTATGGCTGTAGTTTGTGGTGGTATTTTATTGGATTGTAATGTAATGAAAGGTGTTTCAGATGTTTTTGTCCACTAACATACATAGGTGGACATTTAATGGAAATGTTTTTCTAATTTTTTCTAGTACTAAGCTTAGTCCATTTCCGAAAACCTGGACCATAAAGCAAAAGAGAACTTAGTAATATGAGTAGATTTGTGGAAGTGTCTTTTCATGTCAAATATACACCCCCCACCCCCCTCTTTTTGTGTTACAGTGAAAATTGGAAGTAGTTAAATGTAAACTTCAGGCTTATTTCTGACCAACCATTTCTCATTCCTCTAGAATCCTGCAACAATAACACGCATCCTCCTCAGTCACTTCAACTGGGATAAAGAAAAGCTTATGGAAAGGTAAGAATCTCTGAAGTACATTCTTTATAACCTTTAACTTGCCAGCCGAAAAGTATGTTAGCTTAGAAGTTCCTGGGAGAGCTCATTTCTTAATGCCTTTTTAAACACTGCTTTCTTTCTTTTTTGTCTCAATTTATACAGGTATTTTGATGGTAACCTGGACAAGCTTTTCTCGGAGTGTCATGTCATTAACCCCAGTAAGAAGCCTCGGCTCCGTCCTCCAATCAACACTAGATCGTCGGCACAGGACATGCCATGTCAGATTTGCTATCTGAACTTCCCCAACACTGTGAGTACCACAATGACGCCAGGATTGTGATGCAATAGCTGAATGTCTGTTCAGGTTTAAGTTGTGGTGTTACGATAGGGATTCTTTTTGGTGAAAGTTGTTAGACAAAGCTGTTTCTTTGTTTTATACTGCATTGGAGATTTAAGAGACATTTGAACTTGTTTAATACAAAAATTACTCCTAATTGAGACCTTGTCACAGACTGACATTTTAATCCTTTTCCTAATTGTTTTTTCAGACCCTGTTAACTGCCTTGGCTAACACATTAGCAAAAGAAAAGGAGGATGGCTAACTTGACATCACAAAATGTTATCACATTATGTGTTATAAAGTACTATGATTAATATTTTCTCATACCTTCTGCAACCACAGATATAAATCTGTGAATGTAGCTAAGAGCCATTAATTCAACTCACAGTATTCACTATCGTTGTTTGAATTCTTTATCAGTACAGCAATCTAATTTTACTTTGCATGCTAAAAGTGATAAATGCTAAAATCCAAAGGTTGCATGAGTTAAAGGTATGATATTAGCTGAGACTTTTCACCCTGTAATTAGACTTCTCCTTACCAGCTGGTGGCATGGCCAGTTGTGGTTATGATATTGGAAATTGTTCCAATTTTAAGTTTAGTACAAAGAGCCGAGGGATAAACTATTAAATAAAAAAAACTAAAAGTGTTAAATAACTTTCTGATGGAAAGCTGAATGCTTCTATGTTCTCCTCACTTTGAAATATCTGAAGTCAAATACTGCATGACTGTTCCATTTCAGCAGTAAATAGAAAATAAGTGTCCCAAAAATGGCAGAATTTGTATCCCTTATTGACCTAGCTCCTCTCTACAAAGTGCCACTCACTGCTACAAATTTCACTTGGTTATTTCAAAATTCAAATCGAGGGGTTGATTTATGTGGATGTTTGCTAATCATGCATGGTTACATACAATCCTGTACTGTATGTACAGACTGGCAGAGAAAGTGTAATTGCTTGAGGGCCATTCTGCTGTCAAGCAGCATTTCCATTAATACCTGCATGCTGATGTTGTGATGCCAGAACATACATTAACATTGTAGTAGACAAGGTTGTTCTATTCGTGACCATCATTTGTCGAATGGCATGGTTACGCTAAACAACATAACAAAGTGCTTTCTGTGGTCGTGGAAGAATCATCCAGGAACCTTAAACATTTGGATTTATGTTATGTTCCTCTGGCTTAATATATACCCCATCAAACATCACCAAAGTGGACATAGCATCTGTGGAAAGTTGAATCTACCCAGCCTTAAAATCTGAATCTGAATGCTGCTGGTCTTTCTTTTTCAGTCAAGATCACAGAAATGTGACAGCTCTTTAATATGGGCCAGAGGTGGTCCAAGTCAGTACTAAACTGTTTTCTGTTCGTCCGGTCATTGAACATATTACCGTTGGTGCAATCGGTACAATTTTTACCACTCCAACCTTAAGAAAGGTTTGATTTAATCTAGTGTACAACAGAATGCATTTTTTAGTTTACTCCCTTTTTTTAAATACACTTCTTTCAAATACTGTCCTTAATGACAAACCAATTAAGGATGGATTTGAGCATATGTGTTGTTGATGTATTTTGGAAAGGCTAATGATAGAGCTAAACATTTTTTTATTTTCATATTAACAGAACGATTTAACGATTCTCGCTTCCAACACACAGCACAGTGTCATTACACGGCTGATTGCAGATATGGCTGTTGGACTGTTTTATTGTTTTAGAACATTTAAACACATTGAATGTAATTATGTTTAGGGATGTGGTTTACATTTATCAACAGAAAGAACTTGCATGTCAAGGTGAAAACAAATCTTCGTAAATTGATCTAAATTAAATTTCCATATTGGAGTATATTGTCTCAGCAAAGGATACATGTGTATTATCAAGGCCAGGTGGTTTAGTGCTTCAGATGTGATATTAAGTTGTTGCTCTCCCAAAACCAGAATTAAAGCTGCATAATCCAGACTGTTTTAATCTAGAATATATGTATGTTGGAGTTTGTAGCAAACAAAATTATTTATCGGTTATTTTAATCACTTTGTTAAAACCAAATTGTTTTGTCAAAATATGGACTCCTTTCAGTGGCCTCACTCTAAAGGCTAAGACTTGCCTGGTTACCAGAAGTGTATATACTAATAATCATGTTATGTCTTGAGTGTCTTATTTACAAGATGCTTCTCTCTTACAGTATTTTACAGGCCTGGAGTGTGGACACAAATTCTGCATGCAGTGCTGGGGAGATTACCTGACCACCAAAATCATAGAAGAAGGAATGGGACAGGTAACCACTAAGATTCTTTCTTAGGGTATGAGTCACTGATCACTGTTAGTCTTTTAATAATCGCCTGACTAATGATTTGCCTTCTGTGTTGTTTTCTCAGACCATTTCTTGTCCTGCTCATAGTTGTGACATTTTGGTTGATGACAACACAGTCATGTGAGTATCTTGTTTGTTTTGATGTTTCGTTGTATACTGGTCAGAAGTCACCCATTCTGGTGAAGTAAAGAGTAGGAAACAAAAATGATTCCTCTTGTTTTTTTGGTCCCAGTTTTTGTGACATGAACAGTGTACAGAGACAGACACAGTTCACTAACAAACTACTTGAGAAGGAGCATTGTAACATCTGAAATGTTAAAATAAATTAAATTTTGTAATTGTTACCTTAAAGTTGTGAAAAGCCAGAAAACACAATAAAGCCTGTACACTATAGTGTTTGGTCAAACAGTTGCAATCAAATAGTCAATAATTACTAAACCAAATGGAAATGCGTATAATTTCTCTAAAATCAGATATTATTTCTTTATTTATACAGTACATTTTTACACGTGTACAATGCATTTAACAGAAATAGAAACTGTAAATTGGAAGAATTTGTTTACCTGACGTTTGCCTTCTAAAAGAAAGTTCTTGGTGCAGGGCTCTCTAGTTACATCTCTACTTAACTACTTTAAAATGTTGATGTTCAACTTGTAGTGCATTGAAATATAGCTCTATATTGACAGCATGGACACTGATCTCTTGTACCAGCTCTTAAGCTGACAGTAATTGTCTTAACCTACATTCTGATCTGACCAGTGAGCAAGAGACTTGACAGTGTTTTCACTGACCAGTTTGTACCTCTTAGTTAGAAGCCTGCACCTTTTCAAGTTTTGTAATTAGGAAATGTGTTGTTTGTGAATAGTTAATGTCAGCAGACAAATTAATATTCTCACTGTTATGACAATTTATATTTTACTTCATTGATCTACTCAGGAAAACGTGAATGCATTGTTACTTGGGAGTTATGCACTGAATATGAAGAAAGGAAGCTTTCACCAAAGTCATCCCTTTTATGTAATGAAGGCTAATAAATGATTTGACCTCTCCTATAGGCGCCTCATAACAGATTCAAAAGTGAAGTTGAAGTACCAGCATTTAATTACGAATAGTTTTGTAGAGGTAAGCTTTGAGATTTTTTTCTCCTTAACAGTATGTTGAAATGAAATATAAAGCCTTGATTTATGATGTTGAGCTGTTAGGTTATTCTGTATGCACTATTTGTAAAAGCAAGGACCTTATACTTAAGCGTCCATAAAACTACGAGTTGATCTTCTACTTCT
Source organism: Gymnocephalus cernua (assembly GCA_023631565.1). NCBI lineage: Eukaryota > Metazoa > Chordata > Actinopteri > Perciformes > Percidae > Gymnocephalus > Gymnocephalus cernua. The sequence continues at coordinate 25,472,169 of CM042431.1, read as the reverse complement.
CATTACTCCTTTAAGTGCAATCGACTGTTAAAGTGGTGCCCTGCACCGGACTGCCATCATGTTGTCAAAGTCCAGTACCCAGATGCCAAGCCAGTGAGGTGCAAGTGTGGCCGTCAGTTCTGGTAAGATAGTTTGTTGTTGTGCATTAGACTATTGTGAACTGGCAGCTACAGCATGTTGACTTTGTAAGTTTAATAGCAATTATTAACATTTTGTGAATTTGACTTATGTGCCTTCTGTTGGTGCAGCTTCAACTGTGGAGAGAATTGGCATGATCCAGTCAAGTGTAAGGTAAGCCAATCGGGAATATTTACACCTCACAGAAATGTTAACCTGTTCCTCCAGTATCTTGAGTGAAATACTATTAAGAGTAGCATTCGTTGTGTGATGATTTCTCACTCTTTAAATTCTTTTGTAGTGGTTGAGAAAATGGATTAAGAAATGTGATGATGATAGTGAAACTTCAAACTGGATTGCAGCAAATACTAAGGTATGGAATTAAAGTGGTCGGTTAGTTTTACCCTCTTGTCTGGTTCATGCTGGTAGGTAATTAATGTGATGATCACAAAGAAATTTAAATAGTGGAAATACTGGTCATACTAAACAATAAGATGTTTAAAACAGAAAGACTGTACAGTCACTTGGGGTTGTCTACCTAAATGTAATCACATATTTGTATGCTGACAATATTTGATAAGTGCACACTAGGGTTGGGACGAGACACGAGATTGGCTTCACGAAATCGACACAAGACCAGATTTTACAGAAAACTTCAATGAAGAAATAAGATCTTAGTCCTTTATTCAATCGAAAAGTCACAAAATGAAAAACGAGCGCTGAAAGGTTTTGCCACAAACTCAATGACTGGCTTCTCTCCTGTATTACTAACAGTTACACCGTTACGTATACCATATGTATGGTGGAGAGAGAGTCTCTTCACTCAGAGAACCAAGGTTACAACATAACTAAGCATTTTCTGGCAGTAGTTGAGACTACTGATTACCCTCAAAAGTCTTACCCTTTAGGACCTTAGCTAATGTTAGCAATTCATTGCGGTTAAACAAAGAAACCGCAATTACGTAAAGAAATTGACAATTAGACAATTATGTAATCATTGTTACAGGCCTAGTTTAATATTAAAAGTAAAGTTTTCGGATTAAACTTTGGAGAACGGGTGGGGAATTTTCTTTGCTAATTTCAAGGCTGCTGCTCTGCACTTGTGTACTGATATCGCAAGACACTTTTTACCTCGACGATCTCGTCACACCTCTAGTGCACACCTTAAGAGTCTAACTAGTGTTAACCCCATCAAAACAGCTCATTTGTTTGAAAGGCATGTTCCTGGCCTTTTTATTATTGTTTTAGACACAACTCTAGACTTATGAAAGACCTACCCAAAACAAATTGCTTCTTTAGTTTAAACATCTACAGACTTTTAAGTATGTTTTTTATGTTTCTTATTTGCTTGAATTCCCCTTAACATTTGATTTTTGTGAAACACTTGGCCTTGAGCAGAGACTTACAAAAATCACTCTCTTCTCATGACAGGAGTGTCCAAAATGCCATGTGACCATTGAGAAAGATGGTGGCTGCAATCACATGGTTTGTCGAAACCAGAACTGCAAAGCTGAGTTCTGTTGGGTCTGCCTGGGTCCATGGGAACCCCATGGCTCAGCCTGGTAAGAGCTAATGGTTTACATAGTAAATGGCAATGGTCTTACTTCTAGTGTCATGTTTGAGTATACTTCAAATAGGTCTTTTGGAGCAGTAGTGTCGTTTAATTTCAATTAAAAATGTAAGCCTTTTTTTAAATATGTGGAAGTCTAATATATCAATTAAAATAAGATATTGTCAAAAAAGTAATGTGTGTTATGGTATTCTGGAAAACATTGTTGATGGTTCTGATCTGGCATTGACTATTCAGGTACAACTGCAATCGCTACAATGAAGATGATGCGAAGGCAGCCAGAGATGCTCAGGAGGTAATTAATTACTCTCATATTGACATTGATATTTAGATATCTTTGCATGCTGTTTTATTTTGTCGGATATGCCAATAATAATAATGGCATAGTTATTATAATAATAATAATAATAATAATAAAAAATAATAATAATAATTAGTCCACTTTTTGGTGAAGATGCTACAGAATCCCTAAAAGGCAAGGTGAAAAAAATTGTTTTTACAGCCATCCCGTCGGCCAGTTTAAGTCCTACGTACAACGGTTTTGGCCATATCTCGTATGTATAAGTTAAACTTTTACTTTTTAATTAGGCTGTTTTTAAGGGCGAGACATTTGTTGTTAACTAAGAAGGTAAACCCTTTTGTTTTTGCTGCATTTGTCTGAACTTTCAATACCCTTTGTGTAATGCACTAAGCGCTTTAGCACAGCTTTCTCGCCCTTAAAACAGCCTAATTAAGAAGTAAAAGTTTTAACTCGTAAGTACAAGATAGTATCTCCTATGTAGGAGATACTATACTGTGCATTGTTTCCACTGTGCAGTGGAGTGGAAACAATCTCCTATGCAGGAGAAACTATTCATGTACGTAGGACTTAAACATAGGTTTTGGCCAGCGATGTCAGAAAAACTTTTTTTTCACCTTGTCTTTCAGAGCTTCCGTAATATGCCCTTTTTATTGTGTAACATTCAGCCATATTTGCCACAGGTGTAGCTGGCATTTCGAATCACAATGAGGCAGCAGCATCCCACGTATTGTTTATATCCCACTTTTGTAATTTTATAAGAATGTAATCCAAGTAATCAAACAAGTGACAGTTCCTCATGCAACCCTGCTGTACACTTAAGAAGTCAATCCAAAAACAGTGCAGTGGAGTGGAAACAATACAGGGAATACTGATGCGTCTGCCTGATGATGTCCATTGCTGCATCCTGAAGAATTGCGTCTAACCAGAAATGCCTTCAGAATACAACTTAGACATTCATTATATGTTGCAATGCTAATGATGAAGTTGAGCATGCTTGACTTAAAGCCAGTTCCATGCTTTGTGTGCAGCGCTCCAGGGCAGCCTTGCAGAGGTACCTGTTCTACTGCAACCGCTACATGAACCACATGCAGAGCCTGCGCTTTGAGCACAAGCTCTATGCTCAGGTCAAGCAGAAGATGGAGGAGATGCAGCAGCACAACATGTCCTGGATTGAGGTGCAGTTTTTGAAGAAGGCTGTGGATGTGCTGTGCCAGTGCCGCTCCACACTCATGTTCACTTACGTCTTTGCCTTCTACCTCAAGAAGAACAACCAGTCCATTATTTTTGAGGTATGATTAAAAAAAGGAAATTGTTGGCATAACTGTGAGCAGATGGTGCATGACATAAATAACTTAAGCTATTTTAATATTCATATTATATTTACAAATACCATTTACCAACAGCTTTGAGTGTAAAGTATTGATCTTGACAGTAATCACTGCCATTTAAATGAGGAATTAATCATTCTAATGGAATTGAGGTTCTTAACTGTTGGTGTTAGAACCATTGGTTGAAATTCGTCCCTATAAGTTTTAGCCATTCATTCATAACTGATTAGAATACCTTGCTAGTGGACAAACAGAAATCCCCTGAAATTCTGGCCACTTTTCCGTTCATCGTTCTTCTCTCTGTAACTGGTCCACTGACAAAGGCCCAAGACCAAATTAGTCACTTGATTGTAAAGCTGCCTACACATGATTTGCTCTCTGCGCACCGCTAGGTAGGGCACAGAGCGCACAGAGCAGGTATTAGTCATCGAGGGTGGCAAGGAAGCTATTTCCGGTTGCTAGGTAACGACAGCTTTTATCTCATTGATTGCGCTTTCAAAAGGTCAGCAGCAACTAGGTCAAAATTTAAATAATTTAAACTTTGAGCGAAGCGCAAAGTGTAGGAAATCAATGGAACGGCCGGCGCAAAGCAGTTTTGCCGCCTATCATGTGTAGGTGGCTTTAGGAGGAGCGAATGGGAGGACATCAGCTCAAACTTCCTGTAGTCTGAGCTGGGCCTCATGCAGGATGCTTTAACGTGTAGGGGACATTATCGAGAACTGACATGTCTGTCAATATATTGTTTATCCATTTTTTTGTTCATCAGAACAACCAGGCAGACCTGGAAAATGCCACTGAGGTTCTGTCTGGCTACCTAGAGCGGGATATCTCCCAGGATTCCTTGCAGGACATCAAGCAGAAAGTACAAGATAAGTACAGGTCAGTAAAGGAAGAATCCTAATCGCTGCCTGCCACTGTTAACGTTTGTGTGTTTATGGATGTTAACAAATGTTTTGTTACTTTACAGATACTGTGAGAGCAGGCGAAGAGTGCTGCTACAGCACGTGCATGAAGGCTATGAGAAGGACCTGTGGGAGTACATTGAGGATTGAGGACACGTCCCAATGCAACGGACTCTTGAGTATCTTGACAAACTAGAGCACTGATGCAATTTAACAGGGCAGCACGGGCCTTCTAACGCCTCTCCTTTGGCAAACCAACCACTTTTTCATCATTTTTCCTGGATTTGTTTAACAAAATCTTCAAAGTAAATTATATTTAAATAAAAGGTAGAGTAATAAAAAGAAAGTGTACTACAGTATTGTTAGCAACAGAGTGGAGTCTTGAGAAAGCAGAAATTCCACCTTAAACAAATACATCCTTTTGGCTTGTATTGTAACACCTCCCCTGAACTATCTTATTTTCCTTTTGTTTTTTTGCTTGTGAATCTTTTCTGTTTTGATTTTGACTTTTGTTTTCCCATTAGTGTGAAAATGTTTTCAACACAGCTTTAATTGTCCTGGCCATGTCTGCAATATGTGGTGAGATCCTTGTCTGAGTGGCTGAATGTTGATAGGTTGATTGCGAAGGGGCAAAGACATTTCAGGGGGGGGGGGGGGGGGGAGAAGAAAAAAACATCAAAAGAACAAAATAGCAAGTCTGTATTTTTCAATTTGTAAATAGTCCATATGCATGGAAGAGAGTGGCACGTGTTTGCATAATTTTGAAATATTTATTCTTTACCAATATTGAGAACGGTGTTCTTTGCCATGTACGTCGGGTCTGTCTACTCCCTCCATAGTGTGTGGGAGGTTGGATGTCTTTGGCAATAAGACATTCGTCCTATCATCCTCAGTCTCTTTGGAGCAGTGCACAAGTTACACCTTATCAGTAACTCTAAATGGGGACCGATAGAAAGAATTTCTCTTAGTTGCCAAGTAATCAGATAAAGGACTAAAGTGCACGGCTGAGTTAGAAACCAAGAGCAGAAAAGGTTTAACAGTTCAAAGGTAAGGTAGAACGCATCGGCCCTGTGTCCCTCTATTCTAATCTTTTTCCGTACCCTCTTAGTTGTTTTTAGAGGTGTTTAACATTTAAGAACATTACAAATTATTTGCAAGAGCCAAACTGAGTGACATTCACTCTTCTTTTTTTTCTCTCTTTCCCGACGTGGCTTGAGGTAGCCCTCTTGAAGCTCAGCTTGCACCTTGGGGATTGAATGAGGGTAATGGAATGTACTGACAGCACGACAAAGCTTTGTCGTGCTGCTAATTGGACTGGATCACTGTCAAACAGGGTCAGGCATTTGCATCACTCTTGCAGGGAATACTTGGTTGGCATGGGCCGATAGTGGCCGTGCCTCCTTGAAGAGATTGCTTGCCTTGCAGTGAGACTGAACATAGCTTTAAACCAAGCTACACAGATGGACTTGCGTGATCCTTAGGCAGATTAGAAATATAGGGCAAAAGGTTGTAGGACTGTTTTATAATGCCGTTATGCTTTTGCATTAAAGACTGTATTTTTCGCACATGGGTTGAGGATTCGACATTGAAATGTCAGTGCCCCTCCAGGTTTTGCATTGTTATATGTGGTGGTTGCTCTGGTTGTCAAGCTCTCTGCTTGTAAATGCTCGTTCATGTCTCTGCAATATGACAGTCTTAACAAGATTGACTGGAGGGGACATGAATATACAGGCACTGATGCAAGTCAGAAGATGACACCAAAGTGTCAGCTTTCATTAAAACACATCCTTTAACCCAGTTTCAGATATTTGGGGAGTTCTCTCCCAAATGCTTCTTATGTGTTCAAACTTATTATTTTATCCTAGCAAATTATAAACTGTATTGTTTATTTGAATAAATGTCATGAGAAATCTCATTTTTGGGAGTACTGTGTGAGTCATTAGAGTAGGTTTGGTCACAATCATTAATAACCGGAACATCCATGATGCATTTCTGCGCTATGTATTGTGCGATGTAGTGTCTGACAGACCGTGGCAGAGCTGTGTCTTCAAGAATTGCTTGGAATTCATTTGGTAACTTTCTTTTTAATAATTTTGATTTTAAGCAAACATGTTAGCTTGTTTTGCACCACTTTTACTTGCAGATTGTATGATAAAGATCAGGTGGTTGTTTGTATGTCACTTTTGAATAATTTTGTCTCAAGTCACAAACCAATGATGACAAGTTGAATGGATAGTAACAAAATATGGGCTGTTCTCTCTAAGCTGTCTTGCAGTAACACACCAGTTATAGCTGGGCTCATTAGGCTAATCTTTCCAGGGCTCACTCTGTTTTCATTGTGTCTGCTAGTAGTTCATGAACATTTCGACTTAACGTTTGAAGTAACTGAAGCAGCTACTTATATTAAATTGAGACATCCAAAAAACTTTTAATACTTTTCTACATATCTTTTCTTTATGCTATCAAAGGTGTTTTATTTCCTATTAGTGTAAAAATGTGGGAAAAATTAGTTGTCTGTTTTGGAGAAAATATTAAAGTGCAAAATGTTGCAAACATCGTTCTGGCATGGGTGGTTGTTTGATAATTGACACAATTTTTTTTATTTATTTTTTGTCGTAGCAGCAATTTTCATTCCAAAAGCATTTTGCCACATTCAAGGTTTTATGCGTCTTTAAAGCGTGTCCCCAAGAAGACTTGTACAAGCTAAACCCGTCACTGGAAATACATTTTCCACGTAAACAGCAACTTTGACAAAAGGGAATTTGCAACTCAACATTCTGCCACAGGATGGTGACAAAAACACAGCCATTCTAACTTGAAGTTTCCATATTTTAGGTTATATCCCAAAGGCAATGTTTACAAAAATGGAACTACTGAGACATGTCATGCGTTTCAACAGTTACAGCATGACACCTGTAGGCCTACTCTGATGTGGTGAAACGCATCCAGCTAATGTTTGACAAAATCAACCAGTTTCATTAACTGGGGGGGGGAGACAGGTTAGAATAGTTTGGACTGCAACAGCCGCAGTCACACAAGACTGTAGTTAAATTGATTTTGTGCTCTACACATGGTGAGTTGAAAAAGGTGTCCCAAAGTCAAAAATAATGTATTGTTTGTGAGAAAATCATTTCAATAAAATGACATGAAACATTTGATTATTACAAACATTTAAGACTGTAATGTTTAAACAATTCAATCTGCAAGGAAAAATATATAACATAAGTCTTAAGGTTCACAGTGATTCAAACGCTATGGCATGGGGGCACCTCAGCCCGGATGTCATTAAAGACTTCATGAGCAGCTTAGTACAGAACTACATTAATGCCTGTCCAGCTTCAGTTACACACAACAAAACACCAACCACAATCATCAGGGTCAAAAATCACTGCTATAATGATGTACCCGACTGGCACTATTACTGGAAACCTATATACACACATGTGGCTGGCACTGTTTGACAGTAAAACCCTTTTATATATGTCTGCATATCATTTGCTGGTTTTGTATTTTTTACTGGCAAAATAATAGAAAACCTATCTTCACTAACTTCACTCAGAATTAAAAATAAATAAATGTAAAACCAGAAAAGTGGATGACAAATAATAGACTTTATAGTTGCTTACAATTAAAATTAAAAACCCTAAAAGGACATGGATTTTTTTTGTTGCATCCATTTTGCAAGGGTGTAGCACTTCTGTCATATAGCCATAATCCTTTTTGTGTTTAAACCAGAAAAGCCATTGATAGATGTGTCAAAGATGATAAGCGCTTAAAATAAACATCTACAGGATGTTGTACAGTGGTTATAGTCAGTCCCCAAAGTCTCAAGTGACGAAGAATGTTTAACTGACCTCATAACAAAAAATATCCAGTCCAACTTCATTCCTGAGGATGCCAAACATATTTAGGGCTCATCCGCTTGTTGTTGGCCAACAAAAAGAGACAGTAAAGGGAACAGATTTAAAACTGATTGCACTCGGTGACGTGACCAAAAGCACTCTGTGACATGACCAAAAGCACAACTGGCACCTAGACATTGGTGTGGAGAAACTAGTCTTCGATTTTGAGCCAGCCGTTTTTATAATCTATCAGTAGCTCTAGGTAGTACTTCCAATCTGGCTCACTGTCATACCTGACCTCAAATATAGTCTTTAGAGGGTTAGTGTGGGCCTCATGGATACGTATCACTTCCCCTCTGTACCACACTTCTGATTTGTCATCTTCTTCATACAGATGGCGAATCCTCTTTCCCACCAGGTCTGGGTAGTAGAATCTCATGGCCCTCCGAGCCCTCTGGACAGCTGAACGCAGGACCCATCGTCTCCTGTGTTCAGCGCTGTGGCAGGCAGACAAGTAGGGGCAGTATTTGATCTTCAAGAGTGATCTGTGTTTTCTTTTAGAAGAGCTGCTAAGGGGTCTTAAGGTGTGAGAGAAGCTTCCTGTTCTCTGCCACCTGTGGGTTATTTTGGGCGTCCTCCTGTGAAGGTCCCTCCCGCTGCTCACTTCTCCCCCTCCATCATTCGTCTGTGAAAGGGAAGGATCAGCTAATGTCCCAGAGTCTGAGATCGCTTGGTAGCAGGCCTTTTTTCTGTTTAGACCTTCGCTACACATCCTCCTCAGTTTGAGAATCACACCTGAACAACTCTTGGATCTAACCGGAGACTTGGCTCCAACGGGCTGCAGACTGGAGTATTCTTCCTCCATTTCTGTGTCACTCGGAGATGGAGTAAGCTTGTCCGGGGTTAAAGGACACATCCATGAATTTTCAGAAGTTGTGCTAAGTTGAATGAGTGAAGAATCCTGCTCTGCAACGATACAGTCACTTTCTCCATTCTCAGTTCCTTCAGATTGATGGCCACTCCAGTTTTTCTCGCTAAATGCATTCAGCACACCTCCACTTACTGTCTTCTCCGTGTCATCTGCCTCATCTGACAAACCATTGTCCAGAAACGTATGCCTCGAACTGTTCTTTACCCTGCTTTTTGTTCTATTTCTGTTCAAATCTGATTTTGTTTCCTGGTTCTTCGGATGTCTCTGTTGGTGTGACTCTGAGGGTGAGGCAGTGATGTCTGAAAATACAGGAGTCCAGCAGCTGATAGTGTCCTCACAAGAGTCATCTTTTTCTCTGTCAGCAGGATCATCCAAATCTAATCCTGCAACACAGGGAATGTAGCAATTAGGAGAGGTCAAAATGAATACAAAAATATGACAGATGTATAAAAATAAAGTTGCTGACAAAATGGGAAGGTAAAAGTTAAAGAGTTTATAGAATTAATTTGGTGATCAGGGAAACATACAAGTGGACATTCAGGATTTGTGACATACAATAATATAAATAAAAAAAAAAAAGTTCCAACAGATTATTCAAAAAAATAAATGCAAGCTAGCAACCACAAACTCCAACCCAGGTTGGCAAATCAATGTCCCATAGTGCTTGTTCAGCACACAAGAACAATGAGAAACTATTCTATTAATAAACAGACCTGGTGATTGGACAGCATGATCCTCCACCATGAAACACTCTTTTAGCAGAGACAGAATAGAAGGCTGTGGGACTAAACACGAAGGCTGGGAAAAAAGGCAGCTGCTATGGGGGGGGGGGGGGGGCTTATCAGTCAGGAATAAAATAGTAGTGAGGCAATAGTAAGACAAGGGAAATGTGCTCCCAAACCATGTGAACTGTTAATGTCTGCAGTGAAAGGAAACGTAAGCCAAATTCAGTTAGCAAATGTGTGCGCCAAATAAAATAATAGATGTTGGACACAAAGTAAAAAGGTTATGTAAAAGGACAAGTATATTTGTTATTTTCAAAAATCCCATGAAAAAAAAGTCAACAATAAATTGGTCTGTGCAGCCAGAAGTAGCTTATTCCCTAGAATAAGACCTCCTTTGTTGACGAAAATATATTTAAAAACACACAAATGAGCTGCACCTCTGCACTGGGTGACATGCTCCATTCATCACACACACACACACACACACACACACACTTTATGTTTTGTAAAACTCTTTAACCTATATATTGGTGACCCCTTTTTCAACCTTCACTAGGAACAAATGGGCTCTTGAGGCAGGCTGGGGAAGTCGTTAGGTACTGAGAGTCAAAGAAACACATTGTTGGTTTTTATCTTTTCATGGGATTTGTTGACAATAAAAAATATAGAATATTGCCAGCCTTATCCCGAAAATCCTGTTTTCGTATAACATATATACGAAAACGTATAACTGTTTAATCTCACTTTCCTGTATAACTAAACAGCACAGACACAGGTTTTTGACAGGATTGGCCAGTAACCATCGTCTCATCTGCTCCCCCCCCCGTGTGTGTGTGGCAGGCTTTCACTTCCTTCCTCCGGTAATGTGATCCTGCCTCGCAATCTTTAAGGTCCACCAGTACTTTAACAAAATCATGAAGGAGAGTTTCACTTCTCCACAAATAGCCCATCTCGGCACCTTTCCCTCCACCCACCAAAAAAAGTATGATGCAATCATGCAACTTCTTGTGATTAGTTACTGAAAGTTAGCAGAAAGGTTTCCTGCTTTCTAATCAGAAAAAGCAAAGAGTAGTGAGATTGAGGGACAACATAAAAACAAATATACCTGGACTCTCTTTTGGACATCAGGTGAGGTTGATTCTGTAAAAAATAAATGGATTTTATATTGAATATTTATTGTTTATTGTGATTTGTTCTTTACAAAAAGGGCCAATAATGCAGAAAATATGATTACTAAAAGACTGTTTGAGGGAAAACCATGATACAGTTAACAGTCAAAATATGATGCTTTATAGTAAAATCCAGAGGAATCAATTACGCAATCTACCCAATGCAGGAAGCACTGTTTCCTTATGTTGTACATATCACATGGTCAAATGTTCAAACTAGATGTATTATCTTTCTAAGTATTTGTACATGGAATTTAGCTTAACTTCTATCTGAAACATATGAGTCATCTCAGTCTATTCAGTCTGATCTTTTATAAATAACAGTAAGAACTAATGACACCTAAACTTTACTTTTACAAGCCGATTCATACTTTCCACTCATGACTGAGTTGAAAAGCTGAATTTTTTTTTTTTTTTGCTAGCTTAACTGGTTGAGCATGTGACCCATATGTTAAGGCTCAGTCCTTACCGGAGTGGCCCAGGTTAGAGTCTGACCCGTGGCCCTTTGCTGCATGTCAACCCCCCCCCTTCCTGTCAGCTTTTCTATCAAATAAAGGCCAAAAAAGCCCAGAAATAATCTTCAAATAAGTAGTTGTGTCGAGCATTTCCCCATGACGGTTTATTAACCAACTGTTGATTACTGCAACACCTCTAATTTGTCTTGCTTGAAGACACCAAAAAGAGACAAAAAACAAAATACCATCCCAGAGCGAAAGAAGACCGTCCGATATTACATCTCTGTAATACCCGTTTCTTTACTGTCTTTACTAGGAACATTATCACAAAACATTACCTCAGTAACTCTGAAGTGAACATGCACTCACCCAGATGTTTGCAGACACAGGCGTGATACAAAAGGTTGACCACGTCAGGGTAGATGTCAGGCAGGTGTTTGAGGGACATCAGTCTCCTTAGCTTGGAGGAACAGGCTCGTTTATGAAGCTGAATGAGGATCTTTTCTTCAGAGAGTGTGGTGGGCCGCAGTTCCACTCTGTGCTCCTGCAGGATCTGGTCGATGAAGCTGCCCTGGACCATCGGAAACAGCAGCTCCTTCACCACCAGCATGGGGAGGAACACTGCCCCCGTGCGCATGACGTGTGGAAAAGGACAGCGTTTCTGCGCGGTGTACTCTCTCAGCCTCTCCAGGACCTTATGGAGCGCTGACTTCATCACTTCATTGAGCCACACCTCTCTGGCATTTACCCCCAACAAACAGGACACTTTCTGGACTTTGGCTGAAGGGGTTGCTGGTTCAAGCAGTTCCAACTGAGACAACCAGGTTCTGAGCTCCTGCTTTGAAGAAGCCAACACATGGTTGGATACTTGCTTGCAGAGGGAATGGTGCAACTCAAAGAAGTGCTTGCGGACTGGCATTTGGAGCTCTTGTTTAGGTATGAATTCAGTTAACGGCTGTGCAGGTGGCATCTCTGGGGGTGGAGCAGGGCAAGAAGGTTTCATATCATGGAGAATTAGATTGTAGGTGGAAAGTTTCAGACACTGGGGAGGAATGTTTCTGAAATTGAGTTTCCTCTCAGGTGGCTGAGGTGGAGTAATGGATTCGAGCAGCAGGGTTGTGCATGTATCTCTCTGAGAAGATGAGTTCATCGGTGCAGTCACCTCACCAGGTTTCGACTCATGTGAAGTCTCACTTTCATCTGCTAAAGAGGGTTTACTTTCAAGTTCATCAGGTTCACATTTCTTTATCACTAACATAGGCCTGATGTTGGATGAACCAGTCTCTTCAGGCTCTTTTTTGATTGTTACTTTGCTGCTGTCCCTTTGACTAACAGGACTCTCTATGGAGTTGTCCGTGTCTGATGGATCTACTTTTTCCACTTTAATATTTTTAGGTTCAAAGATTTCTACAACAGGTTTCTCTGTTGGAGCATCTGCACTGATTTTTTTGGAAACCAGAGAGACAACACACTGCTGTTCACCTCGCGCTGGCCTTTTCACTCTGATGTCTGGCTTGGTTTTGACTTCACGGTGCACAGACGACTGGATGTTTCTCTGACGTACTCTGCCTGAAAATAACACTCCAGGGGCCTGCAGGTATGCTTGGTAAGGTGCCAGACTGAAAACATTGTCAATAACTGGCATAGGAGGAGAGTCCGTTTTATTTCCTACTTGTGCATTCTCCATTTCAACCCTGTGTCGTTTCTTATTGAGTTCCACTTCACATAAATCCCTATGCTCTTCTTTTATACCGATAGGTGAAGAAGAGTGAGAAATACTTCTTTTTACACACCTTCTAAGAACAGAAGTGCCTGAACTGGACACAGGGCTATTGTGTTTGTTTCCTGGTGCAAGAGCAGGGGAATAAATAATTTTTCGGACATTTGCGCTATTAGGTACAGCTGCGTGAATTCGATCTGAACTGTGATGCGGTGACCGGGGCGGCCATGCCGCTGGGGAAACAGGAAGGCTTTTTGGCTGTTTTGGGCACGTACCCTGGGCTTCACAGGAGGAATAGTCCAGGATTCTGTCCATGTTCAAACCAGTTGGTGGAAAGACAGGCCGGTCTATGTGCAAGCTGGTGAATGGGGGGAAAAATCTGTTAATTTGTATGCTGGATGGTGAGACACCAGGTTGGCTTACATGCCTGGTAGGACTGGTTTGGTCCAAACTTAGGAATGGTGAGTTGGTAGGTGATTGCTCAACACGCAGGCTGTCGTTGGGTTTCTCCTTATGCAGGTTGGTTGCAGAGACCATGGGGTGCTCCATGTATTGTCTGGATGGGGAAACATTTATGCGATTAGAGTGCAAGCTAGGCGACGCATGTTGCCTTTTTAGGGGGGCTCTGAGTTGGTTTGCAGTTAAATGAAATCTGGGAACTGCATAACATTGATAGTCAAGACCCCGCATCAAGACATGATTTGGCAACGTTTCAGTGCTAGGCAAAGGAATTTCATCATGAAGCGACTGAGGCACTCCGTAATGCTCCCGGGGGGTTGAGATTGTGTGTTTGAGAATAACAGGCACATCTTCTCTTCGCTTAAACTGGGTCCTGTTTTCTACCTCCACATTTGCGTGGGAGTAGTAAAACATTGGGTGCTGTGTTAGCTGGCCATATTTGGACATGGGAGAATGGTCCTGATAAACCTCTGAGGTCATATGCCCATATGTGGGATGGGAGGGGTATAAGCTAGTGTAGCCTCTGGGGGAAGTCTGTAAACGATGGCTCTGCTCACTTAGAGAACCAAACAGTGTGTGAGTCGGGGTGCAGGGGTAACTGCTATAGTTTGGGTCAATCGTAGCAGGAAAAGTCCTTGCTTTACCTGGGCTGCATGTCTCCACAGTCCTCTTTAATGGTTCTGCACTGGGCTCAAGCTGTAAACCTCTCTGTTGGAGCAGTGTGTCTTGGGCTTTCCTCTGGATGGGCGGTCTTTCAGTGTAGTTAGCATCAGTTTGCATCCAGTCATGCTCATATACAGTGTTCGGTATCCTGGGAGAGCCATGTTCCACACTGTATCGTTGTCCCATCACACAACCCAGGTCATTACAGCAGGGGTTATGCATATAAATTGGCTTAGGAATGGCTAAGTAAACAGAGCTTTCAGATGTGGGAGATGAGTTCTCACCTCCAGTTTTTTGTTTTCTAACAGCCACTGGCGCGGCCACTGTGGGACTGCTGATCCCAGGAACACAATGCAGAGAGGAAGAATGAGAATGGCCTTCCTCTGAAGAATTGCTGTCTTGCCTGTAAATGATGTGGTTTTGTCCCTCCATGCCAGAGAGGTGACTTACAGGACTTCTACCATCCAGCAGAGAAGTCTTTGAGTTCCAAGGAGTGAATCCTGCTCCGTCCTTTCCTCTGGGATCATAAGTGAAGTAAGCCCCATTGTACTGCAGTATCTGCTTACCCAGGAAACCAGACATGTGTTGTGGTTTTGACAGTCCTGTGGACCCTATCGTCCCGTCGAATAATGGCATCTTGCTTCGAAACACTGGGTCAACGACGCTGTGCATCGACTGGCTGCTCATCGACTGGCTGCTCATCGTGTGGTAACTTTGTTATGATGGTGGCTCCAGACCTGCGAATATAGAAATAGCAATTAGACACTGCCGTTCAAATATCTGTTGGTTTAAAGGATCCATCTTTATAATTAGGACCGCAGAAACAGAAAAACTCTTTGTGCATTCAAAGAAGTCATCATTAGATAACATCTAGCTTTAGGCATTTTATCAACTGTGTCGAATCTTGTGGCTTATCACATGTCACATACACCCTAATCAGCTGATGCACATATGTGGAAGCAAAATGCAACAAGCAGCGAATACGTAGAAATGTGTGAAGATGATTCAGATCTTCACGCTTATGCAAGGAATATTAGTGAATCAGTTTCCTAGGGGCAGCCAATGTGATAGTTGCCACATGTTGCAATAATCAAACGAGCTCTCATAGTGGAGCCTACAGCATTGCAGGTTATGGTGGTGATATAATAGCCATGTGTAATTGATGGCATTAGTCTTCACTTCAAGACTATGTGTGCAAATATGAAGATTACAATGGGACTGAATTACTGTGATATTGCATTCTGAGTCATATTTGATGTTTTATGGTCCTATTACGGCTCGTTTCAGATGTCACAATGTGTCATGACCGTCACATCGAAGAGCGTCAGTCTCACTTTTATCATACCAGAACGTATCACATGATCTGACATGCACTTCTTATCTTATGTCCTGCGACCCAACACTACAGCAGACTACGTGTTTCTATTCTGCATTTTATGACCACAAACCCTGAGTCATACCACAGTTCCTTTTTCATACACTTCTCCTATATATGGCTGCATACAACTGTTATTTTCTTTTTCAGATAATCTGCTGGTTATTTTGTCAAATGCTTAATGTCAGAAAATAGTTGTTTTTTTAAACTGCCCATCATAACTTTACAGTACACAAGTTGATGTCTTCAAATGTCTTGTTTTGTCCAACCAACCATCCAAAGCCCACAAATATTCAGTTGCTGGATCCAGTGGATATGAACAAACCATTTCTATTCTATGCTACTTTAATGGGATGTTAAGCAACATTTTACAATATATGCTCACAACCATTACTCAGAGCTGTCAAGAAGTTTGGTTGAACACAGATAGTTATGCCCAGTCTGATAAGGCATGCTGGCAAAATCATTTAAACTTTTTTAAAAGTGGGATTGTGTTCTTTGACAGATATTTGCCCATCACAACCGATCCACAAATAGTCATGCTCTGATTCTCATAATATGGCATCAACATCAGTAAAAATCAACTAGTGAAAATCCCAGCTTTCCCTTTAATCATAATATTTATGCATGCTCAACTCCTAATTATGGCTTTTCCAACAGGCACTTGAAGGCAGCATAATGCAACAACTTTGCAACACAATCTGCCTGACACTTCCAGTTTGGCGGAGGGGGAGAGACCTCATCACGTGAACTCTTAACTCTGCCACACAAACTGAACCAATCTGCATGAACCAGAAAGGCCACGATACAGGATGAGACAGTTTAGGTTTTATTTTGTTTTTCAACTTCTATTATTGTTGTAGTGGACAATAATTTCCAATGTACCCCCTAAAACTAACAGATCTTAGTGCATAACATCCTTGCGGTCTTTTGACAGGCAGCCAAATTCAGAGCATAACAAACTGCCTATAGCCTAGCTGTTGAAACTGCTGTTTCAGATCCAGGGAACAAAGAGCAAACAGTATTAAAAAAAAAAAAAAATAGGCTAAATGATGATAATATCTGTGACATATATGTCGACCAAACCAGTATCATGCAGCACACAGTTAGTGCTAACAGATTTTATCAGTTCATCCTGTTGACACCTTTCAGAAAAGTAGAGAGATGGCTTATCCGCATATAGAGGTGAAATGTGGTTTGTGTGCATGGAGGGCTGAAGCCCTCTGTGAAGTGTGTGTGTGTGTGTGTGTGTGTGTGTGTGTGTGTGTGTGTGTGTGTGTGTGTGTGTGTGTGTGTGTGTGTGTGTGTGTGTGTGTGTGTGTGTGTGTGTGTGTGTGTGTGTGTGTGTGTGTGTGTGTGTGTGTGTGTGTGTGTGTGCGTGTGTGCATTGTGTGTGTGTGTGTGTCTGTCCGCAATCCCAGATCTGCAGAGCAAGGGTGATGAAGAGTGTGACTTCCGAAAGCAAACCGTCCAAACTGACAAGCTGAGCCTCTACCACGTGGGGAAGGAGCGAGTCGGCAAACAAACCCCTTCATTGTAGTCTAAAAGTTATAATGTATCTGATGATTAATTCTCTCGAGTCTGTCAGGTCAAGACAAGTTGTTAGAGGTCAGCAAGTTCACGTGAAAAAGATGTCTTTCCGCAAAGTATAGGCTAAGTAACGAAATGTCTCACGTACAACAACAAAAAAACGGAACTTAAATGTGTCCTCGCAGCTTCTTTTTTTTGGTAGCCCGATGTGTTCTTATCGAGGGTTAATCTACATGAGAACACATGATCTTGTAGTCCTGCCATCATGACCCGCCTTCTCAAAGGTTTAGGACGCAAATGATATGAAAATAATCTACGGGCTAGAGCTCGATCAAAGGGCGAGCGATTTCCATACAGGCTGCGAAAGCGTCGTAAACCACGGTAAAACTAAAACCACACTGTGGGTAAAATAAACACAGTTTCAAACACTTGCGATGCTTTGCCTACTGGAATAGTTTCACAATCTGTCATGCTTTCTCTGAATACAGCCATACTATCATGTGTGTGTGTGTGTGTGTGTGTGTGTTTGTCAAACACGATTTTTTTGTAGGATCATCTGTGTTAATTTGGACATTTGAAGATTGAGCAGTAAATGTGTTTTCTTACCTCGTTGCTGTGTTGACAATAAATGATTTCCACAAAGACTCCATGAAACACAACTTCTGAGAAAAGAGAAGAAAGTATCTGCTTGTTCGTGGACCGGGTCAGTCCGGATGCGCCAAAATCCCACGAAACGAAATGAAGGCCTGCCAAAAGGTTTGAGCGGCTCGCCCGAAGTCCACGCGGCTTTTGGAGAAGTTAACAAACTGAAGAAAAGACAAAAGGGAGGAGGATGGTGTTTGATCAATAGGCGGAGTCACGCCCTCTGTCTATCCACGGCTTGTTTTCTACACGTTTTCCCGTTTGTCACTTTCTCACTTTTAATTACCTTATTTTAATATCCAACTGCCAGCTGGCTACTGATGCCAACCTTAAGTGAACTTAGAGTTTATTTATTCATTGACAGATAACAGACATGTGCTATTGATTTATCTATAGCCTGATATCTCACCCTTCAGGGAATTCCAGGGGGGTCAACAAAAAAAGAAAGAAATGATCTGATATAAGTATTAGGCTATTTCACTCCATGAAAGTTAACATCTCCTTTTTTTTAGCTATAAAAAAAGAGTTGAAGAACCACTGACATAAAAGTGCAGTGCCATAAATTGCACTGCACTTTTACAGCAAAGTCCACTATTTAATACAGAATGAATGGATTCACTCCGCATAGCTTTTAATGAAGAATAAGGCACAGGAAAAGTCAACGATTTGAAGTACACCTCTATAATGATAATGATTCTAGTGGCAGCATATTCACGTGTTTCCCATTACAAAAACGCCATGGTCAGGCTTGCCATGAGATGGCTAAAGTCCAGGTGCAGTGCTGTATCCAGACTGTCATGGGGTGCATGTATCCTCAGAAAAGTAGAACCTATAATGCACTGCAGAGCAAAAGGATGATGTATTGGATTTTTTTTATGTTATATGAATGTAAAACAACTTATATATAAGTAGGCCTACCTTGTGGAAAAAAATACTGCTGTGAAGGAAAGCCCTAGCAAAGAATCATGGTAGACCACATCCTAATGTAGGCTAGTTAATGGTTGACTTTGGTTGACCAAAGTTAAAATCAGGTCAACCATTACCTCTGACAGACTGTTTCATCTCTTGTTATTGATTATGTACCATTAGCCTTGACATGCACATACAACATAATTCATTTACACTGTACTATCACTAGTAAAGTTTGATTCAGCAGCAGATCGTGGGTTAAAGCAGTCCAAAATTATGGTGAACCTAAATTCTTCCACTTGCTTGATTCACCCTCTGAATGAGTTAATTTCTTCTTGCACTTGCATCATACCAGTCCCTCCTCACCTGTGAGTTGGAGTCTAATTTGTGTGTCCAGTGGGACTGCCACAGTTTAGTCTAGACAAGTTGTTGGCTTCCATCAGTCCCTGTGGCCTCGCAAGTAAAGAGACGCTCATCAGGGGGTTTGAATGAGGAGAGAAGGCAGGAACTTTTCCCCACGGAGCACTTTCACATCTCCCCTATTTCCAGTTACCATGGCATTACAGCTAAAGGCTAACCAACAAAAAGCATTAAGGGGCTAAAAGTGTGCCATATGGATACAGCAACACAAATATTACACATAGGCCTACAAGCCAAAAAATGACACACATACAGTACTGTGGACTGGAAAGGCAAATCGACATACACTGGCAGTGCAACAGGGTTTCAGGAAAGGGTCAGACTTTCTTAAACACCCCGTTGGACCTGTTGCTGGGAGCCAGAATGATTATACAGAATGAAGAGACTTTTTGATTTTATCTTGCCTCTTATTTCCTGATACTCTGACAAATGTACTGGCAGCATATTTTGGCAGTACTTATGGTTATTTCTTTGTGGAACTACCTTCTGTTAAATATGCCTAAATACAAGTAAATATTTAGCAGGTAATTGTAACTGTTTTAAGGTAAACCAATAAAAGAAGTGTTTGTCTTTCCCACAGGGCTATCAACATGGATGACATGTTCTCTTTAAAGGGTTTGTGTCCTGATAGAAGGAAGTTGCAATGTCATGGTGATGCAATGAGAATAAAGATGCATCATGACTTAGAAAAATCAAAACTAAAATAGCTTGCCAGTTAATTGGTTTTGTTCTGTGTGGGTCAAATATTTATATCATTGTTTCACAGGACTTTATTATGTAGTTTACTGTAACTTATTTATATTTTAAATGGCAAAGACAACTTTGGCAAAGACAAAATTGCTTTTGGGTGTAACATGCAGTACTTTTAAAGGTCTGAGAGTCAATAAGGTGAGTTGTGACACAGAATAGAGCAGGTGATCTCTCAGGATGTAGTTTCTGATGAAACACTGTTCCCAGAGGCCAGAAACTACATGTTGAGCCCAGAGACTGCTCAAGTTACAACACACGAGACACACGTACACCTGAGCGTGCATACACACTGACACAGAGATATATATGTGTAATATATGTTTATTGTTCCATGTCTACAGACTATACGAATTATGAAAAGTATGCATTGTGCAAAGTAGATCCGAAGAATCCGAAGTATATATTTCATTTTCAGTCCGCCACTGCAGCTTTTCATCTACAATGCAATAGACAAATCCACTAATGCAAAACTTCATGGTTCAACTAAAGTTAATATTTACCTTAATGTACAGCAAGTTATCTTACAACAGTCCTTCATTTGCACATTCTACTACTGCTAAATTTGACAGTTTATGTGTGTATCCTGGTTTATTATAGCAAATAAATGAATGAGTTTAAAAAAAATCTACTCAAATTGAGGATAAATAAGCTATTGTATACTAGCATTGAACTGTTGATAAATAGCTGGAGCTGCATGCTCGGTATGACAGCTGACTATTTAGTTTCAGTCACATTTCTACTGTTAAAGCTTCTACACTTACCTCACATCTGTTCGCTCATGTAAGACTACATTTCACAATCCAATAACTACTTTACCTTGACCCAAAGTCTAAAGACTAACCTTGGCAGAACTAGTTTCAGTTACGATGCACCTTTTAAATGGAGTGAAGAGCAAACTACTTTCTTCACTAAACTATCTCTTGTTCTCAGGTCTCTTGATCGCAACTACCTGATTAAATAAGGTTACTAATACCTAAAAGGTGCCCTAAGCAATGTTGGGTGACGTTACTTCTTGTTGACATTCAACGTATTGTCAAACAAAACAAGGCTAACTCACCCCTCCCTCCTCCTCATCCCGTCCCCTCCCCCTCCCTTCCGTGCTTCCGTGCACTAACCGCCAACATCCACCCCAAAATCCTTCTTGTCGGTTATTAGCTGGACCACTGGAACTCTGTTTGTTATGTTTCGTGGTGCAGGTTGGCCAGTTTGTTTTTGTTGCCATTTGTGGAGCCTGGGTTGTCTACAGAGGCCACGTTTTTTTACAGTGTGTTCAGGGGACAGGCAGCTCGCGGATAGTGAAGAGATGTTTGCTGTATGTGACAAAAAATGTTGTAGCCTAAAAAACGTGTGACATCGCTTAGAGCACCTTCAAGGTAGCGAGCATAAAGCAGTGATTCATTTTTAAAATGTTCAACTATTCCTTTAAATTGAGATTAGAATAATTATTTCACTAAGTTGAATGACAAGCTAGTCTGATTAGTCACTAGTGATGGTGAAGTATGAAGGCAGTACGGTGATAAAATTGGTATGCTGCAGGATCAGCCTTTTGTAGACTGTGTTTTTTCATTTTCTTTTTTTTTTTAGTTATTTCAGCCTTCTTTTACGACATTGTCTATATCAGAATTTGTGGGATTCAGTTTTGTCCTGCATGTTTTTTTACATCACAAAACAAAGAGGTTTAATAGAGTTGAGAGTACAATATTTTTGGGAGACCGTTCATTGATCTTCCTGATAAACAGGATAATTGGCAGTAAAGTAGTATGTTTAGTCTTGAAAGCATAGTTTTGTTCACATTGCATTGCTATCTGTTTATTTAAATGATTTAAATAGTTGTGAGAACATGGTGTTATTCCCATTGGGTGCACCTGCAGGCTGCACAATCCTCCACAGAGCTGTCAAGGTCTTGGTGACACTCCCCTTGTCGGTATGGCTGATGTAATGCTCCTTTGGCATCATTAACATAATCACACAGCAGCCAATAGCAGCAGGACAGATTATGATCAGGAAAGGATGGTTTTCATCTGGAGAGCCATTCACATGCCTCCATGTGCTGCAACCTCACCAGCTCAACAGTATCAATGCCCCCGGTTATTTGCAAACCAAATTAACTCCTGCCTCCCTTGGATTTGGTGGGAACAGACAATAACTAAGATAAATAATAAAACTACTGATGTCTGGAGAGCGCAGACAAAATGTAAGCAGACCAAATGTAAGCAGCACAAATGTTGGTTATAAAGAAAGGGTTGACTTTCTCAGGGAAGAGACATTTCAAAGTGTTGGAAATACAAGTGCATGTTTACAGTTTGATGACAAAGAAATACAATTAATGATTAACCAGCGATGCACATGATCAGGAAGACTTCCATGTTTTCTAAAGTGTGCTGTCAAACATGTATAAGGAAGAATAATTTTAATAACCAACTTTATACCAACAGTGCTGATTTCGATTGCGTTTGTAAATTGGAATCTGTTTTTACAGCTATGGTATTGTCAACTGTTTTTCGTCTCTGGATGACAATGTTTAAGTATGTATATCTTACAGTGTTGTGTAGTGCTACTTGTACAACATAATGCTGCAGTGCAGACATATCTCCAGATTGCCACAGACAAGGTTGAGTTCCTTTTAGTTTATTACAAGTAAGACAGATGTTACCATCTGCTTCCACTCACTAATATAAACAAACCGTTGTCTGGTTTGGTTTGACATTCGCTCGTCTGTCTTCTCTTGACACAATCCAGACTGGTTTGTTAGGAGGTGGAGGGTTTTCAGAGAGATAAACACATCCAACACTATGTGAACCATTGGTTCACATAGTGTTGGACATGGGGATGAACCCCTTTTTTATTTATTTATTTTTTGACCTTTGGTGCTTAGAGTTGTGGTAAAAAAAAAGAAGCACTTTGTTAAATACATCTACCTCTCTTCTGTATATCATCTAAAATATTTAACTTAAAAAAAAACTACACAAATATTGTCTGCACAAATAAGATAAAAGTATGTTCACTCAAATAAGACACTACTAGTACCCAATGGGTACATCCATAATTCAGCTGACACTTTTGTGTCCTGCAGTAAAACCAGTCCGTCAAAGTGTCTTGCGGGAAAAGAGTTTCCGCTGATTTGTTGCACATAATTAACCCCATAGGAACCATGACATCTTCTACAGACTCAAAAGAAAAGATTGCTGTTTACACACTAACATTGAGGACTTAATAAGCACATACAAATGGCTTTTTACTGCATTACGAGCAGTTTGCTTAAGTACATCTCTGTTGCACAGTGAACAATTTGTTTTCTCTACACATAACAGGATGTTTGAAATTTCCCAAATTGCACCACTTATTGCTGATGAAACCTGATTTCATAATGAATTTTTTTTTACCTTCATTTTGAGAGGCATTTTGCTATTATATACACGCACACACAATCCCAACAAGAAGAGGTCAAATAGATTAAAATGTGAGTTCATGGTGAAAGGCCTTGGAGGTTTGGGACACTGGAAAATAATGGAAACGAATTTTGAAGAGAAGTCATCATGCTTATTTTCTATTTATTTTTGTGTGCCAGCTGAATGTACAATACAATGTTATGTGCATGTTTTCATCATGACTCATCTGGTTTCTGAAGATACTGTTTGACAGCACTGACAATAGTCGATACCTCTGCCATGGCCCCTTTACCTGCAACAAAGTAAAGAATTATAGAGTTAAACAAACACATAAATTAGCAGTCAGTGGTCTGGAAGCAATCACATGAAGAAGACATACTGTACATACTTCTCATGCACTATTGCACATTCTCCATACTCACAAACACACTGTCATAAACATGTTCTCTTTAACACTCACAGGGTTTGCATATCTAAATATATGCTGGGTCATTTAAGTGTGTTGTTCAGACCCCACCAATGCATCAAGGGGACACAGCACTGTAAGAGAGCTGGAGAGTGCAGAGACTGATCTAATGCTGGTAATGCAAACTTAACGCTTCCTCCTGTAACTGATTCCAAGTTCTCCAAAACACATATCTATTAGTCTCTGGCTCTCATGGTGAAGCTACTGCAGAAAGAGTTGCTTTTCTAGTAATTGAGGATAGCTTATCTGAGGGTTTTTTTTTTTAACAAAGAAACATTTTTACCACTTTTTTTGATGCAGCAATATCACATATTAGTAGTTTATATATATATATATATATATATTATATTTTTTTTATATTTGTATATATTTTTTTCAGCAGCTCCCACATTTACAGTGCTAGTGTGAGTATTTAAAACGTCACTAGAGTAGCTTACCAAGGTCTCTTGAAAATACAACTAATTCAATGAGACTGAATCTTTAGATACCGACAATTTTTTTATCACACGATTAACGTTCTTTCGGATCTAGCTAGACCGGAAACAATACAGACAGGGCCGGAAGCCCACTATGGCCACGCCATGTCCCGCCCTACGAAGTAGCTCGATTGGTTGGGGTTAGGCATTTCACCTTGAATGGTTAAGGTTAAGATAGCGGATTGGTCAGGGGATAGGACCTGAACAAATAGGGTTACGTTACCTTGGACGCCTGGCCAATAGTAGTGATTGAAGGGCGGGTCTTGGCGTGGCCGGCCGCTGTCACTGCGCGATGTGAGTCTCAACACGATTTGAGTCGCGTTGAGTTGCGCATGCTCAGATGTAAACGGTTTACAGCATAACGCTAATAACAGAAGATGGAAACAGCAATAATAGAAGATACAGAAGACTCACATCGTGCAGTGACAGCCGCACACACACTTGCGAGACGTGTAGCTAGTACTGTAGGCTTGTCACGCCAATTAGCTTCAGAACGAGTAGCGACTCTAGAGTCATAGTGAGAGAAACAAAGGGTCTCTCTATGGTTCTTTCTGACCACGGTGGGAAACCTGTAGCAGGAAAAGTTAACCCTCTCCTTGATTTTACGTTGTTTATGGAGAAGGACAACCAGGAAATGAGTCGGGGGGAAACCATAGTCGCTATGACAACGAGCCACGCTCGCCTCAGGCATGAGGCAGTACTATCTGCAATGGAAAATCGAGGTAACAGTGTTATATTTTGTGAAAGATTATTAGCTCCAAGTGTGAATGTTAGTGTGAAATTGAACACTACGTATATGCCAATGTTGTTTTCAATAAAAAAAAAACATTTGAACAAAGCAAGCCGATCCACTTTTCCATGTTGATAAGAGCATTAAAATGAGAAAATATAATGGGACAAAAAAAAAATCAAGGGACATTTACAACCCCAAATCAGAAAAAGTTGGGACAGTATGGAAAACACAAATAAAAAAAGAAAGTAGTGATTTCTAAATGTACTTTGACTTGTATTTCATTGCAGACAATACAACAGCACAATTTAATGTGTTCCTCATGATTTTTATTGTTTGTTTTTTTCAAAAAAACAAAATTCCTATTTTGGTTCTTGCAACACATTTCAAAAAAGTTGGAACATTAAAGCATTTACCACTTTGTAATGTTGCCATTCTTTTTCACAACACTTAAAAGACGTTTAGGGACTGAAGACACCAAGTGATGAAGTTTTTCAGGTGTAATTTTGTCACATTCTTGCTGCAAACAAGTCTTAAGGTGAGCAACATTACGGGGTCTTCGTTGTCGCATTTTGCTTAGGCTTGCGCCCTTGTCCTTTACGCACTGAAATTCCTCATTCCTTGAATCTTTTAATTATGTTATGCACTGTTGAAGGTGAAATAAGCAAATGTCTTCCTATCTTTCTTTGAGGAACATTGTTTTTAAACATTTCAATAATTTTCTCACGTATTTGTTGGCAAACTGGCGATCCTCGGCCCATCTTTGCTCCTAAAGGACTAGACCTTTCTTGGATGCTGCTTTTGTACCAAATCATAATTACGATCACCTGTTGACATCACCTGTTTCAAATCACATCATTATTTAACCAATTTACATGATTACTAGCCCTTAATTGCTCCTGTCCCAACCTTTTTTGGAATGTGTTGCAGGTCTGAATGACAGGAAAGGATGTATATTTACAAATGAAATTAAGTTGACCAGACAAAACATGAAATATTTAGTGTTCGCATTGTCTGCAATGAAATACAAGTCAACGTACATTTAGACATCACTACTTTCTTTTTTTATTTGTGTTTTTCATACTGTCCCAACTTTTTCTGATTTGGGGTTGTAGAATAGATGAAAATGTGCGATTAATCGTGAGTTAACTATGACATTAATGTGATTAATCGCGATTAAATATTTTAATCGTTTGACAGAACTATTAATAACGACAAGACACATGAAAAAGAAAGTTGTTTACAAAGTCGAGGACATAATTGAGGACATAAAAACATTGCGCAACCTGTTGATCACCTTAAAGAACCAGTTGCACTGAAGTGTTTTTTACCCCAGGCCTTCTGCTGTACCTTCCTTGTATACCAGTCGGTACTCGACCGAGTTGTCTAAACTGATTAATACTTTAAATCTTTGATCAAGCAATCCTACCCTCCTTAACGAATGTCATCAGGAGTTTTTAGTATGTTCTAATCAAATGCACAAGCTAATGGACCAATTAAAATGTAAAGTTTTTTTTATAAATCATAAGATAACAAGATCAGGCAGATATAGCACATAAAGTAACTAATGAAGGTTAAAAAATGTGACCGTTGACCGAATCTGACTCCACCTCGCACCTATAACTTTTAAGTGTTCGTTATCTGGTAGATCAGAATCAAAATCAAGACACAGAATTTCGCTCAGATAAGTTAAATCAAAGCTTTAGTGAATGATATTGCAGAATACAAACTTGTGCACAAGGATCAGATTCCTTCAAGACAAAAGCCTAATCTCTCTTCCTAGCAAAAGAGTCTTCTCCGGCATCTGATGCCCGCTATCTCAAACCCTCACACTTTTATACATTTTTGCCAGTTTCCTGGCCCATCCCTGGCCGTGCTGTTGTCTTCCTGCATGTAGTCCAGGTCCTCTCGACTCTGCTGTCCAGTCCTTTTGGCTCATTGCACGATGTCGCATCATGCATGAAAAACACCTTGGCTCTCCTCACTCCAAGGCCAATCAGACAGTTTGTTACTATTTGGGATATTTTATGGTTGCATTCTATTTATCAAATGTATACACTGGTTACCAAATGTTTTATGATTTTCATATTACTGAGGCACCTGTGTATTTCTTTATCTTTCAGCAGACCTGGGAGTGATGAGAGCCAAGGCCATTCAGTCATAGGGTGGACCCTATGACCTGAATCTTACCTTTTTCAAAATACATCTTACACAGATGCCTTATTCTCTGCTCTTCCTGGCCTGAGAGTCTTTTTAATCAGCTTAATTATTTTCCTGGTTCGGTGCTCCCTTTCATATTTATTAGGTCAGATGGTCCTCTCACAGATACTCAGGAAAAGCAACTCCCTCTCAAATTTATCAGGTCAGATGGCTCTCTCAAAGATAGCCAGGAAGATCAGAGAACAGAGCCATTAATGATCTCTACACATATTTTCCACAAAATATATCCTACACTAATGTTAAAGCATGCTAAGCTGAAGGTATGCCAAAGCTATAGGTATGCCACAAATAGATGCAAAGAATGGAAGTTATGAAGAAGATACCAGGTGAAATGATAACACACACTCCATATCCGTCCACCCGCTCCACCAGGAGCACATCGCGCATTGCCACTCCCGGACCCTCAAGTGTCCAATCCCGGCGTAGTTCAACATCACGTCTCCTTAAGTCCTCTAATATTTCCTCATTTAAGTCATCAACACATCCATGATTCATGGAAATGTTGTGTAAAACACAACAAGCCACAAAGAATGCTGGGACTTTTTGAGGACTGTACTGTAAAGTGCCTCCTGACCTATCCAAACACCTGAAGTGCATTTTCAGTAATATTTTTCCTTGTCATTATGTATGGTTTGCAAAAATGGGAACTGCTGCGTCCGTGTAGATAAGAAAAGCAAAGTGTATAGGCATTGTGCACACGCTACATTATCGCCAAGCATGCGCCCCTAAAAAAGCATCTGAATAACGCGCCACTGACTTTAGACTAGCGGCACTAACTTTAAACTAGGTTTTTCCTGGTCAGTGGCGGAACACGCCTCGTCTTTTCGCTGAACCGCCCCTGGGAGCGCAAATTAATTCCCTAATTTACCGACGTGCGTCTTTGTAGGGAAAAGTCCGCTGTGCGTCGGGTGCAAAACAAGAATGATACATGCATCGGTGTACAAAGTCGATTGCGCTGGGTGCAAGATAGGGCCCCAAATGTTTTAGATTATCAGATCCAAATTAAACTGCACTATAGACCTTAAAGCACAGAGACTGCTAGACATTACAACATTAGAACAGCTTGTATCCTCTTTGTAAGGAGATCACAGTGTAAGTCTGTCTGCTAGTCCGACTATCTTTGAGTGAATAGTTTATCAGAAATATACTGGGCCATTTGTCTATCACTATCTCCTCATCCCCACACAAGGACCCAAACTAAGCCAGTCTCAGAAGCCATCAACAGGATAGACTGCCCAGTATGCTGAGAACCAGACGGGACTTCAACTTCATCAGTTTTATGGTTTTCTACATTCCAACAAAAGTTCTTACCCTTTACTGAAGTAAAGACACAGCTCACTGGGGTCAGCTGTTGTACAATGTCTACTCTCTTAAATATGATACTATCCATCCATTTTCTGTTCCTCATCAATGCCTAAATGGCAGCATGCCTAGCAAGAGAGCTAGCAAGGCTATAACAACGTGGATACCACTACTATGTGGTCCCACTAGCCACAAGGAAGAGGTTTGGTGCACTGCCAGCCGAGGAGCAGATGAAGGCAGAAGGCCTTGGCGTACTGACGCGTGGTTAGGGAAACAGTTGAAAAAGTTGAAAGGTGGCTACTGGCTTAAGCTAAAAACAAAATGCTTCCAAATAAGTGGGGTGGGCATTCACAAATTGGCTTCTTGCATTTCTCTTTATATTACAGACACTTAAAACTAGACTGAAAAGCTGTATTTCACTGTCCTATGGTTGAAAGTTTAAAGTCTGTGGTCAGACGTGTGCTCTGCTGCACCTGTAACCACACAACAACAACATAGCGTATCGACACACCCTGGAGTACAATTCTACATCACTGCAGAAAGGTGAGAAGTTAAACCACTGGAGGAGGAGGATTTTCAACTAGTGTTAAGTTGCTCAACTTACACATATAGATATATTTTGAGGAAGGCAGAGAAACTCAACTCTGAAACCTTATTTAGTTCATTGTGCTTATTTTACAATTACTTCCCCTGTGGACGACTTATGTGTCATTTAAGGTAAGAAGTATTTCTTTATTGACCTGCATACTTAAAAACAGTTATGGTGATAATAAAATTGAAAAGAATATAATGCAGTTTAAATCTATAATGGAAGTACTAGAATCAGTCAGGTCATTTTCTTGCAATGTATTCTAATTGTTTTGGTCAAACCAACAGACTCCTGCATTCTGACATGTCACAAGGTGAAAGTAAATAATTGTAGATACTCAATATCTTTTTTTCTGGTATTGACCCACCTTCATCTCCACATACTAACTTCTTAGCAACGCAGGGGATTTCCATATATCCAAACTCTGTGAGACAGGATATGTGCTGGGCTGTAATGGGATGCTGCCACATTGCTGTATTCATTGCAGGGCAGAAGAGGAGAGGGCGACTGGTATCCCAGGCTCTTACCACACATGTCTGCCAATGACAAAGATTAAATTTGGAAATAATTTCAGAAAAATCATGTCATGAATTATTATTTGCCATCACATGTTGTAGGCAATCAGATGAAAATGTTGATGTTCTTACCAAGAGATTGTCACAAATTCCATTAGCAATCTTTCCAAGAGTGTTGGCATCAAGGGGGGCAATGACAAGTAAGTCCGCCCAGCGCCTTAGCTCAATGTGCAACACAGGGTCAGATCTTTGAGTCCACAGCTAGAACAGAGACATGCCGTTAGGAACGCTTGGATCACTTGCTCACTTCTCTTCTGGAATGCATGATACTTTAGACCAGAGTTTCTCAATCTTTTCTGGCCCATGACCATGTTTTTATGTCTCAAAATTAACCTCAGCAACTGAAAAGCTGATAAGTGATTACTGATCAACTCATGCCACACTTTAATTCACTCAATGTGATTTATAGTGTATTCTTTTATATTTTAAAAGTTACATTTTAAGAGCAAAAAGGGATCTTAAAATTGACTGTATGCAAATTATGCTATATGTCATACCTATTTCACCTATTAATAAAAATGCACCAGTTAAAATTTTAGATTTTAGAAACCTTACACAATCAATTTAGCTTATCAGTGGCACCAAGTTCGAGACTTCCTGCTATTGACTGTCAGTTAATATTGGCTATACTAGGACATTTGACAATTGTTACCTCCCACTCATCCTTGTCACTGTAGATTTTTACTGAAACCTCTGCAGGATTGTAGAAGTGCTTGGCATGCTCTGTGGTGACGACTCTTACATCCACCTAAAGCATAAAAGAAGACAATGACAGTCACAGGGATTTTAAAAAGCACAGCTATAGTGCTAAAGAGGTGGAAAACTAAGAAGAGACACCTATAAATGGCAATTAACTGATCTTTTAAGAGACCATTTTATGGGTCTTACACTCTAGTATACCTTAGCACATTTCACAGAATTGTGTGGTCAGGTTTGATATAACCCTGGGCATGTGGTTTGGACTGCACTTCTCAGGATCATATGTGATTTCATTATACACTATTATCATATTAAAATACTTTTTTTAGGCTACTTAGTGTAATTCCCACATTTTGAGTTTCTCTCTCTTATGGTGAATGTTCCTTGCAAATATTAAGGATGGCTATACAGTCCTAACACTGTCTTTATGTTATGTATTGTGTAGTGTTATAAGCAGGGTCCAAAATTAGCATCATCTACTACTAGCCAAATGTTGGTAAAATAAGCTAATAGCTGGTAGATTTTCTACACTCACCAGCCAAAACATCTATGTCATTTATTGTCATGTAAACTTTGAACATTCACTAGCCATTTGGCTGGTGAACAAAAAGTAAATTTTGAACCCTGGTTATAGAAGTTGTGTTGTCAGCACCCTTTATTTAGAGAGTTTGGCCAACTAGGCAATCCAGTGTTCTGAGCTATCCCGTTATGCGATTGGTTCCGAGGTGGTCATGTGTTTCATGGACTCCATGTTGTATAGCAACATTCATCTGATTCCCATTGGCATAGTGCAGGGAATAGTGGAAAGATGTAATAAAGTATTTAAAAAATGACATAAATCACTGAAAAAATGCCCAACTGTTGTACGTTTGACTGCAATGAAAGACAGGGAAGCGGCAAAAGATTTCACAAGTCCCCTCGTGAACCAAAAAGGCGAAAAGTATGGGAGCTGTTCATTATTGTGTGAGGTAAATGTCAATTTCTCTCTTCGATATGATAACAAATTACATAGGACAAATATATTAATACCATCGTTAATGTGTACCATGCTGTCAAAAAAGTTCTAACACTGCTTTAGAAATGAATGTTTGAAGTTAGCCATGCCTTATGCTAGCGTTAGCTTTTTCGCTAGCACTCCATGTATCTAAATGCTTGTTATCGTGCCATAGTCACATGGCTTTTGGTCTCGACCGAGTCCAGGTGTCTTCATTATGTTTATAATAATATTGGAGGGAAAGTGAAACACAGCTTGGACAAGGATGTTGTTCAGCTTTTCACAAGTTTAGACAGCTAGCTAAGGCTACGCCAATGTTTGCTAAAGTTAGCACAACAGCATTAGCCTAGCCTGCTAGGTAAATTTTATGACTGCCTTCGGAGTTTCCTATGTCTGCGTCCATGTTGTCAACATAAGACCTGTGGCGTTAGTGCTCCTTTTGTACCATCATTTTATTGAATGAAATATTAAGCTTTGCTCCTACGAGATGGGTGGGTTTTTGTTACGTTACACACACGTATGTTAGCGGACATTAGAAAGGTACACACTGGTGTACTGGATAGAAGGTAAATATACACTGGAATATTTCCGTAAGGGCCTTTTACATATTGACAAACGTTGACAACAACATGTATATGCCCGTTTATGACAAAAATAACCGATTTATTTCAAGAGATCGCAAACCTCTGGAGCAACTAGGGGTTAAGTGTCTTGCTCAGGGACACATTGGTTGATGTATCGCAGTGGGAATCGAATCCAGATCTCCCACACCAAAGGCATGTGTCATATCCATTGCACCATCACCACTTAGTTCATAACAGACAAAAACCTGTCAGAGAAGGTTGGTTCGTGAAGAACAAAGAGAACCTGCGGTTTTTATTTGTTTAGCTGCCTTGCTGATTACTCGGCTAAGTTAAGCTAATGCTAGCTAGCGAACAAGCTAACGTTACAGTGTGCAGTAAGTGGAAGGGAGAAAAGTGTGAAGTGCAATGAATCGGTTTCAAGTGCCTCCACCACCCAGCTTTCACAAAAGCCAAAAGAGTGGCCCAAGTGGATCAGAAGGTTTGAGAGGTATAGGATAGCATGTGGTTTGGAACTAACGTTACAGCCCGATGAAAAGCAAGTGAACACTCTAATCTATGCTATGAGAGATGAAGTCCAGGACGTGATAACCTCACTTTGCCTGATGGAGGAGGAGATGAGTGACTAGGCCTACAGCACGCTCATAGCTAAACTAGATGCACACTTTGTAATCCGGAGAAATGTGACGAGCCAAATTCAATCAGAGACATCAAGAAGCTGGAGGATAGTTTCATCACAGTGCTTCATTGTTTGGCAGAACATTGTGGCTATGGAGAACTACAGAGTGAAAAAATACGTAACAGGTTGGTTGTGGGTCTGTGAGACAAGCTTGTCTGAACAAATTCAAATTGAGCCAGAGGCGAGCTAACATTGGAGAAAGCTGTCACTCACGTCCGCCAAATTGAACTAGTGAAAAAACAGCGGGACATGCTGAAGAGCAACTTCAAAGCAGAGGCTACAGCAGCCGATATGGACAGTGTTGGTCTGGTATGTAGTCTTAGGTCAGAAGTTGGCTCTACTGGTGGGCACAGCAAGCGTAGAACTCGGACTGGTAGCCAGAGTAGGTGCCATATCTCTGGACTCGGAGTCGGTAAAAGAGCAGTTTCCCAGGCTTTTTGAAGGGCTAGGCAATATGGGACGGGAATACAAGACTGAACTTAAGCCAGATGCAAAACCGTCTTCCCTGACGACCCCGAGAAGAATCCCTCTACCACTTTTGCCCAACATTTATCACACCATCTGGCAGATACTGCTTTAACCGCCTGTGTTTTGGCATATCCTCTGCACCAGAGCCCTTCCAAAGGAGAATGTCCCAGATCCTGGAGGGCTTGTAGTATGAATTCTCAAAATACTCTGTCGAGTTCCTGGGGCAGATCATCAACAGGTCCGGAGTCAGAGCAGATCCTAATAAAGTGGAAGCTGTCACCAGGATGAGCCAGCTGATGTGAGTGGAGTCAGATGCTTCCTTGGGATGGTAAATAACTCCCACACCTGGCAAAGAAGACACAACTACTCAGATCTGTTGAGAGCAAGGAGCATGTGGACATGGGGAGAGAAACAACACAAGGCATTTGAAAGTATCAAAAAGGATCTGAGCACGCTGCCAGGCCTAGTACCTTAAAGCACCAAAGCCGACACGGTAGTTTCAGCTGATGCATCCTCATATGGACCCATATGGCAGTGTTACTTCAGATGCAGCATGACAACCAACTCAAACCAGTAGCATAAGACCCAAGAGCACTCACCGCCACAGAGCAAAGATACGCTCAAATAGAAAAAGAGGCCTTAGCCATTACATGGGCATGTGAGGTATTCTCTGATTTCCTTGTTGGGATTGCTTTCCCTTGATGAGACTGACCACAAGCTCCTTGTGCCGCTGCAGGGGTCGAAAAACCTGGATGAGTTACCTCCTTGTATTCAAAAACTGAAAATGAGATTGATGAGGTTCTCATACACCATCTCCCATGTTGCAGGTAAAAACATAGCCGCTGCTGATGTCCTGTCGAGAGCACCTGTGGGGGGCATAGGTGACACACAGGAGAGAGAGGTCAATCTGTACGTAAATATGGTCATGTCAAGCCTGCCAGCAACAGAAAAGAGACTGCAGGAAATCAGGGAGTACCAGGACAAAGATGACCGGTTCAAGTGAAAAGAATTGTACTTATGGGTGGCCAGATAGGTTCACGATGGACAGGGCTTTCCTACAGTTTTCTGGCGAGCTCACAGTAGAGAATGGACTACTGCTGAAGAGTAGTAGACTAGTGATACCAAAGTCACTACAAATAGACATACAGAAACTGCATGTAGGACACAGCAAAGCGCTGTAAGCGTGCCAAAACAATCTGTCTGGTGGCCAGGATTAAGCAAACAGTTGAAGAGGTATGTTGAGAACTGTGGCACCTGTGCAAAAGAGAGAGTAAACTTCAAAGAGACAATAATGCCAACTGACTTCAGATAGGCCATTGGCTAAGGTTGGTGCTGATCTGTTTGAGTTACAGCTGCCAGTATCTGGTAGTAGTGGACTACTTGTCCCGCTTTATAGAAATAGCCAAACTCACCTTGACTATAGCAGCAGCAGTAGTAAATGAACACTTCAAATCCATTTTTGCCAGACATGGCATCTGAAGTCAGAACCGATAACAGCCCTCAGTTCTCTGCAGATAGTTTCAGACAGCAGCAACATGGGGATTCACTCAAATTAGATCAAGTCCCCACTTCCCTCAAAGTAATGGAGAAGCACAGTGTGCAGTCAGGACATAAAAAGCCTTCTGCAGAAAGGAAAGGATCTGTACCTGGCTCTGATGGCTTACAGAGCCAAACCCCTGGCCAATGGGCACAGTCCTGCATAACTGCTGATGGGCTGACGCATTAGAACTACTGTTCCTCTTGTACCATCTTCCCTCAATCCAGGATGGCCTGGAATCTCAAAACTGAAAGAGGAGGAACACAACAGCAGACAGAAACAGTGGAAACACTTCAACAGAAGACACAGAGCTTATGACCAGCCAGAACTGAAACTGGGTGATAATGTCTGGGTCACTGACACAAAGGAAAAAGGAACAATGAAAGCAAGAGCAGATGCGCCAAGATCTTACATTGTTGAGACACACAAACCTGTGTCAGAATTGCAGCCACCTTGTTTCCACACCAGATCTTACAGCCACACCAGTAGACTTACCAGGCATAACTCATCCATACAGCACAGTTGATCACCATCTAGCTGAGCAGTCTCATTCTCAGCCGCAGAGTCTGCAGGCTGAAAGACACTACCCAGCTAGGGAGAGAAACCCTCCAAGATAACTGAAAGACTTTGATACCGGATAATGGTTTAGCTGAATAGAGTTCGTAATAGTAATCAGCTGAACAGGATAAACATCTAAAGAAAGTATTTACGTTTATGAAGGTTTGATAGTCTAACAAAAGGTATTGAAAGAAAATATAAAAATGTTAGCCTAAGTAAAACAAACATCTTCCTAGTTAGGCTGTATAGTATAGTACACAGAAAAGGGGATTTAATAAGAGTTGTGTTGTGTTATGTCACTGCCACCTAGTGGACAGATATGGATGGTGTCCTGTAACGGCTGAAGGATTATTAAAGTTATCGAGTAGAACTCAAGATGTGTGGTAGAGCCAGACCGATATTATAGGCTGGCCGATATTATCAGCCAATATTAGGCATTTTCCAAACTATCGGTATCGAC
Organism: Gymnocephalus cernua; assembly: GCA_023631565.1. Lineage (NCBI taxonomy): Eukaryota > Metazoa > Chordata > Actinopteri > Perciformes > Percidae > Gymnocephalus > Gymnocephalus cernua. Next base: position 25,436,638 of record CM042431.1, on the reverse strand, counting down.
ATTTATAATGGCCGATAAACGAATATTTAAAAAATAAAATAAAAACGGACGAAACACCCTTCAACCATGTTGAGTGTTGGCATAGCATAGTTTGTCCACCAGAGGGAGCTCTACAACGTCCCTGTTGGCAACACTTTGATTTGTGTTATTATTTTTGTTCAAAGGACTTTAAGTTTCATATCTTAAGTTTGTATTTTTATACATTTTATTTATCAGAACTTTTATATATTTTGATGGCCCTCTGTTCTGTTGTGACAATAAAACAAACAAGTTTATTTTTATCCTGTATTATCATATTATTTTAGTGAGGACTCATAAATAACTACAAATAACTAATGTTAGGGAAATCTGTTTATGTTTTGTTACGCATTTCTGGATTTTTTTTTAGAATATATATCGGCTGATATATCGGAATATCAGATTTTTAAGTCACCAAATATTTGTATCGATATCGGCCTTAAAAATCCTTTATCGGTCAGGCTCTGTGTGGTGCCGAGCTCTCTCCTTCTAATCTGACTTGATACAGCGTCGCACTTCTTCCTGGAGTCTGAGGTCATCAGGCCAGATGTTGTTAGTGGTCCCCCGCACTCATTTTAAAACCAGAGGGGATCGATCATTCCAAGGGCTTTTGACTGTCTGACTTTATGTACCTATGTTTTCCATTGTATTCTATGTCTTTTATTTATTGTATTTCACTTTATTGTGAAGCACTTTGTGATTTTTATCTGTGAAAACTGCTGTATAAATAAACTTTACTTACTTACTCACTTTTCTACAACTCATTCTTGCCATCCTAACATAACATATTGCAAAACATTTAATTTATTAATTTACCATCCATTTCATATGAGATGAATTTCTATCACAATTGCCACTTATGTTTTCATTTATCCTTTTATTTTCCGGTGGCAAGCACAGACATAAAAATATATGTATAATTATACAGTCTATGGTGGTGAGGCTAACAATAGCTATGTTAGCTCTAATATTAACTTTGAGTACATCGGCAAGGATAAATGAAATTACTGTTCGTCACTGAGCGTTGCCTAATTTTACCACTTCCACCTGCCGTGAAACGGTGTGCCGGTAGAACACAAGCGGCATGCCACCCTGACGAGCGCCACACGTCGGTGTATTGAGCGGCCAGTGCCCCCAGGAGATCGGTTTATGCCGCTGTAACACAGTGGCATGCTGTCGTTTAACAGCAATTTACTCGTGAAATAAGTTAGTGTATGTATAAAATGTAACAAAGTGTCTTATGATATGCATATCAATGACCTTAGTACCACACTGGTTCATTGGCATGCTCCTCCTCCGTGTGGCCAGTTAAAATGTTAGCAGGTCTCCCATTGGGCAAGATGTGGCAGTAAAACAGTATGGAGTGGTTTATGGAAATGTCAGTGTTTCCATCAATCATAAATGAAATGTAGGCTACTTGGAATCTGCAATTTGGAGAGACAAATGGGAGAGGATCTTTCAATAAAAATCATCCTTCTTAACAGTCTGTTCTGTCCCTCACTTCTGAAATTATGGCTACGCCCCTGCAGTTTAGTATAGGCTGTTTTGTTAGTTTAATCCCACAGTACTTTATAAATGAAAACGACTATATCTGAAAGTAAAATAACAATACTGTAGCCGAGTAAGAGGACTATGATAACAAGATTACACTGCTGTGTTATTTTACGGCTGGCCTAAAAGCTGCAACATCTCCATCTTGCGGTTATGGTAAGTTTATGTGCGCTCTGCCAGGTAGATAAATAATAATGTGTCAGGGTGCATGGACAATTGGGTATAGGTTATGTAATAAAGGCAGAGAGAATAAACTGTTACTAAAAGCAGGCTCTGTATAAAACAATGACTACGAAGCAGCTCACCCCAGGGAGCTGAAGAAGCTGGAATACCAAAAGAGGCAGTTTCAAGGCTGCAACACTTCCCGTCACGCCAACAAGAACATGAAATGTCCCGCAAGATTTCAGCAAATCAGTTTTTAGACCGAAAACATCGTCATCTGTCTGCATATTAGCATATCACCAAGAAAAGGTCGACAAACTACTGTGTTGCTCCTGTAAACCACTCTCCGCTTAACTACTTCCGTAAATATCCACCGCCAGCCAATCAGAAGAGGGCACAACAATGGGCACAACCACCAACGGCTCTTTCACCTGCACGAGCACGTCGCTACGTAGAGCATTCTACGAGCGCGCGCGTTCGCAGAATATTCTGGGTATTTGCTTGCTTCCCGTGACGGCTGGCACGAAGTGAGGGAACTTCATTCATTGTTCGTCCAGCCTGATATTTTTGAACCAAAGCAAACCAAAAAAAAATAATGCCACTCACACCTCTCGTTTACTGGGCTCAACGCCATGAAGAGATTTACCTGCGAGTGGAGCTGACAGACGCCCAGGTGAGCTAACAGAGAGGAATCTTTTCGGACAGGACCTGCTGGGGTAACGTTAACACAAACTGCCTGCACTCATTTTTTTTAAGGAAATTGCTTTCTGGCCGGCTCGTGCACTATTTTATGCCTCTAAGAGGTAAATATTGACTTAATCAAATGAAGGGTAGCCTACATGCCACACCACAGTTGCACTTTGCATATTAGATTAGAGATCCTTTTAGATGATAGTTGACAGGAGCGTAGCACAAACTTCTGGGCCCTGTAGAAAGTCATTGGCCCAATCCCAAAGTGAGCCCTGAGGACTAAGGACTAAAGACTCACAGACTTAACTGATCTCAGGTGCTAAGTGAGTGAGTGTGTGAGGCCACATGGGCTCAGATAGGTAGAATGGGATTGGGACAGCACTTCACGAGATCACGTTACCTGTGCGACGTTTAATAACAAACATGTTGCTGACATTTGCCGGGAATTTTCATTTTAAGTTTGTTGCTTTCCACGCGGCCATGCCACAGTAGACGGCTGCCTGATTCCACATTTTTTCAAACTTGTTTTACATCTGGACAACAGGTCTGTTCCGTTCCCGTGGTCGTGCTGTTGTTTACCTTTTTGTTATTTCCGGATTTTCCTATCGTCTCCGCGGTAAACGTCACAACGCTTTGAACTGTGGGTAATTCCCTTTGGTGAAGTCTGCATCGATGCAGGCTGTCTCAACGCGATCTGAGTCGCGTCGAGTTGCGCATGCTCAGATTTAAACAATTTACGGCATAACGACAACAACAGAAGATGGGAACAGCAATAATCGAAGATATAGAAGGTGGAAATCATTTCAAAAACGTTTTAGTTATCAAATGCTATCTATGATTGTTTGATTGCTAACGTTAGCTCATAACACCATTCAAATAACAGCCGTTGTTGTGTTTGATTGCTGACTTGTAGCCAGCAGTGAACAAACTTGGTCATGTAGCTCCATTTTCACTGACTTTTTTTATTTGTTATTAACTGACATGAGGGATCATGCCGTGAACATGTGATGTGTTACGCTAAATAATACATTACTGCCATTTCCATCTTCCATATCTTCGATTATTGCTGTTCCCATCTTCCGTTATTGTCGTTATGCCGTAAATTGTTTAAATCTGAGCATGCGCAACTCGACGCGACTCACATCGCGTTGAGACTCACATCGCGCAGTGACACAGACTCACGGAAAGGGCTCGGTAAGTGTGTACTCAAACCCTCACGCCCTTTGAAATTCGACATTGGGACGACCCTAAGCCCTTACGAATTTCGCGAGAACGCGCACCAAAGTCCGTGAGTCCGGACTTTGGGATTGGGCCACTCTCTATGGGCCACTCTCTATGGGCCCCTCCCTACATCCACACCTATTCATTCTAGCATCTTTTTGGGCCCTCCTCTCCACCCCGAATCCGACACTCTTGATAGTTGATATTTACAAAGTCCTCTTCTAAGGCCTGTTATTATCTATCAGGTTTGATCGCAAGGAAACTGTTCATTAGAGAAGTATCATGGTTGTTAGGGTACACAGTTGCACGGGTTAATAACAATGAACCCCCCCACCACCTGCACTACCTGAAGCGCAGAAGCAGAGTGGAACATCACCTCGGCCCACAGGTGAGGTTAAAGGACAGGTGTTGCTTCACCCAGAGATGTCTCCAAACTTCAGGTTGCAGGAAGGACCCTCTTCAGTACGGAGCCCTAGACATGACATCTGAAAAAAATAAAATAATTTGTGCCCACAATATACTAATTTGTGGCCAGGAAATGCTAAATTGAGGCCACAATATACTAATTTGTGGCCACGAAATATTAATTTGTGGCCACGATATACTAATTTGTGGCCACGATATACTAATTTGTGGCCACAATATACTAATTTGTGGCCACGAAATGCTAATTTCTGGCCACAAGATGCTAATTTCTGGCCACAAAATAGAATAGGCTTAGGCTACCCAGAGCAAGCTAAACGTGCAGTCAGTCATGGACAGAGATGATTTGATTGATTTGTATTTTAGGCTGGGAATGAATTGTAAAGACATTCTAAAAAGGTATTGCAAGGAATCGTTATTACCGAGAGGCATTTAAACAGAATATTGAAAGCCCGAAAATTGTCAGGTATGACAACACAAATCTATTGTTATGATCAATTAAACAAGAAGACCTATGTACATGCATTATGATATTCTTTCTCTGCAGCGCTGTGGAAGTAGGTCTGGCAATGCAAGACTAATGTTTAAATAATGGTGGACAAGAATAAAACTGAATAATTAAACCAAAACAATCCCATGGTGGATAAATTGTGTCCGCCATAACAAATCACAGCATGTTTAAAACAATGTCGTAAGAAAAGTGTGAAGATGTATAGAATGTAACAGAGATGACATCAAACTTTTGTACAAACTTGAAAAGTGTATTGACCTTTTTTTAAATACACAATAACTGAAAGCAACACATGTATTTTGTATGTACACAAACAAGAACTGTGTTCCAAGCCTCCTGTTAGCCAGGTTCATAGTTACAAAATAATGTTACTTGAAATAAAGTGCTATATATATCTTTTGCAATTATTGCGTAAACACACTTGATTTTATAACATGTGCATGTGATTTCATTACATAAAACATGCAACATTTCTTAGAGTGTGTACACTTTTGCTGCCAAATGAATGTTTTAAAAAACTGAATGCGGGCCCAATTTGCATTGCACATTCAGTATGCCTGTTCTGGTGTGACCATGTTCTTAACATGCACACTTGACAAAAGCATACACAGCAACTGCAGTGGCTTACATTTTCATCTTGAAGTTTCTGGATCACATCCTCTTCAATTTGGCGCTCCTTCAAAAAAAAAAATTTAAAAAAAATCTAAAATACTTTTAAATCTGATTAAAACTCAATTTAGCGTTATTGGACACAGGTTGTATATAAGATAGGCCTAATGCTTGAATTCTTACTCTGTAGGAGGAAGTATAAACTCATCATCTGCCTCTCTTTTTTTTTTTTTGCAGAATATTGATGTCAATGTGAATGACAACGTGCTTCAGTTTAGAGGTGACATACATTTTATTTGTCAATGAAAATGTTACTAAGTTCATTATTTCTGACATTTTTGTGGTATTTTGTGTGCAGCCCAGGGCCATGGTGCAAAAGGACAAAATGAATACGAGTTCAGCTTGGAGTTTCTTTTACCAGTAAAGTCGGAGGTAGGCCCTATGTCTCCATTTAAATCAGTTCTAGATCTACTGCTCCTTTCTTACTTATGCCTTCTAGTTTTGCCAAGTGTGCTCATTAAATGAGCCTGTGTGTCCAGGTGAGCCACAGGTCCACGCAGCGTCAGGTGAATATTACAGTGCGGAAAGAGCAGCGAGGCTGGTGGAAAAGACTGACGCTACAGGAGCGCAAACCAGTCTTCCTGGCACCGGACTTTGACCGTTGGCTGGACGAGTCAGATGCTGAGATGGAGATCCGGGAAAAGGTTTACATTTTTTTTTTTTTTTTAAAGATTATTTTTTTGGGGGCTTTTCCCTTTTATTAGATAGTGACAGTTGATATACAGGAAAAGAGGAGCGTGACGGGGGATGACACGCAGCAAAGGGCAGCAGGTCAGATTCGAACCTGCGCCGCTGCAAAGGATTCAGCCTACATGGGGCGCACGCTCTTACTGGGTGAGCTAGAGGCCACCCCAGGTTTCAAGGTTTAAAATCAGAGGGACATTTTCACCATGCTACCCTGTTTATTTGACAGGTGTAATAAATAACATACTCGAATTGCAAAATGTCTAACTGACTAAGATTGTACTATTGATATCAAAGGCAAATATTAAACATTTGTATATTATATATTTTATTTTTTAATTTTGAAAAGGAGGAGAAAAGGAACATGCTGAAGGCATCAAGGCATAAAGAGGAAGGTGAGTAAAAATCTCTCTAGATGCATGTCTGTTTCTCTAAAGACTAACAATTTTGTTGTCAGTGGTTTCAATAGTTTTTTTTTGGTGGTAGTCGTTTGTCATTTCTTAATTAGCGAGTTGTTGTTGTCAGATGCCTCAATGTTTTCCTTTTCCTTAAATGTTTCAGGTTTTGTCAGCCTGAAAACAGGATTTTTGTTTGTATATAACCTGGTGCAGTTTCTTGGTTTTTCATGGATCTTTGTCAACATGACCGTGCGGCTCTTCATCTTTGGCCAAGGTGAGGAAATATAAAACTTTTCCATTGTTTTTCCTTCTTTCATCAATTTCTTCTCAAAAACCTGGCAAGACGTATCATTCATAACACTACTCTCATTTCAGATTCTCTCTACGACACATTTCACACCATATCAGATGTGATGTTCTTGTGCCAGATCTTGGCAGCAGTAGAGGTCCTCAATGCTGCTTTCGGTGTAGTCCAGACAGGTGTTATTCCAACTGTTATACAGGTATGTGATGCTCATTTGTTTGATGTGCAGGGCTTCTTGTAACAGACTGCTATTACATTTCAAGTGTAAGTACAAATGTTTGTGGGTTTTGCTCTTTTACTAGGTGGTTGGAAGGAATTTCATCCTCTTCATAATTTTTGGTAGTTTGGAACAAATGCATAACCAGCCAGTTGTGTTCTTCGTTTTCTATCTGTGGAGCACCATTGAGATTTTTAGGTAAGCATGCATCTGCCTTGCCATTGTTCATGGTGAACAGTCGTGTAATTGGGCTTAGTAAAGTCTGATGTTTATTTTCAGTCAGTCTCAGCACAATCTAGTGTAAAGCCAATATATTACACCAAAAGTTCTCTAAATGAACATAAACATTTACTGAGATATAGAAATGTAAACAATATTGTAAATACACCAAAATAAATGGCAAACATTTGATGGTTCCAGGTTCGCACATGAGGATTTTTTTTGCTTTTCTTGACCTTAAAGCTATAGTGCGTAGTGTCTGTCGCCCCCATGAGGAATTCTAAGTAATGACAACAACGCTGTCGGCCCATTCACACATTTATTGCAAGCCTTCAGGGATCGCACTCCACGTAGTTGCTAGTTAACCCGTCAAACCCGAATTATTTAGTAATTTGTATGTCCTCTTCGTCTCCAAAGTTGAATGCTGTTCTTGTCCTTTCTCAGCAGTGATGTCAAACGCGTCACTCGAGCTGCTGCGTGTGAATGTCGCCGGACTACACCATTTTGTAAACGTAGCTATACTGAGAAATACAGAGAGTTGTGTGGAGCTGATAGGCTTAATTAGCTTTGTATCAACTCATTTGACAATGTCTTCAATGTAATGGACATTCATTAATATAAAATAGTTATATATAGCACTATAGCTTTAAATTATAATAAATTAAATATGTTGGGGTTTGGACTGTTGGTCAGACAAAACAAGATGTTTAATGGTGTCACCTTGTTCTCTAGGGCAGTTTTACACAGCTTTTGGATGTTTTATAGATCAAACAATCAACCAAATAAGCAGATTGATATTGAACCTATTTGTTAGTTGCATGCCCAGAACAAATGGTAAAACTGTTGCAGTATGGAAATCACATCCATACAGGGATAGTAGTATACAGTTGTTAAAACATAATAAATACACTGGTATTGGATCAGTACTCTGTATCAGCCGATACGCAAGTTCAGGTATCAGGAAGCAAAAAATGTTATCGGGCCATCTCTAGTTACCAGTTGGTGTTACAAGAATCAGCATAATAGCAGGTCATTTAGGCTACATTGTTATGAAGATGGACTGTTGTTGATGTGTCAGTTTATTAGCAGCACATCTCATTTCCTCCCCAAAACACGATGCTCCAATTTCAGGTATCCATTTTACATGCTGGGCTGTTTAAATACAGAGTGGAAAACTCTCACTTGGCTGCGGTACACAGTCTGGATACCACTGTACCCATTAGGTGTTATAGCTGAAGGTGAGCTTGTTTACATCGCTCAGCATTAAAATAAATAAATTATTCTTCCCATAAAAGTTCTAAATGTATCTCCCAATCCCATGTAGCTGTTGCTGTGATACAATCCATTCCCATCTTTGACGAGACCAAACTCTTCAGCATTCCTCTGCCGAAAGCTGTCGGTACCTCCATCAGCTTCTCTTATGTCCTTCACATCTATCTTGTACTCATGTTTCTGGGTAAGTCTCCAGATAAAACATAAACCATATATATCTTTGAGCAAATATGTTCTAATGTCAGCATTTTGATTCTGACCTCAATTTTTTGGTTTCCCGCCCCCTCTTTAGGACTTTTTATCAACTTTCGTCATCTTTACAAGCAAAGGAAGAGGCGTTTCTCTACCAAGAAGAGGAAAGCAAATTGAGCAAAAATATTCCTCAGACACCTTTTGTTGCCTGCTTATTTCTGGATGAAATGTTTTAAATGATCATGAACCATGCTCCTGTCAAATTTAATTCTAGTTTTTCTTAGCTTTTTTCTTTTCCACAGCCTTTGCTCTCACTGAAATAATTACATCTGTGGTCAAAACGGACATCCTACAGATGATGCAATATTTCATCATTACATTGATGTCTCATATACTGGTGATTGATTTCTCTTAAGATGTAAATTCTAAGTATTTGTAGAGGGGGGAGAGCTATAATAAGCCATAGAATTTGATATCCTGTGTGGTTTCTTTTTCCTTTTAATCTTGGTTGAGATTTTTTAAAAGCAATGGTATTGCTACTGTTGTCATTTGAGATGATGTGATTTATGTAAGAATGAAGAAAGCAACAACGTTCTCAAAATACTGTATTTGTTATCATTCCAGAACCGTCCCACAAACCTCAGGGAACCTTACACTGGTGACTGCTAAAATATGGATAGCATTTTGTGTCCTTTCTGCTCTATAATAACCTGCTACGTAGAGTTTGTATTCTTCGCTCAGCTATTTCATTATTTTGACAGTCACATGAACAGATTTCCTGTAAATGTTATTGGACACTGAATAAAAAAAATTACCTTAATCTGCTCAATTTGTGAAAAAAGTCCTACAAAGGAACATGTAAAAAAAAAAATATGTACACGCTAACATTTTACAAACACCTCATTATGTACGTTTTGCCATGTTTGGGCAGTGTCAAAGGAGTGTAAGTTATCAATCTGACTGATTTAGGTTCTTGAAGCCAACCCTTTCTTTCTGACAACATTAAGCACACACACAGGTGTTGTGTCAACGTTGGTCCGCACAGGCTGCTACATTTTAGTCCAGTTTTACTAATTCAGACGTGGCTCAGCTGGAGAAGTCCGTGTGCATGGGAGCAATGTTGTGATCAAAAGCAGCATACTGGGAGTCACCAGTGCTGGCCAGTTTGAGTTGCTGTGCAGCGTGGGAGAGCTGGAAAGCAGCATCCGGATGGGCCGAGTCTGGCAGCAAGGTGCACTCTCTCTCCAGCAGATCGGCCATTCCCTTCAGGAGCTCCCAGAAACCGAAAGCCAACGCAGCCTTCCGAAGACGGTTCAGCTCCTGACATTCAAATACAAAACAGCAATTCAAATTATGAAAAATATAGTTCAAGCTCATAGCTCAGAGCAACGTTCAGCGAGATTTACCTTGTAGAAGGTTTGAGTTTTATCGGGCAATTTCCTTGCATTCCTCAGGATCTTCTGCACATCAGTCTGTAGAATGACAGCATAAAAAACTTAAAGTCAATGATGACCAGAAATTACCCTCAAAAATAAGAGAAATAACCATTCAAGAACTTATTTAAACTAAACTAATAAGGCTCTAGTTGTATATCTCACTAACGAGTCTCATGCTGTGTTCACGTCATATGGGATGGATGCTAGACATGTAAAAGATTCCCATGTTGACAACTTGCAAGTGTTCAGGTCATCAGAGCGATTGTAGGGTTGGTCGGGTCAGGGTTAAAATACTGTGCATCTACAATATAACACCACGTCCATTAAATTTAGGTTTAATTATAAACTGAACGACGAACTTTGGCTGATCTGAGATGTCCATATGTGTTTGGTTACAAGTTGGATGTTGACGTGAACAAAACTCATTAAGATAACTCAGATATGACATGAATGCATCATCAGTAAGCAAGTTCCATTGCAAAGAGGTCGTGCCTATAAGCCTGATAGGCTGCATAGGGGCCTGCTCAGTTTACTTCACTGCACATAACATCTTAGTAAGTTCATATTATATTCAGTGTGTTTGTTAGCCAGTTAATCAATCCAATCTCTAAATTGAAACTGAGATTACTATGAATTGTGAAAGGTCCTAGCTGCAATGCATTAAAGGAAATCAGTCTCTCAGAAGTATCATGGCATGTGAACTTGAGGAACACAAAGTACAGAAAGCACAAAGGCTGCCGTGTAATTAAGACCCCCTACCAACTGAAACCAACCACCAACTGTGCTTTTATATAGTGATTTTACTGTACCTGCAGTCCACTGGCCTTAATCCACACAGTGACATTCTGGGCATAGCTTCGTTTGACTGGGGGCTGCAGAGGGAAAGGACTTTTACTGTCATCCTCTCCATAAGGATTTTCAGCAGCCTCTGAAATACCAGGAAAGTCAAGAAACATCAGAGTGAGGTCAGTATCACGATCAAAGCCGGCCAAATAAAAACTGTGTAAATGATTAACTGCTTGATTATGAACACATACAGAGAGGCCTTTGGTCTTTAGGGAAAAACAGTACAAGGGTTTCCTGCTGTTTGCTTGTTTAATGCAGAGAAACCAGAAGGTTGAAGGGTTACCTGATATCGGTCCCAAATGTGTGATCTTGCCCAGCCAAGGCAGAGGGTCTGGACCAGGCTCAAACAGAGACATCATAAGGTTTGATTTCTTCTTGCTGTCTGCTTGGGAATACAGCATGCCGTACCACTCTGGCCTGTAAAAGGAAAACTGGGTTTAGGCAATTTCTTCATGAAATGTATTAACTTGTTTCTGCAAGTGTCTTAATATTTAAATATGCTAAATTCTGAACACAACATAATTCAAGTTCATTAAATATAAACAGCTCTATGGCATCTCACCCCAGCTGGACCAGTGCCACCATGCCCTCCACTTTAAGGCTGCCATGTAAAAGTACACAGAAATTTGGACTTTTGCCTGCCATTTGACTGGCAGAAGGTTCCTCCTCAAGCTCATCTGTGGCTCCTGTGCCAACTTCATCCACCTCTGAAATCAAATATAAATACATACAAATAAGTTGAAAATACCATAATCTGACATGTGGCATACAGAGAGCTCATTGATTTCAGTTTTTGTGTTTAAAAAAAAGTATTCACTTTGAAAGGTGACAATTATCTGGTGCATTGTCAGCAGCTTGATTCTCTTTAATCTATGTACATCACAGGAGGCACAATCTGAGCTGTCCTTGTTGTAAGGACATGGATGACTGTCAAGCATAGTGAACAATGTTTTCTTGAAGCAGGGAACAACTTTTTAAGTGTGGGGACATTCAATGCAGGGGAAGTTTTAAACAATCTGCGTTAAAGAAAACTGGGATATTTTCTGTGAAAATGAGCTGTACAGCTGATTTGTTTTTTAAGTTTTTTTTTTTTTACAGTTTACAGTTTAGTTTTTGTAGTTTAAAATAACACAGCAAAAACATTTAGCACTAACCTTTGTTTACATTAATAGGTAGTACCAAGTGTCTGGAAATAACAGGAGGACTGGAAATGTCAGCAATTTCAATGAAGCCCACAATTTCCAAATCTGAAACAAAAATAACAGAATGAAGATGTGTTAAAATGTTTAACTATAACTCTAAATCAGGAAATCTGAAGCCAACCAGGGTACCTGTATTGACTGATCGGGGCATGGGCTCCACCTCTTCATCCATCACAATAGGCTCAGGCCGAGGAAACACCTGAACGTCTGAGGATAAGTTCCCACAGTGCAGGACAGCGTGGAAGGGAGAGTACGCGTGATCAATCAGCCTCCTAAAGACATACAATGGCCAGAGACTCCTAAGTTAACATATAAAACATGAGAAAGTACAGTTTGTTCTGGATTATGTCTTCAGTGCAAGACATACCCAAACATGGCTTGTACACTCTTCATGCAAAGTGGACCCTCCATAGTGAAGATCTGTCCATCCCCTCCGCTGAGACGAAGTAGTTCCTCCAAGTTGTCCATGGCGTCAGTCATCTGTAACTGCAATTATACAAGACAAGGGATTGCATTGCTTGCATCTAGCAAATCTATTGCAAGCGCTAACTTGCCATAAGATTACATTTTACATGGATGTTTCCCAGCCACACTACAGAAAACTGTTGCTACTTGACAAAAATTACACAACACATAATGTGCTCAAGGCTCCTCTGAGGTTGCATTCATATTTTTGTGTTTTTTAAAAAAAAAACAATGTCTCCATGTTCTGGAGGAATAAAAAAACATCAAAGATTTTCTGCCTAAGTCAAATATTGGCTTGGTCTTTAAATCACTGCTTTTAGTAAATGAATACGCAAACCCCATGTTGACACATATTCTTACTTACAATTGACATAATAACTCTCTCAAATAACTGTAAAAGGATGTGCAGGCATACCTGTCCTCTGAAGATCACTTACATACCAATTTAGGGAAGGATACATGCACAACTCCAAAATGCAGTCATCTAAACAGTAAAACAGATGGCCTACAACCACTAAAGTCTCTAGGACTCACTGTAATATCACAGTCAGTGTCATGAGTACTCATCACTATGGATCTCTAAATTCTGAGTCGCTTGGTAACAACTGTCAAACTGTGATTCTCTCATCAATATTTTAGATATTAAGGCCCAGGAGAAGCCATCTACTTAGATCTTGTTTATGACCAGCTGCTTCTAGATGCATGTTATCTGATCAAATGCCCTCCATGGTTTTACACTGACTGTGTTCAGATCAAGATGCAGGTAACTAGAAATTAGTTGTTGACTCAGTCAGTACCTCCTCTGCATTGGCTACAGACATGATGAAGAGTTTGGTAGGGAAAGGGAAAGGGAGTGGGAACTTCTTGTCATCCCCACGATGCTTCAGTGTGTGTAAGGAGTGACGTAGGGAACCCTTTCCAATACCAAGAGATCCATCAGTAACCAGCACCACCTACAGGATAAAGGAAGGAGGTACATAAACATAACCCCATGTAACAATAAACGGGTACAGATGGCCAAGATTGTTATGGGAAAACTGTTTAACTGCACATCAGATTTATATATTCAATACTAAATTCAGGAGGTGTGATATTGTATAAAGGACCTGCCAAATTACCTGACAGGGACAGGCACTGCCCCACTCCTGCTGTACCACGTTACTAACTCCATTAAGAGCTGATTCAACACAGGTCTTGTCATAGTCTTCCAGGTTGCTGAGAGCCTCCTGCACAGACACATACATTATTAGATAATCCCAAACTCCTCTCCAAAGTCAGACTCGTTTTCTCTGAAGTCAAACTCAGGTAGTGACTCTGGAGAGGAAAACTTACTATGATTTTTCAGATTGACTTATCATATGAGGCACTTTTTTTTTTTTTTTTACCTGTAATGCATTGTAATCTCTGGTGAAAGGCACCAAGAGCTCCCAAAGGGAAGAAAATGCCATCAGTGCCGTGAACTCCATGCGGTAGTTTGAGGCCATGTGTTCAAACAACATGTTTAATCCGTGGACAGCCAGGTTCTTCCTCTGAAACTCCTCGCTGCCATCCAGCGACACTGGCCGTGTCATGGATAGAGACACGTCCATTAAGACCACGGTAGGCATGGCTTGCTGCTAATATAGATTCCCAATTATACAAGGAACGTAAAGTATCATCCAAAGTGCTCCCACTGCAGGAAAAGAAAGAAAAAATATTAAGAAGCTAGCTAACTTAGCGTTACATGGAGTTTCTTCCTGTCCCTGGACGGCATGTAAACAAACAACGACCATTAACAGCGTTAAAAGCTAAATAATGTCACAGCAGAGGACTGCTAACGTTAGCTAATGTTGGCTAACGTTAGTTGTTCGGCTATACTAGGCTATCCTTCTGTAACGTAACGCCAGAAGAAACGTTCTGGTTACTATTTAACACATGTGAGAAGACAACTGAACTATCCATAAGTTAAACTACAAAGTAAATAAATAATATGACAAAAACTAAATATATAGCTACGTGCCATTCAACGTTTCGCTCGTCGCCATCCGTGTTTGTGTTGTAATGTTCACCACTACTTCCGTCCGGGTGACAGCAGTGTACTTTAGAATAAATAGTTCCTGTGTGAAACGTTAGTATTTCTGTGCTAAAACATCTACACAGAAATCAACAGGGACATTAAATAATTTCAACATGAATTTGATTGGTTTACGCACGTTGTAAATTTAAAGCTAGAGTTGTTGTTTGGATCCATAGATGGTATGTCTATGGTTTGGATCTAGGAAGGGTCAATCCGCGCGCACTCAGGTGTTAAAGCCGTTTTATGCTCGATATCCAAATAGGAATGTCAGCCATCAGATCTAAAGAGCTGGTGGATGGTTTTGCATAAACACTGATGAGAACGAAACGTATTTGTGTTCTACACAACTTTAGCATCAAATTATTTTATAAAGCCTGAGACTGACACTTGGAAATGGATCATACCCATACCCATTTAAAAATGTGTATCTCATATATCTGCTTTCACCCGAACGGATGTAGTGATGTAACATAATAGCATTGTACTAAATCACCACTTTTATTTTGCATTAAATTAAATATTATTAGGGTAGGCTCATGATAAAGTGAGAGTGAGACAATGCACATAATCCTCTTAGAAGACTTCAGGTATTATGCTGATCCATTGTGAGCACTTGTCCTGTGTCCTACATAACCCTGTGGCCATTGGCAACAATTTGTTTGTGCCACAATAACCAGCTGTGGAAATCTGTTTTGGAGATTTTTGCACCCCTGACTTTGCAGACATTGGTTTTGTGGTAAGTCTGCACTCGTATTTAAAATGCATTGTGTTGTTTCTTCTCTTTGTGATTTATGTGGATATTAGCCTAACCCCTTACCATATGACATTTATTTTAGTTTTTCTCTCAATGTGCATTTATTTATTTGTCTTTTGTTTTTCATCTGTCACTTATTTTATTCATTTTATTTTGGAGAAACAACCAACGTGTAAAGAAATTAGTCATAACAACTTCTAGATGAGCTTATCACTAATGCTTTGACAGCCATTTATTAAATGATCAGGTGTATTGTCTGAATAGTTCACATGCTTTCAAATACACACAAGTACACTACTGTTGTGCCACCTGCTGTCTAAATGTCATTTTGTCTCTGATGCTTGTTTTCATTCACAATAGGGAAGAAGAGTTGAGGATGACATGAATAACGGAACTGAAGTTTTAGATTCTGTCACCCCATGGTCTGCTGGGGAGACAGCTGGACTTGTCCTCTGCCAACGTCCATTTATGCAGCTTAATTCTCCAGAGCCAGTAGCATCACTGCTTTAGAGGGAAATGTATGGTACAAGAAGGAAGCGATTGCAGCTGAGCCGGGTCCTGTTTCTCTTCTCTGGGGTTTTTCTCTGTATCCTCTACCAGCTGACCATCAGTGCCAGACTGTACGAGCCTTTGCCAATGCCTCAGATTGGAGAGGACTTTGGAGAAGGTACAACAGGGGGGTTTGAGGAGGCTAGAGTAGAGACTCAGGGGCTGGAGAAACCTCCCACTGCAAAACATGAATTAGAGCCCACAGATCAAACAACACCAGGGACGCATGGTGTATATCATTCGGATACAACTTCAGATTTTAAAGCATCCACCCCCATTGAAACTCCACCATCACCAACTACAAACCGGACTATTGTGCATTGCATCTACGTGCCCCCTGAGCCTCCACTGGAGACAGCCACGGCTTCTCCTGGTGAAGCTCCACATATAAAGGGTGAATACCCTGAAGATCTTTTTTCTATTGAAGACCGTAGACAAGGCTGGGTGATCCTCCACATTTTTGGGATGATGTACATGTTCATTTCACTTGCAATTGTGTGTGATGAGTTCTTTGTTCCTGCACTGGGGGTAATAACAGACAAGTTAGCCATCTCTGAAGATGTAGCAGGAGCCACTTTTATGGCTGCCGGAGGTTCTGCTCCTGAGCTTTTCACCTCCTTGATAGGAGTCTTCATCGCCCACAGCAATGTGGGTATTGGCACAATTGTTGGTTCAGCAGTTTTCAACATTTTGTTTGTGATTGGAATGTGTGCTTTGTTTTCACGGGAGGTACTACATCTAACCTGGTGGCCACTTTTCAGAGATATGTCCTTCTACATACTTGACCTAATCTTACTCATCATCTTCTTCTTGGATAATGTCATAATGTGGTGGGAGAGCATGATGCTGGTGGCCTGTTACACTCTCTATGTCATTTTCATGAAGTTCAACGTGCAAATAGAGCAGACCTTTAAGACTCTACTGCTCAAAAACAAGAACATTGTCAGAATTATTGCTGTGGAAAACCCTGAAAAGGTAAGCACTCCTGTGACAGAACATGACTTTGGTCTAAAATCAGATTTTTTTATGTCCTCAATTTACACAATAATGAGTCTGTCATTAGGAATTTATATCACAGGGTGTTTTTCTCAAATGTGGAAGAAACTCTGAAGAGTTACTAACAGTTTGCAGACATTGGCCTACATTTGTCTATGCTAGCATATTAGCATACTTATTTGTGGCAGTGGTATGTAATTGAGAATAAAGCTATGGAGCTTTAAAAAACAATATATACAGTTATTGAAGATAAATGCTACAGCTCTGTAAAAATTATAGCATCAACATATACTGTGGTTAACCCTGGTAAGTGTGATTAAGGCTTAATTTACACAATGTAAAGGTACGGTATTTGTATTCACTTTGGGTATTTGCCGGAGCCGTGTTCATGATTATTACTTAATCTGTTAAAAATACTATATCACATTATATATATTAAAACCATAGTGTTTTCTTTTAACAGGGTGAGGGATAATTTTGCAAAATTATAATCCTATACACGACACACAGCTCCACCTCTTACAGACATGTAACCCTAACAAGACCTGCAGAGTGTGCAATGTGTGAAATAGCTATGTATAATATTATAGTATACAGTATATACTGATATTTAAGCTCTACCAAAATTAAATACATTTAGTCTATCTCTACCAATGAACAATTTTCCGTAAAAAAAAACATTGTTGCATGCAGGCAAATGGGGACGCTGAATATAATGTCCATCCTGCTCCAGAGAACAAGAGTCGGTTAAAGGTAAAAAAAAACAAAAAAAAACAACGATATACTGCAAAAAGAAAGACATAGAAAGCAACATCTTCATAGACACTCACATTGTTCATCTACATGCTATTCTACATCTTATTAACCTTTCTACAGTCCCGTTCATCATAACATCATGTAAACAAGCCTCCTTTTATGTGCTGGCACATGTCAATGCACTTCTCAAGAAAAAATACTGACCTCCACTAGTGTATGATTGTTTAACATTGATGTGTCACTGTCTGTTATTGTGAGTAGCTATTTTGACCTTAGCCATCTCTATCCCAGTTGAAACCATCCCTTCAGCGAGGGGGAAGCTCAGCTTCTTTGCACAACAGCACCATGAGAATCACCATCTTTCAACTTATGATCCACACATTAGATCCTCTAGGAGAGGGTGAGTACCGTATCAGCACACATATTGCACTAATGATTGATCATTGTCTGCCTCTTAAAGTGTGTTTGTAATGAGTGTCTAGGAACTACATCCTTCTCATAGTAAAATGGATTAGCAAATTGTCCCAAATAAAGACATCACTAAGTCCAGATTGATACTAAGCAGATAAATACGTACCTCAGTCTATGGAGGGATGCATGTGTACGCCCACAGTGAAATATAAACATGATTTTTAGGACACACATCGCTGTGGTCTAACTATGATGTTTTGTTGGATGGGTAAACAATGTGGTAACAGACTGGTCCTGCACAGCTTGGTTAAAGCTCTGGTTTTCCCGAATAGGTTTTTCTGATAAGTTAGTAAGGTTACTGCAGCTTTAAAATGCATCGTGCTATGGTGTTCACTGTTCACACTAGGATCATCTCACAGCAATGTTCATATTTTCCTGTTCTCTGTTTGCCTGAGGCAAAACCATGGTATGTATGTCCCAGTTTGTGTACCTGTGTACCTGTTCCTGGTTTGCTCGTCTGAAAGGCTTCCAGGCAGCAAACACTCCACTACTCCAGCACAATAATCAGCTTTTGAATGAGCCTATACAATCTGGATCACAGCTATCAGCCTGTATCAACCCACTTCAAAGCAACATTACAAATATCTTAACTTACCTAGATAATGATGTGCTTCCAAAGTAAAAGACATAAAGATGATTTTGGTATTCAAATATGTGTATGCAATGAGCCCAGTTAAAAAAAAAATTGTATTTTTTTTGTATTCAATCTGAGACATTTGGTCAAAAGGAACAGCAAAAAATATGTTTTTGTCCATTGGAAACAAATCACTGTTTCTAATATGACAAAAGAAGCAGTGGAATTCATGTACTGGTTTTATCCAAAAGCAAAATCCTGTCTTGTGCAATTCCTTTGAAAAGCTCTCTCTTCCTCTCATAACATTGCTCTGTGCTGCAGTAAGGATTATAATACTGTTGTTGTTTTTGATGTTATACAGCCAGTATTTTGCTCTTTGCCTAACTCATGTAAGGCATAGGGATTGTCCTCCATATAACTGTGAAACTGAGATTATTGTAATTATTATCACATAACTGAGTAATTCATCCCAGAATTCCTAAAGGTTGTTTGATGTTCTTAGAGAAATTTAAGGATAAGGCCGAGACACTGAATCATGTGACTAGACGGACGGCAGAGAGCCAAACTCAAGACAAAATTGAAGGTAACATGGAAGAATGTAACGGTCACTGATCAGCTGTCTTTCAGTCAGTTGTTTAGATTCTGCTCATTAACAGAGTCTGAAAGCTGCTTATCACCTGGACTGCAAATAAGCATACAGCCAAAATGCTTTAGCATGTGAACTGAGTGAGTCACACAGGTTCTGTGACAACAGAAATATTACATGTCTGTGATACATGTCCTCAAGTATAATAATATATGATAACATTATTCCAACCATTTGGAAAATTTGTCTTTAACATCATTTTATGCAGTTTTGCTAATTAATGTAGGTGGGTGACCAGTAAAATATTTTCAGATAGCTGAATGAGAAAAAGGCATCAGGGAAATGCACAAGATTTTTGGGATTCCTTTCGCAGATGGTGGAGGAAAAACTGAGCCAACCAAAGAGCCAGAGGCTGCCCCAGCCCCAGCAACGGAGAAGAAGGATCAACCAGAGGACAATAAGGTACTCTCCAACCATGTCCTGGTGGTTATCATAAAGCCCAGAAGTCAGTTTTTGATAACTGTCTATGTAAGAGTCAATGTACAGAGCTATAACTTTATAATTTTTTCGTCTTTTATTGCTTTTATTTCTTCTCTGCTTCTACTGTTGTCGATAATGATTTTTTCCCCCAACACTTCAGGAGGATTTGCCAGCAGGAGACGATGGGTCAGGAGGCTCTGACAGTGATGAAGATGACAGCAATGAATATAGCGATGAATCCAGTGAAGAAGAAAATGATGAGGAGGAGGAAGATGAAGATGAGGATGAGGGGAAGGAAAAAGAAGAGGAGAAAGAAGATGAACCTCTGTCTTTAGATTGGCCTGACACACCACGTAAACAAGCCACCTACCTCTTCCTGCTACCCATAATCTTCCCTCTGTGGCTCACAGTTCCAGATGTACGCAACAAGGTAAGAACCAGACACATCTTTGAGGTCAACTGTGGTATCTTAAATGCCTCATCACAGTGTTTTGCTATTACATCACTTACTTTGTACAACAGAAATCCAGAAAATTCTTTGTGGTCACCTTCCTGGGCTCTATTCTGTGGATTGCTATCTTCTCCTACCTCATGGTGTGGTGGGCCCATCAGGTCAGTTACTGTAGTAACATTTAGACATGGAATTTGAAATGTGTTGCTTTGTTTTCTGATTGTGCACACAGGGACAAAGCATTTGACAAAAACATAGAAGTAATTTTCCATTTACATTTTATCCACTTTCGAACTTGCCCTTGTAGGTGGGTGAAACCATCGGCATCTCAGAGGAGATTATGGGCCTGACTATCCTGGCTGCAGGGACGTCCATCCCTGACCTTATTACCAGTGTGATAGTGGCACGTAAAGGCCTGGGGGACATGGCTGTGTCCAGCTCAGTGGGCAGTAACATCTTTGACATCACAGTGGGGTGAGCTCCAGTAGTCTGATGTGTTACAATTGAAAAAGAATTGCTGATGAACACTCAGTTGATACATTTCTGTGTTTCTCGCCCTGTCACTTTGTTTCTAAGTCTTCCAGTGCCATGGCTCTTGTACTCATCCTTCCACGGTTTGGCTCCAGTGGCCGTCAGCAGCAACGGGCTCTTCTGTGCCATCGTGCTGCTCTTTATCATGCTCCTCTTTGTCATCATCTCCATTGCAACCTGTAAGTGGAAGATGAATAAGCTGCTGGGTTTCACAATGTTCCTGCTCTACTTTATTTTCCTGGTGCTTAGCGTGATGCTGGAGGATCGTATCATTATCTGCCCAGTTTCTATCTGAACGTGTGAGCAGAAGCTACAGCAGGCATTCTCTTCACTTCACAACAGAAGCACAACTGTTTTATACATACATGTACAGATATCATGTGCATGGGTCTGGATATCTGTAGAAACTGTGCAGAAGGCTAGTTGCTCTGCATTGCTGCCAGTGACATGTGTCCAGTATGTCAGCAACAATACACATACTACAACATTTTCTAGAACTTGTTACATACTCACTTTAAGTAACAATGGCAGCTTTTACATACATTTTTAATACAAAAAGACGCAGAACTATTGACTAATATTGCATAGCTAAGTTTATAAGCATAAGCACTTATAGCGTATTAACATTTTTAAGTGTTTACAATACAGCATCTACAGAATGTAACAAGAAATCTAGAATGTGTGCACATTTTGGAAAATGTATGTGGTTTCTAAATGTGAATTTGTATAATATGTAAGTACACACAACAACTGTTTTATAACATTCATTAAAGAGAACCTGAGCATTCTTGAACTCACTGTTCTTTCATGCATATCAGTTTTTATAAAAAAAAAAAGGTCAGGCATAGCAATAGCACTTTGGAAATAATCAAACTTGACTTCCTTAGAATACATGTGTTTATTCATAAATGAAAGCAAACTATAGATCCAGCCAAAGAAGAAATTTGATTTCTTTTTTATATAAAAATCATACAAATTAGTATCTGTGTTACAAATGAAAAATAATACTTCATAAACATTGTTTAAATTGACAAATTGTGTAAACAACATGTAAACATCAAATGTTTTGGTCATCAGTGTTTGTTTGTTTTTGTCCCAACTTACAATGTGATTAAAATGTACATACTGTGATATTTTTATTTGTTTATTCCAAGCACACAGCCTTGTCTTATCCAGCAAGTGAAGTCCAGTAATAAGTTGTAGAACGGCATCACACTGTCATCACACTCATTTTTGGAAGTGATTTTGAATTAGGGCAGGTCAGAGCTGTTGTCTTAACGTAACACCTTTGACATTAACATATCTTTGAATATACCCAGTGCACGTGCACAATCATCAAAGAGATTTGAAATGCCTTTTTTTTTGTTGTTGCTGTATGTCACATTAAACAGTGCACTGTTGTCCAAATGTCTAAAACTGACATGTACACTATACAGTGAAGACCTAAAGAAAATATACAAAATACTAGAATCAAATACTACATTTTTATAGATCCATTATTGTATAAATTAATTTCTCTATCAAAGAAATGTGTTGATTAAACCAACAGAAAACATTTTGTTTTTATTCATCTACTATTAGTTTGATTGTACCGTTTTTAAGGAAATCTATCCTTGGTGGTCCCATATAACACATAAATCCTTACATTAAAAAGGTATTGTTTAAAAAACTGTAAATAAATCTTAGTACTATTCCCTTTGGGGTTCTTTTGGTACATTGTACAAAAAAAGGATAATGAATAAACATTGTGCATATACATTAATTGAGTACTCCCTTCATGATTTAGAAATATGTTTTATAATGGTACCGTTTTTCTATGTTACTGTCTAGTTTAGTGTATTCAGGCATATGATCGTGGCCCTGGGGTGCAGATGAGGAGGAATTTATTTGCTTTCGTTCACTGCATGTAATGAAAATATTAACAGTGCAGTAAGTCCTGCAGCTGCCAAATAAAAAGCCATTATGCTTATGCTGCTGGGTCACAGCATTGCATAAATGAGAATGAATGGCAAGCTCATCTTGTCAAAGTGCTTTGTAAAAACTCAAACGTCTAAAAGCAAGGACTTATTATACACACACACTCAACAGCAGTCTTGACAAGGTCACCAGGACCACTTGTGAATTTCAACAACGTGATCATACACTTACTTGTACATACTTACTCACAGCTTCAACAGAAACAAAGTTATAAAATGTACTGTAGACTGTATAATAACTGTACAAACATTAATAGTTATAAGGAAAATACAGTGGATTTTCTAATTATTTACAAACACAAGTTTGTCACTCCAGGCCTCTCACCTCTAACAGTATACAAGAAATGCGTGGCAGTTGCTTTATATTAAGTGTCATTTTCACATTGTGCTTAAGAGCTCTGTGCTCCAGTCAGGTGAGCTGGTCCTGAGTCTGAGGAGCAGACCAACAAAACAGTAGCAGGGAACGTGAAGGAAAAATAGAATGAGGCAAAAGAAGAGTAGTTTACAGACTGGGTTCCCCAAAAGTCCTCCTGCACTCCATGACCCCTGCTCCGGGGGGTCGGTCACAGTTGTGTGTCAGTTTAACCTGGTTGGGGGTGAGGCGATCATATGCCAACTTGTACTCCCGGTCAAAAGCATCTGCAAAGAGTTGATGGTCAGTTAACAATGTGGACATAATATGGTGTAGCACGTATTTATAACGCAAGAAAATAACAGTTCTAGCATCTGTATAAAAAAAAGTACTTGTCTACAGCCATGATAGCATAGCATGTTTTGTGAGGCTGTAGTTAAGTGCAGTGGTAAATGCTAATGTCAGCATGCTAACAGGCCCACAATGTCAATACTAAAATGCTGACGTTTAATTATCTAGTATAATGTTTAGCAGGTAAACCATCTTAGTTTATGTCATTAGTTTTGCAGGTATTTGGTCTAAACACCAAGTACTGGACAAATTAAAATGTTGACCTGATGATGGAGCTAGATGAACAGTCAGGTGATCACAAAAGTGGTCACGATTCATCCTAAGTGGAACATATGTCTGTACTTAATTTTGTGCCAATCCATCTGGTACATGTTGAGATATTCACAGGATAAATGAAAACTTTGACCTGCTAGTGGCACTAGTGGAAAAGTCTGTCGGATTCATCCTCTGGGCACAATGGATATCTGTGCCAAATTTCATGCAATCCATATAACAGTTGTTGAGATATTTCATTCTGGACCAAAGTGGTGGACCGACTGACAGACAAACAGCAACATGTCTAAAAACAGGATATCATGCTTTTTGACTTACTGATATTAATGTTGTTCTTTCCCAAAGCCACAAGAGCGAGGAACAATAAATCTCGGTATAGGCTCCTTTTTGAGAGAGAAAAAAGAAAAACAATTAGACTTTCCATTTATCTCATCTTTCACACACAGCTTAACACTAAACTCTTTATCTTTTCACCTCTGTCTTTTAAAACCCAGCTCTGGCCCCAACAGCTGGATGATCTGGCTCATGGGCTGATAGACATCACTCTTCTTAATGCTCCTCACAAAACCCTGCAGTAGCTCCACAGTGAAGAGCTGGCCCTCTTCACACAGCCCAGAGCGAACCAGGGAGTTTGCACCTGCAAAGAACAAGAGATAAAAGTCACCCTGATCAAAGGCTCATTCATCTTCATCAGTCAAACTTAATTTTGAAACTATAGCACTGATAAGGGTGACATGACTAATAGGAGTCCTGAACTGAATTATGCATGATTTTCTAGTTACTTCATATGCATTATTTAATTTACATGTAAATATCTGACATTGATCAAACTGAACAGAATAATTTTCTGAAAATAATTTCACCTTTTAAAACATAGTATACCTCAGTCTGTTAAAGTTAATACTTTAGTGACTTACAATGTGTGTTCCACAGGACATAGCAGGGTTGAACTTTGTCTTTGTGTAACTTCAGGTTGTCCCACATAATCCTCACAAGCACCTGCTTACTATCCTCGGATGAAACGCTCTGAGGAGTCTGCAAGGGGTAAAACGATTGAAAGATGAATCCCTTACTCTGTATGTTACAGCCATTACAGGTAGAATTTTAATGCTGTTATATCTATAAAAGTATTTAGTTTTTCATTTGATTAAAATAAATGAAGAGACTTTCCCAGTGGAAATTGGTATGGGCGATGTGCTGACTTTATGCAGTGCAGTGTTTTGTCCTTTTTTTTTTTAAACTACCATTGGAGTCACCAAAATTGGATTTCTTTTTTATACCATACACATATAAGTTTTGAAGGCATAGTTTAACATTTTGGAAAAAACGCTAATTTGCTTTCTTGCTAAAAATTAGATGAGAAGATCAATACCACTCTCTTGGCCCGGCTTCATACAGATGTGAGTGTGATATCAATATTCACATCTAACTAATAGCAACAAAGTAAAAAGAGAGTATTGTGAAAAAGTGAAAACTATTTCTTTAAAATGATGGCTTTATGGTTAATGGGTCAATCTAAACACGCAACTATTTGTGGGTGAACTTGACAGACACCTGTATGTTTACCTGGTCTCCATGGCTACAGTGCTGGGAGGCCAGGATAAGAGCCGGCAGGTTACTCGGCAGCTCAAGCCTTCTGAAGTACCACACGAGGTTCCAGAAGACGATGGGGTGTTGGTCGACAACACACGGGGAGGAGATGGCCTGGTCGCCCTCATTCACAAGCAGGCTCTCCAGTTCCTTCCACAGAACCAGAGGGCTCAGGTAGGGCACCGTCACCGGAGCCGGCCCAGCACTCCCGCTGCTCCCCTGCTTCTGGGGGATAGCCGCAGATGACTGAGCTGCACAGTCTGCTGCAGACATTTTGGCCTCTGGATTGAGAGTCGCCAACGTGACCTCCTCATTAACAGGATTACTTTCCATAGAAGACCTAGGGGAAGACACAGAGTGGATCTGTTTAAAGAGGCCACAGGGATAAAAAGATTTTGTGTCTGAGTGTGTGTGCACCTGTGTGGCTTTTCTAGAGAGAGAAAAAAGCCAGCTAGCAACTATAACAATAGACAATCTAGTATTAGAGATCAAAGACATTAAACCTCATAGTGTCAGTGAATTCAGTGTAAAATGATGGACACACCTGATTAATTGTTAAAACCTTTTCTGTATTTTATGTGCATTTATGCTGTGTAAATACTGGTCTGTGTAAAGGGAGCATTTACCTGCCGAGTGCTCTCAAGTCTTTGATTTCCACATTGAGGAAAGGCAGGAAGGCTGTGCCGCAGAATGGACAAGTGCTGTTGAGGTTGGAGTCGTTTGCTGTCCAGCCAGCCATGATCTCCTCGTCATACACCAGACAGTCACACGTCTTACAAAGTGAACAGCTGGACATCAGCACCTACAAGAAAAAGCAGCAGAGTGTAAGACTCAATCATGATAATCTGAGTCAGTCTACAGAGGAGTGATTGATAAGATATTTTTATATGAGAGCAACTTACCTCTATGGTGTAATTGGGAGTGGGTTGGAATCGGCTGTTGTCGGGGGAGGAATCTGGAGTGTGAGGGGTTTTAGAAGGAAGTGCCAAACCACCTGGATACAATGGAGGATTATACAATTAGGCTATACATATCTGCATTTAATTGTGCAAAAGTGGAAAAACAAACTGAAGCAGCGAATCATTTTCCAAAGTGTACAATCAGTGGACTTTTTTGTTTTGCTGTGCAGGTTTAGCCAATCTGTGTTTCACATTGGTGTGTTCTGGGAGTATGCATGCATCACGTGTTTATGTTTAGCATAGGGCCTGTGGCTGGGTGTAGAGCAGCCTACACACTGAATCAGCCCTCCCGCCTGCTGGCCTAGTTTCGCAGACAGCAACCGGCACTCTCTATTACAAAGCCCTGCTCTTACTCTAAATTTAGATCATCAAGATGTCTTTTGCAGGGAACCGATACAACGCTGCAGTTAAAACAGCAATTTAACGAGCATGGCTGTAAGCCATGACTTTTTAACATTGGAGATCGAGGCTGCCAACTATTTTAAATAAATGTGGATTGTGTTGTTTGCCTTAAGCAAACATGTTAAGATTCCACATCTTAACTTAAAACCAAAACTAGCACCATTATTCCAGCAATATTTGTTATGTGGACTGAGGATGTGCAAACAAACCAGAGAAGGAGTTGTGTCTGAACACTCTATTGGGGGTGCTGGGGCTGCCCAGGTTGGTATGACCCACAACCGGGCTCCTCCTCAGTCGGGAAACACTCCCGTGCTGGGGGGAGGTAAAGCCATCTGGGTCCAGACAGGAGTCATGATCAAGCAGCGAGGAGCAGTCTGCCTCTCCTGAGGTCAGCGAGGATACACTAATCTGGTCACAGTTTGCATCCTGCAGGACAAGGGGAAGAAAAACATCATCATGGAGGTAGTTTTATCAGCAGTTATATTGGGAATATTAGTTAGCAGAAACTGCTACACCACCAACCTGTGTTAATGAAGTCTGGGAGGACAGACGAGAGTAGAAGCGGCTAGCCTTCTCAGCCACGCCCTTCCCTGCTGATATGACGCTGCTCCTGAAGATGTCCAGAGTTGGTGTGAACAGTGAGTCCATGGAGAATGATGAGGAGGAGGGAGAAGGTGAGGAGGGTGACACCAAGGAGGAAGGCCTCTCCCTGTTTTTGGTACAGACACCCAGAGGAAGAGACGGCGACGACCGCAACCTCTCCTTGGATTTCACAGACAGTGGGATGTGTGTGTTGGAGCGGAGCAGGATGGAGGGCCGCGGAGAAGTGTGAGGAGACGAGGCCGAAACAAACAAAGGGCTTGAGGGGTTCTGCAGGTCCATACTGGGTGTGCGGCTGCTCAGAGGGCTGTTTCCATTATTCATGTACATCTCAATCTCTTCAGCGAGGCCGCGGCGGGCCGTGTTTGTGCCACTGTTCTCCCGGTCACACTCTTGTACCGCATCTGTCGCCATCAGTGACAGGGGATCAAACCCCCTCTCAACACCCGTTCTCCTCACAGTCCCATCACTGCAGCTGACACTCCTCTCTAAAGACACACCTGGCCTCTCCACTGCACCGCTGCAGCTGACACTTCTCTCCGCCAAAGGTTTCTGTTTATCAGTCTCTGTCTCCTCTTCTTCTACCTCGTGCAGTCTGTCAGCAGCTAGGTAGGGCTGCTTTGTTGAGCCAAGGTGAGGGACGGTGAGTCTTAGACTTCCTTGTCCACCAGACAAGTCCAGAGATTTTGGCCTCTCTTTCTTTGGCAGAACTCCACACAGAATGGTGTCACTAGATGGTCTGGAAACCAGCCTGTTGCCATTGCCTGTGACTAAAACATATGTGGCAAAACATTCAGTACCCAGTAAGACTGAGATCTGTGGATTTTATACACAATCATTCATTTTGAGAATCTTCTTTGTAAATAAAATTTACCTGCACTGACATCTGTTGGTTTATAGCTTCTAGTAGAAGGAGAGATGCCGCAGATTGGAACCTCTATCTCAGGTGCTGGAGATTTTAATGACAACCAATCGTTAAAGAGATCAAAATATCTAAAATCAGTATTGCATTCATGCAAATTCTACATATAATATGGTAAATTATCAGTTGCTGGATTGCTGCCGTTTATGCCAGCATAAAGCTGTAACAGTGGGGTAAAAAAAGAGTAGAACTGGCAGCTGCATTCTTCTTTCAGGGACAGCTGTTAATCTTAAAGTATGGCTGTCTTGTATTATATTCCAAAAATTAAGTAAGCAATTAAGCCTCTGATGAAATGCTCACACCAACTAGGAAGATCTATTGAGCACTACAGCTGGAACAGTGATTTTATCAGACACGGTATGTTGTTATTAGCAAGTAAATTCAAGACAAATCCTGTCATGCAAACAATCACCTGCTTACATAACACAATCATCCATCAACAGAATCTGTTTCTCAAAAACATCTAAATATAAACAGCAAATGGACGAGGGGAGAGCACAGAACACCCACACTTCCATATGATACCCCAGCTTTTAAAGAGAGAGCGTTCATTTTGCTGCCAGTAAGTGGTGATTCACTCCTGCAGAAATGGTAGCTAAGTGTCAGAGATTAGAGATGGAAGCTAGTCAATAACTCACTGGACTGCCTCTGGCCTTTGTCTTCCACCGATAGTGTGCTGTCACTCTCTCTGCTGCACATCCTCTCCTCCTCTTTGGATAGTGAATCATAGCCCTGGTCTGACTGTCCACCTGAAAAAGATAAGAGGCTTTACTCTTCTGAAAAACAGCGAGTTATTTAGTTGTAGCTTTTCTCTTTGGTAAGTTTTTTCTTTCAGAAAGAACTGAGTGAATAAACAGAGTGCGGGAACATTCCCTACACTGTAGCTTACAGCGCACGACACTCCCAGAATAGACAAACAGGAGCAGCAGGAGAGGAATAGAGTCTTGGAAACCTTGCATCATATTCACAAGGTCAAACTGCAGCAATAAGTACAAACCTCTTCTACTGCGATTTATTATATTCTCACAGAATTTCTGCTTTATTCAATTGTTTGGAGATAAGAAAAAGTTGTGAGCCAGATTCAAGTCCATGATATTGTTCAAGCTTAATCCTTCTGATAGACCATTATGAGCCCTGTTATCTGGATTGTACTTTCTCTACAGTACATTAGTCATAATGTGAGGACAAGGGCTAAAGAAGAAACTAACAACATGTCGCAAAGGCAACAAATCCATTTGCTGTCAAAGTCTAAATAATTTGTTTTTTGCAAAAAGACAAAGAAATACTTGTATGATGCTATCTTTTCTCTTTTCTTTTATTCTACATGGACATGGCAATGTTTTATCCACTCTTGAGTCCAGGTAAAGAGAAGAATTGTGAGCAGTTTTTATCGTCTTTTTGTGCAGATTATTGTCACCCATCACCTGCAAATATTTTATGGATGTGCCTCCAATGATTGCTTTAGTTTACGTTTTCCCTATTCACTTTTTAAGGCCATTGGAATGTAATTAGTCTTTTTAGCATTTGTTATTTTCATTTTTTTTATATTAACTTGATGGTGTTATTTATGTATGCATTTACACTGCTCAGATGAGCTGCTGTAACATTTGTCACTTCTTGGTCTCATTCGTTATAAGGTAACACGGTTTTGAAGCATTTCTTGGTACTGCAGACTTTGGTTTCTTTCTTTGGGTGTCAGGTGATTGACAAAAAGCAGAATGTGCAATTTATTTGAGTACAGTGAAATTAAAGTAGGGAAATGCAAAAAGAAATAAGGTTTATGATTCATGTGGTTTGGCTACTTTTAAGGAGGTGAATTAAATCAAATTAAATCAAATTTTAAGGAGGTGAATTAAATCAAATTAAAATGAGATTTTTCCAGAGTGAAGCTGAGGCACGAGGAGCAGCGGTGACACCATCAAAGGATGATAGTGAAATAGCTTGAAGGAGAAAGAAGCAAAGCTGTGGTTTCCTACCTGTACTAAATCCATCATCACTGGAGTCCATTTTAGTGAAGTCAGTGTCAATGGAAGTGCGCTCAGCAGAGTCATTAGCACTGTCCAAACTGCCATGACTGACTGTGTCAAGATCACTGCCGTCTATGGGATAACATAAAAGGGAGAGGACGATTAAAACAAATGATTACAGGATTAAAAGACCAGAACCCAGCTGGTATAAAAGCTCTGTATAAACAATCACTAAATAGTGCTGTAATCGTTATCATCCACTGCAAAGATGCAGGAATGCTTTGAATGCCACATAGCTGTCATCGTACTTGAACAACATAAAAAGATGCCAGAGTGCTGAAAGAGAATCAAGGTTTCACTTGTCTGTCTTATTTTTAACTCAAAGGTTAGCAAAATCAGGGTTGAACAAATTGTATTGCCCATTTTCAGTTCACCAATTGTAAATTCAATGAAGAGTAATTTATTAAATAACTAAAGAATCTTGCTCCTCACATGATCTCATTGCCATTTTGGTTATGTGAATAGAATTCTCGTTGGGAAGTGAATTAAATCAAAATTAACTCACAGCAACAATCAAAAGAACAAGGTTAGAGTATATGATGTAAAGCATGATGTTTTCATTAAAGCCCCTCACACTATGTCATTATGGTAATGAGAGTCTAACTGGGCTGTTGTGGGAATTAGGGACTGACATCAAGAGCAACCTGTGTGCTGTGACTGCTGGGGAGGAAAAACCTCTTCACTCTGTTTAATTAGCGCCATTAAAGAAACGCGGGTTGGGAACGATATGTTCTGGGTGAGGCTAGAGTTGGGACAAACCTTATTATGAGACCAGGAAAGAAGCCTTAAAGAAGCAGCTGCTCCCACCAGATCACACTCATACATGTCTATTCATTAAGGGAGCCAGAAAAATCCTATACTGTCAGTCTCTCATATACTGAATATGTGCACAATTAAAAAGTAATTACCACTGAACTTAATGGAATCTCAAACAATTAAAGACCTGATTAGTCTTGGGTATAAAACAAAGACTACTGGTGTCTGTGTTAGTATTTGACGGAGGGAGTGCATCATATACTGTGTCAGATATAATGACATTTGGGCAATACGCTTAAAATATGTTATGGCTGATCAATCGCAGTGAATTTATATGTGGGTTATTCATTTGGCAGTAAGAGTTCGGATTTCTGGCTGAAAATCTTTGTGATATATGACAAGCCAATTTGAAATAAATAACGGAGTGTCTATTTGCACCCTCGGTACGAATAGCCTAGGCCACACAGCTGAGCTATTCACACCCTGTGACATTACAACAAAAACTCGCGTGCACCAAAATCATGGCTGACATTCATCTTTCTTGACAGCAGAAACTGGCATATTAAGAAAGCGCTTTTTGTCTTCAGTGAAAGCATACAACCATTAGTTTGTTAGTTAGTACCTATTTTTTTTATACAGCATGGTTATCTAGCAACTGAGGCTTAAAGACAGTTGGGCTATATTCAAGCTATGGTCTGGGAGTCTGGGGTTCAATTCCCTGATGAAGAGATCTTGTTTCTTTCATTTTAGATTGGATAAATTGAATTGTCATTGCCCAAGTCAGGGCCCGCGAACGTGGAAAAAAATGTTTTGCTCATGAAAGACTCATGAATATTCAATAGGTAACTCATTCCTGAATGGCTAGTACTTGTTGCCTGCTCTGGGTGGGTTGGTTAGGTTTAGGCAAGAGGAGTGGGATTAGTTATGGTTAGGGTAAGAATGTCAGGGCGAGCCAATCAGGGATGAGTTCCCTAATGAATATTCATGAGTCTTCCCCTACCACCCTGTAAAAAAAATTATCGCGGCCTTCGCAAGTGTATCTATCAGCGTCTCAATGAAGTGTGCGAAATATTGGACACTGCAACGATTTTATAAGAGCAATATTCCAAAAAGGTGTAATACATGAGTAGTATGGCTAATTGTGTGTAAATCTATGCCAAGGTAAATGCACAGGGGTGCAAATAGCATACACTGATATTTGTACCAGACGGGGTATTAATAGAACTTGTTGCTGTATGCACCGGGTATGAATAGCATTCACTTCTAATTGTACCAGGGGTGCAAATAGCCTCACCCAATAAATAAATCCAAGTTAATACTTTCTGTGTATTTCTATAAACATGAGTGATGACTGTGGGGAGCATTTTTCATCAGATGCTTGTATAAGTAAGTACTGTTATCAGCCAAAATTAACATGGAAAATATGGTGTACCAGATATTAGATATCAGTAAAAACATGCATACAATGCATCCCATTAGTATTCTTACCTGAAAGATGAGGGTCTCTGTGCGGCGTCTGTTGTTTTCTCCCCGCTTGCTTGAACTGGAGCACACCTAGGACCACGTTTCTCAGTTTTCCCCATAAAAAGTAGCCTCCTCTGGTAGTGGAGGGCCAGGTGCTCTCCAACACCGCCTAGAGCAGTGAACACGTAAAGTATATGTGGTCATACAATGTCAGACTTACACTAAAGTGTTCAATTTAGAGTCAGATTAGCTTGTCAGATTGCTTCCTTGTATTTACTGTATGTAGAGTAGATACAAAGAGCACGCACCTTGTTGTAGTACCCATAGGTAATGGCGTTGGGTTGAACTCCAGCTTTCTTCATCTCAAATAACACCCTGACAGCAAGGACTGGCTGGCTGTACTGCCCACACAGCTGCAGCAACACACGGTAACACACCTTGGACAGAAAACATCAGGATTCATCAAAATTATTCTACATTACTAAATATTGTCTTATACTTAGTCATTTCCTCTACCTCATCTGGAGCCTGCAACTTCTTGTCCTGCATCTTCCTCAGCACATCGTAAGCTGTACGCAGAGCCCGCACCTTTGAATGGCAGGTGCCAACAAACCCTGGTAGGCAGATGAACCAAAGGCCATAGCAGTGGCGCAGCAGACACTTAGACCACATCTGAGGTATAGATGAATAGGTTTTGGCCATCCTTTGAGCTGATTTGATCTCCTGGGATAAAAAAAAAGATCACATGTAGAGATAATGTATCATCCTTTAGCAGATTTTGATTTGCATTTTGCATACATTTTTTATAACCGGATCCATCATTATGTAGAAAGAATGCAGCAGTAAAATAAGCTTAACTTCTTAAATTGCAAACATAAAAAAAAAACAAATAAGGATCAGATCTGACAATATATTTAACATATTGATGTTTAAAATTATATGGTTCCACTATAATAAAAAAAGACATACAAATCAGGGAAAAAATTAAGGTCTTTGTTTGTCATGGTCTTTCTAGAACAATAACAAAATCTCATACTCATATGGCTGACCTGTTTAGAGCGCCTAAAGATGGCCGTAGGGCTGGCTGGGCTGCTGTGGCGTGAGGCCAGGCCTGCTGATGGAGGATTTGGTCCCTCCAGCGGCTCCAGAAGCTCAGCATTCAGCACAGGGAACCCTGAGTAGCTGCAGAAAGACATACTGTATATTCACTCATATACACATACACTAAAATAGACATCAATCCCACATAAACACTGGCAAGCCAAGTGACATTGCACATTAGTTTGGCTCTGACACCCTGGAAGCTTGAGCACTGACATAAGAATCCAAAAGTGATGTGTTCCGGCTCAAAATAATCACAAAGCCCTAAAGCAATGACACAGTCTACAACAACAGAGGCAATTTACACTATGTCTCTCCTTCGGGAGCTGCATTATGTTTACTGAGTGTCGGTGAGAAGTGCTCTTGAAGTGTGTGCCTGTGTATGAGTAAACTAGTCAAACAGCCTGTCTTGTATCTATTGTAGAGATTGATCTGCAGTGTGGTACCTATAGCACAGAGGATGCTCTTCTCCCTGTGGTAGTGGAGGCAGCTCTGGAGGGTTGATATAGACCGTGTGCTCACTGCGGTAGGATTCATCCAGTTCAATTAGTCTGGTTTCCTCTGGTCGCTCACTGTCCATCTGGTTTACAAGAGAAAAAAACACATTTGTCATTATTCTTCCCTCTGTTCTTTCCTCTTAGCTTTGCTACACAAATCTATAGATGCCAGTGCTGCATGGGGGCTCATGGGCATCTGATACTGTATGAGCCCTCAGATCAGATCAGACATGAGGGTCAGTGAGGACAAACAGATGCCAGTAATGATCCATCTACATCAGAAATATGGCCCGTGTCCCCACTTATCTAAAGGGCACTACCAAGGCAGGGGCTTGATCCTTTGACTCCCCAGAGACTAAATGAATCCAGGCTGCAATGACCTGGACAAAATGTATATCATCTTGCTCTGAGGACATGAGACCATTAAACTGTACTGTTTTCGCAAGAGTGCTTGCCACATTTCTTTCAGCTCAGAACTGACTGAGTGATCTGCTGTATGGAGAAATGTGTACAAAGCTCCACTGTCTTCCTGCCTTTCAGAGAACAGCAGCAGTACCATTCCTTTGTGTTGCATGGCAAGGTAAAGAGACTACTACTTAATAGCTGCCTGAGAGATCATAAAAGGCCTGCTATGCTGATGTGCATTCACTTGGCTTATCTAAATTGATTACCGGCTTATCTCGGACATGAGCTTCACCAAAACATTAATATTATGGCAGCAGCTGAATAGCTCCCCAGTGCTACTGTGTTACAGGGTTTGTTCCAGTCAGTCAAGTGGATGATTCAGTCAACTAACTGTCACTGACCTATTTGCCCTCACTTTGATTCTGCTCAGTGTTTCTCCACTTGCCCTTCCTCTTACACTCAAGAGGTCTTTCTCAATCACACACTCTCTGTCAACCTCAGCAGCACTGACGCTGAATGAATCAATGCTTCCACTTCTCAATAATAACCGCAATGACCACTCGTACAGGTCTTCCCACTGTTTATGCAGGATGTAAATGTGACTTCCTGATTGCACAAGTTTGCAAGCAAGCACAGAGTTTTTTTTTTGGAGGAGAGGGCGATGTTTTTTAGTGTGTGCGTTACAAAACATGTGTAGGCAGGCTGTGTTAATAAAAGCTGTCAAATCACCAAATGACTAACCCTCACACTGACAATGAGCAAGGACTAGTCCACATCCCATGGGATTTCAACAACAA
This sequence comes from Gymnocephalus cernua, assembly GCA_023631565.1. Lineage (NCBI taxonomy): Eukaryota > Metazoa > Chordata > Actinopteri > Perciformes > Percidae > Gymnocephalus > Gymnocephalus cernua. Next base: position 25,401,482 of record CM042431.1, on the reverse strand, counting down.
AACTCACAACATTACGACAAGTAAGGATTATCGCCTCCGTCTTTGTCTTCCTCTGTCATTCTTCTCTGTTATATTTCAGAGTGACTTTCGGAGTTGGATAGTGCACAGTCATCTTAGCGAAAGGCAAGAACAAATAATGAATCTCACTGTCTCAGCGTCACCTCAGAGTCTATATCAGTTCTGCATAACCTCTCTGTGTGGTTCATTCTAATGGCACCTGGTTCAATAATGCAGATTGCTGACACACACTGACAGATAATGCACAGCCTCACATCAAAGGCCTCTCCTGCACTTTTAGCTCTGCTCCCTTTTCCCTCACTCTGATTTATTCAGAACACATAGCCACACAAAACACTCTGAGCTGAGTCACGCACTAAGAACAATGGAAAACACTTTACCACTTAACACATACCTCATTCTACTACAGCTAAAAAAAAAAAGGGGAAAAAAAGTCTGTACAAAAAACTTTACTGTCACAAACATAAAAGGCTTAAATTACAACACAAGCTCTGATAGCTTACCTTGCCTCCAGTGGTAAATAGCTACCAGGCAGAAGCCATGATGACAAACAGAGCAGCAGAAAAGAAAAAAGGCAGAAAAACAGAGAAGAAGAAGGTAAGGAGGATAACAATAGAAGTACCACAAAAGAAGACAGAAAATCACTTTTACAAGGACTAAACAGAACATGGGGCATTATATTTGAGAAAAGCCTACAGCGATAATGTTAATAAGCGGCTCAATGGAGATGGTGTAGTGTTAATTACTCTTTGTTTATTTCTATTAGCTCCTGTTATTCGCTTATTAGCTCCTTCAAATTAAACCAAGACCTTAACAAGATATCTTAATTGGAAGGACAGAATGTGATTAATATTCCCTCTAAATGCCTCAGCTTTGTTTCTTCTGCAAGAAGAGGGTGGAGACCAGACTACATATTGTTATTGGAGCATTTTCAGTTCTGCAGATGAATTGTCTCTGACACAGAAAATCCATAGTAAAGATTAGCTGCAAATCTCACCTTATCAACACACTCATCAAAGAAAGCCAGGCTGGCGTCTTTATCACTGACAAAGGAGCACTCCTCTATGAAACGGCTGAACATTTGAGTCTTGGTCATGAGGGAGTAAAACCTCTGGTGGGAGCGGTCTCTGCTCTTCAGGAAGCCTATGAAACAAAACAAATTGTGTAAGGACAAACATGGGCATTAATATTGGATTATAAAACATTAATTTATCAAGCGGTTTCAGAACATCTGCGGGGTCAACATGCAGACCAACATTTACAGGAAGTGAATACTGTGGTATGAAACAATTTGTTCTCTGCTGCTTCGCTTGCATAAGAGCACATAGATGTGCAGGACATTGTGTGATTAATTATGACGGTTTCTCAGGATTTGTCATCCAAGCCTAATTTCCACTGAGGCTTAAGCTAAATCACCAGAGTCATTACAGCAGTGATTTAGAACAAACTTTGATGCAGCAGCACTCAAACCTTAACCCCCTGACCTGCTCCAGCACTGAATCACGTACGTATAGCCACGGCAACAATCGCTTGTCAGCGTGTTTTTGTGATTGCATACAGTGGGCTTTAACATTGCAGACTGAGACTGAAATGTACCTTGGATGTCGAAGAGGGAGCTGGCATCGGTGGTCTTCTCAGATGGGGCTTGGGTGATGGGCAGCAGGTAGGAGCGGTAGCCTCGTAGGATGGCCGCCATGAAGCGCAGGAAGGCCTCCTGGATCTCCAGCTCCAGAGTGTGGAGGCTTTTCCCACCGTTGAGCTCACTGTCAGTTACTGTGTGCTCCATCTGCACATCTTCCCAGTTCAACTGACCACCTGAGAGCACACAACAGTAGATTATGTAGAATAAATAATCACATGAACAACCTGGCAACTAATAATTGCTCATTAAAAACCACAAAACTGCAGCACACATTGAGTTTATCACAAAATATTAGGATAAAAAAAGAAACACATAAAAATTGTTTTAAACAGGTTAGTTGTTATTCTGTTCATCCAGCACAAAGCTCTGACTATACATTAGCCAACTACATAACATATATTTTCCGTTCTAAAATGCAGATATCACAATAAATATTATCAATGCTGAAGTATACGTGGAAGATTACTCTTAAGCCAATGTACTGTTAGCGTTAAACTCAAAGAGTTCAGAGCCACGCAAGATGGTTTGTAAGCCTGTACTTAGGCACAGCAGGCACAGCAAGCTAACATGCTCACAAGGACAGCGCTAACATGCTGATGTTTAGCATGTATAATGTTTAGCATGTTCAGCATCTTAGTTTAGCGTGTTAGCATGCTAACATTTGGCAATTAGCAATAAACAAAAAGTACAGCTGAGGCTGATAGAAATGTTTTTCTTTTCACAGGTATTTGGTCATGAACAAAAGCAATTTCAAATTTCGATGATAGAGCAAGATGAAAAGTTACGGGGAACAAAGATAATCCATCTTTAGCGTATTGAATGTGTGAATTTCAAGTGAATCCATCCCACGCTGTAGTTGTTGACATTTCACTGAGAACCGCAAGAGAAAAAGTCAGGGGATCACCAAAGTCAGTAGTTCTTCATCCTTTGGGGACCATGAATGTTTGTATAAAATATTAACTCTGGACCAACACTGCCATAAAGCTAGTGTGGCTAAAAAAATGCACCCTCTGGTGACCAGATTTCTGAGACAAAATCCGGGGACCTTTTCAGTTCCGAAGCGTTAATACCTCCAAAACAGGTAATGTTTCTATCTTTTAAAAGTTAAAACGGGGACACTGCCCCAGGGGAAACCAACTTCGGTGTTTAGACCGAGACCTAGAGCTGCACTGAGGCACAAGCCCCCCTAGGGGGGGTCCATGGGCATGCTCCCCTGTAAAAAAAAAGTTGTCTATTTTAACGTTTAAATGCATTAATCTGGTGCACACGAGAATTTCAGAGGTCAGATTTGATTATTCCTTTTTAGGGTTTTTTAGGGCCTAAAACACTGTAAACAATTTCAAGCACACAATTAATTTCTGGGTGTTTTTTTGTATGTTTCAGTATATAAAAATAGACCACCCGACATTACACCATTTTATTTTCAGTTCAGCCAAATTGGTGTGTGATAGCAGAAAACATCAAAGGTAAATGTTAATCTGTCTCAATCAAAGAGCTTCTTTCTAGCCTGGGATTCATTTTGCATCAATGTCTAACCGTCACAAAGAATAAAATGAATGGTAGGAGGCAGACATTTCTGTTTTTACTGCAGACAGACCATAATAAATCCTAATACATTCAGCCACATGATATGCTGAAATTTGAGTAAAGCGACAAAAGCAATTCTGGGAATTATGGTAAATAGATGAGGCAGGTTGAGCTGGAGTGGACAAGGACTAAATCACACTTCATACCTCCTGTGATGCACTCAACACCGAAGTTGGTTTCATATAACAGTGTAAGCATCCACTGAGTTTTCCAGTAAAATGGACTGTATAGGCTGACTCAACAGACTCAACTAGACAACATAAATTATTCATGAAACCACGTATGAAATGACACAGCATAAGACTGGACTCACCCTCAGTGAGCTGCTGATAGAGCTTATTCAGGGTATTCAGAAGATGTTTGCAGGCTTTCCTGGGCAAGATTTTCCACGTTAAAGCCTTCTTGTCGTCTTTTCTGAAAGCACACCATATGGTTTTTATTACACAGGAGGACAGTCAAGAAACATTCGAGAACAGATATAAGGATGGAGACAGATCCACTTAAATCAGCACTGACAATTTAATCTCTTCGCAAAACAGCTTTTATATTGATGTGGGAGACCAGCGGTTACCCTAATGTGCTTTTGTGTACAGCAAGACTATTTCACATTCCAGCTTGTATAGTTACATAAGAGGCTCTCACTGAGAGATACCGATAATCTTGGGAAGAACTTTCCCCATCAGACCTACAAAAACATAAACCATGAAAAGATTTATGAAAAGTTGAAGGTGGTCATCTATCACAGAGCTGTTGCAGTTAGAGGTTACTTACTGGGAGATTGTGTTGGTGTCCAGATCCACGCAGCTGATGTCAGCTGGGGGCACGTAAAGGTCAAAGTATCGGGAGTCCACACCCACGATGAAAGGGCACGGTGCACTGAGCACACCGGCCAGTGCCAGTGGGCACAGAGGGATGTAGGGGCATGGCCAGTGGAAGGGGAAGATCATCTGAAAGGGAGGATCAATGCATTATATGACGATACATACACTGCAGCGACGATAGAAGGGCTTCAAACACTCAGAAATATTTCTTATTTCCTCCTCTTTTTTGAGAACTTTACATTACTTTGTAGAGCGTTTCTCAGAGATTATTGCTGTACACATGCATGTGATTATGGGTAGTTAATTGACTCCGCAGCTCTGCTCTTACCATTGTAGCCGTAATCACATTAAAGACCACCCTCTTTAGTGGTATTATCAGGAAATGTGAAAAGGTAGAAAAATAACAAAAGACTCACAGACACAAGGGCCTCTGTAACACTTGTGAGCACAGCTGGACGCAGGGAATGAACCAGGATCTTGTGCTCTGTGACAGCCAGCACAAGCAGAGTGGCTGCGTTCTTCGGGCCCAGATTCAGTAGTAATGAGGAGAGGCTTCCACCACTAGACACACAAATAAAACCAATAGTTCCAGATCAAGATTGAAGCAAATACAGTATGTCTTCATGTTATAATTTGACATTTTACTGATGTTTCTCTACCTGAGAGGCAGTGGAGAGGACACAGGTTGACTCAGTATCAGGCTGTCATGTGGAGACAGCTGTGGGAGAAGCACAGGAGAGCGTTCAGTGGGTGGAAGATTGAGCCTGTGACTACAGCGTGTTTAAAGTCATGTCAAACCAAATGATGCATCATACAGAACTCATCTTAATCATATTTAACATTTTAAGCTCACCTGCACTAGGATGCGTGGTCTCTGAGTGGAGGGGAATGGCACATTTTGCATGAAGTGAGAGATGTGCCTGTAAGTAAAAGAAATAATCAATTAATGAAGCAGTAAGGCAGAATTGACCTGAAACTTTGAGTGAGTGATAGACTTCGACAAAGAGAATTAATCTATAAAACACTGCTAACTTTTCAATAGGCAGGGCATGTGGTCCAGAGATGGAGTATCGGTAGAGGAAAGTGAGAAAGCTCCTGAAGGACTGGAAGAAGGGCCAGTGGGAGAGCAGACAGATGCTCTTGTTGCTGTAAACACTCCTGGTCCCATCAGGTCCGAGATCAGAGTTTTGCAGGCCGAGCTGTGAGCGCTGACGCTCAGACAGTTTCTCCTCTGAGTGAGGCTCATAGAACTGGATGGCTGCTCCGTACACCTGCAAGCAAAAGGATCACAATATAAGTGTGATGATCTGCATAAAGAATACCCAATACATGCACACATACACACACAAAAAGACTTGTTAACATCCCGAGGCAAACTTTACAAAGACACAAACCACAGAAGGCAGAGGTCCTTTGAAAGAACGTTTTCAGGTAAGCTGTTGTGGTGGCTCCACTAGAGAATTTTCATCATAATAAATCAGCTAAATCATACTCAGTCCTTTGAAGTTGTTCATTCCAAATAAATAAACAAATTATTTCAGGCATGAAGAACCAGGAGACTAGTCTGCAGATGAGAGGTTGCAGAAAAGGAGCACTGAGGCATTCAGCATTTAAAACGTATGCACCAGCCCAAGTGGTGCATGAGCTATCCATTATTCAAAAGATGAGCTGCAAAAAAACAATCTTTTATGCTGCATTGCTTTCAAAGACTTACAGCCTTTTAGTATTCCAAGCACAGCCTTAAGACCATTTTAGATTCCAGTCAAAATTTAGAAGTTGATTAAGACTGTCTGATATTCTTCGAAAAACTTCTGCAGTTCATCAACAAACTAATCCATCAGGGATACTAATGCACACAGAGAGACATAGCGGGAGATTAAGATGGAGAGGCTGGCTGAAATGAAGCAAGTAAGGGAGAATGTGTGTATTTAAGAGCAGAAAACTGATGCCAACTTTGGGGGAACTGATTAATTAATGATCATGTAATTGAAACTTAGCAGGACTGTGATTTCCTTGCCAAAATCACTATGTATGTTTGTAGGATTCTGTGTGTTTTGCAAAGGCACAACAAGATAAGTGACTATGAAAGATTATAAGAAAGGAAGATTGTTATTGGTAACGCGAATGTAAGGAGGTGTTACCTTTTCTCCAGAGGCACCCGTCAGAACAAATGTGGAAAACACAGGCAGGGAGTGCTTGGTGTGTGCTGGCCAGCACTCGACCGTTGCTCCCATGGGCAGGCAGAACATAGGCACGGACTCAGGCAGTGGGAAAGACTCGTAGTCCTCTTCAGGGTACCTACACAGCAGACCTGGACACAAATACACACAATACGGTAAACACAAACGTCATAACTCCTGAACAAAACTGACATTTCCTCAATCGGTTTACTTCAGCATTTAGAATGAGTTTGAGCTCATAATACAAACTCTGCACACCACTTTACCTGCTTTGTATGCGATTGTGTTTGCTTTAGCCAGAGACTTCTTATAACAAAGGTAGACTGAGGATCCCCACTGGATTATGAGAAAAGACATCACAGATCAATCAAAACCTGCATTATTTGTACAGACACACTAGAGATATATAACTGTGTTCCCAGAGCTCTTTCCCACCATGCTGCTGTTGAGGTTCTTGTCCACCTTGCAGAAGGTGTGAGGGGGTGTCTCCCCCTTGCCGGGGATGATGATGCAGACATCAGTGACAGCCAATGAAGTATGGGGCTGGCTCTTCGGTGCGCGGCGGTAGGTGATGTAGATGCGTTGGGACGACGAGCTGCTAATGTTGGCAGGGCGACCTGAGGGCGTGGTCTGGACGATGTGACATCCAGGTTTCAGTTTCTCTTTCCACTCATACAGAATCCTGAAATACAAGGCAGTGTTACACTGACTTTTCATATGATCCTTTTGAAACAAGACATTCTTAAAGAAATATTACCGCGTGCTTTGATAATGTATTAATTGAAGAGATGTCAGACTAGAAGATATGTTTAAGATTAGATTGTAGTGACCCAAGGCAGAGAAGTGATTAGTGGTGCTGGGTGAGTAAAGGGTCAGTGACTGAGGATTATTGCTTACCCAAGATCTGTCAGTGGAGGCTTATCTCTGCCTCGCTTGAAGCACAAGAATATCTGCGGGCCCCTGAGGCTGGCTCCATTGAGCTCTGCGGAGAGGCCTGAGGGGGTGCTTTCAATACAGGTGAAACCTGGGGGTACCTCTTCACCCAGGGAGCGGATCACCACAGTTACGTCGGTGATGGGGGCTTTTGGTTTCACAGACTTGGGACCGGCATCATCAAAGTGGAGCTCCTCCTCAAGAGGCTTGGACGAGTCGGTGAGACCGGCAACCACAAAGTAGTCGGCTACTCGAGGACCTTTATCCTCCATCATTTCCCATACCCACACTGTGGGCTGAAAAATAGAGAAGGGGAGAGAGGGGGAGGACTTCCATTATGCATTTTAATGATATTGATAGCTGTAGTCTATCTTAAAAAACAAGAGAATGGGGCCTTTGCCATCAGAAAATGACCTGGCTGAGCAGGCTGGCTAAGACAGCGTCACCTTTAAACTCTCTCTCTGAACATACTGCTGTAATTGTCTCACTGCTCCAATTGATGCATTAAACACACAAATAGAGATTTCATGCAGCATGTAAAATAGACATAACCTACATTAAATGCATTCTATACTGAACAAACAACAGAATGTAATGAGAGCATCTGGAAGCATTTAGCGTGCATTCCTGTCTGCAAAAACATCAAATTTCAACAAGAAATATGGGAAGGCTTAAGACCATTACCTTGCTAAATGCCATGACCGATAATGTAAAATAAAACACATGCCTTTGTAGAAAAAAAAAGAAGGAAAAATGTGCAGAAAGAAAAAGTACCAGAACTATAACAGTGCATTGAGAAATGAAGAGAGGGTGCACCGGAGTGCAGTAAAAAGCTTTTTCTGAGCTCTCAGCGAGGTATTATTCAGACAACATATATTCTGCACTCAACAATGTCTTGAAAAAGAAAGGAATAGAGCGAGCGCCTGTGAGTCAGATTGTTATAGCTTTATCACAAAGCATGGAGCCCTGGGAGCCCTCTCAGCGCTGGGCCAGCTTATTGTGCTTCAGCTGAAGAGCCTGCTTTATCTCTCACAACAGTTCTTCCACACTCACAGCAAACTGATAAACAGCGGCCTATTACTTTCCACACTGGGATGTGAAGGAGTTAGCATAAAGTTATTTCCCTCCTCTGTGCTGGATGTGTCACTGCTAGAAACCATGGCACACAAACTGTATTTATCACCTACTAAGGACTTTGGCTCCCACTGGCTTTAAAGCTAATCTATGTGTGCCGTTCCCCCATGTGTCCAAGTGATGGGACGGAAAGCCAAGCACTGCAGGCTTAGGGTGTCAAACTCACCGCTAACGTATGAACATGGAAAAAGGAAGATAATCTATTGTATAGCCCATTTCTGAGCCTACCAGAAACCATAAGACCATCCAAAAGAATTTACCAACAAAATTCCGTCATATAGGCCTATATGTCCTGTTTCACAAGCCTGTTTGCTCCGTACATCAGTGAGAGTTGTCTTTGAAAATTATGACTCATCATCACAAGGTTGCTCTTGGTCTTGCAGTATTTTGGCCTGCATGTGTTTATGAGCGTTTTCCCTGATTAGCTGAAGGCTGTTTTGATGCGAGTTATTTGTGATCTGCAGTGTTGAGCCTTGTGGGCATACTCCCATGACTCAGCATGCCAAACTGCGGCAATTCTTTCTTTTTTTTTAAGCTTTTTCTGAGCTCCGTCAATACTGGATTTTTAAAAAACAAAATATGTATACATTACAGTTGCACATTTGAATTACAGGATTTGTTTTTCTTATGCATCTTTTGTTCATGCTGGTTTTTAAAAGTGTTTATGAGCTGTACAATCAATTTCTGAAAATGAAAAAGGTCCAGGAATTGACACACTTTCAAAGTGTCATATCATTTTCACAGTTGATTGATGCACATTTAAAGTTGGTGCTAACTAGTCTCTTTTCTATGTTTTTATGTCCATTTTTCTAGCACTTTGACAAGTGCTATCAAACATTTTTACTGAACAGACTAATAGAAAAACAAAAACAATTCCACATTGATTTGTCTATAATGCTGGTCTTTTCTTCATGAATTAGATGGATTAGTTTATTATTATAAAATTATTATAGAGCCTTTATATATATATATATATATATATATATATATATATATATATATATATATATATACACAATAACTATATGCAATATGTAGTTGCCAAGTATTATTTTGAGGCAGTATATTCAGATAGATTTGTTAGAGGGTTTTCTTCACTGTAAAGCTTCCACCAGGCTGGTCATGATGGGGATGCTGTCAGCGATTATGATGAAGAATGAAAATCAAGAGGCATATTTTCATTGTAATCTGTGTTTACAATCCATTATATATATACATATATATATATATATGTGTATATATATATATATATATATATATATATATATATATATATATATATACCGTCTATGGCATGGCAGATGTGTCGTATAATTCTTGGAAGATTCAGGATTAAATATAGACGTAATCTCCAGTTCCAACTACGACTACAGTCCATTGCATCTTGTCCTCCCCCTCGACAGGACGCAGAGACCTAAAATGATAGCTAATCCTCGCCATGGCAACAACATTTAAACTGAACGCTGAACTGAGAGAGTGAACATTTCCCACTCTGATGCAGAAACGAGTTGAGAACATTGTTCTGGTCAAAATACAAGTCGACTAATGGGCTGTGCTGTGAATTCTATTCAGAATGTCTCTGACAGCCTAAGAATAACATGTTTTAAACAAAAATATTAACAGATACACCCTTAATATAAAAAATAACAGATATAACAGTAGATTCTGTTTGTATATCATATTTTTCAGTGTTACTGGCCCTTTTGAAGCTCATCTCATCTCTCAGTTAACAAGCCTGTCCACAGTTTTTACCTTTTTCCTAGCAAGTTGGACTTTGTTTTCCATTAGTGTCTACCATTGATAGTGCTGGGAAGGCTGCATTACACTAGAAAGGCTGCTAGCCGTTTGCAGGCATGTGTTGTTTGCTTTGTTTTGTTGTTTGTACACAGTATTGCATCTCTTTGATTGTTGAGTCCGTCAATCTAGAAAGACTTCTAAAATCCTGTGAGACCTGCTTTACGGGCAAAATCCTATAAATAAACCTGATTCCAACTAACTTGATATTTAATTTTCAACATGAATTTCAGCTCTCTTCCTGCTACCTCACTTACTGAGGCAATTCTGTGTTAGCCCAAGACGTGGAAGTGAGTCACCCTGGTCACAGAAATTGCACTTTTTTCATTCACCAGTTTTCTTCATAAAAGCAGCTCAAATAAGGACACAGCGGATTTCCTCTTCTTGCCAGCTAACAAGCCAGCTTCCCTATTTGCATCCACTATTGTTTTTATGAGTCAACTCCAACTGTCAGCTTTGTCAGCAGAGATGACAGATTGTCAGTAATTTGTTTACAATTTAAGCCGTAATGTTCCCAACATTTTAATTTCCCCCTCAAGGAGCCACAAACTTAGACTGGTCCCACACTGTTTGAGAACATTATATTGTCCCAATGCTTCATTTAAAATATTGCCTTTTATGGTTGCACCATTCATTCAATGTAAAACCTGTTCATCACTTTAAACGCTGTTCCTTGTAGTTCAACCTGACTTATTTGGTATCTAGGAAAAACTTTGGAGTCTTGACTAAAATCTAAAATACATATCTTTGACATTTTAACAGTGCTTGTTCACATAGAACCAGTTTGTATAGATAGAACTGCCAAAGGGTTTGTGAGGTAAAACAGGCTCAATTCACAAATGATGAAAACACAGGATTTGTTTAAATCTTGAACAGTGACACCATATTTCAGAATGCTGGCTGAAATGAGATTAAATTCAACTTGGAAGTTACAGTAGGAGCTTTTTTGTCTTTTTTCCCCCGTCATTCCCCAAACAGTTATGCAGGATTTTGACATTAAACCTTTAAAAATAACTGATCCTCTCTCTGTATGGCATGCGATTTTGTGCTGTGAAATACTGTATAGGCCTTTTGACTTTTGCTTTGAGCATCACAGTGTTATTGTAATTATGGCCCAGGAGACAGAGGCAGCGGCTGCTGGACAGTCAGGCTCAGGCTGTGCAGGGATTACAGGGCTGTGTTAACAGCAGGAGGGCAGGGAGGATGGGCAGTCGGATCTGGGGAGGGAACCACCACATTTCACTCAGCATCTGTTCCTTCTTTATAGCCATGAAGACAACCCTCACCCTCATCAGCCATTTGCATTCCTTATGTTTGACAGGGGGGACCCCGGCTGTTTGATGAGGAAACCACACACGCCCAAGATAAACAGAGCAGAACGATGAAAGAGAAAATACTCTAAGGTGGTGGGGAAAGACACACAAAAAAACCTGCATGAAAAGCTTGCAACGCTCGCTTTTCGAGCATTGGTAGCTAATTTTTGTTTTACCACAAAGCCAGCAAATGTTGCTTTGAAAAACCCAACTGACCAAAGCGACCACAACTCTACAGAGGGGTTTTCTCTCATATTCCCACATCACAAGAGGCCATCTTATGGAGCATCTACACGGGATGCAATAAAATAAGCCTTCATATGACGTCTTTGTAACCAATGGGCGCACTGTAAATATAGTGAACCACACACAGGCTGCGATGCTCACTATAAAGCATTCAATTATTTGTGCAATGCATATAACTAGACGACAGTAATAAAGCATTTTACCGTCTCGGTCAATTGTCCTAATCAATCATCCAACATCAAAATAATAGGCTAAATGAATAGATCCTGTTCGTAACGCTAACAGACATAATCAAAAACAGGATCACAAAATGTTCGAAAATAAACATCTTAATGATAAAGAGCGGGTGTGTGGGCGTCGTTTGTTTTTATTCTCAATAAAAGAAGAATCTACTCACATCTCGACTGAAAGATGATCTGTCGAATATGAGCCTACGTCGAAACAAAAAACTGATTTCTGTTGCTAGAAATATTATTCCTCACTGTGTTTGCTTCGTCTATTCATTTATTTTTTTATCTCTGTCTAAAACTGTTATCATAAAAAAAATTGTTCACAGCGTGATGGACGAATCCGAGTAGCCTGTGTAGTCCCGAGCAGCGCTTTATCCAGACCTGCGCGGCTCACGTGACTGATTACAACCCTCGCTGACGTCACTGATGACACTGCTGGCAGCTGTGACAGAAGAACAACGTCCGAGGCTGTGAGGAAACATTTGGTCTGATTTACAAATGTGTATAGGCCTACTGAACTGCACACCTGTTGTTATGGGTCACCAAGATTCGACCAGATATTTTTATTTTCTCAAATAATCAATTAATTGTCAATATAATGTCAGTAAATAGTGAAAAATGCCTGTTATAATGTCACACAGTCCAATGTGACGTCTTCAAATGTCTTATTTTGTCCAATCAGCACTCCAAAACCCAAAGATAATCAATTTATTATCACTATCTGATAAGCTGTAAACAGCAAATGTTGGGCTTTTTTGCATAAAAAAAAGAAGATTATTCCGTATTCAAAATAGTTGCTTAATTAATTAATTAATTAATTAATTGTCAATTGACTAATCAACTAAGTGTTCCAGCTCTATTTTACAGCCTTCTCCACATGGCCAGGAATCCAGTGCTTTTTTGTGTCCTAAAAGTAGTTACATTTAAATAAATTGAGTGTAAATAATACATGTAGTCAGACCATCAAATATAAAGTGTTACCTAGAAATTGTAGAATACATTGCTAAAAAACCCAATTTCCACAAAAAGGACATGACCACAGCGTTTCCAAAGCACTAGGTGATTTAATAATAATAACAATAACAATCTGATAAAATTCGCAATATATTTCTGCCAAAACATGTACATGGTTTACTTAAACATTTTTATTTTAACCTTTTAGTCTGGGAGACACAGCCATTACAATATTGTTTGCTGTAGGCTACTTGGTCACCTGGCTGCAAACCAAATAAAGAAACATGTATTATTGATATCTACATCACAGAAACATTACATGTATAGTCTAGTGTGAAAAAGTGGTGAGGGAAGAGTGGTGATCACCCCAACATTACTGAAATGATGGGGTGGGATACTCTCTAAAATGTTAGAAGTGATGAACATGAAGGAATACAACTAACAATTGTTTCACTTAGACTCAGACTGTCTCATGGTTGAAACGGCTGAATTGGTACAGAAAAGTGGCAGTGCCTGTGGCCAGAGAGAACATAGCCTATTGTCTTGCCCTCTACTGCCCTTGTGTGGTGATCACCAAGACATACAGTTCTGTTGACATGTACAAATGACCATATTTGTATACCGGAAGATCCCAGACTCAGATGCTGCTGTGTCATCTTTGATGTTGTAATCTTTATGATAATGGAATCCACATTGTATTGAAATTGCATGTTTGTAGTCATGACAGACACCAAATCCAAAATGTTAGACATGCTAAAAATGAGAGATGATGAGAAGATGAAAAGGAATAGGAAATAAGAGAGGTAAAGTCTATGAATGATCCGCTCACATTTTGCATGGTTACATTTGTCCCTTTTGAGTTGAGAAGTTCTGATTTAATAAATAAAAAAAATCTATATAAATACAAGAAATTAACAGAAGTGTCTGACTGATAACTGGAATACTCCAAATTGATTAGAGACTGTCTGGAGATTTCATTTGTCTCTGTGAGATTGAATCATACACAGATTGAAAGCTGACTCCAGTCAAGCATATTTGGGCATAAAGGAAAATCATCATCTGCCTTCCTCAAAGGCTTTCTCATCACACAGAGATGTTATTTCAGATGTAAAAGGGTTCACAGGAAGTGACTTGACTTAACTTGATCTGTCTCACGCCGGCTGTTGATGCCTCATCAACTTCAGATAAACTTTTGAAAACATTTTTTTTGCACAAAATGAAGGGTGTGGATTTTGTCCACCATCACTTGCACTGAAAGCAGATTAATCAGGGAACTCTAATGTCCATTATGAACAGGAGGAATGATTACACCAAGAAAAACGTTTTCAATGTGGATATGGGCAGCTGACATTTGTTTTAAAACAGTGGTGTAGGGTATAGCCACAGTACACCCACCTATCAGCCTATAGGAAAGTATATCCACTTCCTCCTCAGTAACCTACCCATCTAGTAGTACACCCAACTCATCAACTACAGACAGATGGTCATCATTTATTATCAGTCATAATGTCTGACTTCCTATTGTAACTGCAAACTATTCTTCATTGGTTACTGTCTAAAAATGAAGTATCACAAATCACATGTTTTGATAGCTCAAGAGCTATAGATATAAAACAGTCAGCTTCTGTGGTCGTTCCACTCTATCAAATAACCATGCAAATGGAAAGATGAAGCCTGTGATGAAGGCTTGTGACTAATACTTCTGCTGTCAAAAGGGGGAAGCAGAGCATCCATGGCAACCGCCTATTTTGAAAAGATAGGATACCAATTGCAAAGAGAAGGAGTAGATTTAAGCTAAACATGGTTATTTGAACAGTCCGAGCCTCCTTCACAAATATGCAACAGACAGAGAGGAGTTTTTACAGGAACGGCATCGTCTGTTTTCACTCAAGATATTCACAAAAGAAGAATCAATTGCGCTGGGGGTTATTTGGGGATTTTAAATCAGACCAATATTGTGACAACTTTGCTCTTTGAGTCAGCCTGCCATGGTTAATAAGGGCACTATGAATTATAGACTGTGATTAAGTCAATACCCCTGCTGAAAAATACAGATGAAATTACCTTAATGGGGACTGCTCTGTTGATGGTCTGAGCCTATTGTTGATGGTAATTTACATGGTCAGGAGGAATAAAAAATGTTCAGCTTCAATAAGGCTGAAAGCTTGTGCCAGCCCAATGCAACTAGAAAATACAAAAAGCTCAACACAATGCTAATAATATGCCACGCAAGCCACACCAGTTTGCAGCTTTATGAGAGTTTATGTTTTTCAAGATTGCTTTGTTTTTTAAAAGTCTGGGTCGACCTAAGAGTCATGCAAGACAGGTTCACCAAGGGGTCACAATTTTTCAACTATTATTTTTCAACTTTTCAATGTCCTACAGGCCTCTTTCTGCAAAGCAATCATATAATTCAGAATTTTAAAAATTATTATTTTATTATTTTAAAAAAAATCACTTAAACTTTGGAATGTGTGTGAACCATACTTGGTTTTGTAGTAAATTACCATTAGAATGTAAATAATGCGAGCATTACTTCGAATATTAATCGCTTAAAAAAGTTAGAAAATACTTCATATTTATATCTTGTCTTATTATACTGTTCTCTTTCACGTTGAATGTACTGGCTTGATGATTATGAAAACTCAGGTCCCACCGAGATTTGAACTCGGATCGCTGGATTCAGAGTCCAGAGTGCTAACCATTACACCATGGAACCTTATACACTAACACACAGAGCTCTGCGTGGATACTATTGTATTCTTCTTCTTCTTCTTCTTCTTCTTCTTCTTCTTCTTCTTCTTCTTCCTAAGAAATACATGTTCCCATGCACGAAAACTCACCAAACTTTGCACATAAGTCCAGTTCTATGCCAGACTTAATCAGTGCGATTTGTGTGCTAATTGATTTGATGGTGGCGCTACAATAGCCATCTAAAATTCGAAACTTTAAAAATTCATATCAAATCAGCCGTAGGCCTACATGCTAGCTACAACTTGTAACTGGAGCCCCAATCAGTCCAGTTCCAGTAAAAGAAAGGCATGTTATTGAGTCAACCAAGGCTGACTCAGCCATCCCGTGGACAAGAGCTCACTGAGATCAGAGTATGCCTTTACACTGGAAAGCATGCGAGCTAAGCGCAACAGTCACAATAAATCAGCTATTGTGCTTTGGACACAGTTCAAAATGCTCGGCCCCAACTATTGCAGCTATATATATACAGCTATAACTATTTACAGCTATAATGAATAATTATTTTTTCTGTGGTTTTAGTGGGGAGGCAATAATCGAGAAGAGAAAGAGAACTCACTTGTCATTGGTTTCATTTCTTCACCGACTGTAAACACGTAAAACCACCATGTCTGCCCCCTGGTGGCCAATAGGCCTTTCAACCCTTCTGTTGGTCTATGTCCTGAAACATTACTGATTTAAATTTAAATATGAACATTTAACACGCATGCATCTATAGATGATATTGCTAAATTCCTCCAAATTTATGACAAGCTTAGTATTAATCAGATTATTTTCTAATGTAAAACACCACATAATACCAATAATAAAAAGACATTTCAGATGAAAGTCTGCCTCAGCTTTGAAATAATGTGGAAACGACCAGAGTTTTCTCAGTCATCCTCCATGTATTGAGTATCTAGTTAGTCTGATTTAGACAAATCTTTTGTCCATATAGCAACTGCTCCAGACTTACTTTGTTAAAGGGCTTATTTGTGTGGAGTTATTTGTGTCAAACTACATTTTGATCTGAATTTGGAAGCAATTACTGTATAGACACGGAAGATGTGAAAATGAACCCCCTGACTGGGATAAATACTGATTATGCATTAAGAGTGGCTAAGTAAAGATCCAGCTCTGGTGTGATGGATCCTCACAGTTCCTGTAGCAGGACGTGACCACAATAAAGATCTGCAGCTGAGCTCTGCTCTGGACTCATCCACAGGAGACTGCAGTCAAATGGTACATGTTTATTTATAAAAGCATTATTAAACTGAGTACTGACTACATTCCTGTTGGCAATAATTAATGGGGTAAATACACATTTTAACAGATGTAGTAGTCATGTATCAGTCATTTTAAAAATCTTGTATGTTCATTTTTCCTCACCCCACATGAATCTACCACACTGGCTCTAAACAGTCGATGTCAGACTGAAGTGAAAGTGACAGGTTATCCAGCAGCAGTGTGGTCAGCATCCAGGTGCAGCCTCTTGAGAATAAAACAAAGGTGCAACTCTGCCAGAGCATTTAGAGGCATAGCCTCTTCCCAGTGGCAGCTTCTGTGAAAAACAGCTTTGGCTGAAAAATATAGCTGTTAGGCTGACTGCAGCAGAAAAGATTATGCCCAAGGCCTGCATTAGCTAAGGGACAGAGTACTTTTCCTCTGCAATATTTTACAATATGTTAATATTCAGCCTGGAGACAGTCCTACTTTGAATTGATACACTGTCCAGGTTGTTTAATTCAATGTATTGCACCTATACTCTATGAACCCACCGAAACTAAGTGTCTTTGGTCTTGGTCTGGAAAGAAACTCACACTTGTTTTGCTAATGTTAGGTGTTGTGCTACAATTTGACATTATCTCTTAGTTTGGTAGATAGGCAAGGGCTTTGTACTTTACAACCTAAAAGTACTAATTCCCCTGCAAACCATTTTCCTCTGTGAAGCTTTGTTGTTTTTGTGATGTGTTCTTTCTTCTTCTCTTTTTCTAATCTCTGATTGTACAGCACTTGAAAAGTGCTTTATAAATAAATTTGGATTGGATATGGACTGGAACCTTCATTTAAATACTTGTTTGTGCTATGTTCAATACAATTATTATTATTATTACACCAGAAAACATGCCAGTATAATTAGCTTGTGTGCGGTATGTAAATAGTCAGTTAATTGAAAATATGCAAACTTTGTGTAACTTAATTATTCCACACATCACACTAAAATCAGAATATGAACAGAAAGAATGTGTTTTCTTTCTACTGTCAGAATTCATGTTATACCTAAAATGTAAATATGTAAGAAAAGAAAAGAAATCCTTTCTCTGACAGTTGATGCTGCTAAATTAGAAAGAAAGAATATTGTATTGTACAGATGTTATGTGTCAGTAAAAATATAGTAATCCTCTTGAGCAGAGGAGGGAAATGCAACTTTACAATGTACTTTGCATTGAAACCTAATCCAGTTCGGTCCAGAATGGCTGAACAATGAGTCAATAATTCAAAAATCATTTTTTCTGTCACAGTGACTCAGTTGAAAGACAGCAGCAGCTCATCAGCAGCAGCAGTACCTGCTTTTGAACATGAGTAGTTGTTTAAGTTCCTTTTTAGTAGGAAATCGTGCTGAGAGACATTTGATTTTCACAGTTTGAGCTTTTCACCTTTCAGTATCAGCCCTGCTCTGAATTTAACATCTAAAAAGAAATAAAATCTCTTTTCTGTTAACTCTCTGGCCCCTTTGAGCTATGAAAAATCACATTTATTGAGAGGGTCTTCAACAAGCTGCAAAATCGAAATCTCTCTGGTGTGCTCCCCCTGCTGCAGTGTGACCTTGTCTTTTCATGCTCTTTCTTTTTAGCTCTCTCTGGAGTACTGGGTTGTATTTGGTCCATTAATTTCTTGACTTATAATGGCTGCATTTCCTTTTGTGAGGTATCACTCAGGGCTTGTTGGCTGTCAGCTGGGCAGCTTATCCAATCATCTGTGGAGCTCGGGAAACCTGCTCCTTACTAGTGAGAACAACCAGAACTCCTCCACTGTAGTGAGCTGGCTCACTGTAGCTTCTACCAGTTCCCATAATACACAAGTCATCCCATTTCAGTAAAAACAACTTTCTTAATAATTATCCACAATTCCCACAATGTCTCTTTTATGCATCAGGCAGTTCAGGCTTAACACTACACATTGGTTTTACTGCATAAGATGCATGTTTCCATTGTTATAGTGTTGTGGCTGAGGTCACTAAATACCTGAGCCAGTAGTTCAGTTAGGGCCTAGAAAAGACTGCAATCCTGTAACAAACTGCGATAAATTGCTTTTAAATGTTACAGTGTTGTGTGTAACACAAGTCTAGTCGTATGACATTAAATGGTTAATACAATATGATTTTGTTTCTATTATGTCTTGTCTATGTGCTTGATAGTTTTATATTTGCATAGTCTAACACAGAATTGAACAATTTAAAGGGATACACCACCGTTTGTTGAAACAGGGCTTATCACGGTCTCCTCTAGCTGTAGATAGGTGGGCCAATGCATTTTTTGTGCATGCATTGCTTTAGTTCGGTGCAACATCCGCAGCGCCACCGCTGGTTAGCTTAGCGTAGTGAATGGAATCCTATGTTGCCGGTTAGCATGTTGTGAGTAAAAGTGAGGCAACAAAAGCCAAAAACAACAACCTAATTACTTGCACTGAGACAAAAAATGCATTGGCCCACCTATCTACAGCTAGGGGAGACCGGAATAACCCATATTTCAACAAAAGGTGGCGTATCCCTTTAAAGAAAACTGTTTAAAAAAAAATCAAATTAAGTGTTGTCTGTTGCACACGTGACAGGAGATTATACCACCAGGTAAAACCAAAAACAAAATGTAGTCTTTGCAGACATCCCGTGGTTTCACTTCTCACCTTGCTGCAGTGATGGCAAGTCAAAGTCCTCCATTCAAAATTTTACTGACGTAAAAGTATTTAAGCTAAATGTAGGCTACTTAAAGTATAAAAAGTAAAAGTTCTCCAAAAAGTAAAAGTTATCATTATGTGAGATATGTTATATTTAACATGTAAGCAGCTTTTAAATGATGTAGTCAAGGTGGAGAGCATTGTAACTACTTTATACACTCCTGGGTAGTTGTATATAAAGCTATGCATCATATTTATATTAATTATCTTATACTTTTTATATAAACATGTTAGAGAAATAAAATGACATCTTAAGGCTCTGACACACCAACCCGACGGCTGACCTTCGGCAGAAAAGGCAGTTGGACTGACTGCCTCCCCGAGTTGGTAAAAATAGTGTCTCAGAACACACCGAAGCAACACCGACTTGAGCGTATGTTCTGCGCATGCGCGAGACGTAACACGTCTCCATAACAGCAGGCGGCGTTAATCTGTATTGTCGCCCAAAAAGTTAAAACCGGCAGCTGATTGGACGCGTCACATGAGTCTGGCTGCTCCCGGATTTTACAACCGAGCATAATGGCAACTCGTTCGTAATACAATCTCATATTTTACAAAGATAGTTCACTGAAACGTGTTTCTGAAAACATTTTAAGCGAGAAATAGGCCATGCAGTTGCTGAATCTGTCTTCATTTCGGATCGACAAAGGTCAGTTTAAAAGATTTTCATCAGATTTTGAGAGGCTTTAGTCACGCTCATCCTGCTCGTCATTTCCAGGTTAGCACTCCACCAATCAGATTGGTCATTGAATCCGACTGCCCGCCTTCCGATTCAACATGTCAAATCGGCCCAAATGAAGGCTGACGGCTCCTCCGACTGACGACGGCACGGAACACACCGAACAGACCCGAGTCACTGACCTCACCAGACTGTCCGACGGGTTGGTGTGTCAGCGCCTTTAAAAACATCTTCACAGACTTTAAAACAATAAAATGCTGTTTAAATGACAAGTTGCACAGAACTGTAAAGCCTACAATGTATGAATCTTGTAGTTATCAGTCCTCTGAAAAAGATTATTTAATATGACAGCACTTTGTCAAAATGTCCCTTTTCATGAATCTGAGAGATGTTTAACAAAAATAATGTGTGGCCATGACTTTCCTCATCCATAGACTCTGGACAACATTTTGACACTCCAGTAACAGACGTAAATAACATTTCCTTTTTTGTTAGAGTGGAATCTTTCATTCATCAGTCTCGTCACCATTCATAGTCATGACATTTCAACATTCAGAGCAACAGATGAATAGGGACATATCCTGTCTAACACTTGACATGAGTAGTAAATTAATCTTCTCTCTATCTAGGGTATTAACCTGACCGGAACTGGTTTCTGACGGCAGAATAGGCTTTTAATTTGAAACTTATGTACCAAAACAAACAAGCAGCATTGATATGACAGCAACTGGAAAAAAACCTTCCTCGGAGGAATAACGGTCACATAAAATATGATCCACTGTCACCACACCGGTCAAAGTTGTCATAATGTCAAGCACTAATGAAATGCTGTCTGGGCATCGATTGTCAACATGTTATTGCTTCTACAGGGGTGAAATGGAATTCACATAGTGAATGAAGAAATTCAGTTCAATTAATAAATACGTTAATTTGCCTGATACAAACATAAATATTTTTGAATGGACTTTTTTTTTCTTTTTCTTTTTTTTACATACAGTGTGTTTCCCTTTGTAAATACTGCACAGGGTAACCGTGGGTCTTGAATTGGTCAGATGAAACCTTATTTTCAATTTACAGTCCGACAGAGAGAAAGAACATTTTAAGTAACTTCAAAAACACACACAAAATGACACTGATCATCTCACAAGAAGTTGTTAAATTGTGTGTTATCTACATAAGTGGGCATCCATTATCTGATCATGCTCATCTTTTTTTAAATTCTAATGTCACATTGATAAAAATTTACCATCACTAATACAAATTAATAAATAAAGCAATTAGCTTGAAAAATACAAAACATAAAATGTCAAAGCAATCCCTTCTTAACACCCAATATTTTAAGAAAAGAAGTAAACTAAGACATTTGCAAGAAAAATTCCACACAGAAAACAACACAATATCTGATCACTTCATCAGTGTGGGGGGGAATCTAAACTTGAGACGTAATGTATGTATTTATCTCTTAGTAATGCTATAATGCTTTAACACTGGTTACCTGAACGCATCTCCAGATACACAGGACCTCATTTGCACTGCAACTTAAAAGAGGCTCTTGAGTTACACACTGGGATCACCTTAATATTAGCTGTGTAATCATTACTGGATGACAGTGAATAAAGGACCATTACAAAGTTTACTATTTATCCATGCTTTATCAGACTTGGTTCACTCTCAGCCAGGTTTCCGTGTTTAACATTTAGAACTTCTCCATTGATTGACTGAACTTTTCTTCACCTCAGAGCAGACCATAATCTCTTTATGTCAGCTGTCCTGTGATCTGCAGCAGCTGCACACAGTGACAATTTATGAACTCTGATGTATGTATGTTGTATATCTTCACGTTTTGACATGGTCAAGGTTGCTATACCTACCTTTCTGTGGAGAAAATCATTCCTGTTTAGGGGGCACTGTAAACTCTTGGCTGCCCTTGAATAGTAAACCTATTTCATGGGCTAAAAATTAACGTGTAAATAATCTGTCCACCCAATCCATGTATGCTGCCCTTAGCGCTGTTTGGAACTATTATGTTCCACTTCAGGAGGTCAATAAAGAGGCCGGGCAGCAGTTTGAGTGATCAGTTCTATAAGAAAATAAAATGGGTGAATGGTCGCTGGTGTGTGGGAAACTCTTTCCTCCTCTCCCTCCGTCAGGGCCATAGAAAGAGTGTTAGAAGAGCTGTCCCTCTATCTCAACATCACAGTATCTAATTGAACAAACTCGGAGACAGAGGGAGAACCGTTGGTTGAAAGTTGGCTGAACGTTGCTTGGATGAAGGCACCCTGTCAGAGCCGGGCGGAGGGTGTGCACTCTAGAGCAGGGAGCTGGGGCTTTCTGGGGGTGGCGAGGGTGTGTGTGTGGGGCTGTGACGCATGGGCAGAATGTCATAGTGGCTGGGGATGTGGCTGCTGCGGGGGAGGTCATAGGGACTCTGGGAGAAGCCGGTAGCCATTCCATTGGGTCCCTGCAGGACACTCACCGTTGGCTCTGGGATAAATTAGGAAAGAAGGAAGAAAAAAGTAGAAGAGCTACGTGAGAAACGTGAGAGGATGAAGAGTGGCAGGCACTGGCTGAGGAAAGAAATGAGAAAGGAAAGGTGCATGCAATAGAGAGGCAGCTCACATTTCCTCTTATTAAGGCTTACAAAGTCTGTACAGTCTCACAGCAGGGGAAATGATCAGAGAGGCAATAAGCTGCAGGACCCTGCTGAGCTCCACACACCAGAGCAACAACGCACTCACCAACATCATAGACATTCCTGCTCATACTGCCCAGGAGGGTGGCGGTGCCTCCAAAGGGCACTTCACGGTGGGAGGGGGACTTCATCTCCACATAGCTGCTCTCTGTGTGCTTGCAGGTAAGTCCTGGTGGGTCTCTAATGGTGGCGTATGGATTCTCACTATTCAGTGAGCAGGAGCTGTTGCTGCACATGGAGCTCTTGATGTAATCTGCAGTATCCGCGAGACAAGGACATATTCAGCATCAACAAAGATGAAGTGATTGTCACTGACTTATTGCAGCTAGACTCTGATATTACCACTACAATTTAAATACACATCAGAGTGCGGACCGGAGAAGTTGTACTTCTTTTGTCTCAGAAAGGTGACTAACGGTGTTTTATAGTAATCAGAGTACAAAGGGGAGAGAGTAGAAAGCTCATCTCATCCATAACAGTCTCATCAGGCTGATAAGATGCCTCATTAGAGAGTGCAGCAAAGCTCCTTTAGACCACTCTCCCCACCCCTGGGTCCCTCACATTCACCACAGACTGTACAGTGTGGGAGACAAAATGACATATTGGGCACTGAGCCATTAGAGAGCAATTACCATTGGAACAAAACCTCAGCCCACCATGATCTTGTCCAAAGAGCAGAGAGTTTTCGCATAAATCATGGAGAATATAAGGACATGGGATTTGGGGTCAGAGAGTCTCAGGGGGGAATAGAAACCAAATGGGGAAATTTATACATGGGATGTTAAGCATAAAATGATCTTGTAATATTGGTGCTGGTGAAGCTGAACAGGATTCCACATGCAGTATGTCTGTCTGCCCCCCAAAACACACACACACACACACACACACACACACACACACACACACACACACACACACACACACACACACACACACACACACACACACACACACACACACACACACACACACAAGCTGTTACTACATGATGGTTTACCTTTTCTGGAGCCTCTCTGTGTCTGTGTCTCCCCCTGTTGAACATCTGTAACAATGTCAAAAAGATGAAAGTCACCATCCCATATAAATCAACCCAATGTGTGACGATTGACAGGAAATATCTCATTTAAAAAACTACAATGTAGGATGTCTCTATTTAGAAGAATATAAGGAATGTGAGGAGTTACAGAATGTTTCTATCACATCCCCCCTAGGCTTACAAGCTTATATAATCAACTGTGGTCATAACGGGATATTTCCCAAACAACAGTACACCATGAAGAGAGGACAAGCCTGTTTAAGGATACATCAGGATAAACAGCCAAGACTTCTTTTTTAAAGGGACGTTAAAGGGTCATTATGATTGATCTGCCTTGTGCTTAAACACAAAATGTGCAGATTGAGATATTTTACTTTTAAATCCAGCATGACAAAGAATGAATCATAGATATTTAGATTGTTGCATGTTGCTGAGCAGTAATGAACCTGTAATCAGCACACAAGCATCGTTTTCATACCCTCAAAACAGTTTTTACAATCTCTTTTAGTTTGCACCACCACAAACCAAGAGACTACAAACTATGATGTATATACGTAACAATCTCAGTAACACTTTAATATAACATAGCATTTATAAACACTGTAAAAACAATTAATAAATGTTCATAACACACTAATGTAATGTAGTTTGGACATCTTTAAGCGTATATTAAAGGTTTAGTAGATAACTTTCATCAAAATAACATTGTCATCTTTGCTGAAACTGTCACTATATCCTGACAGTAGCACATTAGACAGATAATCTGTGAAAAAAAATATTTTTTGTCTGCCTCTCCCTAGTACTCCTAATGGCAATGGCAAGTTTCCACCACGCCCGAAAATTAACAACCAATCAGAGCCGAGGAGTCTCCTAGCAGTGTCATTGACTGCTTGTGAACTTTGGACGAAGTTGAGCCAAAACCACCGGCCGAAACAAACATTCTCATTTTACAGCTGAACAGTACACTAAAATATTCTGAAAACATTTTAGGTGAGAAATAGGCAATGCAGTAACATAATCTAGATTTATATTTAATCAGCACTGCATAGTTTGACAGTTTGACGACAGTCCACGAGCAGTTATTGACACTGAATTAGAGACTCTTTGGCTCTGATTGGTTGCTTTCCTTATTATATGGCATTACGAGCACCAGGAGGAGGCAGAAGAACATGATTTTAATTAGAGTTTGAGCAAATATGACAAAAACTGTAGCTTTAATGTACAGTATTTTTCCAAAAATATAATTTGTCCTGTAAAGACATACTTATTATTATTACAACTGTAATTTACTATATTGTCATTCATTATCTGTTTATACACCAGTCCTAACTTGTGGGTGCCCACAGGAGGAGTTGTTGACAAAAACATTAATAAACACTTATCTGTTTATAACTACATTGTAGTGTGTTGTAAACCATTTATTAAATGGTTATGTACCGTTCAAAAATGTTAAAAGATGGATATTTGAACCAGAGATTTACGCTATTGTTGAGTCATTTTTCTGGCTTAATTCTCTATAATCCACAGCCAGGAGTGCAGTATCTGAACCAGTGTAAGCCATCACTGAGAAATGTGCCACTGGGGGAAGTGAAAGAGGACTAATGAGCTGACAAGTGACCCCTATTCACCTCCACACCACAGCTTTCTCTGTCCCACCCGCATATCTTATCAAAATCAGAGCAAAAGTTATGTCTAACAAGGAACCCCTGGTTCATCTTCATTCACAGCAGGGTAGCTGCGTCCATGCTAGCGCCTATATGAGGTTTATACTAACGACACATGTGCCTTTGCCCTTGAAGTAACTATTCTATTAAGTCCACAAATTCGGGCTGTATGTGGTGTGTCATAGTAAGTAAGACAGGTAAACTGACCGAGGTCATTGAGGTTGCAGTAGGCTCTCCATTCTGAGCCATTTCGGCTTTTCAGAGTGCTTGACTGAAAGAAAGATCACAGTTTGGTAATGCTTTTATACTGTAGTATGTTGTTGTATTATATTGTATGTTATGTTTGTTTTATGTGAATACACATGAAGAGTGGCCATACTTTGAGGGTCAGAGTGCCATCCAGGTTGCTAGAGATGGTTGAGACAACATTACACTGGGCCACAGTGTGGTAACTGGGGTTGGAGAAGCACTGGCCGCTGCTGCTGCCCTGGGTCTGATTGACCTCAGCAGCGCTGGTCCTCATCGCTACAGTACTGCCACACTCTGTGGGTTTAAACAACAGGTTGAGAGGTTTGAAAACTAATCATTTTGACAAAAAAAAATTGAAAAATAGTGAAAAAAAGAACTTTACAATTTCCCAGACCACAAAGTAATGTCTTCAACATGCTATCTTACCAGACAGGGAATAGTCTGTGTTGGTGATGTGCATTGCCTGTGTGTAGGACACACTGGGCTGGATCTCATGGCCTTTGTCCCTCTGCCTCTGTCTGTACCACACAAACAGACTGAGCATGGCCATGATGATGAGGAGCAGAAAGATGATGCCCATGACCGCCCCTGCAGACTGGCGCTCCGAACCTCGTGCTGGACTAATCTTGGTGTACGGGTTCAGCTCCTCCATCATCAGAGCTGCTACAAAGAAAACACAGAAAGTGGGTTGTTTAAACACTGTGTACACATCTGTGTTTGAGTGATAATATAGTGAAGCGCAATCAATCATTTCGATCACCTCTCACCTTGATCACAACGGATGCCTTTATATCCGGGGCTGCAGTAGCACGTTCCAGTCACATAGTCACAGGTAGCATTGTTCAGGCACTCACACAGCTGCTGGCAACCGTATCCAAATGTACCAGCAGGACACTCTGCATGGGAGAGAGGTGCATTACTACATCCATCATAATTAAAGCACTTAGAGAGTGGGAGCCAAAGTGTTTATAGAACACACACACACACACACACACACACACACACACACACACACACACACACACACACACACACACACACACACACGGTAATTTTGCTCAGTGCTAAAATGCGTTGGGCCTACTCAACTCTGCTCACAGCTCGTCCCAATGAAGCCTGTTCGGCAAGTACACTGGCCAGTGATGTGGTCACAGTCTGCGCCGTTTTGGCAGCGACAGACTTCAGAGCAGTCCCTGCTGTAGAACCCTGAAGGACAGCCTGGGACAGAGATGTATAAAATGTTGGGGTGGGAGGGGGGGCAGAAAACAAAGAGAGGAGAAGACAATGTAAAGAGTCAAGGTCATATTGCAGGGAACACAGAAATCAATACTATTCAATGTCTCTGCAGCATACTCAATAAAGGACAATGTGAATGAAGGGAAATGGAACATTTCCTGCTTCAGCAAAAAATCTGGTTATGCTGTTAACAGAACATAGAGGTGGAAATGAACAGGCAACTGGAATGTATTGGGTGAGAAATGCAAAACAGTTTCCAAACAAAAGCCATTTCCATGCACAACAGCAGGAGCATGACACACCCTTGAGGTGATAGATAATGTAATTCAAATTAGTTGACTGATGTTGATGATGTGCACTATCCCTGGGCGAATGACTGGAATGTATAATTAGCAAATGAACAAAGTGACCATTAGTGTTATTTTGATGTTGTTCCCTCTAGAAAACAAACTGTAAATGAAAACCTAATAGCATCCAATTTCCCAGTTGTCTCTAAATAAAACGTTTCTCGCTTGCCATGTGCTGCAGTTCTGTTTGACTGCCAGTAGGTGACACTGTGTGTCTACTAACTGGGTGGGAGAGACTCACGCTGTGTGCAGTAGAGTCCGGTCCAGCCGGGGCTGCACCTGCACTCCCCATCGTAGGCACTGCACTGGGCTCCGTTGTGACAGTTACACGAGTTGAGACAATCAGATCCCCAGTGCCCAGAGGGACAGGCTGCAGATGCCAGAGACACAGTCAAGCTCATGGTCACACACCCTCCCACACAGACTCTATGTCCTATACATGCATACATGAAGCATATAACACATATTTTTGAGGAAATGCCTTTCACTGTATCTTAACACAGATTCTTGCAGAACATCCCTCCACAAGCCCATTTGTAACATCTGAGCAGACGTATGTACTGTATATGTCAGGTTGAATAAAGCACTGGCTATGTAACATCCATCTGATTATAATATTTTTTTTTTTTTTTTTTTTACTTTTTTACTAAGTAGTTAATGTAATAAAAAAAACACATAAATTTCCCATGGAACGACAACTCAAAGCTCTGCTAATGATCTTTGGCCTACAGCGCTGTAAATTAAAGAGCATAATGCATTACAACAATCATTTAAGCAAGCTATGAGTTTTACATCAGCGGGGGATCAGGGTAGTTATTGGAATGTGTAGGGTCATGAAAATGATTAATGTGTATGAAGGTAAATGTGAGGGAGAAATTAGGAGTGAAGACAGACAATTAAATGAAAAAAATCTGAGAAAATGAGCCAATCAAACACAGGATGAAGGAGAGAAGCCATACCCTGAGAGCAATCCTCTCCTATCCAGCCAGGGAAGCATTGGCAGGAGCCATCGATTGGGTTGCAGGTGCCGTTGTTGGTACAGAGGCAGATCTCAGCGCAGGCCCTTCCATACCTGCCACTTGGACAGACTGCAAAACACAAAAAACACAGTACAATCATTTTACCAAACAACCCTGATCTGCATATTATCACTTAGGTGCAAAGACTGGTAAAAACATTAACATAATGACATCAAACTTGGACACATTATTGTGAACACAGTTATACAAACAAACTCATTCTGTGAAAGGTTATGTAAACATATTCCTCTAATGGATGATATTGTTCAATTTGAGTGGACATGAAGTGAAGTGATCTGTTTAAACAAAAGGAGGAGTCAATCACTGCCTCCAGTGGCACGACTGCCCCATTTCCACTCACTGGAGTGGCATGAGTGATGTGCCACAGAATTAAAATAGACCGTGTACACACACCACTGTATACATTTTTTATGAAATTAATATTTCAATGCTCTCCGGCACTCTTCAATAAAAGATCTGATTTCCAACGAAACCTCCATTGTGTTTTCTTGTTGGCCCGTGAGTCAAATTGAACCACGGTGCATCTAACTATCAGGATCAGGGAGCTGCAGCACTAGCAGATACATCAAAGGTCTCACATAAAGAGAATAGTCCAGCGTTAGAAATATCAGATAAGGTGGCTGGCTGTGAAAGAAATGGGTCTGACTCATTTTCATGTGGGGTGATTTTAATGATTACATTTCAACTGGCTTTCCCCTCTTCTTGAGAGCTTTTTCAAACTCCTTCAATCAGGTTGTCATTAGGCCATGAGGTTGGCTCCACCATACTGCTGCTTCTGGGGATCCGAGCCTCAACACACCGGGAGAGCTTCATTAGGCTGGGACTTTGTGTGCTGGACAGAGGACAAGTGAGGACGCCAATGAGGCTCAACAACAGGAGAATGTGCATGTTGTTGGCCACCTTCGTCCCTCACGGCCTAACGCCTGCTCACCAGTAATTACAGTCCAGACAAATTAGGGCTCTCGCTCGTTCTTTTTTTCTCTTCCTTCAGCTAACCTATTAAACTTTTAGTGGTAAGACATTGCTCAAAGCCATGGCAGAGAATTCGAAAGTTCCTTGCCTTTCTGTAATTTATAAAAGAAAATGGTGAATCATTAGGAGTAAAATCTACAGTACATTTGCATGTAGGTGTCTTTTATCAGCTGCACTTTATAACCAAAGACAAATATTGTATATTGGAGGGAATGATAATTTTTTGCATCATTATTCTCATTTTCATTGGAAAATATATTGTCACAATGTGATTTTTTTGCGAGGATCTGTATACCAACACATACGTTTGAATAATACGATTTGTAGGCTGGGACACCTCTGCAGCACCACAATACTTTATTCAGAATGGTATTTTGACACATATTTAGCCTTAAACAAATATTGTGCCTCCTGCAAACTGGATATTGTACTAATCCATGTTACGATTTTGATAGAATTTAGATTAATTGTTCAGCCCTAATGTCTTTATAAGTTTCGTTTCAAATGTTTGTGGCTTGAATACATCCGACAAACAACAAGACTACTGGCTACATCATCATAAAACACTTGATGACAGATGTACGTGCTAAAATCATTCAAAATTTCCAAAAGTGCAACATCCTATTCAACCACATCTGAGGCTAAAATAAGGAACTGTACAGAAATAATGTTTTCTGTCATCAAGATCTTCCTATGTGATTTAAACAACATTGCTGAGGCAATACACAAAGAAAAGGTTTGCCTGGTTGCCTTGAAATTAATTTTAACAAGAAGTCTGTTCTGCCCGTGCCGTTTCTTTGACTCTGCTTATACATGAAAAGCAATTCCCATGCAGCTCTCTTTGCAGAATTAGGCAGAGGGACAGCAACATTTACTTGACGTGTTCTTTGTCTGATAATGTGGTCTCAGCAATATTCAGCATCCCATTGAAGGTTGTTGTTTTTTTTTTGGTCTGGTGTGCACTGATAAAAGCCATTATTCAAAGTTTCAAGGCGAAGTTGCCGGTGGGAGAGGCAGCAGGCCATCGCTTTGATCTTCTTAGAGCCACTGAGCACAAGGACTGTAGGAAAATGTACAGGTGTCCTCACAAAATGCTGTGGCAGAAGGACTTTATTTGACATATAAATGAAGAGCCTAAGATATCATGAGATATTGTAGGCATCAGTACATAACGTTTAACGCTGTATCATTTTTACTTTAATGCAGGGGTCTTCAACATCTTTTAGGCCAAGGACCTCTTAGCTAAAAGTAATAGAACATAATATATTGGAGTTGCACATTAAACTTGGCCTACAATAACATGTACATGTATTAAGCATTTACACATATGCTTTTATGGTGCATACAATAGTAAGCTATTAAAATAATATTTTTTAACCTATTCATATATTTATACATCATGTTTGTTAAATGTTTAACATACATTTAGCACAGTGAATCTTTAAGCTTGTGTAACTGTATCTGTTGATGGCTAGTGGCTGCCTTACCTATTGGCCAGTAAGTATCATAAATGGTATGGTGCGTGCGTGTGTGCGTGCGTGTGTGCGCCAATTTATCTTACCTAATAATGTGTTGGATTCATGTTAGTGTTAGTGTTTCAGCTTTATTTTAATTAAAATGAAGAATACAAATAAAAAAAAAAAAGGATCAAACATTTGCAGTGTGCAATCTGCAGTAACTCTGAAGACATTATTGCATTATTGTCTTTTTTATATTTTTTTATAATCAATGTCGTTTCCTAACCATTTTTGTATTTCCTGTCTGGCATTTTCAGATATAAATTGTACTTACCATTTTCCAGGAGCAACAACTGAAAACCTCACAATGAGTAAAAGAAACAGAAAAGGTCAAAGGGACACAGAAGGCTACTTGCCTTGGTTGCACAGAGAACCGGAGAAGCCAGACAGGCACTCACAGTGGCCCGTGACATGATGGCACGGCCCAGTGCTGTGCACACACTGCGGACACGACTGGCTGCAGCGATGCCCATAGAACCCCGGAGAGCAGGCTGCAGCCGGCAGAGCACGGCAGGAGAGGAGAGGGAATCAGTCGACAACATTGGATGAAATAAGAGGTATATAATAATGAAACAGGGCATGACAACAGTGATCAAGGGAGGAATTAAAGCAGAAAAGACGAGGAGAGACAGCAACGGGAGGCAGAAAGCAAAAAAGTCAGTCTTTATTATAATCACTCCCATTTTATCTGCTTCCAGATATGGAGCAGTAAAATAGTTAAGAGAATTGTGAAGTCTGTTTTATTTTAGTAAGTTTTGATGATATATAAATGTCAGGAAACACACAACTGTGTGTTAATAATGCTGATTTTATTGAAAGATTGTGGACCATTAATATATATTCAAAACGTAATTATACTTACATTGTATACAAAGAGCATTAACTTTATTATTTATATAAAAATATATATTTTCATTTCAGTATAATGAGAACCTTAAAAATCCATGTTATGCTCCTATTATTAAAGCGGGTGATTTGGTTGGATTCCTACTCCAATAATCACCATTCTCAGGAGACAATCATGTATTTACAAAATAAGAAACATTTTAGGAATTGACAAAAACAGCCTTGGTTGTCATTTGACAACCATGCAATGTTAAATTTACCCCATGGTTTTTGATTAGATTTAAAGCACACCTTTATCTGCCTCCAAAGAAATATGTAATCCTCCAATTAAAGCTTCAACAGAAAAAAACAGCAAAACTGCTATGAAGTTTTCACCTGATAAGAACATTATCTGTGTAAACATTTGGAGTAATCTCACACACACACACACACACACACACACACACACACACACACACACACACACACACACACACACACACACACACACACACACACACACACGTCTCTGTCTTACATTCCAGTCAAATTGATGTTTACAGGTTTGTGACTGTGTATTTCACTCCCAATCAGTGAGCTCATCACTTGAGAGTGGCCCAGACAGACCCCATTCAGAAACCAGAGCTAGCACTCCCAGTGAGCAAGCCCTCTGATGAGCCTTGGGCGAGGACTGTGAGTCTCCCACTGTGAGTTGGTTGTTGAGGACAGGGCAGGGGGATGATGAGGAGCATGTGTGTGTGTGTGTGTGCGCGTGTGTTGCTGTTGGGGTAAAGACACTGTGATTAAGTGATAGCAGTGATGAAGGGTTTACACTCAAGCAGTTATGCGTACCGACAACTAAGTGCTTCTCCTCAGCAAGCTCACCCTTCAACAATTCTGCAAAGATCAAAGCAAGGTCAATACTGTGATGGAGTTTGTTATGACGCTCTAATGCTCGGGCCGTTATCACTTAAAGTGCTCATATTATGCTCATTTTCAGGTTCATAATTGTATTTAGAGGTAACATCAAAATAGGTTTACATTTTACGTTTACGTTTCATTTTCCAAAGACACCATATTTTTGTTGTACTACACATTTCTGAAGCTCCTCTTTTCACCCTGTGTGTTGAGTTCTGTTTTAGCTACAGAGTGAGGCATCACACTTCCGTACCATCTTTGTTGGGAGTCGCACATGCGCAGTAGCTAGTTAAGGACTACTACCCAGTCAGAAGCAGAGTATGAGGGCGTGCCATGCTAGCAGCTAGGCGAGCATTATAACGTGTGTTACAAAGTGACGCACGTTCATCACGGAATAATGGCTGGACTACAATAGAGCTGTTTGGAGCAGTTTGTGAACAGTGTTTTCTGTTGGAGATGGTAAGTCCATTTGGGGTGGACTTTGGGCTTTTTCACTTTCTAAACCTATAACGTGCACAAAAAAGATACATAACACAATAAAGGAAAGGGAAAAAGACAAAAAGCATAATATGAGCACTTTTGATATATATGAGATATATAAAGAGAGGTTGCTTGGAAAAAAAGGAGGAGGCTCACTTCTTTTGCAGGACGTCCCTCTGTATCCAGGTGCGCACACACAAGTACCGTCCTCTGGAGAGCAAGATCCTCCGTTCTGACAGGAACAGCTGACTGAACAGTTGGGTCCCCAGAAGCCTTGTGGGCACACATTATCACAGTGGATTCCTGCAGAAACATTACACAAATATTCAGCGAATGCACACTAAGAAGGAAAAGACTGGTATGCTGAAATATTCTAAATAGCCTGCCATCTGTAAAAACACAGCAAAAAGGACGGCATCACAATGCCTTATCACAGTGAATGTGTGGAGGGTTATTCACCCAGCATGGATCCTCAATTGATTTCAGTCCTGAATGAAGAAGCTGCCATTTGGAGTGCATGTTTTTTTTTAGTTCAGCCAATCCTTTCAGACTCTGTTTCTCCTTTCAAAATGTATTTTATTTTTGATCTGGCTGGGGCTCCCTGCCAGTGCACCGTGTTGATTAACAAGGTTGGGTCTCGAGAGAGGCCCAGCTTGTCTCCCATTCTCTTTCAGCAGAGCCGGGGTACTGTACAGAGCCGAAGGAAAGTACTAAGGCTACAAGAGTGCAGTCTAGAAGTGTCACTGTGTGTTTGACGCAGCTCCAACCAACAAACACAAAACATTGCATCCATACAGTACTCTTACTGTGCACATGGATGCATTAACTCACCAGTCGAAGCAGCCTGCTTTCTCTCACTCACACCCATGGGTTAAAAAAACAAAATGTATTGTACATACAGACAGGCTCATAAAATAAAATGTATCGCTGCAAACACTCAGGCACATATGCACACTAAGAGTCACATACTGTACACACACACACACACACACACACACACACACACACACACACACACACACACACACACACACACACACACACACACACACACACACACACACACAGACACACACACACACACACACACACACCATCCTTTCAAGCAGCCCTCAGTTCGAAGCCTCATTTGAAATTTTCTTTGAGTGAGAATATCAGAGAATGGTGTGGCCATTAAAGCAGCATTAGTGCAGTACCTTTGAATTAAACCTGGGCTAAACTCTTGGGACTAATGTTATACAGTAACCAGGGCACCTTAGGGCTGTAACAGAGGACTAAAGGAGAGGAAATGTTAGTGCTGATGAGGAGGTGGCATGGTAGCAGTGATTTAGTTGGAGGCCTAGCCATGGACATCAAAAGGGGGGCAAGGCTTGTGCAAGTGTGTTTGAGGTTGTGCTAGGCCAGGCAGAAATAAAACTGACTTTGCCTTTACTGTCAGAAAATGAATGCGGACAGAGCATCACACTTCAGTCTAATGGTGACAAACAGGGGCTTTGGATGCCTAGTGAGGAAGAAGAAGAAAGAGTGAGAGAAGCCAGAACTGAAGTGTCTTCAAAGGAGCCTTTTTGCTGAGAAGTGCCAGAGGTCCCGCTATCCAATTTGTACAGAGTGAGCAGAGAATAGCAAACCTCTCTCTCTCCCTCTTTAAGTCTCTCTCTCAGTGTGTGTAAACACACACTCGCATTACCTGCTCTATGACATGGAATCTCTTCAGAAATGAAAGGTGAAGTCCTATTTAACTAGCACGAAGCCCCTGCATCAAGTGTCCGGACACAGCACTCTTTTTACATCTTTGTAGACTGATGTCAGGCTTACGACAGCTCAGCAACAACTGCGTGGGTCACAGATGACTTACACGCACACACTCCTAGAGTCAACCTTCTTGGCAGTTTATGCAAAGCCCACAATAAAACAAACAGCAAGTTGACAGCAAAGTAGGATGCCATACTGTCTCTGGAGTTAGCATGCTCAGTGATATGACAGTGTTTACAGAAAAGAAAATAGCTCCAGTGTTTCTGTAAACAGCCATTTTATTCCATCCCCGACTCAGTCCTGTGACGAAACCCACAGCTTCCTCTCTATAGGAGCTCCTACATTCAGAGAGCCCATTTTCAAGCCTCTATGATTTGAGTGTGTATGTATGTGTGTTTGTCCGGCCCAATGGGCTCCACGCTGCCCCCAGCCCTGCACCCCGGTGACTCAATTAAGGCTGACAGATGGTCCCGACCTGTGCAGGATTCAGAGCATGAGAGGCCCGTTTTACCGGCTCCGTTCTTGCAGATAATAAAACCCACATTGTTTCCCAGAATAAATGCCCTAAGCTCAGGAGGCTGAATGGAGTGGGCTGCTGAGAGCTCACAGGCTTGACCTTTCCTGCTGAATCTATTCCCTCCCTGACTGCACCTCTCCACCCAGGCTCAGAGACCAGGTCCTCAGCTAGCCCCCTGCATTTGACATTCAGATGCGACGCTTCAGTTTGGAGTATAATGAACCTCACCCTTGCTGTGACATTCACACTTTCCTACCTCCACCTCTTTCCCTGTGAGCAAATGTTTGAAATGACAAGAAACAAAAAGCAGACATGTGTTCACGTAAAACTAAGAATTTATGTATAAAGGGAATCACAGTTCAAATGGAGGGCTTATGACAACTAAGAGAGAGTGAATCCTCTTTTTAATAAATGTGGCAGTTTGTTCAGTCAGATGCTACAACCTGAAACTTTAAATAATTAACAGAACAAAAAATAAAAAAATAAAACTCATGAGAGCATTCTGAGCCAATGATTTGATTCTGTCTCCAAATATTTATCTGGTGAGTCACTTTAGACGTGTATAACTGGATTTAATATAAGCATGATTGCATACCAGCATCCAGTGTGTTAGCCAAGAGAATTAATTTAGAGCTCAATTCTCAACATTTCTCATTCATATACCCCGCCGGCTCAGTGGCAAAACAAATTAAACATTTAATTAACAAAACACTGCTTAGACATTCTGTAAACATACTGTAAAACAAAAACCATTTTCTTGTTTTGGTAAATAAGTAGTCTGACTAGAATCTGATGTCTTTGATTTGATGATGAGGATAAATAAATACAGTTTAGATCTCAGAGGTTTTCTGTCCCTTATGTCAGCCTTTTCTAAAAGCAATACTGACCTGTCCAGCCGGGGTAGCAGCGGCAGTAGCCACTCACAGGATCACAGCCATCAGCATGGCTACAGTCACAGCGCTCACGACACTCCAACCCATAGGTGCCATCCTGACAACAACAAAAACTTGCTGTTATGCCTTCAAAACTCCACACATTGGCAGAATGAGAAGTTGTATGTTGCTCCAAAAGGTTTAAGATCCGCAGAATTTTTTTGCAGCGCCCTCTCAGTTAAAAGACATACTTACAGGGCAGGACTCAGCGCAGTGCTCTCCCCTCCACCCAGGTGAACATGTACAGGTGCCATCTATAGGGTCACATGCAGCTCCATTGGAACATAAACATGTCTGATTACAGCCCTGACCCCACAGACCGCTGGGACAGAGGATGGAGCAGTCCACACCATGCCAGCCTGGGGTAAGAGAGACACATTATTTTTATATTAACCAAGTATTGTGGATACAGCAACATTGTATTACAATTATCATTTCACACAAAATAATAGTAGAGTACAGTGGTCCCGAACCCGGGGTTTAAACCCTCAGGATAAATCTGAGGGATTTAAGGGATATCATTCAATGAATATTAAAGAAAAAAAATGTATTCTGTTATGCAAAAAATTATTTGTAGCCATGCATGGCTCTAGGGACGGCATTGTCACTTGGTCAGTTGGACCGTCCGCCACTTTGGCCTAGACTGAAATATCTTAACAACTACCTGATGGATTAAGATGACATTTTGTACAGACATTCATGTTCTCAAGAGGATGAATCCTACGGACTTTGACGAGCCGATTTTTTTATTGTACTGCCCCCAGCAGGTCAAAGTTTTCACATATGCAGTGAAATAGCTCAACATGCTCACTAGATGGATTGGCACCAAATGTCCTCTTGGTAATTAATTTATTAAGAATCGCTAATATGATGTATTATTCATTTAAAAGATAACTGAACATAGCAAGCAGATAATAAATGAAGGGCAGGGGTCATCTGGTAGTTATGTGAAATACAGTATGTATGCAAAAAAAAAAAACCTAGTTTATGTTTTTAGTCTTACATTCTCAAGCACAGAATGCAAGAGGACTCAGACCACAAGTACAGTTGCATATGTCCAAGTGCTGTTCATCCATGTAAGATGTATCCGTGGATACAGCATACAGTACAGTCTATGTAGCATATTGTATAAAGCTCAGGAGTTGCTCTGAACCTTTTACTATGAGTCAATTATACTGTACCTTCCCTGCAGATGCAGGAGCCGTCAACTGGAGAGCAGGATGCGTGATTATGGCAGGAGCAGGTGGACATGCAGCTTGGTCCATATAGACCAGGAGGACACACTGTAGCACAGTCCTCACCCTGAAATAAGAAATAAGAAAGAAATAAGGAAAGTCATGAGGCAAAGAATCATTATGGCAATAAGTGCTGACTTTGGCAGACCAAAGATTATATAGAAATAATATAATCTGAATAGCTAGAGAATGACAGGGACGGTTCACTGCACTTCTCCATAGCTTACTGAACTATTTATTTACACCAGTCATACTGTATTGGTATACAGAATGAGAAGCAAAGCAACCGTAAAACTGAATGAATTCATGATCTTAACTGAAGTTCAAAAGGAAGGACCCCCCCGAAGCTATCGCCTCTCACCTTCCAATTATGCACTCCATATATTCTGACAGCACCTCCTCCCAGCTACAATTCACTTTTTGCAACCATGCTCCACCCCGTCTCTTCACTTCTCTCTACATCTCTCCCACCCTTTAGGTTGGTCTCATGGGGGGATCTCCACTTTCATCAGTGGAGAGACTGGCAGGATTCCAAAGCCGGAGAATCCAGACTCTTCCCATCTTCAACCAAGCTCCAACATCTGTACTACCAAATCTGACCTTTAGTCCAACTAGCTTTGGTTCATTAATACAACCATTTTTGTTCTAAAGTAACTAAAGATATGATTCTTGCTTGGTAAAATGTCTGTTAGAATATGCATCTATAAGGCTGTACACTGCTGGAGGGATTTTGTAGACACACGTGAGTAGGACCATCAAAGTAGATGTAGGTCCCTACATCCCAAAGAACACAACTGACAGTGTTTGAGGATCATTTCCTTGTCCCCTAATTAGCGACTCCTACTGGTTGGTTGAGGCGCCTGCACAAAAAGGGGTTAGAATCAGAGAAGAATATTGTAAACCTCCCTGTGCCAAAGCAGCTGGCGACACCATGTGTACCAGAGGAAGCACATGGTTGTCTACACCTGCCTCAGGCCAACATTGGGAGTTAGCAGTACTAAGAATGATAATATGATGAAACCAAACTGGGGAGAAGCAAAAACAAACACATAAACTATATGGTGAACTAGTTGGACAGGGGAAGAGCAGGATCCCAGAGACTGCAGCCGACTCTCAATTTACTATTAAGAAGCACACCAAAGGGAGATTGGCAGCCATGCTGGCGCAGCCTTTGAGTCCCTTACAATTGCATTAGAGTGAACTATTTGGTAAAGGACATGCAGCACTTCTTTCCTGTCCTCTACAGCCTGCTGTCATTAGAATTTCTCTGCTTTGAAGGCTGAGCACAGCCCACCTACACTAGTCTCATCCCTCCTTAAGCTGGAGATCACAGCCAGTCTATGGGTTCCCACACCCTGCCTTGAGTGACAGGTGACACAATGATTTAGAGTTCCAATTAGTGGCCCAGAGGAGTCCTGAGTGGCTCTTGCTTCACTAACCAGTTCACTGGGGGACTGCTGGCTGCTCACTGCTCTCATTATCATTTTGAACTCAGTTTAAACAAAAGGCAGGATGAGATGTGCCAGTGGACACCAGGGGCAGAACACACATCTTAAAACATCTCTCCTCCGCGTACACCACATAAAAGCGTCAGTCTGTGAATGAAATTTTTATCAATCTGTTGCAATAACCTTTGTTCTGCGGAAAATGACAGCTTCAAGACTGCTAACAATAGCAGTTCAGTTACAGTCATTAAATGTGGAGAGAAGTTCGACCAGCCAGTGGGGGCTGGATGGGTGGGAGGGGGGCAGCCTGTCTTCAGAGTACAGGCAATTTACTGGTGACTGGATTCATGGATAAAACGTCATGCAGCCACAAATGACCACATGGATTTTGCTGCATCCTTGGCTGCGTCCGATTCCACTTGGTTTCACCCTCATGGCACAGAGACCAATGGTTGGTCTGCTCTTAAGAGGGGAAAGGCAGCTCTCTCATTAGTCGACTGATTCATATTCCTTCTGAGCTGCGAAGGATAGAAGTCTGTATGTGGAGAATCATTATTAATACACGGGCTGTCAGTCCATCGCACGAGAGCAGCAGGACCTTACATAACTACACAGCCAATGGAGGCTGCGACCAGACCTGAGCTGCTGAGAGGCAGTCAGGTCGTCCTTGGCCAAGACACTAAATTCATACCTATTAGTATCTTAATGTAATTGGAGAGCACTTTTTCCAGAAAGCCTCTTGCTGACACAACATTGATCAGCCTGGTACCCATCGAGACTAGATGCAAATGGCACCACTAATTACCAATCAGTCTCACTCCTTAACAGTCCATCTAACTGCTGGATGAGTGACTGCAGTTTAAAATTCATGCAGCAAGACAGAAAATGAACCTCTGAACCTTTTGATGAGCCTAGAAAGCACTGAGAGATAGGAAAATGATTTGTTTTCCCCACCCACAAAAGGCAGACTGGAATACATTACTAATGCATTCATATTTCAGATACAACGGTATCCACATAATCTGTAGAAACTGTAGACATACTCTTAGGAAGAAATGTTACTGTGAGTAAATGCTGCAGATTGCAAGGGACAATGTCTGAATAGGTAACATGTAATCACTTTGTCCCAGTCAAAAAGAGCATGTCCAATTACTAGAGCTAAATCAAGCATGCAGGAGCTCAGTCTGCTCCAACACTTTGCTTAGTTCCCACAAAGATACAGCAAGGAGGCTTAGTCCTATCGGCTGTCCCCTGAGGAAGAGTGACTTCACCAGCAATCACAGCTGCAACACCATGATCAATAACATTTTAAAAGCCCCACTGCGTGACAATGATGCATGTGCTATGCATGTGACAGTTACACACTTGCAGGTAAAGGCAAGAATCACAGCTCTAACTTTCTAACGAAGTTTCAGTGTTGTTTGCAAAGCACCAGCTTTTTGTTATCAAAAAACTACCATGTGTACTCACCCTCTCCCTACAACACACACACACCAAACACACCAATCCTCTCTATGAGCTGTGTCTGTTCCCTTCTGACTGCCTCCTTTTCTATCCAGCTCCTGCCCTCTAGGTCTGTTTAATGGATCTGGCAGCCCTTCCCAGCAGCCACCAAAGAGAACAGGTGGAGCAAATTAAGACACAGTCTGCGGCCCCGCTCGGTAGCTCAATTCACCACAGTGGCCCGCTGTAAGACACAGGCAATTTCCACTGAAATGTAATGTTGGCAGAAATGTACCCTCTCAGGGTCTGTTGCTCTGTAACTTCAGATTGCAAGACAGGAAATACAATGGGAAAACTGATTGAAGTTAGCCACCTAATTTGACAGTTGCAAAAGGGACATTGTGGCTGCACAAAAACTGCTAAAATGGAAACTTATATAGGTCAAAGATTGAATTTTATTCCAATTGGTTTTACCAGAATATAGATCTTCTCACTCTCTATTGTCTCTCTGATGCCATACGCTAAGATGTATCAACCGTATTTGTAAAATACACACGACTGATTATTAATGTCTGCAAACGGCTGGACCAGAGAACGAATCATTTAGCTAGGAATTTCTTGTGGTGCAATAGAGCACATCTATAATAACGCAATAATGAAATGTCTCACCTTGCTTCTGCCTGCCTGTGTACAAAAAGGTTCTAAAGTAATACCTGGACCACTTCCAGAACATTACAACCACAATGACGCAACAGTTTAATATGGCCACAAATAACATGAAATATAAATCAAAGCAACAACCTTCACAAATAAAGAGCTACATTATATATAGGCACAATCCTGATACCCTTACACAGACCTCCTTTTATCATTATTATTTAATGAAACTGATTTTCATTAGTATAACAAATATTACAAGGAGCAAGGTTACAATGACAATTAACCTATGACAGTTTTATGAACAATGTATGTAATCAACAACATAAGTACATGTTGTCAGTCTATAATGTGAGTGTAATAGCAGTCATTAAATTAAGATAGAGGAAAGTGGCAAAATGTTAAATCATTTTAAACACAAAGTAATTTTAAGACATTTTAAGAACTGATGTTCAAGGCTTTTAATGTGTATTTGTGTTTATTGTTCCTCCTTTTCCATTTCAATGTGTTTTAATACATTTAAAGCATTCCTATTTGTCTATTCTTTCGTCTTTCCTAACTCTTCTTCCTTCACTGAAGGTTGGTCGGTTTGTGTAAAATAATTAAAGGGATACTTCACCGCTGGAAAGCCTAATATATCTTTAAATTGGGTCACCTATGTAGCAGAAATGTGAAAAAAAAAATTTAATTGGTGCCTTCTAGGCCGAGAAAAGCCAGAAAATGTGTTTTTGGCTCATATGGATGAAAGACACCAAATCCCAGAATGCACTTCGCTTCGCTGCTTTGAGTCCACTCCCAAGCCACGCCTACCGCTTGACAGACAGACAGTGAGGCATTCGACTCAACTCAATGTGTTTTATTGTTATTTCAACCATATACACAAAACAACGTTTCATCGTGGCTCAAGTCCATTTAAAATATATAAATACACATTTAAAATATATAAAAACTACATTATATAAAAACTACATTATATAATAACGACATACGAAACAGGCTACATTTACCGTGCACACACACATTATAGGCTCCGTAAAGTTCAGCTAAGCATACCAGCATTAGGCTTGGTGGGCTGTAAACACCGAGTATAAACACAGCCGTGAATTAGCGTGGGATGTCGAATGGTCGCCATGTAACAGTCACAAACTCCAGCGGTTAGCAGTTAGTTGGATACAAATCACCCCATTTCTGCACCAGTCCGTGTTAACACAGCTCACCTTCATACAGAGCATCTCTAGCTCGGATTGTCGGAAGGCTAGCAGGCCTGGTAGCTGGACAGTCCGGTTCACTGTTGTTCGGCTGGACAGTCCGGTTCACTGTTGCTTTCCCACGAAAGCACAAAACACAGCAGTTTCTGAACTCGCGTTGGGAGCATCGTTGAAGTTGGATGTAGTCCAGTTTGTTGTTTAATGAACGGACACTTGCAAGCAGGATTGATGGGACAGGTGGCCGGCTAGCGTTAGCTCGCTCTGGATGTGCCTTTCCCCCGGCTAGCGCTAGCTTCCCACCTAGCCGACGAAGATGTCCCCTACCCGGCTACGAGCGAGTCCGCCGGTCCCCGTGCTGGTCTCGGTGCAGGCGAAGCTCTCGTAGTGGGCCGATTATTCCGTCTGTAATAACGTTTCCTGCATATTCTCTGCTGTGTAGCGATGTATCCCGGTGGTACACGTGCGGTAGTTTGAATGCACATAATTGTTGTAAAAGTTTGCTGCTGAGAAGACAGAGCAGAGCCCTGTTTAGCGAGGATTCAAGATGGCTGACATTTCGTTTTTTTCCGGCCGAGATCGGCTAGCTTCGGGCGATGGGCGGGTTTAAAACATGCGGAAGTAGGTCCTACTACTGGTTGTAGTCTTTTGCTCTGGCCAAAAAATCTTCCGATGACGCAAAAATCGTCATTTTGCGTCATCGGAAGATTTTTTCCGGACCCCCCAATGCAGATATCTCCTGTCTCAGGGGGATATGAGGGAGGGAC
Source organism: Gymnocephalus cernua (assembly GCA_023631565.1). NCBI lineage: Eukaryota > Metazoa > Chordata > Actinopteri > Perciformes > Percidae > Gymnocephalus > Gymnocephalus cernua. The sequence goes on along the minus strand of CM042431.1, from coordinate 25,358,338 downwards.
GCACGGTCATTCAGAAATACTACCGGGTTTCTACTGATACAAAGCTGAATGCTAAATCGGTGAAGTATCCCTTTAAGGTTAGGATTTTGGCCTGTTGGCTCTTCCTAAAAAGAGATTTAGATCTAATGAGACCAAGTAAAATTAAAATTAAATAAATTACAATAAACCATATAACATCTTAAATAACAACAAAACATGACCATGATAGATAGCAGTCACTAGCCTAAGTATAATTACATAGCAGATCTGCTACTCACCATGAACCCAGGGGCACATATACAAGTGCCTGTGACAGGATGGCAGTCAGCTCCATTGGTGCAGCTACAAGGCAGCATGCATCCCTCTCCGTAGTATCCAGGAGGGCAGGTCTCATTACAGTAAAGCCCTGTCCATCCTGCAGAGCAGGTGCATTCACCAGAAAGCGGGTGGCAGCTACAACATAATGAGAAAGAAAGATGGGACAACAACAAGAAGACTGAGGCAAAGTTTCAGCTCGGATAGTATCAACACTTCATTCGTGAGCAGGGTCAAAGTGTGAAATCTGCGCAATAGCAAGTCATCCATCTATGTGTCTACGTGCTTGTCTCAGATAGATGAGGTGTCCTTTTTCTCCTTCTTTCTGTAATGACTTCTATGGTCGGTGCCCAACTCCAGCAGGAATCAGAGCATTAACATTGCATTAACTATGAATGCTGCTGAGAAATTATGAATGAAGTAAAGGTCGCGATTAAAAGCTTACTGGATGACATGGCTAAGAGGTGTCCAGACTTCAGAATGAGTACTGGCTTAGTGCTAAGATGAAGCAAAATTGAGTTACAGGAGATACAGGTGGCTTCGCTTCAGAGCTTGGTCAGAGGGAAGCTATGTGCGGCCTTGCGCTGATGTCTCACTTACCTCGCGGTGTTGGTGGTATTACAGGGGCAGTACTTGTCACAGATGAGGCCGTAGAGGCCTGGGGGACAGAATCTCTCTTGGCAATTAGGGCCTTTAAATCCTGTTTCACACAGACAGGCTCCGTTGATATGGTGACACTTGGCTCCATTCTGACACTCACACCTCTGGTTACACTGGGGGCCAAAGGTACCGACAGGACAGTCATCCTGACACCTGGAGGAAAATAACAGTCTTTTAAATTGGTGTCTAAAAAGTACATGAAAAAAATTGGAGTAAAGAGTGGTAACATGAAATTCAAATGTTACAAAGGTTAAAGCACCTAAGTACACGTGATACATTGAAAACAGAACTGAACAATTTAGTGGATCAGCAACAGTGATAATACATTTATTGTTTATGTGAAGTTTTGCTAATTTGTTTTAAATATTCATCAATTAAATTACAACATAGGATGAATAGTAAAAACTAACTGTGAGCATTAAATACACTTATGACAATGCTTTTGTACAATATAAGTTTGTGTAAGTATTTGTAAATACAAATATAGTTCAAACATTATATTATTAATAGTCTTTTATAGTAGTTATTCCTTTTCTTTTATATTTAAAAGTTTAAATAATGACTATTTCACTTGAAAATCTTTTATAAATCCAAGACTGAAATGGCCAAATTTCAACGAGTACATGGCAGGGGAGGCCTAAAAGCAGCTCCCTGCTGTCGGCAATCAGGACTTCTCTGCAGAGTTGGACAAGACTTAGTAATCGTCATCAACCACAGAAATTAGAAGAGTTGCTCCACATGAAGAACTGAAGTACATCAGGAAATGGATTTTATCTTCACTTAAATATACTGACCTAACTATACAATCTTGGTGGAGTATCAATCTCAAGAGTCTAACAAAGCTATTACAAATAGCGCAATTACATTACAAAATGGGCAAGTTATGTTTCATGTTAAATTACCCCGGCTTTAGTTTATCAGGGCACAATGGTATTATTAAACTAGACAGGTGTGGGCGGGGGCTAACACAATCTCTGATTATTCCTGGCAGGTTCATTCACCTGCCACTGACAAAATGAATGAGGGCAATTTTGCAAAATAATAAAGGAAAGGAAAGGTCGTGTTGAGGAAGTGTTTCTATCCAAGAGACAATTTCTTTAGTTGAACTAATAAACCCAGTCTGCTCTGGGCTGCTGTGGCAGGCATTGGGAACTAAAAAGATCTGTGGATTTCAATGAGACCTTAATATAAACCCATTACTTATAATTAATGAGCAGAATCCAAACAGCATGTAGCCCATACCAAGATCAATGTGCAGGCTGGGAGTGAAGGAGGATGAAGGCTGAAGACACGAAGCATTGCTGGCCAGAATGAAGTATAAGATTAATTAAACATAAACACCCATATAAGCTTCCAATCCACCTTCAAATGGACTAATGGGCATTTATAAATGCTTATTTCTCCTGACTGTGAGATTATTCTAGCAGTTCCTTTCTCTTTTGAAAGAACAGCCAGGTTTGCGTCTAATTTGGACGTCATCAAAGAGAATAGGTCAATGATTGACTGTTTAATGTGTAACTGTTTGCATGAAACCATCATTTTGTATTTAATAATAATATCAATAAATCATTATTGTCATTGTCTGACCTATTTTCAAAGTAGGAGTACAAAAGTTTGCCCAGAGTACTTCACAAAAGGGCTTTTATGCATAATAGTTCAGCAGTCTGTCTGCAAGAGGTGTCAGCTGCAAACCTGTTTCCACTGAAGCCAGCTGCACACTGGCACTGCCCCGTGACGTGGTCGCACAGTCCGCCATTACGACAGGAACAGTCTTTGCTGCAGTTGATGCCGTACTTGCCAAGAGGGCACGGCTGGGCACAAACTGAACCCTTTGAAGAAAAGCCAGCAAAGAACCACATGAGATACATCGCTTACAGTACTTCGTCAGGACTGAAATTGGTTACCGTTTTCCTATCTGTTTCTAGCATGTGCCATATCCTCCTATATATAAAATAAAAAAGTATATATAAAAATAACCTAAACTGACAACACTACTTAAAACAGCACAGTTCCTGCTTTGACACTATTTTCTTCACATTATCTATAGAAATTAAAATTAATGTATAGTTTATCTTCACATGGAAAGTCCAAAGTTAACCCCATACCATGGTAGAAATTAGAATATACTCAAAATATTGTTTTTGTACTGGTTAACTACTTATCATTGGTGTATTGGCAAGAAATAGTATTTAAAAGTAGGGTTGGGCAATATGATGATATAAAGCATGAGAGAATAGAAATATGTTGACCCTCAGAGATTGTATCAAGGTCAAGGTCAAGGTCACTTTATTATCCCCGAGGGGCAATTTGGATTACAGCAAGCAGTAACAAATATACACATCAAACAACGACAAATAAACATAACCACAGTACAGTATAATTGTATCATACTGTTTATATCATGGCATCTGTCACTTTAAAATCCCTGGTTGATTTAAGTAATTGTGTTGCAAATCAATAAGCAGGAAGGCTTTACAGCTAAATTGGAAACACAAATAATTAATACATGTGACAATTTGCAAGGTATTTATTTCCCTAGATTAGCCGCAGACTTTCATATCTGGTTTCTATTTCATATGCAATCAGTTTCTCATTTGAATTCACAGAAATATATAAAATGATAATTCATAAATACTGCAGTATAAAATTATTTATACCATAAGTGATTGTATATTCCACTCCTGATTTAAAGGAATGCTAAAAAAGTGCTTTTTAAAAGCATAATCCATTTTGCTTTTGCATTATTGTCTTTATTCAATAGTTTGACAGTAGAGACAGAGATGTGAGAGTGCAAGCAAGATGTCATGCAACAAAGCTGGAACCAAACCGGGAACATTGCCTTAAAACACTCGTACACTTAATAACACTTTATATTGCTGACTGTGGGTGGCCATGTTCACTTGACAGTACTTTGTGAACGAGGGTTTGAGAAAGCATGCGCAACCTCCCCACCAGGCACTCTGATTCTTTTTCTCAACAACATATTGATCCTCAGGTCCATGTTCTCAACATGTCAGCCTCTGCTGTAAAGACTACATTAGAGATATAAATGTTTTTTTTCTCCCTAGAACACCAACTATATTGAACCCTTTCCTTCTCTCAGGCCTTTCTTCCACATTGTCTTTTCCCCTTTGCTCATGTGACCTACCGTCCACCCGATGGGGCATGAACAATCTCCGGTGATGTGGTGGCACGTTCCTCCATTCTGACAGGGGCAGCTCTGCTCACACTGAGGCCCGTGACTACCGGAGGGGCAGCGCTCTCCGCAGCTGTCACCACACAAGTCAAGAGTTAAATGTCTCAGACACAACACAAGGGGCAAACAACGGCACACCTACAGATATTTCATAGACACCAAAGGGAAAGTTGCAAAGGAATAAATATGTAGCTGGTACTCACAAAGCCCCTGAGTACCCCGGTGCGCAGATGCACTCTCCTGTCTCATGGTTGCAGGTGGCACCATTGATACACTGGCAGGGTAGTTGGCAAACCTTGCCGTAGTAACCGTACTCACAGGGCTCCTCACATCGCCATCCCTGGTACCCATCAGTGCAGACACAGGCACCTGTGATGGGGTTACACTTAGCCCCATTCTGGCACTGGCACCGATTACTGCAATGAGGTCCCCAGTAGTCACTCTCACAGCCTGAAAGCACAGAGAGAAGTGGCATCAGACAGAGCAGAGTAACAAAACAAAACAAAAGAGAATATGCATATGCTATTCCTGACATTCAAATTCAGCTTGTGCCTTTCTTATTGACTTTTCACTTAAAGCTAAATGTGTTTTTTTTAGCTCATAAAAGATTTGTCTTGTGAAATTCCTACTCTTTTTACGGTCAACACATCCCACAAAAATATCAAAACCAAAAATGAAATTATCCTATTAATATTGTCTGGGCAGCCAAAGCCTGATGGCGCTTATTCCTCTGTGCTATGGAGCTGAATTGTCGTCAAAAAACTATTAAAAACACATCAATGAGCTACAATGTTGCACTGGGTAATATGTTTCTCCGTTACCAAGAACATGGCACTTTAATTTATTTTGAGTCAATCCCACATACACCATTGTGCTGTTGTAGCTAAATACTCACTAGCAGACCAACAAATACACTAAATTCTCCTGTTTGAGTATTTACTGAAAGCTACTTGCCCAGCTGTTTAAGCCACGTGAACTCATTTAGAATAAAAAAAAAATGAAAGTATATATTCATGACCCGATTTACGTCTTCAGTAGGAATAAATGGGCTACCGACATACAAATTGTTGGTCTTGGTTTTATCATTGGATTTCTTCACAATAATAAAAAAATATATAGAATATCACCAGCCATATCTTTTAAATTCATTAACTGTCTTCATTTCTGCTCAGGGTCATAGGCTGAAGGAGGGTACCCACACATGCCATACCCTGAGCGAAAAGCAGAGGAACAGGTTGCTATCCATCACAGAGCTTCAGACAATCACTCGCACACATCGAGAGACACATAAATACAGAAGAACATGCAAACTCCACACAGAAAGGATCTGAGCCAGAAATCAAAATGAGACTGTTTGTGTGTAACCACTGAGCTTCTATTTCACATCTACAAACACTTCTCTGGTATGTGCAAAGCTTCTGTAAGACAAATGTAAAACCAGCAACACGGCAGAACACAATTCATATTGCCTGTCAATAAGAACCTTTCAAAACATTTATCAAACTGTAACCATACCTGTTGGTACCCCAGAGAAGTGACTAAAGAAAGCTTCTGGCTGAAAAATGCACTGCATAGGACAAACATTACAGCCGCTCTACAGACAGGTTGCTCAATCAAGTTATTAATTTGTCTTTCTTTAGGTCACTAAACATATGGATGTATTGGTCAGGTACATTCAAACAGTATATACATATTAGTAATAGTAAGGATTATCACAAGCTTGTTGAATTTCTTTCTTCGACTTACTAACTAAACTAAACATTGTGGTACTGTATTCCTTCATTAATTTAGACAACAACATCACAGATGTATTTAATTATGATACATACTGCACCTTTATTTGATATATCTCAAAAATATGAGCAAAGTTAAGCTTTTGAAATGTCCTTCTCGACAGACCAATGGATGGCACTGTCTTTGATTAATCAATCATTTGGTGTATCAAATGTCAGGAAATAGTGAAAAATGCCATCCCAATTCCCTAGAGCCAAATGCAGTGTCTTTTGTCCAAGCAACAGTCAAAATCCCCAAATATATTCTGCTTACTATTAGATGAGGCTCATAAACACAGCACATTTTCACATTGAAAAAGTTTTTTGGCATTTTGCTTACAGATTGATTTAAACAATGATATGATTATTAAGATAGTTGTTGATTCATTTTCTGTTGAATAATTAATCAATACATCTAGTAATCTTTTTAACTCAGACTCAACCATTATAGTTAAAAGTCAGGCATAACAATGTTGAAAGAGGCAAGCTTTGTACAGTGATTTTGACACTACACGCTGCCTTATTGACATTACACATTGAGTCATTTGATTTAGTGTTAGTATCAAAAATATATATGCAGGCTTAATCTGTTAGGGTAACTAAAACCTACCAGGTGCAAAATATCGTTCTGTCACTCAGAAATTGGTAGATCTAGTATATCATGTACCAGACGGAGTATATGTGATGTTGACATACCACAATCATCATAGAGAAAGGCATGAACAACACCCTAACATCAATCTGCAAAAAAAGGAAAATGTGCAAGCTGTTCACACCTCTCAGTGACGAAAGGGAAGAGCAAAAGAGGATGCAAAGATTCAAGATTTTTACATATAACAGTTTGTTACTTGTGTGTCTTTTAACACCTTTTTTAGGTGCAACTTCAGAAATCAGCTGTCAAAATCTTACGGTTCTGCAGGAAGTGAAACTTTTCTAAATGTACTTTAAACTGACTAATTGTATTGCACTTGGGGTAATAGTGCAAAAAGCTTCAATTTAATGGAATAACACCTGGATGAGACAATGTTCATTCTCTGACAAATGTGCAAATACACAGACCCCAGAGCTGTCATCCCTCAGTAACAATGAAAGGCAAAATTTGTAAATACTGTAGCTCAGTGACATTACAAAGTGGTACCTAAGGGAATGATGTAAAACAAGCAAACCACATTCCTCAGGGGATGTCTCTGTTTAGACAAACTTAATAAGTCCCATAAACTACAAGCAAATAGCTAATCTTCAAGGTTAAATGAACAACTGGCTTCTAAGTGAAGAACAATCGACACTGACCTGGGGTAGTAGGCAGTCTTCACTCTCACCATGGTAATTGTTCTTTTGAGGATCTAGTGGTGATTTAAGTGATTGGTATAGCCTTATGTCCCTTAGCAGCAGCAGTAGCTGTATTGCCTCACATAAAAGCCCAGCTTGAGATCTAGGCCGACACAGCAGCCAGGACGGTGAATATTACACTATTGATTCTCACATCATTGCAGACTCAGTTGTAAATGTAAAGACACTACTCCCCCCCCTTTGTATGCCCGCTTTGCCAGAGCTGTGATCAGCCAGAGTGGGAGCTTAATGAACCCTGTTTCATGGTCGGCACTGAAGCTTGTTTTTCCAGGTACGCAGCAGGAAGATGATCAGCCCATCCATGTTACGGACAGGTCTGCTCTGAAGGGGGTCCTGAAACTCTAGGCAAGTGCAGTATTTCCTCTGTGTTCGGACAGAGAAGAGGCCACATTACAGGGCTCACATTGATTTGATCTAATCTGCTCCTGGCCTCCAGTCTGGCATGAATGAGTTCCCTGAAGGTTGAGCTGCTGCCACGCAAACGACCCTGGCACATTAAATCTGAGATGTGTGCAGGCGGCCGGGGTAATGGATGAGCAGTTTAGCTGAAACTTGGTTTAGCACTCTATAAGCACTCATCAGAGCCCCCTCAGCTCTACAGTGCTCCCTCAGCACAGTACAAAAACAGGCAGTGCCTAAATAACTGGAGGCATCATCCCCTCTGGTTTCAGCTTCAAACATTGACCACATTCATAAAGAGTGCATTTTATATTACTACATGTATAACTCAAAATATGATGTCAGTAAAAGATTCCCAGAGTGGCAGAGAAAAACAGAAATAAAGCTAAATCTATCCAGCGCTTAATTTGCAGACTTTTCTGGTGCTTTGGAGCTCAACAAATGTTACCATTTGAAGTTTTAAATCTTCTTTAGCTTGCAGTTAGAGGCCTCAGCACATTGAGAGCAAAGCCCATTATCTCGCTGTCTCTCTCCTACACAGAGGTTCTCAAACTTTACCCAGTAGTCTCTCACTTCCCAGCTCTGACAGCATTTAACTGTGATTAAAGAGTCAGAGTTCATGATGAGCTGCGGGCAAAAACAGAGAGAAACAGCAGAAGAAAGTAGCATGTAGCATGAAGGTGTCAGCTTCTAGAGAGTACAGCTAAATTGTGTGAGGTGATGAGGACCCCCCCCCATGTGGGTTATGGTGTGTAGGCAGTGAATCCCACACAAGTCAGAAACTAGAGAAGCCGCAATTCCTGCCTATTAACTGGCCTGGTCTGGGTCAGTGAGCCTAATCAAAGGACACATACACTAGTCAAGCCCGAACTCTCAGAGCTCATGATGCATAACAGTTGGAATTTGGATAACATCACACACAGGGACAGGTCCAATCCCAAGGTGCTGGGTATAATCCCTTAGCTGGAACAAAACAGATCACGTTGAGGGGTACCGGCAGATAGTCAACTTCTGGCGGTGATGTCCAAAGGCTGGGCTGAGAGAGCCATCGTGGTGGTGCTGAGCTTTGAAGTGCACCCAAGAGTCTGCATGATCAGGGGCTAGCTGCAACAGGATTAAAACCAAACCGCTTTCTGCAGCTGACTTCATTCAGAAGTTCTCCCCAACTTGGGCTCTTCAGCAAAATGTTTGCCACTGTTCTCTACGTGGGGGAGTCTGTGCCACAGAAAGCCTCTTGAAGCTAAACTCAAAATGAGGGCCTGAGTCAAGCTCTTTAAACATATAATATCTCTCACCATTCAAATGGCTCCAGAGTTTTAAACCTCATTCATTCAGCTGGACGAAGGGCAAAAGCAAACTTCAATTTAAATCACGACAGGACAGATATAAACGCTGGCCACTCCAGGTGGTGGGTGCAGACAGTCGCTTGCTGCTTTGCCAACTCTTAACTAGGAAAACTACGTTATTGCTATTGGAATACTTGGCACCCAGCCCAACTTCACTCCACACTGCCTGAGTCACTCACTGTCACATAACTATTATTAACACACACTGTTGACACTTGGGGAATAACTCAACTCATACAAAACATTAGAAGGCAAAATGCTCTGGCTCCTGAGAGCCTTTTCACTCCTCGCTTCCTCTTCAGCAGAGCTCGTGGCAAAGCAGCATGACTCATTGTCTTGATGAGTCTCCTGTACTGCCTCATGAGAAAAGTGCACCTCATTCACAATTTGTACCACTAAGCTTTGTTCATTTTCTTATTATTCCTTGACAGATCTGAATTTTCAAATTACACTCCATGACCAGAATAAATATGAGCAAGTCACCATTTCAAAATGGCATGAAAGAATGGAATTTCTTTACAGATTTTCAAATGTTAAAATGATCATTCTTAAAGAAACAATGAAACAATTCTGCCTACAATTTAGCTGACAAAGGAATGTGTAATATTCTGTTCTTCAGTCAATATGAGCTATTTGTAATAGGAGTTATTCAATAAAAGCCCGACTCAACATTCAGCTATTCATCACAGCTCCCCGACTCAATGACGCAGACTAATAGAGTGAAAAGACGACAGGACTGGTACCACGGTCTTGAGGGAAAAGTGATGATTGTTGTGTAAAGTGGTAAATTTGCATTGAGTGATAAATGTCTCTCAGCTTTGTTAAACTCGCAGCTGTATAAGCTGCCAATACGTTACAAGACAGGCCCCACTGTCCCCTCTATGTTCTGCTGACACCTTTTACACTTATTATTTATTAGTCCTCAGAAAACCCAGACACGACAAGTAAACAGTTTAGATACATCCCTGTGAGCTTGACAAATGAATTTCTAAATATACAGAAGAAACTGCCAATAATCATGGGGGCAGTTTTGCTGAATTGGAATAACAGCGTGCTGCAGCTTCTGCTGTTGGGCGTGTCATTTTGTCCTGCCCTAATTCATCTTAGCCGAGCCCTTGTGTGTTCACATTCCCCTGGGGGAAAGAGCAGCACAAGACCTAACCCACATCACAGAGACTCTCTTAACAGAGTTTGCTGCTCAGACCGTTCACCATAATGCACCATATGCTCCCTCCTGATACCGCCTTGCAGTTCGATAACAAGTAACAAGATCTGACTATTGCTTATTTGCAACCACAAACTAATGAGTGGATAACTTAATTATTTTAAAACTATACATTACTGATTAAAAAGTCCGGCCAAGTTGTTTATCCCGAGGAGGATCTGATCATTTGTCCAAGTTCTATTCAGGATGTGAACCTGAATCAATAAGAGCTGTGCAGGTGCCAGTCGGCTCTTCGGCAGCACAGCTCTAACAGGGTTAACAGGGCTGGTGGTTGACCAAGACAGACAAGGCCAGGTCATCCCATGTTATATTCAAAACAAGCACTTAAGAGGGATGCGACCTAAAAGGGCGGTCCTCTCCTTCTAATAAAACAGGCTGTCCTGTGCGGTAATGCAAGCAGGCAGTTAGAGATGCTTTTGCCTCAGTGCAGTTAGCCAGTCCCTTGTTCAACACAACCTGACACGGCTCATGAAAGCTTCTGGATCAGCAAATTGTTACACAGCCCACTGCTCCTTCCAATTAATAATTTACCCTTCACCCCGTCCTGCAGAAAACAAACCCTTTGCTCTTTTGCCACAGGACAAAAACAAAAAAAGCAATCAGAGGAGAGGTGGGCGTTTATCTACAGTACAATACACAGTGACTGGAGTATAAATGAAGCCACGCTTGTACTGCATCACAGACATAACACAAACAGTCACGGGCAACGACATAGCTGCTCAAAAAACAATGTCAACCTGACAAAACCAACTGTTACCACACTTAATTTGCACACATTGATTTCCTATTTTCAATTATTAATTCTAATTAGGATGAAGTAGAATGTGCCATGGGGCAACAGCAGTCAATGTGAAGGGGTGCGGTCACAGAGTGGAGACTGATGTACGTTCATACAATGCAGCACCCCCAAGAATCACCATGAATGTTTGCTGTGGTGTTGATGCATCTGTGCTTGTAAACATCATTTAGATTCTCTGTGCACAACAAGTAGATAAGTACATTTACTTAAGTATGGCATTCAAGTACAGTTTTGGAGGTACTTCTACTTTATTTTTATTGTATTTCCATGTAATGCTACTTTATACTTCTACATTTCAGAGGCAATATTGCACTTTAACTCCATAACATTTATTTCAAAGCTATAGTTATTAGTTAACTTTTAAGATTGAGATTGTGCATACAAAACATATCATCAGTTAATGATGCATTGTCATAGACAGAACTACAAAACAGTATAGCAGTTAAGTTGCCCTACCTCGCTCCACTACAACATTAAAGTGCTGCTTACTTATTAATGCATCAATAATTGTGATCCAATAATGTTTGCATGAATACTTTTGCTTTTGATACTTAAATATTTTTTTGTGCAAACTTTCACTTGTAATGGAGTATTTGTATGGTATTACTACTGTATTACTAATGCTCTGAATACTTCTTGTACCACTGCAGGTAAACTACATTTAGAGAATGCACATCCCCTTACCCTAACAAAGCTAGAGCTGATGTATTATTTGTTCATGTGTACAATATATATATATAAATATATATATATATATATATATATATATATATATATATATATATATATATATATATATATATATATATATATATATATATATATATATATATATATATATATATATATGTACACATAACTATGACATGACACTGGCTAGTGTGATGTCATAGTTATGACAGTGTCGTGTCACAATTATGTCAATACCTTCAAGTAAAGTGTTACCCAAACGAGTAAAAGAAGAGTGAATGTGATAACACCCATTTTTGAAAAGTGAAGGGATACAAATGAAATTCCCAAGATTTCTTGATTTTCTTGATAATACAGAAACTGAACAAAACTTGGGTGTGTAAGGGGCTATTGTTGTGCCTCAGGTATTTAGAGAATTATGACTGATGTGATTTGAATAAGTGGCCTTAATACATGAGGCACTAAACTAGGAGAAAGCTTGGGCTGTTAAAGTTGTGCACATGCTACTAATCAATGCACCTCTACAGCATGTGCATAGTGTCACTTCTGTAGTCGTCCAGTGGCCGTGACAAAGAAAATTCAACTCATTAACAGATTTTGACATATTGTAAATATTACTGTATAAGGAGAGTTTCATGTTACACCAGTTTGTTCCTCTCTAAACAGAGCAGCCAGAGACAGTCAGAGGTGAATCTAGGACTTGCTATCAGGAGGTGTGAGCTTGAAAGAGATTTTTTAAACCAGTCTGATTTAACATCAACATGACATTAATTATCTATGTACGTGCCAGGCTGCTGTACTGAAAATAGCAGGTTATGAAGGAAGGTTTTGTTTGGTGCATCACCAAACAAATTAAATGGAAAAATAACACACACCAAGGGTTGTAGTGACGTGCTGATCACTGAAAGCAGACTTGAAAGTAGGAAAAAAGTGTGGCACACTTAGGCTCCATATGCATTTCTCTTTAATTCAGATGACGTTTCGACTCTCAGGCATTCTTTAACATCAACAATAATTTTGCATCGCATAACACTGTCACATTATATGGACACCTGCAGCCTATAGCTGTCAGGCCAAGCCCCTGAGAGTAGCACACTGCACCGTACATTCAATGTCACGGATGGAAAAAACATTAATCTCAGCATGTTTCTGACACAAGGGACATTTATGCACAAATAACCAACACTAAACAACCACATAGTTAAGTTTAGATACGGTTTGTAAAGCCTAGAGTGTAAACTTGATTAATTTGTTTCTTTCAGATTTAGAATTTCAAGGATTTCCTCTTTAACTCTGGATAAAATCACCAGTGGTTATTTTTGTGAACAAATACTAACGTGAAAACTAGTCAAACACAGAAAATGTGATCTAGGAAGCTACCTAAAACAATAATACAGAGAAAACTTTTTTGAAGATTTTGTTGTTGTCTTCCAATATGAGTACCTCTGTATCAATTACCTCAAGTCTTTTTAGTACCAAAGGCTCAAAACCTCTTTAGGCTTGAAACATGTCCATTTAATCCTTCAGAGAGAACAGTGGTCAGCTTGAACTCATGACAGGGTCAGGGTTTGACTAACCCTAACGTCTACAGACATTTCTTAAACCACTCCTACAGCATGATTCAATTCACAGCTGACTACTAGTATGCTCAGCATGTTGCAAACATATTTTTGCCATTTTGTGGTTTAGGTGGGGAGGTGATTTCTGTAGTTTGCTCACATAACTATGAATACAACCAGTGGCAAAAATACAAATATTTGGAAAAAGACAGCGAATAGAAGATGGTTGTGCTGCAGGACAGGACTGAATCCAAGCTTAACTGCACAGCCGCTGTTCTCTGTGAAGCAAACTGTAAACTTTGCACTGCTACCTCTCTAACTTGACAAGGTTTCAGATAGAGCAAAGATACAAATGGAAAAAGATTGAATTTTTGGGAGGAGAGTAATTACACTAGTAATTGCTGCTATTACGCCTTCAACCTTCAACACTTGCATCAATCAATCAAAGTTGCAGTAAAACTTTGAAAAAGAGTTTAACACTCAAAAACTCAGCTAATCTCCCACCCACATAAAACCATTTAGAAGAGCACAAACTCTCATGTAGAAACCATAGACTGTAAAAAGAAGGTATTAACCAACATTGTTTAAAGTTTGGTAAAAAATCTCTTGTGTTGTTCACATTGCTCTTAGTAAGAAACTGATTGACAAAATACATTTTTAGGGCCTAATATCGTTGCTTAGACCCAGTTACACCAACTCTTTGCTCCAAATGCTGTAAAGGTTTAAAACACTTAAACACATTATCCTGAATTTAATGTTTAAGACTTTGTATTATTGTTTGGGTCTTTGCTGTCAATGATCAATAATGTGATCTAGTACCAATAGTCAGTTAACACCCCTAATCTTCTATTTAGTCAAATCACAACTTATGCATTCAAACAACTACAAATGAAATACAAATTTACAATGAGAACAAACTAAAACTACTAACTAAACTAAATTGAAATTAGAGTTAAATGATTATTATCCTGGGCACAGTGCATATGCAGTAAATTATAAGGGAATCAAATTAAAGTCGAAGAGCACTATAACACTATTGATCAACACGGAGACGTGTATGAATGCAAACGTAATGGAAGTTATTATTTGTTCTTTTTGTATGCCTTTGACCATTTCCTTCTGTGGAGTGTAAGCAAACAGCACTTGTCAGTTGATTACTCAAACTAACGATTTTATGTGTCTAACATTTCACAGCATATGGATCAGTCACTCGCTGTAAACACAAACATGATTTAGTTTAAAGACGGACAATCAGTTTGCCAATCCACCTACCAAATTAATCCCAACAACACAGAAACGCTCACAAACACAAGGATAATTGCTTTTTAATGATCTCACATTATGCAAATGCCCATCATGAAGCCATAAATCTTTGGAGGAGTTTCTACCTGCCTGACCACCAGTAATGCCAACAGACTGACAGGTTATATTGTACCAGGAAAGTTAAAAAGCGAAGACTTTTACTGGCCTCCATCTACGTATCTCTACTTATAGAGATCTAAAATGTCAAACAAGAAGCCAAATAAAATACTAGAAATGTATCAGTTTACTGTAACTTTTCCAAAACTCCTGCTGGATTGATATTTATATAAACATGGCTAGAATGTGGTATAAAGAGTGTGTAATAGCCTATAAATTAGCACTGGATCCTGTGAAATATTCAAATATGTGAAAAATAGAAGTTTTAAAACCATGGCAGAGCATAATGCTCAATTGAGCAGCACCAGTGGATGGATAGATAGCTACAATATGAAAGGACAGAAACAGGAAAACATATCTTGCCTTTGATTACGTAACACAGAAAAACTGTAAATTAAGTTTTTTTCTATTATACCAGGATAATGCAGACCCTTTGGAGAGAAAAAAAGGAAGTCTTGAAGTTCATCTCAAATGAACTGCTGGCTCTGAAAGCAGTGTTGTCTCTGAAACTCAGTAGGGCCATGAATTATTCTCCCTCTCAGAGTCAAAGTGAAGTGAAAAGTATACAACAGCAAGGAGTATTGTGTATGTATGTGTGTGTGTGTGTGTGTGTGTGTGTGTGTGTGTGTGTGTGTGTGTGTGTGTGTGTGTGTGTGTGTGTGTGTGTGTGTGTGTGAGAGAGAGAGAGAGAGAAAAAGAGTGTGACAAAAAGAGAGGGGGAGAGAAAGATACTGCCATTAAAGAAGCAGCTAAGAAATGAATGGAGCCATCTGGGAGGAGCAGGAGGTTCCAGTACCTGTCAGCATGGGGCATAAATCCTGAATCTCAGTCCACATGATGTTTAGTATGAGTGACGGAACAACGTTTAAAATATTTAAAAACAAGTGCAACAATCAATTTAATCACTGGTCGATTTTGATTAAATTGAAGTTGTCTAGTTTAAGGGCAGACAGAAGATAAACAAAATAAAGAGAGAAAAATATCCATCCAAAATCTTATTTCAGAGTCAAGGCAAGGACCAGTGATATTGATCCATGGACCTTAACCCTCTTTTTGTTCTGTGACTGAGGGCGATTTTGTCATTCATACTACAGTATGCCTTTCGCCTGCAATGGAAGTGAGTCCCAGAATCATAATACAAGCTAATGTCGAAAGTGTGAGGCTGAGAAATTCACATGGTGTCAAGTTTCTTTGCAAATCTAATTTCTCAGGGGGGATTCATTACTTTGAGAATGCGGGTGCCTGAACCAGTAAGTCAGCATTTTCTGTCTTTTATCCATCTAAATTCAATTGAAGGCTCTTAATGAAGTGCATGCTACAGGACATGATGAACTCCTATAGGTCTGCATGTTCGGCTGCTCCGTTCAAAAAGGACAACTTCAGTGGCATTGGCCTTGTTCTTCGTTGTGTTTTTTTTCAGCTTTGCAACTAATTTTGGATCACTCTCTGCACAACACAGATTGTATCCTCAATGAATGCATCCTTGTGTCTGGTAATGATTACATTTCCTCTAAAATTTCCTTTGATCCTTATCATCCAGATGCCCTTTTGTCAATGTTTAGATCGCAAGCTACATCTCTTTGTTTCACTTAGTACACCCGAGCAATGCGATAGTGTGCCTTTGCGTTTTGTCCTTTTTCCTCTGTGGAAAAAAACACCAATTTAATTGAATTTCTGGGCTTTTAATGTCTGCATTACTCTAATCGAGAAGGGGATAGTAGATTTGTTTATCTCGACCTTGGTGGAATTAGCAGAGGGTATTTGTAGAGATGGTAATGCTTTGAACAGAAAACTGTTCTGCAAGATCGCATCCTGAGCTTATATTATATAACTAGTCAAAAGGTGGCTTTACACATTCCGTAAACTGACAATGGAGAAAACATCCTCTGGTGACAAAATACTCTAAACTCAGACCAAAGATACAATACTCACAGACAAAAGCACTACATTTCATATAAAACAATGCTTGTGTGTGCAAATACATTTTATATGAGTTGACCCAGCTTCCTAGTCTTTTCCAGCTTTGTGAATATATCATTTTAAGATGTTAGCGCTGGATGATTCATCAGTCAAAGACAGTGGAAAGATATGGCTGCCATTAAAGTAAGGTGCAGGCATTCTGCTATCTTACACAAACAACATGCAATATAACCTTCTGAGAGGGTCGCACGACCGCAGGCGAAGCAGAACACAGTGGAATGCAAAATACAACCCCAAATACCCTAGGGCCCGGAGGCAAATTTGATTAAAAGTTTGTTTTTCTTCCCTCTCAACAAACGGGGGAGCTCGTCGATGCGGCACTGACAGTTAATTGGACTTGGCGGGGCCACGAGTTCATTCGTCAGCATTGTGTTGGGCTTGCCTAGGAGGAGCAGGACAATCGATGTCCCTCAGGACGGCCTGTAATCACTGCAACACTCCAATGAAGTCCAGGGTTAAACATCAGGAGATTGCAGGTGCACCAGAGGATCTGAGAAAGACTGCTAATATGCTCCCACTCCCAAAGCAAACCAAGGACACTGCAACACAGCTTCCAATGGAATGTGATGATACCTAAGAACAGAGTTACACCTCAAGCTATTATTCTGACCAAAATGATCATGAACGCAAGGTCCTGAGAGATGATACTGGTGCCTATAACAAATATTTTGCACAAAAAAACCCGTCAGACGGTTCCCAGTGGTTCCCAACATGGGAGTATGGACGCCTATGTTGCAAATTCAATCTGAAGATGATTAACAAGATATTAAATTATTACGATTATTTGTTATTTTGATTTTTTCAGGCTTTTCTCTAATGTTTTTTTTTTCTTGTTAATTATTTGGTAATTTTAGGTGTTTCTTGTCTTTTAAAAACTATGCAAACAAAACAAGTAAAGAAAATAAATAAAAATCACACTTTCATTGAAGTCATCGCAACTAGTAGACAAATACAACCGATTATGAGGGGTCACAAATAGACATTATTTGTTGACAAGCCAAAAAGGTTGGGGTCCACGGAGCAGTGTTTTAACACAATGCCAGTCCAAATCAGGTGTGTGGCATTATGTCTACCACACACTGAACTGTGAAAAGGTCATCAAAAGTAATGATCAATAAAAATCAATTGAATCTTTGCTTACAAACTTCATAAACACAGCACTGGACCACAAAATCAAGTGTGACTTATGGACTGTGAAATGAGCCTAAAACAGCGTTGTTCTGCATTAGTATTCAGAAGATATCTTATCTTTAAACTGTTATCATAGAATTTCAGCTATTTTAGACACACTGACCTTCTCTTAAGGACAGAAGATGAGGCATTTTAAAGTCCTTATTAAATCAAGCCATCTATGCAGACTAGAAAGTGTGTTCCAGGGCCTCTTCACTCTTTCTCTTACTGACTAATAAGCATCACAGTGATAATGACCAGTGGACTGGATGCTGGATCTACTCTGTTCAAAATGATCGCATCATCCTAAACCTCACCACAATATGTCGTTATATTCACCGGCTTTTCTGTGCTCAGGTTATATCAGAGAAAACACACTCACATTCACACACACACACACACACACACACACACACACACACACACACACACACACACACACACACACACACACACACACACACACACACACACACACACACACATTTTAGGCATTCTCCTAAAGGTAATGGA
Organism: Gymnocephalus cernua; assembly: GCA_023631565.1. Taxonomy (NCBI): domain Eukaryota; kingdom Metazoa; phylum Chordata; class Actinopteri; order Perciformes; family Percidae; genus Gymnocephalus; species Gymnocephalus cernua. Next base: position 25,339,966 of record CM042431.1, on the reverse strand, counting down.
GCAGTGAGCTCTTGGGGAACAATAAATCCTGCTTAATGGGATGGTACAAAAAATCTTCAGAGCCAGGCAAAGTCAATCTGCATACTGGGCCAATGAGGCTTACATGTTCAGAAAATGTTATAATGTGTAATAATATGTACGAATGTGTGTGTGTGTGTGTGTGTCATAGCAGTTGATCCACAATACTAATTCAAATTCATTGTGGTTGTTGCTTTTAGTGAGAATATTTTAATGTTTAAAGCGTAACTCTCGCCAAAATGCAACCTAGGGTGTTTTTGTGAATGTACCCGAGTCAAACTTTAGTTTAAAAGCATATTTAGGACGGAAGCACTACTTATAAAATTTACCGTATTCTCGTTTTTCGGTCAAATGACCTTTTGAATGGGAGAGCTAGGGACACTTTTATGCTAGCCTCAAAATAGCTATTTTTAAACACTAAGAAGGCTCGACACAACATGAAACTTTGCTCGAAGTATCTCCAGGGGCTCTACACATGAACTCAAGCATTGAGAACATTGTTTGTGGACACAGAGTTTACTAAAAAGAAGGGATTTGAATGACTTGCTTTAGCTGTTATTTCCGGGCGCTACCATCTCGCCAGTCAAAAAGTGTTGATCTGTCGATCTTCATTCTTATATGAGGCTCCTTTTTCAACTACAAGGTCAATATTGTTTTTCACTAACGACAAAACAACGAATTATCCGTGCATTTATATGGAGCTAATCTTTAGGAGCTTTCCATCTTTACTCCCCTCTCTGTTACCTTGCATTCGGAGATGGTTAATGTGTAGAGCCCCTGGTAATACTTCGAGCAAAGTTTCATGTTGTGTCGAGCCTTCTTAGTGTTTAAAATTAGCTATTTTGATGCTATCATAAAAGTGCCCCTAGCTCTCCCATTCAAAAGGCCATTTGACCGAAAAACGAGAAGTCCTAAATATGCTTTTAAACTAAAGTTTGACTCGGATACATTCACAAAAACACCATAGGTTGCATTTTGGTGAGAGTTACACTTTAACTTGTGATCAACATTTGTGTGCATGTGTGTCTGTCTGTCTTTAGCAGTAAAAAAGGCTGTGAGCTACAGTGTGTGTGCCACAATTCATTCAATGGACTCACCGTCAGTCAGCTGAATTCTCAGCACAGTGATCTACACCACATTTAATTCACACGAGTCACTAAGAGACATGCCAGCAAAGATCTGAGAGGCAGGCTGTCCTAACCATATCTTGAAGCATGCTCTCTCAGAGCCTCGGCAGTAGCATCCGCACAGCTCAATCTGATCTTTTTAACAGACTGTCTGCACATAACCAACTCAAACCAACAAGGTTTGTGTGGGAAGTCCTTCCTAAGTTCTTAGTACCTATTGGTGGACTGCTAGTCAATTAAATGTCTTAGCTAGTAAAGACTTTGGTCATTTGTAAATCGGTTCCTAGAAAACATGTGTAGCACAGTCTAATCAAAAGTAATCAGCATATGCAGCAGTGTAAACAATCACTGTAGCATCATGAGCTGTTAACAGTTTAAGGGGGTCAAACTATATATGAAACTTAAGGAGTCCTGTGGAGTTTACTTGGAAACAAATGTAATGTTTACATTTAGTGTTACTCACCAAAAACAATTCTGTTTCCTTGAGGTCTAACAAAGATAATGAATGTATTTCTTTCCTTATAAAACTTTTACAAATCTTATTTTTAAAACATTTTAAAATCATGCATTGTTTGCATCCACATATACTAGCTTGCATTTTTCTTCTTCTAACAGTTAATTAAACAGTTGTGCAACAGTTACATCTTGCAGTTGCTGGATGTAACTGTGTCATAGTAACTAATCTCTATTTAAGAATAATTTGTTATGGTGCAACCCATTTTTTATTAGTAATGCATAATTCAATTCAATTCAATTTTATTTATAGTATCAAATCATAACTAGAGTTATCTAGATTTTTCTACATTCTACATTTTCTGGCATGATAACCTTACAGAGTTGTAAAATTATGTCTCTGATAATGGATTTGTTGCTCGTTTACAGTTTCTTACTCAAACTGGACTTCCTGGATCGTATTTGAGTGTCTTACCAGTACCATAAACAACACACCACCACCAACGCAGCGCCTGACGTTGTTTTAACACAGGACTGTTTTTGGTCTAAATGCCTATGAAATCTAAACATGTGTTACTTGGTTAAGTCTGAATTTAAGAAGAACTGATACAACCGGTTCCAGCTCTTCCGTACGATAAGAAGTGATATCTCAATGAGAATGAACTCTGTGGTGTGGAGAAACAAATAACACTGTCACATACTTGGCAGTATATAAACTGGCTGCAACAATACCCGGGAGCCCTACACAAAAACAAAGTTCTGTCAACACAGGAGGGCTTCGTGGACACACACACACACACACACACACACACACACACACACACACACACACACACACACACACACACACACACACACACATACACACACACACACACACACACACACACACACACACACGTCTCTGTTCCACGAAGCACTATATAGATCGGTCCGTCTTCTGTCCCCTCGAAGAATACAGTTGCCTGGGCACTTTGATCTGTCAAAATGAATGAGGCAGGCAGCATCGACTGTTACATGCAGCAAGGAACCCCTTTCAGAATGATACAGTTTAAATATTTATAGTTCTCATAAAATGTCTCTCTTCACATGGTTGTATAATGAGAAATTCAATCGATTTAGACTTTTTTGTTTCTTTTTTTTAAAGGTGAAAAGTAAGATTTGATCTCCACAATGAAATCTTAGTGATTTGTTTCTTTCATACACATTCAAATAGGCACACACAAACAAATATATAATGAAGGGAAGGAAAGCAAGATTAATGAAGGGAGAAGTGTTGAGAGAAAAGTATAGAGACATTTGGAGTGATGTGTGGAGCCACAGAAAATCTGTGTGTGCATCACTGTCCCATGCAATGTAATTCACAGTCTCTTGGTCTTTGACAGCGATGCATGTCAATGTCCTGCTGCTGTGGGATTGGAGAGGGACCATCTGGCTCATATGCACTTCTGAGAATAAGGTGTAAATTTTGTCGATGGGGTGCCAGAGGGAGTTCTCACAAGGGTGTTTTCGCAGCCAAAATGAAGCTTAACTGTACGGTTTTGGTCTGGTTACTCTTATATATTGGGTCTCTGCTGGTTGGGCCAATGTCATCTGCAATGAAATAAGCTAATGAAGCTAAAGGAAATATCTGCCATCTCTGCTCGAGTCAGCCCAAATTTGTACTTCAACACAATGAGTTCAATATCTAACAAAACCAATCCCTGATTTAAATCCTTAACAATGAATAATCATATTGTTTTAGTCGACAATTAACAAGCAGCATGCAGCCCCCCTCCCCCCCCTGTCTGGAGCAATTCCCCATAAACAAGTATTCATTGGCCACATTCATCAATTAACCACTTATATGCGTAGCACCTGAAGCAGTGACTGCCTTCCTATTTGAATACATTAGGGAGGAATATGTTACCTCATGGACCACAGCTGACCAACCACATACGTTTTGACTATTAAGTGTGATAGATTTCTTCTTATAACATAAAGGATGCTCTGTGGTTAACAAAGGATGCTTTGTGGTTAACACAAAAACAAACAAATAAATTATTCCTTGAACCTTTAAAATACTTATCATGGTAGCATTGCTTTTTAGAATGTCTGCACAAATGGGTGAACATTTCTACCACAACAAGGAAAAGCAAACTCCAAGACGGCAGAGAGAAGAAACACTAAAAGCTCCATATTTATGCACATTTCGTCTCCCTCAGCACTGGGAACATATTATTATCCGGCTGAAGCAGATGAAATCAATGATAGTGCTTCGTTGCACCTAATATTTTACAAGTGATGGCAGTCATAGCTAAATATACCTTGTACATACAACATCTATCTTTATCATTCTCTTTATTTAAAAGCTGTTATTACCGTAGCATATAGTGACCCTGTGTGACAGCCTCATCCAGAGAGATTAAATCATGAGTGTTTGAAAGTACACAGCGGTGGAGGCAAAGAGACCGGGTCATACTCTGCAACTTTAAATTAAGAAAGTCTGCTTTAAACCCAAGAAACTCATAAGGTTCTGAAGCAAAGTTTTCATTCAATAAACTCATAACATTCCACAAAGATTTGATTTCCCATTTCATCTCATATCGCACCGTTCTTTTTACAGCAACATATACTGTATTTGTTGCAAACTACAACCAATAATACAACTATTTTGGCAAAACTTAGTACTATAATTCAGTAGACTAAAATGACTAAAGACATACTGTTCAGTCCCATAAGCAGAGCTCCATCTATCTGAATTGCCTTTGCAAAAACGGCTGCTGTCCCTGTTTTATTGAGTCTAATATTTATTTTTTATTTGTATGGTGAAAATCCTATTGAGAACAATGTTGTTCTTGAAGCCAAACAAAGTATACACAGTGGCACAGAGAAGACAAACACAGTGTGTTTCAAACAAAGAAGGCAAAGCAACTGAAAACACAAGCACAACAAAGAAAAACACACATTAATAGGTATATGTGTCACCACGCTGCTTTAATGCCTTGAGCTGTTCATTGAAACAGTAAAATAAAAAAATAATCAATTCATGACATGTAATCAGAGAAACATGTTCAAGACCACGTTCCACAAACACAACACACAGGCATTAGAGGAATCACATCAACCAACAACAATTAATCATTCATCATTCTGGGAAAACACAACCTCACTCAGACTGCTCCATATCCACACTTGATAGATGTAGAACAAGACAACATTTGCAAACAAAAGTCAGCAGCAAACATCCTGTTATGCTGTTTTATCTGTGGTCCACATCTACCAGTGTGTCCTTGAGTCTAAGACACCCCAGGACTCCAGGCAGGTCACAGGGCAGGTCTGGTCTCAGTGGGACTGTTGCCTCAGGCAGCAGAAGAGGATGAAATGTTTTCTGGCTACAGCAGGTGAACACCAGCAGGTGATAGCTTTCTTCAGCCTTCACCACTGCACCCAACACAACTTACTAAATCTCTCCCACCTTATCGCCTTCTCTTTTCTGGCCACAAACAGTCCGACTCTTTATTTTCACCACCTGACCCATATACAAAATTACTTCCTGGTGGGTGCTGCTCCAGAAATGAGGTCCAAGCCTTTGATGCAGCTCCAGATCACTGGCTAAAAGGCTGTCACTTTAGCTTTAGGCTGCTCAGCATCCCACGTCAGCTCTTCATCTCCAAGCCTGGACGACACACTTTTCATCACATTCACACATCCTTCATCATGTGACCGGCTCATTCTGCCCTCTCACCAGCTATCTTATCCGGGAATTGGCTTTTATGTGAGCACAAATACCTCAACTCAAACATAATAGCGGTAAAATAAACAGCAAATAAATTGTGGCATTGATTGTGTTGGAACTAAGTAGATGTTAATGTGCGCTTTTCAGCCCACTTGAGCCATAATATGATGGCTGCAGCCACTTACACGAGGACTACTAAAGCTCACATCGCCTACCTGAGCTGGGTGTAAGTAAAATTTACTGTGAAAGACAAAAAAAACATGCTGAACCATTTACATGAAGGAAAAAGAGGGCAGATTTAATTTAAAAATTGGCACTCATTCCTCATTTCTACAGATGAAAGCTCGTAAATGAAAAAGCCTGGAATCATGCCTGGTATGGAAATCTAAAGTTATGAATAATGCCTCTGTCTCAATCATCAAGTCTGTTTTAATAAGGTGGATTAGCCCAGCACCTGCAGCCTGAAAGGCACACACGGCTGCACTCCTAACCAACCAAGAGTGGGACAAGAGTCCCTGGGGGCCCTGAACCTCACATCCTCCCTGTTGGACCTCCAGCTGTCTGTAGGAGTAAGCAGCAGCAGCAAACAGCTCAGGGTTGTCATTTATGCTCATGAATCCACCTCCAATGGGCCGGCACCACAGCAAGAGCAGCTGATTTACACGCAGTTGGTAATCAGGGAATGGCTCTCTTGCTAATGAAAACTCATAGATCTATACAATAACAGTACTGATATGATTTTAGCTCCCATTACTCATTCCTAAATATGCAATCGCCAATAACAGTTAAATGCTGCTGGGAGCAGACAGCTAAAGATAGGAATTTGAGATCAGATATGTTGACTGGGTCACTGCTTTCTCTGTCCTGACCTGGGAATAACAGCCTCCTGTATGCACATACACTATTCCTCTGCAGACATAAATATCACAAAGGAGTAAATAGATTCTTTCCTCCTGTCTGGCGTCAGTGACGCTCCAGCATTTAGCTGATTGCGGGATGGATATAACACCCCCACCCCACTCCCATCCCTCCTGGAGACCAGCTCTGGGAGCAAACCCCAGTAAACAGAAAGGCCAGCACAATGGTTTATTTCAGCCTGGCACTGATTCATCATTCCGCTGAACAAGTCATAGGCACCAGTATAATCATGATTAAGACCATAACAGAGAGCTCGGTAGACACAGGGGGGGATGCAACCATCCATCCATCCGCTATATTCATCAAGCAAATCACTTCCACTTCCAGCAAATGAAAATGAATTCATTGTGACTTACCTGTTCCATTGGCTGTGTTTGCTAAGAAGAGAGGATACAAAGCTGAGCAGCTTTGAGATAGATGTACATTGAGGCACAACAGTTGAAAGATTCACAATAAATTCTTTTGGACTAACTGGCTGTGAAAGCCATTTAGGAATACAAATGAGTCTAAGTGACTAATTTTGGGTTTAGGAGTAAAATGCACTCACCACTGGAGCAGTCCAGTCCACCCCATCCAGGCTCACACTGGCATGTATCAGGAGACACACAGCGACCATGGACACACTCCTCTGTACACAAAGCTGAGACACACAGAGACATTTTCTCATCAGTGTAATTTATAATTGAGTTAAAACGCACACACACACACACACACACACACAACACACACGCGCACACACACAGAGTGTAAAATGTCATTAAACCACCAATAAACAGCATGATGAAAACCACCAAGATAACAGCTGAAAGAAAATGGCCCATAAAATTGAACACTCAATATCCTGTGTAAATCTTAAAGACTAAGACTAAATTTTATAGCCATGACACTCATATTCAACATCCATCTCCACTACTTGACACTGAGCTAAATGATTTCTTATGAGATCGAGTCCTTGGTTAACATCTCTGTTTATCACATAGCTTCACTTTCCACAATGAGCTGTTATCAGCAGGCTTAGCCATGAAGGAACGAGCTGTAAATCCCCTCTAATTTGATCAGCCAGTGCTTTGTCATATAGTGATGCTTTAATGTAGCAGGTCCAGGCACATCCGTGTTTACTAAGTGTGCAGTTTTCTTGATCATTCACATTGAGCAACACGGCACCCGATTGATTGGGTCCGCATTAGTATTCCTAGAAGCATGCTCACAAGAGTTGGAGGTTTGGTTCAGCTGGATAATAAAGTGACCTACATGGAGTTTTTTTGACATTTTCTACATTTTTTTTTTTTGTTGCCACAGTGTCCTGTTTTTTGTGTGACCTGAAGGAAAAGTATCACAAAAATAGGCACTTAGCATGAATAAATCTGTGGCAGCCAAGGTCATCTGGCCAGCAGGGTTAAGACAGACAGACTCTTATCTGAGAAATGAGACAGTCAGGCCAATATGATGAGAGAGAAACCCCGCCTGATGGGAATCAGCAGTCCACCAACACAGCCTGTGGAGGGATGATACACAATCCAAGGGCAGTAGAACAGACAAACCATTGCCTTAACTGATCAGACTTCATCCAGAAGTTCATCCAAGTTCTGCTTCTTTTTTTCTTTATTTTCCCCTGTTTTATGATCAAAAGTGTAAAAAAGGACAGCAGGAAAGCAACTGAATTTTTTTTAAAACAACATACGCCCTGGGGGCGCTTTTGCAGTTCTGTGTGTAACACTATGGTGCTCATCCTGCAGGCAGAGAGGTCAGCAGAGTGCTGGCTGCAGGCCTGAACAGAGCTACTATAGATTATCACTCAATCAGGCTTCGATTAGGATCCACCGCCAGCGGGAGAGATGCAGCAGGAGAGGAGAAAGAGAAGTGAATCCCAAACACCCACGAGCCGGCGCTAATCGCAGAAATGCTCCAAAGGCAAAAATGGTAAACCAGAGATTGAAAGATAATTTAGGGCAGATTTCTGAGCGTCAGTACTCTGGCAGAAAACTGTCTAATTACAGTAAGCCAGCGAAAAGAAAAGGGAGAAGAGCTTGAACATTTGTGCTGACGAAGGTGCAAGATCGACTACCTGTAATCAATGAGTCCCCAGTATGCAGAGTATTCAAAGAGAAGAGGAGACTAATTCAATGTCACCATGATGAGTTGATTTCGTTTACTTTCAATCAGCAAATTCTGATCAGCGGGAACAGGGAAATGCAAATGTGTCACATCCTTTATATAAAAATAAAAAAATATATGGAAATTAAGTTTTGAATATGGGAGAAAGGATAAAGCGCACCCTTCTCCTGAGATCTGAACTGGTGTTCTGAAGGGATGGCATAATAAAGTAGGCGGAGGTACGTCTTTCACTTTAATTGAAATTCATGAATCACTCTGCTTAACTCATGTCTAAGGTATCTGTTGGAAAAGTGAGTCTTTCATCTAGATAAAAGGCTAATCCAACTCATTATGCAGAGGTGTTATCAGAACAGGGAACAATGGAGCTAATTGGTGATTGTCATTCAGTGTTAATACATTTAATATTCTTGCCCAGTCAAACTACAATCTTTAAAAAATGTCTGATAAAATAGATCTTTTTAGTCTCTAACTGTGTTACTCTCCCTGTTTTTGGAATGGTTTGCTGCAGTCAGGAAAAAAGACCTGTCAGTACAATTCTGTGTGTTTGTGATTTTTGTAGTAGCAGTGTTTTGTAGTACACTGGTAGGGAAAATGAGGTGAACAAAAAATGAAACATTATTATGAAGCTGATGGATAAATCAATCTAAGAGATATGCCTACCCACAGAACATATCAAACAACTCCCTCCAAAGCTTCTTCCATGCCTCTATCTAGCACGGAGATGATTCATTTTAAAACTGTGTCTTTGAAGCATTAAAAAATGCAACAAAGCCAAATGAAATCAAAGGCACAGAATCCCTTTCTAGAAAAAAAAAATCTCATCTTCCCAATCATCAAAACCTAAATGTGAAATATGCTAGCATACTGGTGCCTGAAACTTCATCAAAACCCAACTAATTCTGCTGCCACACTCATTTTTTTGGAATTACACTGCATCCCTGGACAGGCAAGAGTCACGCAGAAGTCATTTGACCTAAATGCTCTGCAAAAAGAGGGACTCATAGCCCCGCATCTCCCACCAGCCTCTGAAGATATTACGAGCTGTTGTCATTAGCGAGTTCCCCTCATTTCCAACCGTAATAATCAAGCTTATTTGGAGGGAAATGAGTTACTCACATCTTCTACATAGGCTAGTTACAGCTTAAGGTAATGACTTACGACAGATCAAAGGTCAGAAAATTAATAAAGACCTCTAGTTACTTAAAGCTCTAATTAGGGAGAAACAGATCAAAGTTCAACTTATCGTGGGGAGCTTTGAGAATATTAGACATTTACTTCCAAAAGACAGAGTGTAGCAAAACAACAAACTAAAGAAAAACATCCTAAAAGATATTGTTTCTGATTTGGTGTCAGAAGTGTTCTCCTTTTGTGTGTTTGTGGGATAATTCACATCCCCAGATTCATTGGAGTTAATGTAAGTGTTGATGTGGTGCCATATGACCAAAAAAAAAAACAGGAAGGACTAAAAGGCAAACACTCTCGAAGCATTTTGGACTTTTAATGAAAAAGACTTCATGAAGAAAGCTACAGTAAACTAACAATACACAAGGGGAAGGGGGTATTTTACATTTAGTAAACAACAAAGGGTCCTGAAATAGACGACTTGAGTTAAATTTGCGTCGATTTACTCTATAATGCCCCCTTTTGTCACTGCTTGCAAAACAGCTCGGGGAGTACAAATCTCTTAATCCTGGTAGTGAGAGTGCTCTGATTAAAAGGGGTAGAACAGTTTGCAAAGGCAGCAGAAAGCTAAACTGCCCTCTCGGCCCCTGTCAACTCAGTCTCCCAACGTCACCTGAAAGAGGGTTAAGGGGAGGGTGGCTGTTTTCACTCTCAGCCTGACATAATATCAAAATTAAACCTTTTGTTAATACTGGAGAGGCACCTCCACAGTTTGCAGATTTACCTGGTTAACACCCTGAAAAGACTGTTAATGAACAAATAGCTCCATAGTCAGTCAAATGGTTAATGAATACATTATTGATCAATCTGCGCTCCCCTTCTCGAGACCCCCAGATAATCACACAAGCTCTTATTCTTTGCTGGCTGGCTTCCCAGTGCTCAACTGCCCTGAGGCTAACCAAGCCTAGACATGGACAAGCTCAGCTGTGGTCAATGAGCAAACCCACACTGTATCAGTAACTCCCTCATGTTGCAAAAGATCTAGGAAAATAGCATGATTCTAATCTTATTTAAAGGGAATAAAACATTAGGTAAAGCGAGAATATCAAAAATACGCAACTCTCAGAAGCTATGTGTTCTGTCTTTATTTGGCCAACATGCAAAAATATTCAGTTTGATGTGTGTGAATAAAAATAGAGATCAATGACCATTAATTAAGCTATGAAAACGACAGGGAAGGATTGTTATCAGGACATTGCTACAGTCCAATTTCCACGGCTTCTGGTCTTTTTATGTTATTGAATTCTGGTGTGGTTTTATGGCGAGTGCTATGTCTACTCAGTCTATAACCAGGAGCCTCTTGGCTCGTTAATTTTTCTCATTGTTATACAACTTCGATTAAATTACTTGTGCTGGAAGAGTGAAGCAGAGAGCAGTCTACAGTGCCTTCATGGTAAATCATGCTCAATCACCTTAAACTGAGTAAATTCCCATGGATGGTGGCATGCTAACAGAGGAGTTAGTGGTGGTGTGTTATGAGGTCTTCATGATAAAGAGGATCAGGCCAGAGTGGGGGCGACAGAGGCGTAGGGCCAACGGCGGCCTGGCGGGGAGTTGTACCTTTATCTTCAAGCCACCCACTGTAACGATCAATCCTAATATTTACTTCCATTCTGTAAATGTCTCCCTGACGTAAACTGAAATGTTATCCTTGAGGACAAAGGAGTTAAAAAAAGGATACTCACGAACACACAAGTCTCCGCTTTCAAAGTAACCAGGGCAACACTGTGAGCGGCGCCGGTACATGGTCCTCACTCCCCGCCGGTAAGCCGTCTTATAGCTGATCCTGGAAAAACAGACACATGAGACAGCTACGTGATGTAAAGAGTGACCCTTTTCGAAGGGCAGTAAAACATACAGACGGTAAAAGAGAGTTGTACCACGATTAGTGGTACAGTGGAATTTTGTTTAAAACACCTAAAAGTCAGTATTTGGGAGGTGACCATAAACCTTAAATGGAGTAATTAAAACATTTACGGTGAGATGATGACAGTCAAAGGCATCCTGGCTCTGAGCACTTCACTGTCATTAACAAGAACATTTACTGTGGCCTTCATTGACTTGGCTATGATTTTGGGGGACAGTAAAGGGTGAGTCACTCATGAAACAAATATGGGGACAAATAAGGAGGCTTGTCCAAGTGTACCTGTGCCTTGTGCATTTAAACCAGTTGAGGATGTCTGTACATCTGGTGTAGTAGATCTGGTCAAATGGGTGAGCGTAGGACTCCTGGACAGTCACAGCGTAGCTAAAAGACAGAAATGATGACACCAGTGGTAGAAAGAAGTACTGTACCTAAGTACAATTTTGAGACAATTTTATATAATAATAATTTCAATATATATTTCAAAGAGAAATATTGTACTTTTTACTCCACTACTATCTGACAGCTATATTTACTAGTACATTTTCAGATTTCACATTACAACAAATTCGCAATAGCTTCACGTGCTCATGCACACACACACACACACACACACACACACACACATACACACACACACACACACACACACAAACACTTGACCTTCATACCAAATTACAGCCTCCTAGGGCGAAAACTGTGGCTGCCACCTTTTTTTCAAACTTTGTTTGGACCAACCGACTGACTGACAGATGGTTTCAATTAAATAATTAGTTTGAGGCCCAAAGAAGTTCAAGTATCAACAATTTCACGCAGAAAACCTAAGAGAGAATATTAAAAAAAGCAGAACTACACACAGAACTTTTTTTATTTTCTTTCCTCCACCATTAAACATTTCAAGACGCCTTAAATTTGTCATGTGTCTCTTTGGAAGGGGCCCGACCCCTGGGTTGGGAACCACTAGACTGAACTATTAAACTGTATATAAAGTAGTTAAAATGTCTTTAAAGGTGCCGTAGGTAGGATTGTGAAGATCCAGGACTTAGCCAAAAAATTTGAACATCGACAACTTTCAGTCCCTCTCCGCTAATGCCCAAAATGGTCTCCTAAGCCTCTCCCCCCACAAGGGAGAATGAATGCGTGTGCATGAGCAGTTATTGACACGCAGTTAGACCCCCCCCATCTGAACAGGCTGTAGGTGATTTTTTTTTAATTACCTACTTTATGTAGTTCTACTGGAACATAGGGTCAGTTTCAGCAAATGTGACAGAAAGTTAGTTTTATAAGGCTTACCTACTGCACCTTTAACCTTGAGAAGCTAAAACAGTAAAATGATTCTTGCACATTGATACATCAGTATAAACAATCAATATATCAGTCACAGGAGCCATTTTTCTGCAGAACGATTACTTTGGCTTTGATACTTTAAGTACATTTTGCTAATAATAATACTGCATTTGTAACATTGTGAATACAGGACTTTTACTTGTAATGGGGTATTTGTACATTTTAGTAAATTATCTGAATACTTCTTCCATCAGTGGAAGACACTGCTGCAATCATAGTAAACGTTCCTGGAACCGAGATTTTCATGCTTCAAAAAAAACAATAACAGCACACAGGTCATGTCAATGGTTACAGTCCCAATGAAAGTAATACACTAACTTTGATATGCAAAGAACGGACTTGAAAGGAGCTTGTAGGTGATTCATGTTAGTGAAATATGCAGCCGGAGGCAGTCAGAGGATATTGGAGGACCTCAAAGCCATGAACACAGTCCACTTAGGGATTCATTTCAATGCCAACAAGGTGGAACCACGATCCCTAAGTACACTCACCTTGGTCAGGCAATAATCCAGATAATATATCTTCACAGCTTTCTTTCCTCCCCTTTGCATCGAGGACAGAAATTATTCCTGCTTATTTCTCATAAGTGACACTGCCAAGCACAACTAATAATTATTCAGGCTCTATACTGTTGTGATTGATTGGGATGAGAGTACACTGATCAATTTGCCTGTGCATTTCATTTGAAGCTGCAACTCCTCCCATCTCAGAGCTTGGCGACATGAGCTGTGTGAAATCGATACAGCTGTATGGACTTTGAGAATAGATCTGGAACTTTAGTTAAGAGCGCTTGAAGCAGGTACATTATAAAAATTCCAGATTGACAATGTCAGTCCTGGAAGCTGGCGCTGCTTAACTACAGCAGATTCTCTATTAAATCTAAAATTCAATGTACTGTGGTAAACACATGTGGATAATGCTCACCTCTCCCAGTGGCTGCAGACATTGGGGTCATCTGGGTTCAGACTCCATACATTAGTGGTCAAGCCCAGAACAAGCAGCAGGGCTGACAGTGCAACAAATAACCCCATTCTTCACTCTGAGAGGAGGACAGGGAAAAAACATAGATGGTTTGTCGTTTCACTGTAACTTGGATCAGTTCTCATATTGGCCTTTAAAATAAGATCCTGTTTGTACTTGGAAATGGTACACCTCCAGTAATCTAACCACCTTTGAAGTAGTTTTTGAGATAAGATTATGCACAAAACACAAGCTTATGCTGTTAGCTTAGCTTAGCCTAAAGGCTGGAAATAAGTGGAAACAGCTAGCCTGGCTCTGTCCAAAGGTAGTAAAATATGTCTACCAGCACTTCTAAAGCTCACTAATTAGCTTGTTATACATTGTTTGTTTAAGCTGTACAAAATAAAACGTGTAAAAATAAGTTGTGGTTTTAAAGGGGGTTATGAGCGAAACTATTTAAAATCATTAGGCAAGTCATCACTGAGATTTACCATGTGTTCAGACAGAATTTGAGGCACATTTTAGAGGCGGCCCAAGTAGTATCAACTTTCTTGTCTAACTCTCTTCAAGAAAACAAATAAGTGTATTTCCCAAAATGTCAAACTTTTCCTTTAAAGTAGTTTTAAGATAGGATTGTTGCAATACATGCATCTGCTTGTCTAGCATTTGCTCAAATGCGTTTCTTCTTCAATAAGACCTTCAAAAAGCACAGCTGCAGAGATGAAACCTCTCTGTGACAGAGACAGAGATGCTGATTTGTTTAGACCAACAGGTTATTTCATTAGACCTATAGGCACGGTGCATGACAGTGATGGATTCGCTACACAAGCAGGTCTTACCTTAGCTCATCGCTACCAAAGACAAAGGACGTATGACACTTGAATGACTGACACAAGATATCTCATACTTCATTACTTCATACTTCACCATCTCCATCAGCATGCTATGTGTGGTGATGAGAATAAAAAAACTCACATATTGTTGTATTATAAACAACAAACACATGAGAATTAATATAAGGAAACTGACTTGTCTATGTATCTTTGCATGGCTCAATGTATAGTGATTATATGCACTGTGACGGTGTGTTTGCATATATACATCAAGCTGTGTGCCCTGCATGTGCTTTATTGTGGTATATGGGATGTGTTCAATATTTCTGAGTGACCGTATCCAATAACACAGACATTCACATGTTCAGCTAATCTTCTGCATTGATAGCTGCATGTAGTTCACTCACATGTGAAAGAAAATCAATCAGACCTCCACTTCCTCTAAGTAGCAGTTCATCTGAACAGGCAGAGGTTAAAGTCATGTTCATTTCCTTAACAGGATGCTTAATCAAAATACACACATATTAAAGGCTACAGCTGCTTTCATATTCAGGCCCTTCTCTGAAACAATTCTGTTAAATACTACAGGGACCCTGCTTGATTGACTAGAAAGCTTTTATTGTTCCTGTGATTAGACCACCACCCTCAGTCATTTCTCTGAATGGCTCTGGACAACCTCATAACTTGTCATGTCACAGTTTTGCAAACCCCACAAGCTCTCAGTCACAAGCCTGCGGCGGGAGACTGAGAGGTGATAAAATTAGGATTATCCTGAATATGTGGCAAGGTAGCCAGGACAAGCAGTTGGAGGCACATGGTCTTAAACCCACCTAATCCTACAGCCTGTGGCCCCTGGGTGTTTTTTGTGGATGCTGAGGGGGCTGTGGAAGCACAAAGTGACAGAAGTGCAGCTGTACCCAGACACACACTCACTGGGAGAGGTGATGACAGGTCGCAGATCTGTGGAGAGAAGAAAAATAATGAGCTTATGATGACACATGCTTCCTTTGCATGCTCTCAGGCGCACGTGCACACACAAACTCATACATTTCTTATGGGATCAAGAATCTCAACAGGGATATAGTTCACACAAGCTGCTCTTGAAAGGCCAATTTACTCTTCACAGCCTCCTCATCCGACCACACAGTTTTCATTCCATTTTCCAGTGTCCCTCCTACCTGGTATCCACAGACACACTAAGTTACACATACAAGTAAAGGCAGACATTTGCTCAAGGGGGCCTAATACAATCGACTCACTCACTGTTCACACTTCAAACACTACAAGTGGCTTGTCCACAATATGGCAAGATGATGTTGTGTGTGCTCATTAATAAAGCCTACACAAGGGTTATTGCAATGATAATGCAAGCATGAACAGAACATTGATGTGTTTATCATCTCTTTCATGACACACTGCTCTTAATGATTCCTCCAGAAGGTCCTTCATGTGCTGTGAATTCTGAATTAAGATGTTAACATAAGAATGACAAAATAATACGTCTGTTTTTGTTCTTGGCTAAATAAATAATTCAACATTTTTCTTTTGCATGTAAACTGTTGCTAAGGCCCAGCTCAGTGGACATTGAGACAGAAGACTGAAGAATTATTGTAGGTGGACTAGCTATATGTATTGTACTCACAAATAACATCATTAAGATATCTCTGATTGGCAATTAAAATTGAATTTAAATTAACCTGTCTATAGAGGCACCATCATAGAGCATACATACAACAAATACACTTCACTTTTACTACAGCAAGCACAAATGTATCAATAAAATCACATTAACATTTGGATAACTGGATCAAATTTGGCAGATTTGATAAAAAGCCCATACTTAGTTTTTGCATTTTGCTAATGTTCAGTTGTGGTAATATAAGTTCAAATTTTTAAGCTCTGTTTGATGACTTTATAATAATAAAATATGTATAATAAAATATATGTTTTCTCTTAACTTTTAACTCCTGAATTATGCAACAAAGTACTTAGCTTAATTACGGACTCTTCAGATTTGCCTATTTTCTTCCACCATAAAAAATAAAGAAAGACTGCCATTGCAAATTCTGATCTGAAATCAAATCTTCTGTCAAGGTTCTGTCTACCTCCACTTATTTATGTGCAGCACAGCATGTCAGTAGAGCAGACTGGTGACTTTAAAGATTTGAATGTCAAGGACAAGAAACTCCTTTATATTTTGTCATACCCGAACTCCCTGCTGTGTCCTTTAATGCGGATTTTAACATTTGAATGTTCAAAAAAAGAAAAAAAGGTAACAAACTTTTAATAATGGTAGACTGGGTCGAAGTGAACTTCTGTTGATTCTGCATACAGCAAGTGTGAACAAAGAGCCCTGCATAAGACAGACAAGTTGGATCAATGTGACACTCATCACTTCGGGGCTCTCCTGCATGCCTACTCCCTGCATTTGCCAACATCCACGAAAACAGTTTGTTTCTGTTTTTACTTCAAACGTGTTCACGTCACACCAAACAAAAATGTTCTCCAGAGACCGTATTTCCCCTTAAATGAATTTCTCTCCTGTTCCTCGCCACTTTGATTACTAGACAATGAAACCCTCTCAATCGCTGAGCTGCTGCATCTGATCCCGCTGACAAACTGCTGAAATAGCAACGTCTTTTAGGCTATTGACGGAGAGACAAGTGCAAAGTACGAGAGTGTTAAGGTGTATGTAGGATAGTGTATGTGAGGAATGGATAAGGACTTCTGAATTTTGACACGGACACCCATGGTTAACATCGGACACCTGCCTGCAGAAACATTGACGTGGATGAGCCAGAGCTACATATGTCTCTAGTACTGCCTATCAGCAGAGACATCTGCATGATTAAAGCCATGTGTCTTCAGCGTGTGACTTATTAAAGTGCAATGCAATTAACCACCGTGCCCCCTGGCTGACCAGCACCTGCACTCTTCCATGAATGATGCTCAGCAGGCATGACTGACTGGCACAAGTCAGAAGCTCACCTCCCATCTACAGATCCCAGCTGCTGCTCTTAGTGCTCGCTGTGCTTATTTATCACAATGCTCAGTTTCATGTTGCTTGTGTTCATTTACATCTATATAATGGAAACCAGTCAATGGAAACATTGCTCAGTATTGCAATCTTGTCTGGAGCAACAGAGAGAATGCCTGATCAGTTGTGGGCGTATGTGTGTGTAACATGTCTTTGCACGATCAGCCTATTATCCCTTCTTTAGATTCAAGCCGAAAGCTCATATACAATTTTTATGAGAATTCTCCCGGCCACTCAATCTGTTTTGTAATCACTACTGAAGGATTCCCGGAGCAACCTAATTTGGAGTGATCTAAAGGTTACAGGTGTATCCGCGCAGCACAGAGTGCCAATGAGATAAGCCCCAGTGCTGGCCATCCCTGTCTGCTGCTGGGGGCTGTGAGTCATTAAGAGTCAGGCCTCATTAGAGAGGCCATGATGCGGTGCATCATAGACACTGCTTCCACTGGCTTCAGCCACACACCTGAGTGTCTGATGTGTTAGAGGCCAGGAGGACAATGATATGTCGGGGGACGTGCTGGTTTCTGACAAGCGGAGCAGCTAAACAGCACAAAACTAAATCCTGCTGCTACCAACTGCAAACACTATAGCAAAAACCTCCTTGAATAGTACATTTTTCCTTTCATGTTTCAACTGTGCTGAGTGGAGGAAAGTAATTAAGTACATTTACCCAACTACTGTACAAGTTAGAGGTACAGTATTGGTACTTTACTTGAGTATTTCTATTTTTTTTTCCAAATGTACACTTACACTCCTGTACATTTAAGAGGAACATTTAAGTATGTTTTCACTCCAGTACATTTATATAGTCATATAGTCATAGTTACCAGTTGCTTTGCAGATTAGGATTGTACAAACAAATCTTATGTTACACGTTTGTGTTATAAATGTAAACTACCAACAGTTTATTGTTTCACATCTACAATATTACATTATTGCTTCATGCATCAATACTAATAGTCAGATAATAGATTATGCTTAAGGATACTTCAAGTTTTAATATTTGAATTCTGTCTTTTCAATGATCTTTTGCACTTTTACTGAAGTACACTTTTGAATGCAGGACTTTTGCTTGTAACAGAATACTCTGTGGTATGTTTTTCTTTTAGATAATGAAATGATTCAAACAGTTCTTCCACCACGGAACAAACTTTCAATTAAACATTAAATTTGCTTTATTATTATTTATATTTGTTTTATTTATAAAACAGTGACTTTTAAGGAATCTAGTTTGTGATTTTTCTTAGTTTCTCGTTGTATTCCTCTCTATATACACATCACTTTAAAAGAGACCAAACACATTGGCATCAAGCATATTGAAGTCGTAAAGCCCAAGAGGGTGTTTGTTGCTGCATTTATGAGAATTTCAGTAATGCTGACAGCATGAAGTGCAGCCAAGGCTTCAATGTCTTATACCTGATCTCAGTAAAAATGCACTCCTTGGTACTTTACTTTTTATTACACTTGAATGATTAGGAAAGCCAGCTTGACATGATCCAGCTAAGGATTAACTTCACAATCTCTCAATCTCGGACTGGACACTATAGGACTATAATACTGCTTAGTTCTGGTTATGGACATCAGTAGTTCAACTCATTTGTGAGGACACAGGACATGTAGTTTACAGTATTTCATATAACATATATAAACTTCCATCTTGTTATAGCTCTGGGTTTTTGCATCTGATTTTCCAAGCAGAGCATGAAGATGGACAGAGGAGAGATGTGCAATATTCATATTATTATCATGCACAGCATTCATATACAGTATATGCAGTTTTCAGTTTCCCAGGAGTACTGATGTACTCAGCCACCACAGCTTGTTGCTCTGTGTTGTGCCTCTGACTATATATCTTTAAAGAATAGAAAATATATACAAAAATAGTTATAGAGAGAGCAAAAGCCAGTGGATTGCCTGAGGAATGCTACTTCACTGATGCAGGTATAAAAAAACAGGTGCTATTTGGATCCAAGGACATATGAGACTAAAAAGAGAGACAATAAGCCATAACCAATAAATACTAAGGCACACTGCTATGCAAAAAATAGGCTTAGCGCCTACTCATTTCAACAGTCTTCTTCAGTGCACGTAAAAACAAGTGACAGCTCACAGGTATATCAAGGCTGCCAGGCAATCAGGGTAGCACTGGATAATTGACAGTGCTACCCTTAGTGCCTGTGTACAAATACAATATACAAAAAAATATATTTTATGTGAAGATGTTGAGTATTGCAGGCGTCCATAACAAATTATAATTTGATTGCTTGTACATTCACACAATCAGTCATTTTGCAAATCAACTATTTTGATAATTTTTAAATTTTCTTCTAGCTAAAAACTGACAAACGTTATTTGCTTTCAGCTTCAGACAAAACAGGCAGGTAGGAAATTGTGATGGCCATTTGTCACAATCTTCAGATATTTCCTCGACTAAACAATTATTGATTAATTGAAAATAATAATCCCCAGATTATTCGATAATGAAAATAATTACTTGTTGCAGCAGCCCCAGTACAGTATGTTTGAAAAAGGACACTTTAAATACTAACATTTGAATTTAACAAGTTATTATGGCATTGAATAAATTATGGGATGGAAATACATTATTTAGTGGAGTTACATTCTTCTGTGGTAAGCCTTTAAACCTTCTCAACTTGGTTGCATTACAAGTAACTATCCAACCATTAATGAATTTATAATCATCCATCCTCTCTGACAGCACTGGTAAAGTCGCGGGAATTATCAGCGATTAGGAAAATCCTCAGAGAAGATTTAAAACTGATAGATCTTCAGCTGCTGCACATGGCCATCAACAGGCTCAAGTCTCATGAGACTGCTGTAACATAACAACAACACAACTTTCACGACTGTGATTTCCACTTGGAGGTTGAGGCACCTGGGAAAATGCTGTGCGTCGTTTAACAGGAGCTTAATTCTGGACACATGGTTTATTCATGTGGCGACCGCTGATATCATGACTCTCATAAATCACGCAGTGCGGCATGCTGGACGTCCACGCGCTCGGGCAGGGCTCACTAATCTCAACACCATCTTTCATCTGAATAACCTTGCCTTACCGCAGGGCAGGCCAACACCAGACACAGCCCATTGGAGGGAGGCTCTCCTCATACTTTTATTTCTTTCACTCTGGCCACAAAGACTTTCTGCAGCCTGTCAGAGCAGACAAACACTGTCCTGTGTGCTCCCAGGCAGCAGTCTGCCCACTTTCAACCACAGGCAATAATAAGAAATTGCTTCATGGACATCAGAGGAACTAATCTAGTCTAACGTTAGCTTTATGAATGTAGAATCAGGCACACAAGGGAGAAGACTAGCAGAGCCGATCGAGCCATCTGTTCAGAAGTGGTTCAAAGAAAGAGCAGAACATTTGAAACAAATGTGAGCAAACATGATCAAATATGGATAGTAGAATAGAGCGTATAGCAACTTTGCCCTCATTTTTTAAATGTTTTTTTTTTACCTGTCAAACATTATTGCATTTTTTTGTAATTAATTGGATTTGGGTCCTTATCCACCTAACAGGCACAGAGTCTACAGTTATAAACATGTCACCAATTACCAGCTTTAGGCCTACATTTCTGTAAGAAAACTAATTAGTGAAACAACACTACTTGATGATTCAAAATATCAATGTGCCTGATGTCACATAGCTCTGCCTGCTGCTTAGAATAGTCACTACGTTTCGCCCCATGCTTCTAATAGCAAACCCCAGGCATCACAGACAACCAATACGTCTGTTCTCTCTCCGTGGCCTGGCTCTGGCCTCCTGCTGCCACCAGGAGGAAGCACCAGACAGGCTCCTCCTTGCAACAGTAAGGCTCGCCTTCTCCACACAGAGACAATTAGCCACCCTGTGACTGACTGCGAATAATGACAGCTGCTAGAGAACAGTTGGACATCTTAGGACAAATTAATGTGTGAATATTAGCCTGTTGAACCTTCTGCTCTCTCCCACCAGGAGAACAAAACGGAACTACTCTATTATTTTGAAGCTCTGGTCCAGGAAGCACAACCACACAGTCATGCACACAAAGCAGCCAAGGCAGTTATAACTGTATTCCATAAAGTAACATCCTCTACAGAGAAAGGGCCAAACTCTGCAGAAGTATGGTGTGGACAGAAAAACAAGGAAGAAGGCACTGAACAGGCAAGTAGGACGCTAGCTGAGCAGCTTGCCATGAAATGCTGAAACAACAGCACGGCTGCCAGGGCAATTTTACACCCCAATAGTTTCACACCTCAGCCACCAACCCTTTCCAACTCTGAACCTTGTGTCTTCTTGGTGTCTTCATTTATTTTGTGTCAGTGTCCAAGATGTGAGAAGCCAAGCAGTGAGAAACTCGTCCCAAATGTCGCAGGGTAAGCGGTGTGTGAAGCAGACGTGGGGAAAGAAAAGCCACTGTGCCTGGATGCACCTTGCTTTCTGTGCAGACAATCCTCTGAGATCTCACAGGAGGGTTGATTTTTTTGTTTTTTTTTAAAGAGTACTGCACTTCCAAATTGTCTTACACATAGGAAAACACAATTGTACACTCATCACTGTATGTACTGCAGTGGTGAAAGAAGCATGCAGATAAATTAACATACCAATACATTAATGTAAAAATACTCCATTACAAGTAAAAGTCCTGCATTTATAAATCTTACTTAAGTAAAAGTACAGAAGTATTATTAGCTAACTTTACTAAAAGTATTAAAGTAAATTCTCTGGTTCTGCAGTAAAATGGCCCCTGTGACTGATGTATTACTACATATGAAAGTATACATCAATCTGATGCATCAATGTGTAAGCAGCAGTTTAACTGTGGTAGCTGGTCATGGTGAAGCAAAACTTTACTACTTTATGTACCGTTTGGGACGTACCACTTCCTACCCCCTAAAGGGTCCCAAGATACATGTGAGGGATCATGACATGATTAATTGGAAGAGAAAAGAAAAACTACTGATACACAAATCTGTTTTTATTTTATAACTCTTCTGTAATCTTTGATTTGTTGTGATATATTGGACAATTTGGTATTGAAAGGAAACCATCTAAAACGTTTAAAGGGGAAATGTCTCTTTGGTGAAACTGCCAACAACTCATAGACATTTGAAACATTACAAAGGTACAAGGGGTCGCCAGTCAAAAAGGTTGGAACCCCCAGTTTAATCTTAAAAAATATGTTTTTTATAAACTAATCACATAATTGTATTATGTAAAACTTAATCTGAAAAGTAACTGCAGCTGTCAAAAAATGGAGTAGAAGTGTGAAGTAGCAGTTAACTACAAGTACCTCCAAATTGTATTTGCGTACAGTACTGGAGTTAATGTTACATCACTGATGTACTGTAGTTTGGTATTATAACAAACAATGACGTGCAGACCAAACTCCACTGCTAATTCAGAGAAATTAAAGATGCTGTGGGATCTCTCACAAGAAGAATCTGTGTATATGTGAGTGGAATTGCTTTTCTAAAAATAACCAATAAGAATAGAATATTAACCACTAAGCTCCCACATTCCTCTCTAGATCAATAGTTTGCT
The DNA here is from genome assembly GCA_023631565.1 of Gymnocephalus cernua. NCBI lineage: Eukaryota > Metazoa > Chordata > Actinopteri > Perciformes > Percidae > Gymnocephalus > Gymnocephalus cernua. Next base: position 25,316,846 of record CM042431.1, on the reverse strand, counting down.
CCCTCTGCTACAGTAGCACATTAACCTTCTGGATCACTAGTCAATGACTGAAAAGAGAAATGATTTACCATCATGATTATTAAATCTGGAAATATGCTTCTGCAGCACGTTAAACCTGGCCATCATGCTACCAGGTGATCTCATTTTCGTGAAATGAGAGCTCCATCAACCGGATTTGCATTAAAAACATGTATGCCAAATTTTTGCCACCATACCCTTTTAAATGTCCTTGAATCCCCTTGAGCAAAACACGCCTACAGTACTTAGACTGAATGCATTTTAAAAAATGAACAAAAGAGAGGAGTGCTTCGTGCTCCGTTCAGCCTGCCTGATGAATACACAAAGAATATGCCTATATTCATCACCAACTAACAGACTCAAATGAAGCCAAAATGTAACTGATATTGATAATACACACAAATCTAAAGTCAGAGGCATTAAGAATCTGCTTGTGCAATCATTAGGATACAGAATATAACCACTGGGCAGAAGAAACAATGCACTGAAACGTGTTCTATATAAATCATCTGCTTCAGTAGGTTCACAATGTTAAAACTCTTCCTGCATCTCTATTTGTGTAAAAAAAAAAAACTCTATGTAATTGTGTTATAGTGTAAATATCACCATGCAATCTAACGTACAAAATAAATTGGTTGTAATGCAGTCTGATGTTCTCAGAGTCTTTGATCACAGTTTTCTCTGCCATCTCAACCTACACAGCATTGTGCTGTTTATAAAAAATATTCCTAAAAGTCTATGCAAACCTAACCAAAATGTTTTGCTACATCTCGACACCCTCACAACTGTACTTGCTACTTTTTCAGCCATTATTCTCTCCATTCTTCCATGTGGCCAGAGCAGGCAGGACTGCTGTGTTGGAGCCAAGTATGTGTGCCCTGACCTCATGCTCTCTGGGCAGGTCCGAGTGCGACCTGGGACACTTGGCTGCCTGGTGTATTATTCATAAGCCACCCCTGTTGAGTGGGCAGTTATTCAGCATCTGAATCCCAGATGTGGTTCAATCTGTGCTCCGTTTACTGTCCTGACTGCTGGCCATTGATCACAAGCGAGGTACCCGGGTGCTGAATAAGCGCAGGGGCTTTATGTTATAGGGCTCAAAGTGCCTCACTGATAGCACAAAGATCCATCAATAGACATGGGAAATGGGCCAGAGTTTACTTGCTGGAACTGATCGGACAGGCTGGGAGAAGATGCATCTGTAAAAATTATTAAACAGAAGTAGCACAGCATGTGGCTGAGATGCGACAGTAATATGTTATATGTCAGATATCCATGCAACGTGGCAATAGAGCTGAGTGTATGCAAGTAAGCATCTCTGTTTCTGAATCAGATACAGAGGAGGCCAGAAGTGCACACAGATGATGAGGTCCCTTTCTGAAAGGTGCCAGAGGCAAGGTATCACACTCTAATAGGCATCACACTATTAATGGACAGTTGAGCACAGTGAATCATTTGTCCACTTTAATCATCAATCAAATATAGGCAGCCAAATGTGGCATGACCACAACTCTTCCGTGTATACATTTGTCAGGATGATGATTATGCATCATCGATCATATTGCAGAATTACTGTGTAATATGAAATGTGAATAATAATTATCATGTCAGCTAGCCTACTCAGACATACAGTACAGGACTCACTGGGGTACTTATTGAAACACCTACGTAACAATCTGGTGGCTTTAGGAGTTCAGGCTCAGGTCAGCTTCCATGCTAATTACATATTTCTTTAAGACCAGTATTAAACTTGTTCAAGCAAATTCCTTTTACCTTTACTGGATCTTTCTTTCCTATGTGCATGACTGATTTCTGATTAAATATTGTTTGATAATAAGGAAACAATCTGAGTTTCAAAACAGTTGGTACGTATGCAAAGTTCACACCCACACTACTGGGGAATGTTTGAGTTCGTTTAACATCTTAACAGGCATGGGTATTGTTGGGATTTGTCTCATTTATCAAGTATTAAAAATGGCCTCGCTCTTTGATCCCAGTTATGAATCATCTACTACATAACATTTTTATGGTACTTTTACATTTAAAACACTCTTTAGTGCCTCTCAGTACCTTTTTGATACTGTCAAAGTAACATTAATATTCAATTTCAGTTTCTGAGAAGACCATATTTCAATTCTTCCGCTCAACAACCTCAGTTCTTAAAATACAAGATTAGCCAAAATGTAAGATGCTCACTGAATTTCTTTGGTTTCTCTATAGTCTAAATAAGTGATGAAATCATTTTAACAGTAATTAAAAGCCAACACAACTTAACTGCAAATGTAAAGTCGCAAGTAAACCATGCGTACAAAGCATATGTCTGAGATGGAGAAGCGGATTTTTGCTGTCTCAGGCATAATGATGAATAATAGCCTTATCGACAAAGCACAACAAAGCACAACACATCCCGACACGCTGAGATCTTATCACTGCTCATTTCCTCAGCTCATGTATTTCCTGTATCTCCAGTGGAAAATGTGTCATGTTGTTTTTCCGCACTTCCACTGACAACCTAGTCATGTCAAAAGACTCAGGCTTTATGGTAACAGTCCTTTCACGAGACAAGAAAGAAAAAAGTGGCAGGTGTAAGCAGATGCATCAGCAGTGTTTGCAAAAAGTCACCAGATTCCCACAAGGGACATGCTTGTCATTAAAACAAACAAGAAAAGAACTGATGAGTGCATTAATCACAGCGCGGCCATGCATCGGTGGGGAGCGGTAGTCTGTGGCGTTCCTCCCAAGGAGCGGCTGCACCTGAGGGAGGGGGGATTAACGCAGCTCCACACTGGTGCTCCTGTATCTGAAATCTGCCTGAGCTCATCGTTTCTGCTCCTCGCTAAGAGGCCGTGGCTGGATATCAGGCTCAGGCAATCTATTCCCCTGCAGAGCGCTGGCTGACCGACATCAATGCCGTGCATTGTCAAATAATTAATTAAATGCATGCAAGCAAGTGTAATCAGATGCAGACATGGTCAGACCTTTGGGACAGCGAACATAGAAATGAAACTGAATCTAAATTGCAGATTTCTTCTTATTTTTCAATGCCAGCTAGCTATGGTTTTTAAGCATCACTTTGCACTTATTTAACTTTGTTGTGATGCAAATCATGCACGAGCATGATTTTTCTTTACAGTCCAGACTCGCACCAAAAGAAAATGCATGACAAAAAGGACTTAAAAGAAGGCCTTTGTCTGCTTTTACAGTCAATTAAAACAGTGTGTATATGCTGCAGCATAAATATGTTTACATAGACATATAAGAGATAGGATGTGAGTGTATGCTTTTTTTATATTTGGTTTTATGGTTTTTCAGACATGCAAAATATAAATGTCACAGCTTTCAAAAGTAATGCAAAGTCCAGGTTATGCCTCCATATATTTAATTAACTTTTGTAAATGTAGTTTCTATGGCTCCAGGGTATTTGCTCAATGCTCAGTGCACTTTTGCTGAAATAATAAAGATCTATCAGTCAGCACGAAGCAAAACCAGCTTAATTTGCAGAATAAAGGTCATTGAAGCTGTTACTTTTGAGGGGCTTTGACAGAGTGTTCAAAACAACAAACTCTGGAAGAAACGCAGCCTTGAACTATTTCAGGATACTGAGGTTCACTCACTAAATCATAAAAATCAGTGTCAAGTTTATAACTCTCAGATTTGCCCTTGTGAACTGGACCCAACCCACTCATTTTCCTACAGCACACAGTATATACTGCATATCTCGATGTCTGCTGGAGACTGACAAACAACAACATATCTGGCCTGTGGGTAAAATTATTTCTCAGCATATCTGCTTATGAGTGTGATTTAGAGATTATTGAGCTTGCATGGGTGCAACCCAGTGGCTGATCAAGTGTTAAATACATTAATTGGGTATTTAAAGAATGAAATAGTGTGTCCTGGCCAACAGAAATGTAAATTGTATTTCCACACAGCTCTCATATATTCTTTTATGTGTCTAATCTACATTGTGAATGGCTTTTACTGTGTAAAATCAAATTCATACTATGGAGAGCAATTTCTCTGTTTGCCAATAGAATGTGTCCTTGTGAAGTGAAAAAGCTGTCGCCTTCCACAGCCACACTCTTTCATTAATCAGCACTAATTAAACATATTGATTGAGCCAAACATTGGGATTTCCAGTTGAAAGGGTTTACTAGACTGCAAAAAAAAAAAAAATGCACAAGCCACTTAGGTGCCCTTGAAGGCTCTGTCGCTTTAGAAGAGCTCAGAAAATGAGACAAAGATGTGTCCGCTCACTTCTCATTAAATAACGTCAGATTTCACAGCATCTCAGAGGCAAATGTCGTCCTTGGCTCTACTGAGAGCTGAGGCCACTGAGGCTGAACTGAGTATCAATTTGTTTTCTGGCAGCATAACCTCTCATCGCAGGAAAAAGTTGTATGAAATCACAGTTTGAACCAATCCGAATCCTGGAGGACCACCAGATGGTATACAATAACAACAACAACAACAACAACAACAACAACAACAACAACCACCTACAGATCACAAGTTTGATGAAAAGACACTTTATTAGAGGGGAAAATAATTTGAAAGCTCACTGAACATGTAACAGCTCTTCAGCAAGTGCATGCCACCCACCAACAGACTGAAACTACTGGATGTGGGTCTGATAAAAAAAACATAAAATGTCTTTTTGACCACATAAATGTGCCGCACATACAACCTCTAGCTCACCCAGTAAAGCGTGCACCCCATGTAGCCAGTGAGTCCTTTGCGGCGGCCTGGGTTCGAAACCGACCTGCGTCCTTTGCTGTGTCCAAACATTGGAAACATTTACACAACGTTTGGACACAGCAAAGGACGCAGGTCATGATAAGGGAATCAAATTACTTCCTAAGGTCATTGACCAGATAAAGCTGTGCATGCATCTCCAAATTTTGTGATTTATAATTGATCTGATAAACTGGTGCAATAAATAAAATATTTTTTCTTATGATAAATAAATAATTTAAAAACCCATTGAGTTGGCTGAAAATTGCCATTGTCACAAAGCAGAAAACAAGGCGGCTACTTATGCTCAGGGAAAGTTGACATTTTGGAGATACAGTTTTCAGAGGACAGCAATGAAATATACAGTATTTATATATAGGCTATAAGTTGACTAAATCCACATATGGCAGCATTTCCTGTTATTTTGAAATCACAACTGGCTTTGATTGTTGCTTTGGTGAATTTGAAATAGTTTTGACTGTGAAACTGCTCATCTAACTTCTTAATACGAAAGGCAAACAGTAATTGTAAGTTTACACGAGTTTGCATGATGTGAATTATTTATTTCTGCATGTGGAGCCGTTTGTGTAGTTATAAGAGGAAAAAGAATGAAGGATGTTAAAATTGGGAAGTGATTAAAGACCCACAGACTTAAAAGAAATAAAGGCATCAAAGCAAATCAGAATTTTTGAAAACATAGTCTTATGTGTATCTTGTATAGCCGAAATGTGTCAGTATCAGGGTCAAAACAAAACCTGCATTGCTGTAATGCCAAGGTACATGTATGATAAATGACTTCATGGCAAATTGCTATAATGCAGGGAACCCATGCAGAGCGTGGGCTACAATGTATGCAGCTCCAACAGAGCAAAACAACAGTATCTACTGTAGGGTTCCAGTTTCTTGGTGTGTGTATGTGTGCACCTAATGTATCTGCCAGTGATTTAATAAATAGCATTGCTTTTTTACAAAAGCCACATTTTGGTTTGTTTATTTTTTCCATTATTGAACCATGGTGCAGATCTGCTCATTGACTAATAGACCAATGCAAGTTTAATCAGCTGATTTAGCTTGCACTCTGTTGTCATCTAGTGGCTCAAAAATGACATAACTCACCACACGTGGTCTTCAATCTAAAATGAATCAACATTTTCATCACAGCTGCTAGATTCACTTCTTATCATTGACTTTGAAGGACACAAAATTATCTTAAACCCTTATCGAGAAATTAGTCTTGGACTGAGAAAGACATTGTGAAATTGGCGTCACACAGGCTTCACTTAGCCTAAACCAATCGTACTGTTAAATGTAATAATTTAATGTGAACCAAGAAATGCAATATAATGATCACTCCCCAAACTTATCAGAAACAGAAAAAACATTCCCATAAATAATTAAAACTTTTATTGAACCAACTGCTTATGCATCCTGTAACGCACTTCATTAGCATTCAGTGCATTACAACGATCGGCTTTTAAATCTCTGTTTTTTCAAACTAATATTTTTCCTGGCAGAACATGCATGCTCCGAGTCGTGCAAAAAAAAAATAAAAAAAACAATAGGCTACATGTCTGCAGAATTATAAAACTCTCCGGGATGATACAGCTCTTCTCTTTGGCATCGCACGCACATTTCACTGGGATAGACTCGCCAATAGCCTAATTAAATAGAAAGCACAATTTGTCACATCAACCAGCCAACAGCAGCGCTTTCCAAACGCCAAACGACTGCGCCCCAAGTTACTGCGAGCCCGCTTCAACGACACCAACAAAATTATAGTAATAAAAGCTACTGATCTCTTTTAACAAACATCTGCGAAGCTGTTTTTTATCCACAGATAGGCTACTGTCGATGGTGGCGACATGCATGCTGCAGCATCATTAGCCTCCTCTGCCGATTAAATCAAAGCCCTTTTTGTTCGGTTTTCTGGGAAATGCGTTTGAACTCACCCTTCGGGAGACTTGAGATTTAAAGTTATCGCCCTCGACAAAAACAGAATTCAGAGGGTCCACGGTGCAACACGGTCTTCCATGTTCAGTTAGCCTAGTGAGAAACTCAAAATGCAGGTAGGTTGAAGCAGGTAGTTTGTGGAGTTTAAACCAGCACTGTTCAATACACGGCGACGAGCAGAAGTCAGGTGTTGTAAGAGGAGCCGCCGCTGCTTCATCCCTCTTCTCTCTCCTCTACTTCACTGGGTAAAGCGCGGCCCACTTTAAACTCTGGTGACGTCGTGGGCGCTGATGCTGATGATGACCCCCCCACCATCACACCCCTACTCATACACACACACACACACACACACACACACACACACACACGCACGCACACACGCACGCACGCACGCACACACGCACGCACACACGCACGCACACACACATGCACGCACACACACGCACACACACACACACACACACACGCACACACACTATTCCTATAACAACTTGTATTACTTAATGAACGTTTAACAGGTTAGGGTTACCAACCTGTACGACACTTAATAAAATAAAATAATGCGAAGATAGTTTTCTTGTTTTATTGTCAAAGAAACCAGCAGTGAACTGATCCTATTAACAAGTATCCAAAGCCTGAAATACTGTAGCTTAATTCCTCTGTGCCACAGAGCAGAAACTACACAAAACGCATCAATGAGACACACTGTTGCACTGTTCCTTCATTACAATAATCACAGGCAGTTTATTTTGAGTCAACCCACATACACTGTCCTGCTGCTGTAAACACTCTCTAGAGCACCAAATGTGTATTAGTAATCCGCAGGTTACACAAAACATATCACAAGATAACTGAGAAGTAAAACATGAGACAACAGGGAATGGAACAAGTATCGTCCACAGCTTAATGTATTAGGGTAATGCTCAGGATCTAAGAACAGCACACGTCCAGCATGGTTCTTAACAACGAATAGATCTGTAGTCATCTGCACCACCAATTAATACCTCTGCAGCCACTCAAATCTTGCTATTGGCCTCAACAAAAAACTCTGCTGCGCCACTTGACTGTATAAGGTTTTCACAACCTATTTCTTTCCCAGCTAACAAAGAAGCATTAGACCCTTTGTCCTATGTTTCCAGATGTTTCTCAGTGATTATGTGTAATGTCAAACATCCCAAATCCCTAAGATAACAAGAAATATTTTGCACATTTCACTCTAAAAGAAATATACATTCAAAGGGTCAATATCAGATTTTACAGTAATTATCTAATCTTCCAATACATCTACATTTCATTGCAATTAGAACAGCATGAGAACATGACATGGTACATGAAGATAGCGGTGAACCCCACAATATTCATCTACTGATGACGTTCACGACTCAGAATGAGGAATATTGATAAGGGCTCTGTGATTGATCGTTAGATTCATGTCCAATATGCTATAAAGGCTTGTGACAACTGCAGGAACATAGGCTAGATAACTGAATAACCCATGTGTGTGTGTGTGTGTGTGTGTGTGTGTGTGTGTGTGTGTGTGTGTGTGTGTGTGTGTGTGTGTGTGTGTGTGTGTGTGTGTGTGTGTGTGTGTGTGTGTCTGTCTGTCTGTTTATGTCTCAATTATTTCGAAGTACTTTTACTGTCTTAATGCAGCTGAGTGTAGGACTTGTGTTTTTTGCACTTTATCAGATATGTGTCTGCGTGGCATGCAGTCCTCTGTGTGCCGTCTTTGGCGCAGCTCCAGATAAACTACATGTGCCCATAAGTAAAAGAAGACACAGTTGCCTTTGCTTCCGTATTAGCTCGCTGAGTTATCTTACCCAAACAGAAGGGCACAGCTCCACCTTCCCATTGCCGCTGGCTAAGGGACATGCTTTGTATGAAACATGAAAATTCATTACAATACTCAAGGATCTGCAAACAAATTATGTTTTGAAAACATCTTCTCCTAAAGTTATTTGTATTTTCCCTCCTTGGTTTCTCCTTTGTTTTCTTTTGATCCTTTTCATGAATAGTTTATTACTGTTATCCTTTTTAAAGATTTGCCTCCACCTATGCAAGCCATTAGTCAAGAAAACACACAATACACAGAATTTTGGGGAAATTAATTTAAGAAGTCTGTTTTCGGCTGCACCTGAGTTACTCCATCCTGTACACGGGGAGGACGCTTAAGGTGAAGGAAACAATTATGTAAATGTTTATTCTGTATACATTACTGAATGGACCAATATTACCTACTCTATCTGTAAAGTGTCTTGAGATGACTCTTGTTAAGATTTGATACTATAAATAAAATTGAATTGAATTAAACCAAACGAGGAGGGAATCTCAAACACTCAAAATGAGATTCAACCACTGAATGAAAAAGAAATACATGTATTTTCATGTTAAACATTGCAACATAGTAGCCACTTCTCCTAGCTGTCCCATCCTGTGGCAACATTTCTGTCTCAGTCATTGCACAAACATTTGCATCTTTGGGACCCCAACTGTTGGCCTCTCTTCTCAGCCGAAGCAACTGGCTGCTGTTATCGGTTGCTTCAGAAGCTGCCTTTGTGGCCTGCTGTAATCCCTTACCACAAATCCCTGACTCCCCAAACAAAGTAGTGGTGGATGAGGCAACAAATCCACAGCATCAAATAAGACATAGCGTATTCTGGTTTTCCAGCACTGTTGCTTGTCCTCGATCAGTGCATCAGCTTGTTCCTTTTATGTCTCAGCTGCTGCCTCCTCATGGCGCAGCAATGTCTGGTGAGTAAATAGTGTTGGACTCAAACTCTGGAGCTGTAAGTTGGTAACCTATGTGAGGTCTGTTGTAATTACCAGTTACCATCTTCCCTAATGTGTGTTTGCTCTGCAGGGATTTCTTTCTTTTTTCTTCCTTCTTCCTTTCCTCTTCTTCGGTTAAAGGGTCAGTCCAAATTACAAAAGATGCAATATTTCATTTCACATAATCAGGACACAGTAATTCAAGGAGGGGCTTAAAGACATATTAACACATTAATTTATCCTGTGCACAATAGAAAAAGACTAGCATTCACAAACGTTCAATTTACAGCTACGGTTGATCAACTAACATACAGTAAATACGCATTATGTATACAGCCATGAAGGTATACGTCCGTCATCAGGTACACACAGTACAATAAATAGTTTTTTTTTTATTTGCCCAGGTTTTGTGAGATATCTGTCTCTGAGATGTCTGCTGCCACTATTTTAAAATTGAGATAAAAAATTTTTTTTTTAAAAACGACATTCTGGAGCAGCATCTCTGGATAATCCACAGACCTCACAGTCAACTTTTTATTGTAACTATGTCTAACAAAGAAATTGTCCTCATAACATCTCTTGACAGCGAGGTCTGTGGATTGTCCACAGAATCAAGAACACTGACTGCAAAGAAATGTTGCTGCTGGATTTTTTAAAGATCCATTCCAGACATGTTAAGATGTTAAAAAAATACTCTTTGATTAATAATGTGAGTCTGAGTCTGGCTATCACCAGACCACGCTCAATCTTTTAAGATTGAGCTGCAGGATGAAATCAAATCGCCGGCAGATCGGGCTGGGTTTACCCAGTCTAAGTCTGATAGGTTTTTCCACACAAAAAAGAATCTATTACTTTGTTAAAAGATCTTTAAATGACATTTGCTCCTTCTCCCTCATTGATAAATCCAGAATCTCTATTATTCATATAAAAAGTTTAACTGATGGACACAAGATGTTTCCATTGAAAAATGTATTCTTAGTGTACAGTTTGTGCACTGGAGGTTTCACTTTTCCAAATCACACTTGTGTAAGTTGCATACTGGACCATGATTCGCTTCCAAACAATGTCGCAAAATCATGCTCGTACATACACATCTTAAATTAAGATTAAAGGTGAGCACAGATAAACTTTCCCCCTTCAGCAAATGAGTATGGAAACAAACTCTGAACATACACCATTCTGCACAGTACAGCCAAAACATTCAAGTGAAGTAACAATAAGCAAAACACATTTTTGAGTGGAGGGGAGCTTTAAGAAAATCTAGATGAATAGTAGCCCAAAACACCCACACATGTGTTTTCAGCTAATTAGATACAATCAAGTTGAAGTTGAGTGGAACTCCAACTGAATTAACAACAAGCAAAACTCACTTTTGAGGACTTTAAGTGTAATTTTCCAATGTTTAGATCACCACAAATTAAATTACATGCACCCCTGTGTTTGGGGTGGAGAAGACATCTCAGAGACAGTATCATCATCATGTCTCAAAACCTGGGTAAATAAGACTCTGCATCTGCATGATTACCAGTGGAAGTATTATATATTATAATTTATAATAAGTTGTACTTAAACATGTCTAGGAGAACATTATGGCAAGATCAACTGCAGCAAAAAGGATGCATTTATGTATTGATAATGGAGTTATCTGTAGCAAGGATCAATGAGCTCAAACAGGGAGTCTGGGAGGTAGCACTTGAGACAGCAAAATCTTCGTTATAAGATTTGTATAAAGTGGTTATATGTCCATAACCACTTTATAATAATAATAATAATAATAATAATAATAAACTTTATTTCTATAGCACTTTTCTTAACAAGGTTACAAAGTGCAAACAGCAAAGAAAAACAGCAAATAAAACCAACAACACAGCCAACAACAATGAAGTAAAATAAAAATAAAAGAGGTGTCATAAAGCACCATATATATATATATATATATATATATATATATATATATATATATATATATATATATGCATACATACATACATACACACATATACATACACACATATATGCACATACACATTCACACATACAGACATACATTAAATGCAAGGCAGGGCGGGATGATAAAACCCAACAGCGTATTAAATATTAATAAAAGCCTTCCTATAAAAGAAAGTTTTAAGAAGGGATTTAAAAGATGCTAATGATGTGGCGTGTCTGATTTCAGTAGGCAGAGTGTTCTAGAGTCTAGGGGCTCTAACAGCCCGCTAAAAGGCACAGTCGCCTTTGGTTACAAGCCTGGATCTTGGAACAACCAAAAGAGCTGCATCCACTGATCTAAGGGAGCGCCCATGCACATATGGGGTCAATAAATCCTCAATTTAATTTGGAGCGAGGCCGTTCAGTGCTTTAACAGTGATCACTAAAATTTTAAAATCAATACGGATCATGACGGGCAGCCAGTGTAGGTTGGTTAATACGGGAGTAATATGTTCGTATTTCTTGGTGCCTGTTAGAAATTGTGCTGCAGCGTTCTGCACCAGTTAGAGTCGGTGAAGGGAGCTCTGGCTGATACCAACATAAAGTGCATTTTAATAGTCCAGGAGGGAAAAAAATAAAAGCATGTACAACCTTGTGCAAATAAGATGGAGAAAGAAAAGATCTGATTTTTGAGATATTTTTAAGCTGGAAGAAGCATGCTTGAACAACATTATTTACTTGAGCATCAAAACAAAGATCAGCACTAAATAATACACCAAGATTTCTGGCAGTCAGCTTCATGTTATTTGTGAGGGAACCAAGCTTGCTGTGAACAAGGCTGGGAGAGTTAATTGGACTGGTGACTATAATCTCGGTTTTGTCATCATTAAATTTTAAAAAGTTTTGCGACATCCAGCACTTGACATCATTAAGGCAAGCAAGGAGGTTATTTAAGCTACTGGAGTCACTGGACTGGAAAGGGACATATAACTGTGTGTCATCCGCATAACAGTGATGGGAGACACCATGGTTCTCAATGATATGGCCGAGAGGAAGCATGTATATGGAAAAAAACAGTGGGCCAAGAAGGGACCCTTGAGGAACCCCACAATTGAAGGGCCAAGAAGGTTCTCTTTGAAAGGTAAGACCAAACAATTGTAATGCTGTTCCCTACCAACCCAGTTTTCTAAACGGTGCAAATGGATCGGGTGGTCAAATATGTCAAATGCTGCGCACAAATCTAACAGCACTAGGACTGAGCAGTCACCTCTGTCGGCAGTTAAAAGCAAGTCATTAGAAACCTTCACAAGGGTGGTTTCTGTGCTATGACGAGCTCTAAAACCTGACTGAAACCTGCTTAAAGTACTATTGATATTCATAAAAGAGATTCATTTAGTTTAAATTACTTTCTCCAGTACCTTAGAACAATAATTTAGAAATCAGGCAGTAATTGCTGAGTAAAAAGGAATCTACATTGGGTTTTTTTAAGTGTCGGTTGAATAATTGTGTGTTTAAAACCCTTTGGAAAGATGTCAGACATCAGCGAACTATTAATAATTAATACAATGAAAGGACCAACAGTGGGGAATACCTCTTTTAAAAATGTAGTTGGGATGCTGTCTAAAATAGAAGTAGAAGATTTCATTTTGGAAATCGGTAGTCGGTAGGCTATATATTGTGTATGTTAAGATTTGTTAACATTTTACATTTACCCAACTTGGGGGGTTGAGAGAAAAGGGGTTGTTATAATCAGCCTGTTCTCATGCGTTGTTATAATATAATACAGATTCCAAGTTGAATGAACATTAATGTTGATTAACTCGTTTTAGTTTTTATGTCGCCATCTCTATATATTTGCTATCACTTTTTTTTAACACTTTGTTGATTTAATTTTTTTATTCTCTTTTCATACAGAGATAGAGGGCAGTACAAAAGAGATCAGTACAAAAATTAGATTTGCTAACACTTTTAATATTATGATTTTCTATATTTTTTTTAAAACCCAAATACAATGTAGGAATGGCAACAACAAAAAACTGCAACACCTCCCACCAAGTCTGGAAGACCCTTTGGCAAATGTAGTAACAAAATATTCTTTTGGAGAATATAGATCAGTGGTTCCCAACCATGTCAGCTTTTGAACCCTTAAGCAATATGACCCCCAGGAAGGAAACGCACTGGTGTAGATGTTTTATGGTCCATGTGGGAGACTGGGATTGTAGTCAGGTCTGATATGCTCGAGTGCCCACAACCCAATTTGTCAAAAGCAACTTAGAATTCACACGGTTCCTGTCCATGGGCTCGAGATAGGACACGACCAATCTTTCCTCTCTGTCAGTCCTGGTTTATGGAGAAAAAGATGATTTTGGCAGTAAGATGCTTTTGGTAAACCAAGCACGGCTCAGTGGCCTTGTGTCTGTCAGGACAATGTGTACAGACTTCAGAGCAGATTGTAAAAATGGCAGTCAGTTTCAAGTTGTGCTTGATGTCTAATCTACATAGTACAGGTTGGGCTGACAGATGACACATCATTCACAAGGGAAGGTGATGGGCTCCTGTCATTGGTGGTTTTGATTAATTTTGTCCACAGAGGTCAGTCTGACAGAATACAGCATGTACCCTAAATTAAAAAGAGAATTTAGATCAAATATGTTTTTCCATTTAGTGATCTGAGAGAATAGTTTAGAAAGAAATATACCGTTTTCATCTGTATTTATACTGCATGATTTTGTCATTGTTAAATTCAGTGGTAAAACAGCCAAACCTGTATTTAATTAATTGTGTAACTGCACTAAAATACACAGTTTTTGTTTTCTGTAGTACTGCAATGGACTCTGTTAAGACAATCGCATAGCTGTTATTGGAACGAGGAGAATGTAGTAACACAAGTTTTATAGAGCATGTAATAAACTCCACTACAATTCAGAGGGAAATATTGTATTTTTTACTCCACTACATTCACTACATTTATTTAATCCATATAGTTGCTAGTTACTTAGCAGACTTATAATAATAATACCAAATACGATTAACAAATAAATGATTATATATTATTATGGGTAAAAATAATACTTTATTGATAACTATTGGTAAAATTCACAAGCTACCCGGCAGTATATATAGTATAAATTCATATTACTGCATCAATAATTATAATTCAATAATATAATACGCAATACTCTTAAATGGTCCATTCTGCATAGTGAATTTTTTTTTTACTTTTTGTACTTTAAGTATATTTTGATGCTAATACTTTTGTACTTTTACGTAAGTATTTTTTTTACTTGTAAATGAGTATTCTTCTACACTTTGGAATTGCTATTCTTCCACCACTGGTGGTAATACCCACCTACCACCAGCAGAGGGGGCGCTGTCCCAAACACAGCCATGCTGTCCGGAAGACGAATGTAAATATTTTTTGTGACGTTTCATCTCGGATCATCCTCATTCACATCCACCCATTAAGAAGAATATCAGCTCCAGCTCATGACTGCAAAGCTGTGGGTCTTATTCTGTCAGTCTCTGTTGAGTAACCTCCCTGTGCCTTGTTGAAACCTGAGCTTTTTTTCTTCTGCGTTTCCTTCCTTATTCCTGTAGTTCGTGATTTGTTTCTTGTGTGTAACATGCAGAAGAGAAGGAAGCCAGAGCCGATCCAACTCAACCCGATCCCCGATGGAAACACTATCAACGGTACCGGAGCCACAGAGTGAGTGTCAATATCCATCTACTAATGATGTTCAAGACTTAGAATGAAGAATATTGCTACTGTGATTGGTCGTTTATGTTAATATGCTATAAAGGCTCGTGACAACTGCAGGAACATAGGCTAAATAACTGAATAACCCGTGTGTGTGTGTGTGTGTGTGTGTGTGTGTGTGTGTGTGTGTGTGTGTGTGTGTGTGTGTGTGTGTGTGTGTGCGTGCGTGCGTGCGTGCGTGTGGCACTAGGTTACACTAAATGTTGCAACTGCTAAAATGTTCACAATTCCAATTAACAAGCTATTTTGTTACTTGCTTTCATGAATTAATCACAGAGAAAATCTAAACATTGTCAGGATAAACCTTTTTTTCCTGAAGACATGTTGGCATGCCATAGCAGGAAAAGCACAGCTGTAATTATATGACTGCATTCCATTTAGGTGAGCTAGTTCCAGGGGCCTGATATTGTGCAAGGCTGGCTCACCGGCTTTGCTTACAGGATAAGGATATTTTGATTGTCCTTCCAGAAATATGTCATGTATGAAAGGGAATGTAAAGAAGAACTCAGTTCCTGATGCAGGTTATAAAAGCAGTTACAAAAGCACGCACTTGATGGAACTGAGCCATTGTTAGGGAAATTTGTATCACCTGTGTGTCTGCCATTAAAAAGGTTTATAATGTGCAGCTCTCAGGTCCTCCGGTCATCTCTTCATGGTGTCATGGATGAGCAGGTCCCTCCATCACTCTAACACAGTGTTTCCCAACAAGGACACCTAAACTTACACAAATTAGACCACAGAACCCCATTTGATAAGATTTTGTCCCAGGGTCCCGCATCTGATACAATTTTTGCTTTTAGATGTTTTATTACACAAAGTGTATGAAATCCATGAACAAAATAGTCATACATTCTTTCATTGTGTTACTTATGGATGGAATTATAGTGAAAATAAATGATTCTGGGGGCCCCCTTGAATCCAGCTCAAAGACCCCTGGGGGTCCCCGGACCACACTTTGGGAACCACTGCTAACAGCCCACTTTGTATGGACAGTGATTAGTCAGAGATTGACCTTTGCAGGGAGGCAGCATGTAGAATAATATCTGTGTGTTGGAGAAGTTTTGAGCAGGCCTCTTCCCACCACCATTCAACAAAACACAGTAATGGAGATATTAAATAGTTGTGACACCATGCTCTAGTTTTCAGTTCACAGTGAAAAGCCCAGTCAGTCCAGCAGCAACAAGCTGCATCAGCTGAGATGAGACTTACATAACATGTCATCCCTTGTGAAAGGCTGATTTTCTAATGTGTTGTAGAGGTGGAATTGTTTCATCATTAGGTCATACATGTAACGGCCATTTGTGTCTTTTGCAATGAATTACTTAAAAAGTAATGGACTAAAATCAAATGCGCAAATTTAAGACAAAGTAAAGCCGCACATTCTGACATTTAAGAAGCAGGATCCATCACAGGGGGGAGTTGTGCCTTGGCTTTATTTGTTTGATGATGACATAGTCTCACATTGCCAGACCTATTTGCACAGCGCTGCTTCACTTTTAACACTGTTAAGTTTTCTTGCAGAAAAGAATATTTTTTAAATACACTCATGCCTTCCTTGTGATACATCAAACTGTACTGTTAATGTGCATTTTGCATGAGTTTAACTCCGGTTTTATAATGGAAGTCAATATTGGGGAAAACTTCAAAGTCATCTGATTTAAAATGCGAGGTTTTAGTGGGAAAACAGCAGATTTACTTAAAAGGGTCTTAAAAGGGAAACAGTATGTAGGCCTCACAACTGCCGCCTCTTAAGTTGATCTGGTTTAATTTATTTCAATTAATACCTAACAATGGCAAAATAATTTCTGTTTTATAGTACTGTAAAGTAGGCGAATACTTTTGCAAAACAAAGTCACAAGGCAAAATAGAGCTTTTATATATGTTTGGCTCAACACCACATTTTCTGATAACAGCGATGCCATCTTCTTTCCGGCGCTTTGTGGCAAGCCGTAGAAATATTGCTTCTTTTTAAATTCTACTAGATGTCCTTGGATGTTGTGTGGATGGAGCATAAAGGGCCAGCATAGTGCTCGCTTCCTCCTGCACCCAGGGGTGCGGGCTGCTGTGTGCAGCTTCTGTAGTCCCTCCCACATACATATTGTGTGTCCTCTTCTCAGTATCTACAGCCTCCTCCACCTCCAGCTCTTGTCGACAAAACGCCCACACTACCCACAACCAACTCAAACTCAGCACCTCGTCTCCATGGATATGCAGGCCTACTGTCAAAAATAATACCACTTAACCCTCTCTTTACTGTGTGGTGGAGTAGCGGAGAGAAGAGCGTACTGCCCTGCTCTGGCTGCTCTCCACTGTGTCGTGATTAAGTACAAAGATAACAATTTTTTTTGTTTGAGCTTGAAGAAAACCATCTTATTATCAGATAAGCATGTAAATATGAAAGATATATAGATTATAAAGATGGAACACCTTACAGTAACATGTACACTTTTAGGCATATAAGATGTCCTTACAGGTGGAAATTAGCAATTGTTGCTATAACCTGGCCCAAGACATATTTATTTGTGCATTGTCCCTGTTTCAAATAAATCAATTTCCAATGACAAATACCATTAAATCTAGCATGCTTTTGATTTATTCTTTAGCTTTGCATTATGAAACATTTACTCAAAAATATTTACTCATGAATGCTCATTTGTGCCTTGTGACATCTACACTCTTTTTTTAATATCATCTAATCAGTTGAAATATGACGACTCATTGGGGATACCTTCTTATAAAGTCACTGATAAAAGCTTAGGCTGTCTTTGTGTTGCAGTACGTACAGTGTTCTGAGACAGTGGAGTGGGAGGGAAAGGAGAGGTCAGAGAGCAGCATGTCAGAAGAGTTCTCTCGACAATTGATTGCTCAAGGAAATGCATCGCCATGACAACAGCGCCAGGAGAGCAGCGTTAGAGGAACTCCAAGCTTCCTCACACTGGGATCTGGGAAGGAACGCTGAAACACAAACTGTGACCCTTACTGTCTGCCTGCTGGCTCTTTTGGATGGTTGCCGTGGGCATGCGCAGCAGTAGTTGTCACAGACAAAGCTCTGTCTTTACTCCAAGGTTTCAATAATATAATAGATACAGTAGATCTGGACACATCGTGGATTGCTTTACGTCTACTGCGGGGGTGGGAGGGTTTAAAGACAGCTGGTGCTTCTGGGAAAGAACATCTGCAAAAGTTCCATCTGAATGGAATCAAGGCCCTATTTATTTAGGGCCAACTAATAAACTCATAATGAACTCATTTTTCTCTCTGTCTTTCTTCATCGTCTATCTAAGAACAAACTTGGAGGCACTGCAGAAGAAACTAGAGGAGCTTGAGTTGGATGAGCAGCAGCGGAAACGCCTGGAGGCCTTTCTGACACAGAAGCAGAAGGTGGGAGAGCTGAAGGACGATGACTTTGAGAAGATCTGTGAGCTGGGTGCCGGCAACGGGGGAGTTGTCTTCAAGGTCTCCCACCGACCCTCTGGTCTGATTATGGCAAGGAAGGTAAGCTGCGGCCCTGATGGCTGGTTGTAGGAAGGGCTGTAGTGAAGACACTGGGAAAAAAAGCTTTCAGAAAGCCACTAAGCCTAAACTGTAAACTGTATCTAGTAGAGATGTGTACATTGGAATTATATAATAATATATATATATATATATATATATAATAAACATCTTTAGTATGTCATTGAATTTTTTTTTTTTAAAGTGTGTGGAGTCAAATTTGTGTGTGTGTGTGTGTGTGTGTGTGTGTGTGTGTGTGTGTGTGTGTGTGTGTGTGTGTGTGTGTGTGTGTGTGTGTGTGTGTGTGTGTGTCTGTGTGTGCGCGCATGCGTGCGTGCGTGCGTGAGTGCTCAGAGCCATCCAAAAAGAAGATTGAATCTCTGTGTATTTCTGTTCTCTATGATGAAAACATAAATAAAAGCTAATGTCTGCTGTGTTCCAGCTGATCCACCTGGAGATCAAACCAGCCATTAGGAACCAGATCATTAGGGAGCTGCAGGTGCTACATGAGTGTAACTCCCCCTACATTGTGGGCTTCTACGGAGCTTTCTACAGCGATGGCGAAATCAGCATCTGCATGGAGCATATGGTACTTATCTTTAATAAGTTCTGGCTACCGGTGTGTTTATACAGCATTCACTTTAACTAAGCTGAACAGGTCTGGCATGTGTTTTCCTCCATGTACAACCTCCTTAGTATTGAGAGAAACTCATTGGTTTCAAAGAGTCCTTTCAGCAGATGCTCCCTATATTTTTCTTCCCTGCTGGCTATAGGACGGTGGCTCCCTGGACCAGTCGCTGAAGAAGGCAGGCAAGATCCCAGAGCAGATCCTTGGCAAAGTCAGCATCGCTGTGGGTAGCTCCAACACCTCTCCTACCAGTTTGGTGCTCTGGATGTCACACTACAGCTAAATTTGTTTTGTTTATGGATATAAAACTGTTCATCACTGACGCATACTGTATGTGCTAGTACATTATGTATTTTGCACTACTAGTAATCTGAATCCTGCGCTGATATGCAATATTTGTCTTTCCAGGTCATTAAAGGGCTCTCCTACCTGAGGGAGAAACACAAGATCATGCACAGAGGTCAATCACTATTTCATTTACTGAAAGATGTTATCAATCAAATAAGGTTTTGCCCCCTTTACAAGACCTTCAAATGTATCAATGAAGTGCTTTAAATAACTTTAGATAGAGTATTCATCTTCACCTTAAAGTAATTTCCTTATTTCAGATGCCTAGAATGTATCTTGCACTCAGTGTTGTACATATAAATGATGAAAGGAAATGTTATAACAAACACACAAGCCTGCTTTCTGTTGCCACTTGCCCAGCGTGTTCTCCTAAATATACTGCATGTCTCTTGTTTTAGACGTCAAGCCTTCTAACATCCTAGTGAATTCCCGTGGTGAGATCAAGCTGTGTGACTTTGGAGTGAGCGGACAGCTCATAGACTCCATGGCCAACTCCTTCGTGGGCACTCGTTCTTACATGTCTGTGAGTTAAATGGGCATACTCCTCCTTTCCCACTGCTCATACATTAGCCTTTTACGATTCCTGTTACAATTAGTAAAGTAAGTCTCAGATTTATGTGTAAGGTAAGTAGTCCCCAGTTCAGACTAAATTCCCAATTTCGATGACCCACAAATCAACTGGGACTGGCTTAATACATTCAGGCTTCATGTCAAGTGGGCCAAATATATTTTCAGCATTAGCTATGTTAAAAGTAGGCCCTGCACTGGAATATGTGACAGTAAATATCCTTGGACCTTTTAGATTTTGCATGTATAAATCACAAATGTTCCATTTAATATACAAATCATAGTCATTTAATTGCATATGTGTTGTGCAGCCGGAGCGTTTACAGGGCACCCATTACTCTGTTCAGTCGGACATCTGGAGTATGGGTCTGTCCCTGGTTGAGATGGCCATTGGACGCTTTCCTATCCCACCGCCTGATGCTAAGGAACTGGAACAGATTTTTGGCTTCCCAGTGGAAGGCGAGGCAGCCTGCAGCGAGTCCTCCCCAAAGCCACAGCCCCCCGGGCGACCAGGCAGCTGTAAGTCTGGCATGACATGTTTATCCTGTGATTCTGCAGTTTTTTTTTTTTTTTTTTAATAATTACAGCAGCTTTGACTGAAAATAATTCAAAAGGTCTGTTTAAATGGTTTACCACTAACAAAAAACAAAACAAGGACAGCATTGTCATGCTGTATATTGGTGGTCTTGGTGATTAGTGCAGAGGAGACAGTGAATATATATATATTTTTTTACTCCCTAGCATACGGGTCTGACAGCAGACCACCAATGGCTATATTTGAGCTGCTTGATTACATAGTCAATGAGGTGAGTGTGCCCATTAGAAATATGACCACCCATGAACATACCTGTATACTGGTGTGCATTGTGAATACATTTGCCAGCAATTTGATCCATTCAGTGCTTACTTGACCTTTATGCATTTTCAGCCTCCACCAAAGCTGCCTGGGATATTTAGCTCTGAATTTCAAGACTTTGTGAACAAGTGGTATGTAGGAGTAATGTTTGAAAATATGCCACCTAGTGGTGTTAAAATGCACTACACTAAAACCATTTGTGTCTCCATTGCAGTTTGGTAAAGAATCCTGCAGAGAGAGCAGACCTCAAACAGTTGATGGTGAGTGTTCATATTTAGCAGTATTCACCTAAATGCTTCTTCCCATCTTTAGCAATCTCACACACCTATTTTTCTTCAGGTGCACTCTTTCATAAAACAGTCCGAGGCAGAGCAGGTCGACTTCGCTGGCTGGTTGTGCAGTACCATTGGACTCAATAAGCCTGTGACACCTACCCATGGTACAGCAATGTGAGGCCTGCGGTGTCAAACCCCATAAACCAAGCTCCTCCGATGACTGAATTTGTATAATGGGTTAAATGTACGCGCTTTTACCGAGTACTAAATGGGTTTGAAAGTTCTGCAATCAATCGTATATGTAGTGTACAAACCTACATGCCATGTGAAATTAACTGCATTGCGAAAGTCTTTGGCTACATTGCAGGCCTGCCTGAAAAGCCATCTTTTTCTAATGATCAAATTATTTAATCATGACAAATGCTGCTTAACCTGTGTGCTTGATATTCCTCTTTGCCTGGTGTCCTTACAGCACCAACATAGTCTTTGCTAGCTTATGTGAAATAAATAGTCTCGTGAAGCAATTTTGAATGATGGTCTGACTCTTATATTTGAAACATGATTTATTCATCACTAAACTCTTGTCTGCAAGTGTAGTTTTATGCCTTGGGTTTGGCAGGTGCTCCCTTCTTTCCAGGCTTCTTCTTGGGCTTCAGCATCTTGGCCTTGATCTACAGAGGGAACAAAAATAGATTTCAAAGTCACAATCAAAGTCTACAAGTGTTTCTTCCAGCTTGGACCATTTGGGTTCTTACCGCAGGGTCATGCTTGAGGATGGCAAGACGTCTTGCAGTCTTGGCGTAAGGGTTCAGTTTAAGCATTATCCTCAAGTTCTTCAGAGGATTCTTCTTCAGTACTCTGCGGTTGATGGTCTTGCTGCAATGACAATATAACCCAGTCTTAATGATGTGAATTTCTGTTTAACTACAAGTCAGTAATAACTATGCGTCGCTCAGGACTTCCATATAATCAGGGTTCAGAAACACGGACCTGAAGTGGGAATATCATCATAGTTGACAAGCCAAAATAAAATTTCAAGAACTTGAAATGAGCAGTACTTACGTAGGTGTACGAAGTGCTTTCTGGATCTCCTCACTCTTCAGAATCCTGCTCAGGTCTGTGTTGGTCATCTTGTGCATGGGCAGGCTGGAATGAATAAGGCATTACAAATTATATTCCCAGTGTTGGAAATATGAAAATGGTAAACCGAGTAGTCTTTGAATGCTCAAACTCAGAACTTCTTTAAATATCACACAGTATCAAAAACACGGACCATGAAGTGGAAGCTCATCACTGCTGTAATCAACAGTTTAACTTGTGCTACAGTGCGATTCCTTAAATTACTCACTTGTAGCCGATCTTCAGGGAAGCAGGTTTACGCCAGGTGCCGTATAGCTCATCCAGCTTGCGCACTCAGTCCAGATGCAGAAGCGTCCAACGTGACCACCAGGGGCAAGCCTCAGGAGGTTCAGTTTGTTCACGTTCTGCAGAGTGATGCCTTCATAATGCAGCACAATAATTTAACACTCAGAAGTTATACTCAAGGATAGCATAGCAGTGTTAATGTCATTTGTGTTTGTAATACCCACTGCATATGAACTATACATTGTTCGGTAATAAGTGTTCGGATAATATCCAATTACCCAACACAGTAATGAATTATACATTAACAAATGACACACCTGGGATATTTCTGAAGGCTTTGGTTACACCGGCGTCTTGGTTGTAGATGAATGGTCCTCTGCGTTGCTCCGTCTGTGATGCCTCATCTTACCAGCATGCATACGCATTTTTCTTCATCGTACAAACCTTTTTTTTTTTTAGCTGCATTCTTTTATCCAACCGTCTATGGCAGTGAATGTTGACTTGCTGGCTGTTCGTGCAGTACCGTTGGACTAAATAAGCCCGTGAAACCCACCCAAGGTACAGTATGCGAGGCCTGTTGTGTTAAAACAGGCCAAGCTCCTGATGACTAGATTTGTATTATTGGTAAAATGTATGTTGATACTGAGTACTAAATGGGTTTAAAAGTTGTGCACTGATGTACAAACCTGCATGCCATGTGAAATTAACTATTGCAAAAGTCTTTGGCTACATTGCAGGCCTGCCTGAAAAGCCATCTTTTTCTAATGATCAAATTATTTAATCATGACAAATGCTGCTTAACCTGTGCGCTTGATATTCCTCTTTTCCTGGTGTCCTTACAGCACCAACATAGTCTTAGTTAGCTTATGTGAAATAAATAGTCTCGTGAATCAATTTTGAATAATGGGTCTGACTCTTATATTTGAAACAAATGATTTATTCATCACTAAACTCTTGTCTGCAAGTGTAGTTTATGCCTTGGGTTTGGGTTTGGCAGGTGCTCCCTTCTTTCCAGGCTTCTTCTTGGGCTTCAGCATCTTGGCCTTGATCTATGAGGGAACAAAAAAAGATTTCAAAGTCACAATCAAGAATCAAAGTCTACAAGTGTTTCTTCCAGCTTGGACCGTTTAGGTTCTTACCGCAGGGTCATGCTTGAGGATGGCAAGACGTCTTGCAGTCTTGGCGTAAGGGTTCAGTTTAAGCATTATCCTCAAGTTCTTCAGAGGATTCTTCTTCAGTACTCTGCGGTTGATGGTCTTGCTGCAATGACAATATAACCCAGTCTTAATGATGTGAATTTCTGTTTAACTACAAGTCAGTAATAACTATGCGTCGCTCAGGACTTCCATATAATCAGGGTTCAGAAACACGGACCTGAAGTGGGAATATCATCATAGTTGACAAGCCAAAATAAAATTTCAAGAACTTGAAATGAGCAGTACTTACGTAGGTGTACGAAGTGCTTTCTGGATCTCCTCACTCTTCAGAATCCTGCTCAGGTCTGTGTTGGTCATCTTGTGCATGGGCAGGCTGGAATGAATAAGGCATTACAAATTATATTCCCAGTGTTGGAAATATGAAAATGGTAAACCGAGTAGTCTTTGAATGCTCAAACTCAGAACTTCTTTAAATATCACATAGTATCAAAAACACGGACCATGAAGTGGAAGCTCATCACTGATGTGATCAACAGTTTAACTTGTGCTACAGTGCGATTCCTTAAATTACTCACTTGTATCCGAGCTTCAGGGAAGCAGGTTTACGCCAGGTGCCGTACAGCTCATCCAGCTTGCGGAAAGCACTCTCAGTCCAGATGCAGAAGCGTCCAACGTGACCACCAGGGGCAAGCCTCAGGAGGTTCAGTTTGTTCACGTTCTGCAGTGTGATGCCTTCATAATGCAGCACAATAATTTAACACAAACATTGAATGATCTGGTTGGTTGCTTTTTAAATGGCAATTTAAAAAAATCTGATAAAAAAATAACAAAAAACTGATAACCACTGTTGTCACAAGATTCCAAAACTGAAAGGACAGCACCATGTTACTGCCATTAAAGTTTGTAATACCCACTGCATATGATATACATTGATATTAAACATTAACACTATTAGATAATGTTCTGATGTCCATTTACATAACGCAGTAATGATTTACACAACAAATGACACACCTGGGATATTTCTGAAGGCTTTGGTGACACCGGCGTCTTGGTTGTAGATTATGCATGGTCCTCTGCGTTGGATCCGTCTGCGATTCCTCATCTTACCCTTGCCAGCACGCATGCGCTGAGAGGAGTAGACCTGAGAATAAAAAGATTTTTATTAATCCAATACCATTAAAAGAAACAAAAAAACCTAGTAATGCCTAATATAAACAAACCGAAGCAGTCATCACAGGCAGTGGAACAGTTATTTAATCCTACTGTTAGTAACAAGTTCAGTCTGGGGTCTTACTGCTACACTATACACATGAAGCCGTTTACTTTATTCCTTCTAAATTGAGGGACCATGTATTAAAAAGAATGATTTCTCAGCACTTTAACTGCATGATCATTGTTGTTCCATTTCAAAATCATGTGTTCCCAAAGTGCAGAGTCAACCCAATAGAGAAAATGTGAAAAGTTTAGATTACCTTCTTGATGTCATTCCAGGCTTTAAGCTTCTTTAGCAGGAGCACTGCCTCCTTGGTCTTCTTGTAGCCCTCAACTTTGTCTTCAACTACCAGTGGGACCTCAGGGATTTCCTCAATGCGGTGTCCTAACGCAAGATATTCATGTCACCAAAAGACATCCACACAAACGTCTTCTGACTGTCAGACTACAGTGTTGCCAGAGCTTGCTCAGAATTTAACACACATCAATACCTTGTGACAGCTTAGAGACGGCAGGCAACCGTCACTGATCACAGACTCAGACGCAAATTACACCATCATGGCAAGACAAATGTTTGAGAACATTTCATTATATTTTTTTAAAATGCTACTCATTTTGGTCCCCGCAAATATTTTTAGAGCTTACCTTTGGACATCACAAGCGCAGGAATGGCCGAGGCAGCCACGGCAGAGCAGATGGCATAGCGCTTCTGGGTTGTGTTGATCCTGCGGTGCCAGCGACGCCAGGTTTTGGTGGGGGCAAACATGCGACCTCCACGACACATCTACACCAAAGTCAAGGTTTGACAACAACCAAAGTAACATTTTAATGAAGTACCCAATACCTGCTCAGACTCAATGTTCGTCAGCCATCTGTGCCAGCATATGACAGTAGGCATTCTGTCACTGGTCACAGAGTCAGTCGCAAATTACACCATCACTGCAAGTCTTTTGCCGTTAGAAACACGGGCGAGGAAAAAAAATGTAAAGCTTCAATTTTGGTCACAAGGATACATTTCCAAAGGCACCCTGGCCAGAGCGGTGAGTACCACCACCTCTCACACGAGGGATACGGGCTACAGCTCTTCCTGTACCCCAGGACTCTGCACTGGTCTGGTGGCCTGAAATAAACAACGAGTGTTTGAGAATGCATGAGCTCAGTCGCCAACTTAAAATCTTTTAAACTATGATGGCAAATCTTGGTGAACATCACAGTTCAAGACGGACTCACCTGCCAGTTCACTGACTGCATATGGCTGGCGATTGTTCTTGCGCATGTTGGTATGCACAAAATTCACCACATCAGGGCGAATCGGAGCCTTAAACACAGCAGGCATGACGACATTCTTGCCTGAAGATTCTCCTTTCTCGGAATAAACCGAGATCAGGGGTCGGGCACAGGCCTAGGAACAGAAACACGTACAAGTAAAGCGTTAATAAATAGTTTAATTTGAGAAAATAATGCACACTGTAAGATGCAGAGGCTTTTTATAGGAATGTACATTTAAAATAACCGGTCCTTAGACCAAGCCATCGCATTTCCTAGCATGTGACTTAAATGTAAAGGTTACTTTAAAACCAGTGTGACGCAACTCGGTGCAACTGGTAATGGCATGTCAAATCAAGTGCCGTTCGCACTTAAGAGCAGCGGGGACTGCTCATTAACATTGCGTATTAGACCAGTATTAAACAGTTAGCTCCATTATGCTAACATGATTTAGCAAGACGTTAGTCTTAACGTTAACGTACATTGTTCAATCATTATAGACGGCGTTTACGCTGTTAAGAGCGTAAATACACTCAAAAGCTACGAATAGTATCTACAACAAGAAAAATATAGGTCATCTAATTAGCGACGTCTGCTAGCTGCTTGATACAGATCTACCTCTGAGGCGACAACCACACGTGTAACGTTAGCTAGCTAGCTAGCTAGCTAGCTAGCTAGCTAGCTAGCTAAAGAAGCTTTTCGTCCAAAATGGCTCCTCGTGTTAGCTTCGCTAGCCGGGAGCATTCCAACTCACTGCTCTTTTAAATCTGAATTTAAGCCTTTCACTGACAAAAAATACAGACTTAATTGATAACTACACACAGCGAGATATACCCTACATGTTATATAGGATGTTAATAACGATCTGAGTGTAATTTCTCACCATTTTCGGTAATTATTTTTCGGCTCGCCGGGAACCACACTCCTTACGGTATGGCGGCCACAGTAAAAAGGAAGTTAGTACGCCACCCTAAATGCTTTATGCCTCCGCCTCGACGAATATCACTTCCGCCGACAGAGTTTTTTTTCTCCAGTTTCTTCTGCAAATTGTTTTGCCTACTGCAAAGAAACACACAT
This sequence comes from Gymnocephalus cernua, assembly GCA_023631565.1. Taxonomy (NCBI): domain Eukaryota; kingdom Metazoa; phylum Chordata; class Actinopteri; order Perciformes; family Percidae; genus Gymnocephalus; species Gymnocephalus cernua. Next base: position 25,289,443 of record CM042431.1, on the reverse strand, counting down.
GGTAAAAGGTGTATGAATGCAACAAACAACTGCGTTAGCATTTTCAATTATATTCTCATGGCTAAATAAAACACCCTTAAAGTTAGTTGCTTCAGCTGGGACTATTTCTTTACGCCATGTTGGCGCATGATAAAGGCAAAGGGCGAACTATTTTCTTAGTAACATTTTTTTAAATACAATATAATTTAATGTGTTTACACTTTCCAGTTTATGTGTTGAGATGATATATACACTTTGCTGACTTAATTAATTGATTTTTGATATGTAAATTTATAAACTTTAAAAAGTGTTGACCTGTGACCTCGTGACGTCACCACCAGAGTGAGCGCGCGAGTGTCAAAATATCAACAGTACGTTAGCAGCCCAAACTTCATCACAGCAGTCTGGTTAAACCCTATTATATATAGGTCTATGGTTAAACCCTAGCTAGCTAGCTAGCTATTTACTTATTTTGTATTTTCTCGCATGTTTTTCGCTCTGTAACAACAGGTGGTCTGTCATATATTTTTGCAATGGGCTCAAAGGTGATATCCAGTGCTAAGGAGTTTTACAACATTCTTCGGTGAGTTAACTTTTGGATGCGTAACGTTACTAACGTTAATTGTTTACCTTTTTTTTTTTTTAGCTATCGTCAAATGAACGCTAGTCAGTAGCTAGCTAGCTAACTGAGTAGTCAGCCTTAGGTTAACTTTTTGATTGCTTCAATAACCACTAAATCTGTATCTTGAAGTAAGGTTCATTGTGTGTGTTATGTTTCGTGTGATTGAAGGTCTCTTCAAGATGAAGAAAGCAGCAAGCCATGTATATATGAGGTAATTTCATCTTTCTTTAAAATCTTTCCTAATTTGGTGTATGCTATGTTATATACAGTAATGTTAATGGTGTTGACACAGTATCTGTTGGGGTTTCAGGAGGACATCCAAATGTTGAAAATGAATGGAGACCGAATCCCTGTGCTGAATATGTACTGTGGCAACCAGCCAGTCTTTATTTGTGAAAAAGCTGTGAGTAATGTCAATCGATGCTGTGACTCACTAAATATATCCATCTGCAAGCCCTTGACAAATATTACTATATAGTATGGTAATTGTCTAAATGAACACATGAACACTGTCTTGTGTCAGGGTATTATTAAATATTCCGTAATTCGTAGACGTTGATTGTTTCTTCTGATACATCACCAGTTGCTTAGGCTTTTTTGACATGGTAATGTTGGCATGGGATGGTGCACATTCCGTTTAATAGAGAAAATAGAAATCACTCCACTAGCCCTGAACTTCAGTTAAATTGCCTAAATTGTGTATTACAACCATGCACCATTGTAAAAGCAAGGGATATAACTCCACCTTCAAATACCTTTTTTTCATATCTTCTTTTTTTAAACCCCTCTCTAATGTTCACCATTGTTTACAATTGTTTATTATTTCTTGATTTCACAAGGTTCCAAAAATAAATGAACCTGATGATCAAGAAATGAGTGAAACATCAAACTGCACTGACGATGATGCTGATGACAGTGCTCTCCAGAGAGAATTGGGACCACAGCCACTCACAATAATGAAAGCAAGGTGACCAATGTAAAGAAGTTTAAGACTTCATCCAAATGAAGCAAGTAGAATTGTATAACCTGTGTATCTAATACACCGTTGATGACAATCTAAATGTTGTTTTTCTATCTTTTTTTTTTTTTATAGGCAGTTGCTGTCTCGGTACACATTATCTCAAAATGCTAATGCGTCAGGTGTGGACAACAACCCTGCCTTACACCCTCTGTGGGTGCGATGTGACATGTCTGATCCAGCTAGAACAACCTGGTTTGGAGCTGAAACCGTTTGCATGGGCAATAAAGTGTCTGGAGTCAAATTATACTCAGTTACCTGCAAAGGTATAGCTCAAATCCTTCGTACAGTACCTCTAATAACCCACCCTTGAAACATTATCAGTATAGTGAATATTTGTTTTTAAGTAACACCTGTATTATTTTCATGTTTCTGACTGACATTTGTTTTATTCCAACTTAAATTTTGTTAGGCTCAACTGTGGACAAAAAATCTCTAATTACCTTGGACGAGCTTAAACAAGAGCACAAGAAAAGGCAACCCCCATCCTCAGTAGGTGTACTGTGCATCCTTTCTTGCAAGTCAGTGTGAATGTCTGTTCATTCACTTTCTTTATGTCAATGCTTCCAGATGGCGGTTAAAGGCAGTGCCAGGTTCACTTTGTTTGGCTCCACTGTTGTTGAAAACACCATGATTGAGTCCCAGAGTAGTGTTACGGTGGATTTTAAATGGAGCCATGTGGAGAGTATCCTCGAGACCCCACCGCTGTCCTCTACAGCAACACTGGTAAGCACCCGTAATTCACACTCCAAACATAGTCTTTCTCTACCATATACTGTATACTTAATTTTATATATATAAAGTTGACTTTTAATGTTGTAATACCATTTAAAATACAGAATAAAGTGGTACATTTTGTGTACTTGCCTTTATTTTAAATCTTTGTTCACATGCAGAATATCAAAGTTTCCAGCGGGGACATGAGGAGCCCAATGTATGAGATGTACAGGGAGCTAGAGTTTCTTCAGGTTTGGGTCCCACCATAATCTGAGATGAATGGCCATGAGTTATAATACACAAATAGACAACTAAATAGACCAGATTTCTGTTTTTTCAGACTCTCGCTGATGGTTTGAGAACTGGTGAGACTGAATGGATGGAGCCTTTGGAAAGCACGTCAGCTGTAAATCTGACCAAGGCCTTCCTAGAAGGTCTGCTTTGTTAAATCAGTGCACCTTGATTATGATTTATTGCTGATCGTTAGTTAAGAAGATTATTTTCTTTTCTGAATGCTTCTTTCAGAGCTCCAGGGCACTGCAAAGACACTACAGGAACAGGTTCCAAACACAACTGAGGTATGATATTGTTAAAAATCAAGGGGCTTTTCACAAATTCATTCATTTCAGAATAAACTTGGTAGCTTTCTTGCTTCTTTATCTTTTCTTAAAGCCCACAAAGACGAAGACTGAGACGGACACTCCCATTTTCAACTCTTTCTTGGAACGAGGCGATTTGGATTTTGTGGAGCAGCTGTGGGTTCGGATGAGAAAGAGTGAGTTAATTCCTCTATTAGAGGGGAACACCACCTAAATTAAGAATTACAATATGTCCAATTTCCATGGCCTAGAAAAGTTCAATCAATATTTGTGAACTACTTCCTCTTGAAGCAAGAAACCAGACAACTAAGTTTTAAATTTGTGATGTTACATAGACAATGAATGGGAGACTGATTTTTTTTTTTTTTTTATAGACAAATGAGCTTTATTCTTATGAAATGTACTCCGTTCTGAAAAAGAAAATGATCCATATACCGAGAACGTTGCTGTGGGTACTCTCTGTCATCTGTAACATCTTTCCTAAATCATTGACTATACTTGATGACATCACAAATTTGAGTTTTAGCACTCTAGTTTTTGGATTTGGGAGAGAGTTGTTCATGTTTACTTATATGAAGGACTGTCTTAGACCATAGAAACAACATGTATACATTTTGAAAATGGCCGTAGTTCCCCTTTTTAAGGAAATTTTGTTTTTCATGTACAGGTGTAGCTTCATATCAAGACATTGGAGACTGCCTGAAATTGGTGACGGAAGCTCTACGATATGGTGACATCAAACCCTGGGTATAAAATGATGCAGCTTCTGAAAACGGTTTGTCACTGAGAAAAGGTTGAGGGTTGTTGTGTGTAAGGTTTTGTTTATTTCCCTCCAGATTCACCGAGACAGCAGCAGCTCCCTCAGTAAGCTCATCCTGCAGTCTTACCACCAGCAGATCGATCATGTGTCTCTCACAGGTGTCACCCCTGTCCACATGCTGCTAGAGATGGGTCTGGACAAGATGAGAAAGGATTACATTAACTACCTCATTGGTAACCTTCTACTTACTTGCTGTGAAGCTCTTTATGTCCTTTACATGTGATTCAAAGTTTCACAGTAATATTTAACCTCAGTGCATATGAATCATTAAGCACACGCTTTGCTTTAAAATTCTATTTGCAACTGTGCATTTATTTCTCAGGTGAAGAATTGACAACTCTTAACCACTTGGTAAGCTTAATACTTTTTACTGACAACTATTTTCAAATGGCTGTTAACAACATATTCTAAGTTTGAATATTTTCCTCTGTAGTGTTATTACCTAAGCACAGAGGTTGATCTCCAGGAACAAGTGATCCGACTCAGAAAACTGCACCATCTGCTGGAAATAATAGTGACCTGCAGTACTTTCCTGGGTTTGCCCTACGACCGGCTCTTCCTTCTCACACAGTAAATCAATTGCCCTTTTTTTCCAGTGACGTATGAGCGTGCAAAGTGTACTTCTCTGAAGATGACATTAAAGTAGACAATTTATTTTCTCCATAGATTGTGTTTGCAGCACTACAAAACATTCCCTTATAATGAGGAGCATGAATTCAAACTGCAAATCAAACCTGCGATGATCAGCCATTTCTACCAGAAGTAAGGAATACAACCCTTTGCACACCAACTGCTTCAATACATCCAAAGAAAATTGTGAATAAAATTGAGATGATTGTCTTTTTCATTCTTGTTTTAACACAAACTAGTAATTTAATTCACCCACCAAAGTGAAACGGGAAGATAGGAGAAAGGTAGTTGGGATCATTTGTATCGTGCATCAAGTATGACATTTAAAAACTTGCCGAAGTCATTCGACAGAAGCAAGTCAACTTTATTCAGATGTATTCGTGAGGTCTGTTGTGCGTAGTATTTTTGAAAAACCCGTTTCAACATAGTTTTTCTAATGTGATCACAAGTGCCTGCATGTCTGCCTCCAAATACAGCTGTAGTGATTCAAACCCACTATATCATGCATTTTTAAGTTAAGTTTTAACAGGGGCTATTGTTTCATCCCTCATGTTTGTGTTTGCTCCACAGAGAGCAGCCAGTAGTGTGGGAGGCTGAGGTGTCCAGTGGCCATGGTCCACGTGAGGTCAGGACATCCATACAGCTCAGTGACAGACCACTGGTTGATCATGTCATCTTTGAAACAGGTGATCTTTATGCACTACTTAAAAAATAGTACATGCCATTATAGTTGCAAGTGGTTATTACCCCCAGTAAACTACAGATAGCATTTATATTCTTTAACTGTTCTGTCTTTAGATTACCCAAATGAAACTGTGAATGGGGACAGTGAGGATCCTGCCTTCTTCTCCACCATGGTGTGCTGTAGTCTCGTCAACTTTGCATGAATTTACGCAGAGCACAACTAAACGGCAAAGGAGGTGTTTATTGTCATTTTCGATATTCTCATCTGCAATTACTACATCACATAGTATACATTTCTTTTAATATACTGTATTTTTGTCAAATCTTTTGAATAAACAACTTTCAGTCCTTTTGAATGTATGGTCTGTGACACTGTCATGTTTTTTCTAATTGCATCTTTATTATCACATTTGCAGATTTTTTTTTAAATTTTTTTTTTAAATGTTCAATATAGCAGTTGAAAGATTTTGAAGGTTTTTTTGTTGAACAACTTAAAACAATAGATCACAAGGGCTGTTTGCAATGGTAATATTCCACAACACTATTGTAATAAGAAAAGCCAACATGTTGCAGGGCTATCCACACTGTTTGAGTGTCTGGTACTAAATTGATTTTAAAAGGCTAAACCAATGTTTTTACAGCAAACGCTGTAAGCACATCAACTGAATGAAGTCACTAATTCCATCGGAATTCAGTTCAAATAATGTATTTATCACACATGAGCCATGAAAGAAAAGTGGTGTGTGTGTGTGTTCTTGTGTGTGTGTGTGTGTGTGTGTGTGTGTGTGTGTGTGTGTGTGTGTGTGTGTGTGTGTGTGTGTGTGTGTGTGTGTGTGTGTGTGTGTGTGAGAGAGAGAGAGAGCGATTGTAAACAAGCACAGTCTAGTTCCGCCTCCGCAGCAGGAACATAAGGAAGACGGCACTGAGCAAAATAGAGAGTGTGCACACAGTGGGAACAACGATCTCAGTTACCATCTCCATGTGGCTGGTCAAAGGGTCTGCAAAGCACACACACACATCAACAATTCACTAGCATTATTATGTAATTCAGACATTGCATATGAAGGGAGTGCTGCAAGCACAGCACTCAAAGGGTTAATATTTTCCCCCTAAATCAAATCATCCTTTATCTGATTTATAGTGAGCATGAGTGATTCCTTACCATGTATAAGTCTTAGAATATTGGCAGCAGTACTCCGCTGTTCCTCTAATAAAAAAAGAGAAAGTACTTAGAGTTGATTACCGACACTTTAACCCTTTGAGAACTGCATGCAGCTACTGGGGAATATTTCAGAAAGCAGCATTTGCACAACGGCCGGATAAAAGTCAAATCTTAAGAAATTGTATTATTACCAGTCATCAACCGGCATGGCTGAATCATGTTCCTTAACCTCATGTTGAAGCTTGGTTTGCTAAATTCAATTCCAATATATCAGAGACCTTCGGTGGTATTATGTTATCTGGGTACATTTATAATCCTGCTTTGTGAAAAACCCTTTGGGCACAAGTCCACAGATAAGCTGTATGCCTACTGAGTTAAAGCTGCTGTGAAATCTGAAGGGCTGCCCTTGGTTGCAAATTAGATTCAAGCACACTAGTAAAACATCAGATAAGTGAAGATGTAGTAGAACACACAGAGCACAAGCTTGTTTCAGAGGCATATTTTAGCATTAAACTGCAAAGGCTTAATTCTGTTAGGCGGATTTGAAACGGCACAATCACAAAGCAACAACAACAAAACTGACATTAATGGAAGACATATACCCTCAAGTTCTAAACTTCATCATGCACTGGCCAAACCTTTGGCATTTCTGCATGTTCCTTGGATTTTCTTCTAGCTGGAGGGGCAAACAAAAAAAGATATCTTAGATATTCTGTTAGAGATTTTGTTAATTATGTTTTATACTTCCATCATTCAAATGTACCTAATAATTTGTTCATGTGTTTTCTGAGGTGCAGCAACACATAGTCAAGTCAAATTGTAACTCTTGATCTCATTTGCATTTAAAAACGACTGGTTAGGTCAGAATCTTTATTTGTTTACCCCAGCTAGTTGTTCACATCTGATCATTGATCAACATGGTCAGGGCTGTTCTTGACGAACTGACCTGCAGCTAGGAGCTGGTTGCTTGAGGAACAGGTCTCAATAGCCTTCCTCCTCCAGTTCTCAACCTGTCGAGGTTTACAATGCAATGGTATAACATCACTGAAATGATTTATGTGGCACAATAGAGCATGAACCAATTAATCGGAATGTTTAAGAAGAATATCTGAAATGTTTGTCTGGAAATGATAAGAGGCAGGTCTTTGTCGTGACCACGTTGTGTCTGTTACCTCTCTCTGATTGGGAAATCCATTGGAGCTGATGACGCGTTTGTAAAACTGAACGGAAGCTTTGGGATAGCGAGGCTTGTTTTTGTTCCTGAAGTCCACATAGTACAAACCGAACCTCTCGGAGTAGCCTTCATCCCACTCAAACTTGTCCAGCAGGGACCATGCAGTGTAGCCCTTCACATTGACTCCATCTTTGATAGCTGAGTGACACAACAGAGAGTGAGTTGACCACAAAAGGATTGGACTTTCAAATGACCAAACAAAAGAAAGGCACATGTGCTTATGAGCTCACTCACCTTTCAGCATCTCATTGATGTAGTCTTTATAATACTGTATCCTCCAGTCATCACACAGCTCTGTGCATAAAACCTTCTCAGAGACTCCATTTTCGGTAACATAAATCATTGGGTTTCCATACTGAGTCTAGATGGGGAACAAATCAATATGCAATTAGTTGCCTTTATGTAATTTAACTAGGAGTGCAGTGTGCTAAGATCATTTCAGCTTGTCAATGTCAACAAGTCTGTTCTGCATCATTTACTATATACACCATAAGTCACCTTGACAAAATTGAGCAAACGTCTGAAACCCCAAGGCACGGAGTAGAGCCACTCAGACCCGGGGTCAGGCCATTGCGGGTCAACCAGCTCCGCCAGGTCACGGTCAGTGAAGTAGCTGCTGCTACTGCTTCGACCTGATGGGTTGTTCTTTTGGGTGATGTAGCGGGTGGTGAAATGGCCGATGCCGAGGAAGTCACAGGTCCCCTTGATGTAGCTCTTCTCTTGGGTGGAAAATGTGGGCAAGCGAGACGTCCCAAGGCCCTGTTGGACACTCTTCCTTCCTGCACACACGAGTAGTGATTAGTTATTTCCCCAAATGACCAATATTTCTGTTCACAATTTAACTCACCAATGAAGTCTTTCATCACTTGAGGGTAGTCTCCGTGAAAGATGGGTGTGGCAAACCAGCCCAGGTAGAACTGGACATATCTCTCAGCTGCTTCAATGTCTTTCTGGTTGCTCATATCCACCGGCTCTCCCCAATCTCCAGACAGAGAGATGCCAACTAGACCTGCAGATGTGAACAGCAGCTCTCAACACTAAGTAAGACAGACAGTACTGTTGAGAGGCAAATATTGAATTAAGTTACTTTCAGAGTTTAACCTTGTTTACCTTTTTGTTTTGCCCTCCATTGTGTATCATAAGTATGCCAAACTTTAGCATGTGCCTATGAAAAGGATTAGTATTATTATGAATATTATTTACATTTCAGTGCAAAGTGGCACATTAAGTGCAAAGTGTTTTTGATAACAGAATATATATATATATATATATATATATATATATATATATATATATATACATTATCCTACCTTGATTATGTGATGGGCAGCTCTATATGCCCCTGTTCCTCTCAGTCTCAGTCCAGGAGCATGCTCGCCAGTCTCATAGCCTTCAACTGCTACAGACTAAAGCAGGTTAGGGATAATAGTGCTTTCAGTAACAGCTAGATACATATTAATCCAAGCTCTATAATAAAAACAAATAATATGTTACAAGGCAGATGTGAATGTAAAACCTGAAAATCATTTCTTTTAAACATACCCATGGATTGTTGAAAGTCATCCAGTACTTGACTCGGTTGCCAAATCTTTCAAAGCACAGGTTAGCAAATTCATTGAAATGATTGACCAAGCTTATATTCTGCCATCCACCATATTTCTCCTGTAAGACCTAGTAAAGCAAAGAGTACAGTAAAACAAAGAAAAACAGTGCTGAAGTTTGCGATTATTGATGTTTTGTACACCAACCTGTGGAAGATCCCAGTGATACAAAGTTACAATGGGAGTGATCTTGCTCTCCAGCAGCTGGTCAATCAGTCCATCATAGTACTGTATTCCTTTTTCATTTATATGGTCAGCTGCAAATGGTATTAAAGTGTAGATAATTCCTCTGTTTAAGCAATTAACAAATTAAATCACATACAGCAGTTCAGTTGCAAAAGGCTTGAATTAACAGCAGTAACTCACACTTTATGCCAGTGGGGATGAGTCTAGGCCAGGATATGGAGAAGCGATAGTGGTTAAGCTTCAACTCCTTCATCAGAGAAACATCATCCTGTACAACACACACAAGTGAAATATTCAGATTTCCTTTCCCCCCCCTCTGGTCTCTCCATATCTCTCAGAAACACCACACCTGATTACCCCACCTTGACTTTGTGGTAGCCCTCACAAGAGGAGTCCCCGGTGTCATTTTGTTGTATTTTGCCTTTCTTATGACTGAACACGTCCCAGATGCTCAGTCCTTTTCCATCTTTGTCCCAGGCTCCTTCTGTTTGATAGGCTGAACTTCCGGCACCCCATGAAAATCCTAATAAATACAACATTGGCAACAACCACCAGATGACCAGCTCTTATGGGAGGATATAATACCACCAATTACTAAATCATTAAGATGCACTGCCTCTATCCCACTGAAGAGAAAGGTTGTGTTTACCAGCTGGAAAAGTGCCATAATAGAAGGAGCTGTGGTCGTTCTTTGTCCAGTCGAAGTCCTCAGCCGAAGACAGACACAGCACCAACACAAACACATGGCACACACTGAATGCACAGCGGGGCAGCATGGTACTCCTGAGCCTGCAGCACAGTCACTGTCGGGTTAGGCTCCAGTCACTCACTGATGTCTGCACACAGAGGAGCAGTAGTGGAGTGGCAGTAATACAATACCACACTGTAGAAATACTCTGTTACAAGTTTTAAAATGTTACTAAGTATCATCAAAGTATGTAAGTATCATCAGAAAAATGTATTTAAAGTATTACAAGTTCAAGTACTCGTACTAGAAAAAGCATCACATTTTAGAAACTAGAAAAGATTAAAACAGTTCTGTCAATCAACTAAGTGTTTAATCGGCTAATCAGTTCAGCTGTACTTGTAGGCCTGTATATTGTTGGGCAGTTCAATTTATAATAAAACATTGTATTTTATAAACTACATGGGTTTTGTGTGCAAAAATTAAGTTAATAAAGTAATTTGTAAAGTCACTAACTAAAGATGTCTGATGAATGTTGTAAAAAAAAGTACAATATTTCTTTCTGAAATGTAGTGGAGTAGAAGTAGAAAGTGGCATCAAAAGAAAAGACTCAAGTAAAGTACAAGTACCTAAGTATTTGTAGTTGAGTAAATATACTTAGTGACATTCTACCACTGCAGAGGAGAACCATTTAGCATCACCTCTTAATCCCAATAACAAGCTTGGTCTGGAGCAAACATGCTATATCTAAGACACATGCTACCTCTTTTATAAAAAAACAACCAAAAAAGTAAAATTAGTAACAGAAAGAAAAATCATAATATAATTACAATAAACTGTCATCAAACAGTCTGAAAGCATCCAATGTAATGGACTATGGGGGGTCCCGCATCCCTAATGCAGAGCCAAATACCCTTTTTCAAATCCAATGGAGTGTGAGCTCATCTTGCTGAGGCAGACAGATCCCATACAAACTATGGTTTCACCTCTGTAAGCAAAGTTAATGCGAGAGGTTGATATATTTACAGTGCACAATCACAGTATTAACAGTGGATGAACCTTTCCACACATATAGACTAAATGTGAACATTCATAACTTCATCATTTGACAATTATAAGGAAATGAATGCTATTTCTTACATTTTCATGGTTAATGTCCAGATTTGAGTCTTCCCAACTCACTTTGGGAATTTAAAATCAGAAATATGGTAAAATCTTAGACATATAACCTAAAACAAATCTAAAGCTCCTGCTGCAATTATGAATATTACTTGTTATACACATTCCTATTTCCTGACAGAATTTTTCCCAGATATAGTTTCCATATTCCTGCAAATAATTTAAAATCACTAGTGCAAAAACAATAACATTTGATTCACAATGTACTGAATAAGATGTCCAATACCTGTGTACCTTATGAAGAATTCATTTGCAGCAGGTGTGTGTGCTGAGCTTGAATCCCTGGGTGCACTGCTCTCCTGGAACAGCAGACCACATAGAAAGCTGAATATATCTATTGGTGCAATCTCTATTGTACGTCGTCTGTTGTAGCACCACCCTTCTCCAGAGCTGTCCCTGCTGTCAGTGTGAAAGCTGCTCTTATTGTGAAGCTCACTGCATTGTTTTAGCTGTTTAGAAATTGCTGAATGGTTTGCTAGTGGAAAGTGTTTGCACTGCATTACCCATTGGCCTGGGTCAGGTTAGGACAATTTTACATAGGTATTACCTTAATGGAACATGGGATGTATCCTCTTATTGCTCATATGCAAACATTTATTAATCTGAAAAATATTACTGTATGTTGTGAAGTATCTTGGCATAAAACTAGAAGTGTAGATTGTAAAAATCAATCAGATAAACCCTATGCAAAACATTTTATTTTGTGCTTACAATTATCATCTCTTACATAAGGCATACACACTATCTTCTTATATGGCCCAGCCATACATTTTAATGCTAATCCTCAAAATGCAAATATGTCTAGTAAGCTATAAGCACCTAATAACACTGTCTTACTGCATTTCAGTGAGATATTTCTCACAAAAATTTGACACATGAATTCTAACATGGTTTGGTGTGCAGGATGACATGCCTTAAATCAGGCAAAGGAGAGGGTACTGTTAGCACCACACATCATCAAACTGTAACTGTTACACACTCCATCCAAATAAATTAAACTTCATAAGTGATAAACAGGTGAACAAATAAACAGATGTCCGTTAACATGTGGTTCTTCTTCAGTGGTGCAAATATGGAAGCCCCATGAAACACTGAGAATCTCAGTAATCATCTTCCTCATCGTCCTCAGGCACAAACTCAAACTCAAGCTCATTGTCATCTTCTTCATCCTCCTCCTCATCTTCATCCTCGTCATCATCATCTTCCTCCTCCATATCAAAATCTACAGCGGCATTCAGTAGCAGTTTGGTTCGATTGATCTCGCTCTCATCATCAAGGTTAATATGAACCTGAAACAAAATAATAAACATGAATTAAATCTTAAAAAGTGCAAACTAAGTGTGCAAGACAGAACTTCAAAAAAAGTTATGAAACCAGGAAACAACCTTTGTAAAATACTATCATGCTGCTAATTTTCATAGTTAGTCATTTAACATTACTTTGGGCACGGTTATATTTTCATGACAAAAAAAGCTCAAATCAATGTGAGTGTACATGTCTAGCTGAGTATTATGTCTTTCCGAGATGTTTCCAATGACTCTGCATCAATAAGCACCAATAAGCACCTATATGACTCTTGTAGTTGTAGTTTATGACTGTGCACATTTAAACTTTTCATGGGCATACCTGGTTGTGCCTTAAAGGTAACTGGTAGCAATTTGACTCTAAAACTGTTAGCGAACACGTTTGAAATACTGTTCAATCATGATCATGTCTCTAATGAAATGCTAGTACATATGTATATATGTATTAGCTGCAGAAAGGATAGGCATTTGTGACTAAAAAAACAAATTATTTACGTAATTAAATATCTGAATCGCGTGAATGACACAAACAAGCTTCTGAAGAAGGCTACATACGTTTCTGAGTGAAGGAAATAATGAAAACAAAAACAGAATATTCCCCAAAAGTTGAGGGATTCAAAATAACCCAGTGAACTAAGCAACACTTCTGCTAGAGAAATATGATTATATGGCCATGTATACCTCAGTCGTACTATCTGTAAACTGGGGGTGGTAAAAGTAATCAGATTGCTGCAACACACATGAATATGTTTACCAATTTGATGTCTTAACGTTAGAGTCAGAGTAACCTGACTTTTGTGTGGATGTCAATGTAATCAATATCACTGAGGTTATGCAGGCCTGCAAACTATAACACCTCAGCAAGACAGTACAGCAGTGTAGTGTAGTGAAAACCTCTGATCTTCAATTTCAGCAAACCAATGTAAATGTGAATAAATCAACAAACAAGCAAAAAAATATTATAATTTGAGAATATCTTATTATGACAGATTGTGAGCTATGAGCATTTAGCAGGGTTGTCCCCAGGTGTTCTCTCTGGTACAGTGATTTACCTCAGTTTCTGGAGAAGAGCGTTGAGAGGCTCCTTCTTCTGTTTGAGCACTAATGATAGATTTCAAGGCCCCTTCTTCAAACTGAAACACAGAGTGAACACATAATATATAAACCACACGTACCGCACAAACCCTACACTCATTCTGTGAACTCTCTCACTCACCTTCAACCTGTTCAGCTGGTCTTGTAGCATGACTTTGATTTTGAGGAGAGTCTCCTCTTCCTTCTTCAACTCCTGCAGACGGCTGTGCATCTTTACTGGTACTGCTGCAGTCAGACCATTCCTCAACACTGAAAGGGAAGGGATCAGTGGTCAGGGATACAGTGTCATGCCAGATGTTCATAACAAAGGGGTTGGGATTGGTAACGTTTTCAACCTATCCAAATGTCTGCTTTATAACTTGTAGCTAGCTACTGGACAGCAAGTATCTTCACTGAAATCATTGAGGATTCTTACAAGTATGCTTGTCCAAACTGTGTGGAATATGACGGGAAGATGTAGCTTGTTAGCGGTTTCATCCTGTTCCTATCCCATTTATTTAACGTTAGATTTCATTCATCAGCTTAACAGCCACTGTGACGTTGGCTTAAGTATGAAACAGTACAATATAGTAATGCTTCTACCACATCAACTTACGAACGACGTTCAATCTCAACAGCAGTACAGATTGTGTCAAATTTACAACATGGTGAATAGATTGTATTGTGATGTGTTACTGCTAGCTAACTAACTTACAGGAAACAATTTGGCTAAGTACGTTAACGGCAGCGACACCCCAAAAATTCGTTCCACACAGGCAATAATAAAACCCAGTTTGAGACTATTACCTTTGTTTTTAAATTCTGCCTACAGCTCCATATTAACCACGAAAGCGGTGTTAAACAAGATAACGTACTTCCGACAGCTTTTGTTTTGAATACTGATAGCTTAGCTAGCTGTTATGCTACCATAGTATGCTACAGATACAGATACAGCTACTAGCTAGCTAAAGTTTGGTTCCTGTGGTTATGCGGTCATATCCGGACACAGTGTAACATTAAATGCTATCGGAAATTTCCAACTTTTGTGTTGGGAACGAACGATCTAGGACTGTCAGAGCAGAGGTTTACTACCTAACGTTACAATTGTAAAAGTGACTCACTTAATATTTGAATCCCGTGGTTCAGCAACAACCATTTATGACAACGTCCGAGAGTGAAAGTAATTTGCTGTTAGAAGGTCCAAAGGTTTTTACGAACCTGTTGCCAGAAAATAATTCGAAAAAAATGGCTTTACACATTGGAGAAAAAAAAATGTTCCGCTGTTCATTTTGTTAATTAATTTAATATACTCTATATATGTCTATGTTAATTTCAGTCAAAAATAATCCACAACTCCACTGCCTTTAAACACAGAAATACGACCTCACGAGAAGCACCTAAAGGCAGCATTAATAGTGGCGGAACGTTGATTCTGGCGACATCTTGTGGTCACACGACGGTAATGGCCGCCCATCCCCTTCCATGGTAATATCATCGAGGGTAGAGGTTGAGACGTTCTCTTAATACATCCATGGTTGAGACTGTTTGATAGCCTAATTATTTGAAGAAAATGTGGTTGTTCCATTCTTGTCTAAGGGACGGAAATGTTTGGCTATTGCTGTTCCCAGGCGAATAGTTAACGTTAGCGGACCCTACGTTACCCTAACGTTAGTTGTTTGCTCAGATGGAAAATGAACGTTAATAGTTAGCTAGCCGGACTATTGAATGTGTATTAATGCAGCCATTTCTTTTTAGTCGGTTATCAATGGCCGCCCTCTTTTCTACAGAAAGGTTTGAAGTGGCAGGTGTCAACTTTACTGCACTAGGAGGCTAATTTGTAACAAATGTAGTTCATGGTGTTAGTCTCCCTCATAAAACATAAGGGTCACACTGTTGGAAGGCAAATAGGCCTTAACGAGGCCTGCTTGCTACTTCACCATACTAATGTGCAAGGTGTAAATTTGCCTTTCATGCTGGTGTGACTCCAAATAGTGGCTTTACTTTATGATAACCAAGACTAAAAGTGAGTGACACTTAAATAACAAAAGTTTGCATGCTTTGACAATAAATTGGTTATAAATCCAGATTTATGACCATATCTGTGTTAGTTTATGTTAAGAAAGGTGATCGTTGTCATGGTACAGAACCACCTACAATTTCCACCATGGAACAGCCCTGCATGTTTATTCATGTATCTTCTGAGCTGCCCCAAGTAAATATTTAGCAGTCTTGCATATTATCTAGAAAGCATGGAAGTCTCCCCTAAATCCCCCAAACCCCCATTACACTGAAAGGGAGCAGCGAATTGAGTTAAAACTTAAATAAATCACAGATGGAACTCATTGATGTGAACAAGATCTGAAACGGCTCTTAATCAGTCTTCAAAAATGTTAGAAGAGCCCATTAGGTTCTTTATAGGATTCCTTGACTAAGTCCATCCAGATGTGTGCATTGATAATCACAGCATGCAGGCAGGACTGGAGACTAACAATGGAACCCAGCCAAAAGGAGATACCTAGCCTAGCTGTCTCTGCTCACACACACACACACACACACACACACACACACACACACACACACACACACACACACACACACACACACACACACACACACACACACACACACAGAGAGAGAGAGAGAGAGAGAGAGACTTACCCTCATGGCACGTGTGAATGTGTAAAGTCTTCCCTTTCTCTGAATCTTTGTGCTTTTTTTTTTTTAGCTCATCTGTAAACTGCACTGCTGTCCTTTCATTTCACTTTGTAGAAATACAGTTTGTTGTCTGTGCTTCAGGTGAGAAGCAGCAGCTGTCCAGTGCAACGCAGTGCCACCACTAAAGACCCAGGAGCACTTGCAGTAACACAGCATGTATAGGTATAACTGTCAATACTGTTCTGAACTGTGCTTCTCTGAGCTGCACTGCAAGCAGGCATGTGCCAATATATAGATTTTATAGTTCTTAGTCATTATTTTTTCCTACTATTTCAGAATTATTTTAGCGTAAAATGTAATTAAAACATCCAGTACATTGGTGACCTACAAGACTAATTTATATCATAACATTGAATTTTAGAACTTGTTGCAGTGTAAAACAATTTGCATGTAAAAAAACTAAAAAAGTCTTTTACTGTAATGACCACTGTTCAACAAAATATTGTACACCTGTTACAACAGGTCTTTCAGTGAATGTAGTTAGCGCCAATAGGGTCAGTGCTGACATGTGACACATGAGGGGGGGGGGGTGTTTGTGTGACGCTAACCTGTCCGGCAGATTGGGATTGATTCCGGAAGGAGGAAGACCGCACCCAGCGCCACGAGGGGGAAAAAGGGAGCTTTGCCCCCACAGTTGTATTTTCTGCCCCCTTGTTAAAACGTACAAACACAACAACACAATTACTTTTACAAGGTCTCCATGGTGTCTTTATTGCAGGGGGCTTTCATCTACTAACAATGTAATCCCATCCGGGCGATTTTTGACACAGAGAGCGACCACTCCAGCCATCCTCTTACTTCATTTGTATGTCCATGATTTGAACCCCCTTATAAAAGCCGCTGTGCTGCGCTCAAACCACTGCCGGTAGCCTAGCAACGCAATTTGTGTACATGTCTTTCGACAAGGCGGCTGCATTATTAGAAGCTAGAGCAAGCTAGATTTGGACATGAGTGATGGAGAATCTGATCGGGGAGAGATCAGTGACCCGTCATTTTAATCTGATGAGGAATTGTAATCTGATGACGAGGAGCGCCCAGCTACCTATATCATCACAGCGCAGCAGCCCTCAGACGCTGACGGACAGGTGCTTACAGTTACAGTCTAGTGATAGACATGCTAGTTAGACGTTACTCGTGTAACGAGTTTTAAAACTTTGAGTTTGTCAATTCAAGTCGTAATTATCTTAACTGCTTCAAGAAATGCCATATTCACGAGTGCTGACCCTGTTGCTGCAGTGGGTAAAGCCTGGGTAAATGAGTTATTTTTAGCCTACTTTATGATGAAAAATCGGCCCCCTCGCAATTTTTACCTGCCCCCTTAGTCATTTTGCCCTGGCGCCGGGCCTGAGGAAGATGGAAACAAACCACACGCTACCACACACAGAACACTATTGTAGACAAAGACGCTGAAAGACTATTCTCGTTTTCCCACAACACAAATTTGTAAATACACCTTTTAAAACCTGAACTACAGCAAAGAGAGCAGGGGCCGCTGGAGTAACGGACGCGGAGTAGCAGACGTGGAGCGGCGGCCTTCAGAAGAGACCGATGCCAGCAACCATCTTCAGACGCGAACTGAAACAGCGGCTGGGTGAGTCAGTTTAACACAGCACAACCCCTCTTATGGCGTTTTTCCACTGCTAGTACCAGCTCTACTCGGCTTGGCTCGACTCGGCCGCGTTGCCCCGTCCTCCTTTTTCCATTGCAGATTAGTACCGCCTCATGCGTGAGGCGAGCGTGGCTGGTCGTCATAGCGCCGCCGCAGGAAACTGCCGTGACCTAACGCAACACACACACACAGAACGTCGAAGGTGTGTTGTTGTTGCCACAGCCAGAAGACACATTTTGTTTCAAATGAAGCTGGAGGCAGCAAAAAAAAACAAAAAAACACAGCTGACTAAACTATTTAAAAATGGCGGGTTTATTCAGGACACCCCCCGTCTGTCGCTTTCATGTCACCTTTTGGTATTGGCTCAGCTCGTTTGGAACAGGTACTAAAGAAAGTACCTGTTAGCAGGTACCAGGGACTTTTTTTCGTAATTGAAAACCAAAAAAGGCGAGTAGAGTCGAGGCGAGTTGAGCAGGTACCATGTAATGGAAAAACGCCATTTGGTAGGAAAGTATCAGTCATCCAGGCAAGCACAGGTCTCATTCTCACGTTAAATGCATCATGCAGGGACAGGAGACCAAAGCCATTAATGTTACGAGCTAGGTTAGCCTTTAGTAGCAGTGTTCCTTTGTTCTACGAGCCAGGTTAGCTTAGCTTTGTAACACCATATTCAGAGGTGAATTGAAGCATTTGAAACCTAGCAGGTTTTACCAAAAATACAAAAAGAGTCATGATCTTTGCAAGGAAAGAAGCCATGCAGTGATGTTTCTGATGTATCTCCGTCAACTGTTAAACTGCTACTGAGGGAAATAGTCAAGATTGGACTCCATTAAATGTGTGTCGTCAACTAATGGACTAATTGACTGTTTATTACAGAATTGTTCTTTTGCCGTGTAGTGGTATGTGACCATGTACAAGAACATTATTGTTTTGAGAGCCAAGCACATAGTGAGCCGTGGGAGGGTGAAACTGGAGCTGTGTGTCGGTGTACTAGAGACCTTAAGGATTTGGGGGTCAGACGAAAAGGTGCTCTGAGGCCTTCCCCCCACTATCGCAGCTGCCACCCTCCCAGCACAGACATGAGAGGCCCCACTCTGGCATGACGGTTTTACTTGGAGCTGGTTTCAGCTAGAAGGTGGCTAATACTGTACAGTTATCACTCTGCTCCTTAAGAGCTACAGTTGCTTTTTCCTTGTCATCACGGGGACTCTGTTGCTGCTACATTGCAATTTCTCCCCAATCAAAACTTTCCTTGGCAGGGCTTGAGCCTAGTGCTGAAGCCTGGTGGCAGCTGAGGGGCTCAGTCGCCCTGCATGCCGCTGCGAGTGCTGCTTGTGCAGCTTGTGCAGCGTATGAAGGTGCTCCCAACGTCTGTGGAATGCAGTGCTAGGCGTGTTGGATGAGGGGCCTCCCTAAAGGGAGAGGAGGAAAGGAGGCAGGGAACAAGAGAGAAGAGGGGGGTGACCTTTGAATAGTGCAGTCAGGAAGTAATGACTTAATTTTCAATCATGGCAGTAAACACAGAATAAGAGCATGGAAATAGAGGAGGGATGGAAGACGGAGAAGGAGAGAGGGAGTGAAGATAATGATACAGATTGTAAGGTGAGGCCCAGAGAGATAAGATTGTAAACAGCAGTGAAGCGCTTGTGAAGTCGATGGGGTTGGTGAGTCACTGGGGAATCATGGGCTCTCTTGCAATCACAGCTGAGGAAAACCAGATCATGGCCAGCATTGCCTGTCATTTGTCTCTGGGTCAGAAACAAGGCACCCAGTGTAACAGAGCTTTACACTCAAATGTGCTTGTGTATAACACAGTTTAACATTTTAGGTAATGTTTTACATTACAGTTATGCACTATAGGTCAATCCTTCCATAGGAGGTGAAGCAAAAGGTGGGGGTGACAGCTCCAGGATGTTCTCTCTTAAACTGTACAGTGATGTGGACAGGAGCCTCAGGCGCCTATGAATGGAAAGGACTCATGTGGAGATGAAGATATGTGGAGGAACCTTTGTTTTCAAGGAACTACCTCAACCTTTACATTTCCTGTCCTGAACTCCCACACACATATTCATGCAAATTGGCACGCACACGCAGCAGGAATAATGTATTAGAGGTCATTCATTTGTAATCAGCACAATCTTCTGCACGTACACAGAGCCTGAAAGATATGTTTGCTTAATGTAGCAGAGAATACCTGGATGTGTAAGTGTACTGATACAGTTTCATATGTGCACAAATTAACATTATGTGGTTAAAAACATGCTTATAGACACGTGCACCCTTACATGCCGTATACAGTGCCAGAAGTAGGAAACATATGTTCATATTTCATGTTATGTAATCATTGAAGTCAGTAGAAATCCTCTACATGTAAGTGAACTTAGTTCTTTGCACATTTAGACTTTTCACACTAAATCAGTCAGCTGCTTAATCCCAGTGGGCCTGCTGTCACGGCATCACAGAAGATGATTGATAATAGTGTTAATCACCAGATTAACCACAGCAGTGTGGTATGATCCACAGTGTGGTTTTTGTCTATCAACACTCTTATGTATGTTTTTGTGTAAGTGTATAGCTAGGTGCCCACTGCAGCTATGATGCTGTCCTCATTCGTCAAGCAAGTGTAGTAAAAGCCAAGCATTACTCCCTTGTTCAACTGGCAAACCTGATCATTGTTGCCGTTAGCATTTTATTATCTGAAGCAATTACATACTAGGAGATACTCTAGGTTTTGTGCCCTATTCATGACAAGCTCAGGAAAGCATATTTATCCCATGTTCAGATTTGATTTCAGTCTGCTTATGTGGTTTTTATTTGGCTTTTATATTTGAACTGATCTGTCCAGAGAGGTTTAAGTACATTTAGTCAAATTGGAAAGGATGTGCAACATGTTGTGATCCCAGGGAAGTTAAAAAAGCATAGTAACCGAGTAGTGGAGGTCTTGTTCTCAGACGTAGATCGGACGCATGGAAAACTGCAAAGGGCCTAAAAGCGCTGGCAGATCCTGGATGTAAGGCAATCCAATGTAACCACAGTAAAAGGCTGTTGATTTAGGTTGAGCTAAATTGAGTGAGCTTCTTTATGTTGCAGCCCCAGGGAATGCCTCAGATCACGGCATGAGGCTTGGGCCCTGATATGATGTGGTTTGGTCAGGGATGGCATGAGGGAGTTTGGGCTGAGGAGAATGCCTCTGTCACAGCTGAAGTTTGTAAACTAATTGACCACCCATACACAGCACTGCTGTTCACTGGCCTTTCTCTCAAGACTGACAAACAAACCCAGAACTCAAGAACACCTCCACCAGACCAAGCCCATTGACTGTAGTGTGATTAATTACATTTTCCATTTTCCTCTCTCTCTCTCTCTCTCTCTCTCTCTCTCTCTCTCTCTCTCTCTCTCTCTTTCTTTCTTTTTTGCTCACTCTCTCACTCTCCTGAGCCTGGTGTATTAGTCTGTGTAGTTCACCTCCCTTGGTACCCTTAGTAAGTTAAACATCCTTGTAATGTCAAACCAGCCAGGAGGAAATCTACTGTTTTCCTTTTCTGCTGTTGTTTTTTCTTTTCATAATGATTCATTATTAGTAAGTCTGCAGGCTCATTTTTCTTTTAGTGAGCCTTTTCAATCTCAAATATCCAATTGCCTGGTTACAAGATGTGGTGAAAGATGTTTTGGAGAAAGGTGAAAATAAACATATCCTTTTGACCCTATTCACCACAACCCAAAAGAGTAAAAATATGACAAGGTTGTGAAATAAGACTCAGTACAGCACTGGGCAAAGGAACGTCTGAGGTGCTGATGCCAAGGACAAAGGTCAAATGACAAACACAAGGTCAGATTGCTCCCATAGGACTAGCTGTGATTGTGACGTAGCATCGGCTAGGTAACAGAGTATAATCAACATTTGTTTGTATGGGACTGTGTGTCATGTTCTAAAGGTAATGCAAGCCAAGCGGTTGGCTGGTTAATTTGCAGGTTAGAATGTGTTCCTATGTGCTCAGTGTTTGGCTGTCATCCCAGTTGTAGTTGTTGAGAGACTAAGCTGTTCTATCTGTTCATCTAAAGCAAACATTATCTACAGAGGTTTGGGCATTCCTTGCATTCCTCATGAAAAGACCATAGCACAGGTACTGCTCTCCTGCCTTTCCCCTTGATTTCCTGACATACAGTGGCTTATCACATTTCCCATAGCCATAATGATGTTTAAACAAACTGTTAGATATTTAAAAAAAGAAAGAAACATGAGAATTGATACCACTGTCACTGAAGCTACAGCTAGAGGACTGTTAGCTTAAAGGGATACTTCACCGATTTAGCATTCAGCTTTGTATCAGTAGAAACCCGGTAGTATTTCTGAATGACCGTGCGTCCCTCCCTCATATCCCCCTGAGACAGGAGATATCTGCATTGGGGGGTCCGGAAAAAATCTTCCGATGACGCAAAATGACGATTTTTGCGTCATCGGAAGATTTTTTGGCCAGAGCAAAAGACTACAACCAGTAGTAGGACCTACTTCCGCATGTTTTAAACCCGCCCATCGCCCGAAGCTAGCCGATCTCGGCCGGAAAAAAACGAAATGTCAGCCATCTTGAATCCTCGCTAAACAGGGCTCTGCTCTATCTTCTCAGCAGCAAACTTTTACAACAATTATGTGCATTCAAACTACCGCACGTGTACCACCGGGATACATCGCTACAGATCGGAGAATATGCAGGAAACGTTATTACAGACGAAATAATCGGCCCACTACAAGAGCTTCGCCTGCCACGGAGAACAGCACGGAGACCGCAGGCTCGCTCCTACCCCGAGCCGGGGTAGGGGGCATTCACGTCGGATAGGTGGGAAGCTAAAGCTAGCCGGGGGAAAGGCACATCCAGAGCGAGCTAACGCTAGCCGGCCACCTGTCCCATCAATCCTGCTTGCAAGTGTCCGTTCATTTAACAACAAACTGGACTACATCCAACTTCAACGATGCTCCCAACGCGAGTTCAGAGACTGTGTTTTTTGCTCAACAGTGAACCGGACTGTCCAGCTACCAGGCCTGCTAGCCCTCCGACAATCCGAGCTTCTTTTACTGTCTATGGCTCTCTCTCATGGATGTATTAAGAGAACTTCTCAGCAGCAAACTTTTACAACAATGATGTGCATTCAAACTACCGCACGTGTACCACCGGGATACATCGCTACACAGCAGAGAATATGCAGGAAACGTTATTACAGACGAAATAATCGGCCCACTACAAGAGCTTCGCCTGCCACGGAGAACAGCACGGAGACCGCGGGCTCGCTCCTACCCCGAGCCGGGGTAGGGGGCATTCACGTCGGATAGGTGGGAAGCTAAAGCTAGCCGGGGGAAAGGCACATCCAGAGCGAGCTAACGCTAGCCGGCCACCTGTCCCATCAATCCTGCTTGCAAGTGTCCGTTCATTAAACAACAAACTGGACTACATCCAACTTCAACGATGCCCCCAACGCGAGTTCAGAAACTGCTGTGTTTTGTGCTTTCGTGGGAAAGCAACAGTGAACCGGACTGTCCAGCCGAACAACAGTTAACCGGACTGTCCAGCTACCAGGCCTGCTAGCCTTCCGACAATCCGAGCTAGAGATGCTCTGTATGAAGGTGAGCTGTGTTAACACGGACTGGTGCAGAAATGGGGTGATTTGTATCCAACTAACTGCTTTCCGGCTGAACAACAGTGAACCGGACTGTCCAGCTACCAGGCCTGCTAGCCTTCCGACAATCCGAGCTAGAGATGCTCTGTATGAAGGTGAGCTGTGTTAACACGGACTGGTGCAGAAATGGGGTGATTTGTATCCAACTAACTGCTAACCGCTGGAGTTTGTGACTGTTACATGGCGACCATTCGACATCCCACGCTAATTCACGGCTGTGTTTATACTCGGTGTTTACAGCCCACCAAGCCTAATGCTGGTATGCTTAGCTGAACTTTACGGAGCCTATAATGTGTGTGTGCACGGTAAATGTAGCCTGTTTCGTATGTCGTTATTATATAATGTAGTTTTTATATATTTTAAATGTGTATTTATATATTTTAAATTGACTCGAGCCACGATGAAACGTTGTTTTGTGTATATGGTTGAAATAACAATAAAACACATTGAGTTGAGTCGAATGCCTCACTGTCTGTCTGTCAAGCGGTAGGCGTGGCTTGGGAGTGGACTCAAAGCAGCGAAGCGAAGTGCATTCTGGGATTTGGTGTCTTTCATCCATATGAGCCAAAAACACATTTTCTGGCTTTTCTCGGCCTAGAAGGCACCAATTAAATTTTTTTTTTCACATTTCTGCTACATAGGTGACCCAATTTAAATATATATTAGGCTTTCCAGCGGTGAAGTATCCCTTTAACATAAAAACTAGAAATGGTGGGAAACTGCTAGCTTGACTGTCCAAATATAACAAAATCCACCTCTAACGCTGATTATTAACATGTTATCTTGTTTATTTAATCTGTACAAAAACTCTTGTAAAAACCACATGGTATCAATCTCCTCATCTAACTTACGAAAAGGAAGAAAAGTGTATCTCCCAAAATGTCAGAATTTTACCTTGACAAAAATGATTTCAAAGATTGTGAAATTTTTACTTGAATATCAAACTGTAGACCATTTCCATGTCACCTTAATCATGGTGTTATCTTATCGTTGTATTCCCTCTGTGAAGTCCATGTGTATCTAATGAGGAGATGTCAGCAATCAGCTGTGAGGATGGCAGCCTATGCTAATAAAGCAGAGCAGGCCCATTGGTTGGAGGAATGTGTGAACACCGTGACAAAACCATTTATTTACAGGCACTTCCACAGTGAGGTCTAGCACCCGCAGCCCAACTGCAACCCCAGGGAAGACACAGCTGCGTGTGAACGTTGTAGCGCCAGCCCTACTCACTTTGATCGCCCGACATGAGAGTGGCCCTGATCTCTAGGAACACCACCCATCTTGTCTGATATTCTGAGTGCACAAACTGAGACATTCCGGACGTGTGAACTGCCCGTGACAAATGATCACCCTTTGGGTTTTCAGCTTTCACATGCTGTGGGCTTTTTGGCACGAAGAAGTGGGTCTCGGGCTGAGAGTTTCCCCCTCTCTATGACTTCAGTAACTGGAGCGGCACTACAGAATGTGGACAAGTCCTGATGTGGATTGTTATGTTAGAGAGAGCCTTTAAGGTGGAGCTATGATTTAATATTGACCTTTTTCAACACCGGACAGCCTGCATTCAGAACACTGACGGGACTGTGGAGACTGTTTGTCATTAAGTGGAATGATGACTGAATTCAATCAACTTGAATAATACAGATCATAGGCACAGCACAACATACGTGGGTTTCGTTTTAGATTCAAGCCATAACCCTTCAAAAAGAGAGAAGTGAAAATAACATCTATTACTGCCAGATTAGTCACTGCATATTAGGGGGTGATGTTGGTTTTGATTGGATTCCAACTCTGCTCCAATTTCTTCTGCGGTTGCATGAAATATGTCCTTTTTAAATTCTCATCTGGTGTCACGAGGTGTGCTCCATGTTTTAAAAGGCGTCATAGAAGCCCATTGGCTTCTCCATTTCATTAAACAGGCCTTGCACTGTGCCATAACTGATGTCATTCCACCGTTTCCTGTCATTTTCCAGCTCAGGCACTGTTCCACATGCCCTTCTCCAAAGTCCGTCCAGTCAAACCCTGACATGATTGATTCTTTTACACTTCATTTGTAGCATTCATCAAAATTCCATTGAATCATGAAACTTTGGCTGATGACTGTCCAAGTAATCTAACCGCAGCAAAAGAAACGCTAGGTCCTCTTGGGACATAGATTTCCCCAATGAACTGATGACATTTGGTAATACATCGAGAAAAAACAATACTGCATCGAAAATGTTCTGTCCCCATGCAGTCCTAACAAGTTTTCCTTGTAAAGTTTGCCTCACGCAGTTGTGCAAGATTCTCATTTTGCACCAGGACTGTTTAGAAGAAGAAATTGCAGTTAAAGTCACAAGCAATATTTGCATAAAGTTCACCCTTCCCCACTTCTACTTTTGCTGCACTCTGGTGCAAATGGAGATTACTGCCAGATAAAGTCGACAGCAGATTTAACAAGAATACTTCCAAGATCTTAACTACTCCTGTGCGTGTGTGAAAGCTTCATGTCTGCATTTGTGTGCTCAAGTGTTTAACTTACTGTTAGTAGGCAGATTGTAATCACAAATGTCATGTATGACCAGCTGTGGCGTGTCTGACACGTTGTCTGATTAAAATCCAGACACACACCTTGGATTAAAACGGATACTGAATCTCTGATTAAGTCCTCAATGTAATTTTTCAGTTGCAGCAGAGAACATAATAAAGGTCAAGAAGATGGTTTCATATAAAACACACAAATGGGGAGACAGTGATAAATCAGAGTGGTTTTCCTGCTTTCATTGATTGTCCATGGCATCATACTATTTGGTGTACATTGCTGATTGGAAAAGACGATGCATTATGATTGGCTTACATGTTGTATTTAAAGAGGACACCGAGATGTAGCAGTGTATTCATCTTTTATCCATAGCTGGACTGCATGAAAGTAGTTCTCTGCGACTGTGGGTTACATTGTGGGACTAGGAGGAAGTGTTGTGAAGGGGCTGTGAGGGTGTTGCTAGGCAACAGGGTGGGCAACTTGGCGTAATGAGTGCGGGGCTCAGGAGTTGTCTGCTCAGTGTTCCAGGTCCTGACAAGAACAGACAGGCTGGCCTGGGACAGCCTGCATGGAGCTGCCACCACGGCCACCTGCTCACAGCAATCATCACCAGCGCTCCAGCCAGCCACCGATACAGCATACAGACCCAATTAAGAGCCCCGCATGTCCCCCTCCAGCCAGCCATCACTAACACTCCTGCAAGTATGACAAGGCTGTCTTTTTTCCCTTTAGCAAATCTCTAATTAACAACGTTGGTAGTGGTGAGGCCCGGGCTGTACAGAGCTGCTGAAAGGAGCTGGGACTGGGGTAATCAGCTTAAATACAGGTTTATTTCCTGCCCCCTGTGCCTTGTTACTTCCAGCAGAGATTGCATTCTTTTATCTGTTTATCTCCAATTTCCTCTGACTTGTAATGTGTCTCCTAGACACACTGTCACCTCCACTTAAGGCCAGGCTGGCTGCTCCTGCGATCAGATGGTTTCAGAGCAGTGATCAGAGTTAGTTTTGGCAGGGCATTTCTTTCAACAACATCTCTGTTTGTCTGTTCCATTACTGCCTTACCACCTCCTCCCTCCACTCCCACCTCACTAAAGGCCTCTGATCTGAGCTGGAGAGACACTACTGAGGCCATGTCCACATGAAGACGTTTGGATGCAAACGCATCCGTCTTCACTGGATTCGGTTCAAGAAAATTCACGTCCACATGAATCCATTTGTAAATGACTCAACACGCTACTTCATATGCCAGGCCTGTAGGCGGCGCTGTTATTGCTAAAGAAATTAACCATAAACGAAGAAGAGCAGCCTTCAGTCACTTCCACTTCCCTTCATAACATGACTGTTAGCTAGTTCTCTTAATACATCCATGGACTAGACTTTAATAACTTTCACCACTGCTCGTTATATAAAGGCCACCGCTAGTGGCTAAACGTGTCTTTGTTTACATTGTATAATGTGCTGTTAGATTGCTTTTTATTTTGCAATTCTGTCTGCTATCGGACATGATTGCAGCGCGCTAGCTAGCAGAGCTAACGTTAGCTCTGCTAGCTAACATCGGCAGTCAAACAATCAGTGATCCGATGTCTTTTTGATAATCTAGCTACACGTTTTTCTTGCGGTAGCCTTTCTACAATAAGCGGTGCTAAAAGTTACTATAATCCGTTCAAGGAGTTGATAAACAGACAGATTAGCTAGCTAGTTGATAAATTGTCTACTTCCACTTTATAAACAGCATTGCGTCCCTGCTAGAACCGTCAGCTGGGTTGAAGGCAGTCAGCTGTGAGGCTGAGGTGTGTGGCGATGACATCATCGATACGCACGGATGCGGTTTCGCCGTCCATACAAAGCCAAACATGAGCCGGGTTTTTTTTAATTCACCCTGGGACCAGGTTTCAAAAAAGTGCGTTTACAGGCAGTGCGTTTACAGGATTCGTGTGGACAATCGGCCCAAACGATGCAAAAAAAGTGCGTCTTTGTGTGGACATGGCCTGAATATCTTAAAGGATCAAAGATTCTCATGTCATATTGAATCATTCATAGTTTTGTAAAGAAAATATCTTATTAAAGATAGAAATCAATCACAAAGTTGAGAAAATTATATTGTGAAATTACCTCATTACCACAGCCGGATTAAGAGAGCTGTGTGTTCCAGTCGAGAGCAGAAGAGGCGGAAGAATTTCCTTTCAGTGAGAGGTGTTATTGTTGGAGCCCAGTGCAGAGCCGCTGGATGAAATATCCTCTTCCCCAGTTTGGGATTGACTCTTGATACAGGACCGCCACTCTTGATTGTAGGAAATTATACCTAATCATCTGTCTTGAGCAATTTAGACAAAAATAATAAAGACTGATTTACATTAAAATAACAAATTTAAGACAAGAAGTCATCTGTACGATTATTGAATACACTTACACTGCGTTTTATTTTTTTCTGTTTTTTTTAGTCTTTTCTGGATTGTAAATAGAGAAAAGTTGGCTGGCATAAGTGGTCGGTATTCCAGAGATATCTGCTGTTGGATTTGGATTTTGCGATTAATAAGATTTGTTCATAATGATACAGTATTAACAAGATTTGTTCATAATGATACATTACTGCACACTATATGCTAGACTTTTGACCCACATTAAAAGAATATGCTGACTATATTTTTTTGTTCTTTTCCCAGGAAGGTGATTCATTGTGGAGGACACAATGTTAAAGGCATACGCCACCGTTTGTTGAAACACGGCTTATCACGGTCTCCTCTAGCTGTAGATAGGTGGGCCAACGCATTTTTTGTACATGCATTGTTTTAGTCTGGTGCAACACCGGCAGCGCCGCCGCTAGTTAGCTTAGCGTAGTGAATGGAATCCTATGTTGCCGGTTAGCATGTTGTGAGTAAAAGTGAGCCAACAAAAGACAAAAAAACAACCTAATTACTTGCACTGAGACAAAAATGCGTTGGCCCACCTATCTAAGGCTAGGGGAGAACGTGATAAGCCCTATTTCAACAAACGGTGGCGTATCCCTTTAACAGTGTTTCTTTTTTGTAATGACAACCTTAAAGGCATTTTATGTGTGCATTTAGTCAGAGCCTATTGACAATCTTCTCAATAAATATGTTATTATATGATTTTTTTATTGTGTTAGTACTGTGAACTGCTGGCATAGGTTTCAACCCTCTTGATCCTGAACAGTTTAAGCTGTATTGAAAGAAGATGGATGGGTAGTTTAGAGGCTGAGCAGCAGAGGGTGCTGTTCATCAGAAGAGGTGAAGCCTTTGTAGCATGTTTGTAAAGAGGGACTGCAATAGATACAAATAGTGAGCATGTGTTAATATTTCAATGACGAAAATGTTTTATATATTTCATATGTTTTTGTTTTCATAAGTTTTCTCCCTCAAAAAAATTACAGGTATTGTTGTATAGTATTTTATCACTACCACATCCAGTATTTCTTCTTCGATATTGCTTTGCACTGTATATGTAATTAGAGAAGTAAGATACATCCGTCATTTGGTTTAAGGCATTAACAGTTATGTATTCATTTTAACTGGGTAAACCCATGACAGCTCAGGTGTTAGCTGACAATCTTCAGGGGGTTAAATCAGATAAACCACTTGAGCAGCGCCTGGAAACACCTCTCAGATAAGACACCATGCAAACACACTATTTCCTGTTCACCAAACAAGACAGCCTGCGTGTGCTCCAGAGTTCATCTTGCCATCGTGTCTTATTCCTCCCTTTGTTCTCTGATGGCAATTTCCATTTCTAAATGTTAATGTATGAATAAAACCCTATATTTTTCCTGGCCTGGTTGTATGTACTGAATTAGATAACCTGAAGGGCTGCATATTCTTGCTGTCTTAAGTGTTCAAGACACTTGTTACTCAGTAAGAGGTGGAATTGAGTAGGCTGGAAGCTTATTGGGCTCTCCTTTCACTGCCTACCATGCATGGAAACTTGTGTGCTGCCCAACACCCAATCTGTTCCTCTACAGGCAGTGGTTTCAGTGCAGGAGGTTTAACAAATACCTAAATGGGGAGTTTTGGGTGTGGGGCTGAAGTGAGGGGAGCAGTCTAGCACCAAGCCTCACCCTTTACCTGCATTAGGTCATAGCTTGAAAAAGAAAAAGGGGGAGGGTGTCAGTCACCACCTCAACCCCCCTGCCCTCTGGTAGCCCCTTCATGACTGATCGTTCTGAGCATGCAGATTTTTTCTGTCGTGAACAATGAATTTGTAGTACCAAGTCCTCCAGCCGGGCTGTGAAGTGAGGAGGGGAGAGAGGGGAGGAATGATAGAGGGGGGCTGTCATTTCTCTGGCTGGCCATGGACTGGCAGGGTCTACTCTGGTGAGCCCGGTCTCCAGGGCTCTCGTCTCATTTAGCCCCTCAATATCCCTCTTTCTCTTCGTGGGGCCAGGGCTGCTCTGGATGAAATTTCAGCAGGGGTATGAGGGAATGGTTCATGGAGTTTAGCACCTTCTTTAACATAGGCAAAATAAATGACTTCTCCTAATGCTCTAATTGGTGGCATTTTGATGATCAGGTATCACTGGCCTTCAGGGCTGAAGCGCCTCGTTGTTTTACTACAGCTCGGTGAAAGAGCCCGTCTGTACCTGTTGCTTCTGAGATTTTTTCAAGTAAGTAGGGAAAAAAATGCTTGGTAGCATGTGGTCTGTCGGGTTCTCTGAACTTTCTTTTTTCCATGAAGTCAAAGTAAAGCATTTGACATTTTAAGTTAAGCCTGGCTACTGATCTCTCCTCCTCAAAATCCCTGCCCCCTGGCTGGGATCTGCGTGTGAATTGTGAATCAAATGAGTGGCTTAAAAAGGCTTCAGACTCTCTCGCTCTCACTCTTTCTCTCTCTCTATGTGTTGGTGACTGTTTAGGCTCCCTTAATGATGGTCCATGTGTTAAAGATTTTGAGGACAAAAAGAGCAAGAGGTGGATAGAAGCATCTATAATCTAGAAATTAGTCCTCTGTTCCTTTCCCAGACGTGTGTCAAAGTCAGAGTCAGACCCCTGCTGTTCTGCTGCACCAACAGCAAGGCCCATACCGACAGACTAGATGCGTATGCTGTGCTTAGCCTCACTGATCAAATTGTCTCGCCCATCAAATACATCCATCACGCTGCAAATAGTTGAACTGACTGAATGAGATGTTTTTGACTTCACTGAATGGCACAGTTTCAAAAAATAATCCTTTGATTTACCCAACGTATCACCCCGATAAAATGTAGTGTTTGTTATTCCGCAAATATTCCATTTTTTTATGTTTACGGGGGTCACAGAAAAGTTTAGACAGTGTTCTTACTTTAGAAATAAACATAAACCACATTGTTTTGTCGCTTCACCCAAAGAATGTTCTTACTATGCTGTTTGCAAGGAGATTTTGGGCAGTTAACAGCATGAGGTAAAACCTTTACATGTGAAGTGAAGGACAGTGGTACATCGGTGTCAGTTTGTTATTGTACTGCATGCCTCATGGCTGCAGCATGTCACTTTCCATCACTTTCCCAGGTTAGCCCTGTGTAAGGCTTTAGGCTGGCCCGCTGTTTACAATACCTCCCATTCAGCCTGCTGCTCCTCAATGAAATTTCTATTTATAGAGGCCACTGGCGTGCAGAGAGTCATCTGCTTGTTCTGAATGAGGTCTGGTGGTTTTGACAAGGTTAGCTGGATTAAAACATGTGAGGGGGGGCTGAAGGACAGGTCACAGGGGCTGGATGGGGTGAGAAGGCCACCACGAGAAGACTGGCTGCCTTCATTGTATGTGATGGTCAATGTCAGCACACTATTTAGTTAAATGCCGGACATGTGATGAAGCTGAGTTAACCAAACATTTACTCAAAACCCAAACTCCAGTTTTATCCCTTTAATGTGGCGTCTGCGTCTGCCCTTTACCTACACTGACGCCAAGTATGCATAGATTTCTGTTCTTATGACGGGAAGTCAACATAAAGTAAGAGCTGTTACAACCAGTTAGCAGTGTCATGCACATTGATGCAATCATTTTCACAACACTGCCCTATAGATGGCCTTATGCCCCCACCCATTCACCCAGCCAATGGCTCACTGAGAAAGAGGCATTCTCCAATCAGAGGACAGCTTTTGTAAAAGTGAGGCTTTTCAGTGCCCGAAAAATATTTTTGACTGAATACAAAATGTTTTTGACAGATGCACTACTGACCTTAATGTCTGTTGTCCGTTTTCTTAAAGGTCCATTATTGTGCCAGAGGACCTTTTGGCTAATATCCCTGTTGTGTTGAGGAAATGTTTTCTGTCAAAATCAACGTGGCAGAATAGAATGGGAAAAAATGGCAATTTCCTTTAATCCTTGCCGAGTTTTTCCCCTTCTGTGTTTTTGTTTTGATTCCTTGGTGTGTGTGATGGTGTTTCCCACACAGTAGTGCTGCCAACTTGCCCTGCTCCATTGTGCTGCTGGCCTCTCTTTAAACCTGTACAGCTATAAACATGGCTAAGTGCTCTCCATCAGAAGCGGGCTTGTAGGAGGACAATACTCTGACAGGAATTTGCTGTTCACTGTCCCCAGCAGCCACACACTGGAGCGAAAGGGAGAGGGAGACAAAAGCCTGGATGAGGCACTTGAACACAGCTCAGTTACTACAACCTCTGACCCTTGAGACAAATCTAAGCAGAGATGTCTTGTCAGATTTTAGGAAACACCCAAAACTACACACACACACACACACGAACGCACGCTACATCATCGTTGTCATCATCTGCCTCCTATGTTCCTCTTAGCAGAGTTCGGCCAAACCTAAACAGAGAACTGATCTTTCTTTCTCTTTTAATATCGAAATGGAGCCTCTTGCTGATCTCTATAAGCTGCTGATTTGGTTTCAAAGATTTGGCCAGCTATCTCCGCACTATCTCCCAGAAAAACATTGTCAATGTGTGGTCAGGATAAGCTGTGTTGGGATGAAGTGCAAATGAATGCCAGTGTGGTCGTGTTTGGACAATTTAGCAATGCTGCAGAGGAAAAACCCTCAAAGTCATCTAAACATAGAGACTCCTAAACGTCCCAGTCTCTCACGGTCTTAACTGAGTGGCTCGATGATAGACGGTCCCTGAGATTACTTAAGAAGGATACTATGCCAGAGGAGTGGACAACTTTGAACAGTTATACCGAACAAGTCAGTATTGTTTCCACTCTTTAAAAGCCTTAAGTGTAACTTTTGAAGGTTTGTCTCTCACATGTGTATTTTTGTAGTGCCCCTGCTCTGACCTTCTCCTCTAAAGCCACAGCTGATCAGAGACCCTGCCACCCACACAACTCAGATATGCACATACAATGGCTGGAAAATATTGCAAATTAATTTCTTGGTCGACTTGATGTTGGCATTTTGTTTGTCATGTATCGTGTCCTACCTTAAACATCTCATCCAACACCATGTTGATTTTGTTGACACAAAAACAAATTCTGGCCCCAACAGGAGCTATTCTGTTTCTAATGAGGGTTGAGACCTTCCCAGTCAGTGCAGGGTTTACTCAGATCAGAGACAGTTTCATTCAAGACTTCAATTAAGGCCTCCACAACCCTTGACTCATTTTCCACTCTCTAATTTTTCTAATGGCTGGGACAGAAGGCTGGGCGCAGCACAGCCAGCTTTGCACTGCTCATTAGCTCTAGCACCGCCGCCCGTGCTGCATTTAACTTAATAATGAGGCCAAATTAACAGCAGCCCTGGCCTTGCTCCACGTGCATTGTGGGTTACAGTGAGGGTAAGGAGGAGCTGAGGGGGTATACCTGGCCAGCTGAGGGGGTTTAGACAAAGCAAGGCAGTAATGACTGGAAACAACATCTTAGGACTGCCTCCTTTGTCTCTAAATGGCTGCCCATTTACTCCACCCAGCATCCACTATGCTCATTGTTTCTGTAATCTAAAATCTGCATTACTTTTCTTAAGCTTTAGACTGTTAATTAGCTCTGTTGAACCAAAGCATAACAATATTCAGTACATTTGCCTTCAGGACTGGACCAGATGACACTGAAGCATGGGTGGAGGGAATTGATGTGCCAGAGGAGGGTGCTGTGCAGTGTGGGGTAAGGTTGAGTGTGGATGGGTGGAGAAGACATGCCCTCATCTCCTGGTGTGCAGAGCCGTGGTCGTCCTCCAGCTCTATGCTGTGCCAAAGTGGGTGCTGCCAAGGGCTACGTGTTAATGAATCCAGGCAGCCTGGGAAAGAATGCAAACAAATAAGGCCCTGGATGACAGACACTTTCTTTAATCTATATACGCCTTCACTCGTGATTTATTTTTTGTTCTGCATCATGTGTTTCTTGGGTTAGCTTTTGTTTGCTGCATTCAGAGAAAATGCCACCCAGCTCTGGCAAACACATGTCGCAAGTCATTTTGTATTATGTTCTTACTCAACCAACTGACAGAGAGTGTGTTCATTTTATGCAGCAGTGAAAAGAGCATCATCAGGGCTGTGCTGATTGTTTGTTTCATATGCTTAACCTTATAATAACAAATATATTTGAATCCCAGATCAAAGTAGCCCCAGTTTATGCCTTTCATGTATTACCATCACATTCAAATCACAGCTAAGCACATGTTTTCCAAAAAAGATATATCAGGTAATCTATGAGAATTTCCCCCCAAAAAGTGTTATGCATTTTCAGAATCCTTACAGACTCTTTCAACTATCTGGCTGCAAAAATATGCTGTTTACTCCAAGATTCCCAAGTTTTTTCCGAAGTTGCTAGAACTGCATTTCCTATACAGGTTCCCGGAATTGACATATCTCTGTGTTTGTTTTGTACAATACGAAAAAAAACATAAATATTTTGTATGACAGTTTAAAATAATGGAAATATAACTTATAATTAAACTCTTTCATTTGGGTTTAATGTACAAATTGATCATGGACATACGTCATTCCCGGCTACCTTCTTCGTTTGGATTAGAAAACAGTTACTGGAAACTTTGTTTTTTTCATGCAGCAGACAAAATATTTTTTCATCCATCTAGTTAGAAGAGTCTTTCAGGATTCTAGAAATGCTTTCAGAAAAGGGATAAGTGTTGCTAATCTGCTATTTATTTCTCAAAAATGTTTAGCTCAAACTTAAATGAAATGATAACATAAGAAGCACAAACTGGAGCTAATAGCAGCATTTTAATAGGATCTTGCTAACATATTTTAGAGGTGGCTTTTGAGGATGCCATAGGGAGTCAGGGATAGAAACCATAATTAGACACAGACCCACTAAGACAGATTTGAATGTGAGAGAAAACACCACTCTAAAAGCAGCATTACCTCCAGCTCTGTGCCAGGTGATGACAGCATCTGCTCCCCAGAAGCTGCTGCATGTTTAGGATATAGAGTGAAGTGTTTGTACACCTGCTGAAGGCCAGGCAGCCAATAACCTCAAACATCAGTTGCCAGTGAGGTGTTCATGTGACTTCTCTCCTGCTACCATACCCCTGGTGTGAACCCTGACCTTGTGACAAGGCTCATGCTTATTGCCTCCGTGAAGCATTCAGGAAACAAGTTCCCATTTTCTCACTCACACGCACTCCGTACTCACACGCATTCAGTGTCGTGACAGGATGCTCTCTATTTAGAAACCCATGTAATAGCCATGTAGGTTTAGACTGCTGTTATAGTAATGACATGGCACACTTTAGACTGTTAATACAGTGTAGAGGCCAGAGGTGATGGTGGTGATGCATACATTTGATTTATTATATGTGTTTGTGTTACTGTAATTTATTCTGACTCACTTCAGTCAACAGAGAGGAAATGACCATGCATAAATTGAAGCTTGCTTGTATGTGGCTGCACACACAAACACAAAAACACTCAGTGACTGTCTGCAGAATTTCCTGGTGTTGTAAACAAAGAGTAAAAATATGTACATTTTCCATGACCTGGTTTTTAACTGGCAAGCAGCCTGGCACATTGTAGGTAATTGTACAATTTTCCCCTCTGGGTAGATGTTGTTTTTTAACCAAAGCCTTTGATATTTAAAGATATTTTTATTCATGCGTTTAATGTCTCCCAACAAAATCACTCAGGTATTCATTGCTACTCACTCAAATACATTCGCATCACCGGAACATATTAAAATATGGTTGTTTCTCATTACTCGGAATACGAAACGCTTGCGTAAAGTAATTTGATGCTTTCAAGCTAAGTAATCTCTGGCATTAATAAGGATAACATTATTGTGTTATTCTGCTTTAGCCTTAGAGTCTGGCTGATTTTGATGGATTCAAAATGAGTATCATCTCTGCCAAAATCTGGCTGGCCATGTGAACATTATGATTTTACTAATAGTTTGTTTCAATATAATTGTAATATGATTTTAGTGTAGTCATCCTATGTTTATGTATTTTGTGTATTGAAATGACTAGAAGGAGACCCAATACCTTTGGCCTGTAATTTCTTCACATCCATCATCATCCCAGCGTTCTCTGTGTGTATATGCCCATGTGTATGTGTGTGTTTGGACAAAGCAAACACACTATCATTACTGGAATGATTATGGGGCATTGGAAGTTTAAGCAAATATTCAAGAGGCTTTGTCTGTTTTTAGGATTTTTTGATACACGGATGTCCACTGAAATAGCTGACGAGGCCAAGCCTTGCTTTATTCCCAGTCCTGACAGTGTGAAGTTGGTAACTCTTTGCCCCGGGTACAAATAGCAAGTCAAGAGGAATTTACTTAGCATTAAAGGACTCCCCCGTCTCACTCCAAGTTAAAATAATGTTGTTCTGGATATAATCATCCAATTAGGGTGAGAGAGTCAGGACTTGGCTGGAACAAGGATCATATTTCAAAGACTTGTGTCTGCCAGCCTACACACTGATGGTAAGATAGTTAGTGCTCAAGATTCCGTGCAAGTTAGGAGGAGAAAAGCATTCTTGTGTGCCTATGTATGATCTCGTGCAACTCTGTGTCGCTTGCTCTCCTAATAGTATGGAAGATATTGTACACATTGTACTGCTATCTAGTTCATCTTGAACATTCCTGCTTTATGTCTTTTGGTATACTAGAGGGTCGTGATTTGTCAAAAAACGTTTATTACACAAACCAAGAGCTGTTGTCATCTTATAGCTACAAACCCAACATTATTACTTGGAGATAAGTCATACTGAGACATAACTATGTTTTTGCAGTTTAAGGGCCAATAACATCATCAGGTCCTTTACCACCATCCATTGCAAATAAGTAGATATTGAAGGTGGCTTCTGTTATTTGTATTCATTGAGAGAGTGTATTCGACCTTCCTCTTGTAAGAAAGTGCATAAGAGAGAGGAGGAGAAACATCCTGCCACTGACACGTTTACATGCCGCCAAGTCTGCAGAGTGCTGGAGGCGTGGCCTGATGGCAGCAGTGCTGTCTGGGTAATTACAGGCTCCCCGTGGATGTTACTTAGGTCCCAGCGAGCCAGACTCCAGGCAAGGCCACTCTCTCCTACTGTAGTTAAGGCAACAGGGAAAAAAAATCTTGACCAAAGAAAAGTCAGGGAATGAAAAAAAAACAAAGCTTTTTCTTTTTAATGGTTTAATTCAACAAGTACAGCTCTGTTTTCTGTGCACAGTGTTGTTTGGCTTCTGCCAGAAATATGTACCCCAGTATAGGCACATTTTTATTATCCAGCAGGGCTCCTGGTATTTTGAAAATGAGGTAAGCTCAATTACCAACAAAGGGCTTCTCTCAGGGGTCTGTCATCACACAGGGGTGAATGAGAGCGAGAGAGAGGAAAGAGAGACCCCTCTGCCTGTGCTTTGATACTACAGGATTATGGGCACAGTGGTGTGGATTGTAGCCATATTTTAACTTGCAGTATGTGAAGAACAGATGTTAAGATGACCTGCAGGACAGGAGAGTAGTGAAGTGGTACTCTGCATAATCCTTATCTCAGCAGTGAGCCCAATCTTCGGCATATAAAAAAAACTGGTTGTTAAATCAATTAAAATTGATGAAGGCTCCCTTTCATTAGTCCCGCTGAGCGGTGACATGTTGGAGAAGGTCCTAACCATTTTTGGGGAGTGGCCATGAAGCCTCTTCTTACTACGCTATGATCCTTACAGCCTCAGACTCTAATATATTGTCCCTTAAAATGATATGGGAAACTGACCTAAAGGTGTCATTCTCAGATGCTGAATGGGGCAGAATTCTTAGAAATGGGAAAAAAATGTCAAGGGAACTGCGAACGCGACTTAACCAATTCAAAATACTGAATAGAATCTATTGGACACCATCCAGGCTGCACAAGGTTGGTTTGGTTGACAACTCGGAATGCTGGAGGTGTCGGGACAAAAATGGTACCTTAGTACACATGCTCTGGAGTTGCCCAAAAATTCTGGCATTTTGGTCTTCCCTACATACAATCGTAGAGAAAATTATCGACCAGAATATCTCGTTCACCCCTAGTCTGTT
Source organism: Gymnocephalus cernua (assembly GCA_023631565.1). Classification (NCBI taxonomy): domain Eukaryota; kingdom Metazoa; phylum Chordata; class Actinopteri; order Perciformes; family Percidae; genus Gymnocephalus; species Gymnocephalus cernua. Next base: position 25,251,041 of record CM042431.1, on the reverse strand, counting down.
TATTTTGGGGGACCCCTCCGCATTAAGCGACCTGACCCCTCCACTTTCTAACTGGACCCAGACTGTCCTCATGTTAGGCCGGAAACTTCTGGTCAAAGAATGGAAAGCCTCCTCTGCACCAGCACTAGATTTGTGGCGCTCCTCTCTTGGTCAGCTGGCTGCCGTAGAACGACTGTCATATAGGTTGCTTGATAAAGTGGAGGAATACAACTTGAAATGGGGGAAGTATCATTCGTACACTTTGGACACTTAATGGCGTTCCGGCTTAGAAACATAGCATTTCACTAGAAAATATGTCTGAGGGATATATTTTGATAGTATACTGTACCTATATATATATATAGGCAAGGTTGTAATCTCAAGAGCTCTGTGCATCAGTCTTGTTTTTTTTTCTTGTTTCTAAGATGTATTTATAGTTGAGTTTTGGTCTATGGTCGCGCTATGTCTTCCTTTCATTCTGTTTTGTTGTATGCGTACTTCATCTTTCTGATGGATATGTGTGTATGTTTAAATTTTCTGAAAAAACAATACACTGTTAATCATAAAAAAAATGTTAGTAGCTTTATTTTCTGCATTTTCCTTGATAATTATGTAAACTCATGATATCATTATATTGCAATCGTAATTGTAGTATGACTTTTTCTCCAAATTGTGCAGCCCTAAACCGAACCTAAAACGTGTTACTGGAGAAATGCCACTAATAAACAAATGAAATACCAATAATGAAATATACATGAACTTCAATAAAATGATACTACAATAATAGGAATAATGTATATTTATTATGAATTCAGTAATATAGCGTATTAGTCTGAATTATTAATATGGTCATCTCATAACACTTACTATTTTAATTTATTTTATTTTGGCACATCCACTTTTGGTAAAAAAAAAATAAATTTATTCTTTTTGAATTTACTATTTCTTTAGCTGTTCAAAAGAGTCTTGTACCTTTTGAGGTGGAAGTTATGAAATGAAGACCGTCAACAAGTAAAACAACATTTTTGTGTTCATCAATGTGTTCATGAATGATGACCATTTTGTGTTAGTGGGAGGTTACCATACACTGTAGACTCACCGGGCCCGACCTGTGCTTCTCTGTCAGCCAGAGGAATATTTTAGTCAAGCATGAAATTTCTTTAAATGTGCTCAGTCATAGTTTTTGCTTCTGTCAAAGACTAAAAATAAAAACTTAAAATAATTTAAGGCAAAACATTTTGCTAAGTTTTACAAACACAGAGGCAATTCAAATAACATAAGGGCACAAAATACATTAGAACAACATAGACAAATATAAAATCAGTTAAAATAGGAAAAAATACAACTAGACAAAAAAAATAATAGAAAAGAAATACAGTTTTAGTTTTTTTGCCTAAAGGAAGGATATTGATAGAATGTATAGTACCTTAGTCTGGGAATGTACATTAATGTAACAATTGATTGATTGTTGACTAAATGCTACGTAGAAGTATTTCAAACATAAACTAGGCTTTTTTTTCATAAAACATCCACTAAGTAACACATGTATTATATTTATTATTAAATGTGTCAGTTTTTCATGTGTCCGTATGTGAGTTGTGCTTCCTGGGGGCAGAGAACCTCCTGCTGTGGTGACTCAGTAGGCACCAGAGCTGTTTTGGTTCCAGCCTGTCCTAGGAGCCGCCTGACATCTCCTTGCTTCCTTATCTTAAAGGCCATTAACGTTTCTGCTCTGTGTCAGCTCGGCAGCTTCAAGGAAGGGACAGGAAGAGAGAAAAAAAAGAGCAAGGGAGTCAGTGTTAGAGAGCAAAAGAGATAGTGAGGGAGAGAGAGAGAGAGAGAAAGAGGGCCTCTGATAGAAAATTCCTGACAGCTGATAAGAGGGAGAAGGAGATCCAGTTTACTGCACAGATAGGGTAGGAATGTGCGGCCAGATGATGATGACTGGGTCCATGACTACACTGCCCCTATCTGTGCCTGCCAAGACACATCACCATGGATGCTAGCCAATCTCCTTGTTTCCCAGAAAAAATATGGATTCAGTGTGCTCCTTCATGACTTTGCCTTTACTAGTCTTTCTGACTTTTGCACTGGAATATCATAGACCTATAATTAGGTAACTGCTATAGTGCCGTGAAGTCGGCCCAAATCTCAATTTTTTCTGTATTACACCTGAAAGCAGACTATATATGTACAGCTACATAATATTGTGGTACATCAAATATTCCTACATGCCAGCTGTCTAATTTTAGTACGATGTATGCACCACAAACTGCAGGGCTAAATGCACCTTTCATTGGAAACACACAATTTCATGTGAATTATTGGTCTGCTACAATAGCAACGAAATGGACATGAGAGGAAATAGGATCCAGCTCAGACAGTGTGGAGCATGGTCAGGCAGTCAGAGAGGGCATTTCAGCTGTGCAACTGAGCTCCCAGCTTTTTAATTTACTATAAATCACAGTGAATAGATGAACCCTAAAAAGGCCTGCGTAGACGCCGTCTCTCGGTCAGAGACAGAGAGAAAGAGCGGGGTGAAGCAGATTGGGTTAGTGGGAGCCAGGGCTGTATGTGGATCAGACTCCCGCTCAGCTGTCTCCAGAGGAAATCAAACAGGCCTGTGCGGTTCATTATTTCGTCAGTCGACTCAGCAGCAGAGAACACTGGCGACATGGCCATTTACTGCCAGTCTCTACTGACCCCTCTTAGCACGGCTACAATCAGAGCAGCCAATCAGCTGGAAAAGCTAAGGATTCACTGCCTTGCAGTGTTGCTGTGGATTGAAATGAGGGGTCATTCTCTTTGATCTTTAAGCTTAATTTAGGTGAGAATCATTCCGCAGTCACTGCCCACACACATCACTGATGTGAACATGAGCTTTGTCACCAAGTCTTTAGACGCCAATATTTGCAAGGACATTGGGAAGTGGGGTTGGGTCTGGAGGGTCAAGGTCTCCGTTGTTTGTTCTCCTCTTTGAATACAAGGTCCTGTGTGGTGACCTCTTCGCCAGACTACCAGTAGACTTACAGTCGACAGGAAGCAGCAGCACACATGCACAGCAGACCGCTACTCAACCTCTGAACTGCAATCACCCCACTGTTTCAACTAAAGAGAAAAGTCAGGAAGAGGGAGACATGTAGTGAGGCACGTTCTCCAGCAGCAGGCTAGAAACACGTATTATACCACTTTTCTCTTATTACAAAAACATTATCTGTGAGTCAGACTGGGATGGAGGTGTGTGTTCTAAAAGCTCTGATGATGCAACAACAGCGTCAAAGATGCTGTTGTTGCATCATCACAGCATTAAAGATGGAGAGAAAACAATGGCTGGGTTCTTGATATTTTTCCATTCTTGCACATCTCTATTTCTGAACAGAGAGTGCCTGACGGCTATCGGGCAGCTCAGACGCCAGTCTCCACACTATCATCATGGCTGATGAAGTAGATAGCACTGGGAGCGCTCACTGCTTCGCAGCCGAGCGTGGCGATATGGGTGGAGTTGAGGGTGCGGAGGGGTATTCAAGGATGGCTAGACAGTTTGCAATCTGCTATGAGAAACAGACAAGCAACATTCTATCAGCTGGTGTGCAGAAGACAGAATGGCACCAGCACAGCGCCAGCCATGCACAAAGCTGGCCAGAGGCATAGGTCACGAATGTTATCACCCAGCCTCCGGTGACATGCTATAACTCTATCTCCATCATCAAGGTCAGGTTATTGTTTGCTTTGTCTGAGCTTAGTGGTGGACAAGCAGGTTTGGGTGGAGTATGAAGCTAATGGTTTTAGCTTTAGCCCACAGGCAAAGGTAATTATTTATGAGGAAGGAATTTATGTGTACTAATTTTATTTTTTTTCAGAACCAGTCCACATGCATTGTATTTCATTCAGCATCTGTCAATGCCAAGAACCGGTTTGAGTGCTTATTAGATTAGTCATTTATATGTTGTCAGTAATATCTCATAATAAAAAAGGATACTGTAGATAGCATCTGTGCACCTTAAGCATATAATTATAGTTTGATGTTGTATGATAGGGTTTGGCCAAGATGATGAGGTAGGAGCAATGGCATGCTCTTGGACAGCTGGTTTTCTCCGAAAATACCCCAATGACAAAAAAGTGCCTAGCACACTTAGTCTCGCTTTGCAACACCTTCCTCCATGGGACTGTGGAGGAGGGTCTGGCTAGTCCGCACAGAATTCCGGGATGGGAGCAAAACGAGCTCTGGTTTGTTGGCATTTCTTTAAACCAATCACAGTCGTCTTGGCGTCTATGCCCCGTTGCGAGCTGCGGTGCCTCTGCAAAATAGCCTCTGGAAGGAACTTGTTTTGGTGGAACGTGTACGTTCAAAAGTTGTTTTAGACATGCAACAGAAAACTCAGATTGGACAGCTAGTCTAGCTAGCTGTCTGAGGAGCAGACGAGCAGTTAACAATAGTCCTCATAAATCCACCATAGTTTAAAATGCCAACACAAAGGAAGCCAAAGGCAACGGATGTCCGGCCTAAATGAGTGAAATCCTGCGGAATTTATGTCGGCAACGGAGCAAACCCTGGAAGTGGAACGTCGAGGATATAGACTATAGCACACTTGACTTTGCCTTTCTATCTTTTAAGCTAAACATTGTGCTATTCTCTTCCTCCATTACAGTCATTACACTCTAACCAAAGGAAGCTACTGCATGACTGTCACAGCATACACACCCAATTTAATTTATGAATTTCATTCTTTAGATTGCAACATTGTATTAGGGGCACCCGCCTAGTACAGGAGAGAGAGACAGATTGCTTTTATCTGTGACTGATGAGATGTCTGAGTATGTTCAGGCACAGTGTTAAAATGCTATGAATCAGCTAATTGCACTGATAATTATAAGGAGTGCTTGATGTACAGAATCAGAGAATTCCAACAGCGACCGTGTTAGTGCAGAGCTGAGCCAGTCTGAGCTGGCAAAGTCGTAAAGAGCTAAAGGAATGCTAGCATGATGCTGGTGGCAAAGACAGCCATTTCAATATTTTTTTTTATTTTCTTTGGGGGTATCTGTAGTGGTTGACTGTATAGATATTATAAATGGACTTTTAGTGTGACTACTTTCAGTGTATGGCTACTTTGTATACTTGTTTTGGTGTATGTCTTTAGTTAACTTAAAAAGACATAGAGATATCAACTTGAAACTCCAGGATATTGCTTTATACTTGAGCGTCCATAATATACTGTAACTACTTCATTCACTAGTTTACAGTTGTGGTAATCAAAAGCATACCATCCCCCCCCCCCGTAAGGTATACAAGTTCTGGAAAAATTCCACTGTCACTCCACAGAGCTCATAACTTGACATCTAAGTGTGACTGCAGGAATCCCGGAGCCACTTGGGAAGTGCAGTGTAAGGTGATCTGGAGTCATAACGGCTGTCATACTCTGCACAGGGAGCATAAAGCTGGGACCAACAAGCCAATGGCATCCTTCCAGTTTTGTAACATATAGGGGAATTCTCAGTAGGAGATTCATTCCAATGTAGCTCTTTCAAAATGTGGTCACTGTGGCAAACAACAAAGATGAAAACAACAATACATGGAGCAAAAGGTCGACAGGATGCCCCTGTTTCAATAGCTGCAGCTGAACTCTTTCCTTACCAAACAAGTCATCATAACTTTATTTATTGTGAAAATCATATAACTAAGTCATCCTAGTCGTACTAGTACTAAATATCCAATATATTATGCATGTCGTAGAGAGAATTAAACAAATGTTGGCCAGTTTGACATTGACAGAACAGCATACTTTAAGCATTATTACCAAAAGTGTCATTCAAAAGTCATCTGTGGCATTCAAGGGGAAAAAAGCTGTGACATATTAGACCAGACTTGCCAGGGTGACTCAAGTCACTGTTGTACACTAAGATGTAATTCATAGAAAATAAGCTTTAAGTCACTAGGCTTTTGTATGATGTAGTTTAAAATACTAACAAATCTATGGCAGAGAATATTGTTTGAGGAATGTTTGCCCTTCGTTGTTTCATACAACCATACAAGACAGAAAAGAGAAAAAGAAGAGTCCAGTCCTGGATATCCAGGGTAAAAACAGTTTTTCTGTGATCAGTAGTGCCATAACATTTTAATGTCTGAACATTTCTATAAGAAATAAATCCTCTCAACTTGATAATTGATTTCACAATATCCTCCAGGCATATGCAGGCATCCCAGCTACATGTTATTAAACATATCCGCCAAGCCCAGTGAACACAGTGACATCTTGTTCTTCATTCCTTTGGTGTGCCATAAAAGGGTGTATGTTTGTGTTGGTATTGGCATGAGTCCTTGTCTGTATTTGTGAGTGTTTCAGAAAGCACACTTGATCATGATTGTGTAACTCAGCAGCACGGAGGCATGGATATTAAAAACAGATGTGGCCTCCTAAATTGAGAATATGGGGAGGCTAGTCTGCGCCTGGGATCTGAGCAAAACATTCCCACATTATTGATTGCTGATCCTCTGGTATGTTTGGGCTATCAGCAGGGTTCTGAGGGCTTAGATGATAAATTATAATGGTAGGGGAAAGGAGAGAAGAAAAAACGCCACTGAGTTGAATTCATAACAAGATATGGGAAGTTAAGAGTTTGTCCTGCTTGTTTTAAACATCCTACTTTTTATAGCATTTGATATTAAACTAGCTCTATTTAAATTGTAAGCAAATGCTATTATAACAGGCTATCCAAACATTAACAGATTTATATGCCACACGTCACCATTTTATGTCTTTTTTCGCTAGTAACTTCTGATAATCCCACCTTTACCACCCCAAAGCCTCATCGCCCTTTTCACTATGCTGTACAATGGAATGAATTATTCTAGGAACTTTGTTACTCCTCTGCCCCTAATACACATACAGGCATTGTCTCAGATCGGCAGTGGAAACACACAGTTTGAGACAGGTTTTATCTGTGGCAGGTTGCAGTGTGAGGCGGAGAAAGAATAAAAACTTCCTTGTGAAAGTAGGAATGCAAAGTATTCCCCACAATGCCACACTGCTGCAATTACTCCAGCGCCTGGTGCCGGGCCAAGACAATGAGATGACAGCTTGTGGTGTTGATGGGTAGAGCAGTTGAACTCCCATCACTCCTCTGTGCACTGTGGGCCAGCAGTAGACCTATCCACACAATAACTTTGTTTCTCAGACCTCTACATGGTGGCTTGCTGTGTCCAAAATGAATGTAATTCCATCTGGTATTCAGATCAGTTGGTTTCAAAACATAACTTGCCTTACATTGCAATGTTTTTTTGTTGAGCGACAGAGAGACAAATTGTGTATGCATGTGCTGTGAAGTTTTGAATGTGTATATGAATGTGTCAGTATGTATTAACTGCTCTAGCACTGATTGTCTCCTATATGTCATCTCTCTTTGTTCTTTCTGCTCACCATGCTGACTGATAGTTTTCACTCTCACTTGGCAATTAAGTGGCATAGTCCTCCTCTGCGAAAAGAGACAGAAAAGAAAAGAGATTAGCCAGGCTAAGGGGGGGGGGGGGGGGGGGGGGGGGGGGGGGGGGAGTGAGGGATGTGGGAAGGGAGCTTGCTGCTGCCAGAGTGTCTGCCTCCCCAGGCCTTGTCCACTGCCGCCAAGGGCCGCCTGCCCTCCCGCCGCTGTTATCAGCTGGCTCAGCAGCGGCAAAGAAATGGCTAAACAAGGCACTGTTTATCTGTGCAGACTGTATTCACTGCACATCCCATCTGCTGGGCTGCGGCACCACTCAAATCTGTCCGGCTCTGCAAAGAAAAGGCCAGCAGACCTGATCTCAACAACAGTCTGCATAGATGTGCCAGGGGTGCAGATCAATAGGCGACACTCTCCCAGCTCTGTTTTACACTGCAGACCCTACAACCCCAACTCTCCAACCCAGCCTTCCTCATACTATCTCTTATCCACATTCAGCACAATGCATGTATTTGTCTCTCTGAATTAGACCTTTTGAGACACTTTTATCTGGTGGTGCATTTCTTAAAAATGAGCTGGGTTTACCCTCAATTAAAGTTAATGTGGCTGATTCATTGCTACTTACTCATCAGCAAAATCTTGAATTGACATGGCCATCAGACCATTGATCCAGAGCTGAGCAGATTATGTTGCAACCTTTGATCAAAATTTATTTAAGTCAACTAGGAGTCTCCCCAAATAAGAATTTATATAGTCAAATCAGAATCCTGCCTATTGTCGAATCATGTGGGGGGGGCTGACTGCAGTGATTCAGCTGTGATAAGGTTGTGTGTAAAACTTCTTTTGTATGAAAACATGCAACTGATTAGGACACAGACCTAAATAGAGTAGCTTTTTATTGCATAAGTGGTGTGGGGTGGAGAAGATGAATTGAAAGTGGTTTGGAACTATTTCTTCTTGAGATGCTCTGTCCTAATGACTAGGCTACCTCTGGCACGAACATTATTTTCCATATTGTAACATGGAAATTTTGATGGAAACCTCTCTACCAGTAGCAGAGGTGCTGTCCTGTAGCAGGCCCAGCACCCGGGGCAGTCAACAGGTAAACATGTGTACTCTGCAGACATGCTGAAGTTCCATTTCTTATTTTCAGTAACCATACGTCTCACAGAACTCAGATATGCTGGGTCTGTAAGCACTCTCTCACCCTTCTCACACACAAACACACATGAACACGCAAAACTGTCCCACTCTTATCTGTGGACCGAGGAGCCCTGACTCCAGTCTGTGCAGACAGTGCTATCTAGCTGGGCTGTGTCTCTATATACACAAGGAAATCACCCACTCCTCATGAAGAAATGAAATCTGCTTCAGACATCCTGGCCCTGAGCTAGGAAAAAAAGAGAAAAAAAACATATTTTGAAAGGCTAGTTCAGCTTGAGACTAGTCACACACAAGCCCTTGTTGAAAAAAAACTTTGGGCTTTAACTAGTAGAACAAATCCCTCTTATTCATCTGCCTTGGCCTCTGTCCTAGGCCATTTATCTTGAAGTTTGACACAAGCAGTTGCATTTCATTCAGACCTTTCACCAAATGAACTGGGTTAGCCTTTTTCTATTCTTGTTCATAGCAAGGATCTGCATTTCAGTCCCAGGCAATGTTGAGGTTGTGGTGCTGTTCGAGAGTGAGACGGGCAGACTGACAGATGGGCAGGGCAGAGCAGACAGCAGCACAGTGCTGGAGGCAAGAAGTCAGGAGTCAGAGGTCATAGGGAAGTGAGGATGGCGGACCTCGCAACAGGACAAACTGTTTAGTGGTGTTGACTTAACATTGCCCAGACTCTGGCGGCGGTTCTCACCCTCTGTTTTAGCTGACCTGTCCCAAGTGCTCACCACAGGAGAGATCAGCAAGATTCCTCGTAATAACCTGATGCGAGACCCAACACAGTGGGAGTTCTTCGACACTGATACCCCCAGGATTCTCAGTGGCAGAATATGCTGACTTATCAACACCACTTGATGAAACACATGTTTTGGATTCCTGGAGAGTGTTTGGTGTTTCCATGTCAGTCAGCCTCATCACTGAAGGAGGTGTCATAGCTCTCAGCTCCAGCATATAGCTACGAATTAAACACAAAATTTCATCCCTGTGGCCATGATGGAGGAAGGAGAATATTTATCCGAAGACTTAGCAATAGTAGAGTTTAGGCTTGCTTTGGGTCTGTAAAGTAACTATATATAAAAAGCACAAGATAATATATTTTAGTTAGGCACTTAGTCAAACTCCATCAGTAAACATTTGGCAGGATGAGAACCAGCCACTTGTTTCACTTTTGGGAACCATGAGGGGGAAGTTAGTTAGTTTGTGTTTACAAAGCAGACAAAACAGTCTGAGAGCCTTGCTCCATGAATAATTGATGATTATTCAAAACATGACTCACATTAGTGGTTTCTATGGTAATGAATTATTTTGTCATTGTGGAGCTATGCAGTGTATTAGGCCTGGGCCTGTTCCCAGCCTCTGGCTAGATGCTACAGAGGCCCTTCACACACAAGCTTCAATCAGACTCCAATGTCAAGGACAGGACACCATGGGCCAGTTTCATGTTGGTGACAGGATGGCTGAGCTGTCTGACAACTGGACAATATGCCCTCTATGATATTGCCGGACTGACATTATTGAGAAATTGTCCTTTGGTTAATGTGCAGCTATCATCTTGTCTTTGGTAGATCATATAGTTCAGTACACTGTAGTGAATTATGCTGGACTACTTCCAGACCATGTTTCAAATTGTTGCAGTGATGATCCTAAATCCATTCAATGTACTGAGTTCGTGATCATTTTGCACATCTAGAGGGTTTATGCATGTTGGTTGACCTAATCAACATAAACTACAAAACAACCTCAAATACTGGCCAGGCTGTGAGCACTGGATTTGATGGGCACTACTGGTGTGCATAGTCAACATTAGTCACAATAAAACCGATAACCTAGTTGCCTGCAGTGACAGCACCTTGCAAACCACAGCTGTCTCCCAACCCAGACACAGAAACCACACTCCACTGCCACAATGTGTCCACAGATTTATCCTAAAACCTCCAATCACTTCATCAATAAAGGTCAGTCCTCTTACTTTGGATCAGGCTGGAATCACTCAACATACTCTATGCTAAAATATTAGCATTGCATGAGAACACCAGAGCCAAATTTAATATTTTTTTGTCTTTTAATGTTCTCATCAAAGCCATTTAAAAGCATGCATATGATCAAATGATTAGGCTAAGCGCTACTATTTCTTAAGTTGAAGGGCTAAGGTCTGTTTTCACTGGTTCAAGCCCAAGACAATATCATCAAATATTTTGTAAGATATATATATATATATATATATATATATATATATATATTAACCAGCAAATAATAGATGTTTCTCTATACAGTACATGCTGCAGGTTCTTGCATTCAATTTGAATTCTGCACTCTTGTGATATTTCTCCAGCACAGTGTTCTCAAAATCTTGCCCTGTCATATAACTCAGCCTTATTGACTTCCCAGAAGTTTAATATCACCAGTGCTTTTAATCATTGCTGTCTGGATGTGGCCTGAGTGACACAGCGGGTGTCTCTGGATCAGGCTAGAGAGAGGAGGAGGGCTTATTTTTACCACTGGTCTGGGAAAACCTGGGCAGCAATCACTGGGAGAAAAGATGGTTCTAATTACAGATCTCTCCCTTCTCTTTCTTTCTGTGTCTCTCTTTCTGCTCCTCTCATTTTGTCTATTTAGCTTTCTTTCTGTATTTTCATATCCCTCTCAAAAAGCTGAAGCTTTCCTTTGTCTATTTTGCTTATTTTGAGTTTAGACACAAAACATCAGTTTTAAAGAGAGAAATAAACTCACAGAAAGAAGTAAAAAGGATAGAGGGTTCTGTGCAGCACTCGGCTCCAAGCTACTCATGAAACAACATCTGCAGCAGCACACCAGGCCAATGATAATGTTGTGTTTAAGCGATAATGGTGCTTTTCACATGTGTCAATTTGAGATTATGATGTACTGCTCTTAACTATGATGGACGAGCGCATGAAAAATCTGTTGCTGTTATGCAGGGTCAGCATTGTGTGGACCACCAAACACGATGAAGTACTTCCAGAGGCATATACTCCCATATGTCCGGCAGCTGTCATTGTATTGTAAAAGGTTACATTCATACCAAACTAAACCCACAGACAAAGATGTTGGATGCGGGGCTTCCAGGTCCTAGGACCAGTTTAAAAGCTGTCCTTCATGGAGGATGATTTGAAAAATGTGTGGAAAGAGAGAAATGAGAGAGGCAGTGGTGAAGGAGGAATAAGAGTAGGGGAGAGAGAGGTAAAGGGATTGAGGTGGAAGGATTGCACTAGAGAGGAAAGAGACGGGGAAGGCAGCATTAGAGGCTAAGAGCAGTGTGGAGAAAGGGATCATAGGCAGGGGGAGTGAAAAGAGAGAAAGAGACATAGCAGAGGGGAAGGCGTCTGCGCCCGCCAGCAGGCCATGGCTGTCAGTGGCAGGGCCTCTCTCCCAGCACCAGGGGCTCCAGGGCTGTGGCCACATAATGAAGGCTTGTTTGAGTTCACATTCAAACATCACAGAGAGCGCCTGGAAAAACAGTGCCCCACGGGCTACTTTTATTAACCCGGCTAGGATTCCCAGCCTTCAACCCAGTGCCAAAAGGCTTCCTCGCTTCTCATCTACACACACACACACACACACACACACACACACACACACACACACACACACTGTCTGTCTGGTAAAAACCTTGTCATGTTGAGCCTGGAACCTATGGCAGTTTGGTTGCGACTCCGATGATATTGGCGACTCTCCTCTGTCTTCCGCCTGTGAGAAAATTAGCAAAGCTTTTTTCCCAAGCGAGGTTAATTGAGAATGGGACTGTTGCACAAGATAGTGCTTAGTGCACTTTTGGCTGTTTTTGTCTCATGCAAAAGCTCATCTGACTGTTCTGCTGTTTGTCTTTTCTCTCGCTACCTCTCTGTCATAACACACATACAGGCCTGCTGAATGATGGCCCTGTGAGATTCACTGGGGAGGATATTTGACTCAGGTTTTTCCGATAATAGGATTTGAAGCATGGTTGCAACAGATAGTGGTTTTGTGGTGAAGGAAAGGAGTATGTGATCCTGCTTCTGTATGTAAATACAGAAGCCGTTTGTGACAGCAGTTATACAAAAATGTTTCTTGTTCTTCTTTTATGGCTAGAGCGATAGAACATCTTCTTTTTAGTTTGGATCTTTAGTAGGAGCAGTTGTCTGTTTCACTCTGTCACAAGTCATTTGGGTTGTATTAGAGAAACAGTGCTTTGTTTCTTTGACTTGTAATATTCATTTTGAAAAAAAATCTCTCTCAGCTGGACACAGTAGGACACTTTTTTTTTGGCTTTGTTGTTAATTAGTAACCTTGGAGTTGAGCTGTAATATCATTAAACCAAGGGGGCTGGTTGAAATACAGCATGGGATAGAAGTCTCTTCATTTTTTCCCATGGTTGCCTGTTTGAGGGGCCCGTCAGTCCTCTGGACTCACACAAATCCCCTTAAAACCCCTGGAGTCACTGAGGGTGTATCAGGCCCCTGGGTCTGCTGTGTGCAGGGCTGGGTGACGGGCTGTGGTCTGGAGCCAGCCAGGGGGAGAGGACAGCTACTGTGAGGGCGCCCGGAGAGCTGGGAGTCACTCAGCCACAGAAACCCTGTGTTTGTGTATGGAGCGCAGTGCTCTTATCTCCCGCCTGTACTGACGCCACACTCTTCCTGTTACAAATCTTTACTGCTGATTTTCTCTTCACTCTTGCCTCAGTCCCAGGCAGTCCTGTTGTTTTTGGTGTTCTTGTTCTTTTCAATGGAGATTAGATAGAGTTGCTGTGGCGACACAAGAGACAGAAGCATTTCTGGTTTGAATGTTCGTAAATGTGATAAGCAGCAAAAGATTAGCCTGTTTTAAGGCATTTAAACAATTTATGAATTAATATTGACACTCAACAGTGGAAAAAGAGAAGTCTACTACAAAACTGGTTACAACACAGCAGTTTGCTGCTTTTTTTCAAGTTCTATAAGATGTTAAAAGTACATTTAAATCATGACAAATTGAAATTCAATATTTGAAGTACTTATTGCAGTTAAGTAAGGCATACTATGCATTAGAGCTGCAAAGATGAATCGATTGTCTATTATTAAATTAATCACTGACTATTTTGATAATCAATTAATCGGTTTATTTATTTATTTTAAAGGCAAAATTAGCTGATTCCAGCTTCTTAAATGTCAATATTTTCTGGTTCCATTCCTCCTCTATGACAGTAAACTGAATATCTTTGAGATGTGGACAAAACAAGACATTTGGGGACACCGTCATGAGCTTTGGGAAACACTAATTGGCTATTTTCACCGTCTTGCTTATGAACCATGTGTTGTTGCTGAATAACTTGAATAAATGAAACTGGTATTGGCATCTATGGTGGTATAATAAAATGCCAGGTAAAAATAAAAAAAGCTGTTATTGAAGGAAGATCCTGTGACTAGTGCCCCAAAAACTCTTATGCAGTAGTTGTTTCAAGTTGCTTATACAGTCTAAACGGCATCATCGTTTTTGCTGTTGGATTCCTCTGTTCACTTCTAATGTTTAGTGATATGATGCTTGATGTTTAATTAGTAATTAACAAAAACAAAAAAGTAATTATATATATATATATATATATATATATATATATATATATATATATATATATATATATATATATATATATATATATTATACATTATACACAAAAGATGTGTCAACAGACGTTCAGTATGTAGAACAGGTTATATTACATAATTTGCGTACAAAACAAGTGTATTTACTGTGGGAGGTATCTGTCTTTCTTCTCCTGCTTTCCGAAATCAAAAACAGCCATCTAAAATACATAAACACTGAAAGAGCTGCCTAGTCCCCTACTATTTGCAAGCGTCACTACCAGTCTTCCTCTCCCCTGTCTGGCCTGCCTAGCTGCCTGGATGGCCGATTTTGAGGCGCCAAGTACTCTGCAACTCTGCCGTAATCAGGAACAGCAAGGGGCAGTCTCTATCACAGAGAGTTTCTTTCCTTTTCCTTTGTTTTCCACAGATTTCCTTCCTCGTTTTCTTAGATATTCTCTCCCCACTGATGTAAGTCCAAACAGAGACCTATTTAGAAAGTAAACAGATGAATGAGGGGAGGTTCTGGGCCTGGCGTCCGTTGAGTCAGGCGCAGAGCGGAGACGTCTCGCTCCACCCGCCCTGTGCTGACACAGCCTGTAAATATACAGCATGACAAATGGCATGGCTCTGCAGCAGTCGCCCAACCAATCTCTGGCAAGAAGGCCCGATGCCGGAGAGGCTAGCCGACAGGCCGTGTCTCATTCACTGTCACAAGAGACACATTGTTTATAGGACAGAGAGACACTGTAACACAAACACTAATACCCCTCGAGTGGGTGACACATTGGGAAAACCCTTGGTTTGTGGCTCCAGTGTTTGCCTCAAGGAGAACATTGCAATGTGTGTTGCAGCCCCTTATTGAAATGTTGTGTGTTATACTGCCCCTTTAGTATAGCCTGCTGATCAATCACTTTCTGTTCCCACATTTTTGTCTTGGCTCTCTTAAGATCTCTCCAGAGACCCTGTTCTGGTTACACCAGGCACAGCTTGGCTGTTCATGTTTGGCTTCCACCAAACGTGTGTGTCTGACTATGATTGGAATTATATAAATTATTTTCACTGTTGCAAATTTATTTTCATGCTTCTCTTGAAAGGACATGCTCTAGGGGGAAATCCTTAGAAGACCTCATAATAAACAGTTTTTTTTTTCATTTATGTTTGTCTCACTTTTGGCAATAACCTTGCCTATCATGCTGGCCCAAGATATGTGATAACTCTGAATAACTAAGTGAAAGGCCATACATGGGGAAAGTATTGAGATGTTGATGGATCTGAACTGTTTTAGAGGCAAAGTTTAGAGAAAGGAATGTCTTTCTTTGAGGAGAAGGGGGAGGGAAAAGAGAGAGTGTAGAGGCCCCTTGGGGAAAAAGCGCTGTTTGACCTCTAAGGATAGACCCGCAAACTGAAATGGCGACACTTTTTCCGGCTATGCTCTCTACCAGGATTTCCTTCCCTTCTCCAGGCCCACATCTACTGAAGCACCAGGGACATGGGCCACCTATTGTGAGTGCTGAGCAGGCTTACTAGCTGAGGTCACACAGGGAGTCTGTGAGCGCCAGACTGGCAGGCGATCCACAGTTTCCTCCAAGATAGGAGATCAAGTAAATCAGAGTTAGGAGTCGTTGCCCTTTAAGAGTCCTAATGACCACTGCTCCTTTCCCCCCAACACACAGCTATGTCTGGTGTGGAGCATTATGAAGATGGTATTTTGTGCTATCATCCGTTTTTCATCGACTGGCTCTCCTTTCAGCAAACATGATATCATCCTGGTATCATGGCTAACTTAATGCAGCCAGTATTAGAGTTGTGTTATGTAGCATTAGCATATAGACTGGAGCTCCATTAGTCATGCTGTGGACTTGTGCCCCACATGGATACTGTGTTACCTCTTAAGAGGATCCATTTTTCACAGGCTGCCGAGGGCTATAAAGACAAGAGACAAACCAATTGATTTTAATTCGTTGGCAGTGTCAGGGGAGCCTGTTTGAATAGACACATGGAGATTCATCTCCCAAAGCACGGGTAATGACGAGATTGTAATGACAACTAGCTGATCAGGAAAGAGCTGCTGCTGCTGCTGCTGCTGCTGCTGCTGCTGCTGCTGCTGCTAGCTGGCAAAAAGGCAAAAGCAGGCTATCCAGAGGTCAATAAAACAACAGAGAGCTGTGGGGCCAAACAACTGCAAGACAACATTTGGGTAAATAAAAATAAAATATAAATATAAGCAATAAAAAAAATCAAGAGCAATAAAAGAGAAAAAGAGACAACATCACATAAAAGCAAGTCTATAAAAATAGTTCTCTGATACTTTAAATAGCATTAACTTTGGAATGGCCAGAAGGGCCCCACCTGAGGATCTAAGGCTGCAAACTGGCTCATATGGGCTCAACATCTCTGCTATGTAGCTTTTAGCCGGACCCAGATGAGCTTTAAAAGTAATCAGTACAATCTTAAAATCAATTCTAAAGTGAACAGGGAGCCAATTGAGCGAAGCCAGGATTGTAGCGATGTGATGTTGTTTGTTAAAACCAGTGAGAAGCCTAGCTGCTGAACTAGTTAGGTAATGTGTAACTGTGCTGCAGGTACGTCAGGAATTTTCAATCCGACTGTTGGCGTTCTCAACAATGTGTTCCTTCTCAAGCTTAAAGGACTCACAGGGATCATTTGCTCACTTCCTCTCCCTCTGCCTCACTCTGAGGCTTGCACAGGTCCAGCTAGGATACACTAGAGCTGCCTTGTTTTCAGTCCATGATTCAATGCCTCCTGTTCTCCTCTCTTATTGATTTACTTCATGGGGTCTGGCAGTGGTAGTGTAGCATCAGGGTTGGTAATTACCCTTCCTGTGTACGACAAAACAAGTGACTCTTCGGTGAGGCAAAGCCAAGGTAGTGCCTGGGCAGAGGGGAAAGTGTGCCCTGTGTGCAGATGTAAATCATCATTGAGGAAAGACAGGGTCAAAGAGCTGACCCCTCTACACCAGCAGGACTTAAATCACGCCATCCCTGGGTGAAGAGAGACAGTGCAAGCTACATAATGAAAACAGCATATTCCTTAGGACATGGCTGCTGTCTTAACTTTACATAGTCTGCTTAAACAAGCTTACTAAAATATTTGAGGTACATGTGGAAAATTGAGGGCATATATGGAACAGTCTGAAGATGTTTGTCCCTAAAGGCGCTGACACACCAACCCGATTATCGGCCGTCGGACAGTCTGACGAGGTCGGTGACTCGAGTCTGTTTGGTGTGTTCCGTGCCATCGTCAGTCAGAGGAGCCGTCAGCTTTAATTTGGGCCGATTTGACTTGTTGAATCGGCCAGTTTGCAGTTGGACTCAATGACCAATCTGATTGGTGGAGAGCTAGCCCTTAACTAGCAAATCAGTGCACTTATGTTAAAATACTTACCGGAAATGACAAGCGGGATGAGCGTGATGAACGCCTCTCAAAATCTGATGAAAATCTTTCAAACTGACCTTTGTCGATCAAAAAAACAGACAGATTCAGCAACTGCATGGCCTATTTCTCGCTTAAAATGTTTTCAGAAACACGTTTCGGTGAACTATTTTAGTACAATTTGAGATCGTATTCTGAACGAGTCGCCATTAATGGCTGTTTGAAAAATCCAAAATCCGGAAGCAGCAGGCAGACCCACGTGACACGTTCGTCCAATCAGCTGCTGGTTTTCATTTTTGGGTGACAATACAGATTATCGCTGCCTGCTGTTATGGAGACGTGTTACGTCTCGTCTCTTCGGTGTGTTCAGAGGCATAAGTTTGACCAACTCGGGGGAGACTGATCAGTCCAACTGCCTTTTCTGCCGAGGGTTGGCCGTCTGGTCAGTCTGTAGTGGGCTTAAGGCTGCAGGCGTTCTCTGTATCTTAGGTCACCAATCAGGTCTGGGAGATACATAGTGTGTTTGTCCTTTGACCACAGCCAGAGAGACAGAGCAGGCCTTACACTGTTAGTGATAGTGAATTGGCCATAATCATTATCAGCTCTGTGATAGTGAGTGGCTCCCACTCTGTACAGGCGGCTCCATGTCTGACCTGTCTGTGGTGTGGCAAGGCTCTGCTCAGTGGGAGAACTAAATGCTGAGAGTTGGGGTCACTCAGCGTCTGCCGCCTCCCTTGAATATCTGCATGCCATTAACAGCAATGGCTCTGATGACATGTTCTTCCTGCGCTGGCCTTGTCTGAGCTCCTTTGCTTCGGCTGGAGGTGCCTGTGGCCCCTGGTCTTGAGGCACTTGTCTATTTTGGGAGGTCATTTGGAGCCGGACACTCTGTCTCCCCAACGCAGCCTGTCTCCTGATACTGCTATCAACTGCCGGCTTTTAACAGGGAGCCACGGCAATTTACTAGAATGACGCCAAGCAAGGCAGTTATCAGGACCCCAACACCAGATTAGCTGGTTGGTCTTCTAATGAGCATCCTTGAACAGGAAAATTAAGGGGGGGGAACTCCGCGGAGCACAATGATAACACTATTAGCCATGGTCCAGGAAATACTCAGCAAAATGCACCATCTAAGAGAAAATTCAATTTCTTTCTCAAGTTCAGAGATGTATACTGATTCATAAAAAGCCAATTGAAGCATCTTTTTTTCTTTGCTGCCTGTGTAGAAGAACTATTCAATTGTTGGCTGCATTTTTGCCTTTATTCAAAGTTGGATGATAGAGAGGTGATAGGAAATGAGGGGAGAGAGGGGGGGATGACATGTAATAAAGGTCCCTGGTTGGCAAACAAACAAAGGGGGCATTGTATTCAAAGTATATGGTTCACACCTTTAACCATAAGCCATCACAATGTCCAATGAGCTATTACATTTGATTAAATGGCATACTTTCTGATACTACTTGATACAAGCCAAATTATTCCTTTAGGAATACACAATCCAGTTGCCACATCCTAGCTCAGCTGTTGAAGGAATGATGTGTTTTACCCTACTTACCTTGAGAAATAATCGTTATATACATGCACCTACAGCCACAGTGGACAAACACAAATGCATGGTCTAGAAACATAATCAAATTACAATGTAACTCAAGAATTTTTCATCTACTTCAGAAAATAATTTACAAAATAAAATGAATGAATATACTGTTAATGCTAGGCTAAATGTCACAGAGTATTAAACCCTCGGCATTGGAGAAGGTGTATTTTCCATTTTTGATAGGAGTTGGTGCTTGATCTGATAGGCATCTGTCAATGGAGCAAAGCCAGGTCAACCTCAGTGTTCAGAATAACTTTCACTGTACACAGATAAAAAGTCACCCATGACTTTGTCTAACTCTGGGTAAGTAGGAAAAATAGTAAAACTCTACCACAACTGAAGTTCAGCTGAACTCCAGTAGATGTTTTGCCCGTACACAACCAACTACAATGAGAAAACAGCAGACGATCTCTCCCACCTCTTCTTTTTGGTTCTCTGAGTTTGCCAGTCAGATCCGGAGTGAATGGCTCAACTCACAAAAGTAGTCTCTGGCATTCAGTGTGGCAACTGAGTTTTCAATTGGACTCTGTGGCCTGCTCAACCCTGGTCTCTGTAAATGAAGTTAAAAATCATAAAATGTGTCTGTGTAGGGATGATGTCATACTTGGCATAGTGTTTCACTGTGGATTTTAGGAGGGTTAGATTTACTAGCATTCGGGAAACATTAAAAAGTACAGTGGTTCACACTAAGTGCCTGTGTTCTCTGTAGTGTTTCTCCAGCCCCCTCCTGACTTTATGCAATATACCGCCACTGTTGGTGCAGAGCAGTAAAAACAGATATACAAGAGAACCTCACAGAATAATAACTGAAACCATTGAACAGTGTACTTAAGCAGGATTGAAATTTGTTGTTCCCAAAACACCATACTTCCCTTTGTCAAGTTTAAACATGGAAATAATGAGTGAACATTTGCATGTGAATGTTGCCAATGTGGGTGTGTGATATCTTCCTGAAGTGTGAAAATCTGCGCACTGCCAGTTGGTCTTGGCTCGAGTGCTCCTCTCCTGGAACAGTATTTTTATTTTTTAGTCTGCTTGTATGAACAGCCACGGGCAGTCCAACATGAAATTTATGAATGCATTAGGTACATTTAGACAGTCCAAATGAACTGAGTGCAAGTATGCAGCTAATTATATTTCTGTGGTAGTTATGATTTTATAATTGCAGTCATCTCCTCTTTACTGTAGGCAAATTGTAGCAGCATATTAAAAATACATAACATCAGCCATGGTTTAATACATTTCAATGAGTGTGCTGTTAAGTGTAGGCTTGATGGAGGCAGCTTGCAACAGGAAAGTCCCCTGCGGATAGTTCGGACCCCTGGGGCAAGATGGCGCCCACACAAGAGAACATGTAACACCACTTGGATATGACAGCCAGTGATTATGTTGCATATTGACATAAAAGCATCGGACCAAATGGAGATTTTCCAAAATAATAATAAGAGGGGTGAGGGTTGTATTGGGTCGAGACAGGGTGTGGCTCCCACCACAGGGCTTGTTACCTTTGCTCTTAGACATGCCTAATTTGCAGCCAAGAGGAATGTAATGGTAATTACGATGAAATCACACTGCAGAGACAATGCAAATGCAATTAAATGTGCTGTAAGTGTATAAAAGTGTGTGTGTGTGTGTGTGTGTGTGTGTGTGTGTGTGTGTGTGTGTGTGTGTGTGTGTGTGTGTGTGTGTGTGTGCGTTTGCGTGTGTGCGTTTGCGTGTGTGCCTGTGTGCATGTGTGGGGGCTGCAGACTACGGACAAGATTGTGTGGTGATCATGTTATGCTCATGTGGCTGATTGTGACTCCATCCCCAGACTTTAATCTAAGTTTGTGTTTGTAGTCTTTGAGGTGTGGATTAGTGGGAGTGTTGAGTCAGACCCAGGCGAGGGCCCAGGAGGTCAGCCCGGAGAGAGGCCCACGTAAGCAGGCTCCAGTGCTGCTGAATGGGCCGATAATGGCTTGGATCAGAAGGAATGTGTTCATGGAGCCTTGCTACTGACAGCCGGCCCCTGGGGACACAAATTACTCTGACTGATACAAAAAGAAGATGACAAAAACACTGCCTCAGGCACTGTCTCCCTGGACTCCTTGTCTCCAACACAGCTAAATGAATCAAATTGCCTCCAATTAAAGATTTAACTATTCTTCTTTCCCTTTGGCTCTTCCATTTTCCCCTCTCTCCAGTTTCATGATACAAAAACACTACATCACTGTAGCAAAAAACTAACAATAGGTATGCTTTGTAATGTTAACACAATTATTATTGGAGTGCACGTGGCATGCAACTGTTTTATTGCAAAGAAATGGTTATATAACTTGGATAATTATATAAACTAGAAATAAATACATGTGTGTTGGAGAAATGTAGCCTCTACAATAAACAGGCAATGCAATAACCTTTATAGCTTATGGTCTTCAAATAGTTTGTTTTTGGGCTTAAATATTTTAGATTTCTACATACATAATGTATCTAGAAAGCAAATTTTCCCCAAACCACACCTCTTTTAAGTGCCATTAACTGCCACTCATCTAGTTTGTTAAAGGGAATGTGAGATGACGCTCTGATTGGTTTATTGCACATTACGCCCAAACCACACCTAGCTACTTCAGACCTACCCATTTTAGATTCCAAGATCCGCCCACAAAGCTACTTGCGTTTTGCGTTTGATACTTGCATTTCAGATTGTTAAAATAGTGT
Source organism: Gymnocephalus cernua (assembly GCA_023631565.1). Lineage (NCBI taxonomy): Eukaryota > Metazoa > Chordata > Actinopteri > Perciformes > Percidae > Gymnocephalus > Gymnocephalus cernua. The sequence continues at coordinate 25,229,225 of CM042431.1, read as the reverse complement.
CCCAGATCCCAAACTTGCTTTGCTTGGGGAGAGACATTTTAAATAACGATGTAAAAATATTGATTTTTAAATAACATCTTTTATTGTTTAAAAAAATATTATTTAATTGTTAGTTATAAATGTAAACAACAATTATACATTGGTGATCATACAACAATATAACTTTTGTATTTATATCAATCACTTGTCACAAGCTGTATCAGTTTTGTAAATTATAATAGGACAACTCTGGCATCTTTGTTTATCATGAATTATATTGTTAAGAATGTACGTGTACGGATTACTTTTAGGTACATTTGCTAAAGATTCAGTTGTTACCAGGCAGTCTAACATTACTGTATTCTCCAAAGAGAACATTAATACCCCTTTTTCCACCAAATGTAGCACGTATTTGCAGGTTTTTAAACTCAGGAAAACCTGCTACAAATAGGCTATAGACTCGTTTCTCATTGCCAGTAGATGTAGCCTATGTCTTTTTGATTTTTTTCCTGTGTGTCACGTTCAATGTCACAAACGTGCTGGAAAACAGGGCAGGCCAGTGAAAATGTTACGGTGACTTTCTCTTTCAAACTCAGTACCAACTATTTTGGAACGATGTTGTGAGCACTGCTTGCATGGAGACAAACAGAATTTGTGGCTGAGATAGCATAGCATCTAACCGGAAAAGGGACGGAAAAAATAGCATGTCCACCCGAGGTGTCATATTTCCATCACTGCCAATTGTTGCTGGAGCCGATAAATACCTGTGACTACTGTAGAGTCATTTGTCCCGGGAAATGAATGCCGATTGTAACCTTTCCCACTATAGACAAAAGCCAGATGTTAGTGGTTTTTTGTCCAGTGGGAAAGGGGCTTAAAACAGTTGATCAATTAGGGAGCCAGAGAGCTGAGATCACCTTTAAATAAACTATAAATTAATTAGGCCCATATTTCATTACCACAAATTTGCTCTGGGACTGAGCATGTTCTTTTTCTAAACCGGTTCCCCTAACCAAATGGAATAGATACTTTGTGTGGCTTGACACACAGCTTCCATCACAGGTTAATGATGGCCGTAATGACACTATTGACTATTTGACACCAGTATCTTCATTGTAACTACAGCATCACCTCAGTTCCCCGTGACCCGCATTGTCATTAAGATGGTATGCTATATTTCAATTAACAGATTTATTTTGGAATAGAAGCCTGAACACTATTAGTCACAGACGTGAAGTTGCTATGGTAATGAGATTTAAGCACTAATAATCAACTGCTACACAGAGCTAGTTTGTTCTTGTTGATGTTGTCTCTGTGTAGCTTTTGGAGTCTGGCCTAAGAAGGTTTACACTGGAAGAGGACATAATAGTAAACAAATGTATTGTCAATAATGTTTTTTTTTCTGTTTGTATATTCTATCTCTGCCATGTTTAATGTGAGTTGCTTGCCCGCTTTGTCTGAAGCGTCAGTTGGGAGCTGGGCTGGCGTGACCACTGCATTATTACCCAGGGTTCTCCAGGGGTGCATGGGCCTGGACCTTCACAGGGAGAGGGGCAGGCCATGGGACAGGCCTGTGTGAACAGCTGTGCCCTGTTTTAGATCTGCGTACTCAGTTACCTCTTACTCTTTGAAGAAGTCTTTCCTTACACACTTTCACGCATGCAGCACACATTAGGAGAGTAGGGCTCATATATGACTGTAGGATGAAAAGTTCAAATAAACTTTGATTTCTCAATTTTAAAAAGAGACAGATGGTTTTAGTGGCTTTTTAAATTGCACTTTTTAAATGATGAATTTCAAAGGTTCTTCAAAAGTAGCTTTATAGAATTATTAGTGTCTGAAGAACCTCTTGAAAATGTGTCTCTCTGCTGCTACAGTAACCAATTGTGAATCTGTATAGCTAGTAATCGTCCCATTTAAAACCATAAAGTTCTTTGTAGAACCACAAATTGTTCTATGTATAAGCCATAGTGGTTTCATTGCACTGTAACACTGGAGCACATGGTCATCATGTGGTACAAAAGATTGTACATTCATACTGCGCTGCCACAGCAACATTTCAAAGAGATGGCCTCAATCCTATTTTAGGCAATGGTTGGCCTGACAGTTCTGTGTTAACTACGTGACAGTGGAGTTCAAATGCATGACAGAAATCACATAAAGAACATCAACTCTGTCTGATGACTACAACGTGTTTCCTTGTAGGATATTATGGCAGCCAATCTTGTGCGTGTATTTGATAATTCAGCAGTATCAGGAATTAGCTGATGTCTGTTTTGCCACTCTTGTATCGCCAGTTAAAGTGATTAAGATTCAGCAAAGCTTTGACTTTTACGATTCCAAACACAAATCATTTGAGCTGATGTATCTACAGAATTTCAAGCTGCAGCAATAGTAGAGGAAGAAGGAACTGCTTGTTTTGAACAGACTTTATTGGTATTGTCAATCAGGACAGGTGCAAGCCATGACATGCTGATCAGCTTTTATTCAACTGCAGAGTATAGAGAGCATCTCCAACAACCATACCATACTTAACAAACCGATGGATATATTAAGAATGTATTAATGTGTAGTCATTGCTGATAGCAGCTTCAAGTGTCTGTTTTTGATGATAAACCTACATAATGGAGTAATGTATATGTACATACATTTCTTAAAATAAGAGGAGTCAAAGAGCCTCAATGTATAACAGAATGTTATAAAACAGTTTATATATATATGTGGATTTACATTTTCCATTACACAAGTCATCCAAAATAATTTTGCTTTGTTAGATCACTGAACTTATATGCAGCCATTCGTGCAGGACCCCATACTGACAGACTTAAACTTACAACAAAATAAAAAAAAATAGTTGTTATCGCTTCGCTTAAATAAGTATTCCAGCTAATGAAACCAGATTTTAAGCAATCGGTCTACAATCTCTAACCTGACATGGAGGCATAAACTGCCTTTCTCTTCCTGCATTATATTGTGTTGATTTACACCTATAGATAATGTCTGCTTAAGGTGGATTCATCAAATTAAGATGTCAAGACAACAAATTACTTGAGTGTACCTGGTTTATGCTAGTGGTTCTATGCAAAGTGATACTGACTTAAGTTGAGAAAGGAATACATTAAAAAGTGAGGATGGTATCTAAGCAAAGTTTTGCAAGGTGTCATATATTCTGTTTTAACAACTTTTGGTAGTAGCTTTGACTATTTGTCAACTTATTGTAGATATTTGTACAGGTTCTATAGTTAGCTCACTGTAACAGTGACCAAGTCGAGACCCTCTTACAGGGTCACTGGATCATCCGTATGTAACTTGTGCTGTTCCAGATTCAAAGCATCTAATATGTCTGAATGTTCCTGATGCTTTCAGACATTTGTTTCACATGAATCAGTTCCAGCAGCAGGAATAGCAAAGCAGTCAGCCTCAGTGACTTATGAGCCAGATGGGTTTTCCTTTGACTTAATTGAAAATTGCATGACACTGATATAAATGAAGTGGTGCTCTGTAATAACAGTTTTCTTTTCCTTGTCTGACATGTGATTGAGTTACAAAAGGGAATGCATTTGCAACAGGTGCCTCTAGCACAGTGCAGGCATGATGGCCTCCATGTCCACCCTCAGTAACCTCCCTCTGCCCCAAAGACTTAAGGCTGCCAGGGAAACCTGATTCCAGTTCAGACACTGGCACACTCTGCTGCTGCAGCCCTCACAGTATCCACTGGTGCGACCCTGAGAGCTTCAGAGACGATGATAAATTAAACTGTAGTCACTGTAGACCCCTAAATAGTACTCAAATGAGCATAATGACAACATATTGTTAATAATATAACATTTTGTCTGTTTGTCTTCTGAAAATCAGAATCTGGTTTATTGCCAAGTAGATTTTCAAATGCAAGGAATTTGCTTTAGTGCATAGACCAGAAGCATAAATATAGAATAGAAAAATGACAACAACAAATATTATTATATAAAAATGTATTTTATATATATAATATATCGGGATGCATTGGCCAGTTCCGATGTCCGCCCTATTTACTGTCATCAGCCCATTGGCAAATAAGGTGACGTGGGTGATGGCAGTAGGCGATGTTTATCTATGTTTGCGCTGCCTTAATGTTGTGTTATTGGTCTGACTCATACAACGGTAGCCTACCCAGCTTTGAAAAAGAATGTTCCTGTGACATTTTAAGTGTACAACTATTATCTGAAAGCTAATTGTTACAAGGCTTGGCTAACCTGGGCTCGTAACACAAAGGAGCACAGCTACCAAAGGCTAAACTAGCCGGTAACATTAATCCCCCTGTCTCCTTTTCCCTGCGTGTTGCATTTAATGTGAAAATGAGACTAAACTTGCCTGGATGAGTGTATGTCTTTCCTACTTCTAGAGGGGTTGTGCTGTGTTAAACTGACTCACCCAGACACTGCACAGTTTCGCGTTTGGCTCCAGCCGGAGACAATCTCCTAAATGAATCTCATCCCACACAGCTGCAATGGACTGAGTTATCAACGTCACACAAACATGCTCCCTCATGTCACGTGTCAGCACTTGCGTTATCAGCTAACTACTCAAAACCGCTAAACTGATATCATAACATAATAAAAAGAGAAGAGATGACCTGGAGGCCATACGAGCACAGACCAAGAGAACAATTCAGCCCAAGTTAACCAAAGCTTTCGAGAAAGAAAAAATGATCCGCGAACAGCGTAGCTTACCGGCTGGTTACATGCAGCTATAGATGCTTACCAGTAGCCTGCAGCTGCTCTTTTCCAGACACCATGGCCGCTGCCGGAGATGAAGATGACGGAGATACAACAGAAAATCCTTCTGCTTCCAAAGTCACTGGTGTGGCAACATTTTGCCTTCCCCGTGAGTGAGTTATGTAAACAAACAACGAAGCATGTGGGCTCCAACAAGACTCTATGGTGCCTTCAGGTACACTTGTTGAACTAATTCATTCAATTGCGCCACTAAAGTTTTTCTGAGAAACTCAAACTGTTCATAGATTAGTTTTATTGCATTTCTGCTCATTCAAAGTTAATGCAATGAAGATGGTTACATTTTTTTATAAATAAGATGTATTTGTTTACCTGTTGCAAAAGTAAACAACGAACATCGGTATCGTCATCGTCCATATGGAAATTCTACACAGCTGGTGAGAATCAGAACAGAAACAGGCGTTCCCTGTTATTTAGGCTTCTGTTTACCCTGACAGGACAAGAAACACAAGATGACATCAGTGAGCACGGCAGGGATTTCATCTCCATTGCAACAGGGATACCCGTTTGAAGGTGTGTCTTTGACTGTCAGGTGCATGTCTTGAGTCGTGCAGCAATCTGATCCATGGCTGTGACTAGTTGTCAAAGGATGGGCTGTATAACCGTGGATAATCACATGTCTTTTCTTATAAATTATTTCACAATTAAAGCCCCCTGTTATTTTGTTATTTAAAAGCTTTTATTATGAAGCAGCAACATCAGGACATGTTGGGGTCAGCAGTTAGTTACAGCTGAAAGCAAACAAGAAACAGTAAAATAAAGCAGATATCTAAAAGAACAAACAGGGACGCAGGAGAGAAACTAAACTTTAAACCACAGAGATTCAGTTAGAAGCTACAGAAGAACTGAGTCTCGCAATGCACGCTTGTTTCAGGGGGAGAAGGAGGGTCGTCACGGCCATGGGTTGGCTGCGGATCGTCAAGATTAAATTCAAAACCCTCAGAGGCGGGTCGGGCGCACTTTGGCCTGACTTTGGAGATGGTCCATTTCAGACACAACTCGGCGAGTTTAAAGGGATACTTCACCGCTGGAAAGCTGAATATATCTTTAAATTGGGTCACTTATGTAGCAGAATTGTTGTAAAAGTTTGCTGCTGAGAAGTTCTCTTAATACATCCATGAGAGAGAGCCCTGTTTAGCGAGGATTCAAGATGGCTGACATTTCGTTTTTTTCCGGCTGAGATCGGCTCGCTTCGGGTGATGGGCGGGTTTAAAACATGCGGAAGTAGGTCCTACTACTGGCTGTAGTCTTTTGCTCTGGCCAAAAAAATCTTCCGATGACGCAAAAATCGTCATTTTACGTCATTGGAAGATTTTTTCCGGACCCTCCAATGCAGATATCTCCTGTCTCAGGGGGATATGAGGGAGGGACGCACGGTCATTCAGAAATACTACCGGGTTTCTACTGATACAAAGCTGAATACTAAATCGGTGAAGTATCCCTTAACTGGTAATGGAAACGCAAATCAGCACAGTATGGTTTGACTCAAAAGAGGAAAAAACATTGCGTCTCCAGCCAACATTAAGACAGCTGTCTATGTAAGTGTGAAAGGTCAGGATTGTAATTTCCATATTTTGTCACCTAAAGTTACTGTAAAAGCTAGGAAAGGTTTAAAAAGCATAGACTTTTCTGATTAAATATGCAAATATGCTAGTCTGTTGTCTAATACCGTGCGGTTCCCATCATGTCCCAGCGTTGCCAGGAACCCAGCAGAGGCCTCTTCATGTTCAAATTCTGACAAACTTACTCACATGTTACTTTTTTACTTTCTATTACCTTCATGCTCCATGTCACTGAACATCCTTACAGAACAAAAGTTGGTGATTAAAAACTAAATTAGTTTTCAGGTTTATCCCTATGTTAGATGATGCTTCATCTAAGATATTCTGCCCTACACTTTTTTCTCAATATGTAGGTTAACACTCCCTGGTGCTACCTCCTTCTACACAGTATGTTGGTACCAGCAGCTTCACAGCTTCACTGGGCGGGTGAAACACATAGGAGGTTTACAGTAACGCCCAACCGATAAATCAATCGGGCCGATATTAACTTATTGCAGATCAGTCTCAGCCCATTCGTCAGCCAACATGTAACAAGAAATTGCACTACAGAAACGTCCAAAATATGTTTGAGCTAAATTGTCCACCAAAGGGGACTGACAAGTTTATTTTAGTACATATCTTTTGTTGCATTTCTTTCAAAAACTAATTTAAGGGATCCTTATCAAAATAATTTGTTCATATAATGTATTTATGTAAAAAAGAAAAAAAAATACAAGCTGATATATTGTCATCAGATTTTCCTTCAAATATTAATATCAGTATCTGCCTTAAAAATCCAGTATCAGTCAGGCTGTAGCCTACTTCCCACCCTTGTCCCAGCCCCTAACAGGATGTACCTGCTATTGTAATGGTAGTATCATCACTACAACTTGAACATGCATTTATACTTTCAGTCGTAAGGTTAGCGGGTTAAGGTTGTGTCCACTGCAGATTGCTCCAGTAGGTCCTAGAGTTAACATTTAAATGTTAATCTGACAGCAATGTTCAAAAAAGCCTTTTGTATTGGGAAATCATTCACTGAAGTCACTGCATCTGTAATGTAATTGTAGTTTTTTTGTTTTTTAAAGGAGGGGAGCTGATGACTGGCAGGATGTTGTTATACTTTATGACTTGTTTTATTGTCGTTTTATCTTTCTTTTTTATAATCCTTATAAAAAATACAAAATCTAAGTTGGCAAGTGTTTATATCATGGAATCTTAAATTGATGCCCATATTTCAGTGTCCCCATAAAAAAATATAAATGAAAAAATGAACTGTGGCTTTTTAGTGAGGATTTTTTTTTTTTTAAAACAACACTCACAGGCATTACAGTTACTCAGTTGCTGTGTTTTTCAATCACATCCTCACATCCTTCCCAGCACAGATTTACATACGTTTTATTAACTTTAACTGAAAAACTAGAGGTGGGTGTTTCGCCTTTAAGAGTTAAGAAACTTGAAACTGTTTGCGCAACAATCAGTGCAGCTCACAGCCGCCAAAGTGTCTAGACTAGCACATGATGGTAGTCAGCCAATGGCTCCACCGCTCTCCTCGGGGGCCCCGTGTGTGTGTGTGTGTGTGTGTGTGTGTGTGTGTGTGTGTGTGTGTGTGTGTGTGTGTGTGTGTGTGTGTGTGAGAGAGAGAGAGAGAGAGAGAGAGAGAGAGGAAGCGGGAGGGGGGGGGGTGGGGGGGGGAGAAAAAGAGAGAGAAACGGAGAAAGAAAGGGATCTGGGCTGCAGTTTGGTTTAGATCTGAGTAGAGAAGCAGGAGCGCGATTCAGCCCCTTTCAGCTCGCAAGGATATTTTGTTGGGATTGTAAAAAAAAAAAAGAAGAAGAAAAAAAAAAAGTAGATAAGAATTGCACTGACATTTCAAGAAGACGACAAGGATCCTGATTTCTAGTGTATTTTCTTGGGATTTAATCGCCTCGAAGTACCTCGCTCTACGTGCCGGTGTAAAAAGTAGATTTGAGCTTGTTAAAAGTCCGAAACTGTTTCAGGCTGCGAGTTGCCGTCTTGGGTTGAAGGCTACTGGCTTTGGATTATGTTTCTATCCAAATAGAGTATATTATGTTATGTTAATATGTATTCTACCTTTTTTATTCGTTCGTAACAAACATATAAACAGGCACTTCCGCAGCGATCCTGGATAATAAGTAACATTTTCACCCGCTTGGTTATTTACAGTATATTCGGCTAAATGAATGCATTTTGATCGGAATGCTGCAGTGCATTTATTGCGCGATTTTGTTGTAAATGCAACAAAATAGCCTTCACTCTGATGTTGCGGTTTTACCACCAATGCTCGTCAGTTGGCTGTGCATGCATTGCACGGCATTTCACAGACATTAATGTTTTGCAACGACCGGAGAAGTATCTGTAATATTCGGATATCCGTACAAGAATAAAACCCTCATATCGATTGTCAAGTTGTCGTATGTTCAGGACGAAACGCTCAGGTCTTGTGCGGCGACTCTGGAGAAGCCGTTTGATCCCAGATACAGAAGGGGAAGATGGAAATGGCAAAACTTGTGAGGGCTGTGGGGACGATCTGTTCGGAAACAACCCAGAGAAGATTCCCAAAAGGGAGCTCAGACCGATGACCCCTAGCGGGTCTCTTGTAGGGGGCATAGGGGGTGTGTGCACCCGCAGCCCCGTGGAGAGCAGCGGCTTGGGGGTCACGTCGGACCAAAATGGGGGTGCGGTGTGCGTCCAGGAGCAGGGGAGCCTTCGCTCCATACAGGACAGAGAATGCAGGACTGTAACGTGCTGCTTATTTAAAGACCGGGACCACTGCGAGCTTAGGGGTCCCGAGACGGCTCGGGGTACCAGGGATCCAGGCTCGTGTCACTTCGTGTTGAGGAACCGTGGACCACGGGATAGCGGCTCTCCCGAGGCGCAGGAGGCGATGCCACGCACGTTGTTGGAGCAAGAACTGAAATCAGCCACATACTCACTTTTAAAAAGGCTAAAGGAAAGGGCGCTGGATACCTTACTAGAGGCAGTGGAGTCCAGAGGAGGGATGCCAAGCGACTGTGTTATGATTTCCCGGACAGAGCTGAGGTTGGGCAGCAATGTGGCGTCCCCACAGCTGCTTGTGTGTAAACTGTACCGCTGGTCCGACCTCCAGCACCCTGCCCAGCTCAAACCGCTCTGTGAGTGTAAGAGCTTTGAGGCCCTGGACAGTCCAACAGTATGCTGCAACCCCTATCACTACAGCCGGCTCTGTGGGCCAGGTAAGAGCATCTGCCAGTATGTAGCACCTTACAGGCTTAGCTAGATGCTGCTTTTGGGGTGCAAAGTCACCAGGTAGTCCATTCACAGATAACCATAAGGCATCTGGGTCTATACTGTTTTTTTCAGCATAGGTTTTCTCTTGACTTTGTCTTGAACCACAGTCATGTTGAATACCATCTTTACTTCTGAACATGCCTGTGTTCTATAAACATACAATTAAATCCTGCATATCTTCCATATCTTGGTCCTTTTGCCAAATATATAGAGAAGCGAAAAGGTCATATTGATACACACACATGGCAGAAATTCACTTTTCAAGATTGTAAAACTGTCAAGGGCCTTTTAATATGCTCAGAAAATCTTTCCCTAGCACCATGTTTTATTTGTCTGGTAATGTTTGGCTTACGTTATACTTGAAGATAGAGAAAGGCTGGCTGTTTGATTAAATAGTTAATGATTACTAAAGTCATCCATATACCAAGGTGAACAAAAATAAAATCTTTTAGATCTAAAGTAGATTTGACAAAACAAATGTGAGACAGTCTACTTTTGTTGCCAGTTTGATGCTATTCTGATGGTATATTCAAGAAAAATACCAACATGCTACAAATATTGAATCATTTTAAAATATGTGTTACTTTTAAACATTTTAGTTCCCGTGTAAGTTGTTTTTGAACAGTTTGGTGCTACAACAGAACATCGCTCACACTAGCCTGTGAAATCTAGGCCTTTCGATGGAGAGTGTTTGTTTGGACTGCTGTTGTCCTTACTACTCTTCTAAGTCTGAATGAATTCCATAATAACATAAAGTACATGACATATTTAGTGTGTCTGAATATGTCAGCGCCTTCAGTGTGATTGTACAGACGTTTTTGGTTCCTACTTCGTTCCTTGCAGGGTTATTGCCAGGTAGTCCGATCGAGTGTATGACAGCGTACGATTGTATAGACTCCCTCAGAGGTTTGGACCTGGTGCCATAGGTCAGTTTAGTTGTTGTGGTAGAAGATTAAGCTTTATTTTCACAATCAATGAGCTATCTATGGCAGAACCTCCCTGACCTATATTAAACATTCACTTTTGGCAGGGGGCAAATCTGTGATTTGGCAAACCTAAAACGCTGGGCCACTCGACCCCACTGACTCCCGAGAGGGAGAGGGGCACATACCCCATATTGGGACTAAGGCTCGTAGTAGACATAGCTCACATGCGCTCATGCGTGGCCAGATAGAGCTGGTATTTCTTTCATGCTATTCAAGAAGGGGGGGCTTTGAATCAAGACCTTAATCACTGTTTTTTTTCATTGTTTGCAAGTGGGGAAAGAAGAAATATGGAATTGTATGAGACAAACATTGAACACATTAAAGACACTTTAATTGAAAAACAATTTAAACCATTGTAAAAGCACAACTCAAAAAAAGATGCCTAAAATCATCTAGTTAGCATTTGTCAACTGCAGTTCCATCTACTTGAGTCTTATTTTAGAACTATTTGAAAATCATCTACTAGTCTCGGTTTTATGTAAGAGATTTTAAAGAATAAAACAGTACTGATGTTTGGCAGATGGCTTGGATTGAAGTGACTTAAACCTTTTCCCTTTTATTTTGCCAGGCATTATACTTTTAGAATGAGATCAGTTTCAAGTTGCGCTTTAAAAGCCCTTTTGTCCTAAGGAGGTCCCCTCATGCTATTTAGGTGAAGGAGTGGTGATAATATACAGTTTGCATACTACTGGCGCCAGACTGACTAGCTGTGTATCTGAGTGACTGAGTTCAGATCCCAGCAATTACTGCCGCCACTCTTAAAGGACCCGCTGCTATTATGCTTTTCTCCTTCCCCTTTTTCCCTGTAGGCGAGGTCACAGTGTGCGCACAAAGTTTTCTTTCCTTTGTGCTTTTCCTTCTTGTTCAAGTTATTCTCTTCATTCTCTTCTTTCTACTGGATAAAATCAAGGTCTCTGAACACAATGAAGTTAATAAGCAAATATTTACTCTGATTTATTCAACTACTAACAGTTATGTTTAGTCTCTGTGGTTGCTGTAACCACTGCTTCAGTTAAATAATATGTGCTTAAATAATAGAAACAAATAGTGTTCTGTTGGCTTTATTATTAGCTTTTGAATGAGCTTTTGAACAAAGCGATTTGATTCTGCAGACAAAGCTGTGAGAGTTGAGATGTAGTCTGGTGTCTACCTTCAAGTGGAAGTGAAAATCTTTCATCGTTTAGTTATTTGTCCAAGCTTTTATGATGGCTTGAAGCGTGTTGTGTTGGCATGTTTCTTTTTGCTTTTATTAAAGACTCATGATAGGACTTCACACAAAATATGATTGACTTACTGCAATATATGAAACATTGAATAGATCAGGATCTAGATGTGCAATGAAGCGTGTATATGTGTTCCAATGTGTTTACAGTTATTTCACTTACCAGCTTTGTCAGCCGCTTTACACCAGAGACTTTTAACTTGTTAACACACAATTATTGTCTCTCAGTATATGAGTCAGTGTTTCCAAACAGTGCTTAATACATCTCAGTTAGACCCAAAATAGTTAATTCAAGTTTAAATTGCACAAATATGACTTTCCTATGTTTAGTGAATGAACAGTAGTTTTACCTTTCAGCAGCATTTATTCCCTTTATTAGGTTATTGACATGACTGTTTTGTGTTACAGAGTCCCCCCCACCTCCTTATTCAAGGCTTTCCCCTAATGAAGAACACAAGCCACTGGGTAAGTGACACAGATGAGCTCTGTGGCACCTGAAGCTTTCTATTCCATCCTTACTTATTGTTTCATCTGAATTCTGCTATTAATATTGATCATCTGTGTTATTACTTGTAACCAGGTAGTTGTAACAGTGTAATAGCTTGATATAGTATCTTTTTCATTCATAATTACAGATATTATGAGCCTGCAAATTGCAAAGGGCACGGCCAGTCTTTTGTTTAGGCTGGATTTTTACAGGAAGAAAAAGGAATTAATTGATTTGGGACATTTTTGGGGCTTTAATTAGGCACAGTAACTTTCTAACTGCATGGAAGCTTTGAAATGAGACAGGTCAGCATGTGGTATGATGTCAGCATGCCAGCCAGAGCCAGTGTGGGTAGTATGGTGTGGGTAGTATGTACTGTGGGCTGCTGGGACTTTGGAGCCTGGCTGCTAGCTGGGGCTGCAAGTCTGAGTACAGCTGAGGTTTCTGGCAGCATTTGGGGGGATGTCATCAGGTAAAGCCTTTTAGTGAAGTTGCCAGGTTATCCACTATGGGATGAAGCCCAACATGGTGTTAATTGTTTTGAATTTGATACGAAAAGTAAACATGTTCTCGTCGAAATGAAGACATACACAGAAGTAGCCATTGAGTCTCCTGTGCGGATGATTAGTGAGAGTTCAGACTAGCTGCAGATGAATAATTTCTGTTTTATTCCCCACAGATCTGTCAGACTCCACATTGTCTTACACTGAAACTGAGGCAGCCAGCTCACCAAATATCACACCAGGTGAATTCTCAGGTGGGTGTGTTTCTCCAGCTGTCACCAGTTTCCAAATGAGGAATTTATATCCGAGATGTCTTATACTGATTTTAGAAATGAATGATCCAGAACTTTATCATCCAAGAGGAGCTGCTCTGTAATTACTAAAGTAATTTGTCAAACAAGCCAATGTGTCTTTCTGTTGTGATGTACATTGTAGGCAACATTTATTTTTTGGTTGGCACAGTAGACATACTGTATCGCTTTGGTTGGTCAAATGCTGTCTGCAGCAACAGTGTGGTTTGACATACTGTACACAGAAGTGAGTAAGGTTCTGATCATTTATTTATTTTTTAGGACATACTAAATATCCATTTAATATTTATTTTTTTGACTTGATTTTGGAAACGTGTGAGCAGCTTTTTGAAGTAGGGCATCATATATTGTCATTACCTAGCTGAAATAAAGAGTAACTGTATTTCTATAGAAACATAACTTGAAAAAGAGCTTCCACTTAATGCTTCATGTGAAAATATTATATTTAGTACTCTGATTAAAACCGATTCTTGATGATGAAATCATCCATTTGGCAAAGGTCATTATAACATGGATTAGGGGCTTTGCTTTTTCCCTGAAGTATGATTAAAGTTGATAGTTGGAGTAATGAAGCACATAAGACAGATGTTAATTTGTAAATAAGAGATATGTGTCGTCCATGCTAATGTGTTTGCATGTCTCATATATGAGAAAAGTACAATCTATGAATCACCATACTATCATGGTAATAAATCACAGAGCTTTCATGACTCTGATTCAGTGCTGCATTGTCCTGTTTTTCTGGATTTGAAATGGTTAAAATAGACTAGCTTGGGAAAAAAAGAAAAGGGAGGTATAATTCTGTCAGAGTGTACTTTAACAACAGTTCAGTGCCCTACCCTACGGAGCTTTTGAGTGTATCTGGATGAACGTGCAAACTTATGAAGGTAATTTCATTTTGATGTTGCACTTTAATTCTTCTTATTAAGGGCCATTACAAACAGTCAGAGCTTTAAAGATAAAGGTTTCATTGTGAGCGCTGCAGAGGTTCAGTGGGGCGTGTGCGTTGGCCACAGAGCCGGCCTCCCCTCCTCTGTTTTTCTTTCAGAAATATTTGAGTGGGATCAAACTGTAATAAGATCCAAGCTCGCTCAGAAACACACACAAGCACACATAGTTGTGCACATGCATGTGCACAGACACTCACACGTACAACTCTATCAAGCCTGGCTGTAAGTGGGCTGCAGGGAGGGGTGGGTTCAGGGAAATGGAGTTGCTCCTGTGAATGGGGCCACACCAAAGGAAGCGAGTAGAAACAGTCCTGTCCTCTGATTTGAAATGAAACACTCCTTTCTCATGGCATAGAGTAAGCATGCCTTCCCACTCATACTAAGGCCACAGCCAGCATGCACAGTATCATGTGGACGGGGGAGTCAGAGCCCTCATTTTGGGGCTTGAAGGGAACAGCTTTTCCTGTTAAAGGGTCTGCCATGGCTCAGAGGCCTGGATATTGAGCAACTGACATGGCTACCTGGCAGTGAAGTATTCAGTCAGCAAGGGCCCCTCCACCCCAGTACACATGCTGTCACCACCTCAGCATGGCCCGGCGACACTCCCTGAGTCAACAAATGAGGCGCTTGTCAGTGCGCGCACCACAATTCCTCAGAGACTGTGGTGAGAAGGGAGGATCTCGACATGCTTGGCTTTGGTTTGGCTTTCAGATCACTCTGCATTGGCTGTGGCACACTCGGCAACTTGGACTTGGGAAGGAGAATGACCAGCGCTCCACAGGGTGGTAGTTTTCCATGCTGTGAGCTAATTTGTGTTGCCAGTTTGTCTCTGATCTCTCAGTTGTATCTGGCGGTATGATGGTTCTTTGGTTTTAGATTAAAAAAAGAGTGTCCATGTTGAGTGAAACAAACCATTAGCATCATTAGCGTCAGTGAAAAGGATCTCCCATCAAGTATTGGCCACGCATATTCCATCATAAGACCGAGAGCCTAAAGGCCTCCTTATGAAGCCTACTTAGTTCTGCTTTAATACACAGGCATGTACTGCATATTGTCATGTTATCCTGTGTTAAACATGTTGCTGACCTGGAGATGACTTTCTCTGTGAATCGCCCTGCAATTCAGATAGAGAGTATGTAACCTGAGTTCTATGGTATCCGGATTCCACCCCTTTTGCAGGAACAAGTAAACCTCTTTAAAAGCAAGTCTAGGGGCTACTTGGTGGATGAGTGGGGTGTAGTCAAATAATCAACTACAGTTTACAGCCCAGGGCTACATAAATACCCACTGAGCATTCTTCTGCATCACACAATGGCAGAGAAAAAGATTGGAACTAGTTAGTTTCCACATCAACCGAAGTTCTAAATATATACAGTGGAATTTGTAGTAGTACTAGTAGTAGTTCTCCTTTTGCTTTAGATTATGTAGTTATATAAGATATGTCTTTAAAACAATACACTCTATGTTGTGAAGTTAATGTTACAGTAACATTCAAGTGCAGATACATTTCTATCATCCCTCTGGCTGATTCTGGCAGTTGTTTAACATGCTAACATGTTCTTACTCAAGCTTCCCTATGTGCACATTATTGTATTACTCTCTAAATGTTAAACTCATACATTTAGTTACTGTGCATAGACATTTCAGACCATTCACAGTGTTTTATTTAAACATGGCTGTGTGGGAAAGAGACAGCCCCACCAGGCACTCTGTGATATCAGTTTACGTCATGAACGGGCCAAGCTTGCATACACAGTATACCTTAGTACTGTGTGTGTGAGGGAATGTGCCTTTGCTGGTGTTACCCTCCTAGTCTGCCTGCACACCTGTTTCCTCACTGCCTGGGCCTCATCGTGTGGACATCAGAGTAAAGCCCTTTGAAGCAGGTCTCATTGCTTCCTGTATGACTGTCTGAGGGGGTGTTTTCCCCCTACACATTGACTTTATTATGTCAGTCACATTGTCTCTGACATTGGGGGCTCTTTATGTTTGTCATTTCTTCATTATAATGCTGCTGTCAATGTGAGGAGGCATGCCAAGATGTCTCTGCGTTGCTACTTAAGAATTTTAGTTGTTTAAGATCTTTTTACGAGCAATGAGTGTCATTGTGTGTAGTGATTACCATATTAACAATGTTTATGTACAATAAATGACGCAGGCCTTCCCTTTGCGACGGTTTAGGTTTGTGAAAACGGGACTCCAGTCTGCCTACAGTTTTCAGTCATTAGAGGTTGTGTCTTCAATCAACGCAGTGGAATAACACTAAGTGTACACGCTCATGTTGGTGTGAGTTGAGATCACCCATGTGAATGGAGGGGCTCCCTCAGATTTCAGGGTCAGGTGACCAGAAGACATGCAGAGTGACCTGAGTCATTGTCCTTTTTTTTTTGCGCTCTTTTTTTCCTTCAACTTCCTCGGAGTGCAGGAAAGTTGGACTGGATGAGCGGAAAGAATGAAAGTTGTTAGACGTGGATTACACAGAGTGCTGTAGCAAGAGGGCATCAGCAGGTATTCACGGTTCCCACACAGTAATGTCTTTCCTCCGCCTGTCTCTGGAGGAAAGGCCAGCGCTGTCTCTCTAGATGTCTCGTCTGCAGACAGACAGTGTCAGGTCCACTTTGGTATTGACTAATTCTTCCAGGCAGAACTAGGCAGTTAGTAGAGATAGATGGGAAGGGCCTCATGTGAGTCACGTAATAGATTGCTCAGGGAAATTACAATGTACAATGCGTAGGTGCTGGGGAAAAAAAGCATCTGTAAAGCTTTTGTTTATACATTTTTAAGTCTATGTTTCTTCCTCTGGGTCCTCATACAAATCCAGATGCATACTGACATATATTCACACGCAAGAGCAAAGCAAATTAAATTGTGCAGTCAATACTAATCACAGCCCGCCTGTCCGTCTGTGTCAGGAAGAGGCCAGCACTAAGCATCAAACCATTCCCTCTGTCTGTGTCAGAGACAGTGGAAATGCATGGAATAATTAGACAGTCTAATCGAGGCATGTGATGCTTCTCTTGATTAAAGTAGATTAGACTGGACCCGTACTTGTTGATCTGACTCTGAAGGCATGTAATTCCACTTCTGCGATGAACCAATTAAATAGCATATCTACTCTACACATCTAAAATAGTTTGGGATCGATTGCACCTTTAATTTCCCCTGAAATGTCTTATGTTTTTCTGCATTAGATAATCTATTCAGTTTATTGCAGTGGCCTTGGTATTTAATGGATGGCTCTGTTTTTTTTTTCTCTCCTGAGCTTAACTGATGCTGGGTGACACAATATAGGTGGCACATTTATAGCACCCAAATCCACAGCCAAATGATGAATTTATAGCTCTAGAACCTAGAAAAAGAACCTAGAAAATTGTGGTCCTGCTCCTCTATCTTTTGAGAATTGCTTTCAAATGTAGTGCGTTGAGTATATACAGCATTTCTTTCCCGCTGTGAGACTGACTGCACTGCTCAGACGGAGGTATGGTCTGATGGAGTGACAACTGCATCAGCATGTAAGCGATGTCCCCCTCCCACCTCGAGGCATGATCCTCCTGCTCCGTCCCACAGACCCCAGAGTGATGCAGCACGGGCTCATCTCCCCCTGCAGGCTGGCACATGGCCTCAGGTTTCCACCGCAGCCCTGAGCCTTCCCAGCGCCTGGCCGCCCACACTCCCTCAGGAGCCCCAATGCTCCAGGATACGGGATGTGGAAATAATGTGACTCGAGTGCTTCCACCCTGCCTCCCGAAATCAGGTTTTGCGGATTGTTTATTTGAGGGGAAGGAGGCCTCAGACAAACATCCTGTTTTAAAAAGCTGCCTGGGTTTTGTAGCAGTGCAGGGCGGTGAATTGCCCCTTTGACAGCGGGGGGAGACTGAGGAATGTTGAAGAGAAGGCCAGCATCTCGGGGGAAATGAGGGAGCTCTCCTCAACCATTTGTCATGTCCCGTTTTCTGAGTCCATTTTAAGCGGGGGCCGAAGGGTTGAAGCTATACATCCTGAAGGGTCTTGTGCTCTATTCTCTCTGTAGTGGTGTAGGGCCTGTACCCACAGTCCTCGTCTCAAGTATCCGTTCCTGTCCTGGGAGGCTGGCTTCCGTTTCCCCTTACGTAACACATATACACAGAGAAAGAGCCATTGATAAGAGCAATAAGGCCATTTTTCATTTTCCCTTTCTCAGCATTGTTAGACTGTGGTGTGTCAGACATCCATTTTCAACTTGTTCTCTCAGGTTTTATGACATTGAGGATCCACACTAGAGTTCTCCGCAGTCTACATGACCTATTGGCTCACTAATATATGTTTGTTGCTGTGTTGAGATTTCTTTTTTAAATTGCCACATAAATGGAGAGGGGGGGAGTGTAGTTGTCGTGTTGAGATTTCTTTCTACGCTAAATTTGATCTAAGAGTTGATTTTCAGTCAGAACTGGCAACACAGGTCCTAGACATGGTGAGGTAATGTGACCTCTACGTGCAGAGTGAAAGCCATGCTAATCTAAAGCAGTCCTTGGAGAGGCCTGAAACCCCTTACATGTCAACAGAAACTAGCCGGCTGAGCTTAGTATTTATCTGTCTCCGTTTGGCAAGCCAGAGTGGTGCCAGTGCTGCTGGGTGTTTGACGAATTTCTGAAGGGCTCACAGATAAAGGTTAATCTATAGCCTCATACATGACTATGAGTCTAAGCTCACAGTGCTGCGCTTGTCATTTGAATTTACAGACTGTACTGTGCTCAGGATAAGGTGGACTATGTTTGATTTTAGGGCTTACCACACAGATAGAAATGACACTCCGTAGAAATAACAGGAGGTGTGCTCAGGCTATAATTCCTGCCCCATATTCTACCTTAGCAAACAAAGAGAGTGAGCTAATCTTGTCGTGTGCTCAGGGAAGGCTGCTGT
This sequence comes from Gymnocephalus cernua, assembly GCA_023631565.1. Lineage (NCBI taxonomy): Eukaryota > Metazoa > Chordata > Actinopteri > Perciformes > Percidae > Gymnocephalus > Gymnocephalus cernua. The sequence continues at coordinate 25,210,284 of CM042431.1, read as the reverse complement.
TACCATCTTCTCTTCCTTCACACCGCAGCGCAGCACCGACCTCCACCAATAGCTCCATTCATTCAGCTCAGGGCAAAGGGTTACAGCAACAAATAAAGAGCGTGCAATGCCATTAAAAATGTATGGAATGTCCAACTGTTAGTTTAGTGTTTAAGTGTGCCTCCTCTCAAGGCTGAGAGGGGGAACAATACTCCATTTGAGCTGGCCACTGTAAATGTGCTCGCCTTGCAACGCCTGGCAAGCAGCAAGAAAGGAGTTGCCAGTTGTGGATGCTGTTTTTATTTTCTGATCATTTTACTCACACTTATAACAAGACACTGGCCTTGGTCAGCTATGATTAAGGCCTGTGGTCTGATTGCTGGCGAAAATAGTTTAAGATTTTTTTTGTCCTTCCTCCCCCAGAGGAGCATTGACAGTTGTGCCTGGACCTATGGCTGTCTGTATTTTTTAAACTCAGAATAGCCAGCACATTCTTTGAGTCTCCAGAATGCTGTGTGTGGATTAACTGTAGGGGCCCATGCCATTTCGACATCTCTACACAAACCTTTTACAGCCAGAGGGAAAGGATAGGAGCTTATTGTTGATGTGTTGAGCAGTACACTCCCACTGTATCAATGCCTGGTTAATTTTCTCTCTGTTGTACATGTGTAAACTGAGAGAAAGAGACTTGAATCTTTTTTCTCTCTCTTTTCTTATCTTGAACTTGATCTACTGGAGCTATATCTTCATTCCACTCCCTTGTCCTAACATGGGGCCAAGTATGATAGACATCATTCAGAGCCTTTGATCTTGTTCCCGAAAGATGAAGCCTTTTAAATCTGAGCAGAAAACCTTTATTTTGAGTGATATTCCAGCAAAACACCCCTGATAAGTTAGTGTTTACATGGCTTAGCCTGTTCAGACCATGCTATTTGTTTCCTGGGCATGTACAAGTATTTATGTCCTCAGGTTCTACACAAAGTGCAACATGACATGTACTCTGTAAACTGTACATTGGGCTAACGTTTTTGCAAGTAGTAGTTATTACAGGGTAAGGCATAAAATAAAATTCTCATTGATAATATTCCCCAGGGAAAATTGTATTTACTTTTGTAGTGTGTGTTTTACTTATCTTTTATTTGTGTGCATTTCTGAAGTCTTGGCTGTGTGGCTCAGTATGTGCAGTCAGGCTGTCGCATTTCAGGGTACGGTTTAGATTAGAGGTCTGGCTGTAGCTTCCCCCTCTTCCCCTCTCTGTGACTGCCAGCACATAATTTACTTAATGAAATCCTGCCATTCCCTTTAGCTTCAAGATTTTTTGCAGATGTTGACAGGGAAGGACTTTGTGAATTATTGGAAATGTTCACTCCTGCATTTTTAATGAATGTCTTGCTTGTTGTGAACGGGCTGACTTGTCAGAGATGGGGGAAACAGTTGTCTTTGTTTGGGGAGCTGGTGTCTGGATGCCCGCGGTGGAGCAGTGTGGGTTACAGCCCAGCAAGTGTTGTGATTGAAACAGAAACTCTGGTGCCACATTATCCTGACAGAACACATTCTCCTCACAGACTCTGATCCACTGGGCCGATCAATAGGAAACCATTGTTTGAACGGCCACTCTGTCCATCATAGCTGGTTCACCTCCCAGCCCAGTGGAAACCAAATACCTACCTTTCACCTTAAATTAGTCAGATTAATATAATTTGTAATAATAGAGTTCCTTGTTATTGTTCATTTGAAACTAAGCTTTTAACATAGCTTGAGTATATAGCCCAACTAAAGTCTTGCTGTTCGACTGAAGTCGAAAAGTGTTCATATGCTCATATTATGCTTTTTGGCTTTTTCCCTTTCCTTTATTGAGTTATATATCTTTTTGTGCACGTTATAGGTTTACAAAGTGAAAAAGCCCAAAGTCCACCCCAAAGGGACTTACCATCTCCAACAGAAAACACTGTTCACAAACTGCTCCAAACAGCTCTGTTGTAGTCCAGCCTTTACTTCAGTGATGAACGTGCGTCACTTTGTAACACACGTTATAATGCTCGCCTAGCTGCACACAGGGTGGAAAGAGGAGCTGCAGCAATGTGCAGTACAACAAAAATTGTGTTCTTTGAAAATTAAACCACATAAACCTATTCTGGTACAACCTCTAAATACAATTATGAACTGGAAAATTTGCATAATATGAGCACTTTAATCAAGTAAAAGTGTGTATGTAAAAGTATCAGACCATGCAGCCAACACTTTTTCTCTCAAGTGACGTGTGATTTGGTGAGAATTTTTCAACCAGCGAGACTCTTAAACCTTCTGGCTGCACCCCCACCCCCTACAGTCCTGACCAGAGTAGGAAGTTAGGAGGCACAGCGAGGGGAGGAGGGGGGAGTTCAGGAATGTGCATGGTCTCCTCTACTCAAACACTCCAGCTTTCTTGGCTAGAACCTCCCTCACACACTCGCAAACAAATACAATGACACACACACACACACACGCACACAAACAGATAGGTTGTATGAGGAGGTGAAAGGGCACAGCCACCCAGCAGGATGTTCACTGAGTGTTTTGCTTTCTGTGCTCTCTTAGACTTCGCTGGCCTTTAACGCCGCCTGTAGATATGACATTTACAAACATTCTCCACAGTTTTCACAGAGCTTTTACATGCCCCGAATGACTCTCCTAGGCCTCGCTTGCATCACCACCATCACTTGTGCTCTGTGTCTCTGACACATTGCAGAGCTTTGGAGGAAACTTTGAGGAAACGAGCAGCACATTCTCTTCCCCTAAAAGAAAAAAAAAGGTCTTCTCCCTCAAACCAGTGGTCTCTTACTCACGCGCCCAGACGGCTCCTCCATATTTGCCTCCTTAGTTTCCTGTGCTTTTTACACCCTCTGTTGTTTATTGATTTAATTTATGGATTTTGTTAGTTATCTGCTATCAAGGGTACAGCACTTTTCCTCCCTCATGGGGTCATCCCAAAACAGAAACGGAGGGAAAGTGGAGAGGAAATGGATGACAATGTAAAGCATTCCCATTGTGACAAGCCGGGCTTGGTGACTGGATTCAGTTTCTCCGGCTCCCACAGTGTTTTCTCCCAGAACATGTCTCTCTCTCTCTCTCTCTCTCTCTCTTTCTCTCTCTCTTTCTCTCTCTCTTTCTCTCTCTCTTGCTCTCTCTCTTGCTCTCTCTCTCTCTCTCTCTCTCTCTCTCTCTCTCTCTCTCTCTCTCTCTCTATATATATATATATATATATATATATATATATATATATCTTTCTCTCTCTATCTCTTGCTCGCTCTATCTCTCTCGCTCTTCAGAGAAAGGCCAGACCTCAGGGAGAAAAATCCATAGACATAGAAGAGCAGCTCCAGTTAGCGTGTCTGTCTGATAAAGCCGACTTTGATGGCAGTGATAGCCCTGACGCCAGCCTAAATGTGGCCTGCTCAGGGGTTATAGTTGGCCTGCAGGAACCATTGTCTACAGAATTAAAGCCTTACCATACTCTGAACAGAGGGGGAGTCTTTTGCTTAAGTTCCACTTTGTTGTTTTAGTTGTAAAAGAAAGTTAAATCGAACACATTATAGTAGGGGGATGCACAGGAATGCACAAAGAAAATAATTTGTTCAAACTTTTCACACACACAACCACAATGTACACACACACAGTCTTTATGCCCCCCCTCCTCTCCACCAGCCCCCCAGCCTATCAGTTCATTGGTAGAGTCTAATAGCTGGAGGGGAATCTAATCCTTGGCACAGGATGAGAGACTGCTGCTTTCCCCCTCCTCTCCTGGCTGCTCTCCTCTTGACTGCACTGCTTAAAGGGACTCGCAACAGTGTTTTTCTTTTTTTGTTCCTCTTCAGCAAAGTTTTGCGGGAATGAGTTCATCTCTGCTCCCCGCTCTGGATTAGGAGAGATGAAGTATAATGGAGGTGGCCCCAGAGCTTGGTGGTGAGATGTTAGAACGGAGGGGAAGCTGTTGTTTGTCTGCCTGTCCCTGACACTCGGCCTCCCATTCATCTCACTCCAAGGCTGCGGAGCTGTGTTTACCCCGGGGCAGCTCTTTTCTGCTTCTCTCTCTGCCCTTTTTATCCCCCTCCTTTTCATGCTGTCTTTAAAAGCATTACTGGATGATCATCAAGGATTGCCATTGAAACTTTCAAGCCCCCATTTTTGTGTACTTAGTAGTAATTATCCAGACTCGACCTCAAGTGCAAGGAACTCATAGCAGGATGATTTGCATATGTAAACCTGCGGAAAAGGCTTGAGCAAGTTGTGTTTAACATAGGCATATTTAAGGGTTGTGTTAATAACATCTTGGTCTTCTCTCATAACAGAGGAAAAACAATTTAATAGCTATAATCATGATCAGTATTTACCGTTTCTTTGGCCTGTGACAACCACAGTAGTCTGTATTATCATTAGTGGTGGAATGTAAATAAGTACATTTATTCAAGTACTGTGCTCAAGTACAACTTTCAGGTACTTGTACTTGAGTATTTCCATTTCATGCAACTTTGTACTTCATTTGACAGCTTTAGTTACTAGTTACTTTTTAGATTAAGATTTTACAGACAAAATATTTGAAGATCTTATAAAACATAAAGCACTGTTATAGATTAAACCCAACAATTTAAAAAGGAAGGTTCAAATTAGCTCCACCTCCACAAACTAAAACCGTAAAAAGCTGCTTATAAACGAATGCATCAGCAAAAGTGATCCAATAACATCATAGTATAACACTCACAGGGGGCATTTTTCTGAATTATGAGTAATACTTTGACTTTTAATACTTTAAATAATAACAATTTTGCCAGTAATTCTTACATCCATTGCATGATTTTTCACTTAAGTGAAGGATCAGAATTCTTCCTCCCCTGCTGATTATCTTTATGCACTTTCATTTTTCATGCAGAATAACAATTTGTGTTAATATCTTCCAGTGAACTGATAAAAGTCTGTGTTTGTTGTCAGACCTGATGTCCTGCTTTTGATACTCCGGATTCCTCCAATCAGACAAACCACAGGGAAACAGAAAAATGAAAAAAAAAATGTCACATGGTTTCTAATGGAGCTCACGCCTTGTTATGGAAATCAAGCGTTCGTTAAATCTCTGTTTACTAACTGTACTTAGACATGTAGGACGTGCATACACAGGCATCCAAGGTTACTTTTGATACACTAAAAGTGTCCGTGGGCTTGTTATATTTTGTGTCGTAATCTGTTTACTTATTTCTTGACGCTTAAGGGAAAGCCAAACAGAGACTTATCATCATCATTTACTTATCATATTGCTAGAACACTGCTAAGTTGTTCTATTCCATGTATTTCCTGTCGGCCATGGAACATTTTGTAGACCAAACAGCTTCCACAGATCCATGTATCTCCACTTGTCTTTATACCAGCACTTTGTGTCTGGTTATGTAAGGCTTCAGAGTTGATTAACTCTTTCAAGTGTTCAGATCATTGACCCAGGCAGCAGGAACAGGAAGTGCAGCGGCCATACCGTGGCTGTGTCCATTGACTCTGAGACTGACACTAAGAGGAGAGGCTTTTGAGAATAAAATAACAATAATAACATACACTACTATTCTAATGGATACACGGAGCTGTTAAAAGGTGGCAGGGTTAAATGGATGCAGATCACCAGTAATTGCTCCCAGCCTGCCATGGCTCCACCCTGAGCAGACCCTCTGAAAGCCCAACATGGAGTCGCAGAGAGTTGGGTGTCTTTGCTGTGGTCAGAAGGGAGGAAGACACACGCCCTCCCTTCACCGCTTAATATCTGACTTTTAGGTTCGGTCTGAGCCTTGGCCTGGCCTGTATCTGCATTAGTTTCTGGTCATAAAATAATAATTATAGCTGGCTTCATACTCTCTTATATCAATTTGGAAAAGGTAAATAAACATTTACAGACACATGCAAACATCGCTGAAGAAACAAGACTTTCTTAAAAATCTCAAAGACTGCAGCATTTGAAGAAGTGCGAGCAGAAGGCAGCTTGAGCTCTGGACTAGAGGCCACAGTTGCTGTGGTGATATTGTCCAAACAGTCCACAGATTGTTGATAGCTCTGCTCTGTTTAAGAGATCCTAATGAGTCCTTCTCTCAGAGCCCTCACCTCAGCACCCCCACCTAGCCAAAACACACAAGTTCAGGACAAAAACACAAACACGCTGGCTGAAGTTCTTCCTCGTCCAAGCAGACACATGTGCGCACCAGGCACACGTAGACGCTTAACACAACAGAGCGACAGGAAAAGGCCTGGCTCATGGTGTGCTCATTGTCTTCCCTCAGGCTTAACATTTGATACATTTCTAACCTTTGTCCTGCTCATTCCTCTTCCTCGCAGTCTTACTGGCTACCTTAGTTCCAGGCTACGTGTGAAAACTAGACACTATTGACCAAATTGCTTTTGCTTTATTCTTGCCTTCTAAAAAGGAGGAGACGGTAGCCATTTGGTCTTTTGTGTTTGTGTGCACAGTTTCAAAGTGAGTTTACCTTGATGTGTGGGCTCCATTTGATTTGAGACAATAGAGGGCCATAAACAAGTTGAGGCTGAGTTCTTTGTGTGGCCGAGCCGTACTGAAGTAAAAGCTGAGCTCAGAGTGGAGGAGCTGGAGTGTGGAATTCACTAATGGCACATGCATGTTGGGGCCCCTGAAGAGAGGGGGTCATTTCAGCCATCAGTGTGTGCGCAAACACACAGAGAGCCTGTCTGCAGCTTCCCTCCACCCCCACACATGCCCAACTCACTCTTTAGTCCCCCTCCACAACACAGAGCCTTGAACCAGCAGGCGTTTTGTCTGTGCAAGTCTGGTCAACGTTTTTGCTAATCTTTGTATAAACTTTACTAGTGTGGGTCACTCAGCAGAAAGGTTAAGTTGGGTGGGAGGTGAGCGAGGCATTTTGTTGCTGTGTGGATCTGCGATGCTCCACCTTAAAGGCGTTTGTTAATGGGGCGGGCGGTCATTAAGCCCTGAGAGCAGAGAGACTGAAAGGAATGAGGCCACAGGCCCAGGCTTTAAATCCTCTGTGCCAATAGACTCTCTGAAGCAAAATAATGGCATCACTCTGTGTGTGAGTTAATGGGAGCTGATAGCATGAAGGCTGGGGGGTCAGCGGGTCACGGGCTTGTGCTAAGTTGTCAGGGAGCTGAATGCCGTCCCTGGGCCCACAGCAGGGGGAAGAGCTGGGGGGAGGGGGACCCCCTGCCTGGCCCTCTCCCGTCACCCCCACTTGTGTGGAATGTGAGGAAGATGAGGACAGAGGAGAAAAAGGCACCCTCATTCTGGAGAAGTAAAGGGTGGAGACGGATTTGAGGTCATGGGACTCTCAGTGCTTTTTCTTCCTCTTCCACCAGCCTCTCTCCTCGTACCACAGTTGTATGAGCAATTTAACTGTATGACAGCTATGAGCAGTGTGGACTGAAGCAGCCTCTGAAAGTAGTCGACAGAGTACTGGGTGTCTGTTCACTATGGTGAAGATAGAAGTCCACCTAGGGAGCAGTAACTCATGTTTGGAGTGCTGAGGGCTGTCACTGGAAAGAGTTCACCGACTGCAGCCATGAAAACTGAATTAACAAGCTGATTTACTACACAGAGATGTTTAGGAATGAGATACCAACTTTGTTCCACTGTAAAAAAAATGAAAATGTGTTTTTTGTCTTAAGCAGTGATTATTATACACTGACTTTTCAAAAAGTAGATGTCTTTTATCCAGCCCCAACACACTGCTGCAGGGACTTATTTGCCAAATTTCAGTGGAAACACAGAGTGTAATCCTAAATTAATTTTAGTAAACGTGATCTGTTTTGAAAGTGCATGTGTGAGGAGCAGTGCCTGCCTCTGTGCTGGGTGGTCAGTGCTTAATCATTACATTGCCCTCTTGAGGCAGAGGAGGAAACTGCAGGTCTTTAGTTGGACTGACCTCACTACACTCTCCACCCCCAGGATATGTATTGTGTGTGTGTGTGTGTGTGTGTGTGTGTGTGTGTGTGTGTGTGTGTGTGTGTGTGTGTGTGTGTGTGTGTGTGTGTGTGTGTGTGTGTGTGTGTGTGTGTGTGTGTGTGCGTGCGTGCATGTGGGCATGCAGCGGTATTTATACAAGGCTTAGATTTCAATACAGTGCCTCCTTCAGTATTTATTGTGTGGCCATCTGCTCTGAACAATAAAAAGAGATAGTTAATCCGGTAAAACTTTGGCCTTCCTTTTTTCTAGGCCCGTTTGCGTTTGTTTATGTTTTGTTTAATGACTGTCCCTCTGTCTCTTCTAGATGCCAGTATGTCGCCTGATGCCCCTAAGCAGAGCCGCCATTGGTGTAACGTGGCGTACTGGGAGCACCGCACACGCGTGGGTCGCCTCTACACAGTGTACGAGCACTCCGTCAGCATCTTTTATGATCTACCTCAGGGCACAGGCTTCTGCCTGGGCCAGCTCAACCTGGAACACCGCAGCAGCACTGTTCAGCGCACACGAGGCAAAATCGGCTACGGCATCCTCCTCAGCAAAGAGCCGGATGGCGTTTGGGCGTATAACCGCAGTGAGCACCCCATATTTGTCAACTCCCCGACCCTAGATGTGCCTAACAGCAGAACTCTGGTGGTGCGAAAGGTGATGCCAGGCTACTCCATCAAGGTGTTTGACTATGAGCGTTCGTGCCTCCTGAGGCACACCACAGAGGCTGACCTCCTGGACGGACCCTATGACCCCAACAGTGTGCGCATCAGCTTTGCTAAGGGCTGGGGCCCCTGCTACTCAAGACAATTCATCACCTCCTGCCCCTGCTGGCTGGAGATCCTCCTCAACAACCACAGATAACACAGACGGACCCCACAAACTATCCCAAATATCATCTACCTAGATTTAATATAAAGTTTTATATATTATATGAAATATATATTATACTTGTAAATACGGAGTCATTTTTACAATGTAATTATTTATGTATGGTGCAATGTGTATATGGACAAGAGGAAAAAATGGAAAATGCACTTTGGCTTATATATATTATATATATAAATATATATAAAGATAAAAAAAAAATCTTTCAATACCAACTTGAGAAATTATACAGCAAAATTAGGATGAGCCTGGATTTGGTGTATAGTTTTCATATACTATTAATATCCAGACAAAAAGCTAACACCATTCACACATTGATAATAAAGTATTCGCATAATAATTGTCTTGGTTTGGTTTGCATCATTAGCTGTTTGTTTACAACACATTTAATATTTCTCTCTGATTTATTTTCATGACATCTTAACAAGTGTGATACCCTGAGGACATCAGTAGACTTAATCCTACCTGTTGTGCTTTGTCGAAAATACCAACCATCACAAATCTCGGTATACCACCATCTATTATACTCATGTATTATGTTACATACTGTATATGTATATATTATGTATACTGAAATAAGGCATGTCCTTGTCTGGCATGTGACATTTAGGCCAAGGGTTGGGATCATTTTTTCCCAATTAGCCTGGGAGCAGATGATATAAAGATCTGAGTTGAACTTGTTCTCAACTTTGCCAAGCAGAAAATGATCAGAGCTGTCATTTCCCTGTTTATACGAGTAGTGTGATGTCGGCACTTGTGGGTACAGAGGAGTTAATTAAAAGACCAAAGCAGATAACTGATTATGTTTATATTTCAGTAGCATCTACAGCATCATGTTCATAACTAGATTTTAAGACAAGCTAACTCAACTGATCCACATGTCCTTGAGGTCCTAAGGAGCCTCAGTAATGAGGAGCGAGAGGAGATGGTGTAGTGGAGGACAGTGTAGGAGGAAATGATGAAACTACTCAGGCGATCCTTCCGAAGTTGTTTCTTCTTCAGCACATCATCGTTGGCCCGTGGTCGCAGGTCTCAGGCCCCCACAGCCAGCTCGTCTCACAATGGACGTTGTTATAATTGACCGGGGATGCGGCACCCAGAAACCGCCACAGTGATACTGGAATGTATGCAGAGAAACCCAAAAGTTTTACAAGCCTACTGGAATCTTAAAAAATACAGCCAAGGTGGATGTGGTTTAGCTGGCTTCCTTCATAATTGCTGGTGTTGGGTTGTCAGATTGGCGGTGCTGGTAGTGAGAAGGGGGGGACGGGAGGGGGTGGGGGGGGGGGGGGGGGGCTGGTCTCTGCCAACATTCAGCAATAAAGGCATTCAGTAACACTCTGATTCTGATTTAATGAGTGCTGAACTGTGCAGTTACAAGGAAATGTGTTTTTAAAGTGGGTTCTATAAGACATAGAAACTGTTGGATGGGCTTTTTGAAGTTTGAGAGGAATGTACTTCGAGCAGAGAGGCACAATGAAGAGGGCTGCTCTTTCATGACAGGTTGTCAAATGTTGTGTTGAAAATGCTACTTTTCAATCGTGTGTGTGCTGCTGAGTGCAGCGTCTCTCTCCTTCCCCTCCTCCATAAAGGCTCAGACAGCCTCCTCCAGGCCTGCTGACTGTCTGGAGCCAAGACTGTGTAGAGTTCAAACAGCAGAGAGGAGTGGCTCCACTCCGCCTCTGTCTCTGCCTCCTCTCTTCCCTACAACTGGGGGCCATTATCCTGCTCCTTTGTGTCTCTGTTATGGGAAAAGGGCCCACATCACCACTGGAGAGGAACTGGCAGACAATTATATGGGGTGGCGAGGAGCTAAGACACATAGCGGGCAGATTACACAAGCCACCACAGACGGTATGAGAGGGGGCCTAATTAGACAGGGCTGGGGAGGGGCCAAGCAATAATACACATCTACTGAAGCTGCATCTCTGGAGAGGCGACTGCTCTGCTCCAGAGCTGGAGTAGTTGTGGCAGGAGGACTTTGACTCTGAGCAAGATGAAGTAGGGAAAGGAAAAGCCATGTAAGCAGCTTTTTGTGCTCCATGAGCTCAGGAATGGTATTGATTAGCAGGCTGCAGCCCTCAATCATTTTCTGGAGAAGTCTGTGTCGCTCTTGGCCCCAAAAACCCAGGCGCCATTTTGTTCCAGTGTTTTCGATAGACTGAGCTATAGTTGCAGCACTGCATTGATTAGAAACGAATGGAAAACAACATAGCAGCTACTTTTCACAGCAACACATACTTATTTTTTTATTTTTATTTTTTTATTTATTTATTTAGAGAAACAGGGACAGCGTACAATAAACATTAACCTCAAAGGGAGAGATGCATTGTACCGGGTTTTAGCTCAAGAGCTAATTTTCTCCCGTAGTCCCTGGGCAGGCTGATGTTAAGCTAAAATACATAAAACATACATGAAGCACTCTCTGTGTAGGACACATAAATGTGGATATATCTGCGTTTGTGTTTCTGTGCACAGATGAGTCTCTCTTAGCTGGTGTGCGGACAACTGCTTTTTAAAGCTCTGAGTTTCGAAACCCTGTTATTACGGCTTCTGTTCTGCCAAAGCCTCAGTACATTCCTCAGACTGTAGATTCTTGTCTGTAAGCCTCTCCTAAAGCCTGGTTCTCCATGTTCACAGTTGGCAACAAAGGATTCAAGTATCTGATAATTACAATCAAGTCACTAAACATATCTGATCCCTTTTCACAAAAATTGAGCACACCTGCAAAAACATCCCTCAGCTAAATGTAAGAATAAATGAAAAGTGAAGAGTAATAATCTCAACCAAAAGTGATTTCAGCCTTTGCTGTTGCGCCCATAAGATACTAGAGAGTTAAAACAGACACAAACTGTAGAGTAGTAGGTCATTTGAGCCAGGCAGATGTGGAACTACCACAGCTTGCTACTACTCACTCCATTTGATGACCCTGTCCTGCACATCTGGCCCCAGTAAAAACACAGTGAGGTAATAGCACCTTTTGAAACGAAAGGAGATTACACAGAGCGCCTGCAACACTTCCTGCTCTCTCTCTCTCTCTCTTGCTCTCTCTCTCATGAACGCCGGCCCACTGAAGTCTTCTCACCTTGGTTGAGGGTGTTAATTACGGCTCCTCGCAGCTGCCATGCTCGCCACTTACTGGGCGTGCTGACACTTGCCAGCGCACAGGGGATCCACGCTCTCAGAGGGGATTATGGGCCGGCACGCAGGGCAAGCCAAAAAAGGAAGACTTTTCCTTTTAGGTGTTTTTCCACCTTAATGGGCTGAATATAAGACAGACGGATGAGAAGCGGTTTGACTGATGTGTCGGTGCTTTGGTGTGGGTTGCATGTGTCTTTGCCTGCACTAGTGTGTGTTGTGGCTCCGCAGACATCACATAGCTTGTTAATGCTTCTCTCCGTGCTGATAAATCATAAATAAGTGATATTTTTGTTTTGTATCTCCCCGATGACAAACCATGATTCTGCTACTGTGCTGCAGACCTCTAACTGTGCCTGGAACAGACCATTGAGTAAGCATTTAGGTGGTTTTTCAGAAGCCAAAAGCAGCCCGGTCCTGATGCTCCTCTGCAGATCCCACCCTCCCTCTGGTAATTACAGGGTGCACAGGGGCCTCTCTGACGTACGAAAAGGATTTATTTTAGTGAGTTTCCACAGAGGTTAAAAGAATGCCACAGTGTGAGCACGCGTGCACACACACACACACACACACACACACACACACACACACACACACACACACACACACACGCATGCCCCCTTAGGCTCAATTCTGACAGCATTTATCAACAGCCTATTGCTGCCTCACCTTGTCCAACTCCAATCAAAAGAGCACAGTGGTCCTTATTGTTTCATCCAGTGATATTAAAGATGTGTTGGGGATGTTTGGATTATCTGGATGATCTGAAATAGCATGTCCAATTCACGTGCCCTTAAGAGGTTTTCTTTGAATCCTGTTGTCAATTGTCATTTGTTGGCATTTGCTTCGAAAGAGTAAAAGGCTGAAGTGGGCAGAGTGACGTCTCACTCTATCTTCACTATAACACACTCAATCTGACTGAACAGAGGCGTCTCTTTTTTTAAGTACACACAAGCATGACACCGCTCCGTTTTTTTCACCTAAACTAGGATGTTTTTTCCCCTTAAAATCAAAATTCCTCCTTCAGTTAACACGTTCCAAGGGACAAGGCTTCATTCATAGCAGAAACAGCTAGAATTACATTCTTTAATATTCCATTTTTCTTCCTTTTCTGTCTGCATGACAACTTTCTCTAACGAGAAGAAAAGATGTGTTTGCTGAGTTCTGTGTGATATTGTCTACAAAAATCTCTATAATTTAAGCCAGCCTTTAATAGCGTTGTTTTATGGGCTATAATCAAATCCC